>HG992150.1:14097500-16497500 GCA_905220505.1 Laothoe populi
TCTGTCTGTCTGTCTGTCTGTCTGTCTGTCTGTCTGTCTGTCTGTCTGTCTGTCTGTCTGTCTGTCTGTCTGTCTGTCTGTCTGTCTGTCTGTCTGTCTGTCTGTCTGTCTGTCTGTCTGTCTGTCTGTCTGTCTGTCTGTCTGTCTGTCTGTCTGTCTGTCTGTCTGTCTGTCTGTCTGTCTGTCTGTCTGTCTGTCTGTCTGTCTGTCTGTCTGTCTGTCTGTCTGTCTGTCTGTCTGTCTGTCTGTCTGTCTGTCTGTCTGTCTGTCTGTCTGTCTGTCTGTCTGTCTGTCTGTCTGTCTGTCTGTCTGTCTGTCTGTCTGTCTGTCTGTCTGTCTGTCTGTCTGTCTGTCTGTCTGTCTGTCTGTCTGTCTGTCTGTCTGTCTGTCTGTCTGTCTGTCTGTCTGTCTGTCTGTCTGTCTGTCTGTCTGTCTGTCTGTCTGTCTGTCTGTCTGTCTGTCTGTCTGTCTGTCTGTCTGTCTGTCTGTCTGTCTGTCTGTCTGTCTGTCTGTCTGTCTGTCTGTCTGTCTGTCTGTCTGTCTGTCTGTCTGTCTGTCTGTCTGTCTGTCTGTCTGTCTGTCTGTCTGTCTGTCTGTCTGTCTGTCTGTCTGTCTGTCTGTCTGTCTGTCTGTCTGTCTGTCTGTCTGTCTGTCTGTCTGTCTGTCTGTCTGTCTGTCTGTCTGTCTGTCTGTCTGTCTGTCTGTCTGTCTGTCTGTCTGTCTGTCTGTCTGTCTGTCTGTCTGTCTGTCTGTCTGTCTGTCTGTCTGTCTGTCTGTCTGTCTGTCTGTCTGTCTGTCTGTCTGTCTGTCTGTCTGTCTGTCTGTCTGTCTGTCTGTCTGTCTGTCTGTCTGTCTGTCTGTCTGTCTGTCTGTCTGTCTGTCTGTCTGTCTGTCTGTCTGTCTGTCTGTCTGTCTGTCTGTCTGTCTGTCTGTCTGTCTGTCTGTCTGTCTGTCTGTCTGTCTGTCTGTCTGTCTGTCTGTCTGTCTGTCTGTCTGTCTGTCTGTCTGTCTGTCTGTCTGTCTGTCTGTCTGTCTGTCTGTCTGTCTGTCTGTCTGTCTGTCTGTCTGTCTGTCTGTCTGTCTGTCTGTCTGTCTGTCTGTCTGTCTGTCTGTCTGTCTGTCTGTCTGTCTGTCTGTCTGTCTGTCTGTCTGTCTGTCTGTCTGTCTGTCTGTCTGTCTGTCTGTCTGTCTGTCTGTCTGTCTGTCTGTCTGTCTGTCTGTCTGTCTGTCTGTCTGTCTGTCTGTCTGTCTGTCTGTCTGTCTGTCTGTCTGTCTGTCTGTCTGTCTGTCTGTCTGTCTGTCTGTCTGTCTGTCTGTCTGTCTGTCTGTCTGTCTGTCTGTCTGTCTGTCTGTCTGTCTGTCTGTCTGTCTGTCTGTCTGTCTGTCTGTCTGTCTGTCTGTCTGTCTGTCTGTCTGTCTGTCTGTCTGTCTGTCTGTCTGTCTGTCTGTCTGTCTGTCTGTCTGTCTGTCTGTCTGTCTGTCTGTCTGTCTGTCTGTCTGTCTGTCTGTCTGTCTGTCTGTCTGTCTGTCTGTCTGTCTGTCTGTCTGTCTGTCTGTCTGTCTGTCTGTCTGTCTGTCTGTCTGTCTGTCTGTCTGTCTGTCTGTCTGTCTGTCTGTCTGTCTGTCTGTCTGTCTGTCTGTCTGTCTGTCTGTCTGTCTGTCTGTCTGTCTGTCTGTCTGTCTGTCTGTCTGTCTGTCTGTCTGTCTGTCTGTCTGTCTGTCTGTCTGTCTGTCTGTCTGTCTGTCTGTCTGTCTGTCTGTCTGTCTGTCTGTCTGTCTGTCTGTCTGTCTGTCTGTCTGTCTGTCTGTCTGTCTGTCTGTCTGTCTGTCTGTCTGTCTGTCTGTCTGTCTGTCTGTCTGTCTGTCTGTCTGTCTGTCTGTCTGTCTGTCTGTCTGTCTGTCTGTCTGTCTGTCTGTCTGTCTGTCTGTCTGTCTGTCTGTCTGTCTGTCTGTCTGTCTGTCTGTCTGTCTGTCTGTCTGTCTGTCTGTCTGTCTGTCTGTCTGTCTGTCTGTCTGTCTGTCTGTCTGTCTGTCTGTCTGTCTGTCTGTCTGTCTGTCTGTCTGTCTGTCTGTCTGTCTGTCTGTCTGTCTGTCTGTCTGTCTGTCTGTCTGTCTGTCTGTCTGTCTGTCTGTCTGTCTGTCTGTCTGTCTGTCTGTCTGTCTGTCTGTCTGTCTGTCTGTCTGTCTGTCTGTCTGTCTGTCTGTCTGTCTGTCTGTCTGTCTGTCTGTCTGTCTGTCTGTCTGTCTGTCTGTCTGTCTGTCTGTCTGTCTGTCTGTCTGTCTGTCTGTCTGTCTGTCTGTCTGTCTGTCTGTCTGTCTGTCTGTCTGTCTGTCTGTCTGTCTGTCTGTCTGTCTGTCTGTCTGTCTGTCTGTCTGTCTGTCTGTCTGTCTGTCTGTCTGTCTGTCTGTCTGTCTGTCTGTCTGTCTGTCTGTCTGTCTGTCTGTCTGTCTGTCTGTCTGTCTGTCTGTCTGTCTGTCTGTCTGTCTGTCTGTCTGTCTGTCTGTCTGTCTGTCTGTCTGTCTGTCTGTCTGTCTGTCTGTCTGTCTGTCTGTCTGTCTGTCTGTCTGTCTGTCTGTCTGTCTGTCTGTCTGTCTGTCTGTCTGTCTGTCTGTCTGTCTGTCTGTCTGTCTGTCTGTCTGTCTGTCTGTCTGTCTGTCTGTCTGTCTGTCTGTCTGTCTGTCTGTCTGTCTGTCTGTCTGTCTGTCTGTCTGTCTGTCTGTCTGTCTGTCTGTCTGTCTGTCTGTCTGTCTGTCTGTCTGTCTGTCTGTCTGTCTGTCTGTCTGTCTGTCTGTCTGTCTGTCTGTCTGTCTGTCTGTCTGTCTGTCTGTCTGTCTGTCTGTCTGTCTGTCTGTCTGTCTGTCTGTCTGTCTGTCTGTCTGTCTGTCTGTCTGTCTGTCTGTCTGTCTGTCTGTCTGTCTGTCTGTCTGTCTGTCTGTCTGTCTGTCTGTCTGTCTGTCTGTCTGTCTGTCTGTCTGTCTGTCTGTCTGTCTGTCTGTCTGTCTGTCTGTCTGTCTGTCTGTCTGTCTGTCTGTCTGTCTGTCTGTCTGTCTGTCTGTCTGTCTGTCTGTCTGTCTGTCTGTCTGTCTGTCTGTCTGTCTGTCTGTCTGTCTGTCTGTCTGTCTGTCTGTCTGTCTGTCTGTCTGTCTGTCTGTCTGTCTGTCTGTCTGTCTGTCTGTCTGTCTGTCTGTCTGTCTGTCTGTCTGTCTGTCTGTCTGTCTGTCTGTCTGTCTGTCTGTCTGTCTGTCTGTCTGTCTGTCTGTCTGTCTGTCTGTCTGTCTGTCTGTCTGTCTGTCTGTCTGTCTGTCTGTCTGTCTGTCTGTCTGTCTGTCTGTCTGTCTGTCTGTCTGTCTGTCTGTCTGTCTGTCTGTCTGTCTGTCTGTCTGTCTGTCTGTCTGTCTGTCTGTCTGTCTGTCTGTCTGTCTGTCTGTCTGTCTGTCTGTCTGTCTGTCTGTCTGTCTGTCTGTCTGTCTGTCTGTCTGTCTGTCTGTCTGTCTGTCTGTCTGTCTGTCTGTCTGTCTGTCTGTCTGTCTGTCTGTCTGTCTGTCTGTCTGTCTGTCTGTCTGTCTGTCTGTCTGTCTGTCTGTCTGTCTGTCTGTCTGTCTGTCTGTCTGTCTGTCTGTCTGTCTGTCTGTCTGTCTGTCTGTCTGTCTGTCTGTCTGTCTGTCTGTCTGTCTGTCTGTCTGTCTGTCTGTCTGTCTGTCTGTCTGTCTGTCTGTCTGTCTGTCTGTCTGTCTGTCTGTCTGTCTGTCTGTCTGTCTGTCTGTCTGTCTGTCTGTCTGTCTGTCTGTCTGTCTGTCTGTCTGTCTGTCTGTCTGTCTGTCTGTCTGTCTGTCTGTCTGTCTGTCTGTCTGTCTGTCTGTCTGTCTGTCTGTCTGTCTGTCTGTCTGTCTGTCTGTCTGTCTGTCTGTCTGTCTGTCTGTCTGTCTGTCTGTCTGTCTGTCTGTCTGTCTGTCTGTCTGTCTGTCTGTCTGTCTGTCTGTCTGTCTGTCTGTCTGTCTGTCTGTCTGTCTGTCTGTCTGTCTGTCTGTCTGTCTGTCTGTCTGTCTGTCTGTCTGTCTGTCTGTCTGTCTGTCTGTCTGTCTGTCTGTCTGTCTGTCTGTCTGTCTGTCTGTCTGTCTGTCTGTCTGTCTGTCTGTCTGTCTGTCTGTCTGTCTGTCTGTCTGTCTGTCTGTCTGTCTGTCTGTCTGTCTGTCTGTCTGTCTGTCTGTCTGTCTGTCTGTCTGTCTGTCTGTCTGTCTGTCTGTCTGTCTGTCTGTCTGTCTGTCTGTCTGTCTGTCTGTCTGTCTGTCTGTCTGTCTGTCTGTCTGTCTGTCTGTCTGTCTGTCTGTCTGTCTGTCTGTCTGTCTGTCTGTCTGTCTTTCTGTCTGTCTGTTTATTAGAAACTTACTGTTTAGAAAAATACATAGATACTATTATAAAAACAGGCAATGATACGATTCCATTATGATACGACCCTGGTGGTCCGGGAAACTCGCAGAGATGAAGCAAGAGGTCAGCACCCGGAGGAGGAGAATCCGATGCGCAGCGTTAATCCGGGGAGACAAGGTCGTCGATGAGTACCTGCAATCAAAAGAAATATATGAGAATGAAGCCAAGAGGTTACAAGTAGAAAGCTGGAAGGAGTTTCGTAGGAAACAGGACAAGGAAAACATATAGAGTGATCACAAAGGTGTCTTAGAGAAAAGAAAGAAGACCTGCCATTAACTAGAAATGGAGAGCCCCTAAGGAGTCGGCAAAATTTTTGGCAAACAAAAAGAAACATTTTATCCAGATGACAAAGAGGAAGAAAACAATGCAGAACACCAGCAGATGAGGAAAACATCCGAACGAGTAAATGACGAAGTCAATGCTGAGTACCATGACCCACCATTTTCACTAGACGAACTAAGTGTGGTTGTTATAGCTTCAACCCAAAGAAAGCCACGGGAGCAGACGGTCTAACGGCAAATATCTGTTGCAGATGTTCGGTATCCGAACACTAGCCAAGGGAAGGAAACCCCAACGTGCCCCCGAGGCCACCAGACCGAAGGGAGCAGATGGGTCGAGGGTCGCACAGATGCGGCGTTGCCTGGAGGGTCAGGCGGAAACACCTGACAAAACGGACGCCGTCGCGCCTGCGGGACCCAGACCGAAGGCGGCACCTTCAAAAGACTCGGCCAGAATCATAGAAGGGAAAGCCTGCCTCGCCAAAATAAGGGCACAAGTCGCCCAAAGCAAGAATCTCAAAACTGTGATCAAGAATGATTTTTAACCACAGCAGAGAGACTTAAAATTAAACAGAAAGAAACAACTAGGGGAAAGAAAAGAAAGGAACACACCAGAGCTACAGTCACACAAAGAGGAGATGGAAAAATTAAATTTGGAAATGAAAACGAATAGGGAAGAATGGAAAGCAGGAAGGAGCTATGCCGCTGTGGCGGTACCGCCGGAGATAGTAATGCATTCGTTGGTCGTCATCTCCGCGGACCAGGGCGCCGCAGGGGAGCAGGTGTACGAAACAATACGTAAGACGTTAAATGCGAAAGAAGGAGGATTTAAGATATACAAGACGTGGAAGGGGAAGGACAGGAAAGTCATTGTGGGGTACGTCACTCGAAGGAGGAATTGGGCAGGGTAAAAGAGAAAATCAAGAAGACGGAAAGGGGCTTTAATGTGGAAGATATGAGGAATAAGGACCCGATGATTTTGCTCAGGGAAGTCCTCAGCATCCGCAAAGATGAAGAGATCGTGTGGGCACTGGCAGTTCAAAATTAACATCTCTAGGTGACATAAGCGGGGAAGCCGCAAATGTCATCAAATGATCAAGTGAAGTTTAGACGAAGGGCTAGAAACCCGCTTACGTCACACATAGCGATCCAGGTGACACTGAAAATATGGCAGAAGCTCACGGAAGTGGGTTCTGTCCATATAGATGTGCAAAAGGTGAGGGTTGAGGATCAGTCCCCGCTGATGCAGTGCTCGAGGTGCCTCGGCTACGGGCATGGGAGGCGCTACTGCCGAGACCAGGCGGACGCATGCAACCACTGCGGGGGGTGGGCCCACCACCGGGCGCAATGTGCCGACTGGTTGGCGAAGGTAACCCCGTCGTGCTGCAATTGCGCCAAAGCAAGGATCGGCGAGGCACCTCACAGCGCCCTTTAGCGCGGAGTGTCCTGTGGGGAGGAAATGGGAAGCCCTGGCGAGATCCGCCGTAGCTTATTGCTAAGGTGGATCCCAGGAACCAAGGTCAGACAAACCCCCCAACAAGCGCGATCCCGACCCTCATCGCGCATGCAAACCTGCAGAGGAAACAACTGGCAACAGTAGAGGCCAGGAGGCCGAAAAGCGGGGGATCGACATTGCGCTGCTCCAGGAGCCATATGTGGGCCCCTCAATGTAGGTGAGGGACCACTAAGGAGCCAGGATCTTCCAGGAGACGATTGGGCAAGGGGAAGTCAAAAGTCAGCCGTTGCAGCGTTCAACGGTAACTGGACGGTGACCCAATTCCCAAATCTCACCATTACCAACATCACAGTGGTGAGAGTCCGAACAGGAACACGCGAATTGGTGGTCACCTCATTTTACGTGCCTCGATAGGCACACGAGCAGACGGGCCACCTGATGGTAAGTAGTCACCGCCGCCCATAGACTTCTGCAATGCCACGGCGCAGCAAACCGCTGCCTACCGACAACTCTTCAGTTGGGGAGGATAGTTGAAAACTCGGCCCCAGCGGAATCCTCATAGGGGGCGACGTAAATGCGAAAAGCATTTGGTGGGGTGCAGCGAGTACTGACACCAGGAGAGAGGTAGTGGCAGGTATGTTGAAGGAGTATGGGTTGCAGGTGCTCAACGATGGCCAGACCCCAACCTTCTAAACAGTAAGGGGAGGCGGCTGCTTACGGGTCATATCGACGTGTCGGCCAGCACAGAGGACATTCTGGTCCTTGTGGAGGATGGAGAGTTGAGGACTCTATGGCGAGCTCGGACCACAATAGTATACTGTTCAAAATTAACAACACAAAAACTAAATACGTAAACGGGTCAGCAAAGACAACAAGGAGGTACAACACAAGGAAAGCCAATTGGGAAAATTCTTAAGAAAAATTCAAAGAAACACTCAAAAATAAAAAGATTATAGAAACATTAACCAAAAACATATACAATAAGGAGGAATTAGACAAAATAGTAGAAGAGTACATAGAAATAGTCACTAAAACAAGTAATGAAACGATACCGCTAGTAAAAATAAACAACAAAATGAACATACCATGGTGGTCCGAGAAGCTCGTCAAGATGAAACGCCTAAGCGCCACCAGGAAGAAGGAGGATCAGATGTGCAGTACCCATCCGGAGAGCTAAGGTCGTCGTGGAGTACCTGCAACACAAAGAAGAATATGAGAAGGAAGCGAGGATGGTACAATTTCAAAGTTGGAAAGATTTCTGTACCAAACAAGGAAAGGAGATCATTTGGAACAGCGCGTATAGAGCCATCGGGAAGACCATGAAGACCTGCCACTGACACACGCTGGAAGGACCCTGAGTCGGCGAGGCTACTGGCAGTGACCTTCCATCCAGAAGACGACCAGATAGAAGATAATGCAGACCACCAACGCATAAGGTAGACAGCCGCAAGGGTAAACGACGAAGTCCAAGCTGAGGCCCATGACCCAGCGTTTACGATGACAGAGTTACTTGCGGCTGCGAACAGCTTTAACTCTAAGAAAGCCCCGGGAGCAGATGGAATCACAGCGGACATCTGTAACCAAGCGATACATAAGTAACCAGACGTGTACCTATCGCCTCATCACCATCCTTCACATTGGGGGGTGGATGTACATTGGCCTGGTAAAGGAAATGAAGATAGTGGGAGTGACCGTGGATAGCGGGTTAACTTTTAATACCCACGTTGCCGATGTCTGCAGAAACGCGTTAGCCTTCTATAAGCAATTATCCCGGGCAGCAAGGATACAATCGGGCCAGACATCATCAAACTGCTGTAGAAAGCAGTGGTGGAATCCACCATACTCTATGGAGCAAGTGTGTGGGCCCAGCAACTAAAATTAGGGGTAAGAAGAAGAGTAGAGGGTAAGAATCGACTCGCTCGCGTCTAGAGGGGTTTTGCGCAGAAGCTCGCGAAGGCCTACAGGACCGTTTCATTGAACTCGGCCCTGCTGATCGCCGGGATTTTACCCCTGGACATCCGTATAAGGGAGAATGCGTCCCTATACGAGGTGAAAAGGGGCTACTCCCGGTGAGTTATAGGGGACTGGGAGGTGGAACGGACTATGGCCTTCGCAGAGCTGAAGCACCCTGCCCAACGAAACGTATTTAAATTCCGGTGCCTGGTAGACGGTGCAGAAGTAAACCAGATCATGCGGGATGGCCTCTCCATCTTCACTGATGGAAGTCAGATAGGTGGCAAGGTCGGAGCGGCGTTCTCCTTTTGGCCGAGACGAAAGCCAAAAAGGCCAAACTGGAATCGTTCTGCACCGTGTACCAGGCAGAGCTGCTGACCATCCATAGGGCTGTGGAAGAAGTAGTGAGGAGTGGAGTGCCGCAGTGCAACATCCTAAGCGACTCGAGGGCAGCCGTAGAGTCTGTAATAGACGGAGTCTCCCTGCACCCACTAGCGTTCAAAATACAGAAGACCTTAAACATAGCGAAAGAACGCAAGCAGAATATTAAATTATTCTGGGTAACACATAGGGGGTTCACATAGGGGTGGAGGGAAACGAACGCGCGGACGAGCTCACGAACGATGCCGCACAAAAACTTAAGACCAAGCCTCGTCGATCGTCGTCGTCGATTCGTCTGGAATTGATTGACAAATGGAACGAGCGCTACGTACAAGGTGAGACGGCGTCCACAACACTTTTTCCCGGCGCTGTGGAGGCCCATCAGCTCATGAAGAACGACGATAGGTGCTGACGGGGCACGGCGGGTTCTCCGAATACTTACACCGCTTCAAGTGTAAGGAGAGCCCGTCGTGCATCTGCGACCCTGAGATGAGCGAAAGCATAATACATGCGCTCACAGAGTGCCCAGTTTTTCTTCACGATAGAACAATGTTTAACAGGAAGTAAGAACATATACACATCAGAGAACAATAGTAACTAAGATTATGTAAAAAGAATATAAAAAATTTAAAATATGTAATGATAATAAAAAATATAAAAAAAACATCTTCCCCACGTGTTGTTTAGTATAAATTTAGTAGTATTAGGCATAGTAGGACTCCCCAAAGAAGGGAGTAGGAGGTAAGTAAAAATAACAAAGACAGATAGAAAAGAGCTCTGACGAATGTTAGGGGAAACGAGAGTGGGGCATAGAGCCCACAATAAAAAAACCACAGTGTTAATTACAAATCAAGAAGTTAGTGATAAGCTATGGAGCCAATCCCATTTCTGATATTAGAAACATTTCAAAGTGCTATTTAAGGTGGATACCTTAAACGGCACATAAACGATGATCGCCACTGTATTGATCAATTTAATGATCACAGTTACGTACCTCAGTGCCCATCGTTAACAATTCCATGTCAGGATGTACCAAATACCACTTAGTCACAAGTGCGCACGGACAGCATAACGCTCTATGCTGAACTGCCACCAGACCAATAGTGGTAAAAAAAGATGTGAACTGATGCTCACCAGACGTCCGTACAGTAGACAATCCCAGAACGGACTGTGTTTTAGAGCGCTCGAGAGCTGTCTTTTATAGCAAATTTCACTCCCACTCAGTTGGTAATTATCATCAATCTACCCACAGATATTTATGAAATTCCCTCGATATGTCTAATAAATAAGTCCTACCCTCACAATCTACCCACAGATATTTACTAAATACTTAACAACAAAGGACAATGGGCGAATTTGTATGAGCCCTGTCCCCACCCACCAACAGACACCATACATATACATTATTATTAAGTGTACTATAAAAACTCTTACCACATCATTTAAATTTAATAAATCAATGGAGATTCCTTATAAAATAAAAAAAAAACAAAAATTAAAATTGTTCTTAGTAAACTGCTATTTTATTGCATTTTTTTACAATTTTGACATACTTTTAATAAATATATAAAGAAATATGGTCACGTAACATTTTGTTACATTTGATAGGCAATTTCACCAGGAACTGTTCGCCAAGTAACTAAACCTCAGCAACTACCAATAGCTTAAACAGCCTGTTTGGATATTCGAGCTTAGAACCTTTGGCATATTTATAGTAAAAAATCTGATGCTGATCTGATGATGGTAGGGAAAGGAAAGATAAACTGGATCTTGGAAAATGTAATAGTTGGAGACGTCTTGTTTGATCGTATATGTTTAGTACTCTGTGTAATTGCAGAAGTTAAAATCTTTCCACAACAGATGATAGCAATAGCAAAACTATTATCGGAGCTCGTGAACCACATTAGTTAAAAACGTCCCGTTTGGACATAAACGTTTAAAAACCTAGGCAATTACAGAAACACCCTACATACGTGGTGCAACACGACCGCCATTCATAGAATGGATGGCATGAATACTTTTTAGGACTTTGTTTTTACAAATATCAAAAGAGATTAAAAATAAAGATTGTCTTATGAAAAACTATTCATTTATGGTTGTTCTTATTTTTTGCATATATTTTTAAAATAATGATATCAGACAAATTAAAAACATAATACTATTTTATTATAATATTTACTAACGACCCCCCGGGTTTGCACGATTGTTGTCAACCTTTGGAGACAGGTATATGTCAATGTGAACTCTTTCTAGATCATTTTTAAATCATAGTGCATTATTTTGATTAACCCTTATGGTTTAGCCGGAGTAAGTTTTTTTTTGGCGCGGAAATGTGACCACACTGCACCTGGTGGTAAGCGCAGTGCCGTTCAGATAGAGTATCAAGTGGCGAAAGACAGTAATGTAATCACCCGAAAATATAATTAGACGATACGATTATCAAACGTTGACTTTACTGTACATTCTACAAATATAATATGTAAGTATTAGGTATACATTTAAACCTTCGGGAAAAATATACAAATGATAATTATCAAGTCGAGAGGGCTTATACATCCCTCTCCGATCTTCAGATATAGTATCACAATGCAATCGTGTGATGGTTCAGTAGAAATAACAGTTATTTAACAGAGTTAAATAACTCTGTTAAATAAAGCAGATGCAGTAATAACCAAATGCAGTTATCCTATGGAGAAGACTGGCCAGAAACTCTATGGTCGCGTTTTCGTGAAAGAAATCCCCGTTTTCTCCCATCCCCGTTCTTCAGGGTGTTCCACTCGCAATGCGGAATGACCTTAGTGTCCTAGGTATGGATATCCGCTGCGATCTTAATCCAAGGAGTCACATCGAGGGCGTAATATCCGCCACCTCCCGCAGGGTCGGAATCCTGAACAGGGTGCGGCGGTTTTTCACGCCCGGTCAGCTCTACCGCTTATATAAAGCGCAGGTGCGGCCGGGAATGGAATACTGCTCGCACCTCTGGGACGGTTCCGCAAAATACCTTCTTGATGCCTTAGGTGGGTTGCAGTGGCGGGCCATCCGCATTGTGAATGATGCAGACGTGAGTAACAGTCTGGAGCCGCTACAGCTGCGTAGGGATATTTCCTCGCTTAGCGTGTTCTACCGTCTGTATCGTGGCGAATGCTCTGAAGAATTGTTTGATCTTATCCCATCCTCTCCCTTCCATACCAGAACCACGCGTACTGGGTTGAAAGAAAGAAAAGATTTTTTATTGTCGGAACGGTAAAACACATTTAAAAAAATGCAAAAATTACAATAATAATAATTGATCCGACAATGGGGGTCCCTATTCAGCTGCATGCTGCAGTACAGGCTAACCCATACTGCAGCGCTGGTTTTCGATAGAACTCAACCAGTGACGTACACATGTTATACAAAATAAAAACAAAATAAAAACTCTTAAAAACCAGCCAGTATTAAATATAACCTAGTAACAAAAATAAAACTGAATTAAGCGTAATATTGCGGAGCCACAGCTTCGTGGTATCTACTACCCCGGCCCGAACCAAGAGGTTCGCAAACTCGTATTTTTGCCGCACCATCAAGCTGTGGTACAGTTTGCCAGCTACCGTGTTCCCTACTTCCTATGATCCTGGGTCCTTTAGGCGTAGTGTGAAGAAGCTAAACAGCAGGCTGGCATGATAATGTTGAGTAGCGATGGATAGAATGTCTCTTGCTACTCTATCTGGAGGTGAAATGTGGTCACTTTGCCGCGCCAGCATAAAAAAAAAAGTTGATGAAGCATTCGTTAGGTCCCCCGTAGTCTCGTTGAGAACGCGAGTCGCTACCGCAAAACTGCAACCTTGACGGTTTTATGTAAGACAGCGGTAACATACCTATACATTGAGGTAGGCCATTCAAGCTGTAGAAAAAAAATGATTATAATGTAGCTCTGCCACGTATACACTATGTTATAGCACGGCATAATATAATAAAATCAGCAAAAATTAAATTTTCTATATAAAACAAAAATGTGAATTAAAAAAAAAACTCAATACTTTTCGTTGTTGTCGTCATACCAAAAAATCATCACCATGCTGAGATTAATCGATTGAGACCAATTTCAAACCTGTTGACGGGTGGGGACACTTGACCCATTGTCCTTTATCTCTAACTATATATATTTATTATCATTAGGAACAACACTATTGTCTTTGCCGATTGGCATGTATTTTTAACTTTACCCTTTTCTATTTTGTCTATCATTAGTAAAGTTTATTTTTACGACGCTAGGGAAAAATATTAAGCATTAGCAGCTTCCCCTTTGACAAAGCTATTGTTTTCATTTTGCAGAATGCATCTGAAATGCACCCTCACGATTGTGGCTATCTTTTATTTTATAGAGTGTTTACTGATGGATGTGCAATAGAGCGAAGTGTATGTGAATTGAGATTCATTGCCATAGATTATTCAATATTTTCCTACAATCTTTTTTTTAAATAATGTACGACATGCTGAAGAAAAAAGACGGGATCGGATCCCCTGTAGCGTAAAGTAGGTATCCAACCTATTATCGGATTAACCAAAAACCGAACCCTCTGCTCTCTGAAGTTCGTTCTGAACATCCTGACTTTGACGTAAAGGGGTCAATGAGTACTTGTGATGATAGAGGTATTGTCTCATTTTGCTTCATTTATGTTCATGACATATTCGTAAACCTACATAATGTATTTATAAACATAAACACAGTTCTTCGATATATAAATTCTTAAGTGAAGATCAAAGAAAGATTATCTATTGTTATTTTTAAATTGGCGAATATTCTACATTGATTTACGTCAACTATGATTAAAGCTTTGTGTTATGTAAGAAAATGTCATGAGAAATAATTAATTATTTACTCTTACTCGGTTTTCTAATTTAATTTCGTAACAGTTTTATTTATGCCAATGTTTTTAATGCCAGCATCGAAGTCCCTCGCATTCGAAGACGTTTGTCTAGTATCTAAGAAATGAATCCTTGTAGAGAAAAGATACACGCGTTGAAACATAGTTATTATTCAATTCTCTTGGTTAGCTTTAAATATTATATAAATGATAGATAATTATAACCATTAAATGCAACATACTCACATATTTCAGACACTATAACACGCTTATGAGAATATAGGATCTTTTATTTTTTCGACGTAATTCGAAGAGCATATTTATGCAATCAGGAATCCATCCCCTGAATCATTGTACAGGAATGCCGTCCGATTCGATACGGATTCAACCGCAAAAATAACGAGGATAACTTTATGGCACGTTAAAGAATTGCACAGTGATATATCATCTTGTAATTTCTCTTGTCCCGCAGGAAAATGATAGCTTATGATTTTTACACGACACACTACGTAAAAATGTATTTGAAACTACTCTAACTAGCTACTAAAGATAATAAGTATAATTTTTATTAATCTAGAACACATGGTTAATAACCCGCCATAGAAGTTCAGTCTGTCAAGTCGAGTTGCGGGATGTAGGTACACCTATATAGTAACTCTGTTGATGCTCTATAGGTACACTCTTCTGCAGTGTTAATCACTTTGCCACACGGAGATAAAATTAAAAAGAAATAAAAAACATCAAGTGCTCGAACGGTATATAAAATAAAGAATGTCTTACTTACATTAAGTTTAAGAAATGCACCGCAATCCCAATGGATTTTGCATCGAGGGGCTGGTAATCAGTATTGACAGCTTCATTTATTCACCGCCAGCCCTCTCAGTTCACTGAATATTTCAGAGAGAGGCTTATTAGCCGGCTAATTATACAAAGGAAGTAGTTAGGGAGCAGCGGAAAGACGGAGGGGCTCCTTTTCAAACATTAAGGTCATGCGCTCGTAAGGAAACTGTCACTCGCTTAACTTTGGAAATCTATTTTGTCAGTCATTTCATTTCTTTACTAGACTTAGTAAAAAATCAATATGGATCACGTTGAACAAAGAATCCACACGCATTCATAATCAAATAAGTTGGGGACGGTCACTGTCGCGTGCTAGGATAAAAAACTTGCAGCAGAAGTTCATTTTTTTACTAACGATGCGCATCGTTGTTTTGTCATGCTTTATACTTCGTGCAACCTATTTACATAAGCGCGCCTATTAAGTTCTATAATTATTGACAAGCAATCATAAAAAAAGTTCTATATCATGGACGCTGTTTAAAAAGAATACAGTGATTGCAAAGTTTTAAGTTTTCACTTCTGTCAGCAGTCCCTATGGCTGTTTAATATTTTATTATCTAATTATTGTCATTACTGTAGAAGAAATAAGAATCAGCATAAAATAATTAAAAATGTTGCATTCGGCCAAGTCGTTGTCGGTATTTTTCGGTTGCTCAGTTGCTCGCAATATCCGTTGTTTGACATTTCCGCAACGGATGCCAACATCTTAGAAATGTTTTTTCTAAAAATGGCCATCGCTAGAAATAGCAGTGGTCTTTTGTTAAACTTCCCATTTAATTGTAGATTCAAAAATGAAAATTTTATTATTAGTAAACTATTAATAACATTAGTCTGTATTTCACGTCTATTTGGACTCACAAGCAACAAGTATAAATTATATAAAAATACTTATAGCTACAGTTATAGTGTAATGTTACAGTATGTCGGTGACGCGGACTCATAAGATTTTACTCATCACAAATCACGCAACGCGTCTAATTAAACTGTATTAAACATTGTCCCACTGCTGGGCATGGGCCTCCTCTACTAATGAGAGGGGTAAGGCCTTAGTGGCCACCACGCTGGCCTAATGCGAGTTGGTAGACTTCATATAGCTTTGAAATTTTTATGAGAATTCTCGGGTATGCAGGTTTCCTCACGATGTTTTTCTACGCCGTTAAAGCAAGCGATAATTATTAAAATTTAATACACACGTAAAATTAGAACAGTCGAAGGTGTATGCCATGGGTTTCGAACATACGACTTACGTCTTGACAATCCGTGCCGCAACCAAGTAGGCTATCGCTGCTAATAAAGTTATCACTTCAAAAATATTTTAGTGTCATTTATGATGACTAAATATTATATGTATATGGTTTATGTATATTTACCGGGAAACAGTATAACTTATGAAATTTACATTAGAATTTGTGAATGAATGTCCTTGGCACGACTGTATCCTTGGTGTCAATCTAGATTGTTGATATTCATCGACTGGATTAATTACCTCGGCATACTTTTAAATTGGTCTAGATTGCCACATTAAAATTAACATTGCGGTCACGGCCTATGTCATTGAATATGTCGCCCGTATAACATATATTTTAATTACAATTAGGTATAGAAATATTACTTATTCATCGTACAGCTAAAGAGTACCTTGGAAGGAGGTTAACATAAATTTAATTGATCGGCTTCCAGAGGTACTCGGTATAATTTACGGACAGCCTTTGTAACGCAGTAAGCGAGTAGCCGGTTGTGAAGCGAGAGGCCGTGGGTTCGATTCCCACACCGGGACAAATGTTTGTGTGACTGACAGATATTTGTGTCCGAGGTCTGGGTGTTGTGAGACCGGAAGTCTCTCGTAGTCACTGATACCCACGAAAAAAAACTCGTATCTTAGTGTGGGATCGGGGCTATGTATGTGACTGTTCTGTGTTATTTATTTATTTGTTTTTTTTATAATAATTCTAAAGTTCCGTGGCACTAACGAAGGTAATAACCATTAATACTGTATTATAGAGCACACGATACAATGTTCTCTAAAGATAAAATTTAGCTCCTTTCAGTTTTTCAGCCAGCCATATGTCTTAACTGATTCTTCAACGCCCATACCATAAAGTGCTGAGAGTAACAAACTGTAATTGTGGATAGCCTTCTATGATGACAAAGACGGTTTCCATTTAACTTTCCATCCTTTTATTTATTTACTTTACAATGAAGGATATATATACATAACATTCACAGATTACAATATTATAGTATGGATAATAGTGCTTCACCAATTATAGTAAACTACAGCATTCATACATTATATAAAAAGAAACACAATTTAACCTTAGTATCTAAAACAATATGGTGTGATCCTTAGTAATCCTTAAAAGGGTTATGAAGTAGCAAAATGTATAAGAGAAATAATATTTTGTTAGCAAAATTTGTATGATACTTGTATTCATGCCTCGTCGGCACAGTTTATAAAACACGTATTCTGATGTCTCTCAAAAAAACAACTAATGAGAGAAAAAGGTGGATATTATTATATTGATAGTAAATTGTATCCTATATATTTATAGAAGAAAACCTGCATCGAAAGCCATTTTTACGTGATGAGTGAAGAAATCAACAGACAATCAGACATATTCCGTAAATCCATACAAACCTTTGCAAAACACACGTACATGTTTAGCTTCCGACTGACTCATATACCAATAAATACATAAAAAAAAATTGGGTAAACTTTAATATTAATTTAGTACATTATATTAGTCATAATAGTTGCACATTATATTAATCACACTAGTTGTCCTATCCTATACTATTACTATTATAGCCCTGTATTAAACATTGTCCCACTGCTGGGCACGGGCCTCCTCTACTAATGAGAGGGGTTAGGCCTGAGTCCACCACGCTGGCCTAATGCGGATTGGTAGACTTCACAAACCTTCGAAATCTTATGAGAATTCTCAGGTATGCAGGTTTCCTCACGATGTTTTTCCTTTACCGTTAAAGCAAGCGATAATTAACATTTAATACACACGTAACAAGTTGTCCTATCCGGTTCAGTGAATATAGTTACTGCTTAAAATAAGTAAACCGTATACGTTTATAATGAAACATATACAATATATATACAAATAGGGCATTTTAAAATAATGAGGTGATACAGTGCACACAGTTTTTTTTGTTTCATAATAGTAATTGGAATTCGTGAGCAATTTTTGTAGCTCTTATGAGCGACTACAGACCCAAATTGATCCAAAGCACTGTAAAATTCCATTACATGAAAATTCCTGGAAATCGGAGTGAATCAGAAATCTGTTTACAGTTCATCTCCTTTGGTTTTCCGAATGAGTAAGAATTTATGTACCATATGATAATCGCCTGACTTGAGTGACGTCACTTTTATAGAGGTAAAAAGCTGCGTAGTGATAACTCCTACGCGCCGTGACTAACTTGGAATCATAACAATTGGGTTACTAACTACCCAGTTATAGCATATTTTCAAACACCAGTGTAGCCAATTTTGACGGTTTAAAATCGATATTGAATTGTTAAAATGGCAATATTATAAGCATAGAATTAAGCATAAAATATGTATGTAAAATAGACCAGTGGCATGATTAACTCATCCTAGTAAAGGAACACGTTTAAAAGAAATTTCGTAGTGAGAAACAACTTCTACCCCGCTACTCAACACAATAATTGTGCCAGCGTGCTTCTTGACACTCCGCCATAGTCAAGAAGGTGAAGAAGCGGTCGAGAGTATGGTGTGTATAAGAAAATATATCTATAAACTTTCCACTATAGATTCTATAACAATTTAAATCAATTTAATGTATTGTATGAGCATCTCGGTAATACTATCTGTTCACAATCCCATCAAACCGAAAGTAATTTATTCGGTCATCACGATAGGTCCGCTGCCGTATGAAACCGTAAATTGCGATTTAGGCTTCTTTATGACATAATTCCCGCGTAAATTTGACGCATGTTTTCAGATTTATTATATTTTGATTTAGTTTTTATTATAATACTGAACAGAAAATCTTCAAAGCTGGTCTCTGGTTCTCCTCACAATATAAAAAAGAATTCTGATACGAAATATATTTGAATATTATTTTATATTAAGAATGAATATAAAAATACCATTATAAATATATGTATTATTTTACTAGACATATACATATGTTTGTATGTGTGTGTCACACTGTAATAGTTGCCGTAACTTATAAAAGCTTTCCATAAAAAATAACAATTTCTCAGCTGTGGTCTTATTTGTCATCCAATTATTCCTAATCGCCTTAACCAAGCCGTCCACTACCTACATCTGACCAAGGTTTACGAATTTTACACTAATATTGTGGAGATTGGATTTGAAGCATATTATAGACTTTTAAACGCTAAAACATAACATAATAAAGCGTATATAAAAAAGATTGTATAACAAGTCCGTACCAAAATAAAAAATATTTACGAAATGCTTCAGGCAAATTAAAATACGAAATATACCCAGTTATAAATTGGGATGAAGCGTCACGTGGTCCTGTCGATGGAAATTGGTTTTTCCTGGCTCTTCCGCATTGTCGACTGGGCAGCATCCGTTTAATTTAGTGCAGGGACGTACTCAGGATATATATCATGAGCTCCACATTTCACATGGAATTATTGGTCCATTTCATTTTAGTCCAGAATTATAAGCATTTATAAGGTTTAGAGGAACGATACTGCAGTACATATTTTTTCTGCTTTGAATAAAGGAGCAAAGTAATATTAAGCTTTAGGATTATCCACCATACCCCTAATATGTTATCTATTTACCCATAGATAATAATTGACATATATTATTAATAATTTAGATTATTATTTAGGTGTAAATACTATGATAGATATACACGCTTAAATAATCTATCTCACAAATATAAAAACATATTCTGTGAGATTGTTTGAGAATGTTCAGTGTGAATGAATACTTTGAAAATATTTATCACCATTCTCAGCATATTTTCAACATTTTAATTTCCACAAGTAATTAAGACTTGACAAAGAATACCAAAAATATGTTAAAATATCCGGAATATATTTAGGTCGCAACGCCTCATTTATCTTTTTTAACACGGCCGGTGGCCCCCCTCGTCTATTTCTGGCTACGTTCCTGACATCTCGCAACCGATGCGTTGTGAACGGTCCCTTCCTATAAACCGTTTATGAGGGAAACCGGTAAAAAATCTCTGTTGTTCTTCCATTGCCACAAACAAAACAAACTCTCATTGCATTTCTGTGAGTACGTTTCGAAAAATCGCGGAGCAGTCGTATTTTAAATATAAGTTTCATTTGGAACAAACAACAAATAAGTATATATGATTAATGTTTCTGTGTAGAAATAAGATGGATATTACTTTGTGTATCTTGTAACTATATATAGAAGTTATTTTTTATTTAAATTTTATATGAAAAAAGTAAAAATGTACTAATTGATATAATATTTTTTAATTAAGTAACCGTCAGCTGTCAATTAAGAAATTGATTCTCAAAGACAAATAAAATAACTAGATAGATTACTTGATTTGATAGTTCCAGAACTATCAAACCAAGAACAATTATAACAAGTTTACAAATCATTAACGTATGGCCTGGACATTTTTGAGACTATTAAACGCGCAGCTGTTGGCGCTCAGACTATGAATATGTGGTGATTGTCACTTTGTAATTAGTAAACGCATGGAATATCGGATTACTGAGCATACCACGGTCCAGTAACCCGCCGTGTCAATTAAGATCTGTTGTTCGTTCTGCGTTCATTTAGATTTATACCAACTAGCTGCTGAATGGAGACGCGATACTCACTTTTAATCCTTAAATAAAGCAAAACATTACACAAGTGGCTAGACAGTGAATTTGCACGATTTTAAGAGCGCTTTTTTGCTCAGTATTTATAAAGACGTTATCGAAATAATATCGAGATTATCAGAAAGTTTAGTGTGATTAAATCGTACGTAATCCCTATCTTTTTTACTTCTGAGGATGTTCATTATGCAAGTAAAGTGTGATTCATCTTAGAACAAATTTAATGGTGAATTAATATCCCAAACATTTTTTGGTAACTACAACGACACCTATCTATCTCTCGGTAGGATCAATAGTAGGATTTTACCTAACTAGAATTTACAAAAATATTTCAAAATATTTTAAAGAATCGTGGTTTGAAATTGCGTAATCATGACGAATAGTTAATAAAACGCCAAGCGCCATGAGTTAAACATGTGCCCAGTTCTCTGCACCAAAATGTCCTAAATACACGTCAATCTTCATCAAACACGACACTTGATTAGATTCATTTGAACTCTGTGACAAAAACACACTGGCGATGTGAATCTCGTCCCAAAACGAATTGAAATCATTCTTGCAATTTATTTGTTTGTTTTTCGCATAATGTGATTTGTCTTAGTAAATAAATCGAGCTCAAAATTAGGTTTATTGTTTGCGTTTAATGTTTTTGAAAATGCCAGACTTCTTCACCATTACCGTCATCAACCAACTTGAAAGAGGTGGACGTTTTAATTCCATCCATTATAGGATTCGTAAATAAGATCTGACATCGGGATGTATGGGAAAGAAGGGAAAATTTCCACCAAATAGCACTAAATTAACCGTCATTCGAGTTTTGCAGTGGGTGAAGTTTTAAACTGACTACCTCAATAAAATTAGACAAAATCGTATTACTTTTTAAATCTTCGTTTTTACACCTTATCTTTACACCTATTCTGATAGATCCCAAACCAAGCAGAAAAACACTATGGTCAATGTATTAAAACAATTAACCATATAATCATTTAATCCGATATTGTTGGCTTCCACGCTATCAACAGTATGAAATATGACCCACAGATTGTCCAATATGGCTTATTTATGTGTGACTAGCTGTTGCTCGCGGCTCCACCCGCGTGGAGGTCATGTTTGGGAGAAAAGGTATATAATACCAAATACCAAATACCAATTTTCATGCGTTTAACATCAAAAATGACGGATTTTAATACAAACTTTCATCACCTATTTTACCCCCTTAGGGGTGGGTATTCCCAAAAACCCTACCTTAGTGGATGCCTACGTCATAAACGGTACCTACTGTTAAAATTTCAAGTCTCTAACACCAGCCGTTTAGGCTGTGCGTTGATATGTCAGTCAGTCAGTTTCTTCTTTTATATATACAGATACAAGGACAGAAATACATGCGAATCCATACTATTTGTTAGTATTCGTTGCGCGCGACATTAACGGTCCATTACAATTTGCGCCAGTTTAATTGGTTTACCGTTGAATATGTGCGTTGAATCAAACGTGAACTATTTTTGAACTATCAAAGCAGTGTCAATATAACATAACGAATCACTTAGTTTCATTGTAGTAAAACAATATAACGGCTTATCTTTTTAAGTAACATTTAGTATCACCAGTGGTATAGAGCTGCCCTAGTGCCTGCCAACGATTTGCAGTTATCACGGATTTTATATAGATAAGTAATGGTTCAACTTTTATAAAGAAACTAAAAGCTGGATAATGTATATTATTTATATCATGTCATGATTGGAAATATCTCAACCGAATTCAGGTTTATTTAAGACTAGTGGTCCCGGGCAGACGTTGTCCTGCCATAAACCGCCTTCTATGTGAACTCTTCAAGTTTGTGAAAAAATAAGAAATTCAGATCGCAAAAACAGCGCCACCTATCGGATCTAAAACTAGCATATCTTTTAAGTTGGAACCAAACAAACATACACCATATTTCATTGAAATCAGTTGGTTTCATAGTCTATAACGGACATAGGTAGAAACATTTTTTTTTATATTATATTATATTAATAGTAAATTTAATATATGGATGATAAATATTCTATTATTTTAACAACTTCTGCAGTAAGTTGGCGAGTAGCCGGCTGCAAAACATTAGGTCGCGGGTTTCATCCCTGCATTGAGACAAATTGTGCGATCCATACATATTTATTTTGGGTTACTTTCGGTCTCAAAGCACCCAGTTATTGCGAGACCGAAAGTCCTTCGTTGTTCCTAAACATGACACAAAATAAAATGGTTACAATGATAGACGCAGACAGATCATAATGTTTTGCACACGTGATATAAGTCTAAATATATTTACAATCACGCCCGCCTCACCCATCGACGCTTAATTGTTCCCAACACAACAAATTATTTTGATTTATCACTTTATGATTGCTGCAATTCGATTACGTTGGACTTTATTGAATGAAATGAAAAATAAATTAAGTCCAGTTGTGAGGAGTAGTGTAGAAGGTGTGGTGTTAAATGTATTGTCCCCGCAAACCACAATAGATGAAGGAAGACGAACAAAGGATGATGTTTAAACAAACGTGTCCCCTTGGTGTTTTGTTATGCCATCCGAACAAATAGAAAACATCTAAACAAGCCTCGGCAATATCCCATTTTGCGGAGTGGTGTTAGCGGTTTCATTTATTTAAACGGTGTAAAGACTATAAATTGTGAAATTATTATTAGATATTATATTCCTGTTCTAAATAAAATGAATGAATAGTTTAAATTGTATAGTGACATGCCATAATAATTTATCTGTAAATCAATGAGTTTCTTAAAAATTATGGTAATTTATATTTAATTTTTTTTCTTTAAAATACTATTTTTAATTTAATCTTATTTTTAAGTTTGCATGCTAACGAACTGAAACTCGAAATTCATTATTATTACATTTTTTGTAACATTGGAAGGCAAGAAATAAAAGAGTTTTTTTTTATTTTATTATTATTTATATATTCTTGTTCTAATAATATTTTGTAACAAATAATGCAAAACGGTATGTTACTATTAAATATCCATGACACACGTAATTAGAATGAGGATGAAATGAACTATAATGATGGCGTTCTCTCCGATAGTTGTAGATGTATAAATAGCTACCGTAACACAAGCAATAAATCATGAATATTGCACAACTAATAGTATAATGTAACAGAATCGGTTGTTATATTTGTGCTGCGTTTAATTCAGTCCCTAGGAGAGGTGTATTGAGTGAGTCAGTCACTGAGTCACCTCTCCTGAGATACGTGAATACGTCCCGTGTTCCGTCTAGCTTTGTACGAAATATTAAATCGATTTTATATCGGAATGAGTCCCAGACGGACGTGAGTAAGCAGGGGATGCGTGTTTTACGATATTATCTATAGTCAGGTAGATGACAAGATACAAAAAAAATATATGTTTTATTTGACAAATAATATAGGTACGTATACAAAATGTTTTTATTTTTCACGCATTCAAATATGATACTATAAAAAAGTTTTTACAATTTTATTTTGTGCCTTCTAACTTTATTTGTATTAAACTGTTTAATAGAAATATATGTAATAAATTGTAAGTTAATTTGGAAATTCATTTAAATTAACTATTGAATGGTATCCTACAATTCCTAATATAGTCTAAGATGTTAAATTAAAATAGAATCATCAGTTATGGATAACGTTATGATAGTGTTTACTACAGTCTAGACAATATAATAGGCTCAATGGTCATCCGCATTTGAAATATCACCGCAGCATACGATACGCAATTTAGAACACGATAATGACGATGTCGTAAGACCGTTAAATGCAGCGATGTGATTGAATTATGTCATTATTAATATTATCAACGGTAATTTTTTTTATTCATGTATTACTCAAAAATATTTTGCATTATAATTTAAACGTGTTCCTTACATTTATATCTTGTATCCAAATACTTTTTTTTTGATTAAGTTGTAAATATCTTCAAGGTGAGCACAATGGTAGATATCTGCATTGTTATCATATATGTATGTGCTGTGTATTACCTAATGGTATTTCAAAATAAAATAAATAAATAAAAATAAATTATTTACATACTTTAGGCACTTTAATAAACGTCCATCAGTACATACTTAAACATAGAATTGAGTGATACTTGCGATAATTTCATTAGGTTACTTAATAAGTAAAATGGTACAAACAGAGCCCTTAAAATTGTACCCTGTCCGTTTGTCGATCTGCCATTCATAGGAAGGTATTAGATACAATTTTGAAGACAGGCGCATTTTATATCCTTAATCTACAATGGTGTAATGAAAAAAAAACTAGAGATGGCACTCTATGATGTAACTGTGGGATGAAACAAAAATGTGTGCACAGTTTTCTCCTGGATTTGATATTGCCTACCTATAGTAAAGAAAGCGAGTTTTCAAACATGTTATTTTAATCTCATATGCTTATTGCTTATGAGGTTAAAATTGATTAATTTCATGCCCTATTATTGACAAATATAAAAAAAAACACATTTATACTAACCCATATTAATTAATGTCAAAGCAATATAATAAAACCTTAATTCAAAAACATCTTTAAGGGGGGAAATGTCACAATTAAACAAACCTTAAATCAAATTAAAATAGCTCTGCCGAGGGTAATTTATAGCTGCTCTATACCTTAATATGTATCTATTTGTCCATTATTAATCCCGCTACAATTTGCTTAAGTAAATAAAATGAGCATAACAGGATATGATGTGATATTTGTCCGTCGAGTAAACGTTGGCTTAGGACTGTTCCTATTTTCGCCTCCTTGTGTTTAAAATAGTCTCAAGCAATATATTTATACTTAACTATAAAAGTTAAAATCAAACGAATTTTCTCTGGAGAAACTGGTAATCCATATGAAATCTGTATTGCTCAACGAATGACGTAAAGCCTTATGAAGAATTTTAAGCCTATTTATACGTTTTAAATATCTGCTCATACTTTAGTAAGTATTTAATTTAGAAGGCAAATATATGGCCTTTGACTTTGTAAATATGTTCATAAATCAGTATATATACTAATATTTAACCAACTTTGCGTAAGTTTTTACAAATACATAACTATAGGTTATTATACAGGTAGGTCTTTAATTTTATATTTTGAGATGTTTGTGAGAATCGGCGCTTATTCAACACGAAAGCAATTGTTTATGTAAAAGTTTTATTGTGGTCTGCATCTCTTCTAATATCATATATCAAATAAGCCCAAATCTCTCTATCCTTCTATTTGTAATTTTTCATAAATACACCGATAAACCGACTTGATTAAAGTTGATATGGATCTACGTAAGCTACTTATAACAATTATAATATCGTAAGGGATAAAATATTGTTAGAAAATAATTTGGGTTTACGCCGATATTTCTTATGAAAGTAATAAAATTATCAATTAATATCTAATGAAGCCATAAACTTTGTGTAATGTATCATTGATATTTACGTAATATGTGTGTGTCCGTATGTACAAACATCCTATGAAAGAATCATTAAATATCATATATCAAACATAAACCTAAATAAGTCGGTTGCATCTTCAAAACGAACACCAGGTATGTACTCAGAAATCGGATTAAGACTTTAAACATCAATGATGTTTTTAGACTCTCGCGATTTGAATACATATTATAAAATTAGGAACGGGTCTTAATCGCGCAATATTTTAATGGTATAAATAACACCATTATTTCCCCGAAATAAATAATTAAATAATATAATTATATTATTAAATAAATAATTGTGGTATTTATACCATTAAAATATTGCGCGATTAAGACCCGTTCCTAATTTTATAATATCAATGATAATTACTAACAACTGAGACAATTTTAAAATAAAAATAGCAACAATGTTAAGTGATACGGAATTGGTTCTAAAGTAATTTATAAAAAAATCTTAGCCTTAATTTCCGATAAAGGTGTTCTTTATATTTTTCTAAAAGTGATTGATACACAGCGCTTTCTGAACGTACCGCTAATAAAATTTTATGTGCATATAATTTTTGAAATTTGCGAGTGTGATCGACCCACCATACTTTCATCAAACTACGGGCCTGCGGTATCGTCGACAACGGCAATAAAACCCAAATTTATCATAAAAAGTTGCACGTTTAAGTCTGAAACAGTCGTAAATAAGAAAATAGGACCACCTATTTATATTTGTGGCTATAGACCTGTAGAAAGATTTTGATACTTTGTCATGATTTTATTTAGCCATTTAATGTTCAGGTATACATAATCAGAAAGTACCACCTCGAAGCTAGCCTACGTAACTAGTTGATTTTTTTGTTAAGTATGATTATACATTTTTTGATATACTATTTATTTGTATTGCGTCCTCCTTAATCTCTTTAATTACGATAATGAAGTCATAAATCGTCTATTCTAACATGAATTGTAAAATTAAGTATTTTAATAAACTTTCAATATATATATTTTTACCATTTGACACTCTCGCCTAATGGTAAGTGATCATGTGGTCTACGGTGGAGCACGCTTGCCTAGAAGATACCGATATGTTTTTTATAACTTTTTGACCAAGAGAAAAATTAACACAAGGATCCATACTAATAAATCCACATACGACACCGCAGGGCGGAGGAAGGAATAGTCGGGCGAAGCTCATTGATGTGGGGCGTCGGCAGGCGGCGGCGGTCGTCGGCTAAACTGAAATGTATGAAAATAGAGTCGAATGCAACGGCATTTCCGCGACCCACCTGCACTCTGTACCTACTACAGCGTTATGAGAGCTGCAACTGGGACACCAGTGTACACGCGGGCTATTTAAAACTGCAGTGTAGCAATGACGCTATTAACTGCCGTTGAATCGGATTAAAAATATTCCTATATTTATATTTGTGTCTGTTTTGAAGTGGTGTTTTACAGGTCAGTTTAGGGAAGTAGCAGGTTTGTTTTGGTTGTTAATTCATTACTGGGATTTGGATGTAAATGTTTATGAATATAAATCAATAATCAACATTTAAAGTAATTTACTTAATGGCTAAATTGATGTATAAGAAATAGAATCGTAAACTATTCGTGTCATCTGTGCATGTTTAATGCGAGTGTACAGTGTCATTATCTTAATTTTATGGGCGTCAACTATTGAGGTGATAATTTTATGCCATAATAAAATGTGTCACCATGAATCGGTTTAGTGGCAACATGTGTGAATATATACATACATAATGACTATGGTGTCTTAAGTTTTATCCAAAATTATAAATTAAATTATGTCTTCCTTTTTGATTAAATAAACAAGAGATTCCGAATTTAAATTATGCTCGACATGGCGATAACTCTATGAGTGTAAAGTGACGGAAATACTGCTGTAAAAATGAGTGTTTTTTGGGCATACAAGCGTGATACATATATGTTCAGATTAAATATTCTTTTTGTATGCTATGTCAAAATAATTATATATGTTTCTAAGAAATATTTAAGATTAATGCATTCAGATTGCATCGGTTCCAATCTCGTGAATGTTTAATACATTTCTATATGAATCAATGTCACATGTTACAAATAGAAGTATTAAGACCACACACCTATTTAAATTCAAAAGGCGTTTTAACCGACGTGAGAACACAAGCGTCAAGCGATCGATAAAATAAAATTATCGCAGCACACATAAAATATGATAATAATGAAATTTATTCATAGTTTTTTTTTATGATGTTCGAATGGGATAAGTCACGCTTCCTTTTATTCCTTTATCCCATAGCACAAAAGATCTAAAGTTGGTAGGTCAAGTGTCGGTTTCCCGGACGCTGCACGGCGGCAACAAAAGAGCTATTTTTTGGAGAATTCAAGTTTAATGACAGCACGGGCGTACATACCACGTGTCTAAAGGTGTACCAACTTTATAAAACTGATATGTAAGATACGAATTATGATATGAAACATGATGACTATTTCGAAACCATGACAGTGCACAAAATTATGACGTTTATAAAGATCAAGATACTTGTATATGATAGGTACGGTCTACGACTAGACGCACTTGGAGTGCATATTTTATACTATAATTAACATTTAAATATATGTAGATGACACACCTAATAAATGCCTTTATAATAAAAATATTTAGATATTACTTTGTTTTTGTAAATATATGTAGTTGTTGGTTCCATTGAAGAAGCTTTTTTATAACGTAACTTTATCAGAGATATGTGCTCACACACGATCTTGTGTGAATGAGTAATTTTTGAAAAATCTATTATGATTTATGTAGTACTATTTATTTATTTGAAATAGTACGTATTGCTGTCTAAAATAAAATAAATAAAATATTTTAAACCTTATGGAAATGGGATTATTTAATAAAAATAATTTTAGTCCTGTTGTGCTGCGCTCTAAACATATCAAATGATCTATACATGGAAACGTCAATGCTTTTGATTTATATTCTTGCGCCACGAAGGAAACATTTCACATGTCTACAGAAGATTAGTTTCTAATTTTTGTGTTGTCACAACAGTGCATTTTAGTCATCCCAGTCTGTCCCGCTCTGGCGGCACTGGCAACTCGCGGAGCTTTCGTGTATTTCGGCTGTACACTACTGGGCAGACGTCAGACAGGCAGCTGGACTCAGTTAGTTCAGTTACTGAGGCGCTCGCGCTCCACGCGGGTGCGCGATGTCATTCTGCCTCGACCGCGCACACCACGCATTTTGCCGTCTCTAAATCCGTCACGATTTACGCACTACGATTCGATGGTTATAAGTGTTCCTTTTTGTGTTAATTCATGGGCTACAGTACGTGTCTCTGATATATTCATTCATTGTGCTGTTGTTTGATTTCAGCATTGAAATGCTAATGAATTAAGGGTTTTTCCATACCATTGTAGGTATGCAGTGATTGTGGTAGATTATCGGTTTAAAACTTATTTTGTCAGAGATCCTATTGTTTACACACCACTAGTCAGTCGCTAGTTATTAATATAAGATAATGTACGTAGTAGCTAATATATGAATGTTATTAACCGCAATCCGTTTTATTATAAAACGAAGTCTAACTTTAATCTGGGTTTATAACTACTAGTTTCTATTATAACTCGCAATAAGTAACCTGTCTATATAAACCCAGGTCGTAGTTTTATTATAACTTACATTATGTTTATTGTGAGAGATGTTGTGATGAACCATCTTAAACGCGGGGAATCAGTGTGGTCGGTTCATCGACCTTAAAGAGATAACATTAATTTTAGCAACAGTAGCGATAAAGACCCATTTTAAATAATCTCAGCTAAAGGTCACAAAGTTCTGAGCAGAAGCCAATGGCCAATAAATCGAGATCGTCGGGTCGTGAGTGCATTCTAAACGATTTACGATACGATCGTGCTTCTGTGCTTTTTGCTTCTCCGAAGTGGATTTCGATACAATCAAGAATAACTGCATACGTTTTATTATCTGCAGACGTGTACTCAATAAGTATTTATAATATCCATTGCAATTTCGAAGATCTCTACGTAAATTGCTAGCGGAGATTTATTGAAATGCAAACCTAATTGCGTTCCATTGTATCAGCTGTGAAAAATAAAGTTGCACATTCATGAGTGTTTGTATTGTACACATGGATATCCTGTATATTTACTACTCAACTAAAATCAATTATATTACAAGTTATAATACCATAAAGTATATCAATTAATTTATCAAATGTTACCATCCTTCCAATTGCTGGGCACAGATTTTCTCTCCTAATTATAGGTTAAAACATTAGTCCAAGACGCTGGTCTAGTGCGGTTTAGTACGTTTTATATACTTAAGATATTTTCATTCATCAACGAAAACATAATAATTCGATGATTTGCGGGCTGTTTGATTTAAGCGACATTTTTTGCGATATTGCGTTATAATCACATTCGGAATAAGCAAATTTTTATGCATTTTTTGAGCCTAGTTTAAATTTTTTTGTGCATTTTTTGGCACGCAAATCAACTGATAAAAAAATCCAGGGCACATTGGTTTTGGAAAATAATGCTCATAAATAAGCCATAAAGATGCATAACGTGCTTATACAAGTAATATATTAATTCCACTAAAATTCACGCAATATTTTCTTTATAATGATTAACAAAAAACCTTAAACCTCTCTCCTGTCAAATTATGATTTATGTGCATTTCCATTTATAATGATCATGTTCAAATAATTTTAGATATACGTAGGGATAAGTCTGTACAGTCTCTAAATAACTATTAAACATCGAAAGCACATTAGGCATACTATCTTGAATAATGGAGCACAATCGTCTATTTAAAAAGAAGTAGCCGCACCTTACCACTAAGTGCCCCTTCACACTGACAGATAACTGTGCGCTTTTTATGGTGGATACGATGACGCAATGTTTACGATTTATTGTAGTGCTACCTTTACAGCATAGTATTGTTGTAAGATAAAGAATATTATCGTACCAAGGACCCAAACAGATTATAATGAATAATAAAATTGTAAAATACATAGTAAAATATAAAAAGTCAGAGTAATAACCTACCATAGATAGATATGTCTTTTTGTATGTGACGCATATTAACTTTAATATCAATTGTACCTTTTTAGTGGTAAAACGCTGAAGACAGACTTTTCTATAGACCGGGTTATTATGTCTGTCTTACAGAAATTTTACGCGAATTAATCGCTGATCTGTCTTGTATGGTGAATGAGTTTTCTGAACAAAATTCTCTTTTGATCGGTCCCCGTTCAAAGACAGCCTATACTGACACAAAGCACTTATAATACTTATAACTAATCAAATACACGAAATGTTATTGCATCCATTAAATACAAGCTAATATCAAATGAATCACACTAACAGAACCTGCTGGCAAGTGTGTATCTGATATTTATCTGTAACCGATTGAAAAACTCAACGTAGCTCGTTCCGGCGAAACGCGATCCAATATTGGCGAATCGATCACCTGGTGTATATTCAGTTACTTCAGATCGGTAATGTTTTAGCGAGCATCGGGAGACGGAACGATTCTCGAAGGTCTACATTATGTCTGAACTTTACAGTACTTACAGTCAGGTACAGCGGTGTTTACTTGTCCGTGCCAACATAAAGAAAAGAAAACAAAAAAACTATTCATTACGTCCAAGTACATATTACACCACTCATTTAACAGCTCAGTCAAAGTAATATAATTGGGTGGTGAGAACCTGATGGAATCAACACCCTTCACAGCAAACAGAGGAAATATGCCAAATAGGATGGAATGGGAGAAGAGATTACTGAAGGTTTTATTTTTGTTTATTTTTATTCTGGCATGGCAAAATAACCTGCACCTGGTAAGCGCCGTGCCGTCCAGTAAGAGTATCAAGTAGCGAAAGACAATTTATCCCTAGCTACTCAACACAACCATGACGGCCTGCTGTTTAGCTTCTTCGCACTACGCCTAAAGTACCCAGGATCACAGGAAGGGTGGAAAACAGTAGCTGGCAAACTGATTTGTAGTATCTATTTCCTTAGATTGGTAGAAAAAAGTAAATGAACATCGCTAAACCGCTTCAACTCGTAGTATATATTGATTTTTGTTAATCACATTTTGGAATCAGTTCATTGTAAAGGAAATATAACAGGAAATTTTACATGATCATTCTAGAACTATAAATTTGTAGCCACGCATCGGTCACACCCAACATCAATAAGATGAAATCATCAATTTCCGCTATAACATGTCAAAATCATTAGCGACATAATCAGCGGATTGTGAACTAAATATAGGAGCTAACGAGGAATTAATGTATAGACATCCGATCTGGAGACCGGTCGATGCCGATTTACCTACATTCAAGCACTATTTATAAATGTGGGACGAATTTTATTGGCGGCAAAATGTGTCATCAGATGCGATGTACTATTATGCAACAATGATGCAAAGAAGGAACTATCACGATTAGTCCAAAAATCTATCTCACAAATAGAAATTTCATATAATCTTGTATCATACACAAGAAGCTTTGTTTGGAAAGCGTCAAATGGCAAAAATTACTTAGTAAACAAAAATATTAATAAAAATTAAATGTATATGGAATACCAAGATTACAGATTTAAAAAGGCAAATTAACTGCCCAACTTATAATCAAAACCTGAAGAGAACCCGACTACCCATAAACTTAAAAATGTGAAAATCGTTAATTAAATACCGGTTAATAAAATAGCTGTTTTTTCTAATACACGTAAAAATGAATATAAATAATAGGCCGCGACGTATAAACATTACATGCAACAAACCCTAGTAATACTTGCCCTTGAATTATTTTTATTAAGAGTTAATACTATAGATCATAGATTGATATACTCGTATTAATTCATTAATATATTAAGATCTTTACAGATAAAAATTCAATTTAAGCTGGGTACATACAGCTTAGAACCCAGTTATAAGCAACAAGTTCCAAACTAAATGCACCCACCCACATAACAATCGATTCGAATTGAACATCTGCGCCCCACATACAGCCAAGGCCGGTGGATACATCCTTTTATCAAACAAGCCTCTGGTAACGGGTCGGAACCCGTTTTGGTATTCAAAGCCTTATTCGATCTATCGTAGACCTAAACTGTAGATAAAAAGAAAACTGCTATTGTACTTACGGTAATGTCATGATACTTTTTGGAAATCAGATTTTGCAGTAATTTTTTTTACAGACGACTTATATCTAGAAAGTGTATGTTATGATTTTATAAATATAATTTCAACTACGTAAGCAATACTTAAGTTCATCGCATTATAATTGCCCGTGTATGTATGTAACATTACTTTTTAATTAATTTTCAATTCCTGTGACATGCTGTATGTATATTGTAATCATTAATATGTTATGCCTCAGTACCTATGTAGGATATATAGCGACACAATATAAAATACTAGATTTGAAAAGATACGAGCCCTCAAAGACCGTTATGACTCCCACACAAATCCTTTTTGGGCAGTCATTTACGGACTATTGACGAACGTTTTGTGGACATTGTTTCTTGTTGGTTGTTTTACGATTATGTCACAGAAGGTCGTTGCTCTACGGCGCACCTTCCGCGGTTATAAATACGCGCGTGTGTCGAACTTTTGACAAGCGTGTAAATAAACAACGGATCCTAAGCGGACGCCCGCACCACTGGTCCGCTCGCGGCTTGTGATGAACCAGAAGGGTTACTCTTGACACTCGATTCCAATTTAAAATTGGGATTAGGTTCAAAAACTACAATTGGTACTCATGAACGCAACACCAGCGCACGATTTAACTGAATACGGCGGAATTTTTAGTAACTACACGAAAGAGAGTTCCAATACCTTCGAGATTGGAATTGATTTCAAGAGTAGGCCTACAGTTCGTGATTTAGACCTGAGTAGTCGTTCGTGTATTCGATTGATAGTTAAATCGATAGAAGATGCTCGGATAAAATATTGTTCAAGTTACTTAGTTGCATTTGTTATAGGATTAGTAGGTATCAGTTTGACGTGTGGCCCAAACATTTTAATTGAAGGAGTCCGTGATCTAAAGTGCGATACACATCGGACGTTATTAATCTATTTAGATTAGATTATTTAATTTATCCTGCACTAGATTAAGACTACAATTCACAAAAAAATTGTAGTTATTTCTGTTGTTTAGTATAATTTTTTCTAAGTTAAGAACACGTCAAATATAATATTTATATATAGTATATCGGCGTTTTCAAAATATAACCCCTAAGAGGCCGAAATACGGGTTCATAATTTTCTGTATGTTCATTTTTCACAGCTAGACCACTGAACCAATTTTGATGAAATTTATCATGAGGATACCTTTAAACTTAAGGATGGACATAATGAACTTTATTTTTTAAATCACCCTTAATAATCTTTCATCCCCTAGTGCACCCCGCACTAGGGGATGAAAGATTGTATGGACATTCAAAACCAAGAAATTCAGAATAGGTTTTGGGATATTTATTTCATCAGACTCTTAGAGGCTTCACCTCCATTACAATAGGGGATAAAAGTAGGTCACTGAACCTGAATTTTGATAACATTCAGTATAAAGATATTAGGAACTTTGAGGATGGACATGGCAATCTTATTTTTTTAAATCAATGAAATAGGGAATGATGATAAGCTATGTAGTTTTAAGGCCACTTGACTTCAAAATCGATCTCTAGGGCGACCTATAAATACGAAAAATGGATCCGGTGTTAAAACTGAAAAGTCGCTACTATTTTGTATTTCTCCGCAGATTATAACCGTTAAAATATTTCCTGCCGAATATTTGGAAACGAGAAAACAGACTAACAAATAAATATCCCATCCATACTAACAATTTTACGTGGACGGAGCCACGAGCAAAAACTATTTTTTTATATTAATGGGTGTTCATCTCACTGCCTCATTTCCCGCCAAAACACAAACACTTTAGATAGATAGAAATAATGTAGGCAAAGGAAACATGTCAAACAGTTTTAAATCATACTCACTTTACGCATCTGTTTTGTAAACATTTTTTTAGGTCACGAAAGAAAGTTCGTTAAAAAAAGCTGTATATCATAGAGGCGTGAAGTCGTTGACATTATGCTACTGATGACTAGTTTATGATGTCTCAAAAGGCACAGTTCAAAGGCGCCTCAAACGACGCGACGCCCTCTTTTCCTGTTCCTTTACGTTGTTTTCCTTTAGTGTTAATTATACTCTGTGGTTCACTGCAACCACAGCGTACCTACGTATTAAAGTATATTTAGAATAGATTCCTAGAAACTTTATTTAGTTTGTTATTGATCAGTCTTTAACTTCTGTATTGTGCATTGTGTAATGCGGTTAAAAATAAATACACGATGATGTGACTATATAAATAAGATTTCTCCGTATTGTTGTAATTCACAATTTTCCTCATAGGAATTAAACGCAAGTTTTAATTGACACTTTTTTTAATATTTGTCCTTTAAAAGTCCCTGGCATTTCGTAAAAATGTGAACCCTTTTTCACAAAACCAAGCAATAAAATCGGTATTTAAATTTAGCATCAATAATAAAATAAGTAAAGTAAATTAATTAGTACAAGTAAAGTACCATGAATAGAAGTACTCAAAATCCGAACAAAGACAATGTCATGCCACACAGTTCGAAGATAGTCGTGCCACATTTTTATAATAGAAGTACCGTAATTAAGAATACGAGCTGTGAGAGAATATTTGAGGCTGTATTATTTTTTAAGAACAATATGTGACCTCGGCTCGTAACGCATAAAGACAAAAGCAATAAATAAAATATTAGCGGATCCACCCACTAAACGGTTGTCTGTACTATGCAAGTACATTTCAATATAATTGCTCCGATGGCGCCTACACTGCAACATTATGTAGATTTAGGCACGATCCATAGTTCATTTCTGCCTACGTACCAAGAAATAACAACAAATATGAACGTGCAGCTATGTACGAAATTAAAAGAGGTTTTGGAACGGAGTTCCTTGATGCACGTTATCATATGTTTCCTGGCGGAGGGGCTAGACCGAAAAAGTGTAACAATGAAAAACGACATCAAAAACCGACATATTTTTGCAGTAATTTTCTGGGCACTTCCCGATCTCTTAGGAAAGATAGAAATTTTTTAATCTATTCAGCTTGCCGTCAATTTTGTAACCATATAAAAATATTTATAATTTTATTTAATCAATATTTAATACAAACACAAAAAGATATATCGAAAGGAACTCCGTTCCCAACGGGTGTCCATAAGACACCTCTCTCTTTTATCGTAAAATATCGGCACAATATTAATTCTATGTTCTTAAAATGAATCTTACAAAACTATTACCGTGGCGCAGCTGACTGCCAAACCAGAGAACGGGGGTTCGATCCCCGCACCGGGATAAATGTTAGTGCATTCCACAAAATTTTATTTCGGATTTGGGTTATGTGAGATCGTATAATTTTATCAAATCAAATCAAATATTTATTGAATGCAAGAAACTTTATACATAATTTAGATTCAGTATTTTTTTTTACCCTACCGCCAGTTCGGAATGCAGTTTCGCTAGGGAAGAACGGGCAAGAAACTCTAGCGTTGCCGTTTTCACACCGGTTAACAATATTTGGTCATACAATTAATATACGATTTAAGTTTAATTACATGAGATTAGAGCAGCTGTTGATGTTAAGTTGCCTTATTGCAATATTGTGAAATAAAACTCATTACAAGACCTAGTACTGCACATGACAGTCGTGAGAGTGATTATAGTTTTTGATACAGACCATACAGGTTTGACCTAGTGTTTCGTCGGAGTAAGTATGTGACTGTTGTGTACAATAAAATTAATTAAGTTCAAACTGATCGCGTCTTAAGTAGCTTAGGTCCATCGTTTGAAGATATAAGATTTTAAATAGCTTTGTGTATTTTTGATTTACACATTTATGAGTGTTCTATTTAAAGATTCACAAACAGAACATCGCAGTAAAAGTGTCTTAAATGTTTACTCAAGAATGCGTGCTTTTACACTTAAACGATGGTGTTTACACTCTAGCGAATTACTAATCACAGTATTCCGTTTTCTGGCAATAGAGAGGTGTAAGTTCCCTCGCTGACCCACTATAGAGAGTGCGGTGACGCGTGGGCGACGTCGGCGCCGTCCGTAGAGTAAATATTCCCAGAAGTTTATCGCGCAGACGCTCGGACGTATCCATTCATTCATGAACCGTGACACACAGACACCACAGCTATACATTTGTATAAATATAGAAAGGGCCCGGCAGGTCAACTAACACTGGCTTGTATTAATCATTGTGTCAGCGCATCTCTAAATACATCCGTAGAAAAATACAAGACTCGTGAAATATTACGGTGAATTGTTTACCGGTAGCTTTAACAAGTATACAGTAGGATCTCAGATTAAAAATGACATGAATTTAAAGAGATATGTACTGTAGTTCATCAAATACAAGGAGACAGAACGTGTATTACAATGTGATAAGTGGACTCCATTAATAAAAATGAAGCCATATATGGAAATAGTGTGAGTGTGACAGAATGATCCCTACTTGTATGAGGGCTCCACGGTCCATCCAGGGATCCACAGATGATGTCACCCGGCAAACCCGCTCCATTATACAGGTAATGGTAACCACGTGACTCACATCAAGATAATTGATCATCGCTTGATAACAGTCTAAATTGATTTCTTAGAATAAATTTTTGCGCTGGCGACCTCTTTGGTTCTTTGTGCAACAATCAACGACGAATATCATAAGCTTTAATTGTAATGTTATGTTTGAATGTATTTTTTATTGATGATTAAAAAATTTATACCTATATGTTGCCTTTGGTTGTTTTTAGGCTCAGTTTATTTACATTGTGAACTCAACTTACATCATTCATCTATTCACTATTTACGTTTTGAATTTCCTTTGGTAATTTATGGAAAGTAAATTGTCAGATGAACTTATGTTACTCAAGCGATAAATTTATAAAACTGATTTATTTTTATCACTATGTAATAAGTATGTATGCATTAGGCTGTGTTATTTCAACCGTAATTAAGTTACGACTATTATTAAAGTCTCAAATACCAAATCATCATAATTCCAGCTAGGGTTCAAACATCGCGATGTTAGACAAATATTTTGTATATTAGCAGCCAGCAGACGTTGCCCTACCTTCGTATATTTATTCATCCCTGAGTATACAAAAAATAGAATATCTACGTATTCTATTTGGTGAGATACAACAAAGCAGATCCAGCTAAAATTCTCCATACTCAAATACCTATATATACAAATTTTCAAGGTGATCAGTTGTACGGTAGAGAAATCGAGGTGATGCAGTGCCATCTAGTGGCGAGTTATTACAATGTGAATAGTATAAAATCCTATACCTTAGAAAACATATATGTGCCAACTTTTATAGTGGTTGATAAAACAGTCTCAAAGTTATTTTTCAATTAGTTCTATTTTTATTACAATAGAGACCATAAAGCAAAATAGCTCATTTTATTTAATTTCGTCATATTGTTTTTATTGAATTATACGTCTACCGTATATATTTTCGTTAGTATTTATAATGATAAGTGTCTCCTAAACACATAAGTAATATAATAAATATGTCGTGTTAACGCAAGCTACACACGCTGTAGCACTATATTAAAAGCTTCGCGACCTCATTCCGCTTCCGCACTTAACGCTTTTAAACTCACGGTTAACTTGCCACTACCAGAAAACTTTACAATACTGAGTATTATAAATAGGTAATACCTATTCTTTTCATGTGTTATAACAAAAGCTCACCACTGATGAGTGCTTGTGGTGGGATATTCATATCCGCCCGGATAGCGAACACCGTACACAGGGTGTAAAACCTGCCATAGTGGCACATGCAAGTGTGTCGCGTTCCGGGATCAACCAGTGTACATCCGGTTTTTGTCGGGGTCTAGAGTTGGAGTACGATGTTAGGCCGTTTCGCGGCCTTCTGAGTACTCTGACACTAGACCCTTGACCGCTTCTTCACCTTCTTGCCCATGGCGTAGTGTGAAGAAGCAGGTCGGCATGATTATGTTGAGTAGCGGGGGATAGATAGTCTCTCGCTACTCGATACTCTAATAAGACCGCACTGCACTTACCATCAGGTGCAGTGTGGTCACTTTACCGTGCAAGGATAAAAAAAAACTAATTTCCTACAATTTTAATATTCAAAACATTTGTTTAATTTTAATTTAACAAAAACTTAAATAAGTTATTGAAATAGAGACAGAGCAGAAGTTATAGAGGTTGAGCCTTTATTTCTATATTTTCCTTTTAGGAACGAACGTCGAGGCATTAGTCTAATTTAATTTTCTTATAGATATTTCAAGATTCCGAATTCAATTCCTAACATATTTCTCAATAACACTCACAGTATAAAGAAACGAATTAAATATTCTTATAAAATACTTCTTTTCTTTCACTTGCAAGACTAGCCCTAATAGGTTTTTAGGATCTGAGTTTTGACACTCTGATCAATCTGATCCACAATAGGGACACGTCCTTAGACCATGATGATCACAAATAGGGATACCGTCCCCAGCATCTACAACTTCCAGCACGAAATGCTGCAGCTACAGGGAGACCGCAGTCCCTCGTAGTTCTTGATACCCACGACACAGGTTTTACATAGTGTGGGTTCAGAACTATGTGTGTGATTGTTGTATGTTTTATATATATGTCATTACACTACACGCATGCAACCAAGGAAGACGTAACTCGAAGCTGCGAGCGCACAAGTGTAGACACGTTAACAATTAACACCAATGCCTATTTATATATGGTGGACAAGTTGTGACATGTTTCTTGTTGTTGCCAAGTACGTGTCATAGATCACATTGAAATTTAAGATGAAGATGTGTTTATGAGATAGTCGATTCGAGGCCGACTGCTGTTAACTGATGGAGACATCGTAATTAATTGTAAAACTTTATTATATAATTATAATAAAAAATAAAATAATAATACTAGCCCTGTATTAAACATTGTCCCACTGCTGGGCACGGGCCTCCTCTACTAATGAGAGGGGTTAGGCCTTAGTCCACCACGCTGGCCTAATGCGGGTTGGCTGACTTCTCATACCTTCGAAAAATTCTCAGGTATGCAGGTTTCCTCACGATGTTTTCCTTCACCGTTAAAGCAAGCGATAATTAACATTTTTATTTTAAAACTTTATTATGTTTAGATAAATTTGTTAATTTTGGATGTGATCTTGACATCGCTTGTTTACTAAATTATATAGCGATATCTTATAAGATTGAATAAGTGTTATTATGAAACTAGAGTGAGTTAATCGATGCATTCAATTAATTAAATTAAATAAAATATATATGTCCTCTTACCTATAGATAAATAAATAACACCCAACAGTCACACACATAGCCCCGACCCAACACTAAGATACGAGTCTTGTTTTATGGCTATCAGGGACTACGAGAGACTATCGGTCTCACAACACCCAGACCCCGGACACAAATATCTGTCTGTCACACAAAAATTTATCCCGCTGTGGAAATCGAACCTATGACCTCTCGTTTCACCGCCGGCTACTCGCCAACTGCGCCACGGAGGCTGTTACCTATGAATGTATCTACCTACGTATTATAAAGATTCACTTTGCAGGCATGCTATAAAACTGTCTAATACAGTTTTGCTTAAGTGTTTACCGTTTGTACTTATCGATATAGGTATTTTTATCCGGAATTAGCACAGACTTAGACGGTCCGTTCGGTTTCAGATCGATACGACAAATAACCTTCAAGGAGGGTCTATTCTTTCGTAACCTACTTTTTGGTAAAGACAGACAACGTACGGATAATTTCCATTAGTAGTGATAATTTACAATCGGGTGACCTACCTACAAGTTTCCCTATTAGATGAAAATTGTATTGTAATTATGTTATTTATATTTTTATCAATAACAGAGATAATTAAATGAAAATATATTTTATTTTAAAGTGCTATAAAAACACCCACAAAAATAACTCTTGGCTTACAACAAGTATAATATAAATTTGATAATCATTAGAATAAATTGAGACAATCATATAGGGCGAAAAGACTCATCAATTAAAAAAAATCCTCCAAAATAGACACAACAAATAATGTTGGTATGCCTGTGGCATTTTTTTCAAGGCCTTCGTCTTTTATATCTTTACCAGCCAATTTCGTAAGAAGTGAAATATGTTCAAAATTATTATTTTTTCCCTTTAGTGCTAGATTTCGTTCTTCTTACATTTTCATTATCATTCTCATCTGGGGTAAATTTCCTATATTATCTAACTCTTTCTTGCCCTGATTCATTTAGATATACACTGGATTTTCGTCCTCGCTATTTTCTCCTTTGAATTCTTATACATATAAATACACTCACGCCTGTAATCCCCGAAGGGGTAGGCAGAGGTGTAACCACAGTACACCCACTTTTCGCCGAATTCCGGTCCCATAAAGTGATAGGGAGCGAGCCTATCGCCATACCGGGCACAGATTCCAGACTCCGGGCTAATACTGAGAATTTCTAGATAGAAAAACCCAATATCACTTTACCCGACCCGGGGATCGAACCCAAGACCTCAGCACAGCAGCAGTCGTAACGCATACGCAAATACAACTGCGCCACCGAGGCAGTCTGAATTCTTATATTTAGAAAATTTACCTCTCTGTATTTTTTACCCAGTAGAGACTAACGTCAGATTAAGATAATGTTTTCAAATGGTATTACATCTTATACATAAACATAATAATAATTATTTTTTGTGAAATTATAATCGGTAAGTAATTGAATTTTCTATAATTATATTTCGAGTTGTTACAGCTGGTCTTAAGAGATATGTCTTCTAAAAATGATTATCATATATCATTACAAATTACCTGCATTTATGTGTTTATTAAAAAACCTTTTAATAATAATTATGATAATGAAAAATGTGAAACTAGAAAAGTTGTTATCAATGAATAAATAATTAATAATAATAACACCCAACAGTCACACATATAGCCCCGGTCCCACACTATACGAGTCTTGTGTCGTGGGTATCAAGGACTACGAGAGACTTTCGGTCTCAACATAAATATCTGTCTGTCAGACAAAAATTTATCCCGCTGTGGAAATCGAAACTAAGGCTCTCGTTTCACAGCCGCCTTCTGGCCAGAGAGGCTGTCGTTCAATTAATAGGGCAAATTGCTTTTTACTTTCATTTCATACTTACATACTCGTTTTTCTACCTTTTTAAATGTTTATACATATTAAAGATGGAAATCTTTACATATGAATCTCCATCACCAAGTCGATGCCAGAACATGCAAATTATTTCATTGCCCGTTTTAATTTCTCCGTAGCCTCAATTAATTTATATTGGTCCAAATAAAAAGATAAATTTTGCTTGGCGAAAGCTGTATAATTTTTTTTTTATTTAACTGGCATACATATTATAAATTATAATATACAATCTCATTTCATGACATCTTATGCTTATAATATTTTATTTAAACTTAATTGGACACTAAATAATAAATACTTTGGGGTTACGATTATAATTAATGTATTGTGATAAATCTGTATATATAAAAGAAGAAACTGACTGACTGACTGACTGACTGACTGACTGACTGACTGACTGATCGATCAACGCACAGCCAAAACGGCTGGGGTTAGAGACTTGAAATTTTGACAGTAGGTACCTTTTATGACGTAGGCATCCACTAAGGAAGAGTTTTTGGAAATACCACCCCTAAGGGGGTAAAATAGGGGATGATAGTTTGTATGAAAATCCGTCATTTTTGAAGTTAAGTTTATGGATTTCCATAATTTTAATACTAATTTTAGTATTTGGCCTTTTAGTCAATAATAAAAAATATGTATTTCAGGATTTTTGGAAATTCCACCCTGAAGGGGGTAAAATAGGGGAAGAAAGTTTGTATGAAAATCTGTCATTTTTACAGTTAAACGCATGAAATTTGGTATTTGGCCTTACAGTTAAAAATTAAAAACACATATCTCAGGGTTTTTGGAAATTCCACCCCTAAGGAGGTTAAATAGGGTAAGAAAGTTTGTTATCCTTCATTTTTGAAGTTAAATGCATGAAAATTTGTATTCTGTAGTGTATACTTTTTGTTTCAAATATGACCTCCACGCGGGCGGAGCCGCGAGCAACAGCTAGTAAATTATAAACAATGACTGTGATATAAATAATTCCTTCAATGTTGTTGTCCATTTCCAAACGTAAATAGGCACCACAGTGTACATTTTCTCATACATAGAACGAACATCATACAGAAATCTAAAAATATATTTTATAATACTATGACCCAAATGTTTTACATACCGTTGGGGCTACTGGGCCACCTTTGTGATCTGACGTCGCATAAAATGTAACGTATCAATATCAAATTCATAAGATCAACATTCAAGGAATTAAAGATTTATATCTGCTCATCAAAGAGCACATTTTATTACCCATAAAGTTAAACGTTGTGCGAAGCAACAAACATTGTTCACGGAAACGTGAGTCAAAAATTAATTCAGCGTGCAAGTATGAAAACAATCAGAAGTGGAGGAAACGTGTTGGCATTTTCAATAGAGTAAGGAATAACAAACCTAGAGATGTAAAACGTTGTTATAGCATATTGCAAGGGAATGGGTTTAATAGTCCGTATCGAAATTATACTTAATTTACCTCTAGCAAAAGGAAGACATCTTATTCCTATTACTGGGACTACTTCATATAATTCATGATTCAGATGGGTTTTCATAATAATTTGGCGATAATTATAATTCGCATAATTTGATAGTAATATTCATTGTCCCCTGCAGAGTAGGTATATATATATCATGTTTTTCTACTGTAAAATAAATCCTTTCGTTACTCATTTTAGTGATATTTATTTATCATAATGTATATGTAATCCTTACATATACTTATACCTCACGCCTGTAATCCCCAAAGGTGTAGGCAGAGGTGTAACCAGTACACCCACTTTTCGCCGAATTTATCACGGTCCCATAATGTGATAGAGGGCGAGCCTATCGCCATACGGACTTAATTCCAGACTCAGGGGCTGATACAGAGTATTTCTAAATAGAAAAGCCTAATATCACTTTACCGGACCCGGCGATCAAACCCGAGACCTCAGCACAGCAGTCGTAACGAATGAGCAATTACAACTGCGCAACCGAGGCAGTCTATGTTCTATGTTCGTAAATTGTAGATATTCGTATCTGTAATAAAAAAATATTTTAAGGCGCAAGAATTTTGGCCAAATCCAGCGTATCAATATTAGAGCTTCAATGTGTTTAATATCAATTATAATTACTCACATTTCCAAAAATTTAATAATTTTGGCTCAATGAACCTATACATACGTCAATCCTTCTGTACCATGTTATTGTAACGCATGAGGCCACATCCAGTCGCCCGGGGAATACTCCACAATGTAAGTTGATTTGTTTATTTTGCTCCTGTTCTCATTTTAGGGACGACTAAAGTTACGTACATTGTGAGCGTAAATTACGTTTGTCGAGTGTAAATATTCGTTACCGGTTATGTAAAATCGTTGCTTTGTGATTGTTAACGAATTAAATTAATTATGAACACGGTTGGAACGGATATGAATTAATGTCGTATGTGAAGCAATAAATATATATAGCGGCGATAGCCTAGTTGGTTGCGGTACCGACTGTCAAGACGAAAGTCGTATGTTCGAAACCCAAATGGCATATACCTGGCGTGTGTATTCATTGTTAACTATCACTTGCTTTAACGGTGAAGGAAAACATCGTGAGGAAACCTGCATACCTGAGAATTCTCAGAAGAATTTCGAAGGTATGTGAAGTCTACCAACCCGCATTAGGCCAGCGTGGTGGACTAAGGCCTAACTCTTTTCATTAATAGACGAGGCCGGTACCCAGCAGTGGGACAATGTTTAATACGAGGCTAGTATTATTATTTATAATATATAGTTGTATTAAATGTAATATAATTGTTTAAATTATATGTATCAAAAAATAAGGTGAGATTCTGGTTCAAAAGTTATATTCATCGCAGGCTTTATAATAACAGTATTTTATTATATTTGTAAAAGCTTATGACTGTGGGTGATAAATCACTACATAGTATTTTTTTACTATGTAGTGATTTATCACGAAGTCGCTGTCGCTGTCTGTCCGTCCCTATGTATGCTTAAAACTTCAAAACTACGCAACGGATTTTGAAGCGCTTTTTTATATAGATAGAGTGATTCAAGAGGAAGGTTTATATGTATGATACATGCATAATATTGTAGAGAAACACTGATGAATTTACAGGTTTCTAATGTGATGTAAATAAACACATTTTTTGAGCTTACATTGCAAACGCTGACTGAACCCCACGAGATAATTTCTCCCAAATATGACCTCCACGCGGGCGGAGCCGCGAGCAATAGCTAGTATTTTATAAAACAAACCCAATTCGGGGCGTAAGCAAGGCAGCACAGTATTCGCAGTTGTTTGTAAAGAGCTTTTAGCAATAAAGTAAATGCATCCACTCCGTGCACGTATTGCTGACAAAGGGATCAGTGCTGTTCCAATTAACAAGATAGTGTATGTATTCATACAAACTAGATTCACCTCGTAAAAGTCCACATAGTAAATAAACTTTGTATAAATCACCTATTGTTCGTTCATGTTCATCGCCTCCGTGGTGCAGTTGGCGAGTAGCCGGCTGTGAAACGAGAGGACGTGTGTTCGATTCCCACACCGGGACAAATATTTGTATGACAGACAGATAGTTGTGTCCAGGGTCTAGGTGTTGTGAGACCGAAAGTCTCTCGTAGTCCCTGATACCCACAACACAAGACTCGTATCTTAGTGTGGGGTCGTGGCTATGTGTGTAACTGTTGGGTGTTATTTATTGTTAAATTAACAAAATATTTTTGTTTATCGTATATATAAATATATTACGTATTTTTTATTACAGTTTAATGAAACCTAATACAATAATGGACTATATTGTGTGGACAGACTTAAAAATTAAATCAAAATGAATTAAGTAGTTTTCTGTGGATATACAAATATGAAAAGAGTAAAAAACCGATTTACAGGAAGACAACAATATATTTTATATAAAATGTAATATTATGTACATAAAATAACAGATTTTTAAAGTTTATTTTTTATTTTTTTACAGTACAGGACCACGTATAATTCTTGATTCTGTATCCAAATGTTTGTATAAGAAAATTGAAAGTACGAGTACCTACTTACATTAAGTTATACATGAATAATTTGATAAGCATTAATACCAACGTATGATGTAGAAATTTAATTATAACCGGAAGTTGTAAACCTAATTTCACGTTTTATGGATACTTTAAAATAAATAACGGATCTTATCGGGAGCTATGGAACACGTAGGCAGACAATTGAGTAAAAATCACACCTATAATCGAAGCGTTAGCTGTCTGTCGGCGATTCAAAGATATAAACGAATTTTATATTAGAGGATCGGATACAACTTATTCTTACTGCGGCCAACTGCGAGGCATAAAAAGCCCCGGTAACCAGATTTATAACAATCCGATGCCGATTTGAATAAACAGTTGAGATGTTACCAGATAAAGGATCGATACGGAACCAAGTGATAATACAGGGACATTGATCCCGCATAAAATATATAATTATTCTGTCGTGAGTTCGAAGTCGTAAATCGTTAGGTCGTATCCTCTTTCTAGGTGTTTGGGCGGAATTATTACTTGATCTAATGTAATAATAAAGTAGTTGTGTTAACAAACTGATTCATGAGTTTTATTACTTAGTATTTATTTAATTATAATGTTCTTATTTAGGGTGTGCTTAGATTACCCAAACGGAACGACAATGAGCACATTAGTTCTCAAGTGCGTTTGAGGCACATTAGAGAAAACCCTAGACACATGTTTTTACAATTCTCTGTCTTTTGTCTACGTTTTTGCCTAAACAGTTTGCGAATTAAATAACTTTCCTCAATTTTGTCTTACTCTACTTACGTTTCTTCTGCATTGGGTTCTTTTTAGTGCAAGAGCTTTTATGGATACTACTGATAGTGATTTCATATAGAGCATGGCGGATTCAGTAGTTTTCGTTTTCACATTTACGCCCAATTATTCAAACGTTACTCAACTGGACGACCGTCTTATCTAACGGCTACTTATTACAACACGCCATATAATTATGATAAGCGGGTATCAAATTTTAAAGACGATCTTGTGCTTGATCGAATGCTTGAGTTGCGTTTGAGTAATCGGGCGTTAATGTCGCTATCGTAGTTTTTGCGGGTTAAGTATTCCCGGTAAGTATATATCAATACTATATATATAGTTCATACCATCATCAACGAATAAATACTATTCATGGTTACTTTAGTCATAAGATCTCCTCATTCCCTTAGTCTTTTTCTTTATCAATTCTCTGAAACGATTACTTAATATCCCTTTATCATAATGGCTTTAAGACAAATATCGAAATTTTCTACCTTCTGACTATGCGCCTGATCGTATGTCGGGACCGAAATACAATTTTACATGTCATGATTATTCTATTAACATGTTAGATTACCTGATAACATCGGAACATTGATTTATGATAATATAATGGAAAAACTATTTCAATGGAGATAAGTGGATGTACAAGTGTCCGTTTTGTGAGAACCAATTTGGATGTAAGATTGTGAGATCTGAGGTCCTTTTTTATATCACACCCTACACATATAATCGATATAACTTTAATTAATGTTTTATTATTTAAACCATTTTACAATTCAAATTAAAGTAACATAATATTTTTGTATGATAATTGTAGTTATGACTGCCTCGTGGCGCAGTTGTAATTGCGCATGCGTTATGAGTGATGTGCTGAGGATTCGATTTGGTCAGGTAAAATAATATTGGGTTTTTCTACTTAGAAATAAATGGTATGGCGATAGGCTCGCCATATCACGTTATGGGACCGAAATAAAATCGGCGAAAAGTGGATGTACTGGTATACCTCTCTGCCTACCCCTTCGGAGATTACAGGCGTGAGTGTATATGTATGGCCATAATTACAATGTTTTGATTTTTGTTCATAAGTATAACGTCATAATAGAAAATGTTCTGAACTAAAGGCCTAAATATAAAAAGGTGCATAGTACACCCACAGAAATCTATATTATATATATATATTTTAATGCCAATTAAATACCACAAATTTTTAAGGTTATTGACTGAGTTTCTATACATATTAAATAGTAACTGCATATCGATAGCAAGACAAGATTCTTTTATCTCTATTTTGTGTTTTCTGTAAGGTTTGATAAATAGTACCCGCACTAGTTAGTATAAAAACGATCAGCTTCATTACTGTTCTTGCACTCGAAATTGTTGGCACTGTGAACAACTGAAGACTACATAAAATACCTCTTACTTATTTCAGCCGTTTTTTTTTATCCTGGCACGGCAAAGTGACCGCACTGTAACTGATGGTAAGCGCAGTGCGGTCCAAATAGATTACTGAGTAGCGAGAGACGATCTATCCCCGCTACTCAACACACTCATGCCGGCCTGCTTCTTCACACTACGCCATGAGCAAGAAGGTGAAGAAGGGGTCGAGGGTCTAGTGTCAGAGTACTAAGAAGGCCGCAAAATGGCCATTGTACCCCAACTCCAGACCCCCGACAAAACTACTTACTACTTACCCCCGTTACTAATACCGAAGACCCTACCAGAGATACTAGTGTCTTTAATATTCCTAATAATCAAAACATATTTATAAATAATCAAATATCTGTTGTTATCGTTCAGAAGCTTAATTTTTTTTACTTCATGCTCTATCATCAAATCTTAACCAAATGTATGAAGACCACACCGTAGGTAAATAGAACAAAAGGTTGCATTAAACTTCCAAACCAATATATTTAGGAGTTATCTTGTACATCACCGAAGATCCTTATTAGATCTTCACCAAATGATGACCGTTTGGAATACCGTCTCAAAAGAAACCCTTGTGAACATACATAAAGATATAATGATGAAAGTCCTTTTTTATGTCGGTTTAAACATGAAACAGCGATTTTGGCGAGTCATGAAATATATACTTGACATTTTGACATTGATCCCTGACAAGATAAAGTTACAGAGTCAAATTTCTGCAAGGCGTTGCTAAAATAATGTTTATTATTGTGTATTGATGTGTGCTTTTACGAAACAGTATTTAAACTCACTTGTGGTTTTCCTGTTAAATGTTTCTTATAAATCACATATTTTTATGTCATAACTCATTCATAGTATAAAGTGAAAAGATTGAGGAAACATAACATAAATAAATAATGCCATTTTTTATATACTGATCAGTAATGAGACTATAAAACAGAAACATATATCATTAAAAAAATATAAAACAATATTGTTTAATTTAATTAGATAAAATACAGTTGTGAGATAATACCATAATCCTATTAGTAATTTAAATGTGAAAGTTTATATGTTTGGATGTTTGTTACCCAATCACGAAAGACGTTTGAACGGATTTGAATGAAATGCACACTGATAGTTTGTTAGATGAATTAACACATTATGTTTATAGATAGAAAAAACAGCGTTAGCCTAGTTGGTTGCGCTACGGACTGCCAAGACGAAAGTATGATCGAAACCAAAATGATATACACCTCTGACTTTTCTAAAGTTACGTGTGTATTAAATGTGAATTATCGCTTGCTTTAACGGTGAAGGAAAACATCGTGAGGAAACCTAGATACCTGAGAATTCTCATGAACAATTTCAAAGATGTGTAGTCTACCAACTGGTGGACTAAGGCCTAACCCCTCTCATTAGTAGAGTAGAGGCCCGTGCCCAGCAGTGGAACTTACTATTAGGCAGATATAGAAAGATGTAATAGCTTAAGATGCCTCCATGGATTGTATATCTGTTCTTCCAAAAATAACTTCCACGCGGACAGAGCCACGGGCCAGCTAGTTTACATATAAATTTGCCTCTCAACATTTTTTAAGAGAAAAAAATGCTTTCTCTGGAACAACTAATTTTTAATGTATTTAAATCATTAAGTAATCTGCCTATAGTTTTATAAAAAAATCATATCATCACTCAGTAATCAGTACATATTATAAATCTTCAAAAACTGTGCCAAAATTTAAATCAATATTTATGTAATTCACGTGTCAATAAAAAAAAATGATTTTATTTTATTTGTATTCTTTATTCATTAGGATGTCAGAATTATTCTATTAGCGCTGGAACTAATAATGCTCGCAGGTTGCATCCAGCCCGTCGCATCTCTGCAGGCGTCACACTGTCGCGACGGCACCACTTGCCCCCATTCTCTTGTAAATTGACTTGAATATGACTTAATCCTTTTAAGAATTCACAGCAACGTGTATTACACTCGCTTATTAACTTAAGGATGACCTCACGCCTCAATACTACAATGGAATCTTTTGAAGCTATGAATAACGTAACGGCTCCACGAAGCCGTAAAGTTGTTGTACATTTTTATGAAATTTGCGAAGAAGAAAAGTATTCAATTTGCATTTTTCTTTGTATGTATGACCCTGTAGTGTACGTATAGCCACACATATCTTTTTACAGACTAATTCAAAATTGAGTCTTTTATTTGATACCTTGAGGATGGCTTCATATACATCTGGTCAGCGCCTTTTGCCGAGCTCCTGGTGAAACGTATCCCGATTTGGGTTTTCAAATGGGTTTTTAAGGTTTAGTTAAGTTTATTGCTTTTTTACTTCTATTTGCATTTCAAGATTATTTCTATCCATTTTACAACCTAAATTCATTTGCAAGATGCACGGTATTACAATATTTGAAATGGATTGGGTTTTACATATTATAAGGTCATTGCCGCAATTTAAGACGCTCTTAAATTTTACAGTCACTTTGGCTTTGTGTGCGAGGAATCCTCGTAAAACTTTTAGTGGCAATTTCATATTGTGGGCCCATCAAAACCTTATCTACGTCGCTTTGTTAGTCAACACCCGGGATGAACTCACGGGTAGTTATTTACTGGTCATACTTTGTTTGCTGTCTTTAAACTGGATTGTGTCATTTCCCTCTGAATTTTATTTTTTTTTAGTTTTCGTAACGCCATATAAAATATTGGTTGTGAAACAATTATATCAATTCCTGATTATGTTTATCTTAAAAATCTAAATTTTTTTATATGAAATGTAATGGTCGAGTAGAAGTAGTTTGAAGTATTTTTGCACTAACGTTTAACGTTTTTTTTACCTGTAATTAACTTTTTTTTTATTAATTTATTTCTCCTCACAAAAGACTTTTACAAACAGTATAGAGTACTAAACATTCTACTTGTTATTATTTCACAGTCTATTCTATATATATGAGGAGCTGTGAACTTTCAATTGTAGCTTAAAGCGTCGTCCGATAATAATTACAATACCTACTCGGTTAAAATGTATGGAAAGTTGATTCAACGGAAAAACTAGTAATATATAGTTTATTACGGTATCTATATGCTTCGATTCTCGCGTGGGCAAAAATATTTTAACAGGCTTATAATGTACCGATCAACCAAGTTGCTAATTTTATAGTCTTTTTAAATTATTAAACACAAGAAAATCACTGGATTGAAAAAATTACTTAAGCACAAGTCACTTCACACTTTATTAATCTTCGAGCTTAAATGGACAATGACATTGGATGTGGGAGTTAATTATTATATGGTGCAATAAAATTCAAATGCTTAGATGATAACTCATTGCTCAACTTATCACACTAAACTGAAGTACCATAATTTGAATTAATGGCTAGTTAAATATAATACATAAATGAAAATATACAGTTATTGAATACATATAGACTACTACTCAGGTTTTTCATCGTTACCATCTACATATTTTTTTTGTCCATTATTTGAGAACCCTAATAAAAACTGTATAGAGACGGCAAGTTTCATAATGTTGTCATATTTAATATATACCTAGTCAGGTCATAAATTCTGTCACATGTTTAATATAAAATAATTGAAACAAGTTTATTCATTATGTAACCATTTATATACCAAAATGAACTTAACAAAACATAGATTCTTATGACACTAAAGTTTATTCAAAATGACCTCCGTGATTTTGAATACAGGCCTTCAATTTGCGCGGCCAGTTGTCTATCGCAGCACGAACGAGGTCCATGTCAATATCGGCGGCTGCCTTAATCAAGGATGTCTTGAGTGACTCCAAATTGGGATGAGGCTTTGAGCACGCCTTTTCCTCCAAGTGTTGCCATATCTTGTAATCTAACGGATTCAAATCTGGACTGGAGGAGGGCCAGTCTTCGTGCCGGATGAAGTTGATTTCACGCGCCGCCAGCCAGTCTTGTGTGCTCTTCGCTCTATGAGCTGGCGCCGAATCTTGTCGGAATACCCAGTGCCTGTTATTGAACATGGTATGAGAAACAGGATCCACAAGGTTCGTCAGGACTGTATTTTGATACACAACTGCATTCGTTTTTACACCTTTCTCACAAAAATGTACCTCTGCTAAGCCCCAATAAGAAACTCCCAACCATACCATGAGCGAGGATGGAAAATGACCTCGTTGGACACGCGGAATACGGTTGCTCGCTTCTTCACTACTGTGTGCGTATACCTTATCATTTTGTTTGTTGTAGCTCTCTTCAACGGTAAATATTTTTTCATCTGAAAAAAGAATTCCCCGATATTTTTTTCCCGCGTACAGCTTCAACAAAGCGCGGCATCTCTTCAGTCTCAGGTCCATTAGACGAGCATTCAAACGATGTCCTGTTTTTCTTCGATATGCCCGAAGCCCTAAGTCTTCATTTAAGACCCTTTTCACCGTGGTTCTGCTTAACCCCATCTGAGGGCCAACAGTTTCTGCTTACGTTTGGGATTTCTTTGAATTCGCGCCTTCACAGCTTTTATCACTGCTGGAGTCCTAACAGACCGAGGGCGACCACTTCTTGACCTGTCATCTACACTAGAGTCTTCATTGTATCGTTTGATGGTACGATAAACGAATCTTTTGGTTATATTCAAATTTTTCAGTATGTCAAAAATTTGAATTGGCGCGTAACCGCAACGATGCAACGCAATTACTGTAACACGGTCTTCTTTAAGCGTCCACTCCATATTTAAAAATGAGTAAAATTCTAAAAAGTATACATTTATATTTTCATGAACAATTTGAAATTCGAATTCAATAAACTTTTTTGTGGCCAGCATTCTAAAATAAAAGTTTTTACTGTGTGACAATACTTATGACCTGACTATGTTTATTTTACTTAGTGATTGGGTCATAAGACTTCTCAGGCATTCTTAGAAGTCGGTGTAATGTTTACCATTTTCGCAACGAATAATAATAAATAAATAACACCCAACAGTCACACACATAGCCCCGATCTCGCACTTGTATAAGATACGAGTCTTGTGTTGTGGATATCAGTGACTACGAGAGACTTTCGGTCTCATAACATCCAGACTCAGGACACTAATTTCTGTCTGTCACACAAACATTTGTCCTGGTGTGGGAATCGAACCCACGGCCTCTCGTTTCACAGCCAGCTACTCGCCAACTGCGCCACGGAGGCTGTCAACTTTATTGCCTTAATATTTATTTATATTCTTTTATGATTTATCTCACATGTACCATTTTTCTTTCACAGATTTATACAGACTGGGCGAACCACTACCTCGAGCGAGCCCGTTCGCGCCGCCGAGCGGGCACGTCAGGCGGTGGCTTAGCCCGAGACTGCGCCGATGGACTGCTACTGGCAGACGTGCTGGAAGGAGTCACCGGACTCAAAGTGCCACGGGCGCATCGCAAGCCACGGAACCCACAACAAATGGTAAGGATATACTTGATTGAGCGACTGTGTCACATTAACTAATAAATAACACCCAACAGTCACACACATAGCCACGATCCCATACTAAGTCTTGTGTTGTGGGTATCAGGGACGACGAGAGACTTCCGGTCACACAACACCCAGACCCCGGACACAAATGTCTATCTGTCACACAAACGTTTGTCCCGGTGTGGGAATCGAACCCTCGGCCTCTTGTTGCACAGCCGGCTATTAACCTACTGCGCCACGGAGGCTGACATTGTTTCAAGAATAATAATATTGCCCTGTATGTCCCACTGCTGGGCACGGGCTTCCTCTAACAATGGGTTCGGCCTTAGTCCACCACGCTGGTCTTATGCGGGTTGGTTGACTTCACATACCGTCGAAATTTTTATTTAGAATTCTTAGGTATGCAGGTTTGCTCATGATGTCTTCAATACAGTCTTGTCAGCCCCGCGTCCTCAAGTGGCCCCCGAATGGTCGAAATATTACCCTTTGGTTACATTACCCTTTTTTCTATGTTAGGTATGTATAGTTCGTTTAAAAAATTTGGGAGTAAATATATCATTCACATTATGACTATCTAAAAAGGACCCAAATTTTGTGTGCCTAAGGGTTCACCATGGTCTAAGACGGCCCTCGATGTCTCACTGCATCGTCTAAGCAAGCGTTAATTAACGATAAATAAACACGTTACTTTAAGAAGTCAAAGGTGTATGCCATTTGGGTTGGTTTCAATCCAGAAAATAAATCTCGAGGGCCATTTTAAAAAGTGCAAATTTCATCAAACATGTGTTTCCTGTACTCAGCGTGAGAATTTTCTATTTTACAGTTTTGTTTCATCTGATAAACATTATTGCCGGGACATGGGTAAACATGGACTCAATGAATGTCACTTGTCGATAGATAGCAAACACATTTCGAGAACTCAAAAGTACGAATAACGTGACTGCTAAACCGCTGGCCGGAAATTACAAAATTCTTTGTGTATAATGAGCATGAAACAGTATTGTATTTTTGCATAGCAGTGGTAAATGTTTATGGATAATGTGTATTAAATATAATTCACAAATTTATTATTAGCACATGATGAAGATTCTATTGAGGTTAAGCTCACAATATACATACTATTATGGTTTATTACCAGAGTCAAAAGTACCAAGTCATTCTAGTAAACTTGTTTCGTTGTCCCAAATACTAAACAGAAGACATCGCTGCACCGTCTTCGCAATACATGATTCATTATGGCGAAACCAATTTAAAGGTTAATGTTGACAAATATATACAATAAACGTTCCACATTTGTGTATTTTTTTCAATGTAATTATTAATATTAAAATACAGACTTATAGATCGGAGTTATTAAATTACTTTACTAGTTTCGAAACAGCTTGTTCTAAAAAATTCGACTCGACGTATAACGTAGGTTTCGCGATAGATCCGCCAAATGTAGTTTCTTCTTGAAGTCTATATGATTTACTTCAACTATAGTTTAATTGTGATTCGATGAAGATATATGTGGAAAAAACGTGTTTGAAATCGGGATTAAAACATATGTCAGACTTCAGATTATGTTGATGCTAAAAATAGGGACATAAAAACATCAAACAAGACCACTAAGGGCCACTAATTATGATTATATTTGACAACACATTAAATGTACTATAATGGCCAAATATATCAAAGATTATAATTAAAATACAAGCAACCATAACTTAGTCATGAACGACCATTAAGCTGTGAACATGGATCCAATAGATGTTGATACTGGCTTGATTGATCATTACATTACTTATAACACTATCGAGTTAATTTGAGAAATGTTCGAGTTGCGTAATTTGTAAGCTAAGATAATAAAACCTAGGTACGTAAATATAGCACATTATCATTAAACGAGTATTAAATACATCATTAATCATCCAATAACTAATAAAATCAATCATCGTAAACTCAAAAAACGGACTTTCATTATATCCCGCGCATTTTGTTTATTATTATTCACGGCCAAAAATGAAAGCGGCACAGGAATATTTGGTTTACCCGAAATAGCTATCGGCTTACGATCACAAATCATTCGTGCAGGTATACCACCTACCCACAAGCGTGCCATATGCACGCATAAACAGAAGTCTCACGATTATATTTTGGATTTAAAGATGCACCGTTTTATCTGCTTAACAATATAAATAGGGATGTCAGAAGTGCAAAAGTATCGATATGGATATAATGAACGATATTTATTAAATGCATTAATATCGATTTCAATGTATCGGCTTATCACACGTTTTAATGAGCCGATAAAACTTTTTTAAGGATATTGTTGTATTTTCAATAACCATGCACGTAGTATAACATGTTGATGTATATTTTTGTATTATATTCTATTGCGGAATTTTTATTGATTGTATATTGTAACAGTGGTAAAAACTTTTTTACTGACATAATATATTTAGTTTTGTATGATTTCGATAATTGATAAGTAATCCACTATAATATGAATGAAATATAATATGTCGTCAAAAGTATCGATGTACTGAAATTAAAATATTACCATCACTAACTTGATCTTCGGAAAACAACGGTATAACTGTAATGTTTTTAATTTAACAATATGAATGAATGCCTTTGAAGGCGACAGACCAGACAATCTCACGACAATCGCTATTGTTATGTTTGAAAAAGGATCCTCACACTTTCTTTACCGTTTTATACCTAAGTTAACATACCGTTTTATAACATGTGTGTTGGAAATTAAAAGATAAATTCACTGTTTAATTAGAAGTAGAAATTGAACTTTGTGTTATATATTAAAATGAAAGTTATAATAACACCAATGTACTTATGTATACACTAAATTGCTAAGTCAAAGCTTACTTAGGAAATATGTAAATAAACGCGTGTCTGCACTGTGAAAACGCCTAAGCCATTTCAAACGCTATATTTTTTATTTTTTTTTATTTATCTTAGTACAGGAAACAAACAGTATTAAGTATATTAATAATTAAAGATACATATAACTAAATCTTGGACCAATAAAGTTTCCAACAATAAAGAAAAAACAAATACAGCCCTCGTCGGCAAAGTATACAATATTAAAATTAAAACTAAGAAAATAATTGAAACAAAAACTCAATATAAATACAATAAAAAATTAAAATTAAAACGAAATAAAAAAATCGTTTTACTAAAATAAGAAATATAGATAACAATCTTTATTATAAAAAAAAAACAAAACAAAAAATACATTTATTATTTAGTTAATCCACATTATTACAGAGCAATGATCGGAACTTATGTATTTTTTCATGAAATATATCTATGTTGCTAAATTTCTCATTGTAGCAGTTGCACACGCGTATAACAAATCTGTTTTTGCCATGTACCGTTCTCGCGTATGGAACGTTCAACACGTCCTTACATCGAGACGAAGGTCTTCGGCATCGTAGTCCTATATTGCTTAATAAATATGAGGAGTCAATTCGATAATTCAAAATTTTGTACAAGAAAACTACATCTTTTAAATCGCGGCGTTTTTTTAAGGACACTAAGTTGTTTTCGTTAAAATCAAAATTAGAGTCTAAATATTTTCTGTATTGTAAATGGTTTATAAATTTATTTTGTATTCGTTCAATACAGTTTATATAAGGGGATATAATTCGCCTAATGTGAGGATAAATCGTGTCATAAACAATCTTCTCAAACAATTTAGGTATGATGGAGAGTTTGGATATCCCACGATAATTCTTTACATTATGTCTATCGCCGTTTTTCAATACTGGAACAATATAACTTCTCTTCCAACACTTAGGCATAACACCTTGGTTTAGAAACATATATAAACATATAGGACACATACATTTATGAAATCATTGCATTAACCATAATTAGCTCCCTAAATGGTTAGAACATAACTTTATATAGATTTTCCGAGTCTTAGCGCCAAGCAACTGCTTGCAAAAGAAAACATTTAAGAATGTAAAACCTCAAAATATTATAAGCATGAGTAAAAATAATGATTTTGGCAACTATTATAGCTTTTTATCTTTCGTATTGCTAATTAGAATACAGTCGTTCAATCATTTTTAGTTAAAAATAATAAATACATACATGTTTCAGGATTTTTGGAAATTCCGTCCCTAAGGGGGTAAAATAGGGGATGAAAGTCATTTTTTAAGTTAAGCGCATGAAAATTGGTATTCTGTATTGTATACTTTTTCTCCCAAACGTGACCTCCACGCGGGCGGAGCCGCGAGCAATACTAGCTGTATTAAATATTAAATAGCATAAAAAATGTTCCAAAAACAATCTTCAAAAATCAAGCCTTACTAGAGTGGTGACATCTAGTTTTTGTTTAAGTGTATAAGTAAATACACAAACTATTCGTGTTATCAAAGGATTAATAGTTAATAAGCTGTTAAATGCTGAAATAAACAATGGCTGCAGCTGCAGATTTGAAAAATCTTTGGAGTAGAGTTATATTTTAAACTCATTAAAAATAGTTCATTTATTCACTATATATTCGCTTACTTAGGTAACCTTAAACGCAGAAAACTGTATGTAATTTATTTGATGCAGATTAATTTGATTTTTATAATTGGCGTAGGAATCTGTATATATAAAAGAAAAAACTGACTGACTGACTGACTGACTGATCGATCAACGCACAGCCTAAACGGCTGGGGTTAGAGACTTGAAATTTTGACAGTAGGTGCCTTTTATCACGTAGGCATCCACTAAGGAAGGGTTTTTGGAAATACCACCCCTAAGGGGGTAAAATAGGGGATGAAAGTTTGTATGAAAATCCGTCATTTTTGAAGATAAATTCATGAAAATTAATATTTGGCATTTTAGTTAAAAATAAAAAATATATGTTTCAGGATTTTTGGAAATTCCGCCCCTAAGGGGGTAAAATAGGGAATGAAAGTTTGTATGAAAATCCGTAATTTTTAAGTTAAACGCATGAATATTGGTATTTTGTATTGTATACTTTTTCTCCCAAACATGACCTCCACGCGGGCGGAGCCGCGTGCAACAGCTAGTCTATTATAACTAGTTAACTCTAGTGTAAACAGGCACCAATAGCCTAAATATCAAGTCCATATAATATATTATATCCTTTCTAAGCGTTCAGACTTACGTTCACACACGTTCATTATGGTTAGTGTAACGCAATTCGATATCTATATGTGTACTACATTGTTAAATTTATAATAGACGATTAATGACATTGTTTAGTCTATTGCATCAAATGAAGGGTTCTCATAAGTTATTCCAGACTATCGATAGAAAGTATATTTCAATCATAAATATATTCGCGATACTTTAGTATTCGATATTTTTATAAGGCTATGCAAATTTCACAGGAAGGACTAAATGTTAACACTTAACTACCACGGTATGTTGCGAATATTAATGCTCGAGGACCTTCAAGGATTGGAAGTTAGCTAAAGGCATAAGGAGCAGGCCTTCTGTAACTGCTTCATATTTTGTACACGCATGGTCCACAAAATGTCGGCACCATACATAGAGGTAAATGTGATAGGCAGCATAGAAACCCGAATCCTGTTGTGTAAACAATACAATATCCGGTTCGTATGAAATGTGTGAAAGTGTGATTAATTATGATAGCAACCGTCGTCTCTATTAATTAGTCGATTTAATTGGTTTGGCTATATTTGGATCTCCTGTCTGCATAACCAGTTACCACCTTTTTGCCGATTTGGTCCTTTTTTAAACAAAGAGAGCAATAAAACCTAGGATTATTACGTAATCAAGCGAATAGGAAACCACAATAACGTCACCTAACTAGGAATATCATTACTGGAGATTCCTTTTTTATACACAAAGTAATTCAATATTGTTGCGGTGAAGAGGCCAACTAGCAATGACCACATCCGCCACAATGATTGCGATACCATTACCGTACAATCTATCCCCATAATTCAAACGTGAGCAAATAATTTTATAGTAACACGTGATTTACGATGGTATAAAACACAGATTTGTAACCGCTGACGGAACTGTTGATTTTAAAACCTTTTCTCCCGGTAAGTACATGTTCCACCGCTGCCACAACACCGCGCCGCGCCAAGAATAAGTCGTAAAGTTCGCAACAATACGCTGACATGTTGTTAAACATGAACCAATCGATAATGTTAAATCTTGATATTTTCTTGTAATTTGTTTCGAGCCCGTGGCTTAATTCCGTATTTGTTAAATGGTACTGGCATTTATTGTATTCTTGTAAAATTTAAAATATGAATAAGAATGTGTTAGGAACGTCAACAAAACTATGCAGGATGTATATTTAAAAGGTACAAATACAATGTTTATAATTTATTGATTGAATTACACGGCACTGTTACACATCTCAGTGCTTAATATTAACACACACGCATGTCAGGATTCACTTAAGGCTTCTCTTTATAATTAATCTACCAGCATTACCCTTTTAAACTGAACAACGCCATTGAACTGATTACCATTTAAACTTACTACACCGAACCACGAATATACTGGCTATCGTCTCGTCTTCCACTCAACTGAACTGAACACCCGAGCGCGGAAGGCACTCAGTTTTATATTAAACATTTACTACTCCCAATTTGATTGTCATTATTATCTACCCCCAACTAGTCTCCTAAATACCTCTGTTATACCTTCGGTATTTCTAATAATATTAAATACCCTAATAAATTATGGCGTTTTTTAAATAGTTAGATATAATTGAATCCTTTGGTTACTCCTAGATCGTGCTGGTATCATATTTTATAAGACAGACAATAAACTTCAATTATTTACATAATGTAGGTATGCGAATTAACAATAAACAGTATGAAGTGAATTATTGACCTATAATTAAAAAAAAAGAAATATAAATACAAAATCCTATTTATTACTGGCACACACAACTTAACGTGGAATATCGTACCCATTGCAAACCATAAGTGAATTATAAATAATAATTTACGTTCATAATTTGTTTATACATTTCTAATCTTAATTTATTGCTGGGCACCGCATGCCTTGGCGATTGTTTGCGTTCATTAGATCGGATGTGGAGCATTGTTTGAGCAAGTGTTGAGGGAAATGAGCCAGCGTGGTACCTAGGCGAGCCCCGGGCTTCGGTGCCGCACTTGGCGACTTCTTATTAACGTTGTGTGCTATTGACCCCGGTTTTGTCTTGTAATTAATAATATAAACTTAATCTAAATGATGTGACGAGACATCCTGATTATTTATTTTAGATTATGATTATTAGATAAATTTATAGTATTTATCTAAGTGGAGTTTATTGTATTTAGAAACCCGATATAGGGCATAAGTAAATGTTTAGTCAATTTCCTAAACGAGTCAACAAAAACACTAAAATATTACATACTTATAAATAAGTAAATAACACCCAACAGTCACACACATAGCCCTGACCACAAACTAAGATACGAGTCTTGTGTCGTGGGTATCAAGGATTACGAGAGACTTTCGGTCTCACAACACCCAGACCCCGGACACAAATATCTGTCTGTCACACAAACTATTGTCCCGGTGTGGGAATCGAACCTACGGCTTCTCGTTTCACAGCCGACTACTCGCACACTGCGCGACGGAGGCTGTCTGTGTATGTTCATATACAATCACGGCTGTAATCCCCGAAAGGGTAGGCAAAGGTGTAACCTTTTCGCTGAATTCATTACGGTCCCACAATATGATATGGCGCGAGCCTTTCGCCATAACGGGCACAATTCCAGACACCGGGCTAATTTTGAGTATTTCTAAATGGATAAACCCAACATCAATTTACCCGACCCGGGAATCTAACCCGAGACCGCAGCACAGCAGTCGTAACGCATGCGCAATTACAACTGCGCCACCGAGGCAGACACTAAAACATTGTAAAATAAAAACAGTTTAAAACTACCAAAATAATGCCAAAACAAAAATATAAACAAAGAAAGACAATAATGTTCATTACATAAGTAAATATCTATACGCAAGTCTAATTCCTTGTTTCCGCTTGAGATTTTTCTATTACCTTAAGTAGTTTAGTTACATCTTCCCACTGTTCCCTTTGTATACATTTTGTATAGTACCTATTACTGTTACTTAAGTGTTCTCTCCTCTCATATTGTTAATATTTTATATTAATCATTTTAACTCAAATTCTTCTAATACTTAATTACATATAAAAACGAATACAAATTGATTTTGGAACGAATAAAACTCCTTAACAATATATACAATTTTAAATATATACTTAATTATCTAAACAAATAATAGTCATTTTTCTAATCACGAACAGTAATTTGTTAACATTCTCACAATCAGTCCTTTCATTAGTTAATTGGTGTCTTTAGATCCCCCATCATAGATCGACCTTTCAACGCCCACACAAGATGAGCAAAAAATCAGTTCAAAATTTTTAAAACATTATACAGTTTTCAAAATATTTTTTATGTGATGTGTATTGACTGTCAAATGAACGAATTGTTTGCTTGTTATTGAATAACATCGAGTGATTTATTATTGTTTAACCGCTATTACACAGAGATATGTGGGCGTAATCTAGAGTTGCCAACCGTCCTGTTTTCCCAGGACATGTCCTGGTTTATTAAGCTGCGTCCTGGGTTTTTAAGCACCGTCCTGGGTTTTTAAAGCGCCCTGACAAGGTCGTGTATCATAAAATTAGCACACCACTTTTGCAATGCTTACTTTCTTGGGGGGTAGGAGGTGCGTCTCGGCTTGCAAAAGATGCGTCCTGTTTTTAAATTGTAAAGTCCTGGTAAACTTCAAAAACTAAAAATCCTAGTATTTGAATTCCGGGGATGGCAACCCTAGCGTAATGAAAAGCGTATAATACTTGAATGTTATGAAATCAATCATAGCGGACACATGACATAAAGTATAATGTTATCGCGATAAAATCACGTTCTATGATGACGCTAGCAGGCTTCTTGTGTGTTATCAAATACTGGTACTATCGGCAATTTATCGAATTTTGTAATAACTACCATATAATAACATAATTTGAAAATATGTAAATTTAAAAGTTCCAATATGTGTATTATTATAATTTTATAGATGTTAATCTAGTTTCCATTTAATAATGTAATATCTATAATATGTATAGCTATATGCCATTCCAATAAAATATGTATAATTAGTTACCTGCATATATAAATAGGTACATGTTTTCATTCTTCTCTTTAAGAATTAATTTATTGTTATGGTGGTCAATTCACTGACGCATTTATTATTTAACCGTACATGTAGTTTTAGTACTTCTTGATGCGTGGAGCTTTACCTCTCTCTATCAACAAACTTAAAATATAATTTATTATTACTTCGTATAATATGTAAAGGTACTTTTCAAGTTAATAATCTCTAATTGCCTTGAATTTTATCAATAACATGATTTACCTAAGATTAGATACATAATCTTAGGTAGACTGGGTAGAACAACTATAGCAAACCCTGAAATATTATGTTGTATGAAACTTATAATGCAGATGAAATTTTGCAGAATAATTATGACATACGGCCATTTTCTTTATAACAAAATTATGGATGATTTAGTTTAGGTAATCTTAGGCAAAGATGTAATAAGACGATTATCAAAAAACATATTAACTTATTATTAACAACTTCATGTGTATTGAATTTTTAAAAGTTTAAATAATACTTTATTTACAATACACTCATGATTCTTCTTGTATTGTGGCTCATGTGCGATGGAGATCACTTACTATCAGGTGACCCATTAGCTCGTTTGTCGGTCTCTATAAAATCACAGTTATCAATAGCTCTCTGCTTATCCGTAATCAATTGAAACGTTTCATTGCCAACCGTGTGTATAACTTATTAAAAATCTGTGTCACGACTCGTACAAGACGGAGAATAATTATTGCCCTCGGACTATAATTCATTTTTGCAACTTATTTTAATTTTCATATTTACGACGCGACGTTCTCAAACCTTGGTTTACGTGTAACAGAAAATTATTATCTCTTATCTTTATAGAGGTTTAAGTAATACCATATTTGCGCGATCATTTGCTGGCCGTGACCCGGACTTGAAATAACAGATAATCATCTTGTCCGACACAAGAAACGATTCAAGTGTGTCCATTGTTCGAATCTGGACCGTTATCATTGTCCTGTAAAGATTGTGGGATAAGATTTTATGTTTCGGAGTGTTAAGTTTTATCGCGGGAAACCAATTATGAATTTACGTATTAAATAAGTATACGAGTTCAATACAATAACATCTTTAGACGGGTCATGGGTCTGAAGCCACACTGTAGTTCTTCTGAGATGTATGCGGAAGCTCGTATTAATTCATTCAGGGCCATCCAAAGAACCAGGATCGCGTCGTTTTTAACCAGAGTTGGTACATGTGGGAACTCTATGGTTAAGAATCTAGCAGAGAGACTTCCCTTGACAGAAGCATATAGACGATGGGCTGTAATTACCATGTAATACTAATTATGACATGCGGAATTTTATTGTGTATATTTTTAAGCTACATAATTTACGAATTCTAATCTATATAATATTTTCATGTACTTAATATGGATCTGCTGGCTGCAATAAAGAATTATTATAAATCGATTTTTCTCGGAAGCGTGTGTACAACGGTAGCCACCGGCTATCCCGGCACTATGTGATGTCTGGTACTCTGGTGCCATTCATTCGCGCGCACGCTTGCAGCTGTGACGCCCGGCTCGATCGACTCGAAACTTTTTCACGTACTCGTACTAGTACGGTATCGAAGTATCGCGCACGTTAAATGCAAGTTACAATTTTACTTTGGTGCTATAGTGATATGAAACATTTGTGAAGTGGTTCTACTTGGATTTTTTTATTATTAAGGTCAGTGTTCAGATTTAATTTCAACCAGGTAAAATTAGGTTAAGTGATATCGTTAAAAAATATTAATGATTTTATATTCTGTTCTTAACTTATAGTGAATAATAAAATTTATGATTACTTTATAATCGAATATGAGGTAGTTAATATTAAAATAATTGGACATCGAGAGTTGAGAATCAACCCATATTCCAGTAAGAATTAAAATTATATTGTATTGTATAATTTCACAATCTTAAAATGGCTCTGGAAAATAAAACAAAAATGTGGGTACCCGTTAACACTGTCTTTAAATTTTAAGCTATAACCATGTTACCAATTACTAGTACGAATTTATTGCTATTATTATTTGCTAGTAGCGAGATCTGTCAAAACATAGGTAAGCTGTCAATAAAATTTGATCCCTCTGCAATGATTATACCTACGTTGCTTACATATTCGGAACGTTGATATATAATCAATACTACCCACATTTCTAAAATTTAGCTAATCTTCCCGCAGCACAGTACCAATTGTACAATGTTTCAAATCGATTTAACTGTGTGCAGGATAAAAGAGAAATAAAAATGAACACACATATATTATAACTTGTGAATATAAAACGATAGGGTATAATGTTATAAAACAATTCAAAGACCAAGCGACTGTTATAAAAATCTCTATATAAATGGCTGTTAAAATCATTAAAGTGTTCGTACCGAGAATAAATCAAATAAGTTTTTTTATTGACAAAGTCAATGCAGATTACCCGTAAATCATCGGTCATGTGAGTGCAGCTGTAAAAATGATACCAAATTACTTAAGTTCTCTGCACACGCAGGCGCCTGTCGCCATCCTTGAACTGTCAAGCGTTAAACACTGGCAGATTTAATGTCATACTTATATTTTATTTGAGAGATCGACATTTGACACTATAAACCGTTATCAATTATCATACCTAGTATAAAATTAGAATTAAATTAGTAATTAATATTAAAAATACGTAAGTAAGTACTTTTAATTCGTATAAGTAGTTATTAATTTAATTAACTATTAAATTAGAATTATAAAAGATTCATAACTGAAGCAGAATAGAATATACTTAAGGAATGTACGCTTTCTACACCCCTTTTTAAAATTGTCAATAGGTGATTGTATTATTTATATAGGTTCCTAACTAATCCAATATTCATTTTGTTTGAAAAACAGCTGATGGTAGGACTTATGGACTGTACTATAAATGACGACAATCCCATATGGCTCTTAATCGAAAAATTATTCACGAAAATGCAAAAATAAAGGCTGTAGTGCAGCTATAGGAAACGATCTGTAATTAATGAATCGTCAGAAATAGCTCAAATTATTTACTTAGTAATTCTTATAATGTTATTATGTCCGTGTGGATAGTTGGAGCTTGTTTAGCTCAAACTCTACACAAAGCAGCGCTAGTTAGTTTTCCATTTTCTTACTTCTACAGTCCATATTTGGAGCCAACTGTATAGATAAATAAACATATAAACATAAATAAATAAACAATAAATGCTTTCTTTGGTAACTGTATCACTTGTGAATGGTTGAACCTATATGACAATAAATATCGGGTACATATTCCAGTCGCATCAAATTTGATATTACTCGACTTAGGATTTGACTCTAGGACCTCACCGATTTCTCTACCAAAGTCCATAGTTAACGACAAATGACTACGTAATATACCCAAAAATATACACTTATATTTCTGTTTACTTTTTTAAGCTACGAAGCAGCTCCTCCTACAATAAGATTGTTAATGGTTGATTAAAGCATCTAAACAATAGACACGTTAGTTTAAACAAAATATATAAACTGTTCCGACCAAGCATTTTAATCAATGTCCACAAATCTTTTAATTACAGCATTTATGTTATAAATTACATTAAACGTTATTTGATCATAAAAACGTTACAACCATTAACTTTCAACTACACCATGTGTGAGAGCACTCGACGTCCCAAGTATACATAATTGCCCAAAACCAGATGCCAAGAGTCCACGCCTGATTAATGTATTGCGATATTTTTTGCCTGTCCCTACTAGTGCAAACGGGTCAACCGATCAACCAGTTGTTAATGTAAATAAATTTTGTCTTATTATTCTGAAATGACATCGGTCACGCCTCTTGAGTGTTCTAGTGAAGGTAGGGATAAAACAATAAAAATTTACATAGAAAGTGATTGTTTTCTATAGTCATAAGATGAAGTTTGAATTGAATCCACTAGATAACGGTGGTACCCCTAATTATCCTAATAGGGAAATCATCAAGTTCATTAGTAGGTTTATATTAAACCACAATTGTGTTTTTTTTATTGTCTCGTTCTTATATTATCAGCTACAGGTTTTCGTTTTTTCATCATATGAGTATTGATAACTATAAATCAATTTTCACGTAACATTATTGCCATAACGGTTAGGGTTGTACATCAACTCCTTTTTGCATTCTTATATCTCATATCCCGCTGAGATTAATTTCAAATATTACCTGCTTTCAGACTTGATTATGAGTCTTAAACATGACACAAACCTCTTTGTTGTTGCTATATTACACACGTATTACAATTTATGGTTCACATTTATTTATGCTTTCTAATCGCTATCTAAATAAACCCAAATTACGGAGCAAGAAACCAAATTGAATTATTATTTACTACATTCAGAATTAATATTTAAATATAATGTAAATAAGAAAGAATATATTTTAAACAAATGACGCCCTTACTAGCTACTTTAGCATAATTCTTTCAATAGTAATACTGGAGACTAGGTGACAATAAAATAAAAATTAGAGCAAGGTTTAATAATCATGCCTTAGGATGACGTACCTATATAAAATAATCATTCATAACAAGAAACTCAATACATTCATATTTACGTGGTTCATTTCATACATTGCAGAATTTACTATAAACAATGAATTATCCTTAGTTACGATTCACGATATAAATCTATATTGCTGCCTATTATAGTGACTCAACTCTACATCTATCTTAATATTGAACTTATTTGTCACAACAATCGTTGTCAGTTTTTGCTGAACCCAATTGTATCGTTTCTGCGAAATGTAGTTCAATATACAACAACAATGTACGTATCCAAATGAGTTATCTTTTTAATTCGCAGAACTAGGAGTCAGATGTCAACGGACTATTAATAGTTGAATAATTGTTAATTATTAAGTGCTAGAGTGACTATTTCTAGCGCCTAGTCATTTATTTGTAGAATTAATTAAATCTAGCATGGACTCTGTTTTACGTACTGGTACTTTGAAATTTTTCCTTATATATGATGTTATAGCTGTTGCTCGCGGCTCCGCCCGCGTGGAGGTCATGTTTGGGAGAAAAAGTATACAATACAAAATACCAATATTCATGCGTTTAACTTAAATATGACGGATTTTCATACAAACTTTCATTCCCTATTTTACCCCCTTAGGGGCGAAATTTCCAAAAATCCTGAAACATATTTATTTTTAACTAAAATGCCAAATACTAATTTTCATGAATTTAACTTCAAAAATGACGGATTTTCATACAAACTTTCATCCCCTATTTTACCCCCTTAGGGGTGGTATTTCCAAAAACCCTTCCTTAGTGGATGCCTACGTGATAAAAGGTACCTACTGTCAAAATTTCAAGTCTAACCCCAGCCGTTTAGGCTGTGCGTTGATCGATCAGTCAGTCAGTCAGTCAGTCAGCTTCTTCTTTTATATATACAGATTGAAATGTTGTAAACGTAGTAGTATCATCAGTGCCAAAGTCGTAAATTTAACCTTGCAGCTGAGGACAAATATCTACATACATATTTATACCGATTCTATCCTGTTAAGGATCTGGTATTTCTATACAATATTAGGTGTTATTGTTATATACATAACATTTCAAGATATAATTGTTTGCTAATAATTCGTTTTAAAAATACAATGTGCCTACTTTCTTCTAACAAGTAACACGCTTATATTTAGACTTATAGGGCACACGCGTTCCTCGTGTTATAGAATGGCTGCCATATTGCATAAGGCAGAACTGTTAATTTTGTAAAGAAAACATACATATTTAGGAGATCACGATTCTATTAAAAGCTTTAGTGCAAGCATATTTCATCATATTATTTGAACTATAATCCTACTATCCCATGCTACTTCCTACTAATATTATAAATGCGAAAGTTTGGATGGATGGATGGATGTTTGTTACTCAATCACGCTACAATGGCTGGATGGATCGGGTTGAAATTTGGCACAGAGATAGATTATAGTCTGGAACAGCACATAGACTAGTTTTTATCCCGGAAAAGGGTACAGGCATAAATGAATTTCTTTTTTATCATAGACAATAAATTGATATTTATTTTATATTTAAGGTTTACTTTATATATAGGCGGGCTGAATACCAAACCATGATTTATTAAGTTAGAAGATAATTCTGATGACTTATTCGAGAAATATTGTGGTTGATTTAATTTAAATCAGCAGCAGTATCATTCAGTATTATGCTGGTTGAATTTTTATACATGTTCATGATAAAAACGGTGTGTTTAACCACAGCTATAGAACTATTACAAAGGGAAAATCGATCATTCGCTATTTAGGTTAAGGCTGGATCTCTAGTAGGTACAGTCGATTCTCCGGAGCCAGTGGTGAGATCACAGCGTGTCGGTGTCACGTCGCCGGCACAATTGTCACGTCCGCCGAGAAATCCTATTTCAGCCCACACCAATCATAATCACGATAGAACAATACCCGCTGGGTACATCTTGTTACTCGAAAATGGTGAATTACGCAGTACTAACATCCTATATAGACAATGACTATACGATATTTCATTAAACTGAAACTTAATAAAAAAAATACAAAAAACTTTGCAATGATAGTATGTTCCTTTGAAAAGTAAATCATTTTTTTACTGCCTGGATATACAGACGAGCAGCCGGGCCACCTGATAGTAAGTAGACACTGCTGCCCATAGACTTCTGCAATGCCAGGGCACAGCCGTTTTCTACCGTTACATTTTGCATTATATTTCAATAAGTAATTTTTGATTTTATCTGTGTACCTTATTTTTAACAAATTAATAATAATAATACTAGCCCTGTATTAAACATTGTCCCACTGCTGGGCACGCGTCTCCTCTACTAATGAGAGGGGTTAGGCCTTAGTCCACCACGCTGGCCTAATGCGGCTTGGTAGACTTCACATACCTTCGAAATTCGTATAAGAATTCTCAGATATGCGAATTTCCTCACGATGTTTTCCTTCACCGTTAAAGCAAGCGATAAATAACATTTAATACACACATAACTTTAGAAAAGTCATAGGTGTATGCCACTTGGGTTTCGAACATACGACTTTCGTCTTGGCAGTCCGTATCGCAACCAACTAGGCTATCGCTGCTAAACAAATTAATATGTCCAACAAATGTTTCATGTGCTACATCATCACTTCAACATCAACATCACTTCACTATCACACACATCTACAACATCACTTCAACTTTTGTCCTGTAATGGATAGAAAACGAAGTTAAAAAGTATTTTGGATAATATGATCTAGACGGTTTTAGTCTTTTACTATAAAGTTTGAAATAATAAAAACATTTTGGCAAACCCAATAAGTACTTTTAGACTGTTCTTTGAATAACACAATTCCTAGTTAAGGAAATATTTATTAATAAAAGTATATAAATAAAAATGTATGAAAAGAGCAACGCTAGAGTTTCTTACCTGTTCTTCTTTAGCGAAACTGTATTCCGAACCGGTAGTAGAGTAAAAAAGATTGACTGAATCTCAATAATGAATAACATTTCATATATTCAATAAATATTTGATTTGATTTCATTTGAATATATCATAAAAACCATAATATCATCCAATTAATGTCAACAATTTATTAACAAATTATTTGGCACAAAAAATACCAATGGCAAGATCACCAACTAATAAACCGATATAATTTAATCGAACGCGACCGTTATAAAAACGTACAAGGAAAGAGTTCCAAACGGCTTCTGGCCCGCAAAAAAGCTTGGAACAATTATGATACCTGTCCGCAGCTGTCAAACCAGTACATATGTGGGTTTCGTAGTTTTGAGTATTTTGTAAGGGAACTTGTGTCCTTGAACTTCATATACGGTAGGCAGCGGCTTTGCTGTGCCCTGGCATTGCAGAAGTCTCTGGGCGGCGGTGACTTCTTACCATCAGGTGGCCCGTCTGCTCGTCTGACTATGCAGGCACTAAAAAAAAATATTACCTTGTATGTTGATCATCAATCAATCTATTGGAGAACTGTACAATGATGTAACTCAACCACAAACATATTTATTATAATATCGTAAAAAATGCAATGGGTGTATCTTTATGAATGCGTTTGGAGTTAAATGATAAATGCCTTGGCATTGCAGGAATATTTTTCTGCAAATTAAGTCATACGAGACTTCGTTTATCTTATAATTCGAGATTATACCGGAAACAATATACTTATCCCTCGCTACTCAACACAATCATGCCGGCCTGCTGCGTAGCTTCTTCACACTACGCCATGGGGCAAGGAGGTGAAGAAGCGGTCGAAGGTCTAGAATCAGAGTACTCAGAAGGCCGTAACACGTACATCGAACCCCAACTCTAGACCCCCGACATAAACCGGATGTACACTGGCTGATCCCAGAATGACGCTTGTGTGTGCCACTTTGGCGGGTTTTACACCGTGTACGGTGGTCGCTATTCGGGCGGATATGAATATTCTAGCACCAGCAACTATAATTTAAACATAATATTATTTTATCACATGGAAAACACGATCGATCTGTTTGATATTTTCGTAACAAACTGGATACTACAAAAAGATTTGCTATTCATAGCAGTGGTTTGCATTGGTGATGTATGTAAATCATGTGGTTTTGTATTATAATATTTGGCGGTTTTAACACTATGTAATTGTAACGTGGTTTTAATTGAAATATGTGTTTATTTTATACAAGATACAATTTCATTACATCGTAGTTAAGTATGGATAATAGCCCCGACCTCACATTAAGATATGAGTCTTGTGTTGTGCGTATCAGGGACTACGAGAGAATTTCGGTCTCACAACACCCAGACCCCGGACACAAATATCTGTCACACAAACATTTGTCCCGGTGTGGGAATCGAACCCACGGCCTCTCGTTTCACAGCCGGCTATTCGCCAACTGCGCCACGGAGGCTGTCAAGTTAGCTTTACAATGACGGAATTATTATGATATCAGCCTTGTATAAAACACTGTCCCACTGCAGGGCACGTCCCTACTCTAGTAATAAAAAGGGTTAGACCGTGTTATATAATATTTTTAAAGATTTTAAAATCATGTCTACGTGGAATTCTTTATCTATCCAGAATTCATATTACAAGTGGCACATCTGGGTCAATTTTTTTTAACATTATGCATGCCGTATTGTTAGTGCAAATTAACAATAGGCTCGTTTTGGCTGTGCCGTCACATATAATTTATGTTCGGGGACAAGATTTTCTCGACCTTCATTGTCATCTATACATTCGAATAGATATTATTAGTTTAAGGCTCGTGAATACTAAGTCTAGTTCCGAGAAAGTTCTGGGAACAGTGCTGACCCAATAAATAATATATGTACGTAAAGCATTACAAAATATTATAAATAAAACAATCTTAATAACAGATCATACAGACAGCCTACGTGGCGCAGCGGTCGAGTAGCCGGCTGTGAAACGAGAGGTCGTGGGTTCGATTCCCGCACCGAGACAAATGTTTGTGTGACAGACAAATTGTTTCGGGTCTGGTTGTTAGTAGTAAAGTCCCTCGTAGTTCTTGATACCCACGATACAGTTTTTACCTAGAGTGAGATCAGAACTATGCGTGTGACTGTTGGGTGTATTTATTTATTTATACCGGGTTTGTACAAATTATATTTAAAAATGTTAACTCATATGCGTGTTCTATATTAAAAGTAGAGTTGTCCTATCCTATTCAAAAAGAGTATGGATAATTTTTCAACATTCCTAACAAAAATTTAAAAGGCATAAAATCATTCATCGGGGGCCAGAAGCCTCCGCTCCAACCGCTGTTTGTATGAACGTTTAGCGCTAAAATCGAGACGAAATGTTATTCCCTTGATATTACAAACGTATTTATCTTCTGGGCAGCTTTTTTCCTAAAAACCTTAAACAATGGCGGAAAGTGAAAATATTCAAAAGAGTCGACAAGGTTCTCTACTATTTCTGTATAGTAATTCAGTATTTACTATTTATTTAACACATTAATAATTTTATCAAAAAAAAAATGTTGCTCCACACAGTCAGTTAGTTGCGAATATAATGAAAATTCAGCTTTAATTATTATTATCTCATTATTAATCAGTGAAGCGGTAATGTAGTCTAGTCTATTGTAATTTTTTTCCATTATTATATTACTATCCAAGACAAAGAATCCGTTAAAAGAACTATCAGATATTGTAGCTGGATACATTTCAAACACATTTTCAAACATACAAGTACATTCCTGTATAAGATTCACATAAAATACAATCTAAAGAAATTTCATGGTCTGATTCACAAAAAAAAAATACTATTACGCTATATACTTATTTAAATTAAACTAGCTCGCTAAATAAACGAATACTAGCAGATATAAACTAAAGCTAAATAGTTTGTGCGTGAATTGCCAATAGAAAGAACGATACCACGAAACCAGCAACCTGAATATTTGTAGGCACCGTTGCCTATTTTGTTAAGATAATTAGGCAATTGTAATGGACATTGCATTAGCCCCGGTTGAGTCAAGACACGATCCCGACCATTATTATTGCAATCAGGAGGGTTACTCTTGACACTCGATTCCAATTTAAAATTGGGATTGGGTTCGAAAACTGTACAATTGGCACTCTTGAACGCAACACCAGCGCACGATTTCACTGTATACGTCGAAATAAAAATATTTAGTAACTAAATGAAATAGAGTATTTACGATCGCTAGTTGGTAAATACTCTATTTCATTTAGTTGAGTGAGTTAGAGTTCCAATATCTTCTAAATTGAAACTGTATCGAGTTCGTTATTATTGGAATTGATTTCAAGAGTAGGCCTACAGAGCCTGGACTACGGCATGATAGAACTAAACCGAACCTAGTTCATTGTTTTGGGCATCCGGTGATTACATTTATTTATATGCCTTGCTGAAATCATTATCTATATAGTATAAAAGGATTTCCTTCCTTTGTTAATCTTAGGATATACATGATGATCAAAAGGCAATGCTGTAATGCGATCGGATGAGTTAATTCAATAATAGACTCGTGAAAAGAACTCTAATTTGGGTTCTGTATTCGTACAAGGTAGCTATTTTAATATAATCTTTATTAATAATTAATTAAGTGTCAGTTCTCTGGAAGGTAATGATTCACAGAATAAAAATAGTTAATTTATAATAATAGTGCTAGTTTCAAGTGGGTTTTGTTATTTATTATGCGTAAGATGTCGAAGTTGCATTATATGATTTATCCAAGAATCTTTGATCCTCTTCTTAATTATAAAAAAATATTTAATAAAAATAAAGTAAATTTCATCATTATCGGTTCGGCGGGTTAACCGTAACAACCTAGCAGATGGAAGGATTGATGTTAGTGTAAAGTGTAAAATATATTTTACTCCTATCAAATGAATAGTAACGGACTACAATAAAATTATAGAAATTATCCTAGCCTATTTTTATCACTTTATTAAAATTTTCAAATAGTACTGACATTGCATTGTGAATTGACTTTAATAAAACTGGATTAAAATCATAACATTTACATAACTTTACATAAGGCACGAATTTTTAGAAGACATTTTTCTGGCACGGCAAAGTGACCGCACTGCACATGATGGTAAGTACGGTGCCGTCCAGTTAGAGTATCAATTAGCGAGAGACAATCTGTCCCTCGCTACTTAACACAATCATGCCTGCCTGCTGTACAGCTTCTTCACACTACGCCTCAGGAGCCAGGATCATAGGAAGGAAGGAACACGGTAGCTGGCAAACTGTTCCACAGCTTGATGGTGCGGCAAAAATACGAATTTATGCCGATAGGCGCACCACCCGTCAAATTATGAGTGGCAATAAGCTTATGCGAATGTTAGCTGCGCTATTGGCATCTCTATCCTTTCGGGGAAAAAGGCTAGGTCAGAAGTCACTTTTGTATGTGCGTATAAAAATAAAAGAACCGTAATAAGCACCCAGTGCAACCAAGGTAACATGTTTAAAAAGGCAATTTACCCAAGTATGCCACGACGAAATTACATTGAATTCAGGTTTTTAAGGTAAGTGAGCAATAAACGTTGAGCAACACGAAGTTTATGCGACGATATTAAACATCGCCACTTGTGAACAAATAACGAATCGCCATAAATCATTTTTAGTGTTTGTTTATTCGGAAATTTCACTTTTATTTCAAAGAAGTGTGAGAAATCGAGATTAATAAATTCCTTTGTGCGTTGGTTTCATCTGTGAACTGTAACGTACTGACATTGTATAAGTAGTACAAACATATAATATATAGCGGTTTATCTATGAACAGTAATATGAATAATTTATTTATTATCCTACTAATATTATAAATGCGAATGTTTGGATGGATGTTTGTTACTCAATCACGCTACAACGGCTGGACGGATCTGGTTGAAATTTGGCACAGAGATAGATTATAGTCTGAAATAGCACATAAGCTACTTTTTATCCCGGAAAAATGTACAGTGACCGTGAGATAGTTTAGTTCTTCATAGAGCAAGGGATTGACATGATTTTTTGCATAGTTTAGGGATCAAAAAATGACATAGGCTACTTTTTATCCCGGAAAAATGCACGCTTCCTATGGGATAGCAAAACGTAGAAAGGTGTAATGGTTTAAGATGCCTCCGTGGATTGTATACCTTTTCTTCCAACAATAACCTACACGCGGGTGGAGCCGCGGGCAACATCTAGTATATTATATACTACACGTCGATCATCTTATTATTTATTTAATGTCAAGGTTGGACATTTTTGATTCTTTATTCCCTATTTATCGAAAATTTACACACTTAAATATAATAAATAGTTTATAGTTATGTATTTTTGTCCTACTAACTAACGAGTACAAAAACGAACGAACGTACTTTATTAAGGAAAATAAATCACAAGAAAAGGCTTTTTGTGTTAGAAACAGTGGCTAGATAACAATTTAAAAGGACAATGCTGTCACGCGAACACATGAACTACGGACCACGACTAAGATACTTTTGTATTTTTTTTTTATTAAAATAATATGAACTAATAATACAAACATACAGATTGATGCAATCATAAATTCTATTGAATTTTACCATTTTAAATTTTTTATTTTTGGCACTGTTTATGTCGTATTTTATTATTCTATGGTTCTAATCGTAGCTACACCACCTTTCTAGTCTATCAACACTACAGAAGGATTCTGGGACCTCCAAAAGAAACACGCTGGAACCCATCCAGTGTTACACTGTATTAGCACGTCAAGAGCGGAGTATCAATGACTCACCAGCATTCTTACAAATAGGATACGGGGCGATTTCTACCATCGCCTGGGCGTCTACATCTCCGAGCGGGATCGGCTCTTTCCCGATCCCGTTCCGCAGCCTCCTTCCGAATCATAACTGATTCACAGAAGAAGGCTACCGCTTTCCATTCGTCCTCTCCCGTATGACGTAAACTACCTATGTTTCAAATTATTTTTAGAGTCTATTTATGCCATAGACTCAATTTTTTTTATTGTGCCGGTAATAAGATCACTACATCAAATCATAGGACAGAAATTATAAACTTACCGAAGCACCCATGTTTCGGTAAGTATGTTATGGAGTTAAGGAGTCAGGAAGGATATAGGAGACTAGTACATGAGTGTACTAGTTGTATGTTTATTGTTATGTTGACACATGCATATGACATAAATTTCCGTTATTTTCAAATAGTAATAAATAATAGTAGTAGTTTAATCATCACTATTATAAAATCTTACGCGATAATTACGTGAGCATATTAAATAATAATTAAAGCGATAAACTTATTTCCGTCTTCCTATTTCGTGACTATATTGCAAAATTATAAGCGTATAGAAAATGTGCATTCGGATTTCGGACATCATTATTATTTTATCAAGTATTAGGGTATTTACTATTATTAGAAATACCGAAGGTATTTAGGAGACTAGTTGGGGGTAGTTAATAATGACAACCAAAGTGGGAGTAGTAAATGTTTAATAATAAAACAGAGTGCCTTCCGCGCTCCGGGGTTCAGTTCAGAAGACTAGTGGTGTAGCAGTGAGCTGGTAGTGAGAACATTCGTGGTTCGTTCGCGGGGCAGTAAGTAATTGTAAACGGTTCAATGGCGTTGTTCAGTTTAAAAGGATAATGCTGGTAGATTAATTATAAAGAGAAGCGTTAAGTGAATTCTGACATGCGTGTGTGTTAATATTAAGCACTGAGATGTGTAACAGTGTCGTGTAAATCAATCAATAAATTATAAACATTGTATTTGTGCCTTTTAAATATACATCTTGCATAGTTTTGTTGATGTTTTGAAAATTAGTTTTTAAAAATTATTATTTAATATTTCATAGCGACATTTATTGTAACTAAGTAAAAAAAAAACTCAATGGAATTTTTTTGATATGGAACGCGATAAAAGCGGTTGGGTAACAATATAGGTCCCGAATTACTACGACAGCACTAAATATATCAGCCATGGTTGGTTTTTGATTTTCGTAGTTTTGTTTGCGGATAAAATTTAAATTAGGAACATCGACGACCTCCTATACTTACATACTGTTAGAATCTTGTCCTTGTTAAAATAACACGACGAAGTATTCCAGAATTATGTTTATTCCTTACTTATATTTGCACCACAATCCTCGACGTCCATACTCAACACAATAATCTTTCGACCCGTCCATCTACCCTTTTTATTACAATATTCTCTTGTTTTCAATGTTACCAGTGTTGAATTTATTCTGTATTTACTTAAGTGGTTTTTAAATTTACAATTATCAAATGTAACTATATAAAAGATAATATGATAAAAATAGAGCAAATATGGAAAATGCCAACAATACGCTTTAGTTTATTCGTATTTCGTATTGTGTATACTACAATAAGATTTCAAGTACAGTGAAATTATCGTCGCTTTTCTTGTTCATTATCGTCGTCGTCGAAAAAAGGTCCACTTACAACACTTTCACACCCATAAATCTATTGCAAGTAATAAATTAGCCCACTTACATACGAGTACGGTAGAGGTGCGGCCCGGAACAAATCACAAGAACACATGGTTTGTTTTTAACAAACGTAACTATGTCATGGATTGAAGTGTGAGTAATGTTCCCCCATTTTTTCGTGAGAGTTTTAAACTGAATTGTTTATGGTAGTACAATTTTTGAACTTTGTAATTTCTTAATATCATATGTGTTTGTTTGTCTTCTGTGTGTTTATTTACCATTCATCCAATTTCGATCAAATCTAATCAGACAGCCTCCGTGATGCAGTAGGCGAATAGCCGGCTGTGAAAGGCCGTAGGTTCGATTCCCACACCGCGCCGGTTCAAATGTTTGTGTGACAGACAGACATTTGTGTTGGGTCTGGGTGTTATGAGACCGAAAGTCTCTCGTAGTCCCTGATACCCACGACACAAGAATTGTATCTATTTATTATTTAATTACTTAACGGGAGGCGTGGGTATCAGCTAGTAAGCAATAAGATGTGTAACTCTTCTAATTTATTTATTTATTTATTATTAAGGACCTCCAACGAAGGTTACACGTATATAAAAGAAAAAGTGTTACATTTTATATATGAACTTTGTGACGTGCTCCTTCAATTACAGGAGACCACAGCATGCAAATTTTATGTAGTGACTTTGAATATTATTATTTACAACTCTAATTTTACAACACTAGGAAAGAAATAGATACTAGTTACTAACATACTAATGATTAGAATACAAGAATCTAATACAAGAACTTGAGTATAATTTATTAACTGAAACTGAAATTATCATATAATTTAGCTGTCACTGTATAAAATCAAATATACTACTTGTACCTACCAATAAATTTTCTACCAGCTTGTTGTCGGCAGTGCAACGTATAAGGCTTACATGCAACTAATAACGTCTAAATTTAGGTAGGTTTTGAAACCCATATATGTAAACATTAATGTTCTTTTAAACATTCATTGACTTTACTTTTCGCTTATTAACGGACCCGTTGAAGCCGTTAGCTTAGGCTGTTTTAACTTGATTGCCTTCTGCAGCGTTGCTCTATTTTTTTTATTATACTTAACATTTTGTAAATCTAGTTTTATAGATTACTAGCTGTTGCTCGCGGCTCCGCCTGCGTGGAGGTTATATTCGGGAGCAGAAGTTTACAATCCAAGGAGTTGTCTTCTGCACTGAGGCACCTGTAGCGATTGTCCAGCCTCTCAGGTGTTGTGCCTGAATCTTGAGATTGCATCTAAATAATACCCCATAAGTTTAACCTCACTTTGCCCCTTTTAAGGATGATTTTTCAAAAACGTTGAAACACGTATTTCTTTATTTCCTACCAAAAGCCTAAATATGAATTTACAGATCCCTAAGTCGAGGAATTATGGATTTCCCATACAAATTTTGAACTTCTATTTGACCCCTTTCAAGGTTGTTTTTTGAGAAAAAAGATAGCCTATGTCCTTCTCCAGGATATAATCTATTCCCTTACCAAATTTCATTATAATCCGTTTAGCCGTTTAGTCGTGAAGAGGTAACAAACAAACAAACAAACAGAGTTACTTTCGCATTTATAGTACTAGCTGTTGCTCGCGGCTCCGCCCGCGTGGAGGTTATTTTCGGGAGCAGAAGTATACAATCCATGGAGTTGTCTCTGCACTGAGGCACCTGTAGCGATTGTCCAACCTCTCAGTTGTTGTGCCTGAATCTTGAGATTGCATCTAAAGAATACCTCATAAGTTTAACCTCACTTTGCCCCTTTCAGGGATGATTTTTCAAAAACGTTGAAACACGTATTTCTCTATTTCCTACCAAAAGCCTTAATATGAATTTTCAGATCCCTAACTTGAGGAATGATAGATTTCCCATACAAATATTGAACTCTTATTTGACCCCTTTCAAAGTTGTGTTTTGAGAAAAAAAATAGCCTATGTCCTTCTACAGGATATAATCTATCTCCTTGCCAAATTTTATCACAATCCGGTCAGCCGTTTAGTCGTGAAAAGGTAACAAACAAACGGACGGACGGATGGACTGACGGACTGACGGACTGACGGACTGAGGGACTGACGGACTGACGGACTGACGGACTGACGGACTGACGGACTGACGGACTGACGGACTGACGGACTGACGGACTGACGGACTGACGGACTGACGGACTGACGGTCTGACGGACTGACTGACTGATTCACTCTCACTCTCGCACTCTCGCACTCTCGCACTCTCGCACTCTCGCACTCTCTCACTCTGTCACTCTCAAACACTCTCACACTGTCACTCTCTCTTACTCTCTCACTATTTAACTTCGTGTAAAAATGTGAAACACGTATTTCTTTATTTCCTACTCAAAGCCTAAATATGAATTTACAGACCCCTAAGTCGAGGAATTATGGATTTCCCATACAAATTTTGACCTCCTATTTGACCCCTTTCAAGGTTGTTTTTTGGGAAAAAATATAGCCTATGTCCTTCTCCAGGATATAATCTATTCCCTTACCAAATTTCATTACAATCCGTTCAGCCGTTTAGTCGTGAAGAGGTAACAAACAAACAAACAAACAAACAGAGTTACTTTCGCATTTATAGTATTAGTATGGATTGTTTTTACCTAGTTAACAAAATAATAGGTAAATAGCTTTTCGCTGATGAATCTGTATTGCGTAAAATATGAATTTAGGAATGGGATCTACTCGACCTTAAAAACATTGTGTATATCTTTACAATTACTTACGAATAGATTCAAAATAAATTGTATATAAATAAAAACATAAATATACCCAACAGACACACAGAGTCCCCGTCCCACATCTAGATACGAGTATTGTATTGGGGGTATGAGGAACTAAGAGATTTTTTTTCAGTCTCAACATTTAGGCCCGTAATGAATTTTACTCTCGCGTATCGAACATGTCATGTCATGTCGTTTCATAACTGAAACGTTTGTTTTCTGGTAAGACAGATAAGGCGCATGATATGCAAACGAGGCCTCGACACACATAAGCAAAAGCCGCGACGTGACCTTAGTCCGTGTAACGGGATGCACTTGACTTTCAGCGCGTTTGTTAATTACATTTATAAGTTTACTAGCTTATCCCGCAGCTCTGCATACGTGATTAGATTTATAGGCCCCCTATAAGTATTTATGGTATAATAATAATATTAGCCCTGTATTAAACATTGTCCCACTGCTGGGCACGGGCCTCCTCTACTAATGAGAGGGGTTAGGCCTTAGTCCACCACGCTGGCCTAATGCGGGTTGGTAGAATTCACATACCTTCGAAATTCTTCTGAGAACTCTCAGGTATGCAGATTTCCTCACGATGTTTTCCTGCACCGTTAAAGCAAGCGATAATAATTAACATTTAATACACACGTTACTTTAGAAAAGTCAGAGGTGTATGCCATTTGGGTTTCGAACATACGACGTTCGTCTTGGCAGTCCCTACCGCAACCAACTAGGCTATCGCTGCTTATTATAATATGTAATAAATTTATATTTACACCTAACATTTCTCCATAAAATGCTTTTATCAGACGCGCGAGAATCAATCCCGCTATCGAAATAAAATGTATACAATTTTTAATTGTTATGTTAAGCTTTTAATTTTATCAAAACCGGTCCAGTAGCTTTTGTGTGATGCTCAAAAAAATAAGCAGGTAAAGAATTAGTTTTACAATAGTATAAGATATATCAAATTTGATAATATAATTTATATAGTGTGTCATATTATGATAAAGGAACATAGCTGATTTATTGCTTTCAGGATACATTTTAACAGACTGGAACCACTACTATGAATTCAATGTATACACCTGATAAAGTTATACAGTAACCTTGCTTCCTTTGGGATTCAACAGTATTCAACGAAACAAGACAAAACATTGAATAATTGTAACATACCTGTATACTATACTTTATTAATAACTAGATGTTGCTCGCGGCTCCACCCGCGTGGAGCCATGGAGCCGTGGAGCATTCCATAGGAAGCGTGCATTTTTCCGGGATAAAAGTAGCCTATGTAATTCTATCATCCTTAAACAACCACTGTGCAAGAAATCATGTCGATCCCTTGCTCTGAGGAAATCAAAAATGTATCCCGCCTATGTGCTATTCCAGACTATAATCTGTCTCTGTGTCAAATTTCAGCCAAATCCGTCCAGCCGTTGTGGTGTGATTGAGTAACAAACATCCATCCATCCATCCATACTTACAAACTTTCGCGTTTATAGTATTAGTAGGATGTATTGCGATCGAAATTTCCTCAAATGTTTTGATAGCTTCGTGTCAAAATTGAGTCAAATAAAAAGGTGACTAATGGATGCAATAATGAAGTAGATTGTTTTTTTCTAAGGTTTTTGTATATAAAATTTCAAATTGAAATCACTTTATTTTGATAGCTGCTAACAAAAGCCACCAAGAGACATTAAAATAACAATGATTACATCATATTAAAACATCTATCCTACTAATAGTGAATGTTAACCGAATTGGGATTAGAGATTATGCATTAACTAAAATTGATATTCATGGTCAAGGTGGCCACTGAACAACAGCACACATTATTCTGAGTGGTCACCTGTCTCAGCTATCTGCAACTACTTAGTATTTATAGTTACTCCTCGTTAAAATGCAAGTAGATAATTTTTTACATGTTAAGTTATAAAAATTGTTTAGTTTTTTTGTACCCTTGTATGTATGTTGTTGTTATATAAATTATTTTTCATATGTCTGTGTCCTTAAAATTGCGTTTTATCTTTACAACTTTAATTGAATGTTGAATAACGTTTTATGTTAATTGTGACACTCTCGACACTGAAACTGAATCGGAATATTTTAAACATGTTTAATTTTTTTTTATTCTGGCGCGGCAAAGCGACCACATTGCACCCGATGGTAAGCGAAGTGACAGATAGAGTATCAAGTAGCGAGAGACAGTCCATCCCTCCTGCCTGCTGTTTAGCTTCTTCACACTACGCCTAAAGGGCCCAGGATCGTAGGAAGGAGGGAACACGGTAGCTGGCAAACTGTTCTACAGCTTGATGGTGCGGCAAAATACGAATTTGCAAACCTCTTGGTTTTTAATTAGGAGAATAAATGGCCTTCTGAAAGGATGTGTTGATGTTGTGACGTGAGCATGCCGTCAGTTCACCTACTTTTTAGTTGTGTATTGTGACAAATTAGTACGCGCCGTCGCCATTGTTTGACCGATCAATCATTTTGACGCGTCGCGTAGCGTCGGTCGACACCGCGCCGCCTGTCTCAAGACGAGAGTTCAGGTAGAATTTGCATAAAAAATTAACAAACTTGTATTATTTTTCTGTATTAAGGTAAAAAACGAGAATGATGTTGACATTTAATAACTTAGAAATTTTAGTTTAAGCGAGAAGAGAACTTATCAATCGATGAGTTGGTTAATGGCTCTACTTTGACTGTTGAGATGACTTCTTCAAATAGTTTCACATATGTTTTAGTATGATCTCGACCACATTTCTGTAAAGTTACGTTAAGCGTTTTGATTGTATTGAGTAGCGAGGGATAGACTGCCTCTCGCTACTTGATACTCTATCTGGACGGCACTGCGCTTACCATCAGGTGCAGTGTGGTCACATTTATTGTGGTCGCTTTGCCGCGCCAGAATAAAAAAAAATGTTGGATAAGTACATATTATGAACCGGTCCAGCAAAATGATATTATGAACAAAGTTTTATAAACAGATAATTTGATAACTTCCGTGGCGCAACGGACGAGTAGCCAGCTTTGTAACGAAAGGCTGTGGATTCGAATCCCGCATTCGATTGTGACAAACGGATATTTGTTTGGGTCTAGGTGTTGTGAGAACGTAGTCCCAAGTAGTTCTTGATACCCACGTTAGAAGTTTGACCTTGTGTTGGAGTTATGAATATGTGTGTATTTATTTAAATAATGTGGATAAATCGTATTTACATGTTATGAAAATTCGAAATGGTTTTCAAGCATTGCAAATAATGTAAATAAAATGGTTATTCAAAATAACAAAAGTTACGTATAGTGTTTCATTCATTTGTAATTGAACTGATTGATTATTGCGGTTAAAAAAGGGTCCTGCAGTTAACATTTCAACTGCGGTGGCATCATGAAGTATTGTTAAAATGTGTGTTTACAAGACTATATTCCAATATTACTAATAGTTATTTATAAATAAAAAAAAACATCGGTGCTATTTTTCAATCTATCAATTGACATGTAAAAGATACAAAATATTATCTTTTTAAATCATCTTCAACAAGAATTCACGCCATAGTTGGACATAGTTGTATCTCAACATTAACAATTATAAATCTATTTAAAAAATACACGTCTAATTGAGAACCTCCTCCTTTATTTGAAGTCGGTTAAAAATTACCAAATTGCAAGTGAAATTAAAACAAAAAAATTATGATACTAGTAGAGACTCGTGCCCAACAGTGGGGCAGTACAAGTCTGATATCATTATTAATGTTATTCCTGAATTATGGGTATGATTTGAACGACACCGGAACATTATGTACATCCGGTTTTTTTGGGGGGTCTAGAGTTGGTGTACGACATTTGGCCGTTTTGCGATCTTCTGAGTATTCTGACACTAGAACCTCGACCGCTTCTTCACCTTCTTGCCCATGGCGTATTGTGAAGAAGTAGCATTGGCCGCCGGCATGTTTCTGTTGCGTAGCGGGGATAGATTGTCTCTCCTTACTCGATACTCTAATTGGACGGCATTGCGCTTAGGTGCACTTTGCCATGCCAGGTTAAAACAAACATTTATATTACAGTAAAAATGATCATTAATCATTGTTCATCTTTCCGACATACCGAATAGGTACAAACGAGACGACGCGCTATACCGCGGTATAAGCTTTGACATCGATTTATTGATGTCAAAGCTTATACCGTATAAGTGTCATTCAAATACACTCACAGAGATGAGCATTTCTTTTCCTTTATAAGGATAGCTTCTTAGTTGGGAGTAGTTTGGTGAAGCAGTTGAATGATAAATATTAACTAAATTAAAAGAGTGATTGAATGTAAACACGAGATACCGACCAAAATTGAATGTACTTACCGATCGTAATAATTATATGGTATTAGTAGTTACTCATTTGCCAAATCGATACAACATATTTTTCTTTATATTAAACCTCGCGGATGAAGTTTGAGAAAAACTCTTTTAAATTATAAATTTCAACTTGCAAAAATTACGAACCAATGTATAACATTTTTGTCACTTATGCAAAAGTTGACAATATTAATCTTATGTCATTTTAAAAGTTGTAGATTTTCTTAGAGTAGATTTTGGAATTATTTGTTTGAAATAGTTTAAAGGTCAAAGTTTTACCTTGCCGTGTGCAGAGGCAATGCGCGTGCCTGCTCCGCGTCATGGCAAATTTAAATCTCTTATTACAGTAGAGCCATTCCATTCCAGTGTAACAAAAAATATAAGTTTCTTGCATTGTAAGGCATTTACCTGCATATTAATAATTTGAATAACTTGCCTACGCATGTGTTTTGTAGAAATGATACGTTTAGTTGTTTATTAGTAGTTCCCGTGGTAAATATTTGGAAAGAATTGAATGAATGAAACGGTAGGCAGCGGCTTTGCTGTGCCCTGGCATTGCAGAAGTCAGCGGGGGTTAGATTGTCTCTCGCTACTTGATACTCTATCTGGACGGCACTGCGCTTACCATTAGGTGTGGACACTTTGCCGCGCCAAAATAAAAAAAAAGTCTATGGGCAGCAGTGACTACTTACCATCAGGTGGCCCGTCTGCTCGTTTGCCTATCGAGGCACCAATAAAATGTGAAAAACCGGAAGAATAATAGTGAACACTAAAACAGATAACAGTTTCGAACCGAATCATAGTCACACACCTCTGACATTTAAGTCATAACTTTATGTGATGTCATGAGTGTGTATATTCATGTTAATTAACGGCTTTTCATAACGAAGGAATATACCGTTAGGAATTCTGCATACCTGGGAGTTCTCCAAAAATCAATACCTGAATAAAAATAAAAAATCGTATAAGTAAAGTAGTGCCCAATTGTGGGACAATGTTTAATACTTGGCTAGTATTATTTATTTATTATAAGGAAAAAATAAACAGCATATCATAGTTACGTCCTGATTATACTCTTATACTTACGTAGCTATAACTATTTCTCCATGCCTTTGCGTGAAATCAAACTTATCAGTAAGCCGTGATTTTATGAACTTAATGTTCGTAACAATTCACAAAGCAATAACTTGAACATATCAAACCTTTATGCGGCCCATTGCATCACGATACTCACGAAGCACGCACAATGTAAATTGCTTTTTTCTCGAAACCAATATAATAAAGCAATTTGAACCAGCTAAACGAACTATGTATTGAATTGAATGACACTCTTTCCATTCTTCTATCTTATGGATGTTATAGAATCAGTTTGTTGAACCCGACTACATTTAGGTCATTATTTTTTTATACGGGCACAGCAAAGTGACGACACTGCACCTGGTGGTAAGCGCAGTTCCGTCCAAATAGAGTATCGAGTAGCAAGAGACAATCTATCCCCCACTTCTCAACAAAATCATTCCGGCCTACTTCTTCACAGTACGCCATGGGCAAGAAGATGAAGTAGTGGTCGAGTGTCAGAGTACTCAGAAGGCCGCAAAACGGCCAAACATAGTACCTCAACTCTAGACCCCCGACAAAAATGGATGTTCACTGGCTGATCCCGGAACGCGACACACTTGCGTGTGCCCACTATGGCGGGTTTTACACCCTGTGTACATTTTAAATGCGCAAGACAACCAGTAGGACTACTCTCGAAATAAATTCCGATCTCGAACTCAATACAGTTTCAATTCCAATCTAGAAGATATTGGAACTCTAACTCACTCAACTAAATGAAATAGAATATTTACGAACTAGCGATCGTAAATACTCTATTTCATTTAGTAACTAAAAATGCCGCCGTATTCAGTTACGCAGGTGTTGCGTTCAAGAGTGCCAATTGTACAGTTTTCGAACCCAATCCCAATTTTAGAATGGAATCGAGTGCCAAGAGTAGCCCCCCAGTTCATTTTATTTCCTTACAGAATAAATATATAACAAAGCTATTTTTAATTTATATTTTGTCCTAGTTTCAAAGTTAAAAGGTGCCGTATTTAATCCTCTGTGACAATATGCTTTGTAATTGCAATAACGCACCGACATACTCAATTGAGGCAATTTTCTTATTCTATTTCTGGCCTAAGCCAATTCCAATCCCGTCTTGTTAATGCTTGTAATTCACTTATTCCGTTCATTACATAGTGTCATTACGATTCTATAGCAGCGATAGCCTAGTTGGATGCGGTACGGACTGTCAAGACGAAAGTCGTAGGTTCGAAACCCAACACCTCTGACTTTTCTAAAGTTATGTGTGTATTAAAATGTTAATTATCGCTTGCTTTAACGGTGAAGGAAAACATCGTGAGGAAACCTTCATATCTGAGAATTTTTCGAAGGTATGAGAAGTCTGCCAACCCGCATTAGGCCAGCGTGGTAAACTGAGGCCTAACCCCTCTCATTAATAGAGGAGGCCCGTGCCCAGCAGTGGGACAATGTTTAATACAGGGCTAGTATTATTACGATTCTTGTTCCTAATGCAATTTGCAATTGACTTACTATTTAGAAGCAATTATAGTCTGACATATTTCCATTTTCAAAAGACCTGTAGGACAAACTAAAGGAGCTATATTCGGCCATTATTCAGTATTCGATTTATTCGGCTATTTTCCATTTTCAGTATTCGGGCGAATAATTAATGCGTAGTAACGAAAAAACTCTCGAAATGGTAGCCGAATATTCGGTGCCCAGTATTTTGTGCGCGTTTTGTTGGACTATAAATAAATATTTTATAGTTACCTACTAATAAATTTCCTGGCCATTAACGAATGTATATTGTTAAGTTTATTTAGTATAATAATAATTAATCTGTAAAATATGTCTCTGGAACCAGGTAAATGATATGCTACATGATTAATGAATTCTCGTTCGACTTTCTTTATCATTTTACAATAATTATTAAGCCAATTTATTTTCTCGTTAATGCCTTAATTGAATACAAACTTGTATTAAGAATATTTGCACTAATTGCCATACGGAGACTTGTCATATTTTAAAACACAAATAACATTCAAGGAACAAAACCGATAAGCAAAAGCTAATTTGTACAGTCGCGGAAAATGCGTTTAAAGATTCTGCATTTCAGGGCTGTCCAATGACCCAGTGTGACGAATACTAAACAAACTCTTGGCGCCTTAGTAATGTATAAAACAAGGTTAGTTAAGAGATATGATTTAACGTACTAATGTTTTAATATACTATACCTTGTATCGTTTTAAGGTAAACAACAGTGTGTTGATAATTTGTAATGCAAATATTCGAGTACGTGTGAATAAGGCGATGGCACTTGGCAGCTAATGGGTAACCATACTTGTTTATTTAAATTAAACATTACAAATGATCGCCTGAGTAGTTAACATTAAAAGATTTTTGTATCCGTTTTATATTAAGTTATAATGCACATTAATATCAAATTAAATATACGTAAATAGATTGAAGTTTCCAAAAACTCTCAAATATAATTTTATTTTTTTGGGAAATTGTTACTGAAAAGAAAATAAAAAAAAAAAAAAACCTATTGTGTCCTACTGCTGGGCAAAGGACTACCCCATTTCCTTCCACTGATCCCTATTATAAGCCTTTTCTGGCCACGTAGTTTCAAAGGCGTCTAAGTCATCCCGCTATCTCTACCTAGGACTACCACGCCACCGCCAGAAGGTACCCACTCGGTGGTAGTTTTTGTCCATCTCTCTCTACACATTCGAACAACATGTCCCACCCAATCCTACTTTAGTTTTTCTTCCCACGTCCACAATATGTGTTTTAGCGCGCAATTCAGTTATTTTTGTAACCCAAATTTTTTGTAACTAAAACATATTTTTTAAACTACACATTTTTAAACGACCGAATGACAATATGTGTATGTTGCTCATCTGACTGTCCGTGCGTAATAATATTGTATTGTTTATCCCGATTCTCGAGACAAATTATGCTAAATATTAGTAGCTAAATCTTCAAGTAACTGACTTAATTGTCTTCAAAGTAAAACAACAGCTACAACAAACTTTTTGATAGGAACAGACAAAGAGATCTTATCAAGATTTTTCTTCGTGTTGCCTAGATTTCTTATAAAATAATTTTATTGAGTAATTTCACAACCCTGCGCTATTCAAGTGGTAGGGTAGGTTTGAAAAGGCGGTCGATCGGGATCTCCGCCTGCGCCGGTGACCTATGAGATCAGAACACAAGCCATTTAAGGGTCGGCGCCGGCCCCTGGTGTGTCGCAACCGAATGCACAGGCCAACGCGTGCTTTGTACACTATCGTATGAGGTCTTTAATTGATTCTAGAAGCGTTGTAAACACGTGTTGGGGCTTTATCGAGGCGACTTTTAATTTCAGTAAATTGAGATTCATAGTACTATTTTTGGACTGAATTCATTATTATTAATGACTATGTATTAAGTGCGTTACTGTTAATATTTGATGAAGAAATAAAGCAGAAGGTAAAATATAAAAATATTTGCTGAAGAAATAATTAATGATTTTTTTTTAGAAAATGTGTACTTAATACTTAAATTAAAAAATATTTAAAATACTACCGAAAAAGACCACATTAATTTTATTCATGGCAGTTTTAACTAGTGCTAATCACTGCCAGTATATAAGTGATTGCCATTATAAAGGCTATTAAAATTCATCTCAGATAAAATTTAAACACATGGACCGGATAATAAAATAATTAGTATATTTATTACTTCCACTATGCCAATAAAGATTTATTTACTATGTACCAGAAGATATGATATATGAATACAATAAGGTATGTTTTAGTGTGTTTTTATTTTCCTCAATTGTTATTTTTACCATGTGTTGCTGCGGTGAGCAATGATATTTTATACTCCTATTGTTGTGTATATCTGTAATTGTCGTATATATTAAGAATGATGCTTTAAGAAAAATTTCATAAAATATATAAGACATATATGTGCTGTTGATGTACCAATTGGAATAAAAAAAAGTTTCGCGCGTCGCATATACTAGTAGATATATCTATGCAAAATAGTCTCAGGTCCTACTATATTTCGCACGGTGACAAAACATTGTCATAAAATAAGTGCACGTATTGAAATGCCGAGCTAACTTCAAGGTCTGGTTATAAAGTGATAAACTCATTTGGTACTCTCGTCGCGCGAGCCGGGAAGCGCGTGCGCGTGACAATAGCAACCAGCCATGCACGTAAAAAGTATCGTGTTATTATTAATTAATAATCGGGTCGTGTAGCCATGCACCTTATGCAGTTTTTGCATTGGCTAACGCACCAAGTTTGCACAGGCGGTATTTTTAATCATGAAACAACATTATTTGCATTGAAAACAGAGACACTGTTATATTATATGTGTCTAACTGTTATATGTGTATCTAATTATGCATACAATACATACTCTAATCTAATGTAATTAAACTGAAATCGTATATTAATTGTTTGACCAAATATTGTTAACCGGTGTGAAAAGAGCAACGCTAGAGTTTCTTGCCCGTTCTTCTCTAGCGAAACTGCATTCCGAACTGGCGGTAGAGTAAAAAATTGACTGAATCTAAATGATGTACAACATTTCATGGATTCAATAAAAACTTGATTTTGATTTTTTACAATCAACGATACCTGGGTGGATTATGTCGGAAAATAATCATTATCTACGGGTCTTTTACTATCTATATTTTCAAGACATAGGGTTCGTGTATAGGCTGATACTATCAATACTCGTCCAAAAACGAATTTGAGCGTAGTATAATATTTAACTACATTAGACTAAAATAGTTTACAAACTTAACTTACGTTTGCTGAGCTTATTTCTCGTGCAAGATGATATAGAGAGTTACCTTATGTACCTTTATCACATCTCGAGAACTTATTACCCATCTAGCAATACCAAATTAGAGCGTAGTTGTTTATTGGAAGTGGTAGAGCCACGCTGTAGACATATTTGTCTACAGCATGAATGGGCCGGCTCGACCGGGGTGGTACCACTGTCTCACAGAAAACCAACGTAAAGTGATAGTTTACTGTCGCGTTTCGTATGGTAAGTGAGATAACCGGAGGCCCAGATTCCCCCTTCCCTTCCCTAAACCCTATTCCTGTCCTTTAAGGCCGACAACGCATACATGATACTTTCAGTATTGTGGATGTTCATGGGCGGTGGAGATCACTTAACATCAGGTGACCCACTGGCTCGTTTGTCGGACTATACTATAAAAAAAAAATTGGGTACCTATGTAAATTTGTTTATGTGTACCTATACGTATTTCTATTGTATATTCTTCGTCATATTCATGGACCTATTTTGCACCACCCTAACCTTGGCTGAAAGGGAATGTCGTTTGAAAATAAGTCTTCCTATATATAATGAATACCTACTATCACAAAATTATATGTTTTAAACAAGATCCGATAAAGTAGCCTCAGTCAGGGACAGTTGTGTTGTATAATGATGTAATGCGCGATTGCGATGCGATTCAGTCCGGCTGGATGGCTTGACAGCCTCCTTGGCGCAGCAGTAGCCGACTGTGAAACGAGAGGCCGTGGGTTCGATTCCTGCACCGAGACAAATGTTGGAGTGACAGACAGATATTTGTTTCAGGTCTGCATGTTGTGGGACCGTAGTCCATCGTAGTTCTTTATACCTAAGATACAAATTTGAACTAGCGTGGGGTCAGGACTATGTGAGTGATTGTTGGGTGTATTTATTTATGTAATGCTTCATTCTTATATACTCCATAGTATGTACAATATATATAAAAATAATAGGAAATGAACAGAATACTAAAATAACTTTGTGTTCTTTTTGCTTTCAGTTGGAGAACGTTCAATGCTGTTTGGATTTCCTTCATACACAAAAAGTTCAGGGATTAGAACAAGTAACAGCTGCAGATATCCGGGATGCGAAGTTAAAAGCAGTATTAGCATTATTTTTCGCATTAAGTAGACATAAACAAGCGTCAAAACAACGAATAGTGTCATCTACCGGCAATGCTGCGAGCATCGGAAAAAATTCAAGCGAAGACGTTTCACTAAGTTCTTTACAACGAGCAACAGGGGGCAGTAGTTGCGATGAAATTATAACAGCTTGTGGAAACAGCGTCGAGATGACGACGTTGACTGCAAATAGGTAAGTTTTAAATTATATACGTTCTTATTAACTATCTAATGTTAATGATACTAATTACTAATATAAGGAAGGTAAAGTAAAACATTTAGCCATTCTGTTCGCTAGTGACCACTAGATGGCGCTATATTTAGTATCACTAGTAAAATTAAGATGGCGCTTTACGACATAAAACTACAAATTATTTTTGGAATATGGATATAGAATAGAGCCCAGAAGTTTTGGTCATCCATACTAATACTATAAATGCGAAAGTAACTCTGTTTGTTTGTTTGTTTGTTACTTCTTCAGGACTAAACGGCTGAACGGATTGTAATGAAATTTGGTAAGGGAATAGATTATATCCTGGAGAAGGACATAGGCTATCTTTTTTCTCAAAAAACAAACTTGAAAGGGGTGAAATAGGAGTTCAAAATTTGTATGGGAAATCCGTAATTCATCGACTTAGGGATCTGTAAATTCATATTTAGGCTTTTGGTAGGAAATAAAGAAATACGTGTTTCAACGTTTTTGAAAAATCATCCCTAAAAGGGGCAAAGTGAGGTTAAACTTATGGGGTATTCTTTAGATGCAATCTCAAGATTCAGGCACAACACCTGAGAGGCTGGACAATCGCTACAGGTGCCTCAGTGCAGAAGACAACTCCTTGGATTGTATACTTCTGCTCCCAAATATAACCTCCACGCAGGCGGAGCCGAGAGCAACAGCTAGTAATAATATAAACAAACCATTTGTTTTGTGCGTATTTTACAATTTTATTTATCCTTGAATTTAGGTGAGTACTCAAGACATTGTTGAAATTATGTCTGATAAAATTACTAAAATTGCTTCTAATATACCTAATATGAGCGTAAGAATGTTTGTTAGGGACTTATTCTAAAAAGTATGAGAATATGCAATACAGATAGAAATAGATTTTTTTTTAAGTAAACTGTTCTATTTTCAATAACTCTTTGTATTTTGATTTTCAATTTCATTTGAATTTTTCAAATAGTTCCTTCTTTTTTCAAATTGATGGCTTTCACACATGCATGATAATTTTGCCAATGACAAGGTTGAATCCAGAATCCTTAATCTGATGTTGGATCACACCAAGTTTTAAAACTGATAAAAGTAAATATAATTAGTTTCGAGAAAATGTTCAATAACAATAATTGTGGACACCTAAAAACATAGCACAACACAGTACAGAGTATTTATAAATAAACCAAATAATATATGATGATGAGTGTTAATTAACAAAATATAGCCTAAGAAGAGTTACAAGGAGACAATAAGTAAATATTATTATCGTTTATAAATATATATAACAACTGCACATATAGGTATAAGTTAATAATAAAGAAAAAATATTTAATACTATTAGGGTACTTACTATTATTAGAAATACGGAAGGTATAACTGAGGTATTTAGGAGACTAGTTGGGAGTAGTTAATAATGACAACCAAAGTGGGAGTAGTAAATGTTTAATATAAAACAGAGTGCCTTCCGCGCTCCAGGGTTCAGTTGGTTCAGTTCAGAAGACTAGTGGTGTAGCAGTGAGCTGGTAGTGAGAACATTCGTGGTTCGTTCGCGGGGCAGTAAGTAATTGTAAATGGTTCAATGGCGTTGTTCAGTTTAAAAGGGTAATGCTGGTAGATTAATTATAAAGAGAAGCCTTAAGTGAATCCTGACATGCGTGTGTGTTGATATTAAGCACTGAGATGTGTAACAGTGTCGTGTAAATCAATTAAGAAATTATAAATATTGTATTTGTGCCATTTAAATATCCATTTTGCATAGTTTTGTTGATGTTCCTAACAATACATACAATGTTATACATTATTTAGATTCGGTAATTTTTTTTACTGTACCTCCAGTTGGTAACCCGGTTTCACTGGACTGAATGGCAACAAACCTTATCAATATTATGTATGTATTTAATATAATTATGATATAATAAATTATAGTAATCGATTTCTAAGCACGACCCCCAAGAGTACGATGATAAATGAAAATTACAAGGAGTCATGTAATGCTTATGTTATCATTGGTTATGACCAACCCAGCTATACAGCCGTAATACCCTTGCTTAGACTTATTACCCGCCGGGGAATGTTTTTCTGATCTAAATGACTCCCTTATATTATATACCAACTAGTTTTCTAAAGCAAAATAAACGGTCATATCCATTTATATTTGCGCATTTGTCATTGAATACTTCACAAGAATAACCAAAGACAAATTAATAGCCTCGTCATGTCGGTAAGAAAACGACCACACAACAGTTAAGCAACTCGCGAGGCTCCTGTGTAAATCTAATTTTAAGCGCGCCTAAAGTAATATTAGTTCGTTTATAATGAGGGAATGTTCAAGCTTTGGTTTGGAACGATTTCTCAACGATACGCGGCGACTCACAAGCGGGCCGAACAATCAGCCGTATAACTTATAAGTGTCCACAGTCCACAACATAACATCAACATGTCATGATTTTTATTATTTGTAGTTTACGGTGTAACCACTCCAAATTTGAATTTTACACAAAACACATGTCTTTTATGGGGTATCCCTTATTTTTTTAACTTTTTTATTATTTGTTAGATTATGTTTCATATTAGGTAGACGATTTTGTGTAAAATTCACAAGCAGATAATTGGACAGACACACAGAGGACCTGAACACTATGTAGTCTTATACATAATTATTGGAAACTTTATTGGTTTATGAGTTAGCTGTAAGGACCCATAACTAATTAATATATTTTAGTACTATAAACTGCTTCGGTCGCGCAGTTATTATTGCGCATGTGTTACGACTGCTGTGCTGAGGTCTCGGGTTCGAGCATCGGGTCGAGTAAAGTGATATTGGGTTTTTCTTTTTAAAACTCAGTATTAGCCCGGAGTCTGGAACCTGTGCCCGGTATGGCGATAGGCTCGTATCTTATCACATTATGGGACGGTAATGAATTCGGTGAAAAATGGGTGTACTGATTACACCTTTGCCTACCCCTTTGGGGATTACAGGCGTGAGTGTATATGTATGTATGTATAATTGAGTATTGTTTGTTTCCTGCACCTATATTACAAAAAAAAGTGCTAGTATAAGTAATAGGGGTCTCGTTGGTACCACTAGATAACGATATCTGTATATATAAAAGAAGAAACTGACTGACTGACTGACTGATCGATCAACGCACAGCCTAAACGGCTGGGGTTAGAGACTTGAAATTTTGACAGTAGGTACCTTTTATCACGTAGGCATCCACTAAGGAAGGGTTTTTGGAAATACCACCCCTAAGGGGGTAAAATAGGGGATGAAAGTTTGTATGAAAATCCATCATTTTTGAAGTTAAATTCATGAAAATTAGTATTTGGCATTTTAGTTAAAAATAAAAAATATATGTTTCAGGATTTTTGGAAATTCCGCCCCTAAGGGGGTAAAATAGGGAATGAAAGTTTGTATGAAAATCCGTAATTTTTAAGTTAAACGCATGAATATTGGTATTTTGTATTGTATACTTTTTCTCCCAAACATGACCTCCACGCGGGCGGAGCCGCGAGCAACAGCTAGTAAACTAATATACCTTTAAGAAAATCTACTTTTGCAAATGCAATTTTTATCTATGATAATTTCTAATTAAAAAGTAAAGTTCTTTATCTCCTTTTTCCTTTAATAGGCACCTTTTACTACGCAACAATATTATAAGTGTACTTAATGTAATTCAGTTTAACGAAGTATGGCACGAGAGTAGAACACATTTATTCTGGCAAATTCGATAAATTAATTTTAGACATGCGAAGGCCTCATTCTAGCGACTAAGCTAGTTATATGAAAGTTTTAACAGCAATAAGTAAATGATACTTATTTTATAACATAATTATTTTAACTACTTTTGGTCACAGCTCCGCCGATATGGCAAACATTTTTTCCAATAAATAGTAATTTTCAGAGTTTCGCACCCAAAGACTATTAAAAAACCTACGCTGTATAGCTGTCTATCCTACCTCTAAAATGCTCTGACATTTAACTATGATAGTTACCGGCTAAACATTTCATTAAATGTATTATTACTATTACTACAAAAATCTTTACAAGCAAGTCACAAGACACGTTTCTTTCAAAGCAATTTAAGCAATAAAATAAGAATAAGACTGATATTGTGAACATTTTTAATTGGAATAATTAGTTTTCTAGTTAAGCTACTGAGAAAATATTGTTCTAAACGTATAACCTAAAGAAAGAAAGAATATATTTACTTGGTCATTCTCTTTGGACCAGATGGCAGTAAGTAGTAGTACAGTACAGTAGTACAGTACAGTAGTACAGTAGTACAGGACAGTAGTACAGTACAGTAGTACAGTACAGTACAGTAGTACACTACAGTAGTACAGTACAGTAGTACACTACAGTAGTACACTACAGTAGTACAGTACAGTAGTACACTACAGTAGTACAGTAGTGCAGTACAGTACACTACAGTAGTACAGTACAGTAGTACAGTACAGTAGTACAGTACAGTAGTACAGTACAGTAGTACAGTACAGTAGTACAGTACAGTAGTACAGTACAGTAGTACAGTACAGTAGTACAGTACAGTAGTAGGTACATACAAATGCAGAATACACATTTAAAATAAAATAATACAAAAAAGGATACATGCTATATATGCTACCTACTTTTAATAAAATAAAACGCATTTTACTTATTATACTACAAATAAGTTTTATTACAAATACTTTTGGTTATGAAAACCTTTTCAATGCTACGGAAGTCACATGGATTTATTCCCATTACTTAACTTAATTGGATTGGACAGAAAAAACACTCTTTGGAAACTTAACTTAAAATTTATTTGCGTCAGACTACTGAAAGTTGTCCGGCGGCAGCCCTAACTCACCGGATATAAATACTCTAGTTTATTCCAATTTATGAGAGATTTTCTGATTGCTATTTTCAATACTTTCCGATAAAAAACATTTCAAACAAACCATAAGCAATTTATTTTTAAAATTATTTTAAAATATGAAGTTTGAGTTTATGTAAGTATTGTACATTTAGACAACTTCCGTGGCACAGCGAGCGAGTACCCGGATGTGAAACGGGAGGTCGCGGGTTTGATCCCCCATTGCATCGTGACGAATGTTTGTATGATAAACAAACTTTTGTTTCGGGTCTGGACCGTAATGCCTCTTTGTTGTATTCACGATACAGGTTTGACCTAGTGTGGTACTACTGTGCTGTTAATACTGTGTATGTTACTATTGGGTGTATTATTATTATCATTTAAATTTAGCCCGATTTTCTTCGGTCTCTATTTTTGTTGTTATGCATATTTTATGCCATGTAATTATTATTTAAAAAATAATTATTTCAGTAGTATTGTACACATATCTGTTAGATTGGTAGGTGTTGTGTCGCTTTTTGTCAATTGCAACTTTGCCTACCTCTGCCGAAACGGGAGTACTATACGAATGAATGCTCTCCATATATACCTACTTAATTTAGTTAAAGAAAATCATAAAATGACAAGTAGTGTACGTAAATTATTACGTCGTAGAGTGTCGGAAGATCGGAAATGCCTACCGCACGTGCAATAACTCTCGTGCGCCGACCGCCCAGTGACAAGTCTATTTCGGTGGTAAGCGCCCTCTACTGGCTAAGTGCCGAGAACACTGACACCTTACTCATATTCTATGTTGGTAAACAAAGCATCTTCTGTGAACTCGGATGTTAGATTGAAGTGTGTGAAGTTAGATCTGCTTCGCTGGCTTCTAATCGATAGAATACATTTATTGCTTTACTTCGAGTTGATTACTAATTTTGTCTATCCCTACATCTTTCTTGGCTTATGTTATTGTCATATTCGTAACGTTCAAACGTAGATAAAAATATAGTTTTACATTAATATTATAGGACATAAATCGAAATTATGTAAGCAGGGCTCTGTCACCATTAAACTACTTATTGAGAATAGATATTTTAGTTTTTTATTGACCTCTCTATCTCTTTTTTGATTGGCATAATCTGACACTGACAGCTTCTGGGACAGTGGTGCGGGTTCAATGCACAGAAAAAATGTTTGTGTTATCTAGAAATAATTGTTTCAGGTCTGGGTGTTGTGAGACCGAAAGCCTCTCGTAGTTCTTGATACTCACGACACAAAACTCTTATTTTAGTGTGGTGTCAGGAATATGTGTGACTGTTGAGTGGCAGTTTTACAGTGTTACACTGTTAAATTCAGGTGCTGTATGACATTTGACCAACCCTTTCAACATTGGGTCAATGCATCCCTGATTACACGAACAATAAAAGGATGTCACGTCAGAAAAGTCCCGAACTTGACTCACGACAAAAGACTAACGAGCCATTGTTTGTCATTTGTTGCTTTACCGCATGGACAAACAGCGCATGCTCTCAAAAAAAACCCTTTTTACACACTATGGCGCCGCGCCCGGATAGATATTTAAATATGTTAACAGTTGTATAGATATTTAAGAATTGGTTTGTTTTATTATATGATATTATTTGCTTAAACAACAGTAATTGTATTATTGCTTGTTGAACACACTAATATCATTATTATCTATATGTCGGGTGCAGGCCAGACAAAACTTAGGTGAGATCGCCCGTAAAGAGTTCTGATATATAAAACAACAAAATTATAGTGATAACAATTAAATAATATTAAGTCCGTTTCCTTAAAATACAGTCCGTAATACTAATTATTTATCTTTTTAACCTACTTCAAAAAAGGAGGAGGTTAACAATTCGTCAGAATCTTTTTTTTTATGTATGTTACCCGATTACTCAAAGACGCCTGGACCGATTCGAGAAATTCTTTTTTTGTTTAAAAGGGTATACTTCCCAGGTGGTCCCATTGACACCAAGTCAGGATCTGATGATGGAATCTCAGAAAAATCAAGGGAAACCCTCAAATTTTATAGTGACGCATAATTTGTTTGTTATTGAAGTCGGTGTACTTTTTATGAATTAAAAAAAACTTTTATTATATGATATTATTTGCTTAAACAACAGTTATCGTATTATTGCTTGTTGAACACACTATATCATTATTATATACACAATATAGACATTTGAAATCTTTCATTGTTTGTTCCGATTGCGACAAAACTTTGGTGAGATGCTGTGCGCCCGTAAAGAATTCTGACATATAAAATAACAAAATTATAGTATTGATAACAATTAAATAATATTAAGTCCGTTTTCCTTACAATACAGTCCATAATACTAATTATTTATCTTTTATGTTAAAAAGACTGACACATATAAATGCGAATAGCTTTGTGTTTGTAAAGGTACCTTTATAAAAATTTGACTGTATCAAGTCCGCACAATATTGGGATATAACTATAGTCAAAGCATCCAGACGAAACCAGTCCAGATTTTGGAATTCTTCAAGTTTTTCATAAGGTGAACAACCGGCGTTGAGCGTTAAATACAATGGGACCACTTTCCTTACTGGGAGTTACCTTTTTTGGAACTGAAGCAGACACGTCCGCTTGGACTGCCAATAGCTCACAGTAAATGTTGATAAATTATTATAATGATATGCGACATAATACCTTTCTCATTAAATATGGTTCAGCGATAAATTGTTAAGTAGAGAGGTTGTTATTTTGAATTCAAGTTAAAAAAAAAAACAAGCAATTACACCAAAATAGATTATTTTAGTGAAATGTACAATCATTATCTACTCGGCGTTGTACTGAATTCATTTAGTGAACTAAAAATCTTAATCTTACTACTATTATAAATGCGAATGTTTGGATGGATGTTTGTTACTCAATCACGTCAGAACGGCTGGACGGATCTGGTTGAAATTTGGCACGGAGACAGATTATAGTCTGGAATAGCACATAGGCTACTTTTTATCTCGAAAAAATGTGCCGTTCACGTGGGATAGCATTATAGAAATATGTAATAGCTTAAGATGTCTCCATGGATTTTGTACCTTTTCTTTCAAAGATAACTAAACGCGGGCGAAGCCGCGAGCAAAATCTAGTGTAAAATATTTCTGAGTTGAATAATGTTCCATTAACTGCTGGTGAAGATATTAAAACAAACACTTCATAAGAATACAATTTACACAGTTTCTTAAAGATTATGAATGCATGCGTAAAATGGTTATTTCAGTTATCTCGATTGCCCACTTTTACGTAACTAAAGTAATTCTACATTCTTGTAATATTTTCTGATGTTTTCTTTATATGGCTTTATAAATGGGGCGATCATTAATTGGGCTCTATAAATAAATTTGATATTTTATTGGCTGCTTCTACGTAACCATAATAATGCTTCCGATTGTTGTGGGACTCCGGGGAGCTATTCGCTTTACGTGCCAACAATTGTAATGGTCTCTTTAACGCACTTTGCGTAAAAATAAATTATTTTCTTGAGAATAGGTAGGAATAGGTTGACACGAAAAATAATCATGTTGGTGTTGAACTAGTAATGTCAAAACTTAAAATATTTCTTTCATGAATATGGTGTCTAAAAGATTCCGACGAATTGTGAACCTCCTCCTTTTTTTGGAAGTCGGTTAAAAACAAATAAACGATGAAAACGGAAACTTTTGTATAAGTGTAGTCTTCAGCAACCGCAAAAACTTAGAATTCTACATTGCAGCCAATGCAGCAACTCTCAACTTTAGTCTGCGGCATTAAATCTTCTGAAATGTATTCTCTAAGAACTACACCAGAAAAACTGCAACCGATGTGTTTAAAAATATTTATTTATACATTATGAGTTTGTGAACAGTAGAAAAAACACTCAGATAAGATCATTACAGTGTTGACAGTATCGTCTTACTTTTAGATATGGTTTTAGCTTTAAGAGCGATAAGTGTAGAATTACTTAGGGGTTGGGGTGTTCGAGTAGCCAATTACGGAAGTCAAGGATGGTTCAACGTGGCAAGTCAAGATAATATTGAATTTCTTCAGTTGTCAACACAAACACTTGGTGTTAGTAGTGTTTACAGCTAATATGGGCTAAGTCAATTGTAATCCGTGTAAAGAAGCTCTAGAAATATTAGTTAGTATGTTAGACTCGACATCGGCTCGGGTTGTACGTACTACTATAATAAAACAGATTATTTGAAAGGTTTATGCCCTTACTAAACTTAAACAACAGCTAAGTTCATGCGTGACCATAAATACCAACTTGCATAAAATGAGTTGCACTAGCCATAAGTGGCTGCCTAAATGCTAAGAATAAATATTATAACGAACTTGACATTTAGGACAGATTTATGAACGAGCTTCGTAGGTATGCTTTGATTTAGCAATTTCAATGCACAGAGGCATTAGTTGCGTAAAAAGGAAAAGTTTTGACATTCTATTTAAATCGAGTTTAAGTTTTATTAGCCATTATTTCCTGGCACGCCAAAGTGCAATGCAGTCCTAAAATAAAGACTGCACCCAGAGATGTTGCAATCCTCGAAGGTAGACAAAATTATATTTATTAGGGTATTTCCTAATATTAGAAATAATTAATTAATAATTACAACCTAAAGTGGTAATCATTGTATTTGTGCCTTTTAAAATATCCATCTTGAATAGTTTTGCTGTGTTGATAACATATTTAATACCAGATTTTCTCTCCCAATCTTCATCTACTCCCCTACCCTCTTTACCTTGTTCAAATTTTCAAAGTGTCTTAGATGAAATATATTCATAAAGTTTGTGTAGCTCTGTAACTGCTTTGTAACCACTATTCAAATTTTGTATGTCTATTAGTAAGAACATAATGTTAATTACGCATTTGTTAGCGTAATAAGCCAGTACGTAGATGCGCACAAGAACATCGTTGTGTACAAAAGCTTTTCCTTTTACACGGTTTATATTAGCCTCACCTTCCTTTATGTATGTAACGGAATCTTGCAATGTAATTTGTAAATTACACCACCACCTTATCACCACCACTTGGTGTACCACCTTATTGTTATTTTGTATTAGAAACATAGCATAGTATAACATATCGTCATATATGGAATGAAAGGAAGGTGAACAGAAAACCCAAAAACTAGTTTTTGTCCATTATGTGATAAGATACTGCACAATGATGTTGTACTAAACAGGTTTATCAAACATACGATATTTTTCAAACCATAAAAACTCACATAAATTATTATCTTCAAGAAATAATTATTGACCGCCAATAGTTGGTACTATTTGATTTCTAAAAGGAATTTCGAAAGATTTGATTAAAAACAGCAATGCGTAACAAATTACTACTCAAGTGGTGTTATAAGTTCGTAAGATCTCCAAACGCGGTCAGCGGACGATTACTGTCACTTTGTTTACGTTCCACTCACAACACTCATCACCATCTATCTATTCTGTCAACAAATATAATTCTCCAACTTTGGCAGCTACCTCTTAATGGTATACACAAATACATGAAACCGACATAAGTGATTCCAGGGTTGTTACTCTAAGTTAAAAATATGATGTCTATATTTAGACTATTTAATTCAAAAGCAGAATATTTATAACTGGATGAGCTTTACCATGGATTGGCCGGATAATGTCAATCAATCCTGAATCGCTATCACTACGCATATACTCAAATGTCGTACAGCAAAAGCCAAATGGGCAACGGGGCGGCACAACACCCAACTAATTGCAGATCTTCCCCTTCACTAAAACACTAACACCCATTCCTCTACAGTTGAGATTAAGAGTCTCATGGTCAACTAACTGAGCTAGACTTTTTTTGTAATCGCGGGGAAAGCGCTTTATTACTACCGCCTGCTCCGGGGGGAAGTCTAAGGCTAGGTTACACATTAGATCGTTTTACCTTTAGTCGGCTAACGGGTTTTACTGTTCACACTTTAACTGCCGTTCCGACCAAATGTGAACATTACTATTATATAACACACTACTAATATACTATTATGTCGGATCCGATTGAAATCGTGGCTGAACGTCCGATAAATGTGTCGTCGCCGACAATTTTATCACCGTAAAGTGAATAGCGCTATTAAAATACATGTGGTAATATGCATCCGACACCTTTGTCGTTCCGGTAAAACTGTCGGTTCGACGTAATGTGAACCAGCTCAACTAAGAATAAAACGGTTATGTTGGACTAGGCGGTCTCACAGGCAGGGCAGCCGCTGGGTCGTGTCCCTACCCCCTTATGTACACATCCGACACTTAGCCTTTTTTTCGCGGGGAAATCATTTTAATATCCCGCACTGACCCGGGGAGTCGTAGCGGGTATGTCGGAGATACCGATTATGTCCGGCGTATCGACTAAAACCCCGCGGTGGCCCTCGTCAATGCATAAGGGACGGCAGGTACTGTGAGGTGATACCTCCGATTGAGCCCGGCACCGCCCCTGCATCATACCGTGAAAACAGTCCATCGCGGCTTGGAAACCAATAAGCTCCCCTGCATCGAAAGATGTCTTCGATGTGAACAATAGCAGTAGGACCTGATCCAACACTTAATCTGGTCCAACGTGGGGCAAGCCCTAATAACAAGTTACTCACTTAGATAAAGGCAATAAATATGACACACTTTTGTAGGACTAGATATTGTAGTCGATTTTTTATTGAAAAACAAAAGAATACTTCCAGAGAATCTAATTTGACATAGCGCAGGATTTCTGAATTTTTCTATTTGTAAAATGTCGTCTACAGTCTTACGTCCGGCTTTTCGTTTTACGATCGTCTGAGTCCGTGGTCGGAGCCGACGGGCTGTCGAAAATGTCACTTATTAAACTGCACTCATCATACCATCGTAAATTACGCGTTATGAGTTCAATGGTTTCTGGTAAAGCTAAATATGTTTGTAAAACGTGATACATTAATGCAAGACATAACTAATTCCATTGTCTTTGAAATGGAGTCGTGATATGACTTTTTTATACGAAGTCTTTTTCGCTGTGAATTCCTTATCATTTTTATGGAACTAAATTAAAAAATTGTTAACGGCACGACAAACTTTTAAAAGGTCTAAGATCTCATACTTGATAATATTGCATATAGTATCCTCTAGAATAGGTTTGTTTAACTATAACTTTTCTGCAGGGTAATACCAATAGATCATGACAAAAAAGAATTTGAGAGCATTACTCAACGCTTACAAGTGTATGCAAAACAGTATTTGCCCATGAAGATTTTAAAATTCTTGTAAATATTTGTACATCTTCTATAGACAAAGGTTAAAAATACCGCAAAATCCTCTGAACTAAAAAGACGATCAAACACTACAATGCAAACGCAATTTATATTAAAAGATTAATTTTCAAATCTCTGGGTTAGACTTTTTGAAGTAAAATATGGCGGATGATTCTCATGCGCTTGATTTATTTGCACAAGTTTGCGGTAGAATTTGTTTAATAGATGTTTCTTTATAGTATCTTCCATATTTTTGATTAAATTCGATACACCATCAGCCTCTTCAACTTGCCCATGGCGTAGCGTGAAGAAGCAGACATGATTGTGTTGAGTAGCGGGGGCTAGATTGTATCTCGCTACTCGATACTCTAATTGGATGGCACTGCGCTTACCATCAGGTTCAGTGTGGTCACTTTGCCGTGCCAGGATAATAAAAGAAGTTGTATTTTGTTATTAAAGTAATTTAGGCGGGATTCCGTAGTCTAACATCGTGTATTATTGTAAATGTCTCCAAATATGTTTTTGGTATGATTGATGCATCACTCAGTATAAAGTGATAAAATAATGCCCTTCACCACTAACGGCACTCACGCACGCACAATCTCCGAGCTCATCAATATAAAATATCTAAAAATAAAATTCATATTTTCTCACGTTTCCATTATAAATCACAGGATGCTTTTAGAACTTCCACGAATAGTTTAATCTGGTTTAACAAGCGAAAGGGGAACTTCTTGATATGTACACTAAACAGTAAGTTCCTGCATTGTATTACACGTATATTCTTTAATGATTTTATATGCCCTTAAGTTTTAACTTATAAGGGTGAAATTTAAAATTATAATATTTAAGTTACATTATTGTTAAATCTTATTTCTAATAGCTCCATGAGTCCATAGTTATAATATTTTAAGATCTATCGGTGATATCTTGACTTCTGAGTAATTGACAGCCTTCGTGGCGCAGCGGGCGAGCAGCCGGCTGTGAAACTTGAGGCCGTGGGTTCGATTCCCGCACCGAGACATATGTTTGTGACAGACAGATAATTGTTGACCCCAGTGTGGGGTCAGAACTATGTGTGTGGCTGTTGGGTGTATTTATTTATTATTGCAGATTGCAATACCATATTATTATATATCTACAAAACTGTCGGATCACCGTCTATATTAGAAAACACATAATAATTATATTCCTTTACAATGCAGATAGTTAATTCTTCCATGTTCATATCTTCTATTGTAAATATTATCATCTCATTTTTATTTTCACAGCCATGTTTATTCAATGTTCGCAAAGTTTGTTCAGCTTTGCCTGCATTGCAGCAAATTCTTGTAACATGGCGATGAACTATCTCCCTATTTGTGTATGAAAGCTTTGAACATTAAGAATTTTTACACTTTATTTACATGCCTATGATTATAATGTTTACACAAGAGATATGTGTTAATTAGCTTTAACCAACCATTCGTTTACGAAAACTTGGTAGTTATTTTTGAGACGATTGTATAATTCTATTTAGAATATAAAATTAACTTTGATATATAATTTCACACACACAAATCATTTGGTATACAGTATATTATCTTTTCAATCAAAATACTTTCTTTATATTTTGCTTTTTTTTATAGTATAGTCCGACAAACGAGCCAGTGTCACCTGATGTTAAGTGATCTCCACCACCCATGAACATCCACAATACCGAAAGTATCATGTATGCGTTGTCGGCCTTAAAGGACAGGAATAGGGATTAGGGAAGGGAAGGGGGAATCTGGGCCTCCGGTTATCTCACTAACCATACGAAACGCGACAGTAAACTGTCACTTTACGTTGGTTTTCTGTGAGACAGTTGTACTACCCCGGTCGAGCCGGCCCATTCATTCTGTAGACAAATATGTCTACAGCGTGGCTCTACCACTTCCAAATTTTGTAGCCTCAATTATTATTTTTTTTCATTTTTGTTATCAGTATTTCTGTTTGTGCCTCTTTATGTTCCGAATAAATGTTTTTCTTTCTTTCTTATTAAACGTTTAAATAAACTTAAATTGATTGCAGAAATAAGTTGATATGGTAATGGATAGTGATGTTTATTAATAAGTATGTATAAAGTCATAGTGACGAAACTAGGGTTTCGCTTCATACGCACCCTATTAATATAGAATAATTTATTGATTATGCAAGAGATATCCAAGCATGTAATATTTTATTATTCAACCAAATGTCATTGGATATATTTTATAAGTAATCGAGGGTCGGAAGATTTATATTATGAAGTTAGACTTCATTAAATTTGCAAGACCTCGAAGGTATGCGTTTGAGTGTATCACGAGAAAGCTTGAAATTAACTATTACTGTCCCAATATTTAAAACTGAATATTGTACATACATTAACAATTACTTTCTTTATTTCTATACATAATTGTAAATATTGACTATGTTTGTAAAGTATATTAAAACATCTTAGAACTGATTATAATTTAAGGACCTGACATTCAAATATCTTATATAATATATTTTTTTAAATAAAAAAAAATCAATGGATTGATATAAATTCTACCCCCCAATTCGCTCCTAAAAGATAGAGTACGGTTGTCGGGGATGTAATGTCTGTTATCTAAGCAAGGTGTTTACCGGCTTGTGTGTAAATTATTTCACCGCCCAAGACCGAGTGATTTAACGAGATAAGCCGCGAACCCTTCTGGGTGCATAACGTCATCCCGGTAATGCAAAGACCCCTCCTGGGCGCAGATGGCACCCGTGCCGTCAATTTTCATATCTGGTCTAGGGCTGCACACTAACAATTGTATGTGTTAATAGAACTGTCAGGATATTATAAAAGAGTTTAAATTTTATGGTTAGTGAACTAATAACCAGTAATTACAAACAATTTGAATAAAGTTTTATTAAATATATCTTTTTTTTACGAAATGCTTAACCACATTTTAGTTTTTTTAAAAGTAGCTCGGTTTTATTGTTTAATTAAAGGTCTCGTTTGTTTCTTATGTTTGACTTAGATAGTCCATATAGCAACACCTTGACGAAAGCAAAAAATTGCGTGTAAGTTTATGAGCGGTTGATACAAAACTTTTTTAAGCTTAACTTTATTGTAATTTCAGAAAGTTAGTTATTAATAATATCACGCGATATTTAAAGTGTTTATTGCATACATCTAAAATTATTTCATTGGTTGCGAGAAATTACTTTAAAATATGTAATATTTAAAATGTTCTTTAGGAAAAATATTTATACGGTGTTCAAAATAATGAAAACTTACGTTATTGGGCATAATTATCTGATCATAGATGTTGTGATAAATCATTTCTCTTTTAGGAAAATATATTCATTCACAAATTGGATTACGAATAAAACTCTTTGTACTGCACATGTTAAAGATCGTAAAAATAAAGCACATTGAATAGTGACCATTTACGTGTTCCATTTTTAAATAGCACTTAATGACCTATTAGTAGCGTTGCTTCCAAAGAACATTTACTTCAAAAATTACAGAAACAACATTGTTTTAGGTTGGCCTCAGTATTTATTCTGTAAGAAAATGTGTTCTTTACGGTTCCTTTTGCTCTTACGACAGTGCCACTTGCGCGATAATAGGGTTAAAAATAGGATTTATTTTAAAAGTACTGGAATTCGTAATTCCGGTTATAATCAAGTTGATCATAGGTGTCTATATTCATTAACACAATATAAAACTCCCTTGTTACATTACCAGCGCAATTCATATATTGAAGCATGCGTTCTTATGCTTTTGGGCAGCCCTACGCACAAGTATTAGCATTCGCTGCATCCCGCGCGATCACGGATTCGGAAGGGGCGAAGGCCCTTGCGCTTTTGTCGAGCGAACTCGAAAGTCGACGGCTTCGTCTGTCGTGCAGACGCAATGGTCGCGCGTGCACGCCTCGCGCGCCCGATGCACGCGCACGTGCCCGCTCCCGCTCCCGCTTATGACCCCGCGTCAGTTTCCGCGCCCGCACCGCGAGTTCTGTGACAAATCGAGTTAAGGATTATTGTTTACGGTGTGCAAAGCTCTCGTATATTTATAGACAATCGGAGATGTTTAAGTGGACGCAATGAGATGGTTTTAATGTTTACGTTTTATGCCAGAGTTTTGAGTTAATTCGAGCGTTTAGTCGTTTTGTTTACACGCGTGAATCATGTTTACAGTGCCGACTTAACACCAGCTTAAAATATGTGAAGGCAGTCTCCAATTTGTCTTTGCCTTTCCGATATTGGTTTATGTTTGTTTACAAATTTGTTAATTTAGTAGTGCATGTTTATATGAACCCCTAACACACGTTGCGTGGAACAGCTGCTAACATAATTGGTTGTTTAATTAAATGAATTACCATTCTGCGTTTCCAAACACGGAAGTAAAGTATACTCATAAACAAATCTTGTTGTATGTTGTATTACAACATAGGGCAATAACATTATTCCGTTAGCGCTGAATCGAGTATCGTAACAAGATTTGCATTTAAGTTTTTGCAACAGCGAGGCGCGGGCGAGTACTGAGAAGCGGTGAGGCAGGCTATCTGGTCCTGTCTACCGCCCACGGGCCGACAACACCTAGACAGGTCTTGGGGGCCGATACTGCTCGCTAAACTCCAATACATGCAAATTAAATTAACGCCGCAGATTATTTCATTCGGTGAATTTACTGAGGTTTGTTTGTTTATGCGTTGTTCGTGTGCCTTTCACTATTACTATTATCAAAGTCGTAAAATAAACAACGACAAAAGTTTACTGCTTTTTAAGTTTTATTAAATAATCAAGCTGAATACAAGTCATAATATAATAAACTACAACCCAAAGTCAAAAAGACATTACTATGAACACGTTTTACATTGTTGACATAATAAAACTTTTAATCTACCATTTCCAAATACATTGCCACTGAAACGGATAACAGCAACACAATCCAATAAGACAAACTTTTGTAACACTTTGTATGTAAAATGTTTGTATTTCACAATATCGTTCCTATTACAAGAGCAATAAACGTTGAACAACGTCTATAAAGGCAGAAGTACAACACCAATGAGTTCAGCGTGTCAGGTTAGGTTAGAGTTGCCAACCGTCCTGTTTTCCCAGGACATGACCTGGTTTTTAGTGCGTCCTGGGGTGTCCTAGATAGCGTCCTGGCTTTTTAAAGTTAAGTTTACGTTACTGACGCGGCGTCACGGCTCGCGAGTGTTCGCGCTGCTCGCGATGTTTCAAAACAAAGACGTTGTTTGACGACTGTTTTTATACTGAATTGTCCTTTGTCCAACTTCACATCCTAGTTTTTGAAATTCGGTATTGGCAACCCTAGGTTAGGTTCTAGTTCTGAACAATTTACGACGTACGCGTAATGTAATTATGTTGCACGGATGTGAGGACTATGAAATCTGCGACGTTAGATGAATGAACACTAATATTACAAATATGTAGTGAAAACAAAGTTGGAAACTATGTTGGCATCATTAATCGTAACCTAAAATCTCGCCATAACAAATGTCGTGAAACTTTAGAGCCTACTATATTGTTTCGGGGTTATATAACAAAGGAAAACTGGGTATTAAAACTGACATATTTGTGACAGAATATTCCAATATTTTACTATATTCATTCACTCGGTTTGCCGACAAAAATAGATCGATTTGAATAAAAAATAAGCTTGAAGTATATTCGTATCCGCCCGGATAGCCACCACCGTACACAGGGTGTAAAACCCGCCATATTTTCGTGTGCAAGTGTCGCGTTCCAGGATCAGCCAGTGTACATCCGGCCATACATATTTGGCCATTTTGCGGCCTCCTGAATACTCTGACACTATCCCCTCCACCGCTTCTTCACGTTCTTGCCCCACGGCGTAGTTTGATTGTGTTGAGTAGCGGGGGATAGATTATTTCTCGCTACTTGATACTCTAATTAGACGGCACTGCGCTTATCATCAGGTACATTGTGGTCACTTTGCCATGCCAGAATAAAAAATAAAGAAGAATTATCAAGTTTATAAGTACAGTCACAAAAATACTAACACATTTTAGTTCACTGCTAGGTACTGCCTACTTATTATTTAACTTGGCCTATCATATCATTTCATTATTATGGCAGCATTCAGTATTTCATAGGTAATTTAACCACATCATCGTGCAGATTGAGAGCGCTGGGCGTGTTTTAAAAACCGTATCGTCTACGTAATGTGATCACTAGATAGACAGTTCAGATAGGCATCTTTACCTCCTCTTAGCCACCATAGGGATTTTTATGGAGATGAGCAGCTAGGAGGCAACACATGGAGGGAGATGGGACGGACGGTTGATTTCGAAGTAAATTGTTTAGGAATGCGAAGTCCTTTTTTGATGTGCCGAAGAGGGCCACTAAGAATTGGTTGGTATGCCAATATAGGTTATTTGGTAGGGACCGTTCTAAGGGTCGGCCAGATGATAATATTTTTACCCAGGCGGCTTAACCTTGGAACGTGAGGGTAGCCTCGGGTAGGGTGCTAGCGATCATTGACATACACGACAGCCTCCGTGGCGCAGCGGGTGAGTAGCCGGTTGTGAAACTAGAGGCCGTGGGTTCGATTCCCGCATCGGGACAAATGTTTGTGTGACAGACAGATATTTGTTTCGGGTCTGGGTGTTGTGGGACCTTAGTCCCTCGTAGTTCTTGATACCCACGATAAAAATTTTACCTAGTGTGGGATCAGAACTATGTGTGTGACTGTTGGGTGTATTTATTTATTTAGTTTTCCCCACGAATAAATAAATGGTTCACACTTCAGAACTACCAATGCCTTTTTAATACTATAAAATTCTGATACAACTAGTATTATAATAGTCGTATTGATTCAAAATCTTTGACTTTTACATAAATAGCAGTTTTATGGTTATCCATTACATATACATAACATTTAGTTTACATTACTGGATACATTTTATTTGCATATAAACTACTATAATCATCCACACCACAGGTATTACAATAAAGTACGTTTATTGAAACTACATGAAAACTCATTTACTCGGTATTTATAAGAATATTTGACATAACCGCTGGAAGTTTTATGGAACCAATAAAACTAAATAAATGATCTTAATATGTATGCAAGTATATATTCGTGTACGATGGTTTTAAAAGGCGAAATTATCGTAAAACGCGGTTTCCGTGACACGCGCATGCAGTACACGTCACGACTGTTTTTTTTATAAATAAACAATACTCATAAGATGTAACGTTTCTGTTATAACCAAATTATATACTAGAAGTAACATTCGGTTCAAGAGAACATTTGCAAAAGATTTGAAACTTTGCAGCATGTAGATAAGCAGATCTTGTTTTTATTTATTTTCTTTTTAAATACAATGCAGATTTATATTTTTTATTCCAGACGTATCTAGTAATAGATTTTTGTCCATACGTCGCGCGTTACTTTGTTCCCACGCGTAAGAATAATGGGAAATGAGGATTCGTACCAATAGGATAGTTTCCTGTGTTTAATTTTGTACATTATTCGATATGCAAGCGAATATAATACTTAAAAGAAACCCTTCTGCTAAAACAGAATCAAAATTTCTTGAAAATTGAGGTGACAATATTTATTTTAAATATTGCTACAAGCAAAAATGATTGCGTTTTGGGAACATATCACTATCTCCCTCGCACAACGGCACAGTAGGCCATTCTGAGAACCGTGACGTCACATATCATGCATCCTTTTACTGTCATTTGACAATTACCCCTTCCAGCAGATTGGAATGGCACCTAATTTACTTATTTTTGACCGGATTTATAAAATTCGATGATAGGTTTTATGTAATGTAACTTGTTGATTAAATTTATTAAAAAAATCGCGTCAACTACCCTATAACAATAAGTTGCTATTTCAATTCACATTATAAGTTAACGTTGTCTGAAATAATATGCATTAGTATAAATCTAGTCTACATAAGGCTGTTTAAGATAAAAAGGAGGTGCAGGGCTTTGATCGGAATTTCTGATTTCTGTAGAAATTGTCAGTACACACTATGCGAGCTGTGTATTATTTATCAGGCTAAACCAGTTCCTCCGTATGTGGGCGCGCAAGCCGATGCAGTTCTCCGCAATGCAACACTTGAATAAATTTTAATACAAAACCCTTTTACATCAGAGAACTAACAAATTTACATTAGATTTGACATTCGCTTGATCAATTAGATTTATATATTTCAGTTAAGGTACTAGTATAAAGTCTGAAGTACGAATAAATATAATTTAGGCCTAATATAATAATAATTGCGTTGTTTATTTCAATTAGAAATGTTTATTATCTAAGTTTCATTTTATCATATTTTCATTTCATATACCAAGTAATATTAATAATAAGAATTATATTCCTCCTCCCGCGTCCAAACCACCCTTCGAAATATATTTGCTGTAATTTCCTTCGTCTATTATACTGCCAAAACAAAATAAAAGTGCGGCGACGCACAAATATTCTGAACGCTTGTGTTTTACGACTTGGCGTTTAGCGTGCTCTTGTCCGGGCGATCAGGTAATAACTTTACTTTTTATCGTTAAAGTAACAGAACACGTATGTGGAAAACTTACAGAGCTTTGTTATTGGAGTTTTAAAATAGCTGAAACTGAGTATTAAAGCTCTCCACGTGTAAAATTCTTATTTTTGATTATTTTGTGTGTATTATTTTTGTTTATTTTGTGTGTATTTGTACCCATATCTGCGCGCACTCTAAACCTATTGTCGTACAAAGCTGGGAGGAGCCAACTGAAAAACAGTGTATACACAGAGTTGGCCCCTCGCCACATACATATTGTTATTTTAATTGAATCTTTCTTTCTATGTTTTATGTTATAAATTTTGTATTGTGGCAAATAAATGGTTTAAATGGTTTTTTTTGGTTTTAAAGTCTATGACAAAAAGTAAGGTACCTAACATTACTACATTTATTGAATACACTTATTGAATATATACATACCAACGTTTAGGGCAACATGCAGATGTCTGAACATTCTGATATATTATGTTTGTTTCGTTTGGACGGCCGGGCGGACTGGGGAGGTCTCCCCTAAAGATTCTGCACCCCCGTCTGCGGGCACAACAATAGTTCACACGAAATAATCGATAACACCCGCAGCATAAAGATCGAGATACACATCCCTCGGAACGAATGCGCGTGCACTGTTTCGGACATTTTTAAATAATATAGGTTTTTAGCGTTTTTACTTTCGGGGTTTTGTTTACGGCGTCACAAATAAAATTTGTATGCGTCTTATACTTGTACACTGTTTTGTCTCGTTATATTGTGTGACTTTAAATATTAGAGGAAGCTAGACAAAACATCGTTTGTCTATGATAGATACATAACAAACTTTAATAATAAAACCATACACTGATACATTTTTCACAAGCTTATAATATGTACATTGTATAATATTTGTCCAACAACTGAACAATGATTCTGACTTACATAATATTGAACGCATTAAATGTTGTAATGCAATGTTTAATATCAGTAATATTTTCATAGATAACACTTATTGAATATGATTGAAAGCTCCAATGATTGCTGTATGTTCTTAACATAATGAGGTCGTCGATTCAATAAGCTGTCACCGATAAGAAAAAGAACATTTGCAAGGCAACACATAATTAATGTTTATGTTTGAAATAATATCATACAATAAATATCTTATCGGGTCTCATACTTTACAGTAACCCTCTTAAATATTTAAGAGCACGGTCGGTACTTAAATATACTTTCCAAGAACCTATTGAAGACCTTTGTTCCTTAAGATTTTAAATAACATCTTTCTTGATATTTGGTTTTTGACGCTTAACTGCGATTTACAGTCGAAAGTCCTTGACTGACGCGAAAAAGGAGGAGTTACTGTATAAAGTTACTGTATAAAGGAGGAGGTTCTCAATTCGATGTGTATATTTTTTGATCATTTTTATGTATGACGATCGTATTATTATTCGAATAGGTACCTATACCTCAAACCTGGTATTTAAATTGCGGGTGAAGTACTAAATGGAGTACAAATTATACTGAAATATTAGAATTTCAGAGTTTGTGCATTTTGATAGTTCTTTGATTAAAAGTGGTTAGGTAATTTTTTTTAATAAAAATAAAAACGACACCAAAACAGCAAAACCACAAATAGAATTAGCTCCCAATGAAGTCAATGGTATTGCAGTTTTATAAGCACATAAGTTGGTAATTTATCTATACGAATAATGTTATGACCAAAACGACGAATTATGACTGCCTCGGTGGCGCAGTTGTAATTGCGCATGCGTTACGACTGCTGTGCTGAGGTCTCGGGTTTGATCCTCGGGTCGGGTAAAGTGATATTTGGTTTTTTTATCTAGAAATTCCTCAGTATTAGCCCGGAGTCTGGAATCTGTGCCCGGTATGGCGATAGGCTCGCCCCCTATCACATTATGGACCGAAATTCGGCGAAAAGTGGGTGTACTTGTTACACCTCTGACTATACTTTCGGGGATTACAGGCGTGAGTGTATATGTATGTATGTATGTATGTATGTATGTACCAATTATGTACTATATAATATTATTTATCGTATCCTAATTAATTATTTAAGGTTTGTAATTCTACAAAATATTGTGTAACTGGACATGTGACCAACGCAAAAGATGAAAACGCATTTCTAAGGAATAAACTTTTTAAAAGTCACGGAAGGGGCGTTGGCGTTGGGTGGTACACGTGATAAATCTGACTTAGCGTCATGAGTCCACGAGTTACACCCCCAGGTACGCGTGCCGTCGCTAATCAAAACGTATGGCACTCGAGGTTATTTTGGATGCGCTAAAAGTTTTTGTTGTTTATCTTGTGTTTTCAGAGCTAGTATTTTTGGCGGGTCAGAATTTTTCTTTAGAGAAGATGACTACGAATCTTTTTAACGCAGGCATTTTATGTCACTGACTGGCTGCTGATTTACTTGATAGTTTTTATCTCGAGCGCCTGTAATGGTTGCTAGTAATTATCCTTTCATGAAAGTCTATCTCTATATAAGTTTTAAAACTATATTACAAAATCAGCAAAAAGTTTTTAAGATTAACAGCCTCCATATTTCAACATTGTCTTACTTCTCACAACGTTCGATAAATCAACGAAATAAATGGCGGTATATTTATCTTATCGATTTCTTAAAATACTGAACTGCTAACAAGTATTTCTTTTATAATACTGTATAAATAACGTTTTAATAATTAGATAATTATTACTAAGAGAATTGTTATGTTATAGTAGTAACATTGTAAACGATTGTACCGAGAGCTTTTACAGTTAGTATAACCTAAGCAGAAATATGAATATTAGAATGATTAATAACACAATATTAAAAGTTTAGGCGTATTTATGAGTTTATGCATATAACTTATACTTTCAGTAAACTTGTTTCGCTAAAATACTTTACTTTTACTGTACAATTCTAAATTGAATTGTATTCTAAAATTGTGTTGATATAAAAACCACAAATCCTCAAATTTAGAATAAAGATATATTTATATGTTTGTATTTAAAATTGTCTGTATCTGCAATAATATAACAAATTACACTAATAGCCATGAAATATCATTACCTTTAAAAGTGATTAATAAAAGAATTCGCCGTTCAAGTTTTTTAACGTAGATTTTGGCTTGAACACAACGTAAACGTATTACTTTATATTAAATTTTACGTGCTGATAAATAATTCTCATCGTCATTTTCGCATGACATTATGCCTGAGACTTATATTTTCAATTTAATAAAAGCCTTATATCGTTGAAAGGTTTTGCTGCGTAATGTTGAAATTAATAGCATATTGGAGACTTAAAACGGCCATCTCATCCAGCTTAGCTTTTGGAGAATGTTTACACTTAGATAATGCTTATAACAATACACACAAAAGATTGTACCTACTATCATTACCGCCCCTTTGAGTTAGACACGTGATGTATCATGTTGCAGTGTGAAAGTAGAAGCTGTATCTTAGCTGGGATACAATAAATTAGTTTTATAACCTGAGATAGTGAAGATGGATAAACTTTGAGTCGCAGCCACACATTATGTAATGTAAATATGTAGGTATGCTTAGTATAATTCTGTAACGGTCTAGAAGTTGTGAAAAAATATTCATGTGGGTGTAATGTGACAATTTTTCGTAGTTCTTGAAGCTCACAATAGCAAAGTTTTTTCCCACGACGCGACGTGTGATGCAAGTTTTGGAGCGCAACGTTATTTCTGATTTGGTCTGTCAGCTTGACAAGAAAGTAACACCCTATTACTCGTTGCCAAACATTAATGAAATAAGTAAAAGTTTTTTAAATCATAAAAAGTACACCGACTTCAATACAAATTATGCGTCACTATTAAATTTGAGGGTTTCCCTTGATTTTTCTGAGATCCCATCATCTGATCCGGACTTGGTGCCAATGGGACCACCTGGGAAGTATACCCTTTTAAACAAAAAAAGAATTTCTCGAATCGGTCCAGGCGTCTTCGAGTAATCGGGTAACATACATAAAAAACAAAGATTCCGACGAATTGTTAACCTCCTCCTTTTTTGAAGTCGGTTAAAAAATAGTCATAAAGTGTTCAAATTCATAAAAATGGGAATTAATAAACCCGCTAATATCTTCTCTTGTAATAAAAATTCCTCTCAGCTTATTGTCCCCGTCCCCATCGCAAACGCCGTGCTTGTACCATTGTGCAGAGGCTTAATTAATTTGCTTTTATGTACACCAACACGTTTGTATTCATTGAATCACCGTTTGGGTGAAATTCTGAGTCTTTTATTAACCATGGAACGGGATTTATCTTTTACCGTTCTGAACAGGTAAATGCCACAGCCCACAGGAGCTGTAAGGCTATTTTTAAGCCTGCGATTACTACTGCAGATTATACTACTGTAAAATAAATTTGTCGCTACTTCAAAAACTGTTTTACAATTAATGATTTAAACAATTTTACAAAATTGTATCTCCACGGAGTCTGCCTATCAATCAACTTGTAGTGTATTTCCTGGATAGATTCTGAACGGAAATTATTCCGATTTTCTTGGATTAATGGACTTTCTTTGATAAGAGACATTATCTTTGAACGTCTTAGTGTCCTAAGGGTATTTAAAATAAATTATATTTATACAGGAAAACTGTAGGCTAAACAGCGCCCTAGACTGTTTTATGGCTTACGGTCATTGTCCATAAATACGAAAATATGTACGATATTAATTTATTTTCCATACGATCCCTTAGGGGCGCTTAATATTTTTGTCAATACGGACGTTATCGCTAAATATCTCAACAGGGGTACTAGTTGTAGTTAAATCAATTGTAGAAAAATTCTAATTTGACTATCGTTTTAGTAAACATTATACATAAGATTAATTTTTACATTTTCATTTTTATCCTGGCTCAGCAAAGTGACCACACTGCACCTGATAGTAAACGCAGTGCCGTTCAATTAGAGTATCAAGTAGCAAGAGACGATCTATCCCCGACAATCATGGCGGCCTGCTTCTCTACACTACGCCATGCGCAAGAAGGCAAAGAAGCGGTCGAGTGTCTAAGTCAGAGTACTCAGAGAGCCGCAAAACGGCCAAATATCATAGTCCCAACTCTGAACCCTCGAAAAATTACATTATCAGTTCAACTCTATGGATTCGAACTATCTTGGTACGTTTAAAAAAAAATATGGTAATGCAAATTGCGTAATGGTTTTAAGATATACATATGGTTTGTGTAGAATCATCTTTATAATAATGGTACAAGCTAACATAAACTATCATTAAACGTCTAAAGATATTTACGACGGCTCTCTAGTGATCGGATAAGCCTGAAAGCAAAATCTGGTTTCAAATAAAAAGAGTCGCGAATTTATTATACACTATTTTTAAAAACCGACTGCATTCATTGACCTGCAAGAAATGCCTTTACTGCGTATAATATATTGAACAATAATTTTAAAGTTCCAAATACAGTGAACGTTCAACAATGTATTCGTAAAGCAATATCCATTTACAACCGCGAAATTGCCCAATTATACTTGCATTCGACAAAGTCTAATAAAATCTCAAGGGCTTTATAACAGGTTAAATTTTATTGATTCATTGTTTAAGTATCAGATTATATTAATAATTAAGAATTCTTATTTTCTAAAAAACTACTTCATCCTATAAATTATTAATATCAATACCCGTTTGCACTAATGTTGCTAAATCAGAGCTTATCTAAGAATTAACAGTCTATCCTAAAAATAAATAAATATTATGTTCATTTTTTTGGCGGCCTCCGTGGCACAGCGGGTGAGTAGCCGGCTGTAAAACGCGCTGTAACACGCCGTGGGTTCGATTCTTAATTATTTGTGTGACAGACAGATATTTGTTTCTGGTCTGGGTTTTGTTGAACCGTAGTCACTCATGGTTCTTGATACCCACGATACAGGTTTTACCTAGTATGGGGTCAGTATTATGTGTGTGACTGTTGGGTGTATTTATTATCTATATATCCTAAGCATTACAAAGTTGCTTATAATAATAATAATAATACTAGCCCTGTATTAAACATTGTCCCACTGCTGGGCACGGGCCTCCTCTACTAATGAGAGGGGTTAGGCTTTAGTCCACCACGCTGGCCTAATGTGGGTTGGTAGACTTCTCATACCTTCGAAAAACTCTTAGATATGCAGGTTTCCTCACGATGTTTTCCTTCACCGTTAAAGCAAGCGATAATTAACATTTTAATACACACATAACTTTAGAGTCAGAGGTGTATGCCACTTGGGTTTTGAACCTACGACTTTCGTCTTGACAGTCCGTACCGCAACCAACTAGGCTATCGCTGCTAAGTTGCTTATGGTTAACGTATTTTATGGCTAACTGCGTCCTAGAAATCAGATTTGAACTTTAACATTGGAAATATTGATACAGACGGACACAAGTGTAATTGTTTACTTCACTAAACTACATATTTCTAAAATGTTCTTATTATCCGCCTTAGAACAAAGGATAATGTTTTTTAGTTTATATTTTAAGAAAGTCAATATTCTTACAGCGGGTACAGCTTAAACTTATTAACTGGATTCTGACAGTACTAAATTGATTTAAGATAAAAATATTTTTTAAAAATTTTTATGAATGATAAAATTAATGAAAAAAGAAATTAAGAATCTTCCTTAAATCTAAAACTCGAATAAATTAAGTTTTTTATTAGCCCACTTTAGGAAATTTTGTGACACCAAAATCGGCGCCTTTGTCTAGTCGTCTAAGTGAAAGTCGCCGCCAGATACACAACTTGCACTGGATTATCAATGGTAGTAAACTCTATCACTTTCATGGAATCGCTTGTTATCTCGTGAAATAAGACCCAATAGTCGTAATGCATAAATCTGTCGTCAATACGCCGCAGTTACCTTGGCTTGACTTATTTATTGCTTGAATTTCTGAATCTCAGAACTTTAAAGCCGATCAAACGGTCGTCGTTAAGGAGAAAATAGTGATTCATAGAATTTAAGCGTAATCTGTTTACGTTACCATTATATTGTCAGATGTATTTTACATTTGATATAAATAATAAATAACACCCAACAGTCACACACGTAGCCCCGACCCCACACTAAGATACGATTCTTGTGTTGTGGGTATCAGGGACTACGAGAGACTTTCGGTCTCACAACACCCAGACCCCGGACACAAATATCTATCTGTCACACAAACATTAGTCCCGGTGTGGGAATCGAACCCACGGCCTCTCGTTTCACGGCCGGCTACTCGCCAACTGCGCCACGGAGGCTGTCAATTTGATATATTAGTACGTAAGTATAATTGATAAGGTTAGAGTACTTGCTTCTTAAGTTGATAGTTTTTTTTCTGTTTCATATTATATAGATATGAATAAAATACCCTCACATGACAGCTTAGTGTCTTCTTAATATTTGCATTGAGAATAATTAATCCACAAGTCGGTTTTGCTGAATACTATTATGTACAGTTCAATGACTTTAAATTTGCCTTGGATGTAATAACAATTAAATGTACCTGTGTAATTTACTCAGTCAATTATTACCAATATATGCTTAATATCACGTATAGAACACAAATTACTACGACTGTTTTTGAATAGACCTATCACATAAATGATAAGGTACACAATTTTGCTTTTCGACATGGGAATTGTAGATATAAATATTGATATTGCCACACTTACCTATTCGACAAACATTTAATACGGCTCATAAAGAAACTTAATAGAGTAAGTACAATTTAAATATTTTATAAACACATGCATAAATTAACATAAATCTCGTGGTCTGTGTACGAGGACTGTCGCTTCTACGATAAGTAAAAGTTTTTTATTCATAAAAAGTACACCGACTTCAATAAAAAACAAATCATGCGTCCCTTTAAAATTTGAGGGTTGCCCTCGATTTTTAAGAGATCCCATCATCAGATCCTGACTTAGTGCCTATGGGACCACCTGGGAAGTATACCCTTTTAAACAAAAAAAGAATTTCTCGAATCGGTCCAGGCGTCTTCGAGTAATCTGGTAACATACATAAAAAAAAAGATTCCGACGAATTGTTAACCTCCTCCTTTTTTGAAGTCGGTTAAAAAGCAATTCGCTTGTTGGTGCAGTACAGTGCTGCAACAAAGGAACTCACGCCATTTATTAGGCCCGAGAACATGATCTTTAATGTTACCTCAAACCTAACCGTTGTTATCGTCTTGTGTGGTATATTGATTTATTTATTCCTAAGACGCGGGTGTATCATTGCTGCTATTCATTAAACAATTCAAGTATTATTTGATCACAGTTATTGATCACCTCATAGATATATTAATGAAAACTAACTACTTCTTTTTAAATTAGTAATACTTACATATATAGTTGAATTTTGTATGAATAAAGCGCCAAGCAAAGCTTGATTTAGATTTCGCAATAAATAGCCAGTATATCTTAATACCGAACGACACAACAAAAGCTAAATTATTTACCTATCTGTTTACATCGCATAAATTCTATTGCGATTCATATTGAAATCCAGTGACTAGAAACAAGTTAAATAAACTAAATGTATTCTAAGTAGCTGGGTAAAGAGAAACACGTTTTAGTAAGTACATTGGATGTAAGGCACAGCCTCGGATGTCGGTGGATCTAGATTTATTCTTCACTGACGACATTTGACATCTCACGAGCGCACCGTACCTTTTACGCGATTTGTCCATTGTCATTATGTGCTGTGGGCGTTATGTCTGTACTGTTGACACCACACGATGTGCAACTTTTTGAGGACATTAAGAAAAAGTAAAAAACGTTAGGTGTTCAAATATTTGAAATCATCGGTGTTCTGATTGAGATTAAGATAAAGAAGCGTAGTCATGAAGTATGAAAACCCTAAATGCGAATATCCATGAGTTGAAAAACATCAAACATCTTCAGAGTCTCTCATTTGGTCGTTGGGTCCAAGTCCGATACAAAAGGCATAACTTTAGGAAATTTTAAATTGGCACGTTATGTTAGGAGTTTTCCCGCTTTGGGGTCTTAACCGCCGTTGGCTTGGGTCCTAGGCCTCACCATTGGAGGGTGCACATTTTTAAATGTGTTTTTATGTAGAAAATTATATTTATAAATGTAAAAAAATTTGCATTTGTATAGTGTTGTTTTCGAAAAATCTTAAGGTGCCTAGTTTTGACGTAATTAAGTTCATCGCTAATAAATACTATACTAAGTTCATATTTATCGCATTGTTATTGTTAGACTTACAGACTAATAACATAGCACAAACAAACTTGTCCTGATAAACCTTGAGATATGGTGCCCCTACGTAGGCACTATAGTTGACGGGTTTAACTTCACCTCGCTCTCATGAATTATTTACGCCCTTTATGGAAACCTACTACTTATATACCACATTCTTGCCCACTGAGATGTTTTGATAGGTTTTTAGTATCATTAAATGGAATTCTATATTCATTGGAACAATATCATTTTGAATCAAATCATTTATTTTGTAAATTAGGCCACTATGGGCAGTTTTTACATGTCATAATAATGTTTAGGTCTACAATTTACATTATAAAATAATTTACATATAAAATACATACAATTACATCCTTAAACAAGTCACATTCACATGAAACAAAAAAAAATACGGTACCTATATATGTTAATATAAGGCAGAGTCGTAAACGAGGCTATACAACCTGTTATTTATTTTCTCTAACTAACAATCAATGAGCAATCCAGGTAGACCAGTCCACACAAGCAGCACCCGTTCACGAGTATGACGCATGTGCCAGCCATCGGCCTCCTCAACCATGACACAGGGAAGTGACCGACCCGGCACATAACGCCGCCGCAAGCACAGACCCTTAAGCGAGCATGACATACCTTAATCGCGTCAAAGAATTATAGAGATACAAATTCACAAGACAATAGCTTTAAAAAAACAAGAAGCCAAAACTATTACGACTCCGGCATCCTGTGAAAACAATATACATAAAACCGAAATACATTATATAAAATGCGTAATATGTATATTATAAAATAAGTACCTATCAGTGTATTGCTGTGTTTAGCTGAGCTGCTATGGTTTTTTTTATAATTTAAATATTCCGTTATACTTATTGTAATAAGCCCTTTTCACAAAAAAAAATTTTAGTTCGACTTTGAATTGGTCGATGGGCAATATTTGCACGGGCTCAGGAATATTATTATAGAAACGAATACTAAGCCCCACAAAAGAAGCATGTACTTTTTGCAAGCGAAAATTTGGCATACACAGTTTATGCTTCTAGTATTTTGAATTTTATAAAGAAAATTGAAGACTCCTCCGGTAGCGCAGTTGTAAATGCGCATACGTTACGACTGCTGTGCTGAGGTCTCAAGTTCGATCCCCGGGTCGGGTAAAGTGATATTGGGTATTTCTATCTAGAAATTCTCAGTATCACCCCGGAGTCTCGAATCTGTGCCCGGTATGACGACAGGTTCGCCCCCTATCACATTATGGGACCAAAATTCGGCGAAAAGTGGGTGTTCTGATTACACCTCTGTCTACCCCTTCGGAGATTTCAGGCGTAAGTGTATATGTATGTATGTAGTTTTATAAATTAAGCTATAAAAAATCAAGTCAAGATGCCCACATTGTTTAACATTAGAAATAATTTTAAACCAATTGGGGAGAATAGTTATAGCTGTAATAAAATTAAAAAACAAAAGAACGACTGAATGTGCTGTAATAACCATAAAGATAAAAATAACATGTCATAATAGTGAACAATCGTCGTATAAACTAACTAACAAAAGTTCATTTGACAAAAGGGCATTAGGGTACAAACAATGCACCACTGATGCACGACAAATCTTGACGCGTTACCACGGACTTAAATATTCCACCTTTTAAGGCCGACATCGTGACAAAATATATGGAAATTAAAAATGCTTAAAGAATGGTTTGGTTGGTTCATATTTGTTCATAACATTTGTGTCGGAGCAGCAAACTAGTGAGTAGTAACTGCGAAACTATTGTTTGTGGATTATGGAACATACAAACATTCATAAGTAGAAAGATTTAATAGTATTGATATGACTTGGACGCAAGATAGGTAATACCTATAAACGAAACCCATTAAGTTTGTTAAGCTTTGAATTATTACTGTTACATCGTCAATCTTGTCGCATTACAAATTCCTATATCAAAACTTAAGATATTCTCGTTTATTATGTACTATTGGGACTTTACAGAGCTTCAAAGTTGTGTTAGTGATGTAAGTGTTAAGCAAGGTTTCTATTATTACTTAAAAATGGTTTTGTTATAAGTATAGACACTTATCATTCTTGTTATAGGTTATATATTCTAGTAACTACCATATGCATTACGCAGTTCATAACAAAATAAATATAGAATAATTTTCATATTTTATCAAACAACGTCACTGGTTTTCGACATGAAACAATGAAATATCTTTTGACAAATAAACTTATCGGGGTTCCGTTCGAGTGGAAACAGAGCAAGTTCAGTGAGTGAATGTCCAATGCTTTACGGTCCCGTGAGCAGCCGCTGCAGCTCTGTGATCATTTCAATAATAACTCACTTTAAAACCATAGCTGCATTTACATTTAGTTACAGTACAATACTCTATTTACCTTGCCTCATATTTAGTTATAATTCCAACGTTACCATTATAAGGAAGCTCGCAAAAATATCGACTCCAACACAACCCTTCAATTGCAAAATTTTGCTTGTTACTTTGGTTAAAATTGGATACGGGTTCATATACAAATATTGTTTGGAAACAATAGTATTGTTTTTCGTTCATGTGTTAGAAGGGTTCAATTTTAAAACAAAAGCGTTATTATAGTAAGGTCGGTGAACTTTGAACTCACTCAAACGTCTGGTAATTAGACCTTTTTCTCCATTGTCCTTAGAATGGAGACAATAAGTAATCCTGCACTTAACTAAATTGATAATTGTTTGGATAACTTTCGTTAAGATTATGATACAAATCTCGAGAGCAAACTCCTCGAGTCGGCAATTTGAACAAACACGACCTGATTAAAGGGACATTCTTTTTCACAATAATATAGATATCCAAAATAAAATGAAACAAAAATAAAATATAAATTAAATAAACATTGTAAAAATATTATTGAATTTACGAATCAAATACTACGTTGATTTCAAGTGCTATTTAAAAGTCGTGAGAAAAATATTCCTATATCAAATATTTCGAGTAGGTACAACCGCAAAATATTTTTCGAAGTGGTCACTGAGGTAAGGCAGCTTAACCGATTTGACCTTTGGAATTCCTGCTCCGCTCGGATGTCGGATCGTTGGTATTTGCGAACTTTAGTTCCACACGTAATAGGTGGTTAGCGGTGCGCTAAATTCAATTGACAAATTCCAAATTGTATCTCAGTGAAGGAAGTAATCCAAAATTCTACTCACAATTTGAGAATTTACTCGTTTATTATGTACTTATTTTCTACTCACATGACAGACTATTATTATTATTTTTATTTATTTACTCTATAAAAGAGAAGACAAAGGTTCTCCACCATGCAGCCATGTCTGTCGTTATTTTTTCCAAATCTGGGCTAGAATTAAAGTCTTCTTCTTCTCTGGTTTTAACTTATACAAAAGGTCGAAGCCATGTCTGCAGTCTTCATCCATTCAAAAGGGGGAAGCCATGTCCGATATTGTTCTCATTCTAAAGGCCGGAGCCATGTCTGAAATAAACACAATTCAAGAGGCCTAAGCCATGTCTGTAATAGTCACAATTTAAAGGCCGAAGCCATGTCTGTAATAATCACAATTTAAAGGCCTAAGCCACGTCTGAAATATTTTTTTCACTTATTAATCACAATACAACATCACATCACATTCCCGCCATTTTTTTTTCCTCTGACAGACTATTAAAACTGACAATTAAACAAAGATGTATCCTTAACTTTATGAGAATGGCAAAGATAATTGGACGATAGTAAAAAGTCAACACGCCTAAAGATTTACTTATTTATTTTTTCATACTGGCTATATTTTATAGGATTATGCGGGTAGAAGAATTTAATATTATCATCTCTAGTTGATATTTCACGTGAAACAATAAAAACCCAGTGCCATAATGAAAACTGTTAAGTGCTTACATAATGATATATTTGATTTGAATAAGTGAATAATAATGGGTAATACCAATTCTGGGCATGGTCATCACCGTCAGAACAGCAAGAGTCGAAAATGCAGGAGTCTACCTACGTCACCTGAAGTTCGGAGGTATGTTTTATTGCAAAATGTAATTGCTTTAACGAAATTACTACTTTGTATTTTAGTTAAAAAAAGGTGGGTTTAGATAATAGCACCTCTACCTACCCCTTCGGAGATATAGGTGGGAGCTCATGTATAGAGTTCAAAGATAGACAAAAATAAAACCAAATAATTTTTCGTGTTGGTATCGCAGACTGGAGACGAAAGCTCCGCTTCTTTATTGTTTTATAATAATTCTACAAAGATTCCAATTATAAATATTCCAAAAACATTTCTTATAAAAAAAACTGCCAGTACTAGGTGAGCGCGTCGCTAAAATCATGTTCACAAAGAGCTATTTACAACATCTACACTCCACTTAGGGTATAAGAATTATTAATAAACCTCTCAGTATACATACCTCTTTTTTATCAATCAAGTCAACTTGCAACAAGGAAAACCATTCTCCTTTTAGTTACCGTCAAAAGACGACAAAATGTCTGGTTCTTTGCAATTTTAAAAATATAACATTTTTTTTTACTTTTCAGCTGTTAGTATTTAGTCTCGTAAATATCCCATGGTATTTAACATTGTTCATGAAGATATAAATAGTCATAAACTCACATGAGTTCGATTTAATACCAAAAAGTGTAAATATCTTCTTTGTTTTCCTTAGTCTGCTTACTCTGGTACAAAATCAACTGAGCTAAAAATAAATTAATTCCTGATTTAGGTAACGTTCAATAATAGATCTTTTACAGCTAACATTTCATCAATATCGTAAAAGAATCGCGAGTGATCTTTGATCTCCACTCGATATTTAGAAATGCGTAAACAATGAAGGGTAAATACTGAACGCAGGCCCTTGTCTTTGTACCGAGGTTTTATCGTTTAAAAAGATTTATACATGCTATATATTTTCTACGTATTTGCAATTAGAATTTTCTATTGCATTATTTTTAAATGAGGATTTTTTGACTATGTAGTATTTCGTTCATTGTGTGTTCATTTTGAAGGCAGTTTTTATGTTTAACTAGCTGACCCAGCAAACGTTGTTCTGCCTTATATTATTTCTAGTGAATATTTTGGTTATTTTATAAAAAAAAACGAATGTGTTGTAAGTGTGTGGGGATGGAATCTATGACAGAAAGAGGAATGGAGCGCTGTAGACGATGACCGCCGATAAAAAAAATAATAAACACCAACCATTCATTTTCTTAATTCAATATGAAATTTAGTTCTGTTTGACATACGATCGGAATACGGTTAAATTATTTGGATATTTGGTTTCGGAGGAGTACGACCACAAAAACCGTGACACGAGATTTTATTATATAGATTTTAAAAAATACTATCCAGATGCCATATATTTGAACATAGAATGTTGTTTGCATATATATTTTTACGTCGAAACGGTAGGCAGCGGTCTTGCTGTGCCCTGACATTACAGAAGTCTATGGGCGGCGGTGATTACTTACCATCAGATAGAACTTCCGCTCGTCTCCCTATCGAGGCACTAAAAAAAATGTGTAAAACAAGCGCCACTCTGAGGCGACCACAAAATAGGTGAAATGGCGCATGGCACACCGTGCGGGCCAAGCGACAGCCTCCATTTCCGAACGGAACGACCCGCCCGAACTCATCGGAAGTCCGTGTCACGTGCGATACTGACGCTCGATTTGGTAAATTTACTGTAAACTAACACAAGGACATTATACTGTCTAAAATCAACAACAATTAAAATAAAATACAAATCGATTGCATTTATTTTGCTAATAAATCTAGTTTTAATTCTTATTTTCGCGTTATTAACTTCAGTGTGTGCTGCTTTGATAAAATTAACGAACTGGCTAAATATTTTCGATATTAAAAAAAGTTTTTTAATTCATGAAAGTACACCGACTTCAATAAGAAACAAATTATGCGTCACTATAAAATTTGAGGGTTGCCCTTGATTTTTCTGAGATCCCATCATTAGATCCTGACTTGGTGCCAAAGGGACCACCTGGGAAGTATACCCTTTTAAACAAAAAAAAAATCTCGAATCTGTTCAGGCGTCTTCGAGTAATCGGGGAACATACATTAAAAAAAAGATTCCGACGAATTGTTACCCTCCTCCTTTTTGAAGTCGCAAGTTGGAGGTTAAAAACGCAATATCCTTTAAATTATTGACATTCAGTATACACATTGAATATTAGGTACCTCAAAATAGTATATTTATGTCTATTTTATAACCTACTTGTGAATTCATTTTCGAAATAGGGCAGGTATTGAAATGCTGGAATCGACAATAAAACTAGGGCGACATGTAAAAGCGGTATGCCAATAGAAATGAATATAGATATTTAAGCATTGAAGAAATTCCGTATTGAATCAAGAAACTTGGTTCACTGACCTATTTTTGTAAATATAAGGCTTAACTACATATTATCTTTAACAGAGACTTTGAAATCATTATAAAAGGAATAACTATTTTTGTTTAACTGTTTTAATTAATAATAAGTAGCACATAAAGCATTGTTTGTTTAATTACCTAATTAAAGAAAAGTGGTAGAGCCACGCTGTAGATATATTTGTCTACAGCATGAATGGGCCGGCTCGACCGAGGTAGTACCACTGTCTCACAGAAAACCAACGTAAAGTGACAGTTTACTGTCGCGTTTCGTATGGTAAGTGAGATAACCGGAGGCCCAGATTCCCCCTTCCCTTCCCTAATCCCTATTCCTGTCCTTTAAGGCCGACAACGCATACATGATACTTTCGGTATTGTGGATGTTCATGGGCGGTGGAGATCACTTAACATCAGGTGACCCACTGGCTCGTTTGTCGGACTATGATATATAAAAAAAAATATTAATCAACGCAAAAAATTAGGTTTCAATGCTTTCAATTTATATCCCATGTTACGATAGGTGGCCAGCTTATTGCCATATTGGGCTCTACTAATACTCTACTACTACTAAAACTCTAGTAGTAATTGGTATTGTCACTTGGTTTTGAACCCAAGTCCTCGCGGCTCCGCCCGCGTGGAGGTCATGTTAGGGAAAAAAAGTATACCATACAAAATACCAATTTTCATGCGTTTAACTTCAAAAATGACGGATTTTCATACAAACTTTCATCCCCTATTTTACCCCCTTAGGGGTGGTATTTCCAAAAACCCTTCCTTAGTGTATGCCTACGTCATAAACGGTACCTACAAATTAAGCGAAAATTTCGAGTCTCTAACCCCTGCCGTTTAGGTTGTCCGTTTCTTCTTTTATATAATACAGATGTTCTCAAATATACACATACATTTTTTATAAAATAATTACAATAACCAATGAGACCCTTTCAGACTAGCCAGGCTCATCTGCCCAATATAAGTAATATATTGTCGTACCTATAGTTATATTATTCGAATGAAAAAAATAAAAAAACGAAAAAATTTACACCTGAATGCTCGGTTTCTATCGAACGTTGAATGTAAAAGTGGTCAACTAACTATTTACGATCAGGGCGCACGTTCCTTAACCTCGATCGACCTGCTCGTTTAAATTTAGACACAATTCTGTGTGCATACTAAAAACTTCAACATTATTGTCGCTGGCTGATGCGTTTTTAAAACAATAGGAAATAATATTGTACTGTTATTTATTTCTCTTTTAAAGTCACGTAGGATGTTTATGCAGACCGTTTCATAACTACTAGTTATTAGGTACGCAATTTAAATTCGATCTAGACAGAAAAAAAAATAATGTAATATTGAATAATACTCTATGTATTTCAATGACTACTAGGTACTTTTTTCATGCATCATTTGAATCTATGTATGAATTCGACATCGTCACTGCATTTTGGCGGGTTGTGCTGTTGTTCGTAAAAAATGTACTAAGTACAAGGAATTATAAACTATGATATGATTTATCTAGTTGTTGTATATTATCACACGAGTTGACAGTTGCTCAAAATGACATATCAAATGTCTATTACGCAAGGAATCCACGCGTGATTGAATTCACCGCCACTTTAACAATATGTCACCGTCGACAAAATATCGATCGCTTTCCTATATCGATCGATGTTGTACAGTAAAGATCGGCAATCGAGCAACAGGGTCGTCTGATTGTAACGGATCTTTACCCACAATACCAAAAGAATCGTGAGTGGGATACTGGCAAGGATCCGCACGGAGATTAGGAAAAAAGGCGGATTTGGGTCTATAGTAATCTCACTCAACTTTTAAAAGCCTGTTACTTTACAAACATCATCAAGCCAGTCCATTCATGCTGTGGATAAAAGTGTCCATAGCGTGATTCTATCATTTTTAAAAACACATTAGATTCAACATTTCAACACCATAAGCGGATTTCGTTTGCTTTCGGTATTTACTTTGATTACAATCTGACGACGCGACGCCGCATACCATAAATTATATTCGTACTAAATCCTTCTCAAAATACAAAACACATAATATTAAAGTATACTAGTCTAGTATACTTTTTGACTGCCTCGTTGGCGCAGTTGTAATTTCGCATGCGTTACGACTGATGTGCTGAGGTCCCGGGTTCGATCCCCGAGTCGGGTAAAGTGATATTGGGTTTTTCTATCTAGAAATTCTCAGTATTAGCCCGGAGTCTGGAACCTGTGCCCGGTATGGCGATAGGCTCGCCCCCTATCACATTATGGGACCGAAATTCGGCGAAAAGTGGGTGTACTGGTTACACCTCTGCCTACCCCTTCGGGGATTACAGGCGTGAGTGTATATGTATGTCTACGTTACTTTAATGTTAATTAAGTAGTTAATTACACCAAATATGCAGATAGTTACTTTAAAAAAAATTTAATAGAGCCGGCATCTATACCGGTCAATGCGCACGCAAAAGCATAAATAAACATTTGATTCTCGAATACACAGAAAAAAACGTATTATTTAAAAAAATATTAATTATACGGATAATAGTAGAGAATAGGGCTCTGTCACCCAAGCCTCCCTACGCGTGTCAGCGATAGGCGCGACATGCGCGAGCGCAGTCGACAGATGTTCATTGTTTAGATATCGCCCTCATTATACAACGGACAAAGCCCGACACTTGTGGTGAAACGAAAACAATATTTGTTATATTGCTCTGAAGAGATGAGCGTTCCCACACTTGACAAATGTTTGCATATTTAAAAAACATTGGATTTTTGTCGCTGTCACAATAAAAAATGTTATATTTTCTATTCTAGGATATTAAGATAAGTCAACAGTATCTTTAGAATATATTAGAATAAAATAAATACTGATTTCAGAAGATATCTTGTCATAAGTTTTTCATAAAAACTAAATTTAATCCGAAATAAAGAAGTACTGAACCTTTTAATTAAGATGGATTAGCAACTAAGCTTGTCGAATCCCCAGACGATTTGTTTCAATTAGTTGAAGATTTATTAAACCACTCACGACATCTAGCGGACAATAGCAACAAGTTTAAATGTAGTTTCGATAATTTATACTATAAATAACATGACACTATGTTATCTTGTAAAAATATATTATTGTCTATATAAGAAAATTACCGTTTGCTACATGAAAACCTTGATACATTTATCATCATGCGATTTCACTGCAACGGTAATGTTCCGGCTTATTTACCGAGTATGACCGAGTAAAAGCTTCCTAGGTTGGAGTTTATTGTGAAATCGTGATCCACGACTACCTGGCTGTTGTCTAAATGGACTTACCGTGTTTCTTATTCGCTCTGCACTACCGACTCGATTGTCTTCATTGTGCTGATTTATTAAGTTATAGTAAAGTACTCTAACATTTCTCCAGACGGAGTTAAATGCGACTTATGCATACTTAAAGTTTAGAAATAAGAATGACATGGCCTAAATATTCCTATAATTATTTTTTAATGTAGGATAGATTTAGAACTATTTCTATTAAAATTATTGGGGGGAAACATTTGTACCTGTGTAATCAAAGAGCATAGACAACAGAACCATTGCAAGCCTGATTACTGAGTATATAAGACCCTTCGGCACCTTTGCTATTAATTAACAGACTTTGAGAATAATTAACCAACGAGGCTGCATCGGTCCTATCTAACAAGATATTGCCCAATCACATTCTCACATCGGGTTTCAAAGGTTAGGCAATACTGGCTTCGACATATAAAACACTAGCTGTTGCCCGCGTGGAGGTTGTTTTTGGAAGAAAAGGTATAGAATCCACGAAGGCACGTTAAGCTAGAGAGCTAGAGAGCTAAGCTAGAAAGGTGTAATTCTACATTTAGCTATACTATAGGAAGCGTGCATTTTTTCGGGATTAAAGTAGGCTATGTGCTATTCCAGACTATAATCTATGTATGTGCCAAATTTCAGCCAGATCCGTCCAGCCGTTGTAGAGTGATTGAGTAACAAACAACCACCCATCCATGCATCTAAACATTCGCATTTATAATATTATATAGTAGTAAAACATTGGTCATATATTAATTATTCGTTTTAAAAGATAGGGAATCTAAATGAATTATGCGATTAAAAACATATATTCTGTGTTATAATTTATAGCTCAGAGATGATAATTACGGCCGCATAATTTCATGTATGATTAATTATGCTTACTAAGCGAAAGCAAAATGATCCATTGAAGTCAATATATCAATATATGCCATGTCCAATTAACTAGATAACAATAAACTGGCTGTTCATCTTCATTTAATCCTGACCCGTTCCACAAAACACTTAATTTTAACCGACTCCAAAAAAGGAGGAGGTTAACAATTCGTCGGAATCTTTTTGATGTATGTTACCCGACTTGAAGACGCCTGGACCGATTCGAGAAATTCTTTTTTTGTTTAAAAAGGTATACTTCCCAGGTGGTCCCATTGGCACCAAGTCAGGATCTGATGATGGGATCTCAGAAAAATCAAGGGCAGCGCTCAAAATTTATAGTGACGCATAATTTGTTTTTTATTGAAGTCGGTGTACTTTTTATGAATAAAAAAACTTTTATACTACGTACTTATTCATTCAATACTTTAAGTTCCATTTACATCGATGAAACTCCTTATGCTTCAAATTCTTTGTTAATTTTATTCTGGTGGTGTAATACATGGTTAATAGAATCAAGTTCCTTAAATGGAAATCGGTTCTATTCAACGAGAGATTATTACCTTCAATCTATTTACTTGTTCGGATTAATGGAATAGTAAATGGAAATATTCGTTTATCGGTGTTCAAAAAGAGCAACGCTAGAGTTTTTTGCCCGTTCTTCTCCGGCGTAACTGCAGTGCGAACGTGCGTGTTGAATACAAAAAATTGACTGAATTTGAATAATTTATATCATTTCATGGATTCAATAAATATTTGATTTGATTTTAATTTTAAGTAGGAATGTTTTAAATAGAATAAAAATCAAAATAGTTTAGTTTTAGTCTGTATTTTAGGACTATACCTACTGTATTTTACGGCGTCAGGAATTATTTACTACGTAATATTAGAGAAATCAATAAAATGTAATAAAATTTATTATTAATCGAGTTGTAATAATGAAATCTTTGATAGATGACTGGGTTAAAAATATATCGCTTTATAAAGGTACTTAACGAATGTCGGCTTTTGTTGAATTAAATTACCATTATAAAAGCGTTTACCAGAATAAAGCGGATAAAAGCAGCAGGTATTTCAGTAATATCTCCAATAATCCTATATTAAAAAGGACGGGAGCGACTCTTTTGAAGTCCATAGCTCACCTGTACGCTCTCACGATTCAGACCTCAATTAAAATTCTTTTGAATCAAATATTCGGAAAATATTTGCTGGGCACGCTTTAATACTTATCTCTCAATCGTCATGCTTTCATTACTAAATGCTTTTGTATTGTCTTAGGAAATACATATACAGAGTAATATGAAAAGACATATATATTAAAAGTCACAAATTTCAAACCAAGCATGCGGTGTTTATTTTTATTGCGTTTCGGTTTATTTTAAACGATTCCAAAATGAGGAGATGCTTAATTCAATATATATATTTTTGTTTTATTTATGTACGTTGCTTTCTCTGCCAAGTGTGGACCGGTTTTGATAGAGAGTATTTGATACCTAGGACTAATATAAAGCTTAATATCTGATGACAAAGTACGAAGTAAAAAAATCTACTTAGCGTAAAAATAACAGCATGCACGTCGTGATTGTCACTTATCTTATATTTTAGAACAAAATAAATACTGATTTTAGAAAATCTTGTCATACATTTTTCATCCGAATTAAAAAAGAACGGAACGTCTTCCAATTTAATTAAGATGTATTAGCAACTAAGCGTGTCGAACCCCAAGACGATTTGTTTCAATTAGTTGAAGATTTATTAAACCACTCACGACATCTAGCGGACAATAGCGACAAGTATATCTGATGACAAAGTACGAATTAAAAAAATCTACTTAGCGTAAAAATAACAACATGCACGTCGTGATTGTCACTTATCTTATCCGATTTTTGTCGGATTTGTCGGGGGTCTAAAGTTGGGCTACGATGTTTGACCGTGTTGCGGCCTTCTGAGTACTCTGACACTAGACCCTCGACCGCTTCTTCACCTCCTACACAGTAGGCATAATTGTGTTGAGTAGCGAGGGATAGAATTTTTCTTGCTACTTGATACTCTTATTGGTTGGCTCTGCGCTTACACTGTGTGGTCACTTTCCCTGCCAGGATAAAAAAAACTGTGTAATAAACGAATCGAACGAATTGTTTCACAATAGTTTATTGAAAACATATTTTAAGCAACTGAATCTATTGTTTGTTTGCAGGCAAGTGTCGGTGTTGCAGACGTCGATCCCCCTGCCAGCGTCTGCGGCGGCAGTGCGGCGTGCTCCGCCAGACAAACGACCGCTGCCCGCCACACCGGTCCATGCAGGTACTTAGGAAATATATCAACCCCACACTACGACTGAATGTTCCACATAGGCACTGTGCCTTTTTCTATCTATTTAGGTTTCAACATTTGGACGTTGGACCTAATATATCAGATAACCACAGCACAACAATTGTTACAATTTATCAGCATTTATCCTTACTTTTTTTTAGTGCCTGGATAGGCAGACGGGCCACCTGATGGTAAGTAGTCACCGCCGCCCATAGACTTCTGCAATGCCAGAGCACAGCAGAGCCGCTGCCTACCGTTTCTTTTGTACTTATTTTCTATTATGATTATCTTTGTTACCTAGATAGTATTTATATTTCTAACGTATAATTTCTTTATTGAAGTGAATACTTCTTTAGGCATATTGGGCACTTTTAGGATGGGGAAAAAGTCTTGAACTTGCGTTACCATCACGCTCAGATTATTATTTTACTTTTAACTTAAATACTCATATGAAGTTCTATAATTATTGACAAGCAATCATAAATAAAAAAAAAGTTACAACGTCATGGGTGCTGTTTGAAAAAATAACACTGCAATTCAGAAGTTTTAGGATTTCACTTCTGCCGTTAGCCCCCATGACCGCCTATTATTTGTTGTTTTTTAACTTTTTAAACACCGTACAATAATGTTTATGCTAATTTCAACAGCTGTGTCAATGTGTGCTTAGGCTCATTGCTATGCTCTTGCTTATTAGTCACGATGTTCTGTATCATATGCTGCTAATAGAATATCTTAATTGATCGTGGTGAATTGTAACTTTTATCCTAATGACTTCTCTTAAAAAAAATATCTTAAAAAACAAGTAATTCTAAATATTCTAACAGAACCATAAAATGAACTCGACCGTAGATTCGTACTTCTGTGCACTAGCACTTAGCGAATTGAATTAACATGCCTTTACCATCCGTCGCTGTACAAAGAAAGCTTTAGGAAGTTTGGCCGAATCCATCACTGTTATTATCAAAGCTGCAATTGCGTACTCTAGGAAACTGTGTATTTCTTTACATGAACATTAAAGTGCTGAAGTATAGACATCAAATGAAGTAAATCGAAAGACCTGTGCACTTTAAACTTAATGCTAATCGTAAAGTAAATAAATTAATCCCGTCTTTCAAGTGGGAGAAAGGCAATTACTTTAATCAAATTATTTATTTAGCTGCAACGGAAACTGACTCGCCATTTTATTGGTATCCTGCCTCTGCTTGAATTGAAACACACTAGCTCCCATTGGTTTAAATTTAAAAGACATTTAAATGAAAAACTTTTGCCTTGCAACTTTACTATGTTGAAATTTTGCAAAAAATATTTAGTTGTAAAACTATATTTTTTTTATCAGTAATATGACATAGTATAGTTTAAAGTATTCATATTACTTATGTAATATAATCTAAAGATTTTTAGTCAAGTATAATGTGATTTTTTTTATTTTACAATACGTTATAAACATAAAATTTTATTTTTAGTTTTTTTTTTATTAATTTTACACATACAGTTTTCTCAGATATTCAATAATTTTTTGGTAGGTATACTAATAAACATGGATGCTTTTATTTTCTTGCTCATTAATGTAATGTCCTTTAAGTTATTACGTGCTCACATGTTGAGAGAAACCAACGGACATGCGATACACACTCAAGTTATCTTAAGATGGGCATCATCTGTTCTTCTTTATTATCTCTATTTACAATTAGAATAACGACAAGACAAATTAACAGTAACAAGTTTACTAGACATCATTAAAGCTTAAAACTATACTGAATCAATGATAAATTAAGTGTATGTATTTTCAACGCTCTTTCGTAATGATTACAAATACTATGTAAAAAATATTTAATTACAAATCAAATTCTGTTTCCTAAATCACTGTTTTGTAATTAAACTTTGAGTGTTCTCAAATCTGATAAGACATTAATCTTATCTCAGTGTAAAGAAAGTAAAGTGAGGTCACTAGTAGATTGTTATAATTCTCACGACTGAGTTATCTGCCAACCAACTTAGCTTCGATATTGTATAGACACCGTATGTATGCATGTTCAGTTGACGGGCTCTGCTCATTGCGAGCACTCATTTAGCACTTCTCATGCTCGGCCGTAATAAAGTGACTGTAATTATAGTGCCAGAGAAGAACAAAAGTGAACTTGTGACTTTCGTTTGTGAGAAATTTAATTGAATTAGGCTGACTTTAATTGTGTAAGTTAGTTGTCCTATGAATTACTAGGTAAAGTAGAAGCCAACACATTTTTTAAGGTTTTCAATAAATTTAACTTTATTCAGCTACAAGTGTGATAGTCATGAGTTGGTTTTGCTAACTATATCAGGGTTTACGATCTTATAATAATTGGTATACTTAAATATCTCTTTCAAATATCTCAATTAGGTGTGTAAGTATTTAATTGGAATAATAATTTCGTTCATTCATAGTCAATGACAGTAATATTTCAAATGCTTTTGTATATGTTATTAACCTTGTTTTGAATTCTAATATTAAAAATAATTATTGACGAATGTAAACAGTAATTTATTAAGAAATGCACGATGATAGTTTATAAAATAATGGATCACTGCGTCCTGAATAAAGAACGGATGTGGCCCGATGTTGATTGACAATGTTATTTCGCGCACCGCAGCGACGACGGACATCCTTCATCAGTCCTGCATTAACACCTGGGTAGATATAGATAGTGGAATTTTATAACTATAAATAGAAAAGAAGACAACCGATAGCACCAACGACGAATCCAACCTACATTTGTCCGTGTGATATTTTACTTCCACCATTGCAAGATAGCAAATAAAATGTAAAATACCCCATAAAACTACCTAGCGAAGTGACTCATGTGTCAGAACCAGCCAGTATTTTCCAGTAACTGTATTCCAGACTCTAGTTGTCTTATATATTAAATTGATGTCTGAATTGCCTATTACAAATCATAAGAGTTGCTTTTACATAAGTGGTAGTCGTTTTTAGACGACGACGAATTTATGGTGCGGTTCATGTTACAAATGTGTAAAATAACATTTTAATAATTAGCGATATTCTACACTTTCTAATTATAGTTGGTAAATAAAAACATAAAAAGTTTATTATTTTTTTCTTCTACTAACTCATTAAAATAGTAATGTAAAACATTCGTTTACGTGTTTAGACTTGTGTACCTACCCCTAACCCTATTATCTAATAATTAAAACCAACATTCAGTATACCACAAAGCTCGGTTTTATGGCGAGTAGTGGCTCATTAGCATCCCTTTTTAGGGCACGTACGTACACCAACGTTTGTAAAACTAATGAAATGACGTCACGAATTATTATTTAGTATGATGACGATCGATAATGCTATCCGGTGTATCGTGACCTATTGAAATGATATGACGTACCTAGTTTTATTTATTCAGGGCAAGGGTTATAGAGTTCTGTAATTAATGGTCGTGGGTAATGTGCAGTGCAAGTTGTTCACAATTTTAATGGAATTATTAGTGTGTCGCCCGCGCAACGCGGACCACCCGTGCCGTTTCCGATAAAAGTTCGTACTTATCTAGTGAATGTTGGCTCAATACAGATAATATTTGTACAGCTTGTGGACTATCTAGTGTAGAGTGACGCGAGAAAAATAAATCACACAGCTACTTGAACTTAGGTAATTATTTAAGGCTTATTTAATAATGGCATGTCAAAACGCCGATCCCTGCCTATTGATAGAATAAATAAGAAATAATAAATCTTCGTGTGAGTAGTCAAGATGTAAACAGTGCATGTATGGGTCGTCTAGAAAGTCTTAGGGGTCTCCCACTGTCTCATAGAAAACTGACCGAAACTATCAGCTTGCTGTTGTATTTCGTACGGTGATTGAGGTTTCTGGATGCCCAAACTCATCCACCTTTCCAATCGCCAGTCCTTTCTTTCGAGGGCTCCAGTGTGTTTATTGTACTTCTGGTATTACGAGTGTTCGTGGTATTATCAGGTGACCCACTTGCTCATTCGACGGCCTGTACTATAAAAAAGTAAAATACATTTTCATTAACTTGGTGCTGCGTGGTCTATTTCAATATACGATATTTGTACTACACTCACAATAAATGTACAGAAAGAACCGATCGGAAGTTCCAACTTTTCTTATGGTCTCAGAATTTTAGTTAGAAAGCAATCAGTTTTTTCTAAGATTCAAACCTACATAAACAATTTTTAACCCAGTTCGCGCACAACTTTGTGTCAGCTACTTAGCTGTGATCCACTTAGCTGCGATATAAAGTAGAAGAAATATTAAACTAAATTTGACATCCTCCATGGCGCAGCGGGCGAGTAGCCAGCTGTGAAACGAGAGGCCGTGGATTCGATTCCCGCACTGAGACAAATGTTTGTGTGAAAGACAGATATTTGTTTCGGGTCTGGGTGTTGTGTGACCGTAGTCCCTCTTGGTTGTTGAAACCCACGATACACATAGTTTTTACCAAGTGTGGGATCAGAACTATGTGTGTGACTGTTTTGATTTATTATTATTTATTGATAATTATTGTTGCAGGTGGTAAGAGTGGTCTCTCTGCGAGTTCCAGCCGCTCGACGAGTCCATTAGGACAAGGCGCAGTCAGTTTTATACCACGTGCGCCCAATTCATCATCAGGGTAAGCATAATTTACAATTATTATTGTTTATTACTATTAATTTTCATTAATATATGTATTTTTTACTCATAGTCTTAACTAAACTTACAAAAAAATGATTATAATTATAATTATTATTTACTATCTAATGATATATAAACATGCAAAATAAGTATGTTTTCAAGACAATTAACTAATTTGCAAACAGTTCGTATGTTTTTTTTCTTCTCACTTTGATGTATCACTCTATTAAGTTGCTTTAACGAATATTATTTACATTTAGTATATGTTGAAAATATTTAAAATAAATAGCATGCAATAAAAAATTGTGATTGTTCCAGCTCCCGCCCTAACTCGTCACTCCTTGCGCCCAGTAGCAAAATACCCTCCAGCGCAACTCAAGCGCAACCACATTCACAATCACCAGCAAGTCACAATGGAACACCTACAAAGCAGTCCATGCTTGACAAATTGAAACTGTTTAATAAAGAAAAAGTAAGCAATGAAAAACAAAATAGCAAAAGCACAGCAGTATCAAAACGCACCAGTTCTTCCAGCGGATTTTCCTCAGCAAAAAGTGAAAGATCAGACTCAAGTTTAAGCCTCAATGAATCCTCTAATACACCTAACATACATATCAAATCGTCTAATTTATTGGGACCTAAAACAATACGGCAACAAAGCGATACTTTATCAAAAGATAAATCTGGTAAAAATATAAAACCTAAGTTAGTGAATTCTAAATCTCCAAGAGATTCTACAACCAACTTAAATAGAGCTAGTAGCAAAACAAATAGTAATGACAAATCAAGAAATAGCCCAAAACTACCTGCTAGAGATAAAGAATCTAAACTAGCTACTCCGAAGACTATGAGTAACACAAAACTAAATCAAGTTGAGGATCAATCGAGAAGTTCCAAAACAAAAATAGAATCGAAAATGGTAAAGCTTTCCGGTAGCCAAATGAAATTAAGTGAGCAAAGATCTGATACTCCTCAAGAATGTAAAGAAAATCTTACTCCTAATGCTAAAAACCATCAAAGTCAACCCCAAACACCATGTGGAGGACAAGCATTTGGAATCCCAAATCATACAGGAATTCCTAAACCCACTGCTGCTGTCAAAGGAACTTTCAAAATATCAAAAGATGACAGGCACGTTATACATAAAAGTACAAATAGTCAATTAAGTCCTATACAAAGCAATTCTAGTTTAAATTCTACAAATAACATAAGTGCACTTCCATTCTGTAGAGAACAATCTAATTTAAGTAAAGAGATATCGCAAAAGCAGACACTAGCAGTGTCCCCAATGCCAGTTATGGGTACGGGGAGTCAAAATCATAGTTCACAGATGTCTGAAAGTTCACATTCAAATTCTACTCATAGTACTACAGGCCAGCATTCAAATTCGAGTGATAGCAGCGTTATATACCGTCCTTCTAGCGAGTCAGGTTCCGAAATGTCAAAGACTGCTAGCCACAGTGTAGCTTCAAATAAAAGGCTAGATATGAATACAACTTACATAAACGATGTCATAAATGAAGCGGAGATATCTGAAAAACAGGCAGCACAAAGACGTCATGTCGACAATTCAATACCCAAGCAATCTTTTGATCCTAATAAAACGTTAACTGAAATAAATAGGAGGCTTGAAAGTGATAGTAGGTCTAGCACTCCTTCACATTGTCGAGATAACTCTTTAGGCGAAGACGAGAATCCTATGATGAATGTATTACCAATGAGGCCGTTACTTCGGGGATATAATAGTCATTTGACATTGCCCATGAGAACTTCAGGGTTAGCACAAAAAAACATTAGCGTATATCCACATCACGCAAACACGGTTAAAGCAAATTTTGGACGGGAGAACATAGGTATACGTGATCGTATGAACTATGGACCCGGTTTTTCGAATCCTGACTATTGTGACCTGGAAATTGCTTCGGGCTACATGTCCGATGGTGATTGTTTGAGAAGAATAAACATCGGCGAGATGGAGTGCGGCAGGAATAACGACATTATGGACGGCTACTTATCTGAAGGTGGTGCCTCTCTATACGGTCGCCGGATGAATTATCAGCAACCACCTCTTCAACAAATGGACGAGAGGTAAGTTTTAATAATAAGAAAAAAATCAATAACGTTTTACATTATATGCAGCATATAAGGTAGGGTGTAAGGGGGGCAAATTACATCTCATGCTCCCAACTGCCAACCCTACCTGCTCGTGGTACACCCTGCTAGCTAACGAATGAGGTTCTGGCGGCCGACTTGTGGCGGCATAACCACACAAAATGCTGGAATGCCAAATACCCATGCCTTCGACGGGCAGCAGCGTCGATGGTAAAACATACCAGCAACTGCGGTCACCAACCCGCCTGCCAAGCGTGGTGACTATGGCAAAACCCCCCCAATATGAAAGGCTTCCCATATTCACGGCCCCCAGTTCCCGGTAGCCCCGCTATTCCTGACCACGGTACCGGTCATGGTAACGGTGGGGTGGGGGGTGCTAAGAATCCCCGGGCTACGGTAGGGTACCACAAACGGCTATTTTTGGCGACGTACAACGGACGCTCTCTGCGGTTGGACGAGCACATCGCTGAGTTGGAAGTAGAGCTAAGTCACATTAACTGGCATATCGTAGGGCTATCCGAGATCCGAAGACAGGGGGAGGAGAAGATAGCCCTAGATTCTGGTCACTTACTCTACTTCCGAGAAGGACACCAACCATCCCAAGGTGGCGTCGGATTTATTATCCACAAGTCACTAAAAAGCAACGTTGTGGAAGTTGGCAGCGTATCAGCGCGAGTGGCGTACCTTGTCTTAAAAATAACTGAGAGATATACTCTGAAGGTTATACAAGTGTACGCCCCAACGTCAGCTCATCCTGATGACGAAGTAGAGGCCATGTACGAAGACATAGGGAAAGCTATGTCTCGTACCAAGGCTTCCTACAGCGTTGTAATGGGTGACTTCAATGCCAAAGTGGGAGTACAAGGACACGGCGAATTGAGGGTAGGATCATTCGGCTATGGGTGCAGGAATCACAGGGGGCAAATGCTAGTCAACTTTCTCGAGACCCGGGGGCTCTTTCTGATGAATTCCTTTTTCCAGAAGAAACCCCAAAGGAAGTGGACTTGGCGAAGCCCCAATAATGTCACCAGGAATGAGATCGACTTCATTATGACTGATAAGCGCCAAATATTCAGAGATGTCTCTGTGATCAGTAGGTTTAACACCGGTAGTGATCACCGACTTGTAAGAGGCACTCTGAATATAAAAGTTAAAATTGACCGAGCACGCTTAATGAAGTCGACTCTCCGACCAACTTTGCCCCAAGTCGAGGTCGGCTGTGAAGCTTTCCAGCTAGAGCTACAGAACCGATTTGCCGTATTGGAAATTACGGCGGATATTGATGACGCCACTGACAGCCTGGTGCGGACTCTGCGTGAGGTGGGTAATAAATACTTTCGACCTCAGAACAATAGACGTAAGTCGAAGCTCTCAAGCGAGACTCTGGACCTTTTAAGGAAACGACGAGAGCTCGTAAAGGTCACACAATCTGAGCGTCAGGTACTTAACAAAGAGGTAAAGAAGCTAATACGGCGCGATATAAGACGCTCGAATACTCTGGACATTGAAAATGCTATTACGCAGAACAAGGGTACCAGAGTTTTCGCCAAGCCACTTACCTCTAGTTGTCACCTGACAAAGCTCAGAACATCACAGACCACCACCGTCACTTCCATGCCAGAGATACTCGCAGAGGTCGAAAGGTATTATGGGGACTTGTATACTCCAAAAACAAGTCCAGCTGAGGCCCCGAGCGCGGATGATCCGCGTGCCAGACTAACTCGCCACCATACAGACGAGTTTCCCGACATCGACTTGGGCGAGATTAGAAGAGCCCTTGAACAGCTTCACAATAACAAAGCTGCAGGTGATGACGGAGTAACTACAGAGCTGCTCAAGGCAGGCGGTATGCCAGTATTAACTGAGCTTGTAAAGCTGTTCAACTCCGTCATCTACACTGGTACAACACCGGCGGCATGGAGCAGGAGTGTGGTTGTTTTGTTCTTCAAGAAGGGAGATAACACCCTATTGAAGAACTACCGCCCTATATCACTCTTGAGCCATGTTTATAAGCTGTTTTCGAGGGTTATTTCGAATCGTCTTGCCCAAAGGTTCGATGACTTCCAACCGCCGGAGCAGGCTGGGTTTCGGAGAGGCTTTAGTACCGTAGACCACATACACACACTAAGGCAAATAATTCAGAAGACCGAGGAGTACAATGAACCTCTTTGCCTAGCGTTTGTGGACTACGAGAAAGCCTTCGACACCATCGAGACCTGGGCTGTTCTGGAGGCTATGCAGAGATGCCGCATTGACGACCGCTATGTCCAAGTGATGAGATGCCTGTATGAAGCCGCATCGATGACCGTCCAAGTACAAAAACAAAGCACAAAGCCAATCCAACTGCGACGTGGGGTAAGACAGGGAGACGTAATCTCTCCGAAACTGTTTACCAACGCGTTGGAAGACGCATTTAAGACGCTTGATTGGAAAGGACGGGGCATCAATATCAACGGCCAGTACATCTCTCACTTGCGATTTGCGGATGATATAGTCATCATGGCTGAAACTCTGCAGGATTTGGAAGACATGCTGAACAGCCTTAACTGTTCTTCAAAACGGATAGGTCTCGGGATGAACCTTGACAAGACGAAAGTCATGTTTAACGGTCACGTCCTCCCGAGACTCGTCGCCGTGGGTGATGCCATTCTCGAGGTTGTGCAAGAGTACGTATACTTGGGCCAAATAATCCAACTAGGCAAGCACAACTTCGAGAAAGAGGCAGATAGAAGAATTCGTTTGGGCTGGGCGGCATTCGGTAAACTACGTAACCTGTTTGAGTCGTCGATCCCTCAATGCTTAAAAACAAGAGTTTTTAACCAGTGCGTCCTACCCGTAATGACCTACGGGGCTGAAACGTGGACACTCACAAATGGACTGGTCCATAAATTTAAAGTCGCTCAGCGTGCTATGGAGCGGGCAATGCTTGGGGTTTCTCTGGTGGATAGAGTTCGAAATGAAGTCATCCGCCAGAGAACCAAAGTCATAGATATTGCTCGCAACATTAGCACGCTAAAGTGGAAGTGGGCTGGTCACGTCTGCAGACGGACAGATGGCCGATGGGGCAGACATGTGTTGGAGTGGAGACCGCGTTTAGGCAAACGTAGTGTGGGACGCCCTGCTGCACGATGGACCGACGACTTGAAGAAGGTGGCGGGTAGCGGGTGGATGCGGGCTACCCAAGACCGGGATGGTTGGCGTTCACTTGGGGAGGCCTACGTCCAACAGTGGACGGCAACAGGCTGAGTATATATAAGGTAGGTAAACACAATGAAGCTTACTCTCGTTGCACCGCAGTTAAACTCAAATTAAAACGCTCCCTAAGGGCGTGAGATTCATTGCCGTAATGGGATCGAGTCGGTAATGGTTGCTCTTTTTAGGCGTACCTTGCAAACCCGCATTGGTCACAATTTTTATTCGTCGTGACGATTTAATGTACCTTTAAAATTTTGAATTGTTATGGGAACTAAATCAAATATTTATATTTTATAGGCATCGTTAAAGCTTGTACTTACACACGCTCCTTCGTGATACATCATTTTTTTTATATTGGGTACATAGAAAATTTTTCTTTTTCGTAACCCGTTTTTAAGATTTTACCAAAATAGGTAATATATTAATGTGCGCGTTACAATATAAATTTAAATATATTTTCATTTCAAGAAATCAATTGAACATTAGCTAACTGCATTAATTTAATTAAGATTGTAAGATTGTGCGCTCATCGTATATACATAAATAGAGTACACGCTAGAAAATCCATTTTCCAATAGCATTGGCTCAACCTCTCACGAGCCACAAGTGGTCGGCCCGCCTTCCATCCTTCCCCACGATGTTACGATCTTTTAGCGGGTGAATACTATGTCATGTCTTCTCTTATCGATTAATTTTAACGTTTATATAAAATAATACATATTAACTTAGACGCTAGAAATGAAAGCAAGTCAAATATATTATAATAACTTATAATTTAGTCATACTCGTACGACTCAATTGTATAAAAACTACAATAGTTTCGTTACAAGACTATCGTAGTGGTAATTGTTACTAACCGACTAATTGAACATCAAATTTCGACCAGATTCATGTGAGAGGAGGATATAGGTATGTCTGTAGTGAAATGTAATCGTCATACACACGTTAAATTCATTCGCATCGCGTAATTCACGCCTCTTTCGGGTTTTACGACTCACACGTGAGTCTTTTTTGCGTGTCGCAGAAGCAAATATTTTAGACGCGTCATTTGGCATACATTTGTGGCTATCAATGTGAACAAAAGCATTTGTTAATATTCGAACCCCGGTTCTCAATGTACTGCCGCCGATCTTCCAGTGAGAACTCGCACAGCGCACTCACACTGTCGCAACGTCAGGGGTGAGGGCGGACGGCTAAAATCGATACTCCTACGTCTCACACCGCTCTCACCCCGCACGACCCTTCTACTCGCCGGCATAACCCTAACCACCCCTAACAACATCGAACCATTCGGGACCTTAACAGCCACGTTATAAAGTTGTACATTCGACAAACCAAAAACGGATATTTAACATTCTCATATGTGAAATATCTGTCTATCATGTTTTCTCACGCGTTCCTATAATATTGTGAATCGATTAATTGGTGGGAATAAAAATGCTTTTACGTAATTTGGATTATAAATGACTATTGGAGAAAAACCGTGTGAAATCTTTCTTAGTGACTATAAGAAGGCAAATAGGACTCGAAGTCGATTTAAGTGATTGTATAAGCGGTAATGTTAGTTGAGTGGGTGCGGGTGTCGTATCGTTGTGTATGAGTGACTAGCTCGTAGCCGCGGTGTTGGCGGCGGCAGCGGCGGTGGCGGCAGGGCGGGCGGCACTCGGCGCCGCGCACTATCGGCGTGCGGGCGCGCCGTACTCATCGCCCGCGCTCACATACGCACGTGACAAACTTTCCCGATTTCCTCGACGGAAAATGTAAATCTGTTGCCGGCATCGATCGTGCCGACTGCAGACGCGCGCTCCTTGAAACAAGCGCGCCGATCACAGCTGGCGCCACGGATCTGGACCGTAACAAAGGATCGGAACGGAGCGATCTCCTCTGACCCCTTGGATTGCAATAGCATCCGATTGTGTTATTATGTGTATCCTAGGCGATGTAGTGGACCATACTCGTTGTGCCTTCTGTCGATTGATATCGGGGTGAGCGGGATTACACATTGTCTCAGCGGACGGAAGTTAAATCGCTGTAAATTTTTATAAGCTACGAAAAATAATTTGCCGAACTCTAACGTAAGGATCAGTGTTGCCTTGCTATGTGTCTTTGCTTGTCGCGTTAGATGTTTTAAGCTTACGGTGCTTTATAGAATAGTTTTAAAAGTAGAAGAATAACATTTGAAAATTTCGCCTTCATTGAAGATGGAAAGAGCGAAATCGGTGAGATGATTTTCTTATGTAATATAAGTTTGACGGTTAGACAAAACATTCATAATGAATCCTATTAAATTGTCCAGGAGGCAATAACCTTGCAAACATCTGGCTGTTAGCGAAGTCAACGTTTCGTTTCTTTGAGACATGTGGTCACCATTCCAGTCATAATACAATAACACATATTTACATATCACTCTTATAGCGCGAAGACTTACAGTCGTCCTTTGTTAATTATATTGTTTAATAGTATTTGAGTTTAATATTATTCATAGTAAACGACTTTTACTCGAAGAAATTCATTGGTTATAAAAAAACATTTACTTAGGCGCCTGCCGGGTTGAGGCGTTGAGGCGGAAAACCCAAAGCTTTTCCCCGATTGGGTTGTGTTATCTTTATGGTAGTGAATCAGGAACATTATTTTAAATTAATATTTCCTGTAAACAATGGATACAAGGTATTTTTAAGATTTTATTATTATTTATGATTTTGTTATTATTAATTTTTTAATATTTCTTAATAAATACTATAAACAAAACTGTAACTCTCTGTTTGTTTATTCAACTTTATTTACTGATCATTTTTTATGAGACAGTATTTACAAGCATGTGGTCAGATTAAACATATATATATTTATTAATCTGGTATATATCTTACCTAGTTATGATGAGAGCTTATATATTAATAAACTTAATCAGGCAAGTGGAGCTGCGGGCAAAAACTAGTAACTTAATAAATTTGTAGCATACGGACGGTGGCGTTGTTAAGCCAAGTTTAATCTTGCTGCGTTGGAGTCTACGAAGCCTAATCTAGTTATAAGCCGCTTCACGGTATATTAAAAATAAGTTAATTTTGCTTCCGTATTATAAAGTTAACTTATATTCATATTTTTATTTCATAAAAAAAAATTACATATTAAGTTTTCTTAATTATCTATTGATTTTAGAAATTGTAAATTATAAAACGGTAAAATAGCTGTGGCAAATTTTATATCAGCCATTGTCAACATTGTCCCACTGCTGGGCACGAGCCTCCTCTACTAATGAGAGGGGTTAGGCCTTAGTCCACCACGCTGGCCTAATGCGGGTTGGACAAATACTTGCTGTGGCAAATACTTGTTTGAAACAAATCCTTGAGCCTATGTTTATAATGATTTGTAGAGGCTGGAACTGCCAAGAAATAAATATCCTTAGTGTGGGGTATGACTGTAGTAAGACTTATATACTTATTACTATTGGTTAAGCGAACAAGTTAATCAGAATAGGATTTTATCGCGATTTTAGATAGAATTTAATAGATCAGTCAATTGGACCATGTTAAGCTGAAAAGTTCCAACTGACGTTTTTATACTTTTGAGAAAATGCAGTTTAAAGTTTGACAGCGAATTTAATAAGTAAAAGATTTTAATTCATAAAAAGTACACCGACTTCAATAAAAAACAAATTATGCGTAACTATAAAATTTGGTGGTGGCCCTTGATTTTTCTAAGATCCCATCATCAGATCCTGACTTGGTGCCAATGGGACCACCTGGGAAGCATATCCTTTTAAACAAAAAAAGAATTTCTCGAATCGGTCCAGGCGTCTTTGAGTAATCGGGGAACATACATAAAAAAGAAAGATTGTTTACGAATCGACGAATTGTTAATCTCCTCCTTTTTTGAAGTCGGTCAAAAATAGCACTATGCAGTAACCGATTAAAAATTTGTTGTGTAATAAAACTTGACAATTTTTTTAGGTAAATGTCATAAAACTGCCTGGATCTTTTGTTTACATATGAAACTTGAATAGGAGATTATGGCTATGTATTTAACACGATTTCATAAAAAATGTTGGGACCTTTTCTGCTTAACAGGGTCCGATTACAATAATCAATATTAATACATAAATCTAAACAAAAACGTTAGAAATACAAACGTAGTCGCTATGAATCGAGTTTACGTGGAGCACGTCGTTTAAAAAAGTTCACTCCACTACATTTAACTTTGTCCCCTCACAAATGAAAATCAATCGACCAAATCGCGACGTGTGCTTACTGTGTACATATCCAACGGGGATCGTGACTATGGAACACGGTCGGTTGTTTACTGTGTTCAATATTTTGGTACTTTACGTACATGTATGGTACTCGCTTTACAAAGAAAGGCATAAAGTGCGAATGAGTCATCGAGGGTTGGGATTCATTAAAACGCTTCTATATTCATATAAACAGTAATGTATGTATACGAATTAAGTATTAAGTCGTAATAAATTTAATTCAATTGCATTTTGGACAACAGCGGCTAGTTATATTGTAATTATAAATTAAATGGGAAAAAATATTTATATTCTCATCGATGGTACCTACTATAACATATTTGGAAAACTTTGTTAATTCATAAAAAGTACACCGACTTCAATAAAAAACTAATTATGCGTCCCTATATTATTTGCGGGTTGCCCTCGATTTTTCTGATATCCCATCATCAGATCCTGACTTGGTGCCAATGGGACTACCTGGGAAGTATATCCTTTTAAACAAAAAAAGAATCAACCTGGAATCGGTCCAGACGTCTTCGAGTAATCGGGGAACATACATAAAAAAAGGATTCCGACGAATTGAGAACCTCCACCTTTTTTTGAAGTCGGTTAATAAAGATAGCTCTATAGTAACTAAAGAAGAACAATGAGCCAATCAAAATACAATATAAATGGTACACTTGGAAATGAAATCTCCTTACAATCGGTGCCTTACCATATTGATACTTGTGTAAATAACAATAAATACACCCAACAGGCAACAGTCACACACATAGATCTGGCCCCACACTAGGTAAAACCTGTATCTTAGGTATCAAGAATGACGAGGGACTACGGTCTCACAACACCCAGATCTGAAACAAATATCTATGTGTCACACAAATATTTGTCGCGGTGCGGGAATCGAACCCACGGCCTCTCGTTTCACAGCCGGCTACTCGCCCGCTGCGCCACGGAGGCTGTCAATATGCATATTGTGCTCATACATAATTAATTCTAAAGTAATTTCAAGAGGCGAATAAAACAGTAGTTACATCAGTTCAATAGCAGGGACCTTTTATCCATCCCGATGGCGAACTCCATGTGCGCGACACACTTTGTAAAAATATTGTAGTGATGAGTATGTAGTAAGTGGGTGTCCTGGTTACACCTCTGCCTACCCCTTCGGGGATTACAGGCTTGATTTTATATTTATGAACTTAAAATAGATGTCAGATCCAGAAGCAATCATGTTATCCACCCATTATACTAACCAAACCTACATTCCAAAACCAATAGGATAAGTAGATAACGGATTTGTGTATCCGAGCTCGCATTGTTTACCTTTTACTTATCAAATAAAATGTTAAACAATTTACGGATTGTATATTATTTACTAACAAACATTCTCTGCAGCACATTTGGTGATAGCTCTGATTTTAAATCGAACAAAATGTACGCGATGATCCATAACATTCTATTTAATATTACATTGTTGGCTGAAATAACTGGCAGTAGGCATTTGAATAAAATTGTTAGGCTGACTGGATGAAAAACTAGTGCCAACTCCCAGCGGAGAAACTTTTAAATTCCATGTTCGGATATTGCACGAAAGCGGCCCTTGTTCTGTTTGTTCCGCCCGCTTCGGCTGAAATTTTAATGTAAAAAGTCCGTCCCTGCTCATTGTTCGTTTTGATTTTATGTCACAAGCAAATACTAAATTACGGCTGGTTATGACCGTCGGATTCCCAGGACTTTTGTTGCTTTATCCTAGTTTCAAGCACAATGAAATCTTAAAAACATTTATTTTTGATTTTCCCTTTCAAAATTATACATGTTTTGTATTGGAATTTGTGCTTGATATGGTGGCAGGTTCAACATCTATTATATCACAGGAAGGAAGTATGCTTCTTAAGGGATATAGGAGATTTAATAAACCTATTTTCATGATAAATGTTATCCAAAAATAACAAGACAATCAATGAATGCATTACTGTTATTAGTAATTTTTGCACCATGTGCATTGTAGTCGCTAGACGGTAGTAGATGGTTGTTTGGAACTCCTGGATCACCTTTTACGACCCCCGCGAAGGACATATACTCATACATATGTAGAGTTTTATGCAAACATCACACTGTCTTCCTCGCCATTCGACGCACATGGTGGTAGCGTTAGCCTTCTTTCTGTTTCGCACTTCGCTCTGTCTTCGACGTCGTTGGCGGATAACATGCATTCCCTCATGTTTCTCTACACTACATCCTTTATGTAGTTTTATGTAAACATATTGCTGAACCGATAGCAGCGATAGCCTAGTTGGTTGCGGTACGGACTGCCATGACGAAAGTCGTAGGTTCGAAACCCAAGTGGCATACACCTCTGACTTTTCTAAAGTTATGTGTGTATTAAAATGTCAATTATCGCTTGCTTTAACGGTGAAGGAAAACATCGTGAGGAAACCTGCATATCTGAGAATTTTTCGAAGGTATGAGAAGTCTGCCAACCCGCATTAGGCCAGCGTGGTGGACTAAGGCCTTACCCCTCTCATTAGTAGAGGAGGCCCGTGCCCAGCAATGTTTAATACAGGGCTAGTATTATATTATTTTTTTATTGTTGATAAAAGTCAATCCCCCAGAAATGGTATATACATTACACTTACCTTACTACACTTGTAGACGTTTAAGTGTACGTCGCGTCTTGTTTGTATATTTTGTGAAATAGCTTCACCGTTTCAAGTCGGAAATATGTTATCTTGACGAGGGTAGTGAAAAGTTCTATACAACCGTTTATCATTTGAACATAATGGTTTTCATTGTCATTGTAAATGTTGTTTGTTATTCAAAAAAATGTAAACATCCTTAACTAACGACAACGTTGGAAATTGTATGCACGTTAAAAAATATGCTACAAACTTTTTCAAAGCACCTTTTGAACAGACACTATGTCTTTGCTCTAATAGAATTTATTTTATATATAACAACTATTTCACATCATTACACCATGGGTTTGCGCTCGTTGTACATCAGCATACCGCTCTTGAGTATTTTAGAAACATATCTCCCGTCCATCTATTTTGCGATGTAATATAAATCTCTTTAGATTATGGGAATAAAATATATCATTGCACTCAGCTTTTTCATAAAAATAATGACGAGCTAGGAAGAAGAGAATAATGAGAAGGCTGCTCAGTTCATAGATAATGAGGTACGTGGCAGAAGACGGTGCCTTTCACAAGATCCGTCATCATTAGTGCCAGGCTTCGGGGGCTCAGTTTTCATTAAGACGCCAATGTTTCAAATGACAACAGAAAGGCGTAGGGTGTTTGCGGTGTGTTGGGGATGTTGATTTGCAACTCACGGTATTGTGCTCATGTTTATATCCTCCTGTTTGCAATCGCTTCTCTCACCTTACATAGGTTGTTCAAATAAACAGACCAGACAAGACGGAAATCAGCGATTCTACCATTTATTTAATATTTTTGTTAGCTATCTTTAGTTTCATCATGATTGTTAACAAAAGTTATTGTGTTTTTATTTTTAATTGCTATTCTACTACGCAATAAAGTTGATGGCCCGCTTAAATTCATAATAAGGGTATCTACAAAGTGTTTTCGCGCAACTTTCCGCGCTAGAACTTTTATTATATAGTGGCCATAACTTGATAAGACGCCATCAATGAAGGCTAACAAGTATGAAATAACACGAATGGCATAATGCCAAATTATAAATATAAACATTTTATAATTCACTTTTTATTAAGCTACGGGATCAAATGATTACTAAAAACTTTAAACCAAACTAATAAACTGAGTCTCTTATTGAATTAACTAAAAATAATGGACAAGAAGACAAGATGCATTGCGTTTTGATGTTACATGAAATATTTTCCTAAAGGCAACATTTCCTATCGCGTCTTTTGCTTAGAAATAGGGCACTGCAGTATTTGCAGCCGCAAACGGCCGACTGTATCTAATCTGTTGCAGTTTACTTTACCTGCCTTCAAGACATACAACTCCGTAGTCAGTTCCTTTCATTTGTTTCTTTGAAGACGAAGTCTTTCTCATTATATATGTGTTGTATAAGAGATTCAAATATCTATGAAATTTACCAGTATTTCTTCACATTTGCTTATCTTGCTTTATTCTAGGTGTAGCTATTCAAACATCGCAAATAACATATTATAACAAAATAAGAGAAACACAATATAAAATTTCGTACACCATTCGTCCATTTATAATGAAACATTTAAATTATCAAGAGTCGAACTATAACCTCTTGAACTAAAAATAAAATAATTCTATTTGATTATAAGAGCTTCATTGATTACGAACGAATGCAATATGGAGTGATTAATGTACCTACATTATGAATACACTCATTCTTATAAGCATCTTGATATGATTGATCGGCTGCCTCTTTATTAACATTATAATTTATATTATCATTATCTAAAGTATGCAAATATTTGATACGTACATATATTTGTTATAAATTTGTTTATTTAGTAGAAAAACACATTTGACAATCAATACACATGAATACGAATTGTGAAGATTTGAAAAAATATTAGTACATTCGTTTTGTACATTTTTATTTATTTTAATAAAGGTTCCCTTTTCATGAAAGTAGCTACAAATAGGTTTGTAAATAATTTGCCAATTGACTTTTATTTTTCAAGTAAGAATAAATATGTTTGGAATAACGTCATTAAATGTATCTATGTCGTAAATCATATTATTAGGAAAATAATTATAGCTTGTAGCCGTTGCACATTTAAAATAAAACAAATTCCGTTATTTTCCAAACATTATTTTTGTGTAATTGTAAGGCATTCATATATATCCCTTATATACTGATTATGTATTGAGGTACTCAAAAATATTAAAAGCATCCATTATTTTTTACATTGGTGGGTACATGATACTTTGTACCTAATTGCTAATGCATACTAGTAACTATTGAATATCTAGTATGACCGTAATGCCTTTGTCCGTGTTCATATCCCATGCATCAGGTTTTATCACTCTCAAAACTAGGTCAGAGAGACATGTTGCGCATCGACGAGAGGACTCCAGCACCCTTTTTATCAGACATCAATTGAATGCCTTTGTTCAGCCAAGTCGTCTGAGCACCTTGTGTTCAATCTGCTTTGATCTTGGATACAAACCAATCTGCTCTTACATAATTGACATGCATGTTGTTTATGTATGACCAGTATACGGAGCAAAGGGAAATACGTTTAGTAGTAGTGTTGTGCGACCGTAAGATCTCGTAGTTCTTAATACCTGCATGCAGGTATCACCTAGTGTGGGGTCAGAACTTTGTGTGTGACTGTATTTATTGTTTATTTTTTAACCGACTTACAAAAAGGAGAAGGTTAACAATTCGTCGGAATCTTTTTTTTTATATATGTTACCTGATTACTCGTAGACGCCTGGACCGATTCGAGAAATTATTTTTTTGTTTAAAAGGGTATACTTCCCAGGTGGTCCCATTGGCACCAAGTCAGGATCTGATGATGGGATCTCAGAAAAATCAAGGACAACCCTCAAATTTTATAGTGACGCATAATAGTAAAATGCATATAGTTTTTTATTGAAGTCGGTGTACTTTTTATGATTAAAAAACTTTTTTAACAGTATCACCTAGAGGTACAGCTGTTAGTCAAATATACGTTTACGTTTAGTTTAATGTGATCGTGCATGTCGGGTCCTACGATCTTTTTTTCATTGCGTTTATGTTTAATTTAAATGAAACATCTTCATGTATTAATAGTATAAAAAAGTGCCGATCTCATAACAGAGAACTCTTTGCTGAATTCTACTAAATTACGCAACGGATTTCAATGCAAATTTTCAAATCATCAATTTGTTTCAGAAAAGGCATATTCTAATTAAACTTATAAATAGTTGACGAAAGTCAATGTTTTGTGATCGAAACAAAAAAGATTTTCGGGCTCTTAGATAGTTTACGCTGGCAAAACCTTACGCTATGATAGCTATATATAAATAATTTAATAAAACATTGTATAATAATAATAATACTAGCCCTGTATTAAACAATGTCCCACTGCTGGGCACGGGCCCACTCTACTACTCAGAGAGGCTAGGCTTAGTCCACCGCGCTGGCTTTTGGCACCACCTTTGAAATTCATATAAGAATTAATAAATTATACTAAACATTATATTATTACTATAAAATATTTCATAACTAGTACGTTAGATTTAAAGCAATGTAATTATATATACGCTAGATTGAAATACCAGTTTTAGCTACGTTCATTGAACAAAGAGCTACAAAGAACACAATTCGAACAAGCAACACGTACTTAATGTATAATGAATTAGGAAGTCTATCTAATTAGTCAGCCAACAAGGGTCGCGTAGTAAAATAAAACGTCCTAAACGCTTGATTAAAAATAGCGCGATTAGCAAGAGCTCGTCCGAACTCCGAGCCGACCAACGCACTTGGGTCGATAAAACAGGATTGATTTTGTACTTCGCTTATAGTTTTTATAACCTTGGTTGGGATATTAACTTATATAACGTAGTTATATTTTAAACATTTTACATATATTATAGTATGCAGTAGTAGGAGTATGTTTAATTTTGCTCTTATTTTTTACCAATATCCTAAAACATTTCAAAAGCTTTAGGATGCCTACCTTATAAACCTATTTTAACTTTTGTGTATAAAATAGGATACAAAAAAGGAAACTTATCGACTCTTTTGGAAAAATATTACTGTAGTTCTGCTTCATTGGCACAGTTGCGTACGCGGTGCGACTGTAGCGCGGCAGCTATGCTGAGGTCTCGGGTTCGATCCCCGGGTCGGGAAAGTGGTTTTGAGTTTTTCTATCACGAAATACGCAGTATCAGCCCGGAGTCTGGAATTGGCCCGGTATGGTTCGCTCCCTATCACATCATGAGACGGTTATAAGCCCGGCAAATGTGAGTGTACAGGTTACACCTCTGCTTACCCGTTCGGAAATTAGAAGCGTGAGTGAGTGCGTGCGTATTATTGTAGTCCATAGAGACAACAGATGCCTGAAACCTTACATTGTCGACATGGTTTTTTTTTTATAAAATTGTTATACACAGTTTCTTAAAAAAAACTGACTGCCTCAGTGGCGCAGTTGTAATTGGGCATGCGTTACGACTGCTGTGCTGAGGTCTCAGGTTCGATCCCCGGGTCGGGTAAAGTGATATTGGGTTTTTCTATCTAGAAATTCTTAGTATTAGCCCCGAGTCTGGAATTTGTTCCCGGTATGGCGATAGGCTCGCCCCCTATCACATTATGGGACGGTTAATGTGGGTGTATTGGTTACACCTCTGCCTACCCCTTTGGGGATTACAGGCGTGAGTGTATATGTATGTATGTCTTCATAACCACTCTAGCCTCTAGAACTTTTATGTACATTTTGTTTGCACTAATAAAGTTTCATATTTTACGTCAAATGTTTCAATCTGTATATATAAAAGAAGAAACTGACTGACTGACTGACTGACTGACTGACTGACTGACTGATCGATCAACGCACAGCCTAAACGGCTGGGGTTAGAGACTTGAAATTTTGACAGTAGGTACCTTTTATCACGTAGGCATCCACTAAGGAAGGGTATTTTGTATTGTATACTTTTTCTCCCAAACATGACCACCACGCGGGCGGAGCCGCGAGCAACAGCTAGTAACGAATATTCAATGCGAGCAAATTTCACAATTCAAATATTTCTTGCTATAGGCAAACGGCAAGGCTTTTACACCCTGAGTCATCGTTAGGGGAAGAAGCGTGCGTCCCTTCGAATTCCATGATTAAATATTTTATATCTATAACTACAAACACACAAAGCTGAGAACAATGCCATGTTAAAAATGTATTGATGAATTGTTCAAATAAGAATTAAATACCAAGTTTCAATAATTCAAAGAAAATAGACTGTGTATTTCAAAGCCAAACTTGTTTCTTTGAATCGCTATAAAAAATTATAATGTTATGTAATATGTGAAAACATACAGTATCATCATCAGTATCATTACGACACTTATACATTTATGAATTATCTAGAATTTATTAAAGAACCCCAATAAAAAGTTTTCTTCTAATCTTTATTATTTATATTTGAGTAAAACTGAATAATAAACTGACTTATCGATACAGGAATTCGAAATCCAAAATTAGTGATCGTAAAAAAATAATTGCACATTATGTACTAAAAAACCAACTTAACAAATAAAAAGTAATAAATGCTCTGCTGGGTTACATTACTATAGATATTTATGTATGAGAATATATTTATGAGAAAATCCTTTATATCGTTGTAAATAGTTATAGCTATTATAATATAGTGGAGACTATATTATAATAGGTAATTAGTGAGACCATTAAATCGTGATGTTCTTCATACATTATTTCTTAGCAGTATATTTTAAGTTATTGCTGTTTATATTTAATTAGACTGTAAACCACATAGTAGCTATCATAATTTTATACGTAGTTAAAGTAAATTATCGATTTGTAACTATATTCATTGTTGTTTTTTTTAATTTCACAGACGAAGTGGTGGTCGCAATAGAGGCATGGAGGGTGGTAGCGGCGTGGTATACAGAGTAGTGGGTCGCACACGCAGCAAAGCGGATTCTGGACAGCAGACCGAACGTCAGCCCCAGACATCACGACAGGACACCACGTGGAAGAAGTACACTGACTCGCCCGGGGTGGGGACACCGCCATTGGTATTCATTTATTTGTAGCGTAGAAACATTTTATACCTACTGTACAGAAATGACGACCGCAATTTGTAGCCTAGTGAGTCATAAGGGAGTACCTACCATACTCAATATAAGTTTGCATGAAAATGAGCGCATAGAGTAATACGCTTGTAACATAAATCAATTTATTTATAAATTACACCCAATGGATATATTTTATTTCGTGTCGCGGATAGAAGGAATTCCGTTAGACTTTCGGTATTACCACATCCACACCAAAAAAATATTTGTGGAGCGAGTATATCGAGGGATCGAATCCACCGAGCTGTCAAGTTATATATCGAATGATATCCGCAAAGCATATTCAACTTTTTATAAAATGCAAGTAGGTGCCTCCACTCACATATTACCTACATTTTACTAGGTGCTAGGTGTTATCGAAAAGTCTGTCTGGATAAGTAGTAGCGGTTTGTTTATTTCTATCACAAAACTGCAATGTACAAGTTTCATTGTGTTCCGATTTAAGGACATTGAACCCAGTGAAATAACCATACCTACATTATGAGATTTGACATTGACTTTGATCTTACATTTAGGGGTGACAACATTGACATATATTCTAGTACATATAGATCGCTGGATGCCAAGCGCAATGTAGTGCCGAGCCTTAGAGTAGGTAACCTCAAAGTGCCGGGCGTACTGCGACATGCTCACAATTGTCATTTTAACGAATCAAGAAGAAATGCTCTTTACAATCTATAAGATTTTTTACTTCGTGTTTGACTACAAAACCATTTAGGTGTACAATCAAGTCAGGCAGCATAAAGTCTTATTCCTTATTTAAATATATGGTAATTTTAAAATCAAGACGTAGGCCTCTAATAAAATGTACTGTGATGATTAATAAAAAATAAATGTACTTTTAGAACCAGCCCGCACCGGCGCCTCCAAGCCCCTCTCATTCGCGCAAAGGCGAAAGACGTACAGGCCATCATTCACCGCAGCACCACAAAAGAGAAAAACTCACTGCCGCCCAGCAGCTTGGCATCGCACCTCATCCACAGGTACAAAATTAAATACTTTAAATACATAACGCAGCCTCGGTGGTGAAGTTATAATTGCGCATGCGTTACGACTGCTATGCTGAGGTCTCGGGGTCGGGTAAAGGGATATTGGGTTTTTCTATCTAGAAATTCTCAGTATTAGCCCGGAGTCTGGAATTGAACTCGGTATGGCGATAGGCTCAACCCCTATCACATTATGGGACCGAAAATCGGCGAAAAGTGGGTGTACTGGTTACACCTCTGCCTACCCCTTCGGGTAGTTCTATAAGATTACAGGCGTGAGTGTATATGTATGTATGTATGAACATAACGCACTGCTGACACAGATTCAGCTACCTAATTTTGACCTAAGTTGTTAAATAATGGTTTCTTATGTTTACGCGAATATTATACATTGAAATAAAACGAAATTTTACAGATTCTATCGCGGTGTGTTTTAGTTGTTAACCCGACGTTTCGGAACCCAAAAGACCAACTATCAGACCTCAAAACATTGGGAGCTCCTTCTACGTAGATCAACAAATAAAAATTAAATATCAACTATATAGAGGGTAAAAACTTTACACAATACTTTCGTGCCGACATGCAAGTCAGTCTGCCCCGTGACCATGAAGGCTTTCGAAACGTCGGGTTAAAAAAGTAACCCGCGACAGAATCCGTAACATTCGTTTTATTTCAATCTAAGTTGTTAAATACAAATTAGACTTCAATTAACATATCTAATTCCAAGAATAAAATTAAATACAATTACAATTATGTAGACACTTGTTTTATATGAACGAAGAAAATATTAATTTAGCTATGAAACTTAACCTATATCTTATTTTTTTTATTTACAGTATGCCGCCCCAGCTCAAGCAGCCAGCTCTTCTGGTCAGCATTCTTCAAGAAACGCAGGGCCACAGGTAGATTATAAGACTGTACAAAGGATTAATTTAAATAAAAATACACTGGCCGCAAAGAAAAAGGGTTGGTTAGAAAATCTTCAATATCTTTAAAAGTATCTGAACCAGCTTTATGAATTAAAGACTTTCTTTGTGGTTCAGTGTATTTGTTTTATTACGGAACTAACACCTTACATAACTTTTTTAGCTCCAGTCTCCGAGTGGTGGTTCCCGCCCTTCAAGCGTGTCTAGCGGTGGAAATGGCAGTGCCTGTTCGTCGAAGGCTAAAGTTCCTCAAAATTTTGGATATGTGAAAAGGCAAAACGGTGCACAACAGCCGGCTCCTCAAGCAAACGGTCCACCGCCACAACATGCAGGGCACAGTATGTCAAAGTGTGAACGCACACCTTAACACGCTATAAGCGCCGCACACGGCACTCGTGGAAATTTTGAGTTTTTTTTACATTAAGTTAATTATTAATGCAACCATATAAATGTCAACGATGCTGTAGATGCGGCTCGTTATGGTGCCTTTATGTGCGCCTTCACCTAAAGAGATTAAGTACCTACATAATTTAGGACTGACGCGTACATAGACGGGCACAGTCGAGGAGAAGTAAATATACCTTCTTTCAAACGTTATATGATCACTAACAGACGAATAAAAAAAAATATTTAAAAATATTACCACAATACTAGCCCACACGTATCCTTGAAGGAGTAGACAGAGTTGCAACTATTTTACCCACGGTAAACCACGGTACCCACATATTTACTTATGTCCCATAAATTCAGGGAATACAGAGTTCCTCACGATTTTGTGATGTTTTAAAGCCACTCTCACGTCCGGATACCGCGAGCGGCAATTGAAAATTAAAAAAAAACCATGAATAACTTTAAAAAGTTAGATATGTATGCTCTGATGTTGGGTTCGAACCCGCAACAGCAAATTAATTACTAATTTAATAAATTAGGCCAATGATCGAAGAGTGAAATGTCTACTCATGGTCACACATAACTCCAAAGTCCAAACTATCAAATGTCAAAGTTTCATTAAGTTTAAAACAAACAACTTTGTTTTGAAGTCTTTTCCTAATTGTTTTTTAAAAATACTTTCAACATTTAGTATTTACTGTTTAGTACAAAAATTATATTGCAGGTGGAAGAACCGCTCAGGTGTCAGCTGTACCAAGAACTAAAGTTAAGGTTTCGGGTGGAACTCAAACTTGCACCCAGGATTTACAAATTCACAGTAAGTTTATTAAATTCATTGTAATATGACCTATATGAGCATACTTAACACAAGTTTCGTATGATGATATTTATATTCATAATCTTTTACAAATTTATAATCAGATTTCTATAAGTAAATCCTTTCCCATGATTGTGGATTCTTTAAGCCCAATTACCAATGTATCAAACCCACATTGTTTTAATTTTTAACAGACTTCAAAAAAAGAGGAGGTTCCCAATTCGTCCGAATCTTTTTTATGTATGTTCCCCGATTACTCGAAGACACCTGGACCGATTAGAGAAATTCTTTTTTGTTTAAAGGGTATACTTCCCAGGTGGTCCCATTGACAACAAGTCAGGATCTGATGATGGGATCTCATAAAAATCGAGGGCATCCTCTAATTTTATAGGGACATATAATTTGTTTTTTACTGAAGTCGCTGTACTTTTTATGAATTGAAAAACTTTTACTATTGTAGAAAATGGCATTGGACCGAAATCATACTCATTGGGTGGCACTGCGGCTGCTCAGTTATCTGCGTCAGTGCGGGAGAGACTTCTTGGCTCGCAATCACTTCCCAAACCAGGAACACATGAGTTTGCGGCTTTATTCCATCACCATAGGTCAGTAATTTATTTATTTTTCTGGACAACCAATGGTATACAATAAATATAAAAGTAACAGATTATATTAGAAAGGTATCATGAAGATACACTTACTTAAAAAAATTATACATTTTTTAAGAGCACTTGTCACTAATAGGAAAAACATAAACCAGTAATTTCAATGAAGCATACACAATGACAGTATAAATAACACAATCTTATGTAATACTAATTAAGTACTTACAACTATATTTCTTACGTAAATGTCCCTTTATTAATACCTTTTTAGTTCAGTATTTGTCTCCCGCTTTGCTATGGAGGGAAGTGGACAATTTATATTTCCAACTCCTCCCTATATTTCTATTTGATTAATTTCGTTGCGGGATAAAAGACAGTTATTAAGCATTCCCAGAGACTCGCCGAGTTTCATTACTCGGTGTCAAAAAAATGCGTGCCATTGTTGATCCTGGCTAAACAGGAGTTACAATGGCGGGTGTGTGGGCGGGATAGTCTCTACTATATTTCTTAGGATCTACTAAATTGTATTTTTATAATTTTATGAAACGGTGTGCCTGAAACTGTGTGAAGGACTTGCCACTTTGGAGTATAAAAATGAGCCTTTTAGTATATTTTGTCTAAATAAATTATATTTAAAAAAAACAAGGTGAATCTCTAAATCAATATACATATTAATTCCTTAAATAAAACACAAGAGCACTGCTGTTATAAGGTTTAGATAAATATGTACATTATATGTTCCATAACATTCACTATAAATTATTTTAAATACAAACAACACCAATAGTTCATATATTGTTGTCGTGATAAAACAATTCAGAAATTATATACTCAATTGTTCGGCAGACATAGGCAATTAAATAAATCAGCTAATATACTAAAGTGGCTAATTAATCCCCTTAGTGTCAGAAAGAGAGGGAAATACATCTTTCTTCCCAACTGCCTATAGCATAATATTCCTTGAAAGGCTGGGCCGAATTGTAAAGTATCATTAAAAGTTATCACAATATTGCTTTCATTATCACTTGGTTTAGATGTATTTGCTATTGCAAGTAATTTTTCAGAACATAATATAGAATTAGTGATATAAAACAAAAATGATATACAAATGAATACCCGTACACATATTTCCAAAACATGGTGTTTTTATTAAATCACATAAATGAATCCATAGAACAGAAGATGTGTAGGTAAATAAGTTTTTTTTGGCTGATATACATGGAGTATTCTATTTTTTTAAATAGTATGTTTATGAAATAGACCCTCGACCTCTTCTTCACCTTCTTGCCCATGGCGTAGTGTGAAGAAGCAGGCCGGCATAATTGTGTTGAGTAGCGGGGGATAGATTGTCTCTCGCTACTCGATACTCTAATTGGACCGCACTGCGCTTACCATCAGGTGCAGTGTGGTCAATTTGCCGTGCCAGTATAAAAAAAAAATAAGAAATAAATAATAAAATAATATTATTAATATTATTTATTTAATAATAATATAAATAAATAATAATATTATAAGCATAATATATACATGTCTCAAAAATATAAAAAATAAATAAAGATTGATCCTGAATTCATTAATATACCATACAAAAAAATACTTAGTACGGCTCTGGAGGGAATGTTTGCTATTAATTTGCTGATTGTTCATCATTGTGAATAACTATAATGTGAAGTGAGGTTGGCTCAAATATTGTTTGAATTTATTTAACAACATACTTTAGTGTATTAAGTGATGTTAAATTTAAACATGGATCACTACAAGTAAGCAAACATCTCTTATCAATGTTTGTGTTGGATATCAGGTCGTGGGAAGTGAGTTAGTCTTGAAAGAAGTCAGTAACACAACAGACAGCACTCTCTGATCTTAAGCTATACATTGTGTTAAAGTGTTGAATCATATTGTGCTTTCTATAATTCCAAACATATTATAAGTTTGGCAATATCATTTGTTGTGTATGTTTCTCATATAATCAATCATTAGGTTTACTCTCCTCAATTTGTAATGAGGGTTTTGAGTTTAGGTAAATTGTCAAAATATCAGATTAAATTTACTTTACCTTTTTACTACTGTCATTTTGAAGGTATATTTTTTTACCGTCCTATATGGTCCCAACGTCTAAAGCGGTGGTTTCAGGAGCCAGAAATATAACATATTTTACGTTTTTTATAAAGTTTATTTTTAGGCCTGTGCAGGAATTATTTACCTATTCAATATTCTCTGTACATTAACTACTTCTGTATGAAGTGTACATTTTAATCCCGTTTTATATAAACTGTATCTATGGAATGGTTTATGTTTTTTTAGAATTGCACCCAGAGGAGGAATGAAGATCAGTGATGGCAGCCTTTCGGACACTCAAACATATTCTGAGGTTAAATCAGACTATGGAATACCTTATGCACCATGGCTGAGACATAGGTAACTATTATTTTATGTTTATGGTACATGGTTGAATGTTTGTTGTAAACATGTGAGTGATTTGAGAACGTGTAACAATTATGTGTCTGTTATGTGATTTATTGTGGTATGTGTCATATTATTAATCATTCATCATCATTTTCTAATTTGTTGTCATATGTCCTTTGTATTTATATAAATGTTGTGTATAATACTACGTCATTCTGGAATCATTTAACAAATCTAGATATAATTTAAAGCAGTACTAGTTTTGTTGTATGATTCCAGTTATTTATTATTATATTGTAGCATACATTACCAACCTATTTACGCAAATGTGTGGCATATAACACACATGCTTCTATCTTTCCTATTTTCCGATGGCCAGTTGTAATTACTATTTAATTAATGAAAGTATATAAAACCTTTTTATATTATTTTTAATTCATTTTAAAATTGGAACATATACTTTTTACTATAATAAAATAAATACAACTGGCCAGCACCATCACCGCATTTCCCCCATTACAGCAACACATACTCTGCGAGCGGACGGTTGTCGGAGGGCGAATCGCTGGAGTCCCTCACGTCGCTGCACTCGGGGCAGGCGCAGGGCCAGGGGCAGGCGCAGGCGCACAACCACACCTCCTCCCCTAACTCCCACCGCAGCTCACTCACACACAATAAGCTCATCATGCACCGAGATGCACAAGGCTCCCGGCTTAACAGGAGCAACAGTATTAGGTGGGTTTCAAATACACTTAATGGGTTTCATTTTTTTTTTGGGTTTTTTTTATTAGTGGGAGGTGGTATTATGGTTGTATGTCGGTGTTTGCTGTTTACAAATTACAATGTTCATTAAGTGCGAAATTTCTTATATTAAATACTGTTTAAAGAAACTCCTTAATGTAAAAAACTTAGAAAGGTCATAAATAACCCGTAAAACAAAGTACATCATGAGCACTGTATTTGTGGAGTAATGGGTCAACTAGTTTATTTAAAAAAGATGAAATTAAAATTCAACTGTGCTATAATAATATATGACATGTTTTCATAACAGGGTGATGCTATCTTTATTACACGCGTGACTGTGTGTACATTGGCGTTACAATGCCAATTTAATTCCACAATTAAACTTCTTCAATATTTGCTCAGTCATTGCTTCTTTTCTGTACATACTTGTCACGACACTATCTAATTTCTCATCATAAACCCATATCATGCTTTATTATTTACTTTTTAATATGTGTTTACATTAATGTTTATACATGTTAAATATATGGTGTCTATATATATTTTGGTATTCCTCTATGTCTGGTTTATAATCCAATCTTTGTATACATGTATTGGTACAATTTTTAGCTATCTGAGAGATAGGACGTTCCCAAGGTATGCCACTCGGTTGGAAGTTTATAAATGTTTTTTGCTTCACTGGGGCACGCTTCACAACTGCATGATCTGCTTACGTTAAATTATTTAATCAAAAACTGTCTCTGTTAGCTATTTTCAGGTATATTCAAAATACACAATATATTTTTAAGCATCCCATGCTTTATTTACTTTAACTTATTCTTTCACTTAATAAATATTATAGGATTAATGAGGCACAAGCTAAGCTATGGAGGGTCATTTTAAGTTAGGCTTAATTGTAACTCCGCTATATCGTTATGTGTAAAAATGCAATGCTTAATTCACAAATTGAATTGTAAAAATATACCATACAAATGTTGAACATGTGTATAAAAACCTGGAATATTAATTCATTCATTCATTGCAGATCTACAAAATCAGAGAAGTTATATCCATCGATGCTGCAAAGGTCTTCAGAGAGCGATTATGAACCGTATTATTGTTTACCCGTGCAATATGGACCAACAGGTCAAGGTAATGTTTGTTCTTCAATTTACTTACGAATGTTAGTTTTTGTAATATATAAGATACTCTAAACTACCGTTCTGGAATTATTAAGTTAAGCGCCATCTATATAAATTTACATAAACTACTTCGAACGCTTACACTTGATTCGTACAATTTCTCTCGCAGCTTTTTGCAACACAGAAAGCTGCTAATCTGCCTAATTAGTTAGAAAACCTTACATAAAAAGTATAGGTTGGCGAAATTGGACGGCACTTAATCATAATCACTTCTAAATCTTAACAGATTATGTAAAATATTTTCAATTCGACTAAATATTTTGACTGCCTCGGTGGCGCAGTTGTAATTGCGCATGCGTTACGACTGCTGCTGTGCTGAGGTCTCGGGTTCGATCCCCGGGTCGGGTAAAGTGATATTGGGTTTTTCTATCTAGAAATTCTCAGTATTAGCCCGGAGTCTGGAATCTGTGCCCGGTATGGCGATAGGCTCGCCCCCTATCACATTATGGAACTGAAATTCGGCGAAAAGTGGGTGTACTGGTTACACCTCTGCCTACCCCTTCGGAGATTACAGGCGTGAGTGTATATGTATGTATGTATTTTCAATTCGTTCTAAAATTATGTCGCTTGCCAACATATTTTGGTATAAAGTATTTTTATATTCGATTATCGATACTCCTAGTCATTTATATGCACGCTTGATGTATTTATATAATAAACATAATAATTGGGAGTTTTAATGGTACAGGACGATGGGTGACGTCACTTTCACTGCAACACTAATCGATACTATCTACAAACTTCGCACACATAGCGTGCACAAATGAGTTGAACTACCTACAATAAATATATTATTATAGGTCTGAACTATGGTGTTTCGGAACCGCCATCACCGTCACCAAGGTCTGCACTCAGCCCCACACATCAACCAGGCAACGTGATGCACACGCCCAGACATTCCCATCATTACCCTAAAAAGAACGACGATGGTAAGTGTTGCCATATAATACTTTGAAGTAGGTACTACATTACTGGTTAGCTGGTGGTAGGATATTGATGCCCACCCGGATAGCAACCACCGTACAGGGTGTAAAACCCGCAATAGTGGCACACGCAAGTGTGTCGCGTTCCTGGATCAGCCAGAGTACATCCGGCTTTTGTTGGGGTACGATGTTTGGACTTCTGAATACTCTATCTTCTGAATGACACTAGACCCTCCACTGCTTCTTCACCTTCTTGCCCATGGCGTGGTGGGAAGAGGCAGGCCGGCATGATCGTGTTGAGTAGCGGTTGATGGATTCTCTCTCGCTACTCTATACTCTAATTGTACAGCACTGCGCTTACCATCAGGTGCAGTGTGGTCACTTTGCCGTGCTAGGATAAAAAAAAGAATTACGTCCTATACAGTACGTTTCCAGAGGGCATTTCTGTCTTGTACATGTTGACTATAGAACGAACTTTCCTCCACGGTGCTTCAGCGCTTCGACTTGTCTTTTTTTATTTATTTAAGTATCACAATATTTCTTATACTAAATATTACCATAGGAAGCTAAGTAAAAAACAAAAACAACCGAGACAAAAACGAGAGTAGATAGTGACTTAGCTGTGAGCCTGGTATTGCCAATATTCATGGGCGACGGTGATCACTTACTATCTGAAAGCATGTCAGCTTGTCTGCCAATGAATAGGACTTCTAAATTTTTTTGTAAAAGTACCATTTACTAGATTTTTATTGACACCAAACATCACAAATTGAACAATGGTAATGGTAAAATATGGTATTGAATTCGGATATTCATTTTATTTCGTTGTTGTTTTAGTCTTGTCGGAGTAGTAGGTACTGGGTTGATTAGTTCAAAAACAATATAAAAAGCTGTAGATTTATTTACATACACAAAAGGCAGGTAGGTACATACATATTTATACTTTTATGCATAGGTGACGTGAGAAAAGTATAGTTTAAGTTGTTAAATTCGTATTAAAAATTAAAATGTGAATTCTTTAGTATATTATTTTTAGTTCATTTTTGAATGGGACTTTTAATTAATTTGTTTCTTTGTAAGCTTTACACACGATCACGCGTGACTTATGTAATTATCATTAGTATTAATTGGACACATATGTAGTGGTACATTTTATATGCTACTAGTAATTCATTCGGCACAGATATTTACCCAAGTGAAAAGTAAACCTAAAAAATAATTAAAAACAATTATTGTAAGACGGTAGGCAGCGGCTCTGCTGTGCTCTGGCATTGCAGAAGTCTATGGGCGGCGGTGACTACTTACCATCAGGTGGCCCGTCTCCTAGTTTGCCTATCCAGGCACTAAAAAAAATCTTCTTCAGCTCTGCTTGAATACTTCGTTATATATGACACTTACTCTATAATGCAAGCATTAACGTGTTAGTAAAACAAACAAATGCATCCTTATTCGCATTCATTATAATGTATTATCAAAGGTGTAAAATTAAACAGACCGACAGATTTGATTTAGCCAGTATATCGCACTATTTTAATTAGTGAAGTCAATAGTAAAATATCATAAAAGTTATCGATTATCGATATGACATGTTTGGAAACTAGATGTAATTACATCCTATCGGTTATTTGACGCAGATGTCCCGATGGTATGTCGTAACCACAACCATAATGTTTTGTTTGGGACCATACAATTCTGCGTTACTTTCCTGTAAAATAATGTTGTAAAAATATCGATCATAGATTTATTATCGATTTAATGTAAATTAGCCTAGTTGGTTGCGGTACAGACTGTCAAGACGAAAGTCGTAGGTTCGAAACCCAAGTGGCATACACCTCTGACTTTTCTAAAGTTATGTGTGTATTAAAATGTTAATTATCGCTTGCTTTAACGGTGAAGGAAAACATCGTGAGGAAACCTGCATATCTGAGAGTTTTTCGAAGGTATGAGAAGTCTGCCAACCCACATTAGGCCAGCGTGGTGGACTAAGGCCTAACCCCTCTCATTAGTAGAGGAGGCCCGTGCCCAGCAGTGGGACAATGTTTAATACAGGGCTAGTATTATTATATATTATTAATGTAAATTGCAAAAAAAATAAGCTTTTGTCCATTATTTTAGAACTGAATTGAACGATAATGGATGGAAATATGATGAGACATACTCGGTTTTTCCACCACCCTTTTCTAAAACCATGTAGTCACGTGATTTACATTATTATTAAAATGACGATTATGAATAATATATCAACTTATAATCCCAATAATATTTCCCAGTTACCAAATAGGTCAACTTACTCCGATCTCATTGTGAAGCCAAAAGCTGTAAAATCACATTCAATCATCATTTCACTTGACATCAAACCACATTTCAAACTTATCACGTCAAGAATCAAATAAGAACAAAGCCGAATGCAATAGGACGACCGTAAATGGCGTTAGTAATGATGTTTATTCTCTGAACACTATTGTTTATGATGTCGTGGGAAAAATATTCTATTATATTTCTATTGCAGACAGAGAGAATGCAATAGGTACTTGTAAAACACAGGACCGGAATCACGTCAGGTCAATCAAAGTTGAAAACCCCCTGTTAATTCGAATTTCAGATTTATGGACAAAAATGTTGAAAAACTGAAAATAAACTTGTGCCTGTGTCGATAAATTTTATGTTAAATCTGGTATTTAATTAATTGCTTCGAAGAATCTTTTCTATCAACTTAATCTCTGTTAATTTGGAGTAAATCCTACAAAGTTTAATTCGATAATTATCTGTCAGAAATCTAGTTTAAAATATTAATTGATCCTTCCAATATTGACTAAGCCCGCCCCTGACATTACTATTACAATATTTATAAATGATTATTATTCAAACACCTCTGATTGTAATTCACGCCGGCATTAGATTAGGGTAGGATAAGAAGATTGTATACACAACTGGACACGTGCGCTGGAATTCTGAAGTTGAATAAAAGATGGCTGCTAATGAGCATTGTCGCTTTATCGACTTCAGGGTCAATGTCAAAAATAGTAATCTCCAAGCCCTACCTATAATTTTTATTGTTTTCGAATCATCAATAGTCTGTAGCTTTCTTATAGTAATAGGGTAGTTGACGCGATATTTGTTCTTTTGATCAATAAGTTACTTTACTAATTTTTTTTTTAATTTGCTCAAAAATAAGGTTTTGGAAGTCATTCAAATCGGATGAAATGGGTTAATGTGAAGAGACAGGAAAAGGATGCACGAGATGATTAATGACGTCACTGTCCGGAATTAGCATTACCTACGTTGCAGTCGTGCGATGGAAATAGTACAATGTTCCCATTACGCACGGACTTGCTCATACCATCATTTGAAATAATATTATTATTGTAGGGTAGTTGACACGATTTTTTTTTTCTTTTTTTAATTCACAAGTTACATTACTTAAAACCTATTATCGAAAGAATTTTATAAATTTGGACAAAAATAAGTAACTTACACGCCATTCAAATCTGCTGGAATGGGTAAATGTCAAATGACAGTAAAAGAATGCATGATATGACCCGTGACGTCACGGTTCTCAGAATGGCCATTACTGTGCCGTTGTGCGAGGGAGATAGTGATACCATTTTTGCTCATACCGTTATTTAAAATATAACTACCACAATTTTCAAGAAATTTTGATTCTGTTTCGCAAAAGGGTTTCTTTTGCGTATTATATTCGGTTGCATATCGAATAATGTAAAAAATTATACACAGGAAACTACACTATTGCGGCTTCATTTTTGATTCTGATTTCGCAAAAGGTTATGGTATTGTTTTTAGTTGTATATCAAATAGTGTACAAAATGAAACAACAAACTACCCTATTAATTAGAGCCGAAATAAGTCAGTGTTTGTATCGCAGTGCACGGTTCGACTGCGTCGCTGGTGTCGACCGCTTCCTCGCTGGCTGCAGGCGCCGGAGCAGAGGAGAGGCACGCCCATGAGGTGAATATAAATGTAAATTGACTGAATTCCTTATATTATACACTTTATTTGTTTTAAGGTAATTATAATCTGGGTGATGTCCATCATTTGATGGCTTGTGTGTATTTCCCACGGGATTGATGCATTCATGTGAGTTCCTTGCAAGTAAAACGTTACCATTTGTGGTTTTGGTTATAAATCGCAAAAAAATGCGGACTTTAGTATTTTTACTGTCTTATCCCAGCGCTATATTTTGTCTTCACCTAACATCTTGACTGCGACTAACTCTAATGGTAATACTATTTCTAGATCAATGGGTACCGGGTATAAAACCCATAACATAACTAATAAATAATCTGCCTTGCTGATAAATGTTATATTATATCTTGTCTCGCTAAGTTAAGTGATGTTTCACGTCAGAGGAAACAAAGCCTAACACTGTACCCATAAGTATGACGTATATATTCAACATTTATATGTAAAGTATAAAAGTTTATTAATGCCACAGTCTAATAATCATACAGTTTGTCAACACTTTTGATATAAAGTACAGAGTAAACATCATCGAAAAGTGACATGTAACATTGTTGCTGCGACTAGGGTGACCACCCGTGTCTCATTGTGCATTGTATCACAAGGTTGTCTCATCTTGACGTCTTCGGTGCCAAACTGTATCGTTTTAGACTATGGCAATGATGTTCCATGTTCTAACTTAATTATTATTCCATAGGTGCGAAAGCTAAGAAGAGAGCTAGCCGACGCGAAGGAAAAAGTTCACACATTAACAACGCAGCTAACGACCAACGTAAGTACAATGTCTTTCAATTTGCTGTCCGCAACTCATTAGCTTAATAACACGCCTAATGCCATAATAACTATGGCCATTACAGTACAAACTACGAAATTCAAATGTGCTTTTGTCTAGGTAAACTAAATAAACAGTCACAATTGTAATAATTTTGTATAAAACTGTAGATAAATGTAAATATGATAGTTGAAACGATTTTTTTTATTATTTTAATCAACAAGTTACATTACCTAAAACCTATTAGCGAAAGAATTTTATGAATCCAAACAGAAATAAGTAAATTAGACGCCATTCAAATCTGCTAGAAGGGATAATTATTATTGTCTAATGACAGTAAAAGGATGCATGATATGAGCCGTGACGTCACCTCTCAGAATCGCTATTACTGTACCGGTGTGCGAGAGAGATAGTGAGATGTTCCCACTACGCACCGATTTTTGCTCATACCAGTATTTAAAACAAATATTGTAAACTCATCTTTCAAGCAATTTTAATTATGTTTCCACAACAGGGTTTCATTTGTGTATCATATTATTTTACATATCGAATAATTCAAAAAACTAAACACACGAAACTTCCCTATTAATGATTCAGTATTCAATTCTCTATTTTATCTTTTTAACTAAACTTTTTATTGCTAATCCGGTAATATAAAAGGTTGATTCATATTTAAAAAAAGAACCCCAACTAGGTAGTTAAATTTCCCACCCTTAGTTTTTAATAAATAAACATTTTAGCATGATTAGAACTAATTTATCAACATTTACGACCACTAACATTAACGACTTAAAGCACAGTGAATTATGACATGTGGCTCTTTTAATAGACAAAATATCGATTACCGAGTTTACTTTGTTATGTGTATCTTAATACCGTTTTTGTGTATCGTAATGATATAAAAGCTCCGAATCTTGCGGTCATCTTGATTCACCACGAATGTTGGCTACTATCGTGTATGATTACAAAGAAATAAATAATATATTTATTTGGCCATAGTGTCTGGACCAGATGGCAATAAGTAGTTACACACAGTAGCACAGAGAACACATTAAGTAAGTATAAACGGGTACATGCTGCCTAATACATAAAATAAAAACTTAAAGACTATGCACAGAAAGCGTCTCCCGACATACTTATATACCCTAGCCACCCGTTAGCTATTGGATAGCTATGTTGTCAAAAATGGCATTTGACATTGTTAAATCTTATTATTAAATGATATAGGTTTAATATAAACATCAAGGTATTTTGTTCAAAAAATTCAAGTATTTTTACGCAACTAATACATCGACTATTACATAAGAGCTGAAGGTTATTAGCGAAGCGAAGTAACATATCCATACTTGGTATTGGATAAAAATCAGTTGGTTTATTTGTCATCGGGCAATCAATCACAAAATCTTATTAAGGTCAATTAAATGAAGAAAAATTAGACAATAATTTGGTTTAACATGTACTTATTGACTGATTTGTATCTATTTTTATATAATTTCTAAACTTAGGCCTCATCTTACTTGAGGGAAAATGTTCTGGGCCAAATGTACTAATTTTTTTTATATATTGGACTCACAGCGGCCTTTTTTTTTTGTTGTCGCGGGGAAAGCGTTTTATTACTGCCGCCCGCTCCGGGGGGAAGTGGAATAAGAATAAAACGGGTATGCTGGACTAGCCGGTCGTACGACCCAGCATCCCCCTCGCCCGGACGATGGCTGTCCGGGCAGCCGCTGGGCCGAGTCCCTACCCCCTTTGTACAACCCACCCGACACTACCAGCTAAAACCCCGCGGTGGCCTTCTTCGGCGCTTTTACGGAGCGATCCCGGGGTATTCTAAGGAGTGCTAGAATTGCAGCCGGAATCGCCCCTTTCGTAGATATCAAGATCTATGACACAAAGCTCGTAACTTTCTTTCGGTCTTACAACACGCAAACCCGAAACAAATATTCGTGGGTCATACAAATATTTGTCTCGGTGCGGGATCGAACCCGCAGCCTCTATTTTCACAGCTGGCTATCCACTGCGCGAAAAAGGCTGTCAACTACGATCGGAACTTCGATTCTTAATATATTGATTGTGGTTTTGGTAGAGTCATTTTGGACTATTGGCCCTTCAAGTCAGATGAAGTCGAAACATTTCTATTCTAATATTAGGCCCATATTCTAATAAAATTCGTGCTAGTTATATCTGGAAGGCCTGATCACATTGAAGATACACATAAAGACAATGGAGAAAATCATTATTAATAGTGCATTTCAAATCGTTGATAACCTCTTGCGAGTGCAATCCAAGAAAGTTGAAATGTCACGAATAAAGGGTCAATAAAGTAGTATCGGGGGTCCGCAGTCCGTACGGCGACCGTGAGACACTCGGTCGCCCGTTGCTCTTCCATATCAGGCGTGAGGAATGTATGCCAAACGCCACTGCGCTATCGTGTCCAAGTAACAAACGAACTGACACAAACATTCCCATTCGATAAGAAATTAATTAATTGTAAGGGTCAGGCGGGTAAAGGAATTTAGTTCTCGCTACAGTTTAATATAAATACCTATTCTTCGAAAAGTCAATGACGCAGTATGTCATGATTTATAGAGACACTGTTCGGTGCCTGCTGAGTTCGACACATTACATTTCATTGATCTTAATATAATGCATTCTGTAATGCTGTTGAATAAAATTATGAATTTATAAATATCACAGAAATTAAATTAATACTAAATATCATTACGAAATGTTTAAAATGGTAAAGTTCACCGCCAATTGACCTTTTAATGATTGGTCTTTTAAGCGATATAATTATACGTTTTTGAAAATGTGTGTAAAAATAACCGCTATCTTTCATAATTTAATCAACATCACTTGCAATTCCACAAAGAGAATATGGCCTGTGACCAGTCATAGCTTGATTTCGCCAATGTCAATCTGATACCACATGTGTATGACTGCAATGGCGACGGGTCAATTTGTGCCAAGTGTCAAAAGTCGTGTCCTTATAAATGGTCACTGTGAATTAATCCAAAGATATATTTCAACAAAGGAACAGTACATTATATTTTAATGAATTTGTACGGCAACAGAAACTGTGTAGACGTTTGCGAAGGGTCGATGAACGTTGATGGCTTGCAGCTTATTTTAAGTTTTTAATTTACAAAATGCAAGGAATAAGACATTTGTAATTTAAAAAGTCGGGTTGATTACTTTTGTGTCGTTGATCCTGATATATTTATTTAAATGATGTTAATTTCTTTACGGTTCTTTGTTTTATGTATGTATGTTATGTACACTATTTTAAACAACATATAACTAATTTTATGTTGTTATTAATATGGATTATATAAAACTCTATAAATATAGAAAAGAGAAAGTAATGCAGTATATAACAAGCATATATAAAGCTGGAAAATTAGTAATGCTTTTGCATAGGATAGGAATGTCTAATTCCATGATGTCGTGTATTCCCGTCGCTAATGTTCACATTAATAGATTCGTTCTATTCATCTTCACCGAACAGTCAACAAACAAGCAATCAAAGTAAATATTGAATCCTACTTATCAAATATTATAGAAGCGATAATATATTGTGACCAATAACACTCACACATTTGCTTTGATGTCATGCAACAAGAACATCTTTTTACATACATACATATACACTCACGCCTCTAATCCCCTAAGGGGTAGGTAGAGGTGTAACCAGTACACCCACTTTTCGCCGAATTTCGGTCTCATAATGTGATAGGGGGCGAGCCTATCGCCACACCGGGCACCATTCCAGACTCCGGGTTAATACTGAGTATTTCTAGGTAGAAAAACCCAATATCACTTTACCCGACCCGGGAATCGAACCCGAGACCTCAGCACAGCAATCGTAACGCATGCGCAATTACAACTGCGCCACCGAGGCAGTCTTCAACATTTAACATCTTTTTATCTATATTTATAAATAAAGTGTTAATAATTGTGCTCGGTGTGCACATCTGTTAAGAATGAATTTTGCACAGATTTTAAATAATTTCATGACACATTTTACTGACAAGATGGCGGCGTCAGCTATGGAGGTTATTTTTAATAACCTTACTCCCGTCTGTATTAAAGTAAGCAGAGTAAGTGAGTAAGTAGTGCCCTAATATAAGTCAACGATAAATAATATTAAATAATATTGGATGCACTTGTATTGTGTATACAGGGATAATCATCGGCTGATGTCATATCACAAAATTAAATTAAAATTGTCTAACGTGTTGTCTTCGGCCCTACGCACGCCTTCCAAATGTCCGGGACTCTATAGTTTCGTGATTACGGTGTGACAAACATACTAGCCCTGTATTATTAGTATTATTACTGTCCCATTGCTGGGCCTCCTACTAATGAGAGGGGCTAGGCCTTAGTCCACCACGATGGCCTAATGTGGATCGGTAGACTTCACATACCTTCGAAATTCTTCTCAGGTATGCAGGGCTCACGATGTTTTCCTTCACCGTTAAAGCAAGCGATAATTAACATTTAATACACACGTAACTTTAGAAAAGTCAGAGGTGTACCTATGCCATTTAGGTTTCGATCATACGACTTTGGTTTTGGCAGTCGAACCGCAACTAACTAGGCTATCGCTTACTTCAACAACCACATATGGTTTTTGTAAAACATTTTAATGATTAAGTACATCCTAAAAGCTAAACATGACCTTCGATCTTGTCAAAGTTTATTTCAGACGGGCATTATTCCTTGTGGGCTAGGGCTGTCACAATTATTAACCAATTAAAGCTAATACGAAGACCGATTTTATTTAGCAAATAAATATCACCCAACAGTCACACACATAGCCCCGACCCCACACTAAGATTCGAATCTTTTGTTGTGAGTATCAGGCACTACGAGAGACGCACGGTCTCACAACACCCAGACCCCGGACTGAAATATCTGTCTGTCACACAAACATTTGTCCCAGTGTGGGAATCGAACCCACGGCCTCTCGTTTCACACCCGGCTATTCGCCAACGGCACCACGGAGGCTGTCATCAGCACACCTCTATTCCTGATTTTTGGCTCTTATTATACTGATACACAGAGGTCATCAATGTTATATTCTTGGCAGCAATCACAAATCAGGAGAAACTTTTCGCCGTCTCTTATTCGCGGCAATTTGCAGATTGTCAATAAATTCTTTCCAAGGATCGGTCTATTTCCATACTCCTTAACTCGAAACATCTACATTCAGTAACATATCAATTTGGATCAAAATATGGAAAAATGCTCGATTTTTGTTTAATACATACAATTTATTTTATGAGGTTGTTATATGTTACAGGCAAAAGACCTCCACTGTTTGAAAGAATAGATAGAGATTGGGTTTTGTTCCGAAATGTTGCTTAGAGGTCTTGTAACGGTAAAAAACTGTTCAATTCCAAATTATACGTAATTACAAGGCGGGATATATCTGTGTTAGTATTAAACCCTTGCTGTGTTACCAATGTTTGTAAACAAAGGGTTTTTGGACAATGTTACAAATGTCAGTTCGCATAAAAACCACACAATTTACTAATGATTTGTCCTTTGTTAAGTTCGAACAAATAAAAGCTATCTGCTGAATAACGAACCCCAACGTATTGATTTAATTCAAGAGACCGATGTAAAACCAGAGACCTCAATGAGAGTCCGTCGCGTAGAAGTTTTTGTTCTTCTAAATTTACTACTTGGTAAAACGTCGCCGCCATAAATAATTCAACGGCACAACAAGCGGCCGTCGTTGTTCTTGTGACGCTATTGTTTAGTTTGGAGACGTTTATTTAATGCTTTAGTGGTCCACTGTGTTGTATATTCTAGTACCATCGTCAATGCATCGTTCTCAGAGTCGAGCTTGCTTCCGTCACAAAGTAGGTTCAAATCGTAGACGATGCGTAATTATGGCTGATTCATTTCTTCGTTTCGCTTGTTTGTGAAGGAACAGAATGGTGTCGATAGGCAATACGTTTAGAATTAATTGCATCTGCCGTGGTCGTTTGATGTGTACGACGTCGCCAGAGGTTTTTGCTCCTCTCAGACCATATATTAGCATCAAAAGCGTACGAGCGACGCCACCGATGGATCTTAACCGAGATACGAGGTATCAATTGGTTTCAATGGCGATTTAATTTGATGCATTGATCGTAGCTGCCCCATCTTCACTCATCATTTGATTTGCTTCGTCGTTATTGGTTGTATCGATTTATTTTATATTGAAATCTTTCGTAAAGCTTATGCAAATGTTACTATTGTTTTATCAAACCAAAAAGTAATATAGACATGGCTTAACAGTGGTGGAGCCACGTTCTGAACAGAATATGCAACAGTCTCATAGTCTATAGAATAGTTCGTTCAACCTGACCTATTATCATTGTTGGAACAAAAAAGAAGTGCTAAGTAACAGCTTACTTTTGCGTTTTATACGGTGATTAAGAAATGCGGAGGCCTAATCTTCGGGGATCCCTGTCTGATTCTTCTGGTATTGTGGATAGTCATGGGAACGGAGATCATTTTACCGTCAGATGACACACTTGCTCGTTATACCAGACCAACTTTCAACTTTACATGTTAAATTTTATTCATATATATATAATGTATTTTTATATATAAACATAGCCATGATTTGCATTAGAAATCGCAGATTATACGAACACATTGTGTTGGCAGTCTGCCAGCCTTAACAAAGGAGCTGCTACAATGTGAATTCACTAGCCGCTTTTCATACTTTATTTTCATAATATTAAATGCATAATTTTATATTAGTAGCGCTACAATGAATCATCAACAAAAAATGAAATCAGATTGTGAACAAAGTAACATTTTTAATTTCAAATGAAAATATTTATCTTTTTTGCTAGAAACTACGGCTGTGTTCTTGTAAACATTGCGAAGTACCTACATAGTATAAGGTCGGGATTGAAAGCATACTTGCAGCTTCTTACACAAGTAAATAAAAAATGCTATCTCAATTTTTAGTCGAGAAAAATTTTGATTTCCTTAAAAACACTAAGCATACAATGAAGCTTTAGCGGCTTGCTACATTGCATTGTCAGTCGTAATGCGTTTTTTTTTTAAATTATAATCAGCCATATTTTTATGTTTTTTTTACTGCCTGGATAGACAGACGAGCAGACAGGCCACCTGATGGTAAGTAGACACCGCCGCCCATAGACTTATGGCAACGCCAGGGCACAGCAAAGCCGCTGCCTACCGTAAAACAACCCGTACCGTAAGATTAAACATACAACAAAGTTCATCCCTTAACGCAGAGGTGTAAATAGTGCACCCACCGTTTGACAAATTAGTTTCCGTGTTAGATATATATCTGGAAAGAACTCTCATCCACGAATACTCACGTGTGATTTTTATCAAATTTAATATACTTAATTTGACTGTGCGACTAGGGATTTGAACCCAGGATCTCATCGATTAATCAGCTTAAGCACGCTGCTAATAGATCAATGAGGTGATATATGTATGTGTAAGATTATAAACATCATTATATCGATGTTGCGTATGTAAGTATGTTATGCGTGCAGACGTTATCAAAAATGTAACACGAGCCCGAGCCACATAAATCCTCTGAAGTGGCTGCCGCACTTGCGCAACAAGTGTCTTGGATATGATAATACTTGCGTCCCGCCACTTTATAACACACAAACTAACAAACCATTATTGTTATCCCTTTGATGATGAATTAATCCAATTACGAATGAATGAACAATCAATGCTTTAATTTGCTGCCCATATGGGATACATAAATGTTCTCAATGAATTCGCTCCAAAAAATAGCAATCTCTCCCCTATCACGTCTAACAATCAATAAACCGTGTATTAATACTAGTTTGATCGATGATCCGGGTTGTAAGCTTGTAAGGGTTCCGTGAGTCAGTTTTAAACTCTATGCAGTCGGTCACCCTCATATCCATCGTTCCGGGCACTAGTGTCTGCTGCGCCCGTGTGTAGGGCGGACGTACGCACGCCGGCTCTCGGCCGTTGTGCACGTTGTTTTGCGGTCTTATAAACAAAAACTTTTTGTGGATAATACAGTGTTACGTGTGAGAAAAAAAATATTGTGTTTAAAACCGTGGTAGTGTCTGTCAAGCGAGTTTTGGTACTTACTTTTATCGGAACAGTGTGTTTTTCGTCATTTTTTGAGCGCCATATGAACATAACATGTTTGATTATCATTTGTTGTTTTGTTACCAAGACATCCGGGTGTATTTTGTTGTTACCGCTCCGTGTATGATCGATGTACTCGTGAATTAGCATTTGATGATCTTCGATCATTTTTTTATTAAACGTGAGATATGAAATGGAAAACATTGATTGAATATACGTAGCAAACGCGTCGTTTGAATATAAAAAAATAAGGTATTAGATATTCTTCAAGAGGTTGGGCTGAGTTATTTCTGTTAAAAACATGAATTAATTGAAATTTATACTTACTGAATGGAACCTTACTATTTCGAGCGATCACAATTTGTGTTTCAGTGTTTTATTCGAATAAGTGCACATGAATTACCCTGAGTCGCATTATTATTATTTGCTCCATATGGCGATGGCTTGCCATCTATCACATCATGGGACGCAAATTAGCTGCAAACCGTGGGTGAGCTAATGTTCGTCTCTGTCTACTTCTTAGAGGATACAGGCGTTACCCTTACGTTATGGTCTACTCACTTTATAAAGTAAATAGAGTAGAGTAGCGCAGGTAACTACGTCCCTTTTTTGCCAAGATTCTAAGAGCCCTTTTATTAGGGATTCCTGCTTGACGCACTACTCTGTCTATGTTAAACTCTTTTATGTTGCGTGTCATTGTTATAAAAAGCTTTCATGGTAAATGTCCAACCAGCTTTTATGCAGATTAAAATTTGCCCCCTGGGCTCTTTAGTGTTTCGTGCATACTATAAACTTAAAATATTACTTTGCTAGATGTAGGTACAATATGAATTATGTTATCAATGATATCGCAATCTACATTCAAATTTACAACCTATTGTAAACTGTAAAGGAAGTCTATAACTTACGTCGGTACACTAATGGTTGTGTATTCATTTTGGACATGGATAGCTTTTTATACTCCTAATACTATAAAACGTCAATACTTCATCTCAAGTCATAACAGTTGTAATTTATTTAAATTTCTTCTATCTACAATCAACAAACAAATCACTGTTTTTAGTAACAGAAAATGTCAAACGAGATGACGACGATAGTAAAACATGTTGTGAAGTTTGTGAACTGTAACACATGTGTCCCAACTCCCATCTAATAACGATGAACGTAAACATCAGACGCAACACGCAAAGCTGTACGAAAATTTTTGTTTATAGGCACGCCTGGTTGTGTTTGGGGTCAAACGTTTGATACCAGCCTTGTTTGATGTGTTTTATGGTCACTTTTCCTTTTTTCCTTGTTTTACCTTTTGCAGTTTTATGCATTTTAACAAGATGACGTTTAACGCGCAATAAAGTCATTTATTACCATTTACGTTTATAACAGTTTTATTATTAACATAAGTTTTAACCTGTGTAGTCGGTTTAATGCTCAATGTTTAATTAAGCTTTAGATCTTGCGCAGCTATTTTTTTATTATCTTACACAAAATTATCTGCTGAGATAAGAACATATTTCAGCAATTACTTTAATCTTAATTCCTGATGAGGCCTTTTATGTATCATTCCTCCTGAGTAGAGTAGAGTTTTATGGTGCAGATACAATTATGATCTCCTTCAAAAGATTTAAACTAATGTTTCTATTTAGTCGCACGAAACATTTATGGATGCAATAAATCAATTTGTGTATATTGTACCTTGTTTGCTGCGGTTGGTAGCAGCCAGCCGTAACGATCTGTTGTCAACGCAGTGGCACTGGAAATGTTTACGTCCTATTTGCGTAAATTGTGGCCACTGCCTGTAACTATTTAATACATCATATTATCACCATATATTATATAAAGTGAATACGAAAGTGAAAATTAAATATGAAAGTACTCTTGACTTCCTCCTAATTGACCGCATACGTTCGTGATGGTTTCCGAGAATACAGTAACAAGTCAACGTTCAAAGATTTTATAGGCTCGACCGGATGGTTCTTAAAACATAATTTTTCTCTTCAATCATAGCCCATTTGTGGCTTCACGCTTTTTACGGCTACTTTGGTAAACTGTTTGAGATTGCTTGTCATGTTTACTAGTGTATTTTTAAAAGCATTCAGCCTTTGAATGTCATACGCTTTGTGTTTTACCAATTGCAGCTCTTTTACAAGTTTTATCAGCCAGTTTTGCTTTGAATGGGTTACAAAAAGATATATTTTATACTAATCAAGTACTCGTGAGTCATTGAAGTCTTTGTTACTTATCAGTTTGTTTATTTGACAATAATAAATACCTATATGATAATGATTAAACATACTAAGATTATGAAAACTGAGAAAGTAATATGAAATAAATATATTAGTAAATTATAATTAAGGATATGAACTTATTAGATTGAACAATTTTAACTACCCTTGTTCTGCTTTTATTTACATCCCATGCCTGTAGGAATTGCTTTAAGCGGTAAAGCCAAAAGTAGTCGTTTCGTTAATTAAAATTTTTATAGACTTTTTTTTATAGCATAGTCCGACAAACGAGCCAGTGAGTCACCTGATGTTAAGTGATCTCCACCGCCCATGAACATCCACAATACCGAAAGTATCATGTATGCGCTGTCGGCCTTGATGGACAGGAATAGGGATTAGGAAGGGCAAGGGAGAATCTGGGCCTCCGGATATCTCACTAACCATACGAAACGCGACAGTAAACTGTCACTTTACGTTGGTTTTCTGTGAGACAGTGGTACTAACCCGGTCGAGCCGGCCCATTCATTCTGTAGACAAATACGTCTACAGCGTGGCTCTACCACTATCAACTATTTGTGGTGTTAAATAAAGTTTAATACATAGATAAATATGATAAATGTTCCTACGTTTATTCAAATAATAGCAATGTGCCGAGGGGCATTTACTTATAGTTAGGCGAGCAGTGTCTTCAATCAGCAAAGCGCCTCCTCGACTCCGTCAATTGAGGTTAATTCGTAAAGAGACTGCATAGGGATCTCAAGCCACAACGACTGTTTTATTTCTTCGATACATATTTAAATATACTGTGATGACAAACAAGATTCAAATTTAAATAAATAATCTGAATACATTTACTCTCGTATAGTTCTAACGCTGCTTTGCAAGTAAATTATACAAGGTTTACGGTTATTTCATTACATTATCTATTCAATTTTAGAATTTGTTTATTGCCTAACATCCTAGGCAGTTTGTTTTTATTTTGGGTACTGGCTACGGTGCCATCTCATACCACAAAGTTTCATTTACCTAATTTAAGAGATATCTAAGCTAGTTTTACGATCTTTGTATGTTAACTGAAACTTTCAATGTTTTATTGAGTTTGGGTGCACGCTGGCTTAAAATAGTGTTTATAGAACAAAGACAACGAACTCATAAAACGAACATAAATATTACGTGCCTTCCAGGTATGGTTTCACCCTCTCAGTTGCACCGGTTTAAATGTGATCTATGTACTGTACTCCGGTAGTTAGTACAATAGAAAATTTAATTCAAGAAGGTGTCTATTTTCTTAAATCAGGTTGTTGTTTTTTTGTTGTTTGTTTAGTAATAATACAAAATATTATATTAGTTCTGTAATACACCAAATATGAATGCTATAAAACTGCTGCGCATACTCTGCGTATAACTCTGCATTCATTTGGAGTGTAGTTTGTTAAAAAATTTAAGTACAGATTTCTGACACTACTCGCAAAACTTTGAAGTCCAGATTTTCAACTAGCAAAACGCTTAACATGCTCTATGGGTCATAAAATACCCCAAATATGATTAATTCCATCCAATGTCCAATCTGTGTCACTTCAGCCTAATGCTCATTTAAATTGCCTCAAGCAACTAAGCTACTCTTGATGTTACACGTTTAGCCTCAGGTGGCATTTACATCTTCACCGGATAAACAAACGAGTCAAGGATGTACTATAGCATGTCGTAACAAGTGTCACTAGTCGAGATCACCCACGTCCCTCCCTGACCTATTTTAGCCATAGATTTGATAATGTTTAATCCCAAAGGCGCGATGGGCGCAACTCTGGTTATGAAATCGGGTTCGATTTAAACCTCCATGACGTACCTTCGCAGTTAATGGAAACAATAAACATAAATATGATAAACAAAATCAAACCTGTATCTTCCCAGCAAATAAAGCAAATCTTGAATGTTTTTTACTTTAGGTATATATATTTGTACTGCATTCTGGTAAAGTTTAAGTTTTTTCATATTTTTATATTATAACTTTTAATTAGATGTTCGTGACTTTTGGAAATTTAATGATATTTTAATTATACAATTATTATATATTGTATGTAGCTTTGTCCTCAGCTACGCTTGCGTTTTATATATCATTGAAAATCAGATCCGATTGACGTAGTTCTCCCCAAGTGAACGCCAACCATCCATCGGCTGCTCCATCGGCCGTCTGTCCGTCTGCAGACGTGACCAGCCCACTTCCACTTTAGCGTGCTAATTTTGCGAGCAATATCTATCGACTTTGGTTTTCTGGCGGATGACTTCATTTCGAACTCTATCCACCAGAGACCCCTTTTGACGACTTTGAAGTACTTAGCATGCAGACACCAAATACAGGATTTTTATATACACAAATTACCGGTTTTATCTGGTTACAGAGCCAATAAAATAAACTCACAAAAATATTAATTAATAACAAACATATTAGAAACGCCAAGAAACTAGAAACTATCGTTTACAAGAAGGAACTCCAACACGTTCTGTTAATTGTATAATTAATATCGTCCGTTTGCCATTAATTAGTTCAATACGTTAAAAAATTACGTAACTGAGCAGTTGAAGGAGGAAAGAAATCGTTTTAATCAATCGTACATATTTTCATGGTTCATCCTTTATATTCTCACATTAGCATTGTTATTAGAATATCGAGACGCTGGAATTAGCTCACAAAGTTTCGTTTGTTATTGCAATGATTATTGTAACTCACTTTGCTATTACGATTGCCCTAAGACGCATTCATTATTCTTACGTATTTTCCGCCCAATTATATTAGATGATTTATTTGTAATTTTATGCTCGTTCCAAATCACATAAATATACATATTCATACTCGTAGGAAACTCTATCTAATATATCTATTGTAAGACTCTATTATTCGAGTTTGCTAGCGGTCATCATATTTGTATTTATCACTATACATATTATCAATAATTGATTCAAAAAAATTGAAAATGTATTAAGATTAATCCTACTTTCTACTATAATCTTACTACTATTACAATTGCGAATGTTTGGATGGATGTTTGTTTGTTACTCAAGCACGTTACAACGGCTGGACGGATCTATTTGAAATTTGGCACAGAGATAGATTATAGGCCGGAATAGCATATCGGCTACTTTTTATCCCGGAAAAATGTGGGGTAGCCCACGAGAACTGTACATTTAAGTTTGTCACAGAGCAAGGGATCGACATGATTTTTTGCATAGTGGCAGTTTAGGGATCAGAAAATGACATAGGGTACTTTTTATCTCGGAAAAATGAACGCTTCCTATGGGATAGCAAAATATAGAAAGATGTAATAGCTTAAGATACCTCCATGGATTGAATACCTTTTCTTCCAAAAATAAACACCACGCGGGTGGAGCCGCGGGCAACATCTAGTAATATAATAAATCGTGCCATGCTCATAGTACCTACATAGTAGATAAAAATAATAGCTATTGTATTGCACTAACAATTATTTAGCTTTTTTATCGCAAGAAAGTTTTATTGTATGGCAACCAGCTATATACATTTAGAGTTTTTGCCTTAAATAGTACGCCAATGAATATTGCCAATGCCCTTGTCCGACGTGTTATCTATAGCACATTAGAAATAGACTTCTGGTTTAGTCGAGTTTTTTACCTGTTCAATTTGAATCAATTATGTACTTATTGTTATGACTTTGACTGCCCCTTAATTGATTCTGTGTCATGACTTGTATTTATCGATTGTGACTTAATATTCGTTATTAAATGCGTGTTCGTGCTTGTGACTTTACAGCTATGCTATTTTATGTATAGAAACATGGACGGGTCATGTGGTGGCTTTTAACGCATCATTTTCATTCGCACTATAATGTGAAATTACGCAGCTGTCATTCGGTCATGTGCGGATAAATTTCATAATGAACTATAAAATACAATAAATTATGTCAATGGAATAAAACATTTTACAACATGAATCCATCTTATAAATTCCAATTAGTTTTATTTGTGACAAAATAGATTTTTCTTCTTTCTATTACACCTTTCTATCCTTATTTTTTCTTGCAATTAAAATAGCCTATAATAATCAGTGATAATGTAGCATTCAAATGGTAAAAAAATTTAAAAAATTTTAAAATATGTCCAGTACTTTTGAGCCAATTCGTTACAAACATACATACAAATCTTTTCTTTATCTTTATAATCTTTATAATATTAGTATAGATAAAAACAATATCAATAAATATAAATTCGTATAAAAAATAGAGTTCGTAAAATTAACCCTCGATATTTTAGATGAATAATACGTTTCAATATTAGTGTCATCTTTGATGCTAGAAACGTTAAATGTCACGATATTCATCGTTATGTTTAAATCACCCTTGTCCACTTGACCCGTGGTTTTATCAATGAATTACGTGTTATGGAACTTGTTTAACGGCTGTTGCGTCACCTCAGGCCGTCGTCGACCTTGACAGGAGCAGCAACTCACATTTTGCCACTGTCCTTTAAATAATACGAAATATTGTCAGAAGCCGCAATCTTTTTCATAAAATCCGGGTTCAGCGCGCAGGTGTGAACTTGTGGAAGTTCCATAAGTGGTTTATCCGTTCGAACTAACATAATTCAATAGCTACAGCGGAAGGAAGCTCTATAGTACAGGATCATGTCGTATCTAGCCAGGAAGCACCGGCATCGGGTACTTACGCGAACGCGGATAAGCTAGGGATCAGACTCAAGTTACCGTTAACAACAAACATCTTTGTAGGTACTAAACGCTATGTAAACATCATTCTACTTAAGAAATGTTTGCAACTTGGTGGTCTTCACTGACTCGACGAAAAAATAAGATAACAGTGTCGACAGCGACCAGTGGCCCTGAGTCAACTACCATGTCACCTGTGCCTATTATAACTACGGTGGTCCCGCTTATCGGTTCTACAATGAGGTGCAATGCGATAAGTTTGTTAACTCTTACTACTCGCACATTCCCAGCCATATGTCTACCTGCTTACATACAGTTTGGCATTTACAAATGACGCCATTTCGTCATAGTTGATTGGCTACTGTGTTCATCATTAGCATGACAATAGTTTCAAATAGAGGTCGGGGGTTATAGCGGTGCCCTTAAAATTCAGTGCTGCGGCACTAAGCATGACGTATGCGCAAACAAGCAAGACAAACACAATGCGCCCAACCCACGTTCATTTACTGTTTATAACCGTCATCTGTGAAATTTGCGATCGTACGACATAGCTGCTAGCTAGAGTCTGGATTTGCAAAGCACCAACCTCATAAAATGGGATATTTATTAGAAACAAATCCGTTCTACTCTGTCTAATTCAGTGAGACAGTCGTCTAGACATGTCTCTCGTGTCGTGAAGACAGAGTCTGCTTATACTAATTACAATTTGTAATTCTATAATCTACCAACTTTCCTATCTTACTATTATTTTTATGCGAATTTTGGAACTTTCCTATGAAAAGTCTTTTATTCGTTCACCGTCTTGTAATGCGATCACCCAGCGCTGTCAAGTGTTTGAATTGTTAGCACAACCTACTTCAACAGATTAAGTTCCATATTTTGTCAAGATAAAATTACCTATCTATCCGAAAGTTCCTTGACCGAGTTTATTATTGAATTAAAAAAAATGCACATACGCTGTTTTCGGTGTTCGGTTTACCTCGAGCTTGTGGTTTGGTATCGGATGTCTTCCCATCAAGTGTGCTCATATGAGTGCGCTACTGGGCCATGTGTGCCACACATGCTCTCCTTCAGTATTTTAACGTCACGCTGTTGCTCAAATTTCCAACATATTAATCCGCATAAAAAATATTGTCATTAAATTATAATATTATCCATGTATGTCATGTTGCATATATGTGTAGATTTCTTTAGCTGTGAAAATGTCTCCTTCCTCATTCATTGGAATATTACACACTTAGGTATAAACTATGGAGGTCGTATAGGTATTCACAAGGCATAATGATTACTTAACGTATACGACTGAGATCATCACTATAAAATTAATGTCTTTTTGCGCAGCGTTAACAAGAAAATTCATCGCACACATTTTAATGATTGTAGAGGAATTCAATACATACAAATTGAACAATTATTCAAAAGATTTTTTGTTGTTAAAATGGTTCTAACGTTCGAAATTATTAATGAATAAACGGTTATTATATCCAAATTTGGTTGTCTATCATTAACATAAAGGCTGGTACAAGTTATTGTATTAATAACTCGTTTTTCATGCTTTCTATCGAGCTGAGAACGACTTCATATAGGTGTAATGGGCGGTTAAAAAGTAGTAAAATTTCTGCTACTTAAATGCCCGTCGCTCGTATTCATTAATATAAATTAATTTTTATATGTACGATAACTTGAGGTTATCTTGGTAGAGCCGTATTTTCCATTTCATTGTAAATTATAGTTTTTCGATAGCAATTATTCATAATTGTTTGTATAATCACAAGGGTACGTTTGTTGTCGACAAATGTAAATTGTGTACTAATAAGCATTTTAGTCTTGTTTGATCTGCTTACGACCTACGTTATGATTGCAAAATGAGAAAGAGAATGTAACTTATTAAATTACAAATGCAATAAAATATATCACTAGTTGACTTGCTATATAAAGCCAAATGAATTGTTGCATTAGCATTTCATTATAGTAAACATGAAGACCATTTTTCTGGTTTATAACATTATTTATTGCGATCAATGCAATCAATAGCAGCGATAGCCTAGTTGGTTGCGGTACGGACTGTCAAGACGAAAGTCGTAGGTTCGAATCCCAAGTGACATACATCTCTGACTTTTCTAAAGTTATGTGTGTATTAAAAATGTTAATTATCGCTTGCTTTAATGGTGAAGGAAAACGTCGTGACGAAACCTGCATATCTAAAAATTTTTCGATGGTATGAGAAGTCTGCCAACCCGCATTAGGCCAGCGTGGTGGACTAAGGCCTAGCCCCTCTCATTAGTAGTGGAGGCCCGTGCCAAGCAGTGGGACAATGTTTAATACAGTGCTAGTATTATTATTTATATATTATATTATTATATTGCGATCATAATGTTTGTATTAACATAGAACATTTCCTGCTGCTTTGTTTTTCTCGTTAATGTACAAGTAGACTTGTAAATTGAGAACTGTTAATAATTAATCGATGATTGGTTCTCTAAACAATCTGTTCCCGTATCGTTGAATGAGTCCACGATCTGACTCGAACCGTTAGGGTCGTGATCTCCTTACAACACGTGTTTCCTACGTACTAGTGTTAGAGGCTGATAAATGTATATGCGATGATAAACTTAGGTCGGAGATTATGTGATACCGATTCTATATCGGGTAATGTGATTAACGATTATAGTAAGTTGATGTGTCTCTTGGTGTATAAGAGTTTTTTAATTTATATAAAGTACACCGACTTCAATAAAAATTATATGTCCCTATAAAATTTGAGGGTTACCCTCGATTTTTCTGAGATCCCATCATCAGATCCTGACTTGGTGCTAATGGGACCACCTGGGAAGTATACCCTTTTAAACAAAAAAAGAATTTCTCGAATCGGTCCACGCGTCTTCGAGTAATCGGGGAACATACATAAAAATAGACAACATTTGTAGTGTTGTTACCGCCTTCTCAATCTAATTACGATTCCACTACACCAGTTAGACATATAATAATATCTTCCTCTTATGTGTTTTCTGTAATCTCAACATCAATTTTTATCACGATATCCAGTGCTCTACAACTTCCGCTTTAATACATGTCTCATATAACTTCTTAAAGCAAGCCGCCGCGTTTGTTGAAAACCTATATGTGTCTAAAATCTCATAATCAAGAAAATACCATCTACATACCTTATAGTTGCTTATTTACAAACGTCATCGCCGATAAACGAAGTGAGTATCGAAATGTTACGAAATAGCCGTGAAATGCAAATAATATGTTTAGTTGCGTTACTACGGCTCCAGTTTAGGGCTACCACAGAAACAGGTCGTTGATACGCGAACATGTTACATGGTGTGAAAGAGACGACTATACAAACATTATTCGCCGTCCTTTTCCGACACATGGACGCCGAGGGCTCTCAAAAACGGGCAAAACCCTAAGGTTCTTAGCCTTTGTGTGGTACATTTTTTGCTCGTAACTTGTAAACACAAAACATTCTAACAGTTGCAGATAAATCAGTTTGAGCGTTCATTTCCAGAATTAATATAGATTCCCCAAGTTTACTTACTAAGTTTGAGATTTGAAAAACTAAGAATACAAGAGTTCGATTAGGGCTGCGTTGCTCGCTTCCCGATCTCCCCTTTGAGACGTTTGGACGCTGAATGACGGTCGCGATCTCCCCACATAATTTACGACTTAACCCGTATAACGAGATGACCTACCATTGTGTTTAGCGCCTGGCCCCTTTGTACAGAGATGTTTGTTTCTAAAAAGACATAATCAATATCCAACTTATTCAAAGAACATACATTGGTGTGAAACTTTACTATTAATTATATATTGATTGTGTCTGCTAGTGTTTCAATATAATTTGCTTAAAAATTGGGAATTTGTAGATTTAGTATAAAGAACAGGAAAGGAGTGCTCTTTACTAACGGGAATCTATGACAAGAATATTTACAGTAGAAGAAGCTAAAGTGGTATGTCAAGATAGTGCAAAGTAGGAATTTATAGTCTTTGCTTACCCCTATGAGATAGAGGAAGTTTCTTACTAGATCAAAGATAACCAACACATTTTACCTTTAATGAAGGTGTTGATAAATCTTTAGTAGATACCACTTCAATGGACATAAAGCTCTTTCCATTGCGTCGTGTGGATAGACAGTAAAATAGCCACGGTTCATGATTAATGTGCTGATTCTAGGTAAAGCAAAATAAGCAATTGTTTTGAACAAGACGACTGGAATACCTGATTACTTAACATCAGTATTCATAATACATCTTATTTAAATAAAAGCTGAAATAAAAGCGGTGTTGCTGTCGGTTATAACGGACAAGGGACGGCCCTGTACGGAGAAAGACTTTCAAAGTAATACAATATCATAATTTATTTACTTTATTCTTATTTTATCTTTATTACGTAACAGTATAGCCGCCGTATGATTTTCAAGTACATTTTCACACATACATTCGATGATTCATCAGCTTGTTAAACGTTGTATTAACTCATAACTTTCGGTTTCATCATTACTTATCGTATAAATGTATTATGCACGTCGTTAATACTGGAGATGCCATAGAATTCAAGACCACTCGTCAATGGTTGTTTATAAAAACATGCCATTTTAGCTATCATAGTACGTCATCGATAATAACGTTATAGTACCCTTTTTAACAAGTTTCCGTTTTGCATATTCTCACCTTCACCTTTTTAATAATTGTACTATTATAATTTACTTTGCCTTTAATGAATATTTAAATCGATTAACATCGTATTCACGAGATATTATATTTAGTATTGAAAGGGCACCCGCATTCGAATAGTTTATCGATTTTACTTGCATAATAGCTATGCTAGCTATAGCTAACTATCTATACTTATTTAAATTCATCATTGTACGCTTTGCTATTTGTTTGTATAGAGACAAAGACTGAGTGTGTCTGTCACTGTTGACATAAATGTATACAATAATGACGGCTGACTAATCACTGTTACTGACGAAAAGTTCTAGTGGTTATCTTGGTCAACGAATTAAAAGTAGACTTCCAACAGGCACCGATGGGCAATTGCTTTAGAATCATTTTTAAAATTTTATATTCTATTTAATACTCGACATTGATAACATAATCGAACAACGATTCAACCATAACATAAAATTGGAATTAGAAATCAAAACGAAATGTTTACAATAATTCCATTCACCCATATGTAAAGAAGTGCAAAGTTGAGCTTTTCATATTAAATATAAAATTATAAAATCCCCAAAAAATATGCGAAAGTCTGATACCAAAACATAATTCTAAAACCAAAATCTGGTACAGGACGATAACAATATGTCTTTACTCATAGTTTTGTTTGCTAAGGTAGCTTCGGCAGTTTATTTTAATGTTTAAAGCAAAAAATAGTAACGGCTGCGGTGCCAATAAACGTAAAACAGTGTACAGTGTAGTAACATAAGGCATGATGACTCATACAAACGCATTCAGGAGACTCAGGAGGCTAACCGTACGGTCAATGACGGCCGCGGTTGTATAATACCCTGTTATTTCATTACATGTAGAGTTAGCTACATGTTCGCATAAGGTGTTCTTATAGCGATGTTTTTGAACCCATCATGGTTATTCTCAATTCTAAAAATAATATATTTAAATAATCAATAACATTAGTCAAATTAACATGATGACCTAACAATTTTATAATTCCCTAATATATTTAAAAAATAATTTTGATAATCTTATAGTATATGGCAAGGTTTTATTGACTGTACCTAATGTATGCTTATAAGTTTCTATTACTTTCGCCTCTCGAGCAATAAATGTATGCAATGCACTGCGTGTTATGAAGTAGGTCTGTCTGCGTTATTAATAGCGAACACGTCATGTACATGAAATAGTTACCGATACCTCTGTGCCTTCATTTCATACGAGCGCAAATCTGGTCCTGATTTAGAAAGCGATTTCTGAATCACATATTGTATAAGTGCGTTCAACATATTGATATACAGTGTAAACTCTATATAGCGACACTGAAGGGACTGTGCATTTTATGGCGTTATAGAGAGTTGTCGTTAAATGGAGAGAAGAAACATCAGAATTAGAAAAATAAAAAGTTTATTTCTGACTATTGTTAGTAGTTATGTGCATAAAAAAGAATGTTATTTGAACGCTATTGAGTATAGTCTGTTATTAAACCAACTGTTATGTTAAACCAAGTTCAGCAGCAAAATTCTCCGCCTTAGCTTTCACGAGCGGCCCCGAGATAGGCATATTATTCTGGCGCTGTCGATGAAACCATGATAGTACAGCTTTATCCAAATCTTCGTATATACAGTGTAAACTCTATATAGCGACACTGAAGGGACTGTGCATTTTATGGCGTTATAGAGAGTTGTCGTTAAATGGAGAGAAGAAACATCAGAATTAGAAAAATAAAAAGTTTATTTCTGACTATTGTTAGTAGTTATGTGCATAAAAAAGAATGTTATTTGAACGCTATTGAGTATAGTCTGTTATTAAACCAACTGTTATGTTAAACCAAGTTCAGCAGCAAAATTCTCCGCCTTAGCTTTCACGAGCGGCCCCGAGATAGGCATATTATTCTGGCGCTGTCGATGAAACCATGATAGTACAGCTTTATCCAAATCTTCGTATATAGGTTTCTTTAATTTTTTGGAAGATTTTCCCTCGCCCGCAGCGTGGAGGATTTTTTCTTTATTTTTCCATATTGTGGACACGGTAGAGCGACTAAATCCAAAGCGTTTGCCAACATCACTTATCTTCTCTCCCGTTTCTATTGCGCGTATCAGTAAAACTTTTTCGTCAATACACAGTGATTTTCTTTTAGTAGCCATGTTTACAGTTTGCAAGTTTGTGAGCAACTAAGAATATGATAAGGTATAGATAATCCATGACTCCTAGTTATGAATCATGGTCAATAACAGTCTACACGTGCAAGCAATCCCAATTTGTAAACAAAAGAATGAATTTCTTAGAAAGTTCGGTATGCATGATGCCGACAGTCGAGTTTATTGCGGGCTAGGATAATAAAGCGACAATAGATCGTACACAGCTGCGCAGTTTTTACTAATTTTAGCAACTTAATTGTTGTCGTTATTGAGAGTGGGTGTAATGCTATATAGAGTGAAACATTGTATGAAAAACAAGCTAAACCAACCAAAGCCAATTGATTTCGACGCTTAAGAGAGTTTGTCGTTAAATAGAGTGACGTTACATGGAGTTTACACTGTATTATGGAATGATGCTAGTTACCAATAAGTATCTAGATAATATTCAGTAGGTATCGTAGTCAAAGTATTTTGAAATAAACTTTTTACCATCAATGTTTTCCATTTCTCACATATACATAGTTGTGTTACAGGTTGAGTACCAATTCTCGAAAATTAAAATATGTATTACAGTATTTATTTTACAATATTACGCTTTCCAGATGATAAGACACATGAGTTCTATAAGACACAATCTATAACTAAGCAGATAGATTTTAACATATGTTTGCAATATAAATGACATTTGTGAAGTGCTTGAATACATAAATACAATCAAAATGTTTGAAGTGTTGTAAAAAAGGTCACCAAAATGGCAGTGACCACCTCGCAAACCTATCATGGCTCGCCCATTCACGACGGATTTGCAACAATTCGCGCACCGAGGAGTCGAATCAAAATAAGAAATCTCGTGGAACCAAACCAAACTCCCCATCTACCTCATAGGCATTCAGAATATTTTACGTTACAAAGAGCTTCAACAAACAACTTCTTAGATAGCGGTTGTGGTGTGCAATATGTGGCAGGGTCGACTAATACATATACGGACAAACAAACTAGAATTAACTTCAGTGAACCTATTTACGCCAAAATAACTCCGCCGCATTCTAAAAGCTGTTCACCAGTGAAACTAGGAACGAAACACCCAACCCATTATGATTCTATCAATACCAAGCCACGCAGGCGGCTAAAAAGCCTGGAGTTATCTGAAGCGGACGTAAGGCGCAGCGAAAAAAATGATATCATGAGCGATCGATGTAACGGTGAACGATTGATGTATAGTCAGCAAATCAGTCAGGATGGCGGCGAAATACAATCTTTGCGCACAGATGGCACGGGCTCTTCCGTTGACTACCGAAGGAGTCATAGCGACAGAGATAATTGTTCCGAATCGTCGTCATATCTAACTGATAATGATAGACCCATATCGAGCTACAGTGACAATTCTACAATTCCATCTACAGATACCGAAGATGTATTGAAAGATTTGCCGAACAAGTCTAAGTTTAATAGATCACCACAGAAATACGCTACGCTTAATTTACGAAGACCAAAATTTATAGACCTAAAACCGCCCAGTGGTAGAGACAATCTGTTGTACGGAAGTTTACAGCGTAATAAAATTGGATATCATTCAGAACCAAATACTCCTATGTCGCCTGATAATGTTAGTTTTAGTGAAGAGCCTAGCATACTCAATGAAGTACATCAAATACCACGAATGCCTTTGCAAAATAATAGAAATAATTTCAAAAGATCTGTAAGCGAGTCGAACGGTTTTACGAAAAGACTTAACTACAGGCATTCGTTTAGTGCTGACTTCAGGCCACAGACTCTTCCAAAAAGACCACACAAGTGTTGTGAATGTGTGACGGGTATTCCAGCCAATGAAGACGAAGATCAGACATCACGGCCCTCATCGAGGGCTTTGGGAACTTTGTACGAGTCTCAGGACCCGAAAGTTGGCTGCCAAACCATACTTCGATCCAAACCGCCTATACCCTGGTGGGAGTTAGCCCTAAAGAAATCGCGATACAAGAGTTGCCCTATTCTGGAAGAGGTGAGTTTTAGGTGTTATGATGATGATAATAAGAATCAATACATTTTTAAAAGTGAAAATCTACCTATTTGTTCGTTACCGGTAAAACAACAGAATAAATACCGCTTGGAACTGAATTTTCACCAATTTTCTCTACATAGTACACGTATGTAGCTTTCTATGCAGCCCAAGCCCATGCTTATTTTCATTAACTGGTAAGGCGCGGTTTTATTCCCCCATGTTTTACGTACGGTAATGGTATAATAGATTGCAATGAAAGTAACGTATCAAATCGAAATATCAGCAAGGGGAATTTGAATGAATGACTTGGCGTGTTCACCTGACGTCTCATGGGTGGATAGTATTCCGACGTAAAAACTTACCTTATTTTATTTAATCCGTAAAGCCTGTTTTTGTGTTTCTTATTTTATTTTGCATGTTGATTTTACCCTTACACTTTAATATATTTAGTGTTAACAAACTAGTCTGAGCTGTACTTCTCTATATTAATTAATGAATGATATGTTCTGCATATAGCAGCGATAGCCTAGTTGGTTGCGGTACGGACTGTCAAGACGAAAGTCGTATGTTCGAAACCCAAGTGGCACACACCTCTGACTTTTCTAAAGTTATGTGTGTATTAAATGTTAATTATCGCTTGCTTTAACGCTGAAGGAAAACATCGTGAGGAAACCTGCATATCTGAGAATTCTCATACAAATTTCGAAGGTATGTAAAGTCTACCAACCCGCATTGGGCCAGCGTGGTAGACTAAGGCCTAACCCCTCTCATTAGTAGAGGAGGCCCGTGCCCAACAGTGGGACAATGTTTAATACAGGGCTTGTATTATTATTATTATTAAGTTCTGCATAAAGATGTTTATTGGTAAAGAATTAGAAAGACACAATGCCCGCGTCGCCCGCTCTCTTCCTTTTATCCCGCTGCTTATCGGGAGGAAGTTTCATATGTCGACTCGGGTGTCCAGTGTTACCAACATTAGGTAAATATATTACCGACTTTCCAAATTATGCTTTTATGTATATTGAGTATACGTCTTTATAATTCATGAATCATGACTTAGACAGTTTTGTAAAAAGAAATCAAGATAACCACATGTGAATTGGATCCGCTTTCCAATTCATACTTTTCTGAACGCTAACAGGTGTATAAACCTTTGAGATATGGACTCATAATGCGTCGACTTTGTACGGGCATGATTTAATGTAGGAAAAAATGGACTACCCTTGACAAAAAAAGTTACCTGCCTACCGAAGACACGTCTCTTCTACGTTTTAATGGTCAGGTGTTGATACAATCTTCCCACAGAGATACTGATTTTGACATATTCTTTCCCACACAAATTAAGCTATGCCTTGTCGGATAAAAAATCTGTAGATAACGCTGCTGTATAGAATACTAATAATGTTAATAATGATTTATACGTCATTTAAAATTTCTTTAACTGTTGCCGACATTTTCAAAATTGTAATGAAACCATAACATAATTTTAACTGGTTTCTTTGTTAGTTCAGTGGACCAGTCTAAATACGATACTCGAGAAGGTAATCTTGTATAACTAGCCTTGTTTCGCATTTCGCAATTCCCCTGATAACGGCATTGTTTGTAGATCCTATTTCGTATACGCAATATTTTATATTGTCGTGGTATGGCGATCGTGGGCGTCACCGACCTCTGGCAAACAATTGTCGCCACTAGGTACACCTTTGAACTTGAGCAATCACTATTGGCTTGGTGAATAAATTAAATTTTAATAAACCATTGTCGTTTTGTACACATTTGGATTATTTTCAATAATATCGGCAGAGTTTCGTTATTTTTGAAAAATGTTTTTTTCTGGAACGCCAAAGTGACCCCACTGCACCTTATGGTAAGCGCAGCGCAGTTAGAGTATCAAGTAGCGAGAGGCAATATATCCCTCGCTATTCAACACAATCATGCCGGCCTGCTAATTTTCGTAATACGAACATTACATTTAATGCTTTGTGTATACATGCATTTTTTCTTTTATAATGTTCATTCGTTATCGGCTGCAAGTTTGTCAGTGTTGCAAAAAGTTTTTAATAATGAATATTAAAAAAACCGCAAGAAGTACACAAGTTCCATCACTAATTACTGGCAGAACATGATTGCAATAACAGAATAACGTGTTATTATACCTACGGCAGTATCGCGTGAGATTAGTATCTTAAGTTCCCTTTGATTTGGTCCACGGTTGCGACTGGCTAGCGGGTGTGACTACGCTAGAGTTGCCAACTGTCCTGTTATTCCACGACATGTACTGGTTTTTAGAGTGTCCTGGATAGTTCTTAAGCAGCGTCCTGGGTTTTTAAAGCGCCCGATAAGGTCCTGTATTTTAAAATTCACACACCACTTCTGCAATCCTTACTTTCTCGGCTCTCGGCTCGCAAGTTTACGCTATTTTAAAACAAAGACGCGTCCTGTTTTTAAACTGAATTGTCCTGGTTTTTCTAACTTCAAATCCTAGTATTTGAATTCCGGCTTTGGTAACCCTAGACTACGCACAGGCCACAGCACTCGCCACTCGACTCGGCACACTTTCCTAACGCAGTGCATCCGCTCCCAGTTCTTGCAGGACTTGTTTTATGCGACTATTGTCTCTAAAGATACACCAACTTCGCTTTCTTGTAAATTCTCTGTTGTGTGTTACAATATACCGAAGTTTCATTTCGCCCCTTTAAAAGCCATAAATTGGAAGCAGACGAAGCACCAAGTGTCAGCCGAAAAAGGAAGAGTGCACTTGAACAAATAATCTTTCTTGTTTAAATTGCTGTAACAACCCACAGCAGCGACCTACCTTGTGTTATAAATTATTTTTTTATTATGTTAGAGAGTCGAAAAATGGTTTGTTATTTCTTTATCCAATATGTCGTCACGTATTTTTATAAAAATCTACCTAATACATAAAAATTAAGTTAATTTCAGATGCAAAGCTAATAATATATACTATATGTATGTACTATGTATATTTAGAATTTCGATATTGAAATTTTTACATTTAATAAAAAATCCATCCCATTAATATTTCCACATAAAGGTGGGAACGGAGCATGAATATAATATTATTTTTTATCGCCCACCGGTTTCTGTTTGTTTTAGCACAAATATTTGATCACGCAGTGTCAATATACTCGTACTAAGTATGTTTAATGTTTGATATTAATATTGGCTTTTCGTAAGTTTAAAACATGACCCAATATGTATAGAACAATTATGTGCACGGCGACGGATGTAACTTGTTACACTAACAGCTGTAACTCTTGTGTATTGCAAATAGAGGGATGAATATGAATGTCTCTCTGTTTAATTCATTGTTAAAGAAGTAGCCGTATACGATAGTAATAGCTCCGTGCTCACACTTCGCAACCAATTGAATTAACAATCGTGATTCGTAATGACATCATAATCGTAAATAGTACTACCAGTTTAAGTGGAGTCAATCTTTTGTCAAAAGTCAGTTGCGGAGACAATTATAGAATCAGTGCAAATATTTCCAGGGTTAAAATACGCGTTGTATCACACTTAACATGTGCCATATGCTTCGAGGCCTTGATATTTTAATAATATTTAATATTTATTACAATTTAACTCCTTAATATGAGAAGTATGGTCTTTGATTTCGATTTTAATCATTCACAATAAAGCCAACTAAACAAGCAAGCACTAATCTTAGGATGGTCGGTGTTCACGTCAATTGATCCGGAACTTCAGCTTTACCTATGTGAATGGCGTTAAATAATACTAATACGGTAAACCATGCTGTCGTAAAAGGCGAATAATGGAAATCATCAAGTTTCTCTGAACAGTCAGTCAAAGCTTCATGCCAAGCTCCGATTCTGTCGTGGATGTCGATTGATCTGGAGGGCTACTTTTGACACTCGATTCCAATATAAATTTGGGATTGGGTTCTGTACAATTGGCACTCTTGAACGCAACACCAACAACAGCGCACGGTTTAACTGAATATGGCGGCATTTTTACTTACTAAATGAAATAGAGTATTTACGATCATTATTTCGCAATTCTATTTCATTTAGTTGATTTATTTAGAGTTCCCATATCTTCTAGATTGGAATTGAAACTGTATTGAGTTCGAGATTGGAATTGATTTCAAGAGTAGGCCTACTGAGTTTATCAGCTTCTTTTCAGCGTAGGACTACATATATTCAGGCTGCCTGACGCTACTTTGTAAATTCATACGTCAGAAAGTGCTGCTATGGGTAAAGAACTTGGTCAGTAACCCCGCCCTGTAAACGTAGCACTGACAACTGGCAACTATTAGTAATATTTAAATATTATTAACCTTCTACTTATGGACATTGGGCATCTGCTCTTTTTATTAGTTCGCACTCATTGATTGAATCTAGCACAAGACGTAAATTATATCAAACACCTTGTCAATACAAATGTCGATGCAGATGTAAGTTAATTTTCCAGTTAGTTAAAATGTGACAGTGGCCGTTTATAAAAAACCTTCACATGCCATAATACTTTTCTGGATTGCATTTTACAACAGCACGCGAAAGACACATGCATAATAATTATTTTCTTGTAATGACTATTATAACTACATATTTGATCGCGTCATTAAATACTTAAAGCGTGGATGTTTCCGCAGCTGTGGATTAATATGCAATTAACTGCCACCTGTTCGCGCATTTTCTATATTAATAGGGTTCTGTAATAATCCTGCTAATATTATAAATGCGAATGTTTGGATGAATGGATGTTTGTTACTCAATCACGCTACAACGGCTGGACGGATCTGGTTTAAATTTGGCACAAAGATAGATTATAGTCTGGAATAGCACATATGCTACTTTTATCCCGGAAAATGTACGGTTCCCGTGGGAAAGTTTAGTTTTTCAAGGGATCGACATGATTTTTGCATAGTTGCGGTTTAGTGATCAGAAAATGATATAGGCCACATTTTATCCCGGAAAAGTGCACGTTTCCTATGGGATAGCAAAATATAAAAAAGTGTAATAGCTTAAGATGCCTCCGTGGATTGTATACCTTTTCTTCAAAAATAACCCCCACGCGGGCAGAGCCACGGGCAACATCCAGTGTGACATAAGAATTCAAGTTTCAACAGTGTTTTGATGGTTACAATATATAACCTAGCAAAACAAAGCTAAATAAACAACTATATGAAAGCTAAGTAGAGAAAAGATTCGATAAAAATATGAAAAGTGCTCAGACTGTATAGAATATTAGTAATATTCTTTTCCAACAGTTCAAGGAACCATATTTTAGTGAGCAAAGTGCACAATGCACATACATACATTAAGTTCGGCACGCGTAAAAGGTGTCCCGCGGGAAGATCTATCAATGGGCCCCGACACCATAATTGGCTAAGCAACGTGCGCTGGCAGGTGAATTGCCCTATTAAACGAATGTTTGTTTTACTTAACTCTTTTTATTAACCGACTTCAAAAAAAGGAGGAGGTTAACAATTCGTCGGAATCTTTTTTTTTTATGTATGTTACCCGATTACTCGAAGACGCCGGGACCGATTCGATAATTATTTTTTTGTTTAAAAGGGTATACTTCCCAGGGACTTATGGGACCACATATTGGCACCAAGTCAGGACCTGATGACGGGATCTCAGAAAAATCGAGGGAAACCCCCAAATGTTATAGAGACGCATAATTTGTTTTTCATTGAAGTCGGTGTCTTTTTTATGAATTAAAAAAACTTTTACCTATTGCATACCGAACACAAGACCTTATTATAAAACAACGAGATGACTTTATATTGAAATTTGACTTTGGAACTTTAACGATAGTTATAACTTGACTACGGTACTTGACTTGGTCATTAGACCTAGTTAAAAGCTATTCAGCCTCCGTGGCGCAGTTGGCGAGTAGCTGGCTGTGAAACGAGAGGCCGGGGGTTCGATGGTTCGATGGGGGTTTCATGTTTGTGTGACGGACAGATATTTGTATAGATCTAGGTGTTGTGAGACCGAAAGTCTCTCCTAGTCCCTGATACCCACAACACAAGACTCGTATCTTAGTGTGCGGTCTATGTGTGTGACTGTTGGGTGTTATTTATTTATTTATAACTTGATTACGGTACCTGACTAGGTCATTAGATCTACTTTAAAGCTGTTCTATATTTATAGTATGCGTAGTTTTATTGTCGTGACTCGCGTCAGACGGTGTCACTCATAATTTCGTAAAGGGACGTAGCCCTCTTTTAATTTTCCTAAGTGTGTTTCTGTTAGGGCAAACAAAAGGGTCTCGTGACCACTAACACCCACGTTGACTATTGTCTGTGCTATAAACGTTATATACCGATGAGTCACATAAGTAATATAACGTTTAAATCAAATCAAATATTTACTGAATCCATGAAATGTTATACATTATTTAGATTCAGTCAATTTTTTTACTCTACCGACAGTCCGGAATGCAGTTTCGCTAGAGAAGAACGGGCAAGAAACTCTAACGTTTCTCTTTTCACACCGGTTAACAATATTTGGTCCTACAATTAGTATACGATTTAAGTTTAATTACATGAGATTAGAGCAGCTCAATGTTTGTTAAGTTGCCTTATAGCAATATTTTGAAATAAAACTCATTACAAGACCTAGTGCCGCACATGACCGTCGTGAGAGTGATGAAAATCTCGATTCGTTAAAGCAGTTGATCCTTACTGAAACACCTAAAACACCTAAAGTATAGGGACAAGAAAGTAAAGCGTCTTCAAGTTGGTAGCCCGCAGTAACCGGTTTCCTGAGAGGCGGAAAGCAATTTGTGTCATTATCAGATGAAGGGACGTCGAACTGAATGCATAATCTCACCCTAACTAAGAGAGCTGTTGAGATGTGTGCCGAGTTGTGGTCATCTCTTATTACTTAACTGAATGTAAATCACAGTTATAAACCAGTTGTGAGAGTAAGGATATAAAATGCGAAAACAGTATCTTGTTGGATAGCTTTTCTATGTGTAACACTATCTGTAATGGTAAATTGTAACTCGGTGCTATTCGTTATACTTAATATGCCTTTGTATTTCTGCTTTATGATGCAAGTTACACCACGAAAAGTAATAGACGGAGTTGACAATGGACTCATATAATTTAGTTTCTCGAGGAATATTTTTACGGACTTGTTCATTTCCTGTAACTCGTGGTCAAGAGTCGGTAATATGGATGCCTAAAATTCCAACTTGTATTAAATATTACTGCCAATTAACCAAGGCCTATTACATCAAAATGTATATCTAGTCCTCTTCACCGTATCCGGTGACAGCGACCCAGGCCTAGTTTTCTATTCTCGCGTGAGCTCTTAGATGACTAGAGAGGCCAAATTTGGTGTTAAAAAATGTTACATTAAAATGTAACATGTGAGGTAACAGTTAAAAAGTCATATCTGAATACAATATACATCCAGATATTCACGAACATTACGATAAATGCGTAAGTTAAGATGAATAAATAAAAAAATATAATTAATGTTACGATTTCCGTTGTTTTTTTTTTTTTTTTATTCTGGCGCGGCAAAGTGACCACACTGCGCCTGATGGTAAGCGCAGTGCCGTCCAGATAGAGTATCAAGTAGCGAGAGACAGTCTATCCCCCGCTACTCAACACAATCATGCCGGCCTGCTGTTTAGCTTCTTCACATTACGCCTAAAGGACCCAGGATCATAGGAAGGAGGGAACACGGTAGCTGGCAAACTGTTCCACAGCTTGATGGTGCGGCAAAAATACGAGTTTGCGAACCTCTTGGTTCGGGCCGGGGTAGTAGATACCACGAAGCTGTGGCTCCGCAATCCAGTACGCGTGGTTCTGGTATGGAAGGGAGAGGATGGGATAAGATCAAACAATTCTTCAGAGCATTCGCCATGATACAGACGGTAGAACACGCTAAGCGAGGAAATATCCCTACGCAGCTGTAGCGGCTCCAGGCTGTTACTCACGTCTGCATCATTCACAATGCGGATGGCCCGCCGCTGCAACCCATCCAAGGCATCGAGAAGGTACCTTGCAGAACCGTCCCAGAGGTGCGAGCAGTATTCCATTCCCGGCCGCACCTGCGCTTTATATAAGCGGTAGAGCTGACCAGGCGTAAAAAACCGCCGCACCCTGTTCAGGATTCCGACCCTGCGTGAAGTGGCGGATATTACGCCCTCGATGTGACTCCTTGGATTAAGATCGCAGCGGATATCCATACCTAGGACACTAAGGTCATTCCGCATTGCGAGTGGAACACCCTGAAGAACGGGGATGGGAGAAAACGGAGACTTCTTGCACGAGAACGCGCACACCTGGGTTTTCTTGGCATTAAACTCAACCCGATTCCTGGTACCCCATGATGAGATGAGATCCAAGGTCTGGTTGAGCTCAACGACAAGATCCTCGCGTCTCCTCTCAGTATCCGCCCGGCAACCAGGCGGCTTGCTGCTATAACGCCCATGAACCGTGCTGTCGTCTGCATAGCAATGAATGTTGCCAAGCGACAACATATCATTGATATGCAGAAGAAACAAGGTGGGCGAAATCACAGAACCTTGTGGTACTCCGGCATTTACTGATATGAGCTGCGAAGCGTGTCCATCAACGAGGACACGTATTCTACGCTCATGCAGAAAGCCGGAAATCCACTTGCACAGGTTGTCGCGCAGACCGTATGCCGGGAGCTTGGAGAGAAGGCCACGATGCCAGACCCTATCAAACGCCTTTGCTATGTCGAGACTCACAGCCAGAGCCTCGCCATGCTTGTCAATCGCCTCTCCCCAGTGATGTAATACGAACGCTAGAAGATCACCCGTTGATCGGTTATGACGGAACCCGTATTGGCGGTCATTGATCAACGAGTGATCCCCTAGGTAGCGAACTAATTGGCTGTTTATCAGTCGCTCCATGACTTTACACATCACTGAGGTTATGGCGATTGGGCGATAATTGTTAGGGTCTGACCGATCACCCTTTTTGGGGATCGGCTGCACATTAGCCTCCCTCCAAGATTCAGGCACAATACCTGAGAGGTAGGACGATCGGTATAGGCGCGTCAGTACAGGAGACAACTCCGCTGCACACTTTTTAAGTACAAACGCTGGGATACCATCAGGACCACTAGCCTTCCGGACGTCGAGAGACTGCAGCTCACGCCGCACATCACAATGCCTGATACGGATTTCAGGCATTGTGTGACCGCAACCGGGCAGCGTAGATGGTAAATGAGTATTGCAGTCCTCGAGTCTCGAATTAGCCGCGAAGAGGTCTGCCAATAAATCGGCCTTCTCCTGCGAGCTATGGGCTAGTGTTCCATTTCGATATCTCAGCGGTGGCAGCGAAGGGCGACAGAAATTAGATTGGACGGCCTTAGCCAAGCTCCAATAAGCACGACTGCTTGTTGGGTTATCGGCCAAAGCACATCCAATCTTGGAGACGCGCTGGGCATCCGCTTTAACATACGCCCTCTTGCAGACCTTGGCAGCACGGTTGTAGGCTGCTTTGAGTGACTTGAGGTTGGGATCCTTCGTAGCGCGACCCCCGATCCAAGCACGATACGCCACCTGTTTCTTGCCAACAGCATCGGCGCATGCACGGTTGAACCAGGAGCGTCCTCGGCCCTTGCCTGCGATCTCAGAGGAAGGAATGTAATATTCCATTCCTATTCTGATCTCGCAAGCAATGGCGTCGGCACTCGCTGAAGGATCCTTTCCATCAAAGCAGCGCTGCCGCCAAGGGATGGATGCGAAGTAATCCCGCATACCATCCCAATCTGCCGACGAGTAGTGCCAGACCCTGCGCTTGACCTTCACGGGAGGAGGCAAAGCGCAAGGAACCGACGTCCCAACCAGGCAGTGATCGGAGGTACCCAGGGGAGCACCAACCGTCACTTTATACCCGGTCGGATGACTCGTCAGCAGTAGGTCCAGCAGAGAGGGCGCATGACTTGCCACATCTGGGATCCTGGTAGGCTGATCCACCAGCTGTGTCAAGCCATTGGTCAAAGCGAATGCATGAGCAGTCCTGCCGGCATGGTCAGTTCTGAAGGAGCCCAACCACAACTCGTGGTGTGCATTAAAGTCCCCCAGAACTACCAATTCCGCTGTTGGAAACTGCTCCTGCGCGTCGTCTGTCGCCTGGCTAATATAATTAAATAGCCGAGTTGTCTCTACGTCCCCGTCGTGTGACCTGTAAAGGCACACGTAAACCCGACTCTGGGAGCCGAGGTCGACGTGCACCCACAGGGTGGAGAAGGAGGGGTCCTCCATGCAGCGCAGACGGCGACAGCAGACGTCCGACCGAACATACAGGCATACCTCGGCCCTCGGCCTGAAGCTTTCTTCAAGCGAGTAGCCGGGGTAAAGCAAGTATGAAGTATCGGTCGGACTACAAATCTGTGTCTCCGTCAAGAAGAGCTGAGCAGGCCGGGCCGTCTCAAGATGGTGGTGGACGGCATTAAGATTAGAATGGAGTCCGCGGATGTTAGCGAACTCCATTGTGAATGCGGTGGTGGGGTTACGCACCGCTGTAGAACCTGCTCTCTTAGTTTGCACTGTCATGGAGTTATGGGAGGGAGAGGTGAAGAAGCGGTCAAGGGTCTAGTGTCAGAGTAGTCAGAAGGCCGCAACAAGCGCCGGTCCACTAAAAGAGCCGAGAGGAGGTGAGCTGATCCGCCGGACGGAAGGGCCCCCGTACCCTCCCGGGATAGGCCGCCGGGACCCCACATCCGGTCACCAACCGGCACGACGGACCCACCCAAGATTATGCGCGGCATGGTGGGGCAGCCTCTCGTGGTGGTTAGCCACGATTGGGCCCCTGTACTGTACCGCGGGCGGCCAGCGGTACCACCGTTTCTACAGGTCTCCCTGGCCGACGGATCAACACGCCTCCAACCGACTGTGAACCGGCTTATACCCGCACGGCCAAACATCGTACCCCAACTCAAGCCCCCTGACGATAACCGGACATACACTGGCTGATCCCGGAACGCGACACACTTGCGTGTGCCACTATGGCGGGTTTTTCGCCCTGTGAACGGTGGTCGCTATCCGGGCGGATACGAATATCCTACCACCAGCATACGTTGCTCTATTACAGCGAGATTAATTGATTCAATGTTTTGTATTGTTATAGGCGCACGTGGTATCGGCGTTCGAGCAAAGTCTGTCGAATATGACCCAGCGTCTGCAGCAGCTTACCGCAACCGCCGAGAGAAAGGTAATAAACACATAATCCGATTTCTATCGTCAAACTACCAATGAGCATCTCGCATGTAAATTATAAAAAAAATATAAATAATAATAGCCCTGTATTAATCATTGTCCCACTGCTGGGCACGGTTCTCCTCTACTAATGAGAGGGGTTAGGCCTTAGTCCACCACGCTGGCCTAATGCGGATTGATAGACTTCACATGCCTTCGAAATTCTTATGAGAATTCTCAGGTATGCTGGTTTCCTCACGATGTTATCCTTCACCGTTGCATGTAAATTAACATATTCCAATTTTATTTTATTTCGGCGTATGTTCCCATCGCCAGTATTCGGAATACAAAATCCATATCAAAGAGTCGTATTTAAAGTACATTTTTTGCCACATCAATTTAGCATTCATTAAATACAACCAAAGCCGTTGTAACCGCTTAAAACCGGTGAGACGGCGACTTCTGCGTTTTTTAATGGAAATAATAATATGGCGGCCTATCCAACTAAACGGTTGTAAATGCCCCTAGTCCGCGTCGATTTCGTTACACCTTAACTGGTTCTGACGGATGCAAATTACTTTCTTTTAATTACTGTTTTTTTTCTCACACATTTTAACTCGATAAAAGGCTGTGAATGAATATGTGTTTTTCCCATAACAGGATTCAGAATTGACAGATCTTCGCCAAACGATTGAGTTACTGCGAAAGCAGTCGATTCAGGCTGGTCTGACAACGGCGCACATGCAGTCTATGGGAATCCGTGCCGACGGTGTCAACGTCACTGGACAGGTAAATACGCCAATTGACTATTTGCATATACATATTTCCCCAATTAGATGGTGACTTTTGGTGTTCGGAGTTCCTACTATTTTACATACATACATATTCACTCACAGAGGGTAGACACAAGTGTAACCAGTACACTCACTTTTCGACGAATTAGTTACGATCCCATAATGTGATAGGGGGCGAGCCGATCCCCATACCGGGCTCAATTCCAGACTTCGGGCTGATACTGATTATTTCTAAATAGCAAAATTACCACTTACACACACATATCACTTTACCCGACCCGGGGATCGAAGCCGGAACCACTGCGCCTCCAAGGCAGTCTCTACCTACTCTCTTGTCTATTTATACCACCAAAAAGTTTGTAAGCAGTGCTAACTAAGCACTATATTTTTACAGCCTCCGTGGCGTATGGGGCGAGTTTCGGTTATGAAACAAAAGGCCGCGTTTCGATTCCTGCACTGAGATAAATGTTTCTGAAATTTACAATATTCGTAGTTCTTGATACACACGATACAGGTTTGACCTAGTGTGGGGCAGCTAGGTGTATTATATTAACCCTTGGAAATACTGGACTTTGTGAGATCTACCTTATGTAGATATAATATGATAGTACTACAGTGCCGCACGAGGATAGTTCGCAGTTATTATTTATTCAATGTTTTGAGTAACATTACTATCTAATATTAATGGGCAGGCGAAAACTGACTAGCCTATCTCATTCTTGAAAAATATGTATATGAACGATATTATTATTGTGTAAGACATCTGCACAATTTAGCAACAAGGTCAATGCTTAGATACCGGTAACCTGAATCCAAGATAACCGCCCCTCTTACCACTTTTCTTTTTAGTATATCACCAATTAAATTCATCATATTTTTCTTTAAGAAAAGGTGAGGGACAGTTCACTAAAAATCGAAATGCTTCATCATCATCAACGAAATTCATCTGAGAATTCTCAGACGTATGCAGATTTCCTCACGATGTTTTCCGTCACCAGTACAGCAAGCGATAATTAACATTTACTAAATCAGAGGTGTATGGCATTTGGGTTAAATTCGAACATACGACCTTCGTCTCGGCAGTCTATACCAGTTTGTCCCTAGTCAGTTCGGGACGACTAGGCTATCGCTAAATTCACTATTGGTGTTTATAAATCACGACTTACATGTAGAATCAGTTCTGGGTGACATGTGTCCAACGTCTCTGACGAAAATAGATTGTAGCAAAAATGGGGCGATCTACATACATACTTATCTCTATCAACTTTTTGTGGGACACTGCGTCATCCGTGAGATAATTTTGTGTACTCTGTAGAAATACGGTAGCGTGATAAATGTATTTACTTCGCCAGCCGTTAAGTGTTTGTTGACGATGATTCGACGGTGTGCTGTCCTCCAAATGTACTGTATCTTTATTGTCTATGCGTTGTATAACCATAGTCATGTTATAGATAGTCTTTTATAATTATGGGAGAGCAAAGAGCAACTCTAGCTTGGCTCGCAAGTATCGTCAAATGTTATTCAGTGTCTACTGAATACTACAAGTTATATATTTATTGTTTATTTAAAAATAATAACAATCATATATTACTTGTAAGCAATAAAAATACACCCAGCAGTCACACACATAGTTACACCCCGCACTAGGTTAAACCTGTATCGTGGATATCAAGAACTACGAGGGTATACGTTGCCACATCACCCAGACCCAAAACAAATATCTATCTGTCACGCAAATATTTGTCTCGGTGCGGGAATCGATCCCACGGCCTCCCGTTTCATAGCTACTCGCCTACTGAGCCATGGAGGCTGTCATATGTATATACTATTATTACCCAATAAGTAATGTAATGTACATAATATTTTCGTCCCTTAGCTTTAAAGCAAAATGTATTTCATGTCCTTTCCTTGTTCATCTCTGCATCACCCTAAGGTTGACTGGGAGAGAATGCCTTTGGCATTAATTCCGCATATATACATTGTATATGAAGTATATAAATAAAAAATTAAAAAAAACAATATTTCAACTAGTTAGATTACCTTGAGAAACAGTGTCAGGGACAAGACATTGATGTTAATACTTCACGTACATAACGTTGTCTTTTTAGAACCTCAGTGCATATTTACACTGTTTTAGTTTACCAATATGTGACCGCATGTAAACAAATTATGATATTGCTAATTGATTTCTCGAGCTAGTATCGAAGTAGGAGATTGCATCGAGATTGTCAATGCGGTGGGTGGTGTGATTTCTTGGATAATTATTATACTAATAGAGTCTATTAACTGAAATAATTAATAAATAACACCATTTTTTTTTGTCGCGGGGAAACGTTTTATTACTACCGCCCGCTCCGGGGTAAGCGGAATAAGAATAAAACGGTTATGCTGGACTAGCCGGTCTTACGACCCAGCATCCCCCTCGCCCGGATGATGGCTATCCGGGCAGCCGCTGGGCCGAGTCCCTACCCCCTATGTACACCCCACCCGACACTACCAGCTAAAACCCCGCGGTGGCCTTCGTCGGCGCTTACGGAGCGATCCCGGGGTAATAAAAAAAATAAAATAAAAAATAAGACCATACAGTCACACACCTGACCCCGACCCAACTAAGATACGAGTTTTGGGTCGTGGGTATCACGAACTACCCTTACTACTTTTATGCTATATGTTTAGTATGTATTCATGATATTCAATATTACTATTAGTATTTCATGTTTAGTTTTAATATATAGTGTATATTTATTTGTAAGTCTATGTATTTGTATGTATTTTGTAAGTACCTAAGTATTTCTTGTTATATAAGTTTATTGACAGCACCGCCGTAATTTCAATTCATTTTATTCCTCTCCATGCATGGTTGTCTGGAAGAGATCGCTCTTAGCGATAAGACCGCCAATTTGTAACACCTAAATAAGTTGATACTGTAACCTGTTTTGTATGTTGTGGTGTAAGAATAAAGTGTTATATTATTATTATTATTATTATTTATTACTTAGTAGCATTTAAAGTATCTTAAGTTATAAATTATATTTTCAAACCTACGTCATTCTATCTCTGCATCACCTAGGGTTCGACTGCAAGAGAATGCTCCAGGCATTAAGTCCACCTTTACATATAAATGTATGTATGAAGTATAAATAAATAAACTACGAGAGATTTTAGGTCTCACAACGCCCAAGACACAATACAAGTTTTTGTGAATCACATAAACAATCGTCTTGGTGCGGGAATCGAACCCGCAGCCTTTTGTTTCACAGCCGACTACTGTCTTGTCAAATGGTTGCAAGTATTTTAATCTACGCTAATCTACGTCACTAAAGTAATGTTTTCTGATACGTATTATCGTTGATTCCAAATAATATACAAAATGTTATTCGATCATTCGTTGCAGTGATACTTTGAAGGTGCAATAAAACCAACGGTAATGCTCCTAACTCGGACTAATAAAACCGGATTCGGTCTAATATTCAGCGAATGAAGGTAATAATACAAAAATACAAGAATTATAATATACCAGATTGCAGTATATTTATGTGTCCAGCAGATTCAAGCTCCAACGCGTCTAATTATAAACTTTGACACAGAAAATTATCTGGTATGCGAATAATTTTCGATAGTAAAATTTTGAATATACGTACTCGTGTATTGAATATACCAACGTTCTAAGTGTACCATGGGTAATCAAGATTTACAATTTCAATCATAGACATAGACACATCGGAAGGGTGCCTGCCTCACCTTAAGTATAAGACCACGGACAATACAATACAATACAATTGTATGCATTTTACATTAGTAGTAGTAATTAGACGAACATACGAAAAAAGCATTTACGCACTGCAGATTATTGTAACTCTTTAAAAGCGTTTGGTAACTGAATTACTTTTGACGTTACATTAGATATTAAAAATGTTACAGATTAAAGTAAATGCGGTGTCTATTTAGATCTATATATATGATTTCAACATTGTATGCGATGGAAGTGCGCTTTTATTTCAATTTATATTCCAGTTAGGAAACGTCTGTATCTTGGTCAATGTGATCAACGATCAATCATTATGCAAGTGTATCGCATTATATGCTCGCTGTTACGAGATCAGTAGCATTATTTTTTATAATATCGATGATAGTCAGTATATTAATTCGAATCGCTCCAATGTATCATTTTTATTTACTGGCTTTTGTTAAGCTACAATCGAGGTTGTTATCTCAATTATTTCAAATATAATTTCTTATCTTCAGGTATGTAGTGAGTACTATACGTACATAGTACATTCTCACATTTCTGTATGTTTAGTAATATTACTAAACATACAGAAATATTACGCTTAAGTAAAAATTGTATCTCATATGGACTTCTTATTTGCTAACCTTGAAGATTTATTTAAACCCGCAATAACAGAAAGCCAAATATCGCAAGGAATACCGAAGGTCGCTGAAATATCTACTGCATACCTTTGATCGAGTCGTCACTCACGTTATCTGTGTCTATTTGTTACTGCATAAAATATCTATATCACTTGGATAAGTAAAGGCACGCAGGTCAAGAATATTTAATATTCTTGGGGTAATTACATTTTTTTTGTGCCTCGATGGGCAGACGAGCAGACGGGCCACCTGATGGTAAGTAGTCACCGCCGCCCATAACCTTCTGCAATACCAGGGCACAGCATAGCCGCTGCCTACCGTTTATTACCATCGAATAAGTTATGAGCATACCAACTGTCATAGTCGGTTTCTAGAGGCATTAAACATTGATATTGGTAATAGATAACAAACAAATCAATACAGCACAATGCAAAATGATTGTCTATAGAGCTATACCTTGTTTCTACAAACTATGGTTTATTAAAGTAGAATGGTAGAAAGTTTACTACATTTAAAAAAGTATCTTCCGTAATTACATTACTGGCATGATGGCGCACGAGAGCCGACGGCTATGGAAAGAAATTTCTAGTAGCAATGTAGGTGCTCTTAATTTGAATCTGTTGACACGAACCTCTAACAGTCTAACACATAGTGTGTACTGTACACGCAAAGCTTACTTCATTTGCATTAAATTGACCATCAATCGATGCGTCCTCGTTCCATATACAATACTCGATGAGAATTGACAAGTGGCATAATATACTAATAGCCATTGGAAGTAAGTTGATGCCATTTATACCGTATGATATGGTATGGTATATTTATGGAACAATTACGGGTTACGCTTTCTAGACACAAATGTGCTGGTATGGAAATTATATTTGTTCATTGCACAGTTGTTCATGGCAACCCGGTAGCGGAGTTTAATTTTTCATGACTCCTGTAGAAATACATTTACACTCACGCCAGTAATCCACGGAGGGGTAGGCAGAGGTGTAACTAGTACAGCCACTTTTCGCCGAATTTATGACTGTCCCATAATGTGAGAATTTCTAAATAGAAAACTCAATATCACTTTACCCGACCCGGGGATCGAACGTGAGATATCAGCACAGCAACCGTGACGCATGCCCAATTACAACTACGCCACCGAGGTAGTATGTTTAGAAATACCATCTGTCATGTATCATTCCCTAGCCGGCAAGCGGAAAAATACTGGCAATACTTCCGTTTTTACGTGTGCGATTTTAACTTTAATATTTTGGAAATAAAATTGATTTTGGCTTGTATTTCACTCACTACTTATTACCTTTCGACTCTTCAGATTAGTTATTACACGTAAAGTTAATCAAAAACGATTATGATCAGGAAAGCAGACTCGTGCTGGTCTATATCCTCGATGGACATTAATCTGCTGTTTTGGAATACGAAATATAACATTTATCAAATATTTACATACGGTAATCTTTGATATACAGTTTTATTTTTAACCGACTTCAAAAAAAGGAGGAGGTTCTCAATTCGACTGTATGTTGCTTTTTTTTTTTTTATGTTTGTTACCTCGTTTCTCTGTACTGTGTGAACCGATTTCGACCATTCTTTCTTTGATTGAAAGCTGGTGCTTGTCATTTGGTCCCATAAAAATATGGTGAAGATCTGATGAATATCTTCGGAGCTGGAGAGGGTAACTCCTTAAAATTAAGTAGTATTCCAGTGGTTCTTTTTGCATTACGTTCATTATAAAAGTTAAGTTTCAGTGAGAGAGGGTAAAAGGGGTGGGGGTGAGGGAGGGGGGTGATAAAATTAAAATACACGTAAATTCTAATATCTTCAGCAGCTTTTAACCAATTTTATATAATTTACCACTAAAAAGCAAAAAATAAATTATTACTTTTTAAATAAAAATTAAACCGCCTTCAAAAAAACCCAGACACAACTAAAAAGCAAAAAATAATTGGTTACATTTAAATCAATTAGTTATATGCAATTTAAATCAATTATTTGGAGTCGGTGCCAGCCAAAACATGGAAAAAACAGAATAATCAGGCATACAAAAAAATATAAAATAGATCCAGACTTGGTTTTTATAAATCTAAAAGTAAAGAAAACAACACCGGCACCGACTCCAAAAATAATTGATTTAAATTGCATATAACTAATTGATTTAAATGTAACCAATTATTTTTTGCTTTTTAGTTGTGTCTGGGTTTTTTTGAAGGCGGTTTAATTTTTATTTAAAAAGTAATTAGCATCGATTTAATGACTGAATATTTAAATTTGGCAACAAACTTTATCGGCAGTCATTATCTTAAATGTTAATATAATTTAAATAAAACACAATCATAAAGGCCAACGATGTTTTGCTGAATTTTCTAACATCGCAATATTCTGAATTTGGTAATATTAAGTACCTACTTATCATCGCAGAAATACTGATAAAATGGTCATCGTTATATAACTATTTATACTATTTACTAATTATTTGTAGTAAAATAATAAGTAAAATGACTGCCTCGGTGGCGCAGTGGTAATTGCGCATGCGTTACGACTGCTGTGCTGAGGTCTCGGGTTCGAACCCCGGGTCGGGTAAAGTGATATTGGGTTTTTCTATCTAGAAAATCCTCAGTATTAGCCCGGAGTCTGGAATTTGTGCCCGGTATGGCGATAGGCTCGCCCCCTATCACATTATGGGACCGAAATTCGGCGAAAAGTGGGTGTACTCGTTACACCTCTGCCTACCCCTTCGGGGATTACAGGCGTGAGTGTATGTTTTGCAAAAATTATCACAATAGATACTATACATTAAGTATATTTCTTTGTATGATAGTTCTACGAGCAAATGCTTTTAAAATCGTCATTTGGGAACAAATTTTAATTCTGTTCCGTTAACATTCTTTGTCCGGAAACTCAAGAAGGTATAAATAAATAAATACACCCAACAGTCACTCACATATGTCTGATCTCACACTAGTAAACCTGTATCGTGGGTATCACAACACCTAGACCTGAAATAAATATCTGCCTGTCACACAAACATTTGTCTCGATGCGGGAATCGAACTCACGTCCTGCTAAAATGGAATTGAATTCTCTGGGTTTATCCTTGTTTGTTTTTCTAAAGATTCAAACCAGGGTTTAAAGGATTTATTTGTAATATTCTGTGTTGTCTGAGATCTGCGTGGGACGCATAATTATTTTGAGATTTAGGTAGTAAATCTTCTTAGTATAATAAATAGTTTTAGATTAAGATCAGACAATTCAGAGAAAAGTTTTATGGAAACATGTCCGGGTTTTATTTATCTTACAGAAGGCAACGCTTCTGCAAGAGAGCAGTCTGTTAAGATCTCTCAGGCATACAAATATGCCAGAGTCACTGACCTACACACTGATTCTAGATTGCAACTGGATCCGTAATACTTAGAACTATCGATGTCGGGTATCGATTGCCAGTAATCATTTGGTATTCGACGTTTAGTTATATGAAATAGGTATCAGTCCAAAGTGACGATATTTTATTATGTTACGCACCAGCTTTTGTCCGTAGCTTCTTATGCAGAATTAAGTCTATCGATACCATAGCAGACTATGCCCAAAACAAAACATAACTACACCCAAAATTTCCCTGGATAAAAATATTTTCCCCGCCTCAGAATCGAACCCGCAATTGAGATAATAATAATAATAAATAAATAATACTAGCCCATAGCCTGTATTAAACATTGTCCCACTGCTGGGCACGGGCCTCCTCTACTAATGAGAGGGGTTAGGCCTTAGTCCACCACGCTGGCCTAATGTGGGTTGGCAGACTTCTCATACCTTCGAAAAACTCTCAGATACGCAGGTTTCCTCACGATGTTTTCCTTCACCGTTAAAGCAAGCGATAATTAAAATGTTAATACACACATAACTTTAGAAAAGTCAGAGGTGTATGCCACTTGGGTTTCGAACCTACGACTTTCGTCTTGACAGTCCGTACCGAAACCAACTAGGCTATCAAGATATTGAGGCAATTGAGATACAAAGTAGAATGTTTTAATCCAGGTTCTATATGTGTGCCTAATTGCAATCGGTCGAGGCAGTTTATCACCACCTTTTAGAACAGTATTGTAATGTTACAACGCGAATTTATCGTACAAAATTGCATAGTAATATTACAACAAGACTGCTCTAAGAGGTGATGGTAGGCCGGCAGTAGTTTTTTTTTAGTGTTACTTTATGATACTTACTCGATATCGTTTAATTTTCATGTCATTGGATGGCAAATATCAATGTACGAAAATTCTTTTTGTAGCAGGACCCTACGACGCAAAACCAACAGTCGTCACCACAGCGCAACGCACAGACTGGCAATGGAGCGATCACGCGTCACCTCTCCACAGACAGCGTGTCGAGCATCAACAGCCTGAGCAGTGGCTCGTCAGCGCCTCACGACAAGAAACACAAGAAAAAAGGATGGGTATGTTGTTATATCTATTCAATTGAGTTTTTGTGTAAAGGTTAAGGTCGCAACATTGGATCCGTTTTCGAATGACTTTCCTCGTAAACATGTAATTTATTCTATGAATTGACGACTCATATCTCCTACTAGCTGTTGCTCGCGGCTCCGCCCGCGTGGTGGTCATGTGTGGGAAAAAAAGTATACCTTACAAAATACCAATTTTCATGCGTTTAACTTCAAAAATGACGGATTTTCATACAAACTTTCTTCCCCTATTTTACCCCGTTAGGGGTGGAATTTCCAAAAATCCTGAAACATATATTTTTTATTTTTAACTGATAGACCAAATACCAATTTTCATGCCTTTAACTTCAGAAATGTCGGATTTTCATACAAACTATCATCCCCTATTTTACCCCCTTAGGGGTGGTATTTCCAAAAACCCTTGCTTAGTGGATGCCTACGTGATAAAAGGTACCTACTGTCAAAATTTCAAGTCTCTAACCCCAGCCGTTTAGGCTGTGCGTTGATCGATCAGTGAGTCAGTCAGTCAGTTTCTTCTTTTATATATACAGATAATACTCGGAGATTCAGGATCTTACGAAAATCTTTAGCACACTCGTGCGAAATCCAATAACCAATAACATCCCTACAATAGTTTTACGAAGTTTACATCTAGATAGATGAAAAGGTGAAGAGTTTTACAATGTTTTGACAAGGTGAAGGGCCTGTTTCACAATGTTCAATTAATTTTATGATTTTTAATTCTTAGTCACATAATTAACAATAGCATATCAATGTGAATCTATTTACCTTTTAAAACTCCTAGACACCTATAACACTTGTTTATTGATGAAACATTTGTCAAAACAATTTGAATATTTCCAAACTTAATTATAATTTAAAACATAATGGCCGTTACAGTTTCAAAACGGAGATTGTGCAAGCTTCACCTACATTTAATATAGTTTTATAATAGAGACTGAATAAACATCACATTTTTTGTTACAACACTACTGCAGTAAGTACATTCAATTATGCTCTGTTATTTTACATACAACGAAACACTTGTTCAAATGAGTGTTTCACGGCTATTACCATAGTATGTGAATGTAAAAATTTAGGTACTTTTGTATGACAAAATTTATTTCTAAATCATAAAATTTCACGTGAAAACAAAACCGAATCAACGTCTTTAACTCCGACAAGTTTTAAAAACAATTGTCAGAATTATTTAAATTGGATTCAGTTCAGAAATCTATTCTCAAAAACGAAGAAATGTTTACGTTAACAACCAAACGATCCCCATTGTATAATACTTTGATCCAACTATGCGTTCATAAAATGATCTAATACATTTAACACTTTATACTCTGAAGAATAACAAACAATTAACTCATATCAGTTTTGACAGTAGCTTTTATTAGTAAGTCTGTGATCTCTCTAGAAGACTTGGGAGCATGATTGACAGTATTGACAATAACATTGATTTGCAACCTATATCTCCCGTTTGATCTATAAGCCAAATCATATCAGTCACTGATGCATCAATGCTGTTTGATTTTGAAAGTCCCGTTTTAGTTGTGTTAGCAAACTAGTCTGAGGTGTACTTCTCTATTAATGAATGGCTACTATGAGTATATACTGCATAAAGATGTTTATTGGTAAAGAATCACAGACACAATGCCCGCGTCGCCCGCGCTCTACCTTTTACCACGCTGCATATCGGTCAGGAAGTTACATATGCCGACTCGAGTCCAATGTTGCAAATGATACAAATTCATGTATATAATTAGTATCGTTTTATTATAGTACTCAGAGACACCATTTGTCCAATCCCTACTAAAAGCGCGGTAACGCCATGTCAGCGAATGGTGTCCCATAAATTTACTTAATGCACAGTACCCACAAACGCGTTGCTTGACGCGACCATCGGAAGTCTCCTCATAACGTTGTTTTCCTTTTATGTATTGACGAACGTATCATTCCATAGATAATAGCTAAACATCAAATCATTTCTCATTTAACAATAGCTGCGTTCGTCGTTCACGAAAGCGTTCTCACGGAATGCGAGGATATCGAAGACAGCGAAGCACTCGTCCCTCGGGCAACTGTCGTCGCAGGACAGCTCGTCGGGCTCGCATCACTACGACGACCCGCACACAATACGAGAGGGCAGCAATGAGAACAGTCTAGAACATTCCCACGAAGCGCTTCCCGACGCTAAGGAGAAGCCGACGCAACCAGCCAAACCTGATGAACAGACCAAAGGTTAGAATTTTGAAATTGTTTATTAGGATTAATAGCAATCTAGGCGGAACTATGCTTTTCTATTATTTAATGAATACGATGTTCTACATATAGATGTTTGGTAAATGGTAGCTACAAAGAAACAAACCTCAAGTCTTGCGTGCCTTCTTATTATTTCGTTGGTTTCTTCTTCCTTTTATTATCCAGAAGTAATTCAATCTAATAAGTCATTATTGTTTCATAGTGTTCAAGTTTCAAGGTATACCTGATTCCAATGTCATGACATTGTAGTAATGACTCATGACGTCAAGTTAAGTCGATGTAAAAATCAACTTAAACTCGTTTAGCTACAATAATACATTCAACAATTAGAACCACTTTTAGTAAGAAACGGGATGTTGTTACCAATTTGGCATTCGAATTATCAATGCCCAATTAAATCAAAATTGTTCCGGAACATTTTTTTTGCTATGCGTAGTCAAACACAAAAGTGATGGAGTTTTGTTCCAACAAACTTTGTTATGTCAGTTAAATAATGCCTTACTTTTAAGTCATTCTTTGGTAAATGTTCGAGTTGTGACATTAGATAATATCGTTTTATTACATACATACGCACTTCTGCCTGTAATGTCCGAAGGGGTATGCAGGGGTAACACCTCTGCCTACTCCTTCGGGCAAATTAGTGTACTGGTTACAAGCAGTGCACCCATATTTCGCCGAGCTTATTACCGCAACATGATGATAAAGGGCGAGCCGTTCGCCATACCGGACACAATTTGAGACTCCAATATTTCCAGACAGACAGATAGACTACCCAATATCACTCTTACCGACCCGAGAATCGAACCCGAGTCCTCAGCACAGCAGTCGTACCGCCTACGCATTACAACTGCGCACTGAGGCAGCCACCTTTTTATCATCTTTTTATTATTTTCGATAAATATATTAACGATATGTAATATACCAGAATGGTCTGATAAACAACTTACTAATAAAGCACTATTTAATTCAAACAGCGATGTAAACACATAAATGGACAAGGCGTCGTTTTCAGTACTTATGCACACGTAATTGACTTGCTTTTTATGGCCAGTGTAAACAATGGGCCCGACAGTTTGCATTGCCTACAAAATTAGGTTGACCAAGTGAAAGCTAAGGCCAACTAAGCGTTGAACTTAATCAGATGTATCTCACACAATGTTGTCTCCCGTGGCTCGGAGCTAGAAATCGAATTATGTCTGTAAAGGTTTTAATAAAACTATAAACGCAAATCGATCTAATATTAATAAAGGTTATTTCTTAGTTATTCGTAAGCAGTACTTCAAGTACTTGATATCTATTTTATGAAATTGTAAAGACCAAGGTTTTTGTGTCGAAATATCTTTGTCTTGTCATTTAAGATAAACATTTAACAAAACAGGTTTACTTTGTTACAATGTGATTTTTCCTCACTTATTATAATAAAAGCAATAAACACAATCTCAGTTCCTTTACATTATGCAGTGCAATGTCTTTCTACTCTTTGCAGTTTAATAATTCGGTTTTTGCAATTATTAACTGCATGCACTACGTGCTGTGCAAATTGACATTGAGGTAAAGTTCTCGCAACTGTGAACATTCAACTGTATATTATATCATTGAATATTATGTCGAGATTGCAACAAATTTATTAAGTAATAAGTTCATAAATTAAGTATTATTAATATAGTCAAATTCGAATAAGTGAAACCTGCATACTATACATATTAATGATTTATCTACCTGAATAAGTAGGGAAAGTTCTTTTTATATGACATTGTCTTAGTTCCTCGATAACATTCAAGATCTTGAAATATTGCAAGAACAAAATAAATCTCATATTCGTTCCACGATCGGGACTTTAATTTGTTTTCTCTCTTATAATAACACCCAACAGTCACACACATAGCCCCGATCCCACAACAAGATACGAGTCTTGTGTAGTAGGTATCAGGGACTACGAGAGACTTTCGGTCTCACAACACCCAGACTCGACACAAATATCTGTCTGTCACCCAAACATTTGTCCCGGTAGGGAATCGAACCCATGGCCTCTCGTTTAACATCTGCTCGTCTACTGCGCCACGGAAGCTATCATAATAATCAATTTATACACAAACCATACGCATTTAAAATATATCTGAACACTTCCCTGCATTTTCGAACCATCGCAACCGATTTACGTCAATCTATAGTCGGTAACTAAGTATTGATTTTGACTACGAACGTTCTATTCAAATGTATTTTGTAGCTTTACGTCCATACAAACAAAATGAAATCTATGTCAAATCTCGCTTACGTCCAATATCATGTTCATGTCTTCTTTGTTCTCATTCTTACTAAGTAACCAATAACCTATATATTTATTATAATTATCATTAAGTTACCTTCTTATATTAGCTTCCTTAGAACCTAAGATCCCCAGAATAAATATTTTTTCTGACTTGTGAAAGAAACCAAGTAAAATATTGAATGGTTGAAGAGTTAATAATTAAATACATCCAACAGTCACACACATAGTCCCACGCTAGGTAAAATCTAAATCGTGGGTATTAACTACGCGACACCAACAACACCGGGTTCGATCCCCGGGTCGGGTAAAGTGATGTTGGGTTTTTCTATCCAGAAATTCCCAGTATTAGCTCGGAGTTTGGAATCTGTGCCCGGTATGGCGATAGGCTCGCCCCCTACCACATCATGGGACTGAAATTTGGCGAAAAGTGGGTGTACTAGTTACACCTCTGCCCACCCCTTCGGGGATTACAGGCGTGAGTGTATATGTATGTATGTACCAACAACACCCAGACCCGAAACAAATATCTGTCTGTCACACAAACATTTGTCATGGCTACTCGCCCACTCCGCCAGGGAGGCTCCCGAATTGTTAAGACGACGTTATTATTGTTATAGATAATAAAGAGGAGTCCGTGTTAGTAGACGAGTTGAAGCGGCAGCTCCGGGAGAAGGACCTCGTGCTGACCGATATTCGACTGGAAGCGCTCAGCTCCGCGCATCAGTTGGAGAGTCTCAAAGACACCGTTATAAAAATGAGAGTAAGTATATATTTCTTTACCAGCACAATATTTTGTATACCATTTATTTTATACCACGATGGTGGCAAATAAGCTTACGGCCCGCCTGATGGTAAGCGGTTACTGTAGCCTATGGACGCTTACAACATCAGGAGCATCACATGCACGTTGCCAGCCATTCATAAACCTATTTACTCCCTTCTTGAAGAACCCCATACTGTAGTCACCTTGTAAAATTTCGGAAGGGAAGCTCATTCCACATTCAGATTCTATCAGAAAATTTGATAAAAATACATATTATTATTTTTTTATTCGAAATAGGCTTGCGTTTGACCACTATCTCGCCTGATGGAAAGTGATGATGTGGTCTACGGTGGAGCACGCTTGCCTAGACGATACCTATTCACTCTTGACTTGAAGATACCCAGGTCGTAATTTTCGGGAAATATAGACTCCGGCAAAGAGTTCCACTCTCTAGCGGTGCGCATGATAAATGTACTAGCAAAACGCTTCGTGCGCACTGGTGGAATATCAACCATGTATCGATGACGCTTCGCCGAGTCTCTTGTCGTCCGATGATGGAAAGGGGTTGGGGGAATTAAATCTTCTAAAATACAGAACAAAAGTTGCTTTCCAAAGATGGCAATCGTCCAAACCTCACAACCGTAGTCCGTAATACTTTATCAAATTCAGTTTACTCGAAATACGCTTATGATTCTAAGCAGCATTCTAATTGTTGAGGTAAATTTTATAGACTTTTGTTACGTGACTTAATTTGAATTAAATCATATTTAGTTTTATACGCAATGAAGGATTGGAATTTATAGTTTGAATTAAAATAACGTTGTTATTCTATAGTTGTAGATGTCTAGTTCAAATTATTTGTTTTTTTATAAAATGCATAGTAATTATTAATAGAAGGAACACTTAGCAATTCAAATGTCGTAAAAAATATATCAGTGCTGCTGAATTATACATTATTGTGTTAATTCTGTTGTCACCGGCTACATTAAAAATAATTTATGTAATTTTAAATTAGGATCAGCTTTAGTTCTCAGTCAAACAAAGCAATGTGTAGAGAGAGAGAAATTGCCGTCAAAGAATCTATATTGCCAACAATTAATACCGGCAATATGACGGATTCTGATTATAATATTCTAATTTCGATCTGTGTGAATTGCGGTTGAATTTCAACCATCAATATAGTTTAATTGCTATTTTTTTAATTATTTGATTATTATAATTGTTATTTTGTTTCTATGATTTGATTAGAAATAGGGTTGTTGACTTGAGAGACGGTTCTGATGAGTTGCTAGCAAAAGATTGCTACTATGGTTGTGAGGTTTGGACAAATCCCTTTTTTGGTTCGAAAGCAAATTTTGTTCTGTGTTTTAAAAGGTTTTACAGCCTTCTTTAATTATAAAACATTGCACTAGTCGATGCAGATTTGAATTTCCTATATTGCCATATATTTTCATTTTTGCCTAAATACCTACTTTGGGAAATATAAGTGGACAACTTATATTTCCAACTCCTCCCTATATTTTTATATGATTAAATTCGTTGCGGGATAAAAGACAGTTAAGCATTCCCAGAGGCTTGCCGAGTTTCATTACTCGGTGTCGAAAAAATGCGTGCCATTGTTGATCCTGTCGAAACAGGAGTTACAATGGCGGGTGAGTGGGCGGGAAGGTAAACTACCTACTTTGCTAACTTTATTTCTATACGACTCATATATTTATAAAATGTACACGTTTGTTACAGAACGAGATGTTAAACCTGAAGCAGAACAACGAGCGTCTGCAGCGGCTGGTGACGTCACGCTCGCTCGCTGGTAGCCAGAGCTCCCTCGGCACGGGCGGCTCCGCAGTCGAAGACCCGAGGCGGTTCAGTCTCGCGGACCAAGCGACCATGCACCAGGTTATTAATAACACTCCTGGCTCATATAGGCGTAGTGTGAAGAAACTACTCAGCAGGCTGGCATGATTGTATCGACAAGCAAGGCATAGTTCTCTTCTACTTGATACTATAACTGGACGGTACTGCGCTTACCAGGTGCAGTGCAGTGCTAGAATAAAAAAACAAAGTCTGTGAGTCAGTCTGATTGTGCTAAACTTTCTCAGTAAATTGGGTAAAGATTTAATTCCGGTTTTTGCCAATAATTGACATGATGATTTGTGGGAAAGTTTTTGCATGTATTTTAAGATTTTTCAAGGCGCAAATAATCAATAAAAATATTTTGTAGGCGGCGATCGACATCCACGCTCAGCCTTTAGACCTGGACTTCAACTGCATGGCGTCGACACCAACGATCGATTTCTCAAAGAAAGGCTCCCCGAAGTCCAGTTTGGTCGAGCCCATATACGGGAATAAGGCTGCCTGCGAACTGAACGAGAATAACGAGACGTTGTTAGGAGCGTTGAATGGAGCCAGTGATTTGTTCTCGAACGGCCTTAATGCTGGGGAGCGATTGAGCGGTGATTATGACATCAACAGTGTGTTACCGCCGCCTAAGACTCGCGAGTTGGCGATTGGTGAAAGCTACTCTGATATTGGTAAGTTTATTCCTACTATATGGGTATAGATAGATAGATAACTCTGTTTTGAACACCATCATAATAATATTACAACAAGAAACCTTAAGACTAGAGTACAATAGGCGGTCTTATCGCTAAAAGCATATAAGCAAAGGGTAAAGATAACATAGTATTGAAACATAATGATAGATATCTTCATACTTTAGGTAATTGTATTCTTTAAAAGAAGTTGAAAATTACTTGATGTTACAATACATCTGGTTTTCATGTCAGTGGCTGACTTTCATGCATTATATAGAAGGGCTTCCTACCCTTAAAATTAAATTGAATATTCCTTTTTTCATAGAAAAAAGACTAGTTCTAAAATATTCTTAGAAAACTAACTTTCTAATTTATTTAATTTGTCACTCACGGATCATACATACATCATCTCTTGCATTAATTAAAGTATATAATTTATGTTGCATATTTATTACTGATATATTTCCTCGTCAGGGTCACAATGTATTTTAAGTGTCATCTTCTTCATACCTTGCCCGTGTGCCAATATATCTATCTAACAATCATCTAAATACGACTTTACTTCGTGTTCTCATATATACTATTTAATTATCAGGTGTAGCAGATAGCCAGGGAGACACGACTGATGGCAAGAAAATAGCAATAGCAGTATATTTAGGTCAACCTGAAACATTCCAAAGATATTTCGAAGAGGTCCAAGACACTTTGACCGAGTCCGAGTGCAGGTTCTACGCCAAGCAATCTGCCAGCGCGTACAACCACTTCGAGAAGCAAGCCAGTTTCGAATCGCCCAGAATGTCCACCAATCACAGTCCAGAAGTGGAGACGCAAGACTACCCGCAAATCAACAAATCGAACACGAATAGCCTTAAAAGCAACAAATCTACGCACAGTAGCTCCTATAAGAATGTGTATAACAGTGATTCGACAATAAACTGCAATGAATACACTATAGCCTATACTTATATATCTGGCAAGACCACTTGGCAGAATTTAGATTATATAGTTAGGAAGTCGTTTAAGGACTTTTTGTCTAGGATAGATCTGGGCACGAACCTCGGTCTGAACACGGACTCTATAACGTCGTACCATTTGGGTGAAGCGACCAGAGGGCCGGAGATTGGATTCCCGGAACTGCTGCCGTGTGGTTACATCATCGGAACTGTGAACACCCTGTACATTTGCCTACAAGGAGTCGGCAGTCTGGCATTCGATAGCCTTATACCAAAAAATATTGTATATAGGTAAGTCTTTTTTTATTTATCCATCGATTTTTAAACAGCTTGTAATTGTTGTGCATATGTTAATATAATAGCATAAATTATTTGATGATATAACAAAGTTAATTTATACCAAGAATGCATTCTAATAAAATTGAATAGAAAGTCATGTCAGTAGAGAAGTATAATTAAGTTTTAAGTGCCATAAAACAGAGAAATAGTTTGCCTTTACCTCCATTTCACTTTCAAATCTACATTGTATTGCGGAGTTATCGTATCATAAAAAGAATATTTCAGTAAGTACTTTCTTATACAAAGTAAGAAATAACAACTTTCTTAAAATCAATTTATCAAAAGAGCATCAATTGAAACAGATGATACCCATGTGAGAGGCCGGGTGATAGGTGAGTGTGTATATTAATAAACAGTATACAAATAATATTATACATTTCGGCATTACACTGAAAAATAATATCAACTTTTGGATTTTTATATATTGGCTTAACTTTTTTTAAATGCCTCGATAGGCAGACGAGCAGACGGGCCACCTGATGGTAAGTAGTCACCGCCGACCATGGACTTCTGCAATACCAGGGCACAGCAGAGCCGCTGCCTACCGTTGAAGGATTACTCTTTTTAAGCCTCGTTTAAAGAAGAACATGTCATAGTGCTCAGGGAACACCGCAGCAGGGAGTTCATTCCAGAGCTTGCACGTACGTGGTAAAAATGAACGCCGGAAACGAACCGTGTCTGACGGAATCGTTTTCAGGTGGTATGGATGAACTCTGTTGCGGTCTCGGGTGGTGCGATGATAAAATGGTGATGTAGGCACCATTTTAAAGAGTTTCTCGGAGCACTTCCCGTGGAACAACCGATAGAACAAGCAGAGAGTTCTCTAATAGTGTTTCTTGTAGTTCCCGATATCTACGATATTAAATAATTACCTAGTCAGGTCATAAATTCTGTCACATGTTTAATATAAAATAATTGAAACAAGTTTATTCATTATGTAACCATTTATATACCAAAATGTACTTAACAAAACATAGATTCTTATGACACTAAAGTTTATTCAAAATGACCTCCGTGATTTTGAATACAGGCCTTCAATCTGCGCGGCCAGTTGTCCATCGCAGCACGAACGAGGTCCATGTCAATATCAGCGGCTGCCTTAATCAAGGATGTCTTGAGTGACTCCAAATTGGGATGAGGCTTTGAGCACGCCTTTTCCTCCAAGTGTTGCCATATCTTGTAATCTAACGGATTCAAATCTGGACTGGAGGAGGGCCAGTCTTCGTGCCGGATGAAGTCGATTTCACGCGCCGCCAGCCAGTCTTGTGTGCTCTTCGCTCTATGAGCTGGCGCCGAATCTTGTTGGAATACCCAGTGCCTGTTATTGAACATGTTATGAGAAACAGGTTCCACAAGGTTCGTCAAGACTGTATTTTGATACACAACTGCATTCGTTTTTACACCTTTCTCACAAAAATGTACCTCTGTTAAGCCCCAATAAGAAACTCCCAACCATACCATGAGCGAGGATGGAAAATGACCTCGTTGGACACGCGGAATACGGTTGCTCGCTTCTTCACTACTGTGTGCGTACACCTTATCATTTTGTTTGTTGTAGCTATCTTCTACGGTGAAATTTTTTTCATCTGAAAAAAGAATTTCCCGATATTTTTTTCCCGCGTACCGCTTCAACAAAGCGCGGCATCTCTTCAGTCTCAGGTCCATTAGACGAGCATTCAAACGATGTCCTGTTTTTCTTCGATATGCCCGAAGCCCTAAGTCTTCATTTAACACCATTTTCACCGTGGTTCTGCTTAACCCCATCTGAAGGGCCAACAGTTTCTGCTTACGTTTGGGATTTCTTTGAATTCGCGCCTTCACAGCTTTTATCACTGCTGGAGTCCTAACAGACCGAGGGCGACCACTTCTTGACCTGTCATCTACACTAGAGTCTTCATTGTATCGTTTGATGGTACGATAAACGACTCTTGTGGTTATATTCAAATTTTTCAGTATGTTAAAAATTTGAATTGGCGCGTAACCGCAACGATGCAACGCAATTAGGTACTGCAGCGTCCACTCCATATTTAAAAATGAGTAAAATTCTAAAAAGTATACATTTTTATTTTCATGAACAATTTGAAATTCGAATTCAATAAACTTTTTTGTGGCCAGCATTCTAAAATAAAAGTTTTTACTGTGTGACAATACTTATGACCTGACTGTGTATATCATACGATGAGTTCGGGGTTATGATTGTTAATTATGTGTTACTAGATGTTGCCCTAGGCTCCGCCCGCGTGGAGTTTATTTTTGGGAGAAAAGGTATACAATCCATGGAGGCATCTTAAGCTATTACCCATTTCTATTTTTGCTATCCCATAGGAAGCGTGCATTTTTCTGGATAAAAAGTGGCCTATGTCATTTTCTGATCCCTAACCTGCCACTATGCAAAAATCATGTCGATCCCTTGCTCTGTGAACCTTAAATTTTTCCGGGATAAGAAGTAGCCTATGTGCTATTCCAGACTTTAATCTATATCTGTGCCAGATCCGTCCAACTGTTGTAACGTGATTTAGTAAAAAAACATCCATCTATTCATCCAAACATTCGCATTGATAATAGTAGTAAGATTATCACGCATATTATGGCAACATTGCACATTTTCTAAACGGTCTTTATCTTTGTCCCCAGATATGTTTCCCTGCTATCGGAACACAGGCGAGTGATACTCTGCGGTCCCAGCGGCACTGGAAAGTCATACTTAGCGGCAAAACTAGCTGAATTTTACGTTCAGAAAACACAAAGACGAGGCAATCCCGCCGAAGCTGTAGCTACGTTCAAGTAAGTCATAAACATCAAATATCATCTAGGAGGTTTAGTATATGTAGGTCTCTCCAATGCAAGACATCGTTTGAGAGTTGTGTTCCGGTTTCAAGGATATAGAAGCCAGTGAAATTATCAATCAATATGAGACTTATGCTTTACATACACGCTCACATTTGCATTCTATGGTAGGCAAAAATATTGAGTACCACAAACCCCTACCACCTAAAAAGTCCCTACACCTTTTTCTCCTTTTCTAAATTCATTCTTTTCATACTTTATTATACATTTTCGACGGTTATAGTTAACTATACAAGGACGAATCACTAAGCGCCCAATCGTTTAAGATTTTAATTGAATGAAAAATGTATTTTGAGGTAGGGTAAACTTATATTCGGCGTTTTGTGACTTGCATGAAGTGTGTGATGATAGAACGACAAGGCTAGATTTGGTGGTATTAATGATTATTTTGGAACAGTATCGGCATGACTCCTGTGGTCGATTGAACAGTTTTTGTGTGTATTATGGATCTTTCGACATTAACATCGACATGGATATCGACAGTGTGGACAGGAAGTCGTGCAACGAGCTGCGCGCGTACCTGGCGAACATCGCGGAGCAGTGCGGCGCGGCGGCGGCCGGCGAGGAGGCGCCGCTGCCCTCGGTGGTGGTGCTCGACAACCTGCAGCACGCCTCCGCGCTCGGAGACGCCTTCGCGGGACTGTTACCGCCGGACAACAGGAACATGCCCGTCATTATAGGTACAACTACTGACTACTTACTACTTACCACTTACTACTCACCAGTTACTACTCGCCACTTACTACTCGCCACTTAATACTCGCCATTTACTACTCGCCACTTACTACTCGCCACTTACTACTCGCCACTTACTACTCGCCACTTACTACTCGCCACTTACTACACGCCACTTACTACTCGCCACTTAATACTCGCCACTTACTACTCGCCACTTAATACTCGCCATTTACTACTCGCCACTTACTACTCGCCACTTACTACTCGCCACTTAATACTCGCCATTTACTACTCGCCACTTACTACTCGCCACTTACTACTCGCCACTTAATACTCGCCATTTACTACTCGCCACTTACTACTCGCCACTTACTACACGCCACTTACTACTCGCCACTTAATACTCGCCACTTACTACTCGCCACTTAATACTCGCCATTTACTACTCGCCACTTACTACTCGCCACTTACTACTCGCCACTTAATACTCGCCATTTACTACTCGCCACTTACTACTCGCCACTTACTACTCGCCACTTACTACTCGCCACTTAATACTCGCCACTTACTACTCGCCACTTAATACTCGCCATTTACTACTCGCCACTTACTACTCGCCACTTACTACTCGCCACTTACTACTCGCCACTTACTACTCGCCACTTACTACTCGCCACTTACTACTCGCCACTTACTACTCGCCACTTAATACTCGCCACTTACTACTCGCCACTTAATACTCGCCATTTACTACTCGCCACTTACTACTCGCCACTTACTACTCGCCACTTACTACTCGCCACTTACTACTCGCCACTTAATACTCGCCACTTACTACTCGCCACTTACTACTCGCCACTTACTACTCGCCACTTACTACTCGCCACTTACTACTCGCCACTTACTACACGCCACTTACTACTCGCCACTTAATACTCGCCACTTACTACTCGCCACTTAATACTCGCCATTTACTACTCGCCACTTACTACTCGCCACTTACTACTCGCCACTTACTACTCGCCACTTACTACTCGCCACTTACTACTCGCCACTTACTACTCGCCACTTACTACTCGCCACTTACTACACGCCACTTACTACTCGCCACTTAATACTCGCCACTTACTACTCGCCACTTAATACTCGCCATTTACTACTCGCCACTTACTACTCGCCACTTAATACTCGCCATTTACTACTCGCCACTTACTACTCGCCACTTACTACTCGCCACTTACTACTCGCCACTTACTACTCGCCACTTACTACACGCCACTTACTACTCGCCACTTAATACTCGCCACTTACTACTCGCCACTTAATACTCGCCATTTACTACTCGCCACTTACTACTCGCCACTTACTACTCGCCACTTAATACTCGCCATTTACTACTCGCCACTTACTACTCGCCACTTACTACTCGCCACTTAATACTCGCCATTTACTACTCGCCACTTACTACTCGCCACTTACTACTCGCCACTTACTACTCGCCACTTACTACTCGCCACTTACTACTCGCCACTTAATACTCGCCACTTACTACTCGCCACTTAATACTCGCCATTTACTACTCGCCACTTACTACTCGCCACTTACTACTCGCCACTTACTACTCGCCACTTACTACTCGCCACTTAATACTCGCCACTTACTACTCGCCACTTACTACTCGCCACTTACTACTCGCCACTTACTACTCGCCACTTACTACTCGCCACTTACTACTCGCCACTTACTACTCGCCACTTACTATTCGCCACTTACTACACGCCACTTACTACTCGCCACTTAATACTCGCCACTTACTACTCGCCACTTAATACTCGCCATTTACTACTCGCCACTTACTACTCGCCACTTACTACTCGCCACTTACTACTCGCCACTTACTACTCGCCACTTACTACTCGCCACTTACTACTCGCCACTTACTACTCGCCACTTACTACTCGCCACTTACTACTCGCCACTTACTACTCGCCACTTACTACACGCCACTTACTACTCGCCACTTAATACTCGCCACTTACTACTCGCCACTTAATACTCGCCATTTACTACTCGCCACTTACTACTCGCCACTTACTACTCGCCACTTAATACTCGCCACTTACTACTCGCCACTTAATACTCGCCATTTACTACTCGCCACTTACTACTCGCCACTTACTACTCGCCACTTACTACTCGCCACTTACTACTCGCCACTTACTACTCGCCACTTACTACTCGCCACTTACTACTCGCCACTTAATACTCGCCACTTACTACTCGCCACTTAATACTCGCCATTTACTACTCGCCACTTACTACTCGCCACTTACTACTCGCCACTTACTACTCGCCACTTAATACTCGCCACTTACTACTCGCCACTTACTACTCGCCACTTACTACTCGCCACTTACTACTCGCCACTTACTACTCGCCACTTACTACACGCCACTTAAATGTGTGTATGTATATGCTATATCCAGTGATATTGCAAAAGAATGCCTATATGAAAATGGAAATATTACATATAGAATTTAGAAACATTTGTGTGACATTCACTTTACTAGAAAATACATTATAATATTTTTTTTCATTCAAAGGCAGATAAATGGAAAATTAAACTGAATAAAATACCCCCTTTTGGTAGAATTTGTTGAAGGTATTTTTACAGAATGTAATAAATGTAGTCATTAGTTACCTTATCGATATGTAGATTGCTGTATTTTTTCGATTAATGGACGATGTTAAATTATTAATATTTTCTTTTTCGAATAATATATTTGTGTTTTACCAGGAACGATGTCGCAAGCAACTTGCAACACCACGAATCTCCAATTACATCACAACTTCAGGTGGCTTCTCACTGCTAACCACATGGAGCCCGTTAAAGGATTCTTAGCTAGGTAAAGATCAATATTTACAATGCACCAAAAGTTTTGATTCCATACATTCATCTGGAAGCATGTTTTTCTTGTATTATTAGTTCGAAATAAGAAAAATATGATACGACTTAGAAACCGGTAAGAAAATAGCCTAGATTCTGCTCGTCAATGTGTTGGGGTGCGCGCGTGTTCGGTCGGATGTTCACATACTGCAGGGTAAACTGTAATATGTGAGCCTCTGGCCGGGCACGTGTGTGTCCTAGCGCATTGACGAACAGAATCAAGTAAATACTTGAAAGTTGAAATTCCTACTGACAACTAAAACACCGAACAAAAAACTGACTAACTTGACATTGGCGGAATAGCTTCTTAGTTAAGCTCGTCGCCATCAAACAAAGAAGAAGAAGAAGAAAATAGCCTATTATTAATCCTGGAAATGCTGCATACATTATTCCTTTGCCTTTTTGAAATGAAACTATTTCAAATCGTTGCGATTTGAAATTCGATGAAACGAAAATGCTTTATTATTTTTCAAATCGTTAAAACTTATGTACCCGCGTAAAAAGTTATACTTCTTGGAGTTTTTTTTATCCTACCCCAACTCTAGACCCCCGACAAAACCGGATGTACACTTCCGTGTGCCACTATGGCGGGTTTTACACCCTGTGTATGGTGGTTGCTATCCTACCACCTACCAGAACACTTATTGAAAAATACGAACACATTCAACATTATTCAACATTGTTCGTATTTTTTAATAATTTTATTATGAAATTTGTTGTTGCTCAGGTATCTCCGAAGAAAGTTGTTCTCCCTGGAGCTGCGGCTCGGTCGCCGTGAGCCAGCGCTAGCTGCGGTGCTGGAGTGGCTCCCCGGCGTATGGTCCACTCTCAACGCCTTCCTCGAGGCGCACTCCTCCAGTGACGTCACCGTCGGACCCAGGCTCTTCCTAGCCTGCCCTATGGACTTGGAAGCTAGTCAGGTAGAGTAGCCAGATATCGTTTTTCTATTCACTCAAATGGAAAAACGAGCATGTATCGCCGGCTTATAATCTACTACTCAACTATAAAAATGACAACACCATTCAAAACTTTGGATTACAAAGTCGATACTACATCATCACACTGCACAACGCTCGCTGTCTCTCGGTTTAATGTTAAGACTCATAATGCCAAGTTTATCACTAGCATCAATATCCTTCAAACCGGAACGTAACAGTGATTGCACACTTGCTGTTGGCAGCAAAACTATTGCCCACTGCTTACTGTCAGGGTGGAAGAAGAGACCATAAGAAGGAGAGAGCATCTACGAAAATAATGACTGCAAAAAATAGGAATTTATTCTATGTTGTGATAAAACCTTAATAAAATATACGAAAGTGATTCTTCGTACATATGGTCAATGGGGTTTCCTCCCCTTAGTGGAGTAAAATCAATAAACATACAACATACATACAACATACATACAACATACATACATACAACATACCTACACATACAATCACACTTGTAATCTCCGAAGCGGTAGGTGGTAACCAGTACACCCACATTTCGCCGAATTTATTACGAACCCATAATTTGACAGGGGGCGAGCCTATAGCCATACCGGGCACAATTCCAGACTCCAGGCTGATACTGAGTATTTACACACATACAATCACGCCTATAATCCCCGAAGGGGTAGGCAGAGGTGTAACCGGTACACCCACATTTCGCCGAATTTCGGTGCCATGATGTGATAGGGGGCGAGCGTATCGCCATACCGGGAACAGGTTCCAGACTCCGGGCTAATACTGAGAATTTCTAAATAGAAAAACCCAATATCACTTTACCCGGGTATTGAATACAACATTAACACTACATTTACACAAAAAAAAATTACAACTGCGCCACCGATACAGTCAAAATCAATAAACATTGGAATAATTATAATTGACCTACGAAACAAGACACCAAATTATTATTTTTTTTATCCTAGTACAGCAAAGTGACCGCACTGCACCTGATGGTAAGCGCAGTGCGGTCCAATTAGAGTATCGAGTACCGAGAGACGATCCATCCCCCGCTACTCAACACAATCATGCCGGCTTGCTCCTTCACACTACGCCATGGACAAGAAGGTGAAGAAGCGGTCAAGGGTCTATTGTCAGAGTACTCAGAAGGCCGCAAAATGGCCAAACATTGTACCCCAACTCTAGACCCCCGAGAAAAACCGGATGTACACTGGCTGATCCCGGAACGCGACACACTCGCGTGTGCCACTATGGTGGGTTTTTCGCCCTGTGTACGGTGGTCGCTATCCGGGCGGATATGAATATCCTACCACCAGCAAATAACTTTAATGCTGGTATTTTGTTGACAGGCGTGGTTTGCAGACGTGTGGAATTACAGCATAGTGCCGTACGCATCGGAGGCTGTTCGCGAAGGCATCGCTCTGTACGGCAGGCGGCGGCACGCTGCGGTCGACCCTCTGCAGCACATCAAATCCTCGTACCCGTGGAGAGAACCCAACCACTCGCATGTCAGTATCGTATTTATTACCCAACTGCCTAACAAGTAGGGTTATGTTTTTCGAGTGTAAATCTATATCAATTTCTTAAGACGCCCTGTTATCTGCTTAGTATTTATTTAAATGCAATTTACTTCTAAGTATTAGAATGTTTCTATTGCCTATAAGTTTAGTTTTCATATTTCACAATTGAGGCCGTTAGCGCAAAAGTGGCTTTACCTTGACACAATTACTATGGAGAAATGAAAGATTATAATTTTAAACATGAAATTAATATTTACTTATGACAATCATTTGGAAACTAAGTAAAACGGAGATGGTGTTCTTGTTATTCTACTTAATTTTTGATTTAAAGTTTATCAATTTTGAAATCGAGTTTCTTTATAAAACAAAAAATTGTGGGTTAGGTAATTTTGGGCGGACTGTCTCAAGTCTTAATTCCACCTGCGAAGTTTACGTCTAGTCACAGTATGAAAGAGCATTTTGAATTTGTGACTTTAGGATTAATAAAAGTTTATTTTTACATAATTGGATTCATAGTGATAGCTTTAACTTAAATACAATTGTCAAATTAATTTTCTGTTTGTCATTGCAGACGTTGAGGCCAATAACAGTTGATGACGTCGGTATCGAAGAGTCAAGCCAAGACTCCGCCGTGAACAATAACCAAGATCCACTGGTAAGAAATACAATATGTAAACGTATGTACCTACTTGTACAAATATAATGTTGAATTTTATTAAATGTTGAAAAATAAATAAATAAAGGCAGTCGTGCCATGGGACTGCCGACTGTTTTTGAAACAGCGTCCATGAATTAGTAGGTAACTTTTTTGTTTATGATTGCTTGTCAATAATAGGATAGTTTCGAACAAATCGAGTCAACTACCCTATTATAGAAATTTATATCCGTGCTTGTCAAAAGTAAAATGAACGGTTGGACCAAGTATAGCACGTCGGTGACACGAACCCATAATTTTCAACATTTTTTTTATCCTGACACGGCAAAGTGACTACATTTCACCTGATGGTAAGCGCAGTGCCGTCCAGTTAGACTATCGAGTAGCGAGAGAATCTATCCCCCGCTATATTAGACACAATCATGCTCGCCTTCTTCACACTATGCCATGGGCAAGAAGGTGAAGAAGCGGTCGAGGGTCTAGTGTCCGAGTACTTAAAAGGCCGCAAAAACGACCAAACATCGTACCCATAATCTAGACCCTAGGCAGGTGTTACACCCTGTGTACGGTGGTCACTATCCAGACGGATATGAATATCCTACCACCAGCAATACACTCAATGCGACTAAAGAAGTCTTCACTTTTATTACATTCTAATAATGAAATGTTTTACAGTTGAACATGCTCATGCGGCTACAGGAAGCGGCAAACTACAGCGGAAACCAAAGCCAAGACTCGGATAATGCCAGCATGGACTCAAATCTCACGCACGACAGTTCTGTAGGAAACGAGCTTTAAATATCGTACAGTCCTCACTGAAAACACTACATTTAAAAATATATATGACTCTAACTGTGTTACTGGCCAATGTTAATGATGTACATTGTTGCAGCTGTGATTTGACATTGTATACTTGACAACATTTACACTCAGTATGTTTACTATGACAAAATACAGCTTTTTAATATTCATACTTGTAAGTGAGGCTGTTTTCTATAATGTAATTCAATGTCACTCATTGATATTCAAACGAGTGTTCTGTCGCTTGCAACTGCTAAACTGACCCTGTTCAATCTAGAAGTATTGAACCAAGTTCGTAGTTCATCTACTTTAATGGGTAACATTAAATTATACGTCCTTCTCGGGTCAGGAAAAAACACGAGAAACTATTTAATTATAATTTTATGATAATTAATTGTTTAAGTATAAACGCGTTATTACGTGAGAGCTATACGATATATAAAGCCAAATATTTGCCATTATTTATGTTAATTTATTTAAATATCATAAATGTTGCTTTAATTTGGAATCTACGATTAGAAATGCTTGTATTGATACTTTGTAGTTACTCGATCCTTGCGGAAGGACTTGCTCTGCAGTATTTGTGATTCTAGCAAATATTATAAGCGAGAGTATTTATACCTTTCTATTGTGTTGATTTGCAAAATTACGAATGATTTACCTACTACGAAATTATATCTTCTAGGTTTCATGTAAAAATCCATAACAGTGCCTGAAGCGATAATTTTCATGTTTTGTATGAATACTAATCTAACACTGTACCACTGTAGACTGTTACTGTTTATATAAAGCATTTTTGGCTTTTACTATTGTTATATTTTTTCAAACCTAGGATACGGACCGCATTTGTATTACTGTGACATGTATGTAATATATGAATGTGTACTTTTTATACAATTTTCATATTAAAACTCGTGTACCTAACAAAGTATTTAGGTGTAAATATGTTTCATATTTTTTTCTATGCGATTACACTAACCGCTATTATGCCGTAAACAGTTACTTTTGTATAGAGATATGTGACTAAGTTACTGTTTGGTATGGATTGACTTGTGTGCATAAATGAAACGTGATATCTACAATCTATGCTTTACAGAAATTGTGAAATAAACATTGATTATAAAATCACTATATTGTTTTACTTTTCGCTTAATTATCTTTTTTTTTATCCTGGCATGGCAAGTGAAAGTGAATGTGCACCTGATGGTAAGCGCAGTGCCGTCCAATTAGAGTATCGAGTAGCGAGAGAAGACTATCTATAGGCCATGAGCAAGAAGGTGAAGAAGCGGTCGAGGGTCTAGTGTCCGAGTACTCAGAAGGCCGCAAAGCGGCTAAACATCGTACCCCAACTCTAGATCCCGACAAAAAACCGGATGTGCACTGGCTGATCCCGGAACGCGGCACTTGTATGTGCCACTATGGCGGGTTTTACACCCTGTGTACACAGGTGGTCGCTATCCGGATAGATATGAATATCCTACCACCAGCAGAATATAATATATTTAGGATATAATACAGAATTTTCTTTATCTATTTCAGACCATCTAGACCTAGCATATTTTAGTAATAAAACAACAATGTATTGTCATCATATTTTATTAAAAAATTTATAACCTTTTTATCACACACAAGATCAGATTTTCTATTACAGCAATTTGGACGGAACCTGTATACTTTAGGACTAGAGTATGCTGACTTGTTAAGAATGTATTTGTAATTCAGTAAAAGTTAAGGCACAACCACTTGACAAATGTCTTTCAATAGTTTAACATCCTTACTCGATATCATCACATATTTAAACATCCATAAGAGTACCTAAAGTTAAACTCAAATATTACCTGGAGGCAATCATATTACAGCAGAAAGTAGGTACTTTAATAATATATAATAGGTAATTTGAGCTTGAAGTGAAAAATATAGTGTTGCAATAATTGACAACACAAAACCATGGTGCCACCTTGAAGAATGATAGATTTTTATTAAATCTAATTAACCTAATAGGGTAGTTGACTAAATTTTTTTTATTAATTTAATCAACAAGTTACATTACCTCAAACCCATTATCGAAAGAATTTTATGAATCCGGACAAAAATAAGTAAATTAGACACCACTCAAATCTGCTGGAAGGGGTAGTTGTCAAATAACAGTACAAGGATGCATATCTGATACTGTGACGTCACGGTATCAGATATATCACAATGAATCACGTGTACTGTACCATTGTGCGAGGGAGATAGCAATATGTACCCAATACGCCACCGTTTTCGCTTATGCCTGTGAGTATTTGCTCATACCAATATTTAAAATAAATATTGTGACCTCATTTTTCAAGCAATTTGGATTTTGTTTTCGCAAAAGAGTTTCTTTTGCGTATTATATTTGATTGCATAGAGAATAATGTACAAAATTAAACACAGGAAACTACTCTATTGACTGTTTAAAAATCAAGTCAAAAATATTTTTAATACAAAGTAAATTATATTATAACAGAGCAAAGCAATAACTAACAATAACTGTGGCAAACACTGAGCATATAAAAAAATGCTTATCATATGTGCTGTAGTTAGTGTTATTATATTATTAAATTTGATTAACTAAATAATTTCACTTTAACTTCGAGGAACTTTTGCTATCCTAAAAATTACAAATGCTTTTTGTAGTAAAATATCTAGATTCTAAAACTAGTAAGTAACATTGCCCATTGCAGTATCAGTCACTATGAATATCTAAACTTAAATTAGAAAGAGAAGGAACAGGTGATTCTGTGAAGTCACCGGAATCATCACTCAGTATCTTACTTTGATTGCTCTGACTCTTTTTCTTTGAATGTCTACTTGACAAACTTGATTTATGATCTGTTGATTTATCATTTCTAGAATGATTTCCAACTGAAGAGCTTTTATCACTAATTAAATCAGCCACATCAGAAATAGACACAGAACTATGAGAGCTGTGCTGATTCTCCACAGATACATTTTTGTTTGTACTGTATTTTGAGTCATGAGCTGATGCCACAGTATTTGATGTACTTTCTGCAGCTTTCACTTGTTTTGTTTTGTCTTTTAATGAAGGTGATGATGCAAAGTCATAACTATATTCAGCTGTGTCTATATCTGACTTTATGGATGGTGGAGATTTATGTTCAGTTTTGCTTTTATTTTGCTCAGGTTTATAGGACAAAGAAGAAATACTATTTGATGATGCTGATGTAGATGCATCAATGTTTTTGGAATGATAATTGTTTTTTGAAGATGTATGTGGAGAATCTTTTCTATTTGTTTCAAATACTGCTACATTTTCTGTATTAAGTAACTTTCCATCTAAATCACTATAAGGCTTAAGTTCCACATAAGAGGTAGAGTCGCTACTGCTGTTAATCTTTAGATTTTTTAAAGTATCATGTAATATATTTTGCTCTTTCTTATGAGTATGTGTATCAATACCTTTATGAACCACATCACTACGTACTTGAGAAGTATTTTGTAATAAATTATTTTCATTTCTTACAAAATGTTCACTAGGAATGTATTCCGAACTTGATTTTTCTCTTGCTGAATCACTTGATGTGTCAGTGTCGGAATTGTCTAGTTGTAGTCTTAAATGTAGTTTATTTTTTTCATCTGACATATTTTCTGATTGGGAATTACTTGTAGTGCTACACTGAGAATCCTCATGGACTATGTAAGTACAATTTTCTTCATCTCTATAGTTACCTCCAAGTTTAACTTGCTTTCTACTATCACCATTTCGTTTTTGATCAAAATACTTGCTTTGATAAGATTTAATAAGCGTAATTAAAATAGGCTCTCTTGTATCCTGTGGACACAAATTCAGTTTCTCATTTAAATAACTTTTTCCTTCGTAGTTGTATTCTTTTCCTTGTCTTGACTCTGACATGTACACAAACAAAGTGTTTTTTAAGTTGCAAAACTCTAGAAACTCATGAACAACTGATAACGCTAGTATACCTTCGGGTAATTTTAGCACATTGTCCAAGCTTGCATTTTGTTTAACATTATCAAAATCATCTTCAAACGCAAGAAAAACATTTGCTCGTAATAGCGCGCGGATTTTTGCTAATGATCCGTTCTTCTCTAAAGCTTCTATAACCAAGTCCCTAAGTTCAGTGTCTTCTGTTTGTGCCATTGTCAGTAAATAATAAAAAAATACAGACAACTTTTAGAAATTTCAAATTATCTTTTTCAATCGTTCAACAAAACTCCTTAGTACTTCATTGTAATTTGGCGTCAAAATAGACTAGGGTTGCGCAAAAAAACTCGAAATATAAAAGTATCGATTGTTTTTTTCAGAAAATAATCGATATATATCGTCAATATTTTAAAAATCAAAATTTGTATCAATTCGTCATTTTTAAGAGTTCAATACTTACAGATGTACGTACAATTGATATATCAAGCTTCCTCTGTATCGTCCGAAAGGCTTGCTTCGGCTGTCAATGTAGCTGCGAAGCAGGTTGTCTGGGGAGCGCATCGAAGAGGAGAATGCTGCTGTCCATAATGACATGCTGTCAAGAATGTCCTTAAATGGCGAATACTAATGGTAATAATAATGGTTTGTTAGATTAAAATTTGAATAAGTATACATTATTGTAATTTTTGATATTCAGGATTTCATAGCTTATAATATTTAAATAATACGTATGTATTTTACTAATTATAATTTTATTTGCACCAAAAAACGGATTTGATTGAGTTGCTGAAATAACTAAAAGTTTCAGCAACTCTGTCAATATGGAGTTTGGTGTAGATAAATGTGCGTTCATCCATGTGGGGCGAGGTGCAGTTGTAGTCTCTGACGATATGCATCTCTCAGAGACTGAACGGGAAGATCCCTCTCCGAGTCGGAAACCTACAAATATTTGGATATGTATGAAGCGCTTGGTATAATGGGTGCAGACATGAACCAATCCTTGAAGGAGCGTTTCTTTTGTTGTCTGACAAACGTAATGAACAGTTTTTTGTCGGGAGGCAACAAGATTCGAGCTTTCAATGGTTGGGTTATGCCTGCACTTATGTAATCCTTTGGCATACTCAAATGGACTCAGACCGAGCTAGATGCCCTGGATCGACGAATCCGAATTCTGATGACTGCACACCATATGCATCATCCACGATCGTCGGCAATGAGATTGTATATCCCGCGGAGATGTGGGGGTCGAGGCTTACTTAATGCTAAGGACCTGCATAACCGCGAGATCAGGCAAACAGGCAATCTCAGAGATTATTTTTCTCCACAGCGGTGTGAATGTGCATCGAGATGTAGTCACGGTCATAAAGGATTTACCCCGCTCTCCCTGGAAATCAAGAACTGGTAGGTTCTTGGGGTTATGAGTACCGGGGATCGCAGGGGAGCATGGAAGAGCAAAGAATGACATGGAAGATTTATCGGGCTTTGAATGGGCGGGATGTTGACCAGATTGCTTCCGTATCTTGGCTACGCTTCGGTGATCTCTTCGGAGAAATTGAGGGTTTTGTCTTTGCAATTATGGATGAGGTTATTAAGATGAACAACTATAGGAAATACATCATGAAGGACGGTACGGTCGACAATTGTCGTGCATGCCTCCTCCGTCCTGGAGAGTCGATCAGGTACGTAATATCCGTTTGTTCGTATCTTGCTAACGGCGAGTATTTGCATAGACATAACCTAGTGGCCATACATCAGCAACTAGCTCCTTGTTATAATATATCTGAATACATAGAATATTATCAATATGTGCCCCAACCAGTTGTCTAAAATGATCATGCAACGCTGTATTGGGATCGATCTATCATCACAGATAGGACTATTGTAGCCAATAAGCCTGATATTGTGTTAGTAGATCGATTAGCAGGCCGGGCCATACTTATAATGTCCTGATAGTCGATTCAGCCAATGGACTGATTACAAAGAGCCTCGACCAACATCTCCAGAGACTCTCAATTGGTCGTTGGGTCTAAAGCCAGATACAAACGGCAGTTTTATTGGAGACCGCACGTATTGTGAGGAGGTTCCTCTCTCTGGCATCCTGCCGACCGTCGGTGGCTTGGGCCCTGATCCTCACAAATGTTTAATTTTCTTATGATGTATTTTTAATATGTGTCTAAACTTATATTTAAAAACGTTAAAAAATATCCTTTTTAAAATAAAGGGTATGAAGTATAATAATAAAACTAGCAAACATCTGCCAGATTTGTATTTTTTTCGATCTTACATTTTTGGATTTTTAGCTAATGCCATTACGCCTTGGGATAAAATTACTAAAATAAAGATATTATTTACTCCAATATATCGACATCTTTTAAAATATCGATATATGTCGATCTATTGTCTTTATTTGCTCATCCCTAAGGTACTGTATAGACTATAGACTTTTTTGTTTCATTCTCTCTTTTTATATAAAAGAGAAGGCAAAGGTTCTCCACCATGCAGCCTTGTCTGTCGGTATTTTTTTCGAATCTAGAGAATTTAAAGACTATAATGTTTTTCATCAATCCATTTTTATCAAAAACAAGCCAAGTTTCTCCACCATGCAGCCTCGTCAGTCGTTATTTTTTCAAATTGGGCTGATATTGATAAGTCTTCTTGTTTTTTATTAATCATAAAAGCAAATATAATGCAAATAATGAATTAAAGAGGTATTAACATAGGTCATATCAAATTGCCAAAGCCATGTCTATGATTGTCTTCATTTAACAGGACAAAGCCATGTCTGTAATAATCACAATTTAAATGGCCAAAGCCATGTCTGAAATCATTCTGAAATAGACTTATTGTACAAATAAGTAAAAACTTTTATGTAATAGCTGTTTTTTTATAATTTTCACAGGGAGCCATGCTGCCAAGTCAAAAGTAAAAGCTTCTGGTTAAAAATAAACCGTTTGCAAAAAAATCATTCTTTAAACCACGGTAAGCTAAAACTGTATACATCAGTGGAACAGAAATAGCTTATTGTTCACTTGAAAGAGAGTAAGCGAAAAAATAAATTTTAGTACGAATACAAAGGACAGTTTAGTTTTTGACATAAACATGGAGACTAGAGTATAAGGAGTGCAATCCCTATGTATCAAAAAGTGTCCGTCGAAAAGCAAGCATTTAGGGTAACGCGGCGTCACCGTAGCAAGTCAGGTAATTTCAAAGATAGAGCCAAATTTATTACAGATTAAAATTTAAGAAAATCCAGGTGTGCGCGTTCTCGTGCAAGAAGTCTCCGTTTTCTCCCATCCCCGTTCTTCAGGGTGTTCCACTCGCAATGCGGAATGACCTTAGTGTCCTAGGTATGGATATCCGCTGCGATCTTAATCCAAGGAGTAACATCGAGGGCGTAATATCCGCCACTTCACGCAGGGTCGGAATCCTGAACAGGGTGCGGCGGTTTTTTACGCCTGGTCAGCTCTACCGCTTATATAAAGCGCAGGTGCGGCCGGGAATGGAATACTGCTCGCACCTCTGGGAAGGTTCCGCAAGGTACCTTCTCGATGCCTTGGATGGGTTGCAGCGGCGGGCCATCCGCATTGTGAATGTTGCAGACGTGAGTAACAGCCTGGAGCCGCTACAGCTGCGTAGGGATATTTCCTTTGCGAATTGTTTGATCTTATCCCATCGTCTCCCTTCCATACCAGAACCAAGCGTACTGGCTTGCGGAGCCACAGCTTCGTGGTACATACACCCTGTTTTTGTTTAACAATAAAGTGTTATATTATTATTATTATTACCATACCATATTATACTAATAGATGTATAAATCATATAGTAGCTGCCTACTTATTTTAAATATTTAATTACAATAAGCAATAAAGTGATTTTCAATTTTCCAAGATTTATCTATTCTGAATAGATGCTATCGTGTATTACAAAAAAGGTATAATTTTATAAAAAATATAATCTTAAACGATGTGGCACATCTAGATTTTGCAAGGTAGGTATATCTTTGCAAACGTGCTCGATTTACAAGGGGTGAAGGCTTGCGCCGGGAAAATGTAGGAAATTCAGCCAGTCGGGTCGAGCAAGCACGAGCGATCGGTACGCTGTACGCATAAAAATCCAACGACATAATGAAACTTTTTGACCGTTTTTCAATCATATCTTAGTAAAATCCTTATAAAATAATTAATATCAGTGTTAAAATCTGTATCTAAACCAGACGTGTAAAAATCTGTACAATGGGAGTACGTGTGATAAAACATTAGTGGCGGGAAACCGTTTTGATATCTCGCTTGACGTGTTGTGTCCTATGTGTACGTAGAGCGAGAAGAGCCGTCTGCCCTAGAGGGCGGCCGACATGCTGGATTCGCTGTGAATCGATATTTTTTGAACGTTGTGGAGCAGACACCATGAGGTTCCAGGCTTAATAAAGGTACGACAGGTAATATACCACATTAGGTAGTGGTACTGGCCATCTGTGACTCACGATGACTAATGTTGACGGAGCACCACGTTGGGCTCCAATAACAAGTTGAAGTAGCGCTAATATATTGCAAATATCAAGTTTGGTACCCGAACTTTTTAAATCAATCCAATACTGTGGAAATTAATTTTGCGCCGCTTTGAATGCCGATTAAGGTAAAATAAATTGTGACCAATAGGGCTGTTAATTAAAACTCACGATTGTGAATAAATATTTAAGTATTAGCCTTAAGTAAGCCATGTGATTATCCAACTATATAGATTTAGTTATAATTTTTTATATAATGTTTAAAATTTTATGCGTTTTTAATACATAATCTAAGAAATCGGAGTAATTTTACTCAAGTATAATACAATATTTTCTGGTGTATCGATGTATGCATTGGATATTGGCGACTTAAAATATATAACATAATTTGACAAGGCCATATTTAGAATTAGTTCCGTCTTATCTACATTAAATATTAATTTGTGAAAAATTGAATACTTAATTTAAATATTATATGCTTTTGAATATTAACGTTTTTCGGGTTATATTTTGTTTCTTTCATTAATTGTTATTTATTATGTGTTAAATTAAGTTTTATATCTTTTATAGTTTAGTCCCTCTGTTAGTATGCATGTCACGTAAAATACTGAATTTTAATCGGGATGCTCTATGTACTGCCTAATTTTAAAAAGGGAATAGCATGGTTGTAGTTTGTAAAAATGGGCTTTCCAGAAAACTAATTCTCTTAGAGCTACATGGTTCAAGTGGAACCTACGTGCGAGCATTCATACATAGCTAGGTACTAATTAATACCAACTGACTTGCGCCCTGGAACGATATACATAAACTAATGCCAAAGCAGCGAACTAACATTACTTTTAATTCAAGCTTCGATAATTGAAATATATAAAGCTATTTAGAAATACCAGTTTCACTGTAAAATATCAAAAGAAACTAATGAAATGCCTTCGTTGCAATTATGTTAATTTTGTCGAACAAATAGTATGCAAGAAATTTCAGATTCGCATGACGTTTGTCATTAACGAGCGAGTCGTATTATATGTCAAACAGCAAGGTTTTCCATCGACATAAATGTTTATAGTGTCATAAAAAATATCGTTTTCAAATCTACGTACGTATCTATAGCTTCCATCGCTTCTATAAAATATTTATATCAGCTAGTGGTAGGATACACACACAGGGTGTAAAACTCGCCATAGTGGCACACGCAAGTGTGTCGCGTTCCGGAGTCAGACAGCATAAATCCGGTTTTTTCGGGTCTAGAGTTGGGGTAAGGGATATGTTTGGCCGTGTTGTGACCTTCTGAGTATTCTGAGACTAGACCCTCGGCCGCTTCTTCACCTTCTTGCCCATGGCATAATGTGAAGAAGCTACACAGCAGGCCGGCATGATTGTGTTGAGTAGCGGGGATAGATTGTCTCTCGCTACTCTAATTAGACGGCACTGTGCTTACCATCAGGAGGTCCATTTGCCGTGTCAGGATAAAAAAAGATTTGTATTAGATAGGTATTTGTAATATCTAAAGCTCTTATGTCTAATACAAACGAGTCTTTCTGTACTCAGCTATAAAAAATATTATCATTACAATGAGATCTTAATGTATTCATAATTTATTTGATCATTTTTCTTTCTTACGTTGTTCAGACCCTATACAGTCTTCTTGTATCTTTATATTTACCTTGAAGTAAGTTCTATAGGTAAAGCTACAAAAATATTTTTTTTAAGTATTAGTAACCATGTATTTGATAAAACCTATAGTAGGTATATTGTATTAAAATGGTGGTGAGATGATAGTTAAAATAAATTAGTTATTATAAATGATTTTAAATTAAATATTGTAATAAAATGTTTTTTTTTTATCCTGGCACGGCAAAGTGACCGCACTGTACCTGTAATGGTAGATTACTTCTATTAGGTTGCATATTATAATATAGATGAGATATTTTATTTATTTAAAATAGTTGCGTTGCTCATCGGAACATTTTAGGGTAATATTTAGAAATATTAATGAGAAAATTACTCTGAATTAAAAACGGTATGTTACTTACAGGCAGTAATTTTATTGCAGAATCTTCTTAACATAGTATAAAACAAAGTCGCTTGCGCTGTCCGTCCCTATGTATGCTTAAATCTTGAAAACTAAGCAACGTATTTTGAAGCGCTTTTTTTAATAGATAGAGTGATTCAAGAGGAAGGTTTATATGTATGATACATGCATAATATTGTAGAGAAACACTGATGAATTTACAGGTTTCTGGATTGTACACCTTTTCTTACAAAAATAACCTCCACGCGGGCGGAGCCGCGAGCAACATCTAGTAATCCATAAGCCGCAATTCACAAATCAATAAGTAATATTTCAAATGTGTGACTGAATGTGAAATAAAGAAAATTCGTCGCTTGTTAACTAAGCGGTTCTAATGTGCTATGTCAACCAAAAATCCGAGGGACTGCCAAATGTCGAATTTAGTATCGTGCTCACAAGAGCTCACAAGAGATTCGAGTTTCAGTAGTATTAAAATGCTATATGGATTAAAGTGCGTGGCAAATACCACTAGAGTTGCCAACCGTCCTGTTTTTCCAGGACATGTCCTGGTTTTTTTAAGCAATTTTCTGGGTTTTTGAGCAGCGTCCTGAGTTTTTAAAGCGCCCTGATATTATTGAAATTAGCATCTCGGCTCGCAAAAGATGCGTCCTGTTTTTAAATTGAAATGTCTTGGTTTTTCTAACTTCAAAAACTAAAAATTCTAGTATTTGAATTCCGGGGATGGCAACCCTACCATAAATCAAACAGACTTATGTTTCTGCATATAAACGAAGATAGTAATCAAAGTAGGTTAGGTATTTACTACGTTTTTTTATTACCTTGTTTTCTAACGCGACGAGAAAGAACGCCAAGTGTAAGTGCTTGATAACTGGGTTTGCTGTAGAGGACTTTTCTCTATTTATGTGATCTACTTATTTTTAAACGTATTCGCCGCATTTTATAAGAAACTAGATGTTGCTCGCGGCTCCGCCCGCGTGTAGGTAATTTTTGGAAGAAAAGGTATACAATCCATGGAGGCATCTTAAGCTATTACACCTTTCTATCCTTATTTTTTTTTCCTTGCAATTAAAATAGCCTATATTAATCAGTGATATTGTAGCATTCAAATGGTGAAAGAATTATTAAAATCGGTCCAGTACTTTTTGAGCCAATTCGTTACAAACATACATACAAATTTTTCCTCTTTATAATATTAATATAAGAAATAGTGGAAGCGTATTTTGTTTGAATGTAGCTTCGACTCCTTCCTGGATTATTCGTTTCAGTTTGAAATATGAAATTGATGTAATTAATTGAATAGAGTACATACTTAGTTTCATTGGATTATTTTGGACATCGACCGAATTTATATTAAAGACTGTTTATTCGGGAATCGGCCGTGAAAATTTTGCCCGAACACAAATTTCTCTTATAAATTGGAACCAACTGGCGGGTCGTTGTGAAAAATATGCCTAAACCTAAACCTATTAAATAAATATAGTGATTAATAATTATAATATTTTTATAAAGCATGTTAGACAGGCAAATACACAAAAGTCGTTGAAACATATCCCAAGAGACGGAATTATAAGGCCAAATGTCGTTAATTTTATTTTACAATATATCATATCTTTTATTAGCCTCTATACTGTCGCATCAACGTATTTTCACTTTGAAATTTTCAATTATTGATCGACAATTATCCATAGAACGAAATTTACGGATTCTATCGCGGTTTATTTTACTTTTTTAACCCGACGAAAACACCGACGCTCTACGAAGTCTGCAGTTGCTGAACATTCAGAGGAAGGTTCCAAGCATTATCTTCGATTTGACAAACCACAAATCCTTGCCAAAGAACACCGATTCCTGCCTAGGATGATTCGCGAGGCTATTGAAATTAAAAAACATCCAAATTTCAATAGAGAAGATGGTTGGAAGCTAGCACCAGCCTGGGATCCAATTATACATTTAATTAAATCGGAACCCAAAAGACCAACTGCCAGACCTCAAGACATTGTGAGCTCTTTCTGCGTAGATCGGACTACAACATAGTAAAAATTAAATATCAACTATATGGAGGGTAGAAACATTGCACTATACTTTCGTGACGACATACAGCTCAGTCTCCCCCGTGACCATGAAGGCTGTAAAGCCTTCGAAACGTCGGGTTAAAAAAGTAAAATAAACCGCGATAGAATCCGTAAATTTCGTTTTATTACAATGTATAATATTCGCGTAAACATAAGAAACCATAATTATCCATAGATATAATACGAATAACAAAATCGCGCGGGCAAAGTAGGCGATTAGCCGGTTGTGAACCGTGGGTTCGATACCCACACCGGGACAAATGTTTATGTGACAGACAGATTTTTGTGTCCAGGGTCTGGATGTTGTGAGACCGAATGCCTCTCGTAGTCCCTGATACCCACACACAAGACTCAACAACACACAAGAATCGGTATCTTAGTGTGGGATCGGGGCTATGTATGTGACTGTTGGGTGTTATTTATTTATTTAAAGTTTGTTCTAATTGCTTTACAATACTGGCCAGTAAGAAGTCTGAATATAAACTTCTTATTTATAGGTTTATAATGTTATATGCTCAAAAGAGTTGTAACATATATTCTACAATCGACATACACAAAGTGCTTACTACAAACATGTCTGTCCATCAGGACAGCGGCGACTGTGAGAATAGACAGGGATTTGTCACGTTACCTCCACATCGTCGCCTAGTTCAGTAGGCGTTATGTTAAATGGTCGTGTACATCGGGTCCATTAGTTGAAAGGCAGCAATGCGCCGTGAAATTACGTGACACTATATTATGCCTCCATTGTTATCAAACCGTGTGTGAACATCGCTAAATCCAACTGCATTTAGCATAATATTACAAAGAAACTAGCTTTTGCTCGCGACTCCACCCGCGTTGGTGTTATTTTGAAAGAAAAGGTATAAATTCCATGGAGTCATCTTATGCTATCACATCTTTCTATATTTTGCATCCTGGAATCGTGCATTTTTCCGTGATAAAAAGTAGCCAATATCATTCTCTGCCCTAAACTACCACTATGCAAAAAATCATGGCCTTTTCTGTGAAATACAACAACAAATCTATCTCACGGGAACCGTACATTTTTCGGACAAAAAGTAGCCTATGTGCTATTCCAGGCTTTTATCTGTCTCTATGCCAAATTTCAATCACATCCGTCCAGCCGCTGTAGCGTGATTGAGTAACAAACATTCATCCATCCATCCATCTAAACATGAGGATTTATAATATTAGTAGGATAAAACCGTAGTCTGATTTTAAACGAATTGAATTTGATGTCACGTAATTATTTTATGAGTGAAATAAGGAATTAAGGGGGAATAGGATCTGTTTTACGCATATTAATGAATACTTATACTAAATGAATAATACATTTTCACATATTTTGGACATAAATTAAGATAATTTCAATAACCTTGTCATTCTTCAGCCTGTTTTACGGTACCTATTTCATGTACTTACTTTCAGTATCTGATTCTATTATTCGCATTTCAATGTGTAGTAACCTACACGAAAGTCTCTGAAATTCGCGTAGGTGAAAAACATGAAATTCTTTTCGTAAAGATGCTTTCTTTCGCGTTTGAATGAGGTATATTTAGACTAAAATTCGAAAGAGCCATTCGTATACCCTTCTCGGTTACGTCAAAAGCAACGCCCAGCCTCCAAGCATTACTCACTATCACAAATTCACCAGAATTTTGTGTTCCGAAATCCAAATATCTTTTTTAATGACCAATCGGCCTAGTATGGACATCTAAAATGCATACTAGAATCATTAAGTAAAAAATAATAATACTAGCCCAGTATTAAACATTGTCCCACTGCTGGCCACGGGCCTCCTCTACTATGAGACGGGTTAGGCCTTAGTCCACCACGCTGGCCTAATGCGGGTTGGTAGACAGAATAATTAAGTAATAAAAAAAACAAAAATATCGTGGACTTCAAAATGTGTTAAATAATTTAGTACCAACAGTCACACACATCTGACCACACTAGGTGAAAACTGTATCGTGGGTATCAAGAACTACCAGGGACTACGGTAAATATCAGTCTGTCACACAAACATTTCTCTCGGTGCGGAATCGAACCCACGGCCTCCCGTTTCACTGCCGGTTACTCACCATCTGAGCCACGGAGGCTCTCAAAATAAATTCACAAGCAGACGATCGAATCGATTTTTGAATGTTTTTTTTTGCCTGTAATATAATTCGGTTGTTTTCCCTTCAACAAAATATTCTAATCTTAAATGAAATTCAGATCTATAACAAGGCGGTAATCAAACTTGAATTAATTAATCTAATATCTACCAGATGAGAGTTATAAGGGCTTTTGTTGTAAAACTTCTTTGAATACAAATGATTTTATAATAACATCAAATATATCCGTTGAATAATACATTTTCTAATTATCTTACATTCGTTAGTTATAAATACTAGCGTCTTGTCTAAATCTTTAGAAACATTAATTTATTTTGAATGCTTCAGAGTGGCTTTTTTTTAGTGCCTCGATAGGCAGACGAGCAGACGGGCCACCTGATGGTAAGTAGTCACCGCCCATAGACTTCTGCAATACCAGGGCACAGAAAAGCCGCTGTCTACCGTACACCGTACCGGTGGCTAGAATAAGATCAATTTATTCTAGATGTATTGATTTCGACTGATACAATTCCCGTTTAATATGGCGTACACTACTAACACTGCACTGGCTAGACGGCTTGTTGCTCGGTGGATAAAGAATACTGAGTTTAATGATTAAAGTTTCAAACCACTTGAGTTTTTCACTGCGTTTAGATATATTTAGAACATGGTAAATTCCCAGGGCTAATCATGACTTGTTGAGAGTTGAGATGCTTGTTATCGGTCTTTAGTACGTTATAATGAGGCTGTTAAATTGTATTTACCTCAAAAGATAAATAAAATCATTCATCAGTCACTTATCAGTATTTTTAACTTATTACTAATAAGCAGTTTAACAAAAAAAAACGCTTGGTTTTGGATAGCTTACCTTCAGACGGGCGACCTCTTTGACTTTTGTTGAAAATAAAATAAAAAAGAGAATAGTAAATGGTCAACGAAAGGTGTTGCTTGTTCGCAGTTATGTGCGTTCGAAATTCAATGCTACTTGTGTTTTCAGTACTGGTAGTCGTGGTAGTTGTTGTTGATATGTTTTGCAGAACGTTTGTTGCTATGGAGGAGCCAAGAGAGAGAGAGAGATAGACGTACATTAATCGTTGATCCTAACACTAGTCCAATAGTGTTAGGATCAACGATCTAAGAAGTGGTTGAGCCACGCTGTAGATATATTTGTCTACAGCATGAATGGGCCGGCTCGACCGGGGTAGTATCACTGTCTCACAGAAAACCAACGTAAAGTGACCGTTTACTGTCGCGTTTCGTATGGTAAGTGAGATATCCGGGGGCCCGGATTCCCCCTTCCCTTCCCTAATCCCTATTCCTGTCCTTCCAGCGCATACATGATACTTTTGGTACTGTGGATGTTCATGGACGGTGGAGATCATTTAACACACAGGCTGACATCAGGTGACACACTGGCTCGTTTGTCGGACTATGCTATATAAAAAGGGGGGTATCGGTTGCTATTCGCCATTTCCTCGTCTGTTAGTAGACAGAGTGTGAGGTGGGCTCATAATATATTACTTCAGGCCCAAAGGTGTAAATTAGGCTCTCTTTAAGGTTTACACATTCAAAATCATTACGTAGAAAAATGCTAATATCTATACTTTCTACCGTGGGTATAGAATTCTTGATAATTCTTCAGGCTACGAAAAACGCTTAGTTTTAATTGCCTCATAATAGTAAATAATTATTGTTAAAAGCCGAGTAATCTTCGTCAAAATGGAGTTGAAGTGATAGATAGGCCATTAGTGGTACTCAAGTTTTAATGACAAGTCTTCTCTATTAGTTGCGATTCCAATTATAGATAGAAGCTCCATTGTTGATCGATAAATTTGCCACAGATGTGTATTTAAAAAGCATAAAAATGCAACAATAATCTTTTTATTACTAGCTGATGCAGGTGAATTAATCCACGTGCCTTACAAAATTAACAATAAGTATAACTTGTTTTACATTTAGGATAAGCTCTTAATCAAAATTCAGTGTAAAAAATGATGTATAGTTTAAATTTGAAATTTCTTATGATTAAAATTTTACAGTTCCCCAGTTCTTTTAGTTTTTACTCAGAATACATAAATATTTCAATGACCGAAATTATCCTCCATTACCCGCGGATATTACTTGCTAATAAAAACCACGTGAATTGGAAATTATATTATATATTATCGTTTCTGAGATTAGTCTAAATAAACAAACAGACAATTTTAAATTGCAAGCAATTAAATTGTAACCATAAAAAAAACCTTATCGCCAAATTCTCATACAGATACTTTGATTTTGTTAATTTATATACATTTATATTATCTTTGCTAATTACTCGTGAAAACTATGATACACGACCGTCATTGGAACCATAGTTGCTAATAAATTAGTAAATGTATAACAAATATCTACATCTTGGGACGCCAAAGTGACCACACTGCACCTGATGGTAAGCACAGTGCCGTCCAGTTAGAGTATCAAGCGAGTAACAATCTATCCCACGCTACTCAACACAACCATACCGGCCTGCGCAGTTTCTTCACACTAAGCCACGATATCAATGATATTCCCGTAATAAGTTGCTTTTAATCCTGTCTATGTCTTCCCTTGTATAACTAACAACGTTTAACAAGCAATAGTCAATCAAAACTCGGGAGACAAAGTTTGATTTATTAGAGTACCAGAATAGCTGTAGTATCGAAGGTTTATGGTGGCACAAGCGCGACCGCTTTCAGGGTTTCAACATAGAAGCGGCGTTATTCTTGGAGACAATCAATACTGGTGTCTGCATATTTAAATCACCGGCGAGGTGAGGTGAACGGCTCTAGTATTGGCTTGTATGACGGCTGTGTGACGTGAATTAATGTCACTAAAGGTACATATACCTACACTATTTATTATGGAATGTATTAGAATTAATATTTGAGATTTATCTTCAATTATTTGAGAAAACTTAAGAATATTCTACTGAGGCTGAAAGTTTCATAAAGAAGCCATATTTTTTTATTAAGAGTGGATCAGCAATTTCTCAAGAATTTCTTGGAATTCTACTTAATATTTGCGTAACGTACGGCTGTAAGTTAAGAAGAGATTCTTCAGAAACTTTAGTGTAGTCTATACAATATATAACTGATATTATTGTTATTAAGTCAAACACATTAATGAAGCAACAACTTTCATACAGAATTAATAAAATATTCAAATATAAGGAACATTAATTAATATTATAATCGTACGTAGGCAGAAACCAAAGAAGCTGGGCAACAAACCTACATGAATAACAGAGTGCCTTATCACCTTTAAAGGCAAAATAATTTGAATTAACATACATCGGAGTTCGAGGGAAACTAATCCTGAATAACGTAATGTGCTATAACGTAGGTAAATACGTCAAAAGGGAAAGTGAAGGCTGTAATACGAGGTGTTTAGCGAGCTCTCAGGCACTGCCTACTCGGTTCCCTATGAATAAATATGCAGCGGGCTTGCTTCACGTTTTGGAGTGTTTTCAAAGATAAAACGTAGTCGTTCTTACCTTAAACGCAACGTGATTGGGTTATTGAATAGAAGTGCCACGTGTCAACTAAAATATTGTGGAGAGCATTATGTATTGAATAAAATGTATGTTGCGGTTAGACCGTGTAAACAACAAGAAGGAACACCTAGGCGAGATATGTCAAAGGTTATATAGAAACTAGCGGGCCAGGCAGATCTCGTCCTGCCCGGAAAAACAGTGCCACACCGACAGCAGCGCCACCTATCGGGTCCAATTGCATTCTAAAACCATCCAGGAACCCATTGAAATATACACACAACATTTCATCCAAATCAATCCAGTCGTTTAGAATGAGTTAGGTGACAAAAACACTTACAGAAGAATTATATATTAAAATACATAGGTGCCCGTATATCCGTCATATATGGCACGCTTACTTATTTTTATGCTCTGTGTGATCAGGGTTTTCTTTAAATAAGTGAGGGGGAACAAGAATGAGATACCTTTCTGAGATATTGTGTTCTTGCAAATTATAAAATTACATTTAAAATTATTAAATTATAGCTATTGGTATTTACAAAAAAAAAAACAAAAAATATTCTAATCAGGAACTTTCACTTCATTGGTAATTATTTAGTTGATTTAGCAGCGATTGTCTAGTTGGTTGCGGTACGGACTGTCAAGACGAAAGTCGTATGTTCGAAACCCAAGTGGCATACACCTCTGACTTTTCTAAAAGTTATGTGTGTATTCAATGTTAATTATCGCTTGCTTTAACGGTTAAGGAAAAAATCTTGAGGAAACCTGCATACCTGAGAATTCTCATAGAATTTCGAAGGTATGTGAAGACTACCAACCCGATTTTTTTTTTCAAATGCTTCACAAAGGGAGTTCTTATATTTAAAATATAGGGGTGTCGGAGGAGGACGAGGTTCCGCGATTTGATACGTAATTCGTCCGCCTCCGGTAATTACTCATAAATATGGTTATTGGAGGGGGGCGAGGTTCCGTGAGTAGATGCGTAATTCGCCCCCCTCCGCCATATTCCCTTTTAAATTTGGGTAACCATGGGTGCTGATTTCGGGCTGAGGCCGCTCCGGATGTTGTTTTCTGGATGGTCCCTGCCCGAGAGCAGTTGAATGGTTTGGGGGAGGAAGAGAGAAAGGGATTAGGTTTTTCCACTGATTTACTACTTGAGTCAGGGCCGTGCTTGATGGGTTTTCCAAGCCGGTCCTAACCCTACCAACCAACCCGAATTAGGCCAGCGTGGTGAACTAAGGCCTAACCCCTCTCATAAGTAGAGGCCCGTGTCCAGCAGTGGGACAATGTCTAATACAGGGCTAGTATTTATATATTTATATTTTCATAAATGTTGATTGGTGGACATAGATGATCGAACGTTATTTTATTATATATAAGGTGCTATGAGTGTATTTTTATTACGGTTTATTCATTTATCATGTTAGATCAGCAACATTTACCAATAACAAGTCGTATACTATTTATAACAGATCAGCAAGTCATTGCCCAAAAAAGAGACGGACCGTAGAAGTACCGCGCAGGGATGGTTCCGGCAGCAATCCGGAGATTCTCAGGATCCCCCGGAACCATTCCGATCTAGTCGTCCCTCGGGTAAACTGGGTCGGAAGGTCGGTGAGTCCGGCATTTGCTTTCATTGCTCGAGTTGTGTGAAGGTTCATATAAATGTACCAACTTCTCGGTATTGTCATCGTTGACAGGTCATTTAAAAACAAATATCTAATACCTGCACAGGGACGCAGTTACTACCCACTGAACCAGTTGATGTAATTTTGACGTCATTTCTCTCATCATTTAAGACTCAAAATGAGTCATATGACTTTTTATTTACGTCAGATGGTGACATAGGCACCCGACATACATAAAAATAAAGTCCAATAAAGTGAAAATAAAATAAATATATAAGAAAAACAAATACTTTAAAAAATATAGCTTCACACTTAATGCTATAAAAGAGCTCGCTGTCGTTTTATATTATTTATCACGTGATAGAATTCGAGATGTACAAAATAAACAACACAATATTACCAGAAACCTTGACAATCTGGGGTAGTGGTGTCTCTAATCACGGTAATAATAGCCTTTGCGATGCCTCATTCAGTCTCGGCACTATTACATTTCAGGGACCATTTATTATGAAGCACATCAATATAATTTTACCTCAAACGAGCTTATACACAATTAATACCGTTGCTTTTGTATCATTGTTCTTTTTACTTTTAACTTTTATTGTTAGTTGTTATTTTTTATTGAACTACCTTCTTTTTTGCTCGGTTCTCCGCCCGCTCGGAAATCGATTTCTTATTAACAACTAATTTTTATCACTGCAATAATTCGTTTATTACACAGTATATAAATTTTCAGAGATGATTAACTAAAACAAAGTTACAAATTATATTGCATCATAGTGTCAATAGAATTGTGAATTTTGTGTCAGAAAATGTGTTTTTATGACACTTGTACAAAATATCATCATTCATTTTTCAGCCTGTATCGATCCACTGCTGGGTATAATCCTCTCCTCTTTCATGCCATTGGTTCCGGTCCTGTGCTAAACTCGTCCAGCATGTACCGGCCGCTTTCCTAATGTCATCAGACCATCTGGCTGGTGGTCTGTCTCTCTCTCTTCGTCCCCTTCTAGGGCACCATCTGCTACCGCCCTAGTCCACCTGCTGTCATTCTGCCTCATCAGGATATATGAGACGGAACATCATCATAATCAAACTATTTATGCACGTCTGCACCAAAGTTACCTAAGTCAGATAGAGCTCCACGAAATTCCTAAACTAAGTCTATAGAATTTATCACCAAATAGCGTAAAGTTGCCCATACGTTTGACGTTGCCTATGAAACGTTGCAAATGGGAATGAATTAATGAAATAGTTTCCTAATAATTTAAAATAAAGCTTTTTTGCACTATAATGCTCTGTATATGATTATATACGTTTTTATGGCGAATCCCATTCTATAGAGTTAGCTATATTTGTTTAGTTAGCAGATATTTGTGTCCGGGGTCTGGGTGTTGTGAGACCGAAAGTCTCTCGTAGTCCCTGATACCCACAACACAAGACTCGTATCTTAGTGTGGGGTCGGGGCTATGTGTCTATCTTGGGTGTATTTATTATTATTATTAAAAGCTATGAACTTAGGGTACTAGACTCGTAAATCCTAGGTAAAACAAGTTGTTGGGCTTTTACCTAGGGATTTTGTAATACTCACCGAGCAAATAAAGTATTTAGACATACATACATATACACTCACGCCTGTAATCCCCGAGGTAGGCCTCTGCCTACCCCTTCCTAGGTGTAACCAGTACACCCACTTTCCACTGAATTTCGGCCATACCGGGCACAGGTTCTAGACTCCGGCCTAATACTGAGAATTTCTAGGTAGAAAAACCCAATCTCACTTTACCCGACTCGGTGATCGAGCCCGAGACCTCAGCACAGCAGTCGTAACGCATGCGCAATTACAACTGCGCCACCAAGGCAATCAGGCAGTATTTAGACATTAATAGAATATATTGCATACAGTTTAAAAATGATTAGATATTTTTGAGTTTCCTAAAAGAAATCCTGATGCATCAATTTTCGGCGCATTTCAACCAGTTGATGCCAGATTTCGTTCTGTTTGACTTGAGGTGACTGCCATTGGTAAATTCTATCGGTGTTCCAGAAATTGTTATAACGGTATTTGTTTTGTTATAACGCATTAGTAATCAGTACACATACGATTTATGACAAGCCCTTATTATCTACAGTCGACTAAAGCTTTGAAATATCATAAACTGTCGAGAATTTAATTTTAACGGTATCTAAAGCCAATCGACTCTGCCTTTTGACTAACATCAAAGAGAATCCTTCCTTGAATTAACTGACCCGATTATGATAGATCGACGGGTTAAGTTTCATGACGAGATAGAATTCATGCGAGTCATAAACCTGGTTTGGGAACACCTTTTACTGTCTGAGATTGGACCGCGGTTTACCAAACTTATTTAATACGGGTTGAAATTTTTTTTTTTTTTTTTTTTTTATTAGATTTACCAACGTTTTTTTACATTAATACATTTCCAAGAAAAACACACTAAAAACAAAATAAGATAAATGTAACGAAACAATTACAGGTAAACACTGCGTGCTTCAATACAAAAATAAAAACACTTAAATTAAAAAATTAAATTAAATGCATTCTAATTAATTACAATTATAAAGAAATAAAAATCAAAACAACTAGCATTAAAAAAAAGAGAAAAAAATGAAACCGTATTAAACCGACATGTATAAGTGGTCTGCGATTATTTTACGGAGCTTATTAGGTGAGTCATTGTGAATATCCACTAAGTCACTATATTCGTTCAATAATTTGGTAAGTCTGCAAATAGGGGAGTTTGAACCGAATACAGTTTTTCGAAGGGGTGGAGCATATGGAGTTATTCTGTAACGAGGATATCTTGCTGGGACACGTAGCTTAACTTTTCTCAATAATTGGGGACTATCGATTCGATTATTAAAAATGTTCGATGCAAAAACAAGGTCATTTATTATTCTGCGATTAGCTAATGAGGTCATTTGAAAACGTCTTAGTTGAGATTTATACGACGGTACATTTTTCTTAGTAATGCGACAAGAGTACAAAAGATGCCGTACAAACCTTTTTTGTATACGTTCTATTCGTAAAGAATGGCTAGCGTAATGCGGTCTCCACACAATCGAGCAATATTCTAAGATGTTTCGAACTAAGTTGTAGTATAGCATAATTTTGGTCTTGTAACAACGAAATCCTTTAGAATTGCGAATAACAAATCCTAGCATTTTTGAGGCTCGCTTTATGATATTTTCGATGTGAGGTATAAATGTTAACTTATTATCAAAGACTAGTTGTTGCTCGCGGCTCCGCCCGCGTGGAGGTCATGTTTGGGAGAAAAAGTATACAATACAAAATACCAATATTTATGCGTTTGACTTAAAAATGACGGATTTTCATACAAACTTTCATTCCCTATTTTACCCCCTTAGGGGCGGAATTTCCAAAAATCCTGAAACATATATTTTTTATTTTTAACCAAAATGCCAAATACAAATTTTCATGAATTTAACTTCAAAAATGACGGATTTTCATACAAACTTTCATCCCCTATTTTACCCCTTAGGGGTGGTATTTCCAAAAACCCTTCCTTAGTGGATGCCTACGTGATAAAAGGTACCTACTGTCAAAATTTCAAGTCTCTAACCCCAGCCGTTTAGGCTGTGCGTTGATCGATCAGTCAGTCAGTCAGTCAGTCAGTCAGTCAGTCAGTCAGTTTCTTCTTTTATATATACAGATAACTCCTAGGTCTCTAATAACTGCCGATTCCTGTAGGTGATTATGTTTTATATGGTAATTATATGAAACTACATTTGTTTTCCGTGCATATCGAACGTATAGGCATTTATTACAGTTGAGGTCCATACGATTAATATCACACCAATTAACAAGTGCATCAATATCATTTTGAAGTTTGAGTGAGTCTTGTGTAGTTTCAATTACCCTACATAACTTTAAGTCGTCTGCATACATAAACGTCTCAGAAAATTTTATACATTCAGGAATATCGTTAACAAAAATATTAAATAGAATGGGACCCAAGTGAGAGCCTTGAGGTACACCAGATGTAACCCTTCGCAAACGTGAGTGGAATCCATTGATAACGACAAAGAAAGTGCGATCGTCAAGATAAGATTTGATCCATTCCAATAGTTTACCAGATATTCCGCATGCGGCAAGCTTCTGCAACAGAATGCCATGCGGTACTCGATCAAAAGCCTTGCTAAAGTCCGTATATACAGCGTCAACTTGTTTACCGGCATCAAGCGCCTCAGTCAGGATCTCAGTGAGGTCAACCAGGTTAGTGCTTGTAGATCTAAATTTGACGAAACCATGTTGTCTACTACTCAGAATTAACCTTAGATGGCTTTGTATGTAAAAATGGATAAGTCTAGACTAGGGATGGCTCTAACTTTGAAATTTCTAAGCCATCAATACGGTTTTAATCGGCTTAACAAGACTGCCTCGGTGGCGCAGTGGTAATTGCGCATGCGTTACGACTGCTGTGCTGAGGTCTCGGGTTCGATCCCCGGGTCGGGTAAAGTGATATTGGGTTTTTCTATCTTGAAATTCCTCAGTATTAGCCCGGAGTCTGGAGTTTGTGCCCGGTATGGCGATAGGCTCGCCCCCTATCACATTATGGGACCGAAATTCGGCGAAAAGTGGGTGTACTGGTTACACCTCTGCCTACCCCTTCGGGGATTACAGGCGTGAGCGTATATGTATGTATGTATGTACAAGTTGTGTCTATAGAAAATGCACCTTATGATTTATGCTTTTACGATGACTCATTTTAATATTGATTAGCCGATACTGAACCGCAGCGATAGTGCATGGGATATAAATGTTTTTAATCTATATCAAACGAGCGAATGAGCTAAGCTAACAAGTGGGTCACTAATCGATGGTCAGGTATCTCAACGCCCACATATGAGAAGATACATGATAAAATAGCTGGTCATAAGAAAGAATGGGAAAAGGGTAGGTGGAAGGAAATATTATGTTTTTCAGAAATTTCTGGAACAATACTTTACGTTGTTTTTCTGTAAGACAATGATGACGAGAACTAGTAGTCGTTTGAGAAACACGAGGACGCACGATCGATCCCTACATCATGATAAATGTTTTTGGTATCCATTAATATTTATTGTTAATAGGTGGTGTTAGGCCAAAAGTCGTCGTATTTCCTAATATTCACAACACAAAACTCTTATCTTAATGTGGGGTCAGGACCATGTGTGTGACTGTCGGGTGTTATTTATTTATTCTAGAACTAAAATATAGTGTCCCACTGCTGATCACGGCTTCTCTACCAATGATGGGACATTGGGTAAGGATTCAATATATATAAATGGAACAGCGTTATGAGTCAAACTAAAAAAAAAACGGGCACTGTATCACCCCAGCGTAGATGAAACAGAACAGATTCTTATACGAGTATTGATTCATTTAAAATGACGTGTATGAATTAATAACGTGTCATTGTGTGAAGTTCCAAAGAATTCACTTTGATAAACGATATTATCTTAGACACGACCTACAATCGATATTCTGTTCGTATCATGCATTGCACGTTCTCAAAACTAAGTGACAAGACGCTTGTACCGATATTTATTTCAGTAATCACAAGTATAATGCTTTCAACTTCAGTATTTAAACATAGATTTTTCAAAATATCGGGATTTATATTGATAAATTGAATTGTCAATTTGTAACTTTCACAATCACTAAATGTAGTACCACTGTCTCACAGAAAACCAACGTAAAGTGACAGTTTACTGTCGCGTTTCGTATGGTAAGTGAGATAACCGGAGGCCCAGATTCCCCCTTCCCTTTCCTAATCCCTATTCCTGTCCTTTAAGGCCGACAACGCATACATGATACTTTCGGTATTGTGGATGTTCATGGGCGGTGGAGATCACTTAACATCAGGTGACCCACTGGCTCGTTTATCGGACTATACTATAAAAAAAAACAAAAATGTTTTAATTTTTACCTTATTTTTTTTAGATTTATATTAATTTGTGATCTATTAAAAACAACAATTTAACGAAATAAATATAACAATAAAAACGGACCTAACGTAAAAAGATTATTCAGAGCAGTCTAGGCGGCACCTGAAATAATTTACACATCCACTATAACTTGACCTGTTGCGGGAACACCTCTAATATAGATTTTACTTTATATTTTATCACGCGATCGTTCCTTCCTTTTTCAATAAGGGCATTTATGGATGTCATATGTATTCATGCCCGCCGAGAGTACACGTGTCGGCACTACATAGCCAATAAATTGGAATTACGCTGTGTCTATGCGAGGGACTGCCGGTTGTTATGGACAGCTCCGAATACAACACCGACTTATGAATATTCTCATCTTAAGAATAGATCATATACCTATTAGGTAGATCAGCACCTGTGTTGCTCTCTACAATATTTGATGTAAATTATTGATTATTGATCTTGCATCTTTACGTAGATCGTTTTTAACTGACTTCAAAAAAAGAAGGAGGTTCTCAATTCGTTCCGCCCTGTGGAATGGGGGCGTTTGGAGAATTCTACCACGATAACCCCTGCCTGTCGTACGAGGCAACTAATTGGGGCCATCGGGGGTCGCGGGCGCGCAGCGGAGGGCTGTCAGGCCGTATCGATGCACTCCTAACTCGGAGCATCGTGCGACCCCGAGATGGACGGCAGCGCGGGTGGTAAGGCCTCGTTCGCTGTCGTTGTTCGGTGCGCGGGGGCTCCTTAGCCCTCCATGGAGATGGGCTGCTACGCAGCACCGCGCAGGGGCGATTCCGGCTGCAATTCTAGCACTCCTTAGAATACCCCGGGATCGCTCCGCAAGCGCCGAAGAAGGCCACCGCGGGGTTTTAGCTGGTAGTGTCGGGTGGGGTGTACTTAGGGGTTAGGGACTCGGCCCAGCGGCAGCACGGATAGCCATCATCCGTGCGAGGGGGATGCTGGGTCGTAAGACCGGGTAGTCCAGCATAACCGTTTTATTCTTATTCCGCTTCCCCCCGGAGCGGGCGGCAGTAATAAAACGCTTTCCCCGCGACAAAAAAAAAGGTTCTCAATTCGTCGGGATCTTTTATTTATGTATGTTCCCCGATTACTCGAAGACGCCTGGATCGATTGGAGAAATTATTTTATTGTTTAAAAGGATATACTTCCCAGGTGGTCCCATTGGCACCAAGTCAGGATCTGATGATGGGATCTCAGAAAAATCGAGGGCAACCCTCAAATTTTATAGGGACGCATAGTTTGTTTTTTGTTTATTGAAGTCGGTGTACTTTTTATGGATTATTATTATTATAGATCGCTTATATCTATAAGACTATTTAGGCAGCATTTCTTTTTGAGGTACGGCCGTAAATGTCTAGTAAGGCCATGCAAGAGCGCAAATAACTTAGAGATAAATGCCAAATGAAAATTTGCCATGTGATGGAGGAATAGTAGCGCGCTGGTGACGCAGCTTACTATTTGATGTATAATGTCAAACTAGTTGTGAACCGTAACCATCACCTATTTTTCCGTTTTCTTCCAACAATCACGTCGTCTTATCCCATCTCCCACTTATTTGATGATAAAAAATAACATTCAGAAAATATCATTTCGTCTGATTTGAGCACTAACTGCCCATACATAAGTGGCTGTAGTGGAGTTTTCGGGCGGCCGTGATGCAGCATAATTTTTACTATTTCGACGTTTATACCTGAAATGGAAAGTAAAACATATGTAAAACTCTTTAGCTATTTGGTAGGGGGAAAACTTATGGGTTCGCGTCACCGACATGCTATAAACTATATACTTCATCCAACTGTTTATTTTTCTTTTGACATAGCACGCTTATGAACTTCCATAATTATTGACAAGAAATCATAAACAATAACAGTTACTACTTCATGAACGCTGTTTAAAAAAATAACACAGTAATTCCAAAGTTTTATGTTTTTATTTCTACAGTCCTCATGACTGTTTGAAGTTTTATGCCAAAATTTTTGCCTTTACCTAAAGGCGTGGCGGACAACGGAATGTGGTTCCGCAGCATAGAGGGTGTTGCGGTTTCTGCATATGAGAGCAAATACGCAGAAATATCGACCGCGCTTGAAGTTTAGAGAAGGGGAATGTGCAATATTTTCACTGCTGTTACAGAAAAGGCTCTTATTCAATGTGTTCAAATACCTATATAGAAATCAAATGAGCTGAGTTATATAGTCACTTCAACTATAACTAGATAAAAGAAAACTAAATATATTTCTAGGTAATATAGTAAAAATACACTTATATTTTAGGATTGGTATTTAATTTTTGAGACAAAATTTTTAAGCATCTTATAATCCAATATAATATTTTGTGCTGAATAAGCAAACGTATCTATACAAACTGAAGCAAGGCCGTCTTATGCAGCCACAAGCATCAATTGTAACTCATTCGGAGACATTCGTATAACATACTAGATGTTGCTCGCGGCTCCGCCCGCGTGGAGGTTATTTTTGGAAGGAAAGGTATACAATCCATGGAGGCATCTTAAGCTATTACACCTTTCTATATTTTGCTATCCCATAGGATGCGTGCATTTTTCCGGGATAAAAAGCTCGATGATGCCCGGTTCTTGTAGAGGTATATGACACTTAACAGGTGGTAGGAATTGACTTATCTTCTTGGGCGGCTTATAATAGGTTTTAATAGAAGCACGCTTCAGTACATAGCCAATCTTGTCAGTGACGCCTCTAAAAAATAGATCTATAAAATAGATTGTGACTGTGGACTCTCTTATATTGGTCAAACAAAAAGAAATATAGGGACCCGCGTATAAGAACATATAGCTGACGTAAAACACCGACGCTCTACGAAGTCTGCAGTTGCTGAACATTCAGAGGAAGGCCCCAAGCATTATCTTCGATTTGACAAACCACAAATCCTTGCCAAAGAACACCGAGTCCTGCCTAGGATGATTCGCGAGGCTATTGAAATTAAAAAACATCCAAATTTCAATAGAGAAGATGGTTGGAAGCTGGCACCAGCCTGGGATCCAATTATACATTTAATTAAATCGGAACCCAAAACACCAACTGCCAAACCTCAAGACATTGTGAGCTCCTTTTGCGTAGATCGGACTACAACAAATAAAAATTAAATATCAACTAAATGGAGGGTAGAAACATTGCACTATACTTTCGTGACAACATACAACTCAGTCTCCCCCGTGACCATGAAGGCTGTAAAGCCTTCGAAACGTCGGGTTAAAAAAGTAAAATAAACCGCGATAGAATCCGGAAGTTTGGTTTTATTACAATAATTTAATGTTTTTAATTACGATGGTCACAATTTGTCGGGGTCTAGAGTTTGGATACGATGTTTGGCTCTTTTTGCGGCCTTCTGAGTACTCTGACAATAGACCCTCGACCGCTTCTTCACCTTATTGCCCATGGCGTAATGTGAAGAGGCAGGCCGGCATGATTGTGTTGAGTAGCTGGGGACAGATTGTCTCTCGCTACTCGATATGCTATTTGGACGGCACTGTGCTTACCATCAGATGCAGTGTGGTCAGTGCCACGAAAAAAACCTTCTAACTCAAGCTATAATCATTTCAATTATGAAAATCCCGCTTAGTCCATATGTTCATTAAGATCTTACGGAAGAAGTGGGAGGGATAGTCCAAGAAATCTTATGTTTCCGTACATTTTACATTAGAAATAGCCGAATTGACCTTACGTCAACAATGAATGGCCCTCTACCTCTGGCCAAACTTAAAAATAAATAATAAATATTAGTGCGTACGTCGTTTGTGGTAAAAAAAGTATGTAAAATTTATTTTTGAGATTATTACATTAACTTTGGTAATTATAAAATATTAAAAATAAACATCGGTGAAATAATACAGTATCATTATTACCGCAAGTGACATGAGGGTCTAATTTTAATTTAATTTTATTTTGGACAACAAACAGTCACATACATCAACAAAATAAGTTTGATTATATGTATACAACTTACAGACTTTGAGCCAACACCTAATAATCTACTGTAATCTATTCTATCACTATACATCACTAATAATCGATTGTATTAAGCTTGGTGATATTTTATGACTCAGAGCCGAATTTGTAATCGATATGGCGATATTCTTGCCACCGTTGTTGATGTAATATAACCACACTTAATAGTTTTCTGTACAAAACCGGCGTCAAACTTCAGCTAATCGTTGCATATCGTCCGGATAGGGTTACCAGTAGACAAATTATCCAATTTGTCCAATTACTTTAAGATCGAAAATGCAATATATGTATTTGTATAATTATTACTCAGGTGAACCATTTAGTTGTTTCCCGGCTTCTGCCAATAAAAGCCTCTCACAGCATGGGACGGGAACAACCGGCGAAACATGCATTCGGTGCCCTTCTGCATACTCTTTTGGATCTCCAAAAGAGTATGTATAATTGGCATAAGCATTATGCCACTTATGAAACTTATTCAAAACATATAAATGATGATTAAATTGTAGATATCAAAATTTACTAAGAAGTTTAGAAGAAGTACTTACTAAGTGAATATAAAGACAAATTTGCGTGTTTTCTATACAGATTTGTATACATATACTTGCGTTATAACATAGAAATGTCAACAGCGTTCGATAGATTCATTTCTCCCTTATATTATAGTAATTTTTGTACTAAACGAAATTATACCGTTTATCTAGCTTTAGTAAAAAATAATATAGGAAAGAAGGCGACATATAATAAAGGGCTACTTAAATAAATTATAACTCTCACGGTACATTTAATTCCTACCATCCACTGTTGAACTCCGATTTAATTTTTAAAGAACTTCCTGAGATTCTATTGGAGTTTGTGTCTAACCGCACTTCTCACTCTAATTAAATGTCACTCAATATCGCACGATCAATAACCATCGCTAACGAGATAACTAAAAAAATCGAGTAGGTAATTTCCTGCTATTTGATCAACGCGGTTTTGAGATAAAGGCTCGCAATTTTTTTAATTTGTTTTTAAATCTATTTTTTAAATGACTGAGTGTTTTATCAAGATATAGGTGAAATAATTTCTACCAGACAATGAATTGCTTGGTTACTTTCATGTGTAAAAATTTACGTAGATACAAGACGCTTAGGCGTATCGTATATATGTGTAAATGATAAATATATATTAACCTCCTAGACATTGAGTGTAACCTTCAAAGTCCTTTAATAATAGTTTAATTTTTAGATAATGTTTTATTAACACCATCTCTTTTTACTAAAGTACTTCTAATTTTTTGCTAGCCAACTAACCGGCACTAATTCTTGACCCATTTCTGATTTTTTCTTCAGCATCTAAACGAAGTTTTCTAATCATAACAAATTCTTTTACGGGACCGGACGGAAAGTTCCACATTAACAAGATACTGGCACGTTAATAGATTAGGGAGATGATCGAACATTTTCAATAAAAACTTCATAGTGAGTTAATTAATACAGTTGGAGGTTATTCATACGTGCGAGAAACAGAACGACGACCGATCCATTCCACCCTGACTTTCAGTTATAACTCAAATCAATAGAACATGAAGCCAATTGCCGAAGTTTTTGACAAGTTTTGTAAAGAGACGGCAAGTTCATTAGTGAAAATCAGGGTTTAATTGAAATGTGACGTAAACTCAGCCGGGTCAAGTTTGTACAGGTGTTTGGAGCTGCAGAATTTCTCTAAACTTCGTTAATTACTTGTGTATTAGTACAATCTGGATTGGCGTCTCAGTAACAATACAAATGAACTAATCAACTAGAACAGACAGTTCCTTAATCAAACCTATATAGGCGTTGGTAACAGAGAAGTGAATTTCAGATAAAGCCCCGTTAAGTTCAACGTGATTATTACATTGTCCATCTAAACAGCAACAATAGGTAATTTGAACCAAAATCTCCGAGATATTATTATTAATACAGGATGTAATTACAAAACAATGCGATCATGATACTTTACAACATTTTAATTAAAATTTGTGGAATGTCAAAGGGTCGTTTGGCGTACCAAACTTCTGGCTGATTCACGGTTCACGGGGTCCAATGAAAACAACGTCTTGGTTAGCGTTACCGACAAGGGTCGTGGGGCGAAGGCCTGCACTAAATTACAATTATCATGTTCACTGCTTTGTCAAACGGAAGGCCCGTTTTTTAAATCGCACGACCTTCTTACCACTCGTTTTTAACAATTATTCACGCATCACTGCTTTGAATATATATATATTGAATCGAATATTTTGAATCGAAGTTAATTTCATACATGCACCACTGAATATTTGCAATTTTTTTTACTACTATTTACAGGTTACATCCAATACAGTAGTGAAGGACATAATATTACTTACATTCTATCTATTAAAACTAACTAAGTCATAAGCGGCCATTGTGAACTCCGTCATATATTGGTCACGCTCAACATTTCCCAACAAAGTACAATATTATGACAAGTTGCCAGAAATTTTCGTCATAAATACAAATTCACGTAATGGAAAAATATTTTTGTTGTTTTAATAACTTTGTTAATTAAAACGGGTTTCAGTTACGTAACAACAACGAGGCTACAGTTCATTTCTTATTTGAAAGAAAAGTTAGAAATTCCAGTGTTGACTTTCACCACTTGGCACCGTATTTACGGTATTCCCTTTTGGGACTGCGGTTTTGCAGGTAACACGATTACATCGTTATAATTTAATTTTACCCGTAGTTTTGTAGGCTCTCCACTTTTCAGCAGATGTGCCCAGTGTTTCAAGAGCGTCTTGGCCCTTATTTAAGCTTCAACTTAGGTGTAGATATACAAGAGGATTTATGCATACTATCCTTACATGTACCCAACTAAATTTCTTTTAGGATGTATTGGCTACAACTCCTTGGAGGTCAGGAGGTGGAATAACCAATTAGTAACCATGTGCAAGATATTAAGAGGGACGGGAGATGCTTCCGATCTGAATAACCAGTTGTGTAGATTATTCATGCCCAACAATTATTGTCGTAGTAGGAAACACAAGTTGTTTGCTGTCCCGACGTGCCGCACTGTGGCTCGTTCTAGGTCTCCGATACCGCGAACTCTCACTACGCTCAATGCTCTCCTGGTCAGTGCACCACATCTTGACGTGTTCGCGGATGAATGGATGGTGATCCAGAGTGAATGTTTGCACTACTGCGAAACAAATGCCTGATGCTAATGTGTATTTACCTTATTTTATATTTTTAATTATGATATTGAATGTTTAATTAATTTAATTTACTGTAGTTATAAGTATATATGTTAATTAGTGTAATTGGTTTTACCGTACTAATTAATAAATAAATAAATAAAATAAATAAACAACTCAAATTTTTATTAATTAAAATATGTAAAAAATAAGAACTCATACGACAGGCGCCAGTCCATACCATCCTACTATACCCTACAAAATTATAAATGCGAGTGTTTGAGTGGATAGATGGATCTGGTTGAAATTTAGCACAGATATCGATTATAGTCTGGAATAGCACATCGGATACTTTTTATCCTGGAAAGATATAGAGTTCTCGTGGGATAGTTAAGTTTGTCACAGAGCAAAGGATGGACATGGTTTTTTGCATACTGCATCCTTCTATACCCTACAAAATTATAAATGCGAGTGATTGAATGGATGGATGGATCTGGTTGAAATTTAGCACAGATATCGATTATAGTCTGGAATAGCACATCGGATACTTTTTATCCTGGAAAGATATACAGTTCCCGTGGGATAGTTAAGTTTGTCACAGAGCAAAGGATGGTCATGGTTTTTTGCATAGTGGCAGTTTAGGGATCAGAAAATGACATAGGGCACTTTTATCCCCGAAGAATTCACGATTCCTATGGGATAGCAAAATATAGAAAGGTGTAATAGCTTAAGACGCCTCCCTGGATTGTATACCTTTTCTTTCAAAAATAACCTCCCCGCGGGCTGAGTCGCGGGCAACATCTAGTAAATCATAATTCCAGGTATCATATACCGAGTAGCGAGGTATAGTTGTCTCTCGCTACTTGCTACTCTAACTGGACGGCACTGCGCTTAATATCACGTGGTAACTTTGCCGTGCCAGAAAGAAAATCACTATGTTTACAAATGGCCTCATTCGATTGTTGGACATGGACGGGACCGGTTTGAATTATTATGGGTGTGCATAGTTGTAAAAGTTAGTAATTTTAGCTTTTTTTATATATATAACATTGTCCCAATATAAAGTAATAATATTTTAATGCATAGCAGCGATAGCCTAGTTGGTTGCGGTACGGACTGCTAAGACGAAAGTCGTATGTTCGAAACCCAAGTGGCATACACCTCTGATTTTTCTAAAGTTATGTGTGTATTAAAATCTTAATTATCGCTTGCTTTAACGGTGAAGGAAAACATCGTGAGGAAACCTGCATATTTGAGAATTTTTCGAAAGTATGTGAAGTCTGCCAACCCGCATTAGGCCAGCGTGGTGGACTAAGGCCTAACCCCTCTCACTAGTAGAGGAGGCCCGTGCCCAGCAGTGGGATAATGTTTAATACAGGGCTAGTATTATTTATTTTTATTATTATTATAAATTTTAATGATAAAATAAATATATCAATGTACCAATTGTGGCATTCCAGGTCAGAATAAACAATTTTGTTTTTAACCGACTTCAAAAAAGGAGGAGGTTAACAATTCGTCGGAATCTTTTTTTTATGTATGTTACCCGATTACTCGAAGGCGCCTAGACCGATTCGAGAAATTCTTTTTTTGTTTAAAATACTTCCCAGGTGGTCCCATTGGCACCAAGTCAGGATCTGATGATGGGATCTCAGAAAAATCAAGGGCAACCCACAAATTTTATTGTGACGCATAATATGTTTTTTATTGAAGTCGGTGTACTTTTTATGAATTAAAAAACTATTAACCTGAAGATATCGTATGAAATGGAAATTATCCGTAACAAAACATTTCAAAGATTTTTTGACTGCCATATTCAGAGTCTACGTTTATATCGGTTTGAAAGTTCTAGAAAATACTGTAGCAGATTTCAGTGACAGTTGGCACAAAAATATTCTGGGTCAGTAATGCGGTCGACTTCGCTTACGTATTAAATTGGTTTACTTATTTCAAATTGGACCTGATTTGTACTTTAAAAAAATGTACTAATAGTATACTTACTTTTGAACATCTTATTTAATGATTAAAATTGCTTATCGCTAAAAAAATCCAAATTTTATATAGGATTTGTCTAGGCATAATGGCATGCTAAAATATTTTGTGAAACGCAACGCTGTAGTTTCGATTCCCACATCGAGACAAATCTTTGTGTGTTTCGGGTCTGGGACCTGATAGATATACGAGTAGACGGGCCACCTGATGGTAAGTAGACACCGCCGCCCATAGACTTCTGCGATTCCAGGGTACAGCGAAGCCGCTGCCAACGTTTGACAAGTACAAGTATCGTACAAGACTCGAATATTATTCGGGGTCAGTACGATGTGTGTGACTGTTGGGTGTTATTTATTATATTATCTATTTATGTAAATTTACAATCAATGTAAATTTACTAATAGTAATCAAGGAAACATAAGTTTTATCGAGTCTTACACTAGGGTAGTTTCCTGTGTTTCATTTTGTACATTATTCGATATGCAGCCAAATATTTATTTATTATGGACCATCAACGTAGTTTATAATATTAACCTTATAACTAAACACTTGTAGTGCATTTTACTTATTGCGTCTTTAATAATAGATGGTCTCAGCATGACTAAAAAAGAAACACAGACATAATATAAAAAAAAACTTAAACATAAGGATAAAATTACAATTTACAATTTCAATTTACAATTTTAATTTACATCATTTGAATGTTGCATGTTATAAATATTTATTCATTTACACTTTTTAAATGTTTTTTAATATACTATGCAACATAATCTCTTTAGCAAAAAGGCTTTAAGTAACGTAACTTGTCTATCCTATTATTACATTTAGAACCACACTGTAGACAGTTATTTTAAGGCATGAATAAGCTAGATCGACTGGGCTATTACCGCCGCGCTGTCTCAAAAATTCATTGTGAAGTATAACAGCTTGTGCCTCGGTGGCACAGTTGTAATTGCGCATGCGTTACGACTGCTGTGCTGAGGTCTCGGGTTCGATCCCCGGGTCAGGTAAAGTTATATAGGATTTTCTATTTAGAATACTCAGAATTATGCCCGGTATGGCGATAGGCTCGCTCCACATCATATTATGGGACCGTAAACTTAAAGATATAGTATACTAGCTGTTGCCCGCGGCTCCGCCCGCGTGGTGGTTGTTTTTGGAAGAAAACGTATACAATCCATGGAGGCATATTAAGCTATTACACCTTTCTATATTTTGCTATCCCATAGGAAGCGTACATTTTTTCGGGATAAAAAGTAGCCTATGTCATTTTCTGATCCTTAAACTTCCACTATGCAAAAAAATCATGTCAATCCCTTGCTCTTTGAGAAACTAAATTATCCCACGGGAACTGCACATTTTTCCGGGATAAAGAGTAGCCTATGAGCTATTTCACTTTAATCTATCTCTGTGCTAAATTTCAGCCAGATCCGTCCAGCCGTTGTAGCGTGATTGAGTAACAAACATCCATTCATCCATCCAAACATTCGCATTTATAATAGTAGTAAGATTTTTGCCAAAGTAATAGGATAAAATTACTAGGTAAAGTGACTATAAAAATATACACAATAACAATCAAGCCGAAAAGGGGCTTAATACGGGAGATCTTCCCAAAATACGCTTATCAACGTATTTTATGACAACGACCGGAACGCTGTGGGCATAAATAACTATTTAAGATAGTATTTCCCAGTTTGGGGTCGTTTGTACCGCTTCTACGCAACTGCGTACACTGTATGGACCCTCGAACAAATGTGACTATATTTCACGTTGCTCTTGACTGATGCTTTTACCCTCATATAAACAAATCCCGTACTTTTCCTTAACGCTGAAGAGAAATGTTATATTTAAGGATTTTCTTAAATTTCAAACATTCTGCGTAATGTGTGTGAGTTTTTAAGTAAAAACGATCTGTTTCTGCCTAAAATAATGTTTGATTTTCTCAATTGTTTGTGTGGACTAAATCTAAGTAATTTGTTGAAGTAAAAGTACTTGCAACATTTTTTTTTTTTTTTTTTATCCTGGCACGGCAAAGTGACCGCACTGTACCTGATGGTAAGCGCAGTGCGGTCCAAATAGAGTACTGAGTAGCGAGAGACGATCCATCCCCGCTACTCAACACACTCATGCCGGCCTGCTTCTTCACACTACGCCATGGGCAAGAAGGTGAAGAAGGGGTCGAGGGTCTAGTGTCAGAGTACTAAGAAGGCCGTAAAACAGCCATTGTACCCCAACTCCAGACCCCCGACAAAAACCGGATGTACACTGGCTGATCCCGGAACGCGACACACTTGCGTGTGCCACTATGGCGGGTTTTTCGCCCTGTGTACGGTGGTCGCTATCCGGGCGGATATAAATATCCTACCACCAGCTAAAATAAAATACATGTATGTATTCGTAAGTTAAGGTTGGCCTTCATCGAAAATTCAGGTTGCTCTGTTGTTTAACTTGAAGTTCTTGTTAGGAGTTGCCCCAAGTTACTAAAACTTTTTACAAATGTTCTAAATTACATTACATTGTATATAATACCTGGGGATAGTACATATATAATTGATAGTGCGTCTTATTTAATCCCAAAATATTATCATAACATATTTTTGATTCTCACTTTCAAGCGTCATTTGTTTCGTGGAAATAGTTATGAATTAATATAAGAAATTGAATTTGGCCGGGCACACCTATTCCTGATTTACATTACATATTGGCAAAAGTTAGCTTGCGTGACCAATAACTAACTAGGTTAATATGTTTGCTAACTAACGGTTGTAATTGCAGCTGACATGACCTACCTTTAGATTATTAGTCTATCTGAAGAACTCTCTAGTTCAAATTTTTGGAAAACTTTCGAAAGGACTGCCAATTTAAACAGTTCATATACATGGTATATAGGACTTAATGGCATAGGCATACTCTACCACCCGACTTTAAGGTGATGCGGAGATGAACAAGGTAGGTGCATAAAGGTCACATTAGAGTCACCCGGCACCCGACCCGTACCGCCTCGTCGCTCGGCGTCCACTCGTTTCCGCAGATGGTCCACGGGTGGACGCCGTGTTTTCACCAGCAAACGTTGCGTCGCGACTCATTAAGCTTGTGAGTAGGCAATACGCAGCAACGCAAGGCAAATGCGAGCAGCGAATTGTTACCGAGTGACCCTGGCGAGACCGAGGCGATCCGGTGACACTGCGGAGTTAATGTAGTGAGTTCATATCCATAAAGGTATAAAGAATACTAACCGCACAAGGCGAGGTGGTGCGGGTTGGATGCCGGGTGGCTGTAATGAGCTGTGACCTTTAAGATGAAGGATATACGTTAAACACTATTTTACATTTTGTAAAATATGAAATTGGAATTATTCTAACTAACAACATTTTACCAACTTCAAATTTCTTTTACATGAGTTTTTGAAGTGCTGTAGCCTAGTAGTAGTTTCAATCTATTTTTAACAAGCTGTCGTAACCCAAAACCCCTGTTTACGCTACAAAAACGTACTTTCATAGGCATAATGTGGTGTTAACGCCAAAACCTTCCTTTATATACGTCCTTTAAAACTGTATTAAACGCGTTAAATCCCTGTTAACGTTTAACAGTATAAGTTCATAATTTCCCTCGTGTAACTTGTTAACGAAAGGGAAAAGTATTACACACAGCTCTAGAGATTTGTTATGAATAAATAAAATCTACTTACAGAAAATTACCAGGTGTTTTAATTTACAGTTGAGTGAGTGGGTGGTACATATTAAGGGATGACTGGCGAAAAACGGCGTTCGAGGTTTAAATAAAACGTTACAAAGACAGAATTTTAGGAGGTTCTTGAAAAGGTTAGAAAAAGAAAAATAAGTTTTAAGCTGCATTTCGCCTGTAGTTGAGCAGGGTAGTGTGGAGATAATCAAAGCGATGTAAAGAGTGTACACTGTAGCAGATCGGAAATATGATTTTCAAACGATCTTATTGGTAATTTCTAAATTCCGCTTTATTTAAATAATTTTCATTTAAATAATTATTTCAACAACATATTTGAACAAAGCAAAGCTCAGATTTGAAATTAGAATAATCTGTTTCTTTTTGCAATTTTTTGTATTCACAGACCAATTAATGGTGCCAAAAATTAATAATTAAAAAAATATCATTATCAGGTATTACTCCTTATCGACCTTTCCTCGCATTACGAAGTAGCTACGTTATTCGGTGATGTGTGAAAGTATTATGGAGCTATAAATATATGCCTTGGTAAATAGTCCATTAAGATGAATATATTTTAATTTTAAACTTTATTTTATGGTTTAATCAAAATCGCCTTACAGGCAAGTAAGTAATTAAGATTTTTTGGTAAAACTAATATCCTGACCCTAAAAGCGTCATTCAAGGATCTGCAATGAGCAAACGTGATTGATAAGCTCATTAGACCCATATCCCTAAATCTACTGGAAGATCTGTTCATAGGTCCGTGATACGTTGGTCGTAGCTTTCCCTACAAACACAATTTATGTTTTTTAGTTCGATGCGTATTTTCCACATTCTGTGTTATAACGAATATTTATGGAAATCACCGACGTTTCGACGAGGTTTATTTTGATGTTACACGTGATTTGTGGCGTACCTATCGCCTTATCGAATTACGCACGTAGTACGCATTATTCACGAAAAACATTTATAAATACCTTTCAGTTATAATTATTATTTGACAGCCTCCGTGGCGCAGTTGGCGAGTAGCTGGCTGTAAAACGAGAGGCCGTGGGTTCGATTCCCACACCGGGACAAATGTTTGTGTGAAAGACAGATATTTGTGTCCGGGGTCTGGGTGTTGTGAGACCGAAAGTCTCTCGTAGTCCCCGATACCCACAACACAAGACTCGTATCTTAGCGTGGGGTCGAGGCTACGTGTGTGACTGTTGGGTGTTATTTTTTTATTTTTATTTTTATTATTTTTATTATTAGAATATCTATAATAAACCAAATTACAATAAGTATCGTACTGATAATTTCTTCCACACATTATTTTGTTATTGATCTAAACAATGATCACCTACAATATTCATATAGTTTAAGGTATACTAAATATGTAGTAAAGTACACCAACGATTTGTTGGGTTTGTCCGAATCTCAACCCTCATCGAGGAGGTGGGGGCAAGCCCATCGCCATCTTAGCCGGCATATATTCCGATACTGAGCAAGTCACACGTGATTTATCGAAAACTTACAAATTCAGATTTGAATCCGACCTGGGATTTTGAATTTGGATCCTGAACAGATTCCCTGCTTTAGTGTGTTCATTAAACTATATTAAATATTTGGTTTACACACAATGTGTGCATAATGAGTCTTATTTTATATGCCTCGATAGGCAGGCTAGCAGATGGGCTAAGGCAGATGGTAAGTAGACACCGCCTCCCATAGATTTCTGCAATGCCAGGGCACAGCAAAGCGCCGCTGGCTACCGTTAAAGCCTAGCTGTAAACAGTTTTGTCTATCATTCATAAATGGGCCACGAGAGCTCGAATTGATTATTATTACTGTTTCACAGAGCACGGCCAGACATAACAGTTTGCTGATGCATTTCTTACGGTGAGAGAGAATTCCGGAGTCCAAATAACCTTCCCTTTCAAACCTCATTATTTTCCTATAAGGTCGTCAACGCACCCATGATTCTACTGTCATGTTGAGCGATACGATTGGGTGGTAGGATCACTTACCATCAGGTGACCTACTTGTTCGTTTGGCGGCCGCTAATATAAAAAATAATGAAAGGCTTAGGATACATTCCTTAATTCTTTGTTCCACAGTTAATATAGTTAAAACACGTGTGAATAAACGTATAAGGAACGATGTGAATTGCGAGCGCAACCAGAACGCGCGTCGCTTGTTCTAGTTTATTTCAGCCCACCCTCTTTCGAAGGCTTTGACACGTTTTCATATGACATGTCCACAGCGGTCCAATAGTTGCCTCCTTCTCAAATAAGAAGCCACAATATTTAAGTGAAGTTTACTTCGGCCCTACGCGTATTTACGTAGGGAAATGTGCTGGATATTTGTTTTGTCAGAGCTATCATGATATGAGAGGTAGTTTCTATTTAACCGACTTCAAAAAAAGGAAGAGGTTAACAATTCGTCGGAATCTTTTTTTATGTATGTTACCCGATTACTCGAAGACGGCTGGACCGATTCGAGAAATTCTTTTTTTGTTTAAAAGGGTATACTTCCCAGGTGGTCCCATTGGCACCAAGTCAGGATCTGATGATGGGATCTCAGAAAAATCGATAGAAACCCCCAAATGTTATAGAGACGCATAATTTGTTTTTCATTGAAGTCGGTGTCCTTTTTATTTGTAATAGCATTCATTTACAAAGGTACATAGGGATGGTATTAATAATATCAGACCTATATTATACACTATCCCACTGCTGACCACGGCTCCTTATACTAATGCCCCTGTCATTAGTATTATATACAGGGGTACACAACGCTGGCCTAAGGCGGGTTGGTAGACTTAACACTCCCTCGATATTCTTATTTAGAATTTTCAGCAGGTTTCCTCACCATATTTACCTTCGTGGTTTAAGCAAGCGACTGCCAAATAGACTATCGCAACCTTTTTTATATACAGGAGGGTTTAGGGAAATAATTTAAAAAGTTTAGGGTGCAACATTTTATGTTTTGTTCGGTTCAATTACGGGTTTCAAGGTTCGCAATAAAATAAACGAATACACCCTCGGCCTACAACAATAGATATAGGAAAACTTTTATTAATGGCCCGACAAAACTCATAAAAATAGGTACAGAACTTACAATATAAACGGAAATTTCGGGCGATATTTTCGATAGGTACTTTGTACCGCGGTGACTCATAATATGGAAGGGTTGTGAAAAATATAAACGGGTTGCGACTAGCGACTTAAAAGGAATGTACTGATGGATAGATATAGAAAAAAAATATATTTTTAAGATATGTAACAACACCTAAAAATGATATCCTACTTATATTATAAATGCGAGTGTGTGAATGGATGGATGTTTGTTACTCAATCACGCTACAACGACTGGACAGATCTGGTTAAAATTTGGCACAGAGATTAGATTATAGATTAGATTAGAGTATACTAACATAATATGACATTCTGGAGCAATTTTGCCAAACACTTTAAGAATCCATCCCATAACAGAACCACATCACAGGCAAGTGTCTGAATCGGATGGAAAACGAACGCAGAATATTCACGATAAAATCGACTGACAATTTCATTAATTTGGAAGTCGGTTTTCGATGATCGAAATTATATTGATTCAAATTGATTGGAGGGGAATGTTAAAAAAAATATTTTACCATCCCAGCGTTCACCGTAGATTCGATAATTTATAGCACCAGTGGCGCGTAAACTTGATAAAATACAAACACAGCTCCCTTTGAAGTTTCGATATTTTCTTGTTTAATATAAATAGATAAAATCCAAAAGACCCTAAATGTGATCAGGATGTTTTATTTTCCTGTTATGGTAAATTGGTAAAGGGAGTCAAATTATTCACCTTCCGCTACGAAGTAACTGAAGTAGCTTAGAGAGTGTAAAAAATAAATATAAACTTGGATTGTCCACTTAGGTTTTAAAGAATAAATTACCTAAGTGACTGCCTCGGTGGTGCAGTTGTAATTGTGCGCATGCATGGGTTCGATCCCCGGGTCGGGTAAAATTATATTGGGTTTTTCTATTAAAAATATTGAAGTAAAACGAATTTTACGGATTATATCGGGGTAACTATATGGAGGGTAGAAACATTGCACTATACTTTTGTGACGACATACAACTCAGTCTGGCTGTAAAGTCTTCGAAACGTCGGCTTAATAAAGCAAAATAAACCGCGATATAATCCGTAAAATTCGTTTTATTTCAATGTATAATATTCCCGTAAATATAAGAAACCATTATATTAAAAATAGATACTCAATATTAGCCGCCTCATAAGCTCTCCCCCTATCACATGGTATCGTAATAAATTCGGCGAAAAGTGGGTGTACTGGTGTTACACCTCTGCATACTTCTTCGGGGATTACAGGCGTGAGTGTATGTAAATTACCTTAGTAAACTTGGAAATGCAAATGAATATAAAGGCACGTGGTGGAGTATAAAAACAATACTTAAGTGGAACGATTTAACAATCACACTTTATTTTCATTGTACGCAACTTGTATTACCCCCTAACAACAAAATGAAGGTAAACGTTGCGGATATTAACGAGAGAAGTTTTCTCTCAGGAACCCTTGGGCGAGTATTTTATGAGTGTTTTAAGCTATATCTTATACACCTGGTGGGGATAATTCATTACGCTGTATCTTTATTGTTATTTATAATTTCAAGAATACAATTTTTGTTTACAACAGCGATCTATATGTACTACGTACTAACAAACATTATGTTCCACCGAGTTGAGGTGTATACTCCACACCGACGTTAGTATGCTTCATGCCACCTATGAATGCACATCAGTTAATTTGAGTTATTTGTAGCGACATTCCCGAACAAATCTGCCTTAAATTGATTTACAGTGGTGTTAATAGTATGTCAGGTAAATAACATAATTTCATAACGTTTAGAATGTAATATCAATAAATATTAATTTCATTTCTGAATACGGGAAGTCTATATTTCACAACAAATTCATTATATAGTTTGTCCCGTTTTAGCGCGTGGAAAGTCCCGTTCGAGAGACAGTGACGGGAGTTATAAATTCCAAATAGTTCTTAGTAAAATGTTAGATGGCATTAGTGAGCGGACAAGGTTTTCAGAACATCTTTTTTGTTCGACAGTTCGTGTCTATAGAATATAAGTCAATGGTTTACAACAAAGGAGTTTATTGCATTGTTTTATATGCTTAATGGAACGTGAAAAATTTAAAGTACACGGCACCAGAGACAAGTAAAGCTATACTACAGGTAAATCCCAAGACAATCATATATCAACCATGTATTTAGAATACGAAAATCTGAACATACATTACACTTTAAGAGATATTTTATTACATTTTATCTATAATATCTCAGTGAGGCTGGGATGTTAAGTTACATTGGTATAAGGAATTTGTTTACTTCGAACTGTATTGCTGTTAAGAGCAATAGACTTTATCAATATAGTCATGAACGAATATATTATTTTTATTTTCCAAACATCCAATTATTGATACTGTGATTGAAAAAAATATTTTCGAGAAAATGTAGTTTCAAACCAAAGAGTTAAGAAACTAAGCCCTAAGTATGACCGTAAGTAACTGGGTAATTATAAATTATTATATAAAAAAAAAAAAAAATGAAAATGCTGGGCACGGACCTCCTATTAATGAGAGGGGTTAGGCCTTAGTCCACCACGCTGGCCTAATGCGGGATGGTAAACTTCACATACCTTCGAAATTTGAATGAGAATTCTTAGGTATGCAGGTTTCCTCACGACATTTTCCTTGACCGTTAAAGCAAGTGATAACTAACATTGAATAGGTACACCGAAAAAAACTTTAGAAAAGTCAGAGATATGATATGCCATTTGGGTTTCGTACATACGACTTTCGTCTTGACAGGCCGTACCGCAACAACTATCACTGCAAAATTATTATAACTCATTGTTGATTAAATAACACAATAAACAAACAATTTATAATAACCATAGAATAAAACTGGGTTACGAATTATCCTAAATGATGTTGTTCGGACGCTCAATTTGGAAACTTGTAATTGTACCAAGGAGTTTGTAAGTTTTAATCTGTTAAAAACTTTACGGTGGTACCAACAGTCAAAGTTAATTCTTATCTGAGCATTTTGAGATGCGAAAATTTCTGAGAAAGTTAAATGATTCGAATCCTAATTTACCGGTTTCAACTAAGATTTATTCAGTTTTCGGCCAAAAGTTAAATTATGTACTGAACTTGAAAGACACAGTACATTTTATTTCACTCTAAGAGTTCTATCACTACGCAAACTATGACCATTAAATGGGACTAAAGTTGTCAACCGAAATTACTAGCCTAAAGCGTAAATTCCAAATACCGTAACTTTCTAATTGCTTGGAAATATTTTTTACTTTTATGTACAACTGTACGGTTCAATAAGCGAATTTATTTTACAATACACGTGGACAAACATAAGTTTAATAGTTTCCATTTCATTCTACATCAAAACTTATCCAAACTTGATGTTTTTCGCCGAAATTAAGTCAATAGTTAAATAAATAAAATAAAATCAATACACCTAATATTCACACAAATAGTTTTGAACCCACATTAGGTAAAACCTGTATCGTAGGTATCAAGAACTACGAGGGACTACGGTCCCACAACACCCAGACCCGAAATAAATATCTGTATGTGACACAAACATTTTTCTCCGTGTGGAAATCGAACCCACAGCCTCTCGTTTCACAGCCGGCTACTCGCCCGCTGCGCCACGGCGGCTGTCTTAATTGACTTAATAATAATTATTGATGATGCTTCTAATATGAAATAAATTGGTTCAAGTTATAATACATTTGATTCACTCACTTGTCGATCGTTCCCGGTCATTCACTCGGTTCTCGCGTTTGGTGTCTTAACCTAACCTACGAATATCTATGAATAAAGAGTCTTGTTCACTAGCATTATTTCTTATCAAAAATTGCAAGATATTATTGAGCGTGGCATCTTATATCAAGGATTCATTACAAAGCCCTTTACAATATGCTTTAGACATTTACGAATCAGTAAACGTTTGTAAATAGGCGACGCCGTTTATGAAATGACGAATCATACAGTTTGCCGACGATTAGGCAGCGGTCTGTCACACAATTTGTCCCGGTGTGGGAATCGAACCCACGGCCTCTCGTTTCACAACCGGCTACTCACAAACTGCTCCACGGAGGCATATGTGTCACTGTTGTTACCTCAACGGTTCGTGCTTCATCTGAACGGGGTCGTATTTTTACTTTTGTACATCAACATTGCGGGAACAGTGCGTGCTCGCCGGCCGTTAAATTCCATTATAATTTTTATAAATAGACTATTTTTTCACAACATTCAAAAATCGATGGACCTTCCGCCGTCACCTTGTACCAAACTGCACGAACCACACAATAGTAACCAGTACGCGAAATATTTAATCATAGGTAGTTTTATTATAATGTGTATTTACCAGAGATCAGACAGACCATGATTTTTATAAACTTAACTTTAAGCATGAAGTGTAAAATTGGGCACTTAGTTCTAGATAGTTTTATCATTTAAACATATTTTTAGCCGACTTCAAAAAAAAGGAGGAGGTTCTCAATTCGTCGGAATCTTTGTTTATATGTATATATGTGTTCCCCGATTACTCGAAGACGCCTGGACCGATTCGAGAAATTATTTTTTGTTTAAAAGGGTATACTTCCCAGGTGGTCCCATTGTCACCAAGTCAAAATCTGATGATGGGATCTCAGAAAAATCGAGGGCAAAGCATAATTTGTTTTTTATTGAAGTCTGTGTACTTTTTATGAATTAAAAAACTTTTGCTTATACTTATAGTGTAACAATTGTGGTAGACCAATAAAGAGAAAAAAAGACCATGCATGTCTTTTTAAAATTATTACATATAGAACATTATTTTTAGTATACTACAAAGCCGAAAGTAGTTTGTTGAGAATCAGTAGCACAATCTATTGCACTATTTTTAACGTGTTATGTTGGTATCCCAAAAACATATAAAAATTTTCGTCAACCTGGTTACCTTGTTTATTACTTAATAAAAATGCGGCGCAATATGCGTAAACGGGCTCGCTTGTGTATTAGGGAAAGGGGTGGACATTTTGAACAAACAGCAGTGCACGGCGTATGCCCATGCATCGTTCAAGAAACGCGATACATTATTTTTGCGGTGACATCACCGCGTGAGTTTTCCTTATTAATATTATGTCATATATTTATCTGATCTTTTATACCAAAATCTAATTTGGGTGTTTCGGCTTTATGGTCTACAAAAACTAATCTTGTATAAATCATGTATAAATTATACTATAGTGTAATAAATACATTGACCCATGGCGTATTCGTCCGAGTTGAATAACGCCTTATCATTGTTAGCAAGATGATGTAGAGGGTGATGGGTGACTAAGGTACATATTTTAATATCAATGATCTGTACCCACATTGGTTGGTCATCTTTACACCTATTGTGGCGAAAAGGGAAGGTATGAACAATTTTTGAATCGGACATCGATTGGGTAAGAGCTATGTCTTGCAACCGACTCATCATCATTCACTACATCTATTGATGGATTACAGTTGATGACGTAGGACGTTGGTTCTGATAGGCGGTAAGCCATTTAATCATTGCTCCGGTGGAATGGAATGTTTGGGAAGAGTTCTGTACAACTGTATAGAATTCTAGCACCGTCTATTTATATCTATGTCTATGAACTTCTAGACGGCGCAAGTGTAGCACGCACTCAGACAAAGTACGAGTCCTTGCGTAACATTTTGGGCAACCATAATTTGATTAATTCTGTATTTAACGTTACTGCAGTATCACATAACACTAATATGTGATATCCCTTTCATGTCACAAAGTATTGCATAAACTTTTTCCTTCAAATTGTTTGTGTCAGACAGAGACCTCATTTTTTGAAATCTGTCAAGAGACAAATATACAGACAATAAAGTGGATTAGTGGTTCGGTATGAGTTAAGAAATTCTACCTATCTAAATATCACTTTTCATACCACCCATCCACCCACACATAAAACATCCTTCAACTTCCCAAAACATGTTAGCAAGCTTATTTCCGGCACCCTTTCAGGGTTTTTGTCTAAAATAGGGTAAATAATAATATTGTCTCGGAATTGATTCCTTCGGCCAGCGGTGGCTGCGACAAATAGTTTAACGCCACCGAAACAAGGAAAGGGTCGGATTAGTTTTTGTTGGCTGGACGGACATCTATCTGTTAACCGGGCTGACTTTACTTCGAAGTAATCGATCTACAGATCGAGGTACCGTTTTTGAAATAACACGGTTTAAATATTTAATAATCTTTTCAAAAAGTGAAAGACCAATTAAATTTAACGGAGATACCTTTTATCTTTAGATTTCTTTATGAAATGGTTGGAATACTAATAGCATATTAAATAAATCGATTCATATAAAGTCATAGTTATGGGTGAACTTCAAAACGTAGGTGCATACAAATGAAAAATGAGCGACAGTTGAGCTAATAAATAAAAACGTATACTATGCAGACCAATTGAGAACCTTTTTTATGTGGAAGTCAGTTAAAACTGCCGTTCATTAACATACATTCAATGTGTTTTTAAAAACTTTTTTTTTATTTTTTTTTTATTCTGGCGCGGCAAAGTGACCACACTGCACCTGATGGTAAGCGCAGTGCCGGCCAGATAGAGTATCAAGTAGCGAGAGACAGTCTATCCCCCGCTACTCGACACAATCATGCCGGCCTGCTGTTTAGCTTCTTCACATTACGCCTAAAGGACCCAGGATCATAGGAAGGAGGGAACACGGTAGCTGGCAAACTGTTCCACAGCTTGATGGTGCGGCAAAAATACGAGTTTGCGAACCTCTTGGTTCGGGCCGGGGTAGTAGACACCACGAAGCTGTGGCTCCGCAAGCCAGTACGCGTGGTTCTGGTATGGAAGGGAGAGGATGGGATAAGATCAAACAATTCTTCAGAGCATTCGCCATGATACAGACGGTAGAACACGCTAAGCGAGGAAATATCCCTACGCAGCTGTAGCGGCTCCAGGCTGTTACTCACGTCTGCATCATTCACAATGCGGATGGCCCGCCGCTGCAACCCTTCCAAGGCATCGAGAAGGTACCTTGCGGAACCGTCCTAGAGGTGCGAGCAGTATTCCATTCCCGGCCGCACCTGCGCTTTATATAAGCGGTAGAGCTGACCAGGCGTGAAAAACCGCCGCACCCTGTTCAGGATTCCGACCCTGCGTGAAGTGGCGGATATTACGCCCTCGATGTGACTCCTTGGATTAAGATCGCAGCGGATATCCATACCTAGGACACTAAGGTCATTCCGCATTGCGAGTGGAACACCCTGAAGAACGGGGATTGGAGAATACGGAGACTTCTTGCACGAGAACGCGCACACCTGGGTTTTCTTGGCATTAAACTCAACCCGATTCCTGGTACCCCATGATGAGATGAGATCCAAGCTCTGGTTGAGCTCAACCAGAAGATCCTCTCGTCTCCTCTCAGTATCCGCCCGGCAACCAGGAGGCTTAAAAACTACAGTTTTTAGATCAGAATTTTGGCACAAGTCACTGTGCATATCAATAGTGTTGTTCATAATTTTGTATACATAAATGTCAGGACATTTTGGTCGTCTTACACATTTAAACTTGCAATAATATGTATCCACCAGCGACATCACCTTTGATAGCATAGGCTGGTAAATGAGCAATTAAGTTTTATATATAACTAGATGTTGCTCGCGGCTCCGCCCGCGTGGAGGTTATTTTTGGAAGGAAAGGTATACAATCCATGGATGCATCTTAAGCTATTACACCTTTCTATATTGCATTATTCCGGGAAAAAAAGTTGCATATGTAATTTTCTGATCCCTAAACTACCATTATGCTAAAAATCATGTCGATCCCTTGCTCTGTGAAAAACTAAACTAACCCACGGGAACTGTACATTATTCCGGGATAAAAAGTAGCCTATGTGGTATTCCAGACTATATTATATCTCTGTGCCAAATTTCAACCAGATCCGTCCAGCCGTTGTAGCGTGATTGAGTAACAAACATCCATCCATCCATCCAAACTTTCGCATTTATAATATTAGTAGGATTAGTAGGATCGATGGATTATATGGATTCAGCTCCATTATCTCATAAGTTATATTCCACCTTGTTCCAGCCTTCGAAACAAATAAATAGAAATTCGCCAGTAATGAACAAATACTGTTTCCGAAATTAACACGACCGACAAACACAAATAAAAACATGCTCAGTCATAAAAGAAAGCGCGGTTTCAGTAAGGAAACCGTAATCAAATGCCTTGCCTTGACCCCGTTCGGTCTTACGTAGGGGAGTATTTTTCAAGGACGTACTTCTGGTTGCTATGAATAAGAACTCTCATAACGACACATTAATTAAAACCTCTTGCCTTATCTAGCATTAATTCTAGCGTAATTAGTGGGCATTATGTAACTTAGCTTCAAAGAGTTTGATTCTTGCTTGGCCTCTGTGTTGATGGCCCCACAGTTCAGTATCACACACTTAATTAAAAATCCTGGCTGGTATTACTGATTTTCATCAACTAACGTTGCGATTATCACTAGGCGAGTGGTAGGCTCGGCTCATTAATGGGAATAAAACATATATATAAATCTAATACTAATATTGTGAATGATTTAGCCGATGCTAGCTAGACTCACATTGGTCAATTGAAAACTTATAAAAGCTGTGTATAATTTAACGTCAGTCTTTTTGAACAATGCTTTGTGAGAGTTTTTAATTCGGCAAAGAAAATGTGCCTGAAAATGAATTTGCACTCTTTTATTTTAAATCTAGATTTCAAATAAAAGCTGAGGCATCAGCTGCTTACAAATTGTTTTTTATATCACTCTACCAACAAAAGGTGCATTTGAGCAAGATGTATAAAATACTAAGAAGTTAAATTATACTAACATATTAATATTTTCTTAATAATTACTAGAAGTATCTTTCCCAGATAAAAATCCATTAAAATATCTTTAAATTCGTTTCAATTTGTGATTAGTACATAACGGATGCGAAGGAGCGTTTGCTTTTATAATAAAAAATTATTTGAGAAGTTGCCCAAATATGAACTACAAAAGGTAAATAGAGTTGTCTATCTTGAACGACATGATGTGGGTGGGCAGGTACGTTAAGATTTGGTAGGGCACATCCGGCCAGGTGGTAAATGTGGAACCATAAAATGAAATTACGACTAACATCACAACTTGATGTGTTCAGTTTTAATGAGTTTTGGATTATTACATTGTAAACTCCAATTCTAGTTATCTAATAATATTGTTTAACTAGCAGCGATAGCCTAGTTGGTTGCGGTATGGACTGCCAAGACGAAAGTATTGTACGTATGTTCGAAACCCAAGTGGCATACACCTCTGACTTTTCTAAAGTTATGTGTGTATTAAAATGTTAATTATCGCTTGCTGACGGTGAAGGAAAACATCGTGAGGAAACCTGCATACCTGAGAATTCTTATAAGAATTTCGAAGGTATGTGAAGTCTACCAACCCGCATAAGGCCAGCGTGGTGGACTAAGGCCTAACCCCTCTCATTAGTAGAGGAGGCCCGTGCCTAGCAGTGGGACAATATTTAATACAGGGCTAGTATTATTATTATTGTTTAACAAGGGAATTAAAATGATCAATGCTGAGATCTATGTACAGCACTAAATACGATAAATTAATACACCCAACAGTCACACACATAGTTCCGACCCCACATTCAGACCCGAAACAAATATCTGTCACACAAACATTTGTTATCTGTGCGCGAATCAAACCCACGGCTTCTCTTTTCACAGCCGGCTACTCGCCCGCTACGCCACGGAGGCTGTCATATCAATATCTATGTGGATTGCTTCCTTTAAGCAGCAATCCTACAGATAAATAAACGCAATACAGCATAATAATAATATATTAGGTTATTTCTAGTTTAAAAAAGAAAATATAAATCTGTATATATAAAAGAAGAAGCTGACTGACTGACTGACTGATCGATCAACGCACAGCCTAAACGGCTGGGGTTAGAGACTTGAAATTTTGACAGTAGGTACCTTTTATGACGTAAGCATCCACTAAGGAAGGGTTTTTGGAAATACCACCCCTAAGGTGGTAAAATAGGGGATGAAAGTTTGTATGAAAATTCGTCATTTTTGAAGTTAAAGCACGAAAATTGGTATTTGGCCTTTTAGTTAAAAATATATATTTCAGGATTTTTCGAAATTATACCCCTAAAATAGGGGTTGAAAGTTTGTATGAACATCCGTCATTTTTCTCCCAAATATGGTCTCCACGCGGGCGGAGCCGCGAGCAACAGCTATTAGTAATAAATACAAACCATATAGGTCAGATCAAATTAGGTAAACAATATTATTGAATAAGCATGGAAAGCAAGATAATTTAAAACTGGTGATCATACTACAAAAACAATAATATATCTGTAGGCTGGATGAAATAATATTTGAAAGTATTTTTGCTAAAGTTCGATAACACAAAACGGTGAACTCACGCAAATCGATGTCATTTCTTCTTTCATAACATTTTTACTCGTTCTCATGAAAAAAGGTCAAATGTGATTTCACCGTAACGCCTTATCCCCGTTTGAATAAATCTGCGGTGGATATATGAACCCTCCCACACGAGTATCTTTGTGCCTTTTCTGTTTGTTTACGCTTTTAATCTATTAAGTGCAATCGGATATAGAAACCTGTAATCCTACAGTATATATCAATCCTTACTACACCTCCGCCTAATCCGCCTACTGTACTATCGGCAAATAAATATTATTCCCATAATAAAAATAATAATACTAGCCCTGTATTACACATTGTCCCACTGCTGGGCACGGGTCTCTTCTACAAATGAGAGGGGTTAGGCCCAATGCGGGTTGGTAGACTTCACATACCTTAGAAATTCTTATGACAATTCTCAGGTATGCAGGATTCCTCACGATGTTTTCCTTCACCGTTAAAGCATGCGATAATTAACATTAAATACACACGTAACTTTAGAAAGTCAGAGGTGAATGCCATTTGGGTTTCGAACATACGATTTTCGTCTTGGCAGTCCCTATCGTAACCAACTAGGCTATCGCTGCTTATATATATTTCCATGGTGCAATATATTTAATTAGAAATTAATGTAAGAGCAACAACAGTTAGCCGCAATATTATTATTAACCCTAAATAAATAAATTACACCAAATAGTCATACACAGTTCTAATCCCACACTAGGTAAAACCTGTATCGTAGGTATCAGGAAATACAAGAGACTTTCCGTTTTACAAACATCCAAACCAGAAACAAATATCTGTAGATCACCCAAACATATGTCTCGGTGCGGGGATCGACGCCGCGGCCTTTCGTTTCAAGGCCTGCTACTCACCTACTGTACCACGGAGGCTGTCAAATTATAGTTGATTATTTGTAAAAAGAAAATCAAAATTTTAAAATGCTGGAACGGTCTATAAGAAACTAAAATGGCGATGGACAGGGCATATGTTGAGAGAAAGCAAAGAGAAGAATCCATCCTAAGAGATGGAAAAAGAAGCAGTTGGAGACAGAGTAAAAGAAGGAAGGACAACATCAAGCATATAAGGTAAAGGCACCTATGTTGGACGCGGACCAGCCATGGACATTTTTTGAATTTACGTCGAAAATTAAGAAAACACGCAGTATTTTTTTTTTAATTTCAACACTGATCAGTTGTGCCAATATTTTAGTTGTCATACCAACTGATTTTGACAGCCGACACCCATTTTATTTGCGGCCTTAACGGTTGTTAGTTACGCGGTGTCATTTGGTGTCGGGAATCGTAATTTATTATAAGAATTGCCATGCAAGTAAGTACACTTAATATCTTATTTTGTGTCAGGTGTATCGTCGTTGTTGAAATTCATATTATTTAGTGATTTATCAATAGTAATACATTACTTTTATAATATAACCCAAAATGCCATTGTCATTCTAACTCTAAAATTACCGGTGTCCATAACCATATTATTCAAGCACGTACACCCGTACAATCATGGACAGAGTGTCCATAAAGTGAACTTCCTTATTTTTATTATTTTTCATGTATCATACGTCTGCTCTAGTATATCTTCATGTCTCTCTAGAAATCTGCAATAAATTATTAGTCTATCCAATAATGGACATTCTGTCCATGACTAGGTGTCTGTAATAGGTTCAAAGTATTTCTTATACAAACAAATTTATTTTCAAACTAGAAATGGCACCAAGAAAAGACTACACAAAAGAACAAATGGCCAAGGCTATCGAAGAAGTAAGAAAAGGAGAAATATCTGTTGCCACTACAAGATACGGAGTCCCAAGGATTAATTTACACTAGCTGTTGCTCGCGGCTGCGCCTGCGTGGAGGTTATATTCGGGAGCAGAAGTATACAATCTAAGGAGTTGTCTTCTGCACCGAGGCATCTGTAGCGATTGTCCAGCCTCTCAGGTGTTGTGCCCGAATCTTGAGATTGCATCTAAGGAATACCCCATAAGTTTAACCTCACTTTGCCCCTTTTAGGGATGATTTTTCAAAAACGTTGAAACACGTATTTCTTTATTTCCTACTAAAAGCCTAAATATGAATTTACAGATCCTTAAGTCGAGGAATTATGGATTTCCTATACAAATTTTGAACTCCTATTTGACCCCTTTTAAGGTTGTTTTTTGAGAAAAAAGAGCGCCTATGTCCTTCTCCAGGATATAATCTATTCCCTTACCAAATTTCATTACAATCCGTTCTGCCGTTTAGTCGTGACGAGGTAACAAACAAACAGAGTTACTTTCGCATTTATAGTATTAGTATGGATAATAAAATCACCGGGAAATGTCCTATATTGATTATAATCTAGGTCCAGCTGCTGTACTTACATATGAGGAAGAAAGGCCAAAGTTGGCTTTCGAGTATTCTCCTGATATATAAGACGGACATTCATAATAATGTTAGAGTGTTTTTATTCAAATAACATAGCTGACCAGTTGGCTTAAAAGAGAAGCATTTTGTTAATAACTAATACTTTGTCCTATACTTGGTCATTCATATTTCCATAACTAGCTGTTCACAATTAGTGGTCCAACACTGGATTATAACTGTCCATTGATGGCTGTTCATAATATGATAATGTCCATAATTGGGGGTCCAACACTGGATTATTACAGTCCATTGATGGTGCCTAAGTAGGGGTGTTGTTTATTTATAATATTTTATTGTACTGACTACTAAACTGAAATTAAATATTGAATACTGATTGACAAAGGAGCTTTTGATTTACTTACAAATCCCAAAGAATGTATATTGAAAAATGAAGAATTTACAAAGCAAATACAAAAAAAAATCGCTTATACTGTCCATGACTGGTGACTTTACCTTAGCTGGTCCCTTTTGGACTCGAATAGCAAAGGATAGGACAAAACGGAAGTATTTATAGGAGGCCTTTGTCGAAAGACAAAGTGTAGGAGACAAATAACCGCTGACCGATATAAACTTTATAAATTAAACATTAACATTGTAAATTAAACACATAGTTTTATAAGATTGTGTATGTAAACAGCAATAAAGGCTTATTTTATTTATTATAATCGTAAATAAATTCCTACAAATTATTTAGCTAATAAAGAAAATATTATATTCCACCTTGTCACATGATTGTGTTTTTTGTTGATAGTACAGCTGGCGGGATTGGGAAAAATGTTGTGTGGACTGATTTATACTGCGGGATTACATGTTTCTTTATCCGATCACGTTTAATAGATTAAATGGGTACACAAACAAAATCTGTACATACTCGTGTGTGTCGTGGGAGGATTTAAATATCCACTAAATATCTTTTGCTACAATTTCAAAACATTTATGAATAACTAGCTGTTGCTCGCGGCTCCGCCTGCGTGGAGGTTATATTCGGGAACAGAAGTATACAATCCAAGGAGTTGTCTTCTGCACTGAGGCACCTGTAGCGATTGTCCAGCCTCTCAGGTGTTGTGCCTGAATCTTGAGATTGCATCTAAAGAATACCCCATAAGTTTAACAGGAATTTCTTTTTTATTTTCTACCAAAAGCCTAAATATGAATTAACAGATTCCTAAGTCGAGTAATTATGGGTTTCCCATACAAATTTTGAACTCCTATTTGATACCTTTCAAGGTTGTTTTTTAAGAAAAAAGATAGCCTATGTCCTTCTCCAGGATATAATCTATTCCCTTACCAAATTTCATTACAATCCGTTCAGCCATTTAGTCGTGAAGAGGTAACAAACAAACAAACAGAGTTACTTTCGCATTTATAGTATTAGTATGGATTGTAAACGTATAGAAATTATATTATAACAATTTTAACACGCACTTGCTCCAATAAAAATAATATATATAGAAATCCTTGCCTTAGGCATTAAGTCCGCCTGTACATTTATATTGTATGAAGTGTATTAAATAAAATAAAAATCCTTATTTCTTTTTGTAAGAAGAAAATGTAGACAGATAAAAATACATTTTCATAATATCTATGTATCCCATTTGTTCTAATTTTCTATTTGTCTTTACCATGCCTATTCCGACCTGCTTTCTTTTGTTATTTTTCCTAATCATCGTAACAATGTCTACCGTATAATAATTATCTGCCAGAACATTATCTTTCTCATCCCTTTGTGGACGAATAAAACCTACCAAAACAAAACAAGATTAAAGAAACTATGTAATTTAGTTAGAAGGATAAGCCTGTCGGTGAAGCGGTCTTAGGAAATGTAAAGGTCCTCGTATCTTTTACACTATCGCCGAGGCAATAGGTTATTTGACTGTTTTTGGGAAACCGTTTTATTTTTATTTAACATGGTCTATATTATCATTAGTAAACATAAAACATAAGTTTTTAAGATTTAATTTGCATTTTTATAAACCTACTTTATTTTTCCCACCAAAACGCTACCAACTGTCATGGCCTCTCGTGTGACGTGATCACCCGCTAAACTAATAGACGTTTGGCTCAGCGTTTAATAGATGTTTCATACGGTGACACCATGCATGACTGATTTGTGTTTCATGTCACGTGACAAATTGCTTTATTTTTACATATTTGTTATTTGAAAATATTAAATAATCACTCATAAATTAACAAATTGGTTTAATTTTCGATATTTTTAGACTAAAATCTATTATAAACCACAAAATTCTATCAGGGATCCTGGCTCCTTTAGGCGTAGTGTGAAGAAGCTACACAGCAGGTATGATTGTGTTTCGGGGGTCGCGGGCGCGCAGCGGGGGGCTGTCAGCCCGTATCGATGCACTCCGAAGTTCGGAGCATCGTGCGACCCCGAGATGGACGGCAGCGCGGGTGGTAAGGCCTCGTTCGCTGACGTTGTTCGGTGCGTGGGGGCTCCTTAGCCCCCCATGGAGATGGGCAGCACCGCTCAGGGGTGATTCCGGCTGCAATTCTAGCACTCCTTAGAATACCCCGGGACCGCTCCGTAAGCGCCGAAGAAGGCCACCGCGGGGTTTTAGCTGGTAGTGTCGGGTGGGATGTACATAGGGGGAGGGACTCGGCCCAGCGGCAGCACGGATAGCCATCATCCGTGCGAGGGGGATGCTGGGTCGTAAGACCGGGTAGTCCAGTATACCTGTTTTATTCTTATTCCGCTTCCCCCCGGAGCGGGCGGCAGTAATAAAACGCTTTCCCCGCGACAAAAAAAAGGTATGATATATGATCAGGTGCAGTGTGGTCACTTTGCCGCACCAGATTAAAAAAAAACAGTTTTCATTTACTGTCAACTACCCTATTAGCCGGTTTTTGTGTGTAAAGCGCCACTTCCGTCACAAATACGGGAAGACCGGACTTCATTAGGCAACCCTCGCTAATGTGACAAAGTACTAATTAAAAAACCACACCCGGTCACGCGACGTTGTGTCCCCGCTGTCATATATTTTGTTCTTAGATAAACAGTGACTGAAATGCCTTGTATGTACTTTTAATGAATGATTTAGTTTGTTTTCAACCAACTTCTTTGTTCAACTATTTTTAGAGGGGCCTGCGTAGTAAATTTCCCTTTTTGTTTATAAACCTAGAAACGAATGACTACTAAGACACGTCGATTCTAACACCAGGGTCACACCTTTATTTTTTCATTTTCTTAGATTTCACTTTGAGAGTGACAGAATTTTTTTTTATTCTGACACGGCAAAGTGATCACACTGCACCTGATGGTAAGCGCAGTGCCGTCCAATTAGAGTATCAAGTAGCGAGATACAATTTATCCCTCGTTTCTCAACACCATCATACCTGCTGTGTAGCTTCTTCACACTACGCCTAAAGGACCCAGGATCATAGGAAGGAGGGAACATTGTAGCTGGCAAACTGTTCCACAGCTTGATACTGCGGCAAAAATAGGAACATCGTGATATCGTGAGGAAACCTGAATAATTGAAAATTCTCTATTGGGATTTTTAAGGTAGGTAAACCCACCCGCATTATGCTTAGCGTGGTGGGCCGAGGGTGGGTCCATACTTGTCGCCATTTATACACATATCGACGTACTGAGACATTGTGCCTGCCTCGGTGGCGCAGTTGTGATTGCGCAGCGCATGCGTTACGACTACTGTGCTGAAATCTCAGGTTCGATCCCGGGTTGGGTAAAGTGAGATTGGGTTTATCTATCTAGAAATTCACAGTATTAGCCCGAAGGCTGGCATCTGTGCCCGGTATCGCCCCTATCACATGGGACCGAAATTCGGCGAAAAGTGGGTATACTGGTTACACCTCTGCCTACAGGCGTGAGTGTATGTGTGTGTGTGAGACGTGTAGCCGTGTCAAATACGCGTGGGAAGGCTCAAGTGTTGTTGAGACTCTGACCCCTCACAATAGTAGAGTACAGCTGTGCCTACCAGGGGGGTCATAATAATACAGAGCTGATAGTATTGTTACGATAATTACTTAAATAACAATGACTATTCTGGATAATATATCAGAAAGGACAAACTTAAATGTCAACTAATGTAGGTCGAAGCTAAAGTTGCAAACATTTCTTCAATGTTAACTAGACTGCAGTAAAATTCCCAACAATCTCTAGTTTCATCTGAACTGATACAGTAACTAATAAAGAAAATGTTTATTACCCCATTTAATGAACTTAATCTTGGCCTCGATAATATATAGTTACTTTGCTCTTTACCCGGAAACTTTTACTCTCCGATGGACGCTTCGTGGCTTGTATAAGTTTCTAGTTTCCACGGAATCGCTAAGAGAAAAGTTACGTATATAAGTTAAAGTAATTAAGTCAGTACGAACTATCTACTAATAGACAAAGCGCCCACATAACCTTTACCAACATACTTATGTATTTATTTAAATATATATAAATAAAAATCAATGTAAGTATGTTTGACCTCTATGGACTCCTAAACTATTCATCCGATTATGATGAAACTTTGGTGAGATGTTCTACATATGACCACGATGGTTCCTGGCTCTAAAAAATAAAAAGAACTCGCTAGATGGCGCTGCAAAACATCAACTTCAATACTGTTAAACCGATCACAATTAATCAAATTTACTAACCCGCGTTAGGCCGGTGTGGTAGACTGTAAGTGGTAGAGCCACGCTGTAGACATATTTGTCTACAGCATGAATGGGCCGGCTCGACCGGGGTAGTACCACTGTCTCACAGAAAACCAACGTAAAGTGACAGTTGACTGTCGCGTTTCGTATGGTAAGTGAGATATCCGGAGGACCAGATTCCCCCTACCCTTCGCTAATCCCTATTCCTTTAAGGCCTACAGCGCATACGTGATACTTTCAGTATTGTGGATGTTCATGGGCGGTGGAGATCACTTAACATCAGGTGACCCACAGACTCGTTTGTCGGACTATGCTATAAAAAAAACTAATACCTAACCCCTCTCATTAGTAGAGGAGGCCCGTGCCCAGCAGTGGGACAATGTTTAATACAGGGCTATTATTATTATTATACTTTACGTGGCATTGCAACGCATGCCGGGTGCAGCTAGTAATATATAAACTGTAAAGCTTCTTATGGTCACGTCAAGTATCTGACGTAAGCGTCTATGTCACCGTCATCTGTCATGATTTAATCGCCTGCGCCTGTGACATTGCCGTGACGTTATCATCAAATGATCTATATTTGTACGTAGTGCGCAAAACTAATGCTTTATTAGCAATCGAGTTTTACGCTTGACGTTACCTACGGTATCTAGCAGACGTGCGAGGCAGTTAGTATCTGTGGTTAATACTCATACTTTGTTAATCTCTGCATCATCCTAAGATCGCGAGGCAGGGATTGCGTCAGGCATTATGTCTTCTTTTTTAGATTTGTATAAGAAGTATAAATATAAAAATAAGAGAATAAACGAGCAAGATCATCTCCGCACATAAACACGCACGACTCCAGATATCGTTTGTATGCAGCCTTTGATTGTTGAGCCTTATAAAACGAACTAGTCGCACTAAAAATAAACCTATTGTTTTGTAGGTTAAGACTTGTTTAAATAATAATAATACTATTAAATATTGTCCTACTGCTGATCACGGGCCTCTCCTACTAATGAGAGGGGTTAGGCATTAGTCCACCACGCTGGCCTGATGCGGGTTGGTAGACTTCACATACCTTTGAAATTCTTATAAGAATTCTCAGGTATGCAGGTTTCCTCACGATGTTTTCTTTCACCGTTAAACCAAGCGATAATGAACAATTTGAATGCCATCCCTTTTTTCTATTTCTACAACTTCTACATCTAAAAGGTTGTGATTGAGCTGGTGACGATTTTAAGTTCGGTTTGTATTGATGTGTTCTTAATATTTTGGTAAAAATCACAAATACTTGATCAGAATACTATCTAGAATCATGTATATATGAAACCAAACTTTTAATCACTGAATATTATACGTGTTATATATAAAGCATTGTTAAGTCTAAATTCTAAGTTAATAATATGAAAAGAGATATATCACAAGGTACAGTTATCTCCAATAGTAATATTAAAAGGAAAACATGAAATCTGTTTGTTAAATCTGCCAGACATTGTCCCCTGAGTAGTATAATTTTGACGAGATTGTAGTCCCAGACTAAGCTGCCACTTTTATTATTAGATTTTATCGCAGAACAGACAGATCATAAAAAATCTTGCACATCGTCTGGCATTTGCTACTTTGAAATACATTGCACATAAGTTTGTCTTAATTTTTTACTTATACAAACAGTGGCTGAAGCGAAGGTTTTGGGCGCTCGAGATGCAGCGTTTTATTTGGCTTTTATTTGTTATTTTATTTATTTCTTAGAAAAGTCAAAAAGATAGCAAGCGGCGTTTTTGTATGTTAGATATATATTATATGAATGGACTTCGTACTTTTCTAGATATACGAGTATGCATTAAAAATTGATATCATCTACTTTTAAGATTTTTTCTAGTATATTATGGAACATTTATAGAAATTATATTGAGACTACAGGTTTCTTAATAAAACCTTATTTAACTTATATTTTTTGTATAGTGATTAATTCAGCAGACTTCACTTCGCAGATCGGGAATCTACGCATTTTTTGTGATTTGCTTACGAATGGACTTACTGCAATAGCCAGGCTATTAAGAGAAGAGTATGGGGACCACCGAGACATAATACAGCCTCTAGGCCACACGCCCCTTATATGTTTAAGTTACGTGTGTTCACTTCACTTCGAATTGCTAACTATTATAGTGATGACGGAAAGAAAACCTGGTTACTGATTGTTCTTCATAAGTAAATTCCAAAGTATGTGAACTCTGCTAATCCGTATTAGGCCATCGTGGTTTAATACTTGACTCACCTCATTAGTAAAACAGACTATCAACCCGTAATATGCAATAAAGGGCTCAATCTAAAACATTATATTACTAAAATAACAGGATTGCTAATGAGTATATGTTTCATCGTATTTGTAACACGTATTGTTACGATTGAAGAGCTCTTTGAGCCAGACCCGACAAACACAACTCGTCCAATTTAAGTTGGCTAAGTAACTTAAAGGGTAAATTACAAGTACAATTACATTTTAAACCAACCGCCTGTTAGTGTCGAAAGTTGAAGGACAACTTGCCAAGTTACGATATAAGATCTTTGTTAATTATATGAATTTATTATAAGTTCATTGAACAATATTATGCCCACTTGTACCGTTCGTTATTTTTTTTTGTTAAAAGCGAATCGTCCTAAAAGTGCTGGATCGTATTCCTTTTTTTTACAAATAGTCTAAGCAAGCTTAATAGGACAAGAACTAGAAAAGTTGCCCCTAAAATTAAAAATATACGGGAACAACAAATTATTTTAGTCTCCTACGGTACTGATAAACGCAATTAAGAATGTGGAGCTATGGAAAAAAGCATGCTTTATATACATCGACAACAAACAAAATGCTATACTAATTTAATAAAAAAATTACTTTTTATATTGTTCACGACATTGATTTGTTTGATACGTATATGGAGTGGAAATGATAGATGTTTTTAAACTAAGAGGAATAAATAGGTAAGAAATAAAAAATTTGCTTTGCATAGTGAACCTAATTTACACATATAAAACATGTCCTCACTGACACTCTGGCCATTCATCAACTCCCGGTCCAAACAGCTGGACCTAAAAAGCAAAAGCGTATTCCGATAATGACATATATAACAACCAAGAAAGGTTTTATTGATATTTTATTCGAAAGTGTTGAAAAAGGTTTGCAAAGTTTGTATGGAATTGAGGGCAGCAAAGGAGTCAGTGGATCACCTGATGGTAAGTGATCTGCATTGTCTATTATCCTGAATCACACGTTATCTTGAATAATAATAATAACACCCAACAGTCACACACATTGCTCCGACCCCACACTAAGATACGAGTCTTGTGTTGTGGGTATCAGGGACTACGAGAGAGTTTTGGTCTCACACCACCCAGACCCCGGACATAAATATCTGTCTGTCACACAAACATTTGTCCCGGTGTGAGAATCGAACCCACGACCTCTCGTTTCACAGCCGGCTACTCTCCAAATGGGCCACGGAGGCTGTCAAATGGATGAATCGTGGATGCGTTGTCGGCCTGAAAGGAAAGGAATGGTAATCTAAAATAATATGGGGAATGTATGTCCGGAAATCTTATTCCCTTTAATTCAAACTTATTTTATTGATTGATTTTACTATACAAGACAGGAGAATCACGTTAATTTATACGACTGTGGCAGTTTATTCATTCGTAATAAGGAACTTCATAAATAAACATCTCGCTTGTTCTATTTATAACAGGTAACTTATTGCCAAGTCTGTTTCGCACACGATTTCATTTTCACTTCAATGAAAGTTCACGCCTTTTAAAAGTTTTTAACACCCGCAGTTCGGTTGGTTAACTGACACGCAATAATGCGAGGTGTTTGCGTTTATTAGGTTAGCGGTAAAAAGACTAGCGTTTCTGAAGGTTCTTGTTGGTGATTATATTATAGAGATGGTGTCGGTATGATAACATATCAGCTTCATATCAGTATAAGAAACTGTCAATTTACTGTCTCACCCGTGACCAGATAGCAAGTAATACATAATCAAGGTCTGTTGCATGATATCCTATACGTCAAATACGATATGAGTACTAATTGCATGCGTTCCTAAATTTTATAATAACTATCTGCATAGTCTTGCGAATGATAAACTGCACACATTTATAATGAAACGGGAAGACTTACTAGCTGAGCTAAAAAGTAGATAATAATTCGCATGTTAAAAAATTTTGGGGTTAATGGATATAGTAAAAAGTAGTGTTTTCTTATTTTTAGTCTCAAAACAGAATCAAAGTAGGTACTTATATTCAAAAGAATCGATTTCAAATCTAAACCACTTGTGTGTTTGGTTTTATTATTAAAAATATGTATTAGCAATCATCGATTAAACACAAACTACACTGACAACGACTGTACGACCACTGATTAAAACCGAGCTACACTACCTACCGCTAGTTTCGTATAGACTGCCCCGCGAGAGTTGAGGTTTTCCTTTTTATAACAAATCTTCCCCACCGAGTCCACAACCTATCCTATCTACCCAAAAATTTCGTAAGTGACCCTCAATCTTTCCATAAAAATCTAAAGTACCCTGATATATGTAAAATCTTGAAAAAAAAAATTGTCGGTTCAATAGTTTTGGCGTTGTCCTCGCCACAATTTTCAACACCACCTGCAATGCTAATGCTATCAAGTAAAACAAATTACCGGTTATAATTTTTTCAAACACTGTTACTTAAACAAGTAATAAGAACACCTATATTGACACATCAAAACTATTCTAGAGTCTATTACAAACATTCTATTGTCAGCAAGACGCCGTAACCGCTACACATAACTTCTATTTGCAAACTTTTAAGTGACTATCCGTCACGATTTCATGGCATAGAGGCAAAGTCATAGGAGTAGGGACCCGTACCTACTTGTAAACTTTCTCCGAAATAGCTCTGGTTCGTACGCACTATTGATATTAAATTTATCGTCCCTGTAAACACTTGACGTCGCTAGCACGCACCTTATTGGTAAAACTTAGCTATCTCTGTACTTAGATATAATGTATCTAGTTTATTAAATTATGTTTGGCACAGCGGGCGAGTAGCCGGCTATGAAATGAGAGACCGAGGGTTTGATTCCCGCATCGAGACAAATGCTTGCGTGACAGACAGATATTTGTTTCAGATCTGGGTTTTGTGGGACCGTAGTCCCTCGTAGTTATTGATACCCACGATACAGGTTTTACCTAATGTGGGGTCAGAATTATGCGTGTGACTGTTGGGTGTATTTATTGATATTTTTCAATCACTTTAGTATTTTACGATCAATTACAAAAATTACATTAATTAATTGTTGTATTTTAAAATTTCACTAACATTGGTTGTATTTTAATATATAGGTTGAACAGATGACGGCCTCGGTGGCGCATATATAATGCGTACGCGATACGACTGTGCTGAGGTCTCGGGTTCGATTCGGGATCGGGTAAAAGTCATAATCGGGTTTTCTATCACGAAATACTCAGTATCAGCCCGGTGTCTGGAATTGCGACCGGTATGGCGATAGGCTCGCCACGCCGGCTGTGAGCTCGGGGAATATGGGTGTACTGGTTACAACTCTGTATACCTCTAACAGACTCGAGGGCGTATGTATGTAGAGGTTGAACAAATCATACGTTCATTTTTAGATTCAAACAAATGATAAAACCGTGTAACTTTTCCGTCTACATGCCTTTACAATTTTAACTATTAACCATAGAAGTTATAAATACAGTATAGGCCACGAAGACCACGCCCATAGAAACAACATTTTGCGACATTGTCCTTCGCGATTTAGGTAGGTACATCGCCTGTAAAATGACTTTCAATTTCCATGCCTCGCTATTATAAATCGCTTTCTGCCATTAAGATCGCTCATAGAAAAAAGTTCCCAACAAAAACCTTGCGACAAAGGCCGTTTATTCTAAGGATTCTACGATAAAAGTGCTTTTATATCAGCTGTCCTTTAACATATCAATAAACGATTTTGAGGTTCGGCAGTCACGAACACGTTTTATAGAATAACTCACCGATAATGAAGTCTTCGACGAAAATTTCGTTTGCTTTCTTACCAAGTTAATTGAATTTCTATACTTAAATAATAGTTGAATTTTACATTCTAATTTATATTTATAACCCAGTATTTGATTTGGTGTTTATGGGTTTGACAGATATAACTAAATTAAAAATAAGTAGAGAGATTTGAAACGATACAATATTTTTATACTTACAGCTTTCACTCTACGTGGTAGGTACTTGTATAAAAACCGGTTAATAGTTTAAGCTGGGGGTATATATAATATGAAAATTAAATAGTACTATTGAAATAAAACAAATTTTCACGTATTTTATCCCGTTTTTTTTTACTTTTTTAACCCGAATTTTCAATGGCTTTACAGTCTTCTTGGTCACGGTGTGGACTGAGTTGTATGTAGTCACGAAAGTATAGTGCAATGTTTTTACCCTCCGTATAGTTGATTTTTAATTTTAATTTGTTGTAGTCCGATCTACGCAGAAGGAGCTCACAGCGTCTTGAGGTCTGGTAGTTGGTCTTTTGGGTTCCGGTTTAATTGGATCCCAGGCTGATGCTAGGTTCTTCTCTGTTGAAATTTGGATGTTTTTTTTAATTTCAATAGCCTAGACAGGAATCGGTGTTCCTTGGCAAGAATTTGTGGTTTGTCAAATCGAAGATAATGCTTGGAGCCTTCCTCTGAATGTTCAGCAACTGCAGACTTCGTAAATAGTTACTATTAAGTTAGTTTTTCTAGTGGCAACGTAAGGCTGAGAAATCGATGATGTCCTGATAATCAACTCGCAGATTTGGCAATCATAATTTTATCTTCTATTATATAAAAATAAGTCGGGTTTTCCGTGAGGTTTATAGCACAGAAAATTCAGGAAAAATTTCAACAGAAAAGCGGGAAAATCTTTTTTCACATATAGCGCCATCTCTGATACATAGCACGGATCTGGTTGAAATTTGGCACAGATATAGATTATAGTCTGGAATAGCACATAGGCTACTTTTTATCCCGGAAGTTTTTCACAGAGCAAGGGATCGACATGATTTTTTGCATAGGTGTAGTTTAGGGATCAGAAAATGACAGAAGCCACTTTTTATCCCGGAAAAATGCACGCATCCTATGGGATAGCAAAATATAGAAAGTTGTAATAGCTTAAGATGCCTCCATGGATTGTATACCTTTCCTTCCAAAAATAACTCCACGCGGGCGGAGCCGCGAGCAACATCTAGTTTCGTATATATTGTAAGTTTTTCGGGTCTAAAAGTCATAAATGAATACCTAGGGAATTGTACCCCAGTAGGCGAAGGCTTGTAATCCATCACAACATCATAGAACCGTTAGTGAATGAGTAAAATTCTACTTATTACATCGGAAATACCAAAAATTTGTTTGTTAAATCTCTAATATAGTCTTTCCAAAAGGCAATATTAACATTAAAATAGAAACACTGTTAGATGTAGATAGCAATTTTTATTAATCACAAACTTTATACTATTACCCTGTCAACCGACCCCAAAAGCATTATGGTGTTTTTGAAGACACGTAATCAGTCGCTTTGCATGTAAACTTGCGTGTTTCTTCATAAAATGTTGGAACTTATGGTCGATAAGCTAAGGCATAATTATTGGTATATTTTGACTATATAGCACCGATAGCCTAGTTGGAAGTAGTATGGTCTGTCAAAACGAAAGTCACTGGTTCGAAACCAAGCAAGTGGCATAAACCTTTGACTTTTCGAAGTTACATGTGTATTCATTGTTAATTATCGCTTGCGTTAACAGTAAACGAGAACATCACGAGGAAACCTGCATCCCAGAAAATTCTAAATTAGAATTTTAAAGGCATGAAGAATTTTAAATGACAATAATACTCCACTTTTTATAAAATCATATTTTCTGGGATTCTTAAATGTACCTGATGAATCGAAATTGTAAAATACTGTGTCTTACTAACGTTTACTTCAATGTTACAGATTTAGTATGTACCAAAATGAAATGAAATCGTTTATTAATCATGTAGGCAATGACATAGATCTTATGACAAGTCAGTACCTACGATAAAAAGAAAGAAATTAAAACATATTCGTTTATACATAACATACACACATATCATTATCAACACAGTAGCAATATTATTTATTTATAATTCTTTTCGATTTTAATATTATTCAAAGAAATAAGTCAAGTAAAAATATATTTTGAAATTAAATACAAATAATAGCCGTCAATTTTATATAGATTTCTTCGTAACACACGCAATTCGTATATCTTACCCGTTACATAATATTCTCGAGAGTACTTTTAATTCACCACCGGTGATACACAATTTTAATATAAAACTATTAATGTATTCAGCTCCCAGCCTTAACGGATGAGTTAGGGAGGCGTCTCAGTGAAAATCTCTTGTACGTGCTATATATTATAAACTCCTCTACATCTACATGTGAAAACAATCTACTTATACTTTAGAAAACTATTTTCTTGATATTATTTCTTCTTTGCCGACGGCGTATAACTTACCTTATGAAATAAACATCATGAGCTACCTTTGTTTATCTTATAAGGGACTGATTTTGCTGGATTTGATTATGGAGCGAGTCATTGTGTTGAATCGAAGGTGTTTTAATGTAATATGAGACTTATATTTGATTTTGTTAAGACACATTTCTGTTAATTTTATCTCTTTCTATACATTATCTTATATTATTATTTAATAATACTGTTCAATGCATGGTCATTTCGTGGCCTTCTCAGTACTCTGACACTAGACCCTCGACCACATCGGCACCTCCTTGCCCATGACCTAGTGTGAAGAAGCAGGCAGCATGATTGTGTTGAGTAGCGGGGATAGAATCTCTGTCGCTACTAGATATTCTAGTTGGACGGCACTGCGCTTACCATCAGGTGTAGTGTGGTCACTTTGTTGTGCCAGGGTAAAAAAATATATATTTATATTCGCATATTGTATTAATAAGTTATAAATTTAATTGATGTTAACGTATGTTTTAATTTATTATCATTGATCACGCTACGAATAATGTATAATTTTGATTGATTTGGTATGTATAAATAACACTTAAACTTTCACACACAGAATCCGTACCACACTGTTATTAAAATACGTTTATTTAATATAATGTGTTAGGAACATCAACAAAACTATGCAAGATGGATATTTAAAAGTCACAAATACAATATTTATAATTTATTAATTGATTTACACGACACTGTTACACATCTCAGTGCTTAATATTAACACACACGCATGTCACCATTCACTTTAAGGCTTCTCTTTATAATTAATCTACCAGCATTACCCTTTAAGCTGAAGTAAACGTCCATTGAACTGTTTACACATTGATACACTTACTACCCCGCGAACGAACCACGAATATCCTTGCTATCACCTAGTCTTCTTCACAAAACAACTGAACTGAACACCGGAGCGCGGAAGGCACTCTGTTTTATATTAAACATTTACTACTCCCACTTTGGTTGTCATTATTAACTACCCCCAACTAGTCTCCTAAATACCTCAGTTATACCTTCGGTATTTCTAATAAAACGAACTATCCTAATAAATTTGTGTATCAAAACCTACGAGAGACTTTGTCTCACCGAGACACGAAAAAAATGTTTGCAAGTCACGCAAATATTTTATTTGTTATGTATTTGTCTCGTGCAGTGTATTAAAACTGCAGTCTGTCATTTCATAGGGCGCTACCAATAAATTCAAGTTTTCAAAAGTTATTAAACCGTTGTAACTCAAATTATAATTATAACGTGCCCTAATTCTTATTACATTGGTATATTTTACTTTGCTGATTCATAAGAATTTAATCTGAAACTAATTTAAATTAAAGACGGTTCCAGGGGGTAGGTACAGCAAGTTCTTTATAATAATTTACTTATAAATACCAACTAAAATGTCTTTGACTTTCAGACGAGCCAAAGTAATAGGATACATAAGGAGAGATCTAATTAAACTAGAAATTTTTAAAGAAGAAAATATGGTGTATTAGAGATATTTACATTGAAGTTTGAATAAAATAAATTCTACGAAGTTTGCCATATCATTATCCTAATTATCTACTACAAAATCTTTTGAAATCTAAGAGCTATCGGATTTATTACGACGAACAGTATTCCTATATTGTAATCTATCCTATGATTAAAAAAAAGACGCTCGTACAGGCTTTCGTTTCAAAGAACCCATCACACAGATTGTTTCGAAACTAATATTTGGAAAAAATGGATAACTTAGCAACTTCCAAAATGATAACTTTCTTTTATTAAGTTAGCAAATACAATAACCCGTTAAATCGCTTTCGACAACAGCTATCCATCAACGACATGACGATTAATGACACACCGCCCGTCGACCACGATATCAAAACGTTTTCACACGACTCGTCTCATTTCAATCCATTCGGGAAGTATAACTATTTGAAACTCGTAGAATAACACTACAGCTGTTTTTATAATATAGATTGTTGAGTCAGCATAAATAAATAACACCCAACAGTCACACACATAGCCCCGATCCCACACTAAGATACGAGTCTTGTGTTGTGGGTATTAGGGACTACGAGAGACTTTCGGTCTCACAACACCAAGACCCCGGACACAAATATCTATCTGTCACACAAACATTTGTCCCGTTGTCGGAATCGAACCCATGGCCTCTCGTTTCACAGCCGCCTACTCGCCAACTGCGCCACGGAAGCTGACCAATGAGTGTTATACATTGATATATTAAGATATATGTAAAATAATCTGCCGAGACGGAATAAATTGGAACCGTTTAAAAAAAGCGTTGCTTAATTTTGACAACTTGCATAGATTATAAAATTTAATTGCAACATTGTGGTGATAATAGGTATGTAATTATGATCAAGAAAAGGCGATATCCTAATGGGGAATGGTTCGATGAGTCCCTCGAGCCCATACCGCAGAGCACCCTCTACCTGTTCAATTTTACTTCTATATTCAATGTTAATTATCGTTCACTGTAATCGGTCATAAACATTCTGAAGATTCGTTAGAGTTTTAAAGGTATGCCTTCTTTATGTGCCTCTCCAATTACTGAGTGTTGGCGGTCAGCTTAATATTCAATTTTGTATTTTGCCAGCCGGTAAAGCTCTGCAGCACTCACGATGCCCGTCCAGTCTCTAATGTTGCGCAACCAAGATTTCTTCCTACGCCCAACTCGTATAAATGGTATATAAAAAATCTAAATCCTTTATTTGGCCAGCTGATGATGATGTATTAAGGCCCCAACTAAGTAAAAAAATACGTTAATTTATTGAGTGTCAAACTTTATAGATAGGGCACTAAATGCCAAATCTTCAGCTGATATGAACCTGGTGGTTCTACTATGCTAAAAACGTGTAACATAAACTTCAAATATAAGTCTTCTTGGAATACTCTTTGAGTGTAACATCACATGCAAAAAATATATTTGCATTTAAAGCGCAGTCCTGTACCATTGATAAATCAATTATTACTGTTCCCTACACATGTTTCCGACATTTAGTAGCATACAAAAAAGAAAAAAAAACTAATAAATCTATTTTGTATTCAATCCTATATTAGACTCTGTGGCGTAGTAGACGAATGCTTTGCAATTTTTGCAATTTGAATTGCACACCAAGACCAATGTTTGTGTCATTAATAAATATTTGTTTCGGGTCTGAGTGTCGTGAGATCAAAAGTCTCTCTTAGTTCCTGTTCCCACGACACCAGATAACAGTATACTACTGTGGGGTTAAGACTGTTGGATACTAACGTAATATAATTTGGAATAGGTTATTTGCGAGATAATGTTAGATAATGTAAGTCATTATAATTGTTTATATATATTGAAAAATTTTAGAACCCAGCTAATTGACACAACGTGTTAAGAATTTTTTACCTTCGAATTGTGATCGTTTCCAAGCTCATTTAGGTACTTTTAGGTATGTTGTATCCTTCTTATTAAGTGTGAACCAAAAACAAATATCTTTTGTTGTAGCACTCTCCTAAATTCACGGGCCTATGAATAAATAATCTGTATATATAAAAGAAGAAGCTGACTGACTGACTGACTGACTGAATGATCGATCAACGCACAGCCTAATCGGCTGGGGTTAGAGACTTGAAATTTTTACAGTAGGTACCTTTTATCACGTAGGCATCCACTAAGGAAGGGTTTTTGGAAATACCACCCCTAAAGGGGTAAAATAGGGAATTAAAGTTTGTATAAAAATTCGTCATTTTTAAGTTAAACGCATGAATATTGGTATTTTGTATTGTATACTTTTTCTCCGAAACATGACCTCCACGCGGGCGGAGCCGCGAGCAACAGCTAGTATTTTATAAGCAATTTCATATTATGTTCGTTATAGCGGCTTGTCAGTACGACTCATAGTAACTCTTTGACATTAGAACCTTTGTTTGAAATTTATGTTACGAAATAAAGTGATTATTCGCAGTTGTTTCCGTTCCTTCAATTTATTCAGTAAGTCGGCTTTGACGACAAAGTAGACAATATTGTGGTAAAAAATTATGAACCAATGTTTTTTTATAGCATAGTCTGACAAACGAGCCACTGGGTCACCTGATGTTAAGTGATCTCCACCACCCATGAACATCCACAATACCAAAAGTGTCATGTATGCGCTGTCGGCCTTAAAAGGACAGGGATAGGGATTAGGGTAGGGAAGGGTGAATCTGGGCCTCCGGATATCTCACTTACCATACGAAACGCGACAGTAAACTGTCACTTTACGTTGGTTGTCTGTGAGACAGTGGTACTACTCCGGTCGAGCCGGACCATTCATGCTGTAGACAAATATGTCTACAGCGTGGCTCTACCAATACTAAATGTTTCAAAAAAAAATTGATTTTGATTTTATTAATAACAAAAAGTATTATTAATTTATTATTATTATTATTATTATTATTCCTCTTCCTGTGCATTTATCCAAGTAAACGTCAAAAATGTATTTGTGTGCAAAACCCGGGATTACCAAGAAAAATTGCGGTCACTTGCGTCCGGGAAACCATCTTCCGTTATAATAACAAGGCTCGGCCTAAGCCTGTGAAAGTTAAAGAAACGCAGAAGCCTCTGAATAAATAATAGGGAGGAGCGGCAAAACTTTTACAGATATTGGCTTTGTTTCACAACGGAGAAATATTAACGCGGCAGCTGTGACACATAGTAAGCTGCTTCACCATACATCAAGGGTATATGTGCTACCAATAATTAATAAATGTGTTTAGTCTACATCGGACCCTACTTTAAATAATTGATTTCGATTATACACTACATACTTAGTCTCGCTGGGACGCACGCGCGAGGGTGACGCGACCAGGTCTGTAATACCAATGATTTGTGTACAGCCCTACGATGAATATTTGACGTCCACTTAGTTGTGCGTTTTCGTTGGCAGCGCGTCTTGGTTGTGTCGTGAGTGTCCCAGTAAAATAATGGGTTATGCGTGGTTTAAGACCAATGTCATTTAGCAACCCATGGGAACGTACCAACGTACTCGACAAGGTACTTTCGTAGCCATTGCAACAATATAAACGTAATATCGACAAGGTCAAGGCCCCATTATATCATCATCATCATAACATAGTATAAAACAAAGTCGCTGTCGCTGTCCGTCCCGATTTTGAAGCGCTTTTTTTTAATAGATAGAGTGATTCAAGAGAAAGGTTTATATGTATGATATATGCATAATATTGTACAGGTTTCTGGATTGTACACCTTTTCTTACAAAAATAACCTCCACGCGGGCGGAGCCGCGAGCAACATCTAGTTATTATATATGAACTGCTGAACTGAAAGATGAGTTGTCGCATGTTAAAAATATCTTTGTTATAACATTCCCAATGCCAATAATGTGAACAGAAAGTGCCTGTCTCGAAACTTTTCTCGCTTTACACCCACCCATTAATTCTTGAATATTTTTGGCTAGATTCTCGTGTTGTCATGTTGAATACAAATGGGTAAGGACGTCGGGCTGCTTCACTAAAAAAATGTGGATTGATCTTCAAGGATTGTATGGCGGGTCAAGTATAATAGAAAACAGTGAAGTATCATCAAGTAGGTAATATAGTTGAAATAATGAAAAACTTGAGTAATTAATTTACAGCATCCGGTACAGTGAGTAGCTGGCTGTGAAACGAGAGGTCGCGGGTTCGTTCCCCGAATCGAGACAAATGTTTGTGTGATCCACAAATATTGGATTTAGGTCTGGGTGTTGAGATCGAAAGTCTCTCATAGTTCCCAAAGTTATACGCACACTATCATAGATATAGTCACGAAACAAGACTGATCTTACTATGGGGTCAGGACTATGTGTGTGACTGTTGGGTATTATACATATACATACATCACACATACATACACACTCTCGCCTGTATCCCATGGGGGTAGGCAGAGACTATAGAGTGCCACAAGCTACGATCCTGGCACACTTCTTTCGCCTCTTCCACATTCATACATCTTCTCATACATTTACGACGGTTGGAGGTACTTCTGATTTGCCCTTTTAGGAGAAGATCGTTTATCTGATTCGTAAACGTTCTCCTTGGGCGCCCTCTACCTACTCTTCCAGGTTGGGTGTTATAATTAAAAAATAACTTTATCTTCAAGCAGATAATACAAAACTAATAAAATATATGGCAGAGGTGTAATCAGTACCTACACATAATTTTTGCCGAATTTGTTACGGTCCCATAATGTGATAGGGGCACAATTCCAGACTCTGGGCAGATACTGAGAAAATAGAAAAATAAAATATCACTTTACCCGACCCGAGGATCGAACCCGAGACCTCAGAACAGCAGTCGTAACGCATGCGCAATTACAACTGCGCTACCAAGGCAGTCACTAGTAAAATAGAAAACAGCAAAGAAGTGTCACCAAGTAATATAGTTCGATATATGAAAAACGTAAGTTTTTTTTATCTTGGCACGGCAACGTGTAATTAATTACGTAGTAATAAAATTACACATCACTGTGTAAAACATGTTTGTAACTAAACATATTCTCGGAGAATCCTTGTAACTGACTAAACGCGGAAGATTCCTTTAATTAAATTAACATTAGTAAGTACACTCTATATAAAACCGACGCGATTTGATAATAATTTAATTATATAATACAAGCATTTGCTCGCGGCTTCGCGCGCGTAATATTTGTAGACTGGCAATGAAAAAAGATTGAATAAAAATAAAGTACCTTATGTTCCTCCTCGGGGTTATAGGTATTCACATCCACTAAGGAAGGGTTTTCGGAAATACCACTAAGGGGGTAAAATAGGGGATGAAAGTTTGTATGAAAATCCGTCATTTTTGAAGTTAAATTCATGAAAATTAGTATTTTGTATTGTATTGTATTGACTGCCTCGGTGGCGCAGTTGTAATTGAGCATGCGTTACGACTGCTGCCTTACTGAGGTCTCGGGTTCGATCCCCGGGTCGGGTAAAGTGATATTGGGTTTTTCTATCTAGAAATTCCCAGTATTAGCCCGGAGTCTGGAACCTGTGCCCGGTATGGCGATAGGCTCGCCCCCTATCACATTATGGGACCGAAATTCGGCGAAAAGTGGGTGTACTGGTTGCACCTCTGCCTACCCCTTCGGGGATTACGGGCGTGAGTGTATATGTATGTATTGTATTGTATACTTTTTCTCCCAAACATGACCTCCACGCGGGCGGAGCCGCTAACAACAGCTATACTAAATATTATCAAATCGGTTCACTGGTTTGGCTTATCCGTGAAAATGTAACAGACAGAAAACTTTCGACCCCTAATTACCACTTAGGGGTGAAATTTTCGAAAATCCTTTCTCAGTGGATGTTTACGATATAAACCAGAGTTTGATGATATATTTACGTGTGACAGACGATATATTTTTGTTAGAATGCCTGAGGTTTTGCGAGTACGATGCATAAATGAATAATTTAATTATTACTATGTTTATTAATGTTATTAATCTTATAAATTAATAAAATCAAATTAATTAATCAAATATTATATAATGTTAACAAATGTAATGTCACAAATACCACAGTGAATAGTGTAAGTGATTTGTTACCTATTCAATAAATAAATAAATAAATAAAAAGCATCAACTGCCAGAATTTCAAGTTGGTAGCCTCAGTGCTTTAGGCTCTGCGTTGATGAATCAGTCAGTTAGGACAAGTGATTATATATGTTTTTATAATTTACTGCTGTATGTTATCCCATTTCATTATAGCAGTGAATTTTTTACTGTCTTTCTGAAATTGGATAGGTTTAACATGCTATTCTGTTTACGTGCACAGAAGTTAAATTACATGTATGGAATTTGATATCGTTTTTGCTGACTTATATTACATCCCTGAGAGGTTTTGGTGTATGAACCACTAAGTGTTATGATAATGGACCACTGGATATTCATGCGGGTCTCGTAAAACGCTGGCATGAGGGAAAAACTATATTTAGAGTTGAAAGCAAACTAAAGTTGAAATTTGTAACTTTATCTCAAAACTTTATCTTTAAACTAACGTTTAAATAATTGCAACAAATAAAAGTAAAGTTTCGTAAAGTTAAATGTTAAAATTGTATTTTGTATGCGTTTGCTACATTTAGATGAAACGATTTTTCTTTTTGAACACACATACATACGCACTCACGCCTGTAATCCCCGACGGGGTAGGCAAAGGTTTAACCGCTAGGTGGGGAAGCCTGTCACTATACCGGGCACGATTCCGATTCGATGTGATAGGGGCTCAATTCCAGACTCCGGGCTGATATCGACTATTTTGTAAAAGAAAACCCAATATCACTTTTACCCGACCGGAAATCAAACCCGAGACTTCAAAGCAGTCATACCGCGTTCGCTACTAAAACTACGCTACCAGTTCTCCAGAGGCAGTTCTCTTTTTGTAGTCTGTTGAAATAAACACAGAATCTCCACGTGGAACTAACATCGATCCAAAAACAGTTCAAAACATTAGCATGCATTGATGAGGCTAACGATATTATGTTGCTATACAGTACACAAGATATTTGCGTGTTGTGTGAACCAAATTTTAACATTAATCAGCGTAACTAGGCCAAACAAATTCATGTCCAAATGGATCTATTCATCTTGGCCTTTATTTTCATAATAAAATAAATTAATTAAAAGCTTCACAGTCGATCGAGTAAATTGAAATTTAAGGAAGTTGGAGTGGGTGAATGAGTCGCTGAATGGCCACTGCTTAAATTTTTGCTTGTATCATGTTTTTTCAAAATCATATAACATTGTATATGAAAATTGAGCATTGATATTTCACTAACGAACTGGCAGTAATAGGGATCCTTCAAGCCCTCAACCCTGACGTAATGCAAACGTAAAACTGTTTGTAATCGTGTAAAGATTTTCCTGTGCCTTTTCGTCCGACTTGCTTTGACTTTGAAGGTCTGTAAGTGCTTCATTTCAAGTAATCTGAGAATTTGCTTGGACCTTTCCTTTCAATTAAATTCCCAGAGAAACTGGAGACTATGTTTTTACCTTGAGCAAAATTACGACCTTTCGAATAAAAAGCGTTATTCGTACTTACATATACGTGTTTGAAACTTAATATTTTTGTTTATCTTTTATATATATAATTCTACTGTACGTGTGTATGTCACTGAACTCCTCCGAGACGGCTGGACCGATTTGAATGAATTAGGTAATAATGACCCAGTAGGTGGCGCTGCTGTCGGTGTGGCGCTACTTTTCCGGGCAGGACGACGTCTGCACGGTCCGCTAGTATGAATGTAAAATTCAAATCAATTCTTAAACGTGTTTATTCTCATGGTTTTTTTTTATATCATAGTCCGTCAAACGAGCCAGTGGGTCACCTGATGTTAAGTGATCTCCACCGCCCATGAACATCCACAATACCGAAAGTATCACGTATGCGCTGTCGGCCTTAAAGGACAGGAATAGGGATTAGGGAATTTTGGACTGTAAGCATAATGTTTGTATTTAAATGTGTAGAGATCTTGTGAACAATAATCTCTAATGTGATGATATATAATGCGCGTTAATATCAATTACTGTTGGTCACCAATATAAGCAATAATTTGATGTAATGAGTGCTCTATAATAAATACACTCAACAGTCATACACATAGTTCTGACCCTGACTACGAGGGACTACGGTCCCACAACACCCAGACCCGAAACAAATATCTGTTTATCACACAAAAATTTGTCTCGATGCGGGAATCAAACCCACGGCCTCCCGTTTTATAACCGGGCATTCGCCCGCTACGTCACGCAGCTCCATATGATATATGCACAAGACGACGTCTCCGCATCTGATTTTATATACAGTAAATTGTCTCGCATGTTGAATGACATTTAACATATGAGGAAGCAAGTCAGAACACTCTATAACAGTGACAGGTGTATACAACGTTTATTATTAAGGCCCTAAGTAAAGACCAATGAATAAATAAACGGAAGACGGCCCATTTCTCAGGAGCATTGTGATAGTCTAGCCTAAATTCTACATCCATACTAATACTATAAATGCGAAAGTAACTCTGTTTGTTTGTTTGTTTGTTACCTCTTCACGACTAAACGGCTGAACGGATTGTAATGAAACTTGGTAAGGAAATAGATTATATCCTGGAAAAGGACATAGGCTATCTTTTTTCTCAAAACACAACTTTGAAAGGGGTCAAATAAGAGAGATATATTAAGTCACAATAATTGTCATAATAAGAGATTTCACATATTTGTATGTGAAATCTATCATTCCTCAAGTTAGGGATCTGAAAATTCATATTAAGGCTTTTGGTAGGAAATAGAGAAATACGTGTTTCAACGTTTTTGAAAAATCATCCCTGAAAGGGGCAAAGTGAGGTTAAACTTATGAGGTATTCTTTAGATGCAATCTTAAGATTCAGACACAACAACTGAGAGGCTGGACAATCGCTACAGGTGCCTCAGTGCAGAGGACAACTCCTTGGATTGTATATTTCTGCTCCCGAAAATAACCTCCATGCGGGCGATGCCGCGAGCAACAGCTAGTTAATAATAAAAACATTGCTGCTGCCTATTTTATTAAGCTCAGTTTTTTTGTCCTGGCACGGCTTAGTGACCACACTGCACCTGATGGTAAGTGCAGTGCCGTCCATTAAGAGTATCAAGTAGCGAGAGACAATCTATCCCTCGCTACTCAACACAATCATGCCGACCTGCTGTATAGCTTCTTCACACTACACCTAAAGGAGCAAGGATCATAGAAAGGAGGGAACACGGTAGCTGGCAAACTGTTCTACAGCTTGATAGCATAGGCAAAATAAAATCCGCTGCAGCCCAATTGTAGCTGTAAGGAATTGACCCACGATGCTCTCAACGCACCGTACATTAAACAGTATATTTACTTTTATTTCAAGTTGGTTCACTACAGTAATTGACGTCCTTTCAATCGTAGATTACGTTCATTTGACTCGATTTGTTTATTCATTAATGTTTGGATACAGATAACTGGATCAAATATTAAAATCAGATATGTCAAGAGCAGGGTAGTTAACAGTAAGTGAAAACTTGATAGAAAAACACTGAGCCAAACTACTATTCGTTTTGAAGATGCCGACGTCACACGAGGGGTTGATGACAGTTGGTAGCGCTTTGGTGGGAAAAATAAAGTTGGTTTATAAAAATACAAAATGAAATTTTGAAAACTTGTGTTTTATGTTTATTAATGATATTTTTTAATAATATAGACCATGAAGAATAATATAAACGGTTTCCCAAAATCAGTCAACTAGCATATTACATGTTGGTAGTGAGAAAATCGATATCTAGTTAATACTGGTAATTGGGCACTAACTCGTTATTGGTGATATGCCCGTATATCACAAAGGATACGCTGCCAAATTGCAGCTCAATAAACCCGCGTTAACATATTGGTGCAATAAATAATCTAGTGGACATCTGTCAAACATAAAAAGCTGACATGAGTATTATTTAGGAGTACCTTATTACCGTCAGGTTATTGCGTCATTTATTTTTGGGCAGTATAATGTGTGTAGTACTTAAAATATCTACTGGGATACGTAATATGAAGAAACCTTTAATATTTGCTTTAAGCAATACTTATTTTCGCGCCATAAAACTACCGTTACCGCTATTACGAGTTTATAATAATCAACACATGGTAACCTAGTGTTCTATATTTGAAAATAAAGCTGTAATGATAATTTGTTTTCTGTCCATGAATGCTTTCAAAGTAAACAAAATAATAATAATATTTTCTAAGAAAATAGTAGTGCCTCATAAATAAGTAAATTAAAATACAGTCATAGGACTGATAGTCTAGTTAGAATGAATAATATACATATAAATGTGATAATTCATAAGCATTAAGCATGGAGCTCGAGGTTGCTATCGATTTACAATCTCACTAATTTTAGAAATGCGAATGTTTGGATGGATGTTGATGACTCAATCACGTCAGAACGGCAGCACGGATCTGGCACAGAGATAGATTATAGTTTATAATAGCACATAGGCAAATTTTTATCCCGGAAAAATTTACGATTTCAGGAATAGGAATAGTTTTTGTTTTACACAGAAGAAGGGATCGACATGATTTTTTTGCATAGTTGTAGTTTAGGGATTAGAGAATGACATATCATTTTTAACCCGGAAAAATGCGCAGTTCCTATAAGATATAGCTTAAGATGACTGCATGGATTTTATACCTTTAAAAATATTACCACGCGGGCGGATCCGCTGGCAACAGCTAGTATGACATATTTACACACTACAGTTTTTTCAGGACTTTCGTATTTCTATATCAGCTAAATACAGTTACAGATAACATATTAAACTCGATGCAAAGACTTATGATATGACTAATGATTATTTGGTGAGATATATTACTTCATATGGGATGCTGCAGTTCATAGAGTAGTACCAAATATCGTGCATCTTGCATTGTTGATCCGTATCCAGATTCAACATTTTTATAGCTTTTTGTGTTATAAAATTATCAGATGTTACTAAAAAACTATTATTGAAAAAAAACAATATCTCTTAGGATTTATATTAAAATGGGCTGTAATTCCTATGTGTTTATTTAATATAAAATAATTTACAGAATAGATATGTGTGAAATTATAATTACTTCGAAAACCGATTCAGACTAGTTAATCGCTTGTGTTCAGTGTTTGTGACAAATATTATCGGATAGATACATACTAGATTACAGATAAAAACCTAAAAACTTTGCTTTAATATTCATGTATATTGCTTCGAATCTACTTTGGTAGGTTAGCAGAAAATGATGTTTATACATAAGATAGGCAACGAAATTAAAGGTAGGCAGCGGCTCTGCTGTGCCCTAACATTGCAGAAGTCTATGGGTGGCGGTGACTACTTACCATCAGGTGACCCGTCTACTCGTCTGCCTATTCAGGCATTAAAAAAAAAGATAGTTATACATCAGTTAATTAAACATAAGATAGAGAAGATCATAGACTCATTAGTATTACTAGACAGATGACTCTCTGTTAATTCTTTGTTGATGGAATGGCTCGGTTAAAACAAACAAACGTGTACAAGAAGTAATTATCATAAATTACATATAGGTCTATAATATAACTAAACATACATTTCTGAAATTTATCACTTATTCACAGAATATTTACAATAATTTTCATAACAACAATGTCACCTATTTGAAAACTATGTAAAACCTACAAAAAGATTCATCTTAAACAAAATCGGTGCATATTAGTAGCATAATTAGCTCATTGAGACCTCAACACAGCAATCCTAACGCATGCGCAATTACAACTGCGCCACCGAGGCAGTCACGAGGCAGGCATTTACGGAACTATCCGATATATATCTGGCAGATAAAACATCTGGTGGATAAGTCTGTCAGATAGGTTAATCTGCTAGACTGCCTTAGGAAAAACTCGTGAAACAGAAATTTGAACGTTAACTGTCAGAAAAGTTGTAGATAGACTATCGGGTAACTATATATATACCTAGTCAGGTCATAAATTCTGTCACATGTTTAATATAAAATAATTGAAACAAGTTTATTCATTATGTAACCATTTATATACCAAAATGAACTTAACAAAACATAGATTCTTATGACACTAAAGTTTATTCAAAATGACCTCCGTGATTTTGAATACAGGCCTTCAATCTGCGCGGCTAGTTGTCTATCGCAGCACGAACGATGTCCATGTCAATATCGGCGGCTGCCTTAATCAAGGATGTCTTGAGTGACTCCAAATTGGGATGAGGCTTTGAGCACGCCTTTTCCTCCAAGTGTTGCCATATCTTGTAATCTAACGGATTTAAATCTGGACTAGAGGAGGGCCAGTCTTCGTGCCGGATGAAGTCGATTTCACGCGCCGCCAGCCAGTCTTGTGTGCTCTTCGCTCTATGAGCTGGCGCTGAATCTTGTTGGAATACCCAGTGCCTGTTATTGAACATGGTATGAGAAACAGGTTCCACAAGGTTCGTCAGGACTGTATTTTGATACACAACTGCATTCGTTTTTACACCTTTCTCACAAAAATGTACCTCTGTTAAGCCCCAATAAGAAACTCCCACCATACCATGAGCGAGGATGGAAAATTACCTTGTTGGACACGCGGAATACGGTTGCTCGCTTCTTTACTACTGTGTGCGTACCCCTTATCATTTTGTTTGTTGTAGCTCTCTACTACGGTAAAAAAAAAATCATCTGAAAAAAGAATTTCCCGATATTTTTTCCCCGCGTACCGCTTCAACAAAGCGCGGCATCTCTTCAGTCTCAGGTCCATTAGACGAGCATTCAAACGATGTCCTGTTTTTCTTCGATATGCCCGAAGCCCTAAGTCTTCATTTAACACCCTTTTCACCGTGGTTCTGCTTAACCCCATCTGAAAGGCCAACAGTTTCTGCTTACGTTTGGGATTTCTTTGAATTCGCGCCTTCACAGCTTTTATCACTGCTGGAGTCCTAACAGACCGAGGGCGACCACTTCTTGACCTGTCATCTACACTAGAGTCTTCATTGTATCGTTGGATGGTACGATAAATGGATCTTTTGGTTATATTCAAATTTTTCAGTATGTCAAAAATTTAAATTGGCGCGTAACCGCAACGATGCAACGCAATTACTGCAACATGGTCTTCTTTAAGCGTCCACTCCATATTTAAAAATGAGTAAAATTCTAAAAAGTATACATGAACAATTTGAAATTCGAATTCAATAAACTTTTTTGTGGCCAGCATTCTAAAATAAAAGTTTTTACTGTGTGACAATACTTATGACCTGACTGTGTATATATAAATAATATAAATAAGTGGTAAAATTGGTTCTAAAATATTACGTTATATGAAATGGCATATATTCTTGGGTTAAAGTATTGCAGTAGACTGATAACAACGATTAATTCCAATATGCCTTTGGCAAAAGGAGTCTAAACTTTGGTAAATATTTCCCGATGTTGGAAGGAATCCTCACACTTCTTGTCATTATGAAAGCCTATTTCAACAATGATTTTAGTTTGAATTTGCAAACTTTCCTCAATTTTGCACAAAGGGATTAAGATAATATCCGCCCAACAGCCAGTTTCAGAGTTGGCTGAAAGCAATTTAAAGTGCAACTATTCTACTTTATCTGGAACGCTATGGAATATAAATTATCTCACGGCGTACTGTATGTACGCACTTCATCCATCTCTACATACATACAAATCCAGGAGGTAATCGAATATTTTTTCGTTGCATTAGATCGTGCTAGTTATTTTACAAACTAGCTTTATTTATCTACCATTTGCCATTTTTTTTATATTTTCTCTGCAGTATGAATGCTAAAGATACCATGGACAGCCATGAGGACAAACAAGTCGATTTTACAAGAGCTTCATATCAAAAAACTACCTCTTTATGCCGAGAACATCAACTAAATTTCTTTGGACATATAATGCGACATATGCATGAGATGGAGAAGCAATTGATCTTGGGATAGATGCAGGGGAAGCGCTCCAGGGGCCGAATTCCAACACGATTGTCTAAAAGTATTGTAGAGGCAACAGGAGAAACTCTACAACGATCTATTGAACTGGCGCAGGACAGAAGCAAATGGAGACAAATCATATATGACCACGAGGGAACGATAAAGAAGAAGAATATGAATGCGGAAGTCGACCATCATTTCTGGAGCTACCGACCTAGAAATTACTATCTAAGCAATTGGTAGTAGAAACACTTCTTTTGCAAAATCTTTTCTAAAGAAGTTAGTGTGTGTTCCATTTTTCACGTTGTAAAGGCTCGACGATGGCTTGAAACGATTTGACTAACATTCTGAATGGTTATATTCTGAATCAATACATTACTACACTTACTTATTCACTAGACTTATTATCCCATTTACGTATTGTATTCTCGCATATGGGAATTTTTTTTATGTAAGACATTTTTACGGTACGTTTTTCTATGGTTGATAAACGTAGTCAGCCATGCAAAACTGCGGGCAAAAACTAGTACAAAATAATAACAAGGAAGGCATAAAGAATAATGCTGTTTTCTATATTTATGGTTCGAACGTAGCTCTCTGATAAGCTTATCGCTTGACACAACAAATACATCTGGCAACAAAACAAATTGTGGCCGCACGTGGCTGCGTTCGCAGTACTCGTATATTGTTCTCTTCGCAGAATAAAACAAGCTATAAATTTTGCTCATTGATTTGGATATGAAAACAGTTAGCAATAAACAATTACAACGGCATAACTACATTTTGAAATACGAAAGAAAAATATGGCGATAGGCTCGCCCCCTATCACATTATGGGACCGAAATTTGGCGAAAAGTGCGTGTACTGGTTACACCTCTGCCTAGCCCTTCGGCGATTACAGGCGTGGGTATATATATGTATGTGTGAAAGAAAAATAAAAACAATTGAATTTTAACATTGCCAATTCACATTTAATATAATTCATTAAGACTCTGAACCCTCAATTAACCTCATACATGGCAAAAGTAAAGATTAGTAATGTATTTAATTGCTTGCAGCTATGATAAGAAAATTCAACACAAACCCAACAAAGTGGTTGTCATAACGTTTTAGATAAATAACTTATACAAACTCCACCATTACTTGATTAACAGAATTCTGTAGCTTGGTAAGGTGTTGCTTGAAATAATTTTCTTCAAAAGCCTTACCTAGTATCTGATTAGTTAATAGTTTGATACATTATAAATAACAATAGAATCTTATTTGAACCATAACATTAGATTACTTTATTAGAATTAAAGGGACTATTAAAATTTTTGTTTTACTTATCATTACTAAATAGCATCAATGTTGCTTTGGTTGTCTTGATTCCCAACCTAGGGCTCTTTTACGGTCTTTCATAGGTCCCACCTCACATCAACATTAAATAATATTATGAATATATTTTATCAATTACTGAAACTGACAACTAAACGTATACGAACACAAACAGAATTAAGACGAAAATCTATTAATCGAGAGAGATTCCCAAGCGATATTTGAACCCAGTTCACTCGAGCGCAACGGTTGGAAGTCCCTAGTGTAATCAGATGTCTTGGAAATCCCTGGAAACAAAAACCATACATTTTACATATACGCTGCTATCAGATTTTAGCGCTTCGATATTTTTACCTCACACTTCCCAATAAAGAGGTCTTACAGGAGCAGATATCTCGCTATTACATTTTTAACATATATTCAGTATTGGAACCGTATTTATAATTTTGTAAAATACGCACGCGTTTTCATGAAAAGTTGCAAATATTTTTATCTTGCAAGTTTTATATATAAACTACAATTTTTTATTCACAGCACGAGTAAACATTGCAGGCGCGGTTGAGATTGAATAACAAAACGGGATAATCTTGAACATAAAATCAAACAGACCCTTGTTGTGAACCTTGAGAAGGTTCGAGTCGAGATATTATACGCAGAATCATAAATAAAATATGATTGACCCTTGAAAATCTTAAGCAGATTATGAATAAGTGGACACACAATCTGGTCAGCTATTATCTTTATAAACAAATCAGGGTTGAAATCTTCAGTACTAAGTATACAAGAACAGGAAAATAAGGGATTATTAGGGCTGGTTAATCTTATCTTGACGACATTGTGGATTGACATGCGATTTAGATCCGTGGCCAGTGTCACACGGTGAGGAAATAATAGTAGGCTGCGAAACAAACTGGCTTTCACCAATTCCTAATATTCAGAGAGCACGCAACCCGGCTCAAGTGTCGTGAACGGCAAACGGCAAAGGAAATGGACCGTACAGTTGTCTAATAATTATTTTATGAATCACACAATGTTCTGTATTATTATTTAAGAGGCTGTTTTACTCATATTAGAATGTTGAATATGTAATTTACTTGTTTACTTCACAAAGCGATACCGTACTTAAGTGGTAAATACACAACTTTGATGTTGAATTATTTGCTGGTGGTAGGATATTCATACCCGCCCGAAAAGCGACCACCGTACACAGGGTGTAAAACCCGCTATAGTGACACACACAAGTGTGTCGCGTTCCCGGATCAGCCAGTGTACATCCGGTTTTTGGCGGGGGTCTAGAGTTGGGGTACGATGTCTGGCAGTTTTGCGGCCTTCTGAGTGCTCGGACAATAGACCCTCGACCGCTTCTTCACCTCTTTGCCCATGGCGTAGTGTGAAGAAGCAGGCTGACTGTGTTGAGTACCGGGGGATAGATTGTCTCTCACTACTCGATACTTTAATTGGAACGCACTGCGCTTACCATCCGGTGCAATGTGGTCACTTTGCCGTGCCAGTATAAAAACAAATTGAAGACCCAATTGACTGAATGGATGCTAATAATCAAATTCTTCGGACCATTCTTTATTTTATACCATTTTTAAACCGGGTTTCATATTGTGCCGTTTCAATTTTAATCTATTATGTAGCGGTATATATTAACGGCATTATAAACTCCGAAAATGATAAAAAAGACAAATATATATTTTCATTTTCAATCTTACGCACGCACGATTCCGCAGCTCATTAAATTTAGCAACATTTATATTAACACAAAATATACCGAGGGACTAACAACGAAATAGCCTTGAGCATTGCTTTATATTCAAATTCAATTTTTTTAATTAAACGTAAAATATATCTCTGAAAGAATAAAACAGTGCCTCAAGCGTGGGCTGAAGCGCCGCTCGCAAGGTACGAAACAGAGAAAACTTAAAAGCCGTAATAAATAACATGTAAGTGGTCAGTTTTAGCTCTGAATTACTACGAAGGTTATGGCTACGGAGGCATTAAATGTAACACACTATAAACATCGCCACGCGAACGTTTCTAGCACGATTTAAAATATCACAATGTACCTATTTGTAAATTTAATACAGATTTTAATATAGAAATGGATCTTATTTATGCTTCTCTATTAATTATATATAGAATAATAATACTAGCCCTGTATTAAACATTGTCCCACTGCTGGGCACGGGCGTCCTCTACTAATGAGGGGTTAGGCCTTAGTCCACGACGCTGGCCTAATGCGGGTTGGCAGACTTCTCATACCTTCGAAAAATTCTCAGATATGCAGATTTCCTCACCATGTTTTCCTTCACCGTTAAAGTTAAAGCTTCTCTATTAGGAAGTAAAAAAATAAGATAATCCGAGTATGTGTACTGAAACATAAGTGATAATTCCGTGCAAAAAACAAGAAAGTGCCTAATTTTAATAAACTTATTATGAAGTTAATATAAAAATGTCCTTAATTTTATTAACAGTATAGAGTTATAGCAACTCTTTTATGAGAGTACCACAGGTCGTGGTTCTAAATACAGAACAGAAATACTTTGCTTATGTAATTTTAGCGTTAATTAATTAAATGTTGATGCAAGAAAGCTTCATTAATATTTGTCTAATGTAAAATTCTGTTTTAAAAGAAAAAGTGAATCAGAATTTGCGGCTTTACTCACTGTTTTCGCGCGAGTGAAGCATCAAACCCGTATTATATATATTCCATTTCTAAATAGATTATTTTATGACATTTATTTAATTTACAATAGTTATAAGTTTTGATATTTAGCCATTATTGTAATATACATTAGAATGAGTTTCTATACATTAGAGGTACATCAAACACCAAAATTCAAATTTTACAGTAAAGGAAAAAATGCGTATAGTAATACTTTCAATACAGTATTGGACAGGTCGTATAAGGGTTATGGCAATTAATCATTCGCATCGTAGGATTTAATGCTTTGTACCTTTATGGACCACTTGGTTTTGCGATTACATTGATGCTCAAAACAATGAAGTTACTATTATATAGTTCTGAATCCTACTAATCCTTCCTATTATATACTCTACTTCCTACTAATATCCATACTAATACTATAAATGCGAAAGTAACTCTCTTTATTTGTTACCTTTTCACGACTAAACGGCTGACCGGATTGTGATGAAATTTGGCAAGGAGATAGATTATATCCCGGAGAAAGACAAAAGCTATCTTTGTTCTCAAAAATCAATCTTGTTGTATTATATACTTTTTCTCCCAAACATGACCTCCACGCGGGCGCAGCCGCGAGCAACAGCTAGTTATAAATGTGAATGTTTGTATGGATGAATGGATGTTTGTTACTCAATCACGCTACAACGGCTGGACGGATCCGCTTGAAATTTGGCACAGAGATAGATTATAGTCTGGATAGCAGATAGGCTACTTTTTATCCCGGAAAGTGCACAGTTCCCGTGGGATAGTTTAATTTGACACAGAGCAAGGGATTGACATGATTTTTTTCATAGTGGCAGTTTAGGGTTCAGAAAATGACGTAGCCTACTTTTTATCCCGGAAAAATGCACGCTTCCTGTGGGATACCAAAATATAGAAAGGTGTAATAGCTTAAGATGCATCCATGAATTGTATACCCTTTCTTTCAAAAAAAACCTTCACGCGGGTGGAGCCCCGGGCAACATAATATAGAAATTTTATAGAAGCATAATTAATTTGGTTTGTGTGCAATTACAATACATGCGTTACTATATTTTTATGTAAAATATTATCTCTATTAATTAAATGCTTCTACTTTAAAATTACAATGGTATAGAAATACATTTCGTCCGACCGCGTAATGATAACTTGCTGCCGAGAAAAATAATCTTAACCATTTTTCTCCATGAAATGAGCCACGACGCAGTGTTAGATGATTTGATTTCTTTTCTATTTTATTTTTAACATGATTATTGAGTTTATATATTTACGTACCTATATATTCGTGTGGATTGCGTATTTTAGAACTGTAGTATGCATCTACATGTGCAATTAATATCTTAGGTTTCGTAAGGAGCAAGCCATATCTGGAGAACTCGAGTGCGGGCTTAAAGACCGTCGCGGCAGTTCGTCCTGCTCTAAAGAGATGGCTAGACAGGCGCCACGGTGTGCAAACTTTCCGGCTCACGCATATACTGATGAACCAAGGGTGTTTCGGTTCGTTTCTATGTCAGATCCGAAAGCAGGTGTCTGCTGTTTGCGACCTCGTGGCAACTGCCGCGAGGACACGACCCAACACACGTTGGAGGAGTGCCCAGCCTGGGTGGACGACTAACTGGCGTCTCCCGTCCCGTGGAATGTGGGCGTATGGAGAATTCAACCACGGTAGCCCCTGCCTGTCGTACGAGGCGACTAATTGGGGCCATCAGGAGTCGCGGGTACGCAGCGGGGGGCTGTCACAGTGCCCTTATCGATGCACTCCCAATTTCGGTACATTGTGCGACCCCGAGATGGACGGGTAAGGCGGGTAAGGGTAAGGCCTCGTTTGCTATCGTTAACGCTAAGGGTGTCCTTTGGTGCGCTGGAGCTCTTAAGCTCCCCCCATGGATATGGGCACTACGCCGCGCAGGGGCAGTTCTGGCAGCAATTCCAGTCTTAGGATACCCCGTAACCGCTTCCTAAGCAGCGATTTAGCTGGTTGTGTTGGGTGGGGTGTACATAGGGGTAGGAACTCGGCCATCATCCGGGTGAGGGGGGTGCTGGGTTGTAAGACCGGCTAGTCAATCATAACCGTTTTATTGTCATTATTCCGTGCAGTAATAAAGTAAGCGCTTACCCGTGATAACAAAAAAAAATGGTACTGTTAAATCTAATTACGCAAGTGGAGCTGCCAGAGAAAGCTAGCGAATGTATACAAGTAGATAAATGTTTTTCTACACAATACTGAAACCTAAAACTATGAAATTCTAAGAATCACTAATTTAACACCTTTATTTTAAAATCAGACTAACGTCCAAATCGGCACAAAATCAATTGAAAAGGTAATAATTTCTCATTGAGCCGTATCCAGGGGATATAAAAATAATTTAGAAGCTATAAAGTGAAAAGTCGGTGGTGAAGTGGGGTAGTGGCGCCTACCTGCACTTATCACGTGCGCTGACCACGCCAATTCCAGATAACGAGGTTGCGCGCTAGTCTAACGCGAGCCCAAACCACTCATTAATCGATACGGCTCGATTGTCAAGAACCGACAGCTGAAACTTTTTATATTAGTTATCTCTTTATTTTTATATAAGTGTGCTATTAGACTTTGGTTACACTGTTAAAACAAATTGTATTTAAGTTGGTCTCTGAAAATCCTTTTTGTACATTTGTAGGCTTAACTTGAACCAATCGAAAAAAATCACTACCAATGATTTTTAACCAACTTCAAAAAAAGGAGGAGGTTCGACGACGACGTGTACTTTTTTATGTTTGTTACCTCAGAACTCCGTCATTTATTGACCGATTTGGAAAATTCTTCTTTTATTACAGAGAATAAATATGCTCTCAGACTGGACCCATAGAATTTTTATCAAAATCGGTTGAGTAGTTTCGTTTTAAAACTAAACTTTTGGTGGGAGGGGGGTTCTGGCAGCAATTCTAGTATACCTTAGGATACCCCGGGATCGCTCCATAAGCGCCGAAAAAGGCCACTGCGGGGTTTTAGCTAGTAGTGTCGGGTGGGATGTACATAGGGTTTTTTTTTATTACGTCCTCCTGAATTGTCAGGAGACCTTGTTCGCACATATGTATCTTTTTTGCACTGTCCTACCTTTGCCCTTGTCAAAGGTAAACAGCGCAGGTGCTATTATTGTAGTGATCTAATTATTTTTTACCTATGAATTATCAATTATTATTGCTTATTATTATAAATTGCATAACATTGTTACAAATTACTTCATTACATTATTTTAAACAATAGAATTAAAATTACATTACAATACAATAACATTACGATATATGTATACAAAAGAGTATCTTTACACTATCTTACTTTTGTCCCATCAAAAGTAAGAAGCGCATACATACATACATATTGAAATAAATTGATACCTACAATAGAGATAGCAGTAATTAAAAGTAAAATAAATTATAATTAGCATTACAATAAACCAACATCATTACGACTGTTTCATTTAATTATTGATACATATATTTTTTTTTATTTTTATAAATCCATATTTTTGGCCAAAGTTTACAATATTTATTGAATTAATTTATATTAAATTTATACTTAATAAAATATATGATTTTTTAATATTTTTTTTAAAATAGTTTTTTTTTTCTCTTTCTTTTCTTTCTTTCCTTACTTTCTTATCTACTGCAACGACCACTCCGCTGTGCTGCCGTTCTCCCGGCAAACTCTCCGCATTATTTTTTTACAAAAGTCCATAAATTTTATTTTAGTTTCTTTTTTGAACAAAAGCTGCGGAAAGTTTATCGGGACAACCATGACGTCCATTTCGCATTCGAGCTCATACCGGGCCTGACAGAACCGGGGACACTCAACAAGTAGGTGGACCACGTCCTCCACAATCCCAGGCTCGCAACTACACCAAGGTGTATCGCGGAGCCCGAACCTATGGAGGTACTGGCTGATCCCGCCATGTCCCGTCAAGGCCTGAGTCATAAGGGCATTTGGCCTTGTGGTCTTCGCGTAGGCGTAGGCTGACAGGGCGTCAGGGAGAAATACCTTGAAGGTTTTGTTGGGCGGAATCGCATGATATTCTTCTTGCCATGTCTCAATGCTTTCCTCTCTGATTTTCCGCCTCGCACAAGCCACAGAGAACCTGTCGGGGGTGACTCCCCTGTCCCTGGCCGCATGTTTGGCCAGCTCATCAGCACGTTCGTTGCCAGGAGTACCCACATGGGCCCTCAGCCAAAACATACGTACGTCGGCACCCCCAGCAGAAAGTCTTTGGATATTATTTTTGATCTCTAAGGCTACGGGGTTGGCAGTGTTAGGGTCTCTCAGCAGGTCAAGTGATGACCTACTATCGCTAAGAATATTTATTCTTATAGCTCTGTGTGTTCTTGCTATCTCCGTAGCCTTCAAGATCGCGAGCATCTCAGCCTGGAAAACGGTGCAATAAGATTCAAGACTTAATAGTTATGAACCTATCTCCACACCGTTCCTCCAGACCGAGACGGCCGCACCCACTGTATCCTCTATCTTACTGCCGTCGGTGTAGACGCACAATCCAGTTGCCTCCAGCTGTGCCACCTCCTCTTCTCCGGACCCGAGCACAGAGTACGTAACCGAGGTCCAACACGCGGGATGAGGCATCTTACTCGGACAGATCTTTTTTTCCAGGTACCTACCCGGGAGCGTTGTTAAGAGTCCATCCCGTTTTACCCGGTACAAGTTTCCCACTTCTCTTACCCTCAACTCAATAGGCAGCAGGCCCGCTATCGTAATCGCGGCGTCAAAAGATATCGTTCTGTACCCCTTTACAATTTTCTTTGCAAAGGAGCGCTGAACGGCACGCAACCTCTTTACCACGTACTTTAGCCTCACTGCCCCACACCAGGCGTTCGCCGCATACAGCAGAACCGGCTCAACAACTGCCTGATAGATTATACGGACGACATCCGTGTTTAGACCCCACGTGACCCTGGCTGCCCTTTCTAGTTGTTTATATATATTAACTCCTTTCTTGCAAGCCATTTCCACGTGTGGTCCAAAACACATCTTGTCGTCCAGCACAAGGCCCAAGAGTCGGATCTGTTTCTCAAGGGTCAAGTTATGCCCCGCCATTTGCACGACCGGAGCCCTAACATTCCTTTTTCTAGTGATCAGCATTGCTGTTGTTTTTTGCGGTGCAAATCTTAACTTATTTTTTATGCCCCACTCGTGCACATAGCGGAGCACCTGATTGGCCTTGTTCTCCAGATCCTCGATCTTGTCTCCGGTGATAATTACTGTAATATCGTCCGCGAACGCCTGACAGTACGTGTCCAACCCCCAGACGTCACGGATCAATGGGTCCAGCACTAGGTTCCACATCGTTGGTCCCGCTATAGAGCCCTGGATGCAGCCCCTTGCCGTCGATTTTTCGTGGCGCACCCCCGCATACATAACCTCCACGCTTCTGTCCTGCAGGTAAGAGCAAACCAAACAGAATAGGTTCTTCGGGCATCCCCTGTTAGCCAACTGCAGCTTGATGGCCGGCCACCACGCGTTATCAAAGGCGCCCTCTATGTCCAGTGATATTAATATATTAATTTTCTTTTTATTTAATTGCTCATGTACATGATGCACTAGGTCATAGAGGGCGTCCTCGGTCCCGCGCTGCGGCATAAAGCCATATTGCCTCATATGGACTGTGGGCAGGAGATAGTATCTTAGCCTGCCAACTAACATTTTCTCCACTATCTTCCCTAGGACCGACAACAGTCCTATGGGACGATAGGAGCGCGGGTTGGCAGGATCTCTTTTGCCCGGCTTGGGAAAGACACAGACGGCTGCCCGTTTCCACCGCTGTGGAAAGCATGCGAGGCGCAGTGCAGCGTTTGCCAGGGCCAGAAAAGTCTCGCCATCCGCAGCGATGGCGTTTACGCATACGTCCGCAGTGAGGTGATCTGGATCGGGAGCTTTCCTGGTCGAGAAGGAATTGGCCGCCAACTTCAATTCAGTGTCGGTGAACTCCGGATCGTCAGACCCACATCTGTCCCCCAGAACTGCTGAGTCGGCCACTGCTCGTATCTCAGCGTGTTCCGGGGTATCCAGATGCGGGTCATCCCCCGGGAAGAATTCGTCAGCCAATAATTGAGCCGACTCCAAAGGTGTGCATGTGTGCCCGTCTCCTGCACGCAGCACACACTCCGGACGGCGTCGCTCCGTTCTTCGCAAGACTCGGTACACCCCGTCCCACATGCTCTCCTTTTCAGCAGCAGTACAAAACCTCTTCCAGCTGGCCGTCTGTGCGGCCCGCACAGCCTCTCTGTACTCTTCCAGCGCTGTCAAGTACAGTTGCACCACCTGTTCTCTCCGTCTCGGAGCAGCACACCTAATTCGCCTCCTCCTTGTGGCAACTTCGCTCTGCTGCTGCTTGAGCGCGTCATTCCACCAAGGAGGGTCAAGCCGCGAGCGTGGCACACCGATGGTAGGGATCGATGCCTCGCAAGCCGCGACGACAGCCTCGGTATAAGCAGCAGTCGCGCCCTCCACTCCCTGTTCGAACAGTTCAACCATCACTTCTCCTCTCTTGTCACTATGTACGCTCCCCCACCAGACGCTCCACGCATTGAAGTCACCCCCAATCACCACGTGCGATGACCCTAACGCCATGATGACCCTCTCCAGGTTCGCTACCTGTCGCCTGAAGGTCACCATGGCGTCATCGTCAGTTCCTGGTGCAAAGTAAGCCGAGATGACCCCAATGGGGCCCTCGTCTGTATCGAGGAGTGCACAAGCCAGTTCTTCAGATTGTAGTGCAGGGTCCATTGTTAGGCCCATTGTGTTATCAATGACGACGATGGCGGCTTTATTTGGCCCACAGCGAATAGGGGGGTATGCTTGTACCACTCTAGCGCCAGCTGGAGTCGTCAATTCTCCCCTGGCCCCCACATATGGCTCCTGCACCAAGAGGAGCGCCGCGCTGAACACAGCACTTGCTCTCAAGAGCTCCGATGTGGCCAGCCTAGCTCTGTCTAGGTTGGCTTGCATTATTTTTAGCTCTCTGTTCTCACCCTTTAGCAGTACGCTACCCGCGAACGCGCTATAGCATCCCATTTTTGGCGCACAGTGCACTCCTCCGAGAAAGCAGTGTGCTGGTCGTTATTGTGCTGTCCGTTCCCCCTGCTGCAGTTTATGCACTTGGGTGGTTCCCCCCGGCCTATAGCAGGACATTCCCCCTCATGAGCGCTACTGCAGTATGCACACTTCCTCTCGGCTGTTTTGCATAATCTCCGGGTGTGACCATACTCCAAGCACTGTGAGCATTGTACTAGGGGAGATCTGTCCCTGACAGGGCGACGCTGCAGCCCAAGGTATATGCGGCCCAGCCGGACTAACCTTTTCCAGAGTCCTGGAGTAATCTCCAGTACTACATGGCATTCCAGCTGGTTACGGGCCCTCCTGCGGAATAGCACCCTCGCGGACTCAGTTCTTCGGTCCAGGCCCTCTGTTAACTGAGGATTCTGAGACCATAAGGACTCAATAATGTCCTCTTCTTTGTTATACGCGAGGACCCCGGTGATCTCCACAAGAGGCCTCCTGGGCGGCGTGCTTGCCACCAGTAGGTTTCCATTCCGCAACCTGGTCGCCACCCTGTCTGCCTCTTCCTTGTTGCACAGGCCCAACACCACCTTGCCGTCGCTCACTCTGCGGCATCGGTCCACCTGCAACCTCTCTTTCCTGGGGTCTACTTCATCTCGCAGACGTTTAATTACGTCATCAGATGTAGCCCCAGGTTTTTTGAGGAGATTATCAGCGTGTGGGCCGGTGCCCCAAAGGCAGCTCTGGCAAGCGGCACCGCACAGGCTTCCGCATATGTGCGCTCTGACTTTTTCTGTACTTCCTCCTTGATTTCGGCGAGTACCCCCATCACCGCCTCCCCAGCGACTCCTGTCCTGGTGTCCTGGGTGCTGGATAGGTGCATCTCCAGGTCCTTTTTAAAGGTACCAAGCTCCCCTTTTAGTTGCGCTACAAGATCTTGAGGCTGACGTTTGATTATAAGGGAACGCGTCTCGTCGAGCGATGTCATCACGTCATGTGCCACCATTCGACGAGCCGCCTCCACTTCCTTGCAAAGAGTTGCCAGTTTCCCCGAGACGTTGTTTATGCCAGCACCGAAGTCACTAGCCAGCTGTTCAACAACTGCTGCGTGCCTCTTCGCCGACACCTCCGCCTCCCTAGCCGACGTCACCCGTACAAACTCTGCCTCTCCTTTAAATTTCGCACGCAATTCGCAAAGCTCCAACACTATGCTGTGTAGCTGATGCAGCCTATCCACCACCAGTTCACGGATATCTTTTTTCAGGCTCACAGCCGACTTCGATTCAAGAGCATTTTTCGCCTCCTGAACCGCGCCGTTAGCTCTTGAAGCAAAGTCGGCCGATGTGATCCCCAAACTTGGTCGACGGTCGACCAAGGGACTTGTCGGCCCAGAAGGGTCACTTCCCCCTATTGACACGAACTCGTCCCCACTTTCCTCCGGGACGTCTCTTACAGGGGCCATTGGTTCCCTTGGTTCCTCATTTCCGTTGTCGCCGGTTCCTCGCAATTCATCCACTAAGGAGAGTCGCTGAGTCGACATGACTCCACTTGCCTGCACCGATACAAAACCTCCGTCTTCGTCGCGGCACTTCCCTGGTGCAGCTTCCACCATAACCGAAGGTGGCGGCGCCGCTGTGGAAACCTCTCTCGCTCCCCGGGCAGGTCTACGGTGAGACACCGTCGGTATCGCACAACCCGACTTACCAGACATAGTCTATTAGCTCCTCTAAACAAGATTTTTATCTAATATATATCTTTTTTTTTCCCTTGCTATCTCTTTGCAGAGCAAATCAAAGTGTAGGTCTTGGTCATAAATACGATGGCTCCTATTAGTGTCCGCGCCCTTGAAGGTCCTTGGGTGCCAAGTCAGATGAGCCCAAACTCGAACTTGCTGTCGCTAAAGATGAGCGGATTTTTTTCAGAGTTTTTTGGTTTTCCACTCACTACGATCTTATTTTTCAACTTTTCAGCTGGGGAAATACTCCTCCCGATTGTCCTCGGAATTGCGGAGCTCGATGTGGTGTCAGCTCCTCTCCAGCTGTCCTGCGTCGATGACCTCGTGGCACGTGGTCAATTGTTTTTTTGGCTTTTATCGCCAAGCTATCATCCCCACCACGTAACCTGATATGTCGGGGGATAGATCTTACTGATAGCTTGCAGGCCGTATAATAAAATTATGCAGTTACCACCTCTGATTCCGAAAGCAGAGTAGAAAACACTTCACTTTTTTCGCAAGATAAGTTTTGTTCACCAGTTTCACTTCACAGTGTAGTGTCCAGGTGTTGTGGCACATTCACTATGTAGCACAGCACTTTGTGCACATTTTGATACCTCCCGCTCTTAAATCGGAGCACTTTTGCTATTTTATTTCGATTTATCCGTGCGGAGATCACTACGATTACTGCTCACGCGGCCGGCGGCGATGGATTTAACATAGCGTACATAGGGTTAGGGACTCGGTCCAGCGGCTGCCCGGATAACAATCATCAGGGCGAGGGGAATGCTGGGTTACGACCCAGACCGGCTAGTCCAGCATAACCGTTTTATTCTCATTCCGCTTACCCCCGGAGCGGGTGGCAGTGATAAAACGCTTTCCCAGCGACAAAAAAAAGTCACCAAGTGAAAAGCGCTACACTTAACCAACAATAGCAACTTATTATCGGTCGCATTCATCATTACTATAAATAAACAGACATGATATCCTGGTGATGTGAGGCCGTAGTCCGCCGTAACTGTAGATACTCGCAATTCAAGTTTGAATTAGTGTTGCGTCAAGACGATTTTAATTAAATTTATATCAAACTAATTGTCCATATCTTAACATTCAAATTGATAATAATAATGATTATATTTTGTTAGTAACAATAACTTACTATTAACCCAGCATTCGGAGTTTTACTCATGCAAGCGTATCCAATGGCCCAACAACAAGGAGTTCAACCCACCAATTCAGCCACACACCGACGATGATGTTAGGGCTGCCACGCACACGCGCCATCAATGAGGCGCAACGCTACCTTAACACGACTATGTGTGTGACTTATATATACTTATTTAACATTACTGAATGGTGTGTCCTTGAAAGGCTTTCGCTGCTAGTTCTATGAGCTATTACCATTTCGTCTGGTTTTTAGCTTCTTTCAAAGCATTTGTCACAGTGAGACTGATCAGGGTAGGGACGTCAGCAGTTAGTTGAATGATCGCGGGAAATACGGGAACGATTCCTTCTACCTAAGTAATTGAGTAAGTGGGTTGTCTGGTCGTCGACGGGCGGGGTCCGAAGTATCATAAAATTCCTGGTAATAGATTGTGAGAGTATAACAATTATATGGAGTTGTTCAAAGACAGATTTATTTCTTCTTTTTGCACCATTCGTCTTCAACACCACATTTCGAAAACGTCATCTTACCACACCACAAAATTTAATTACAAAGTATTTTGTGGAATCGACCTGCACTGGTTAGTTTGATAAAATAAAATAAAAAAAATATTTTTTTTTATTCATCATGTAGGCATATAAAAAGCAGTTATGACAGGTCAAAACACAAATGGGAATTCTCCATACGGAATGAGTAATCATGGTTAATGGCGTAGGAACTTGGAATCCACCGTCAAGGGCTGGTAGGCAGGGATACAACGACGCGGATAGGACTGGAAAAGGAGAAAAGACCGTGACTGGTAAATTAAAGGAATTATTATCTTCGGAAAGTGAAGGGAAATGGGAAAGGAATGGAAGTCCTGTGATCCATAATATTACTGGCTTCAAAATATTTAAATGTGGAACAAGAATGCTAGCAAGTTGCTGCTTCGTGACAATCAGATAAACAAATAGATAAAGTATCGTATACGAGATACTTAGGACATGGTATTCGAGTTTTTAGTACAATTTAATTATTAATTCATTGCGTAGGTCAGTGTAATGTATCACCATATGTTCTCTCATTAGAACCACATGATGACGTAAACAGATCGCATATCTGTTTTTTTTTATTTTACATTCTATATTTAGAATGACGATGAATGCGACTTCAACATGAATTTTAGTTTTTTAATTACCTAATGTCATTGTATCTTATATTGGAAATTTACTGATGAAAATTCATAGTTGTTTAAGCGATGTGTACAGGGAACAATATGATAAATCCACATCACCCAAAATGGACAACCACTTCCCATCGACTTTTTTAAGTTTCTCCTTGCCTACTTGTCTTTTGCAGTATAAGCAAATGTGATGTAAAGATATACAAAGAATATAAGTTACATCTCAGCGAATTCTCAAGCAGGACTAAATCCATACATACATTACACAACAACGAAGGAAAACAACCTGGGACATTACGCATGTCATTTGAATAATTTGCCGGCATATCGTGTCATGTATGTGGGAACTAAACAAATGGTATCACTCGTTTCATCTCTTTCTTATGCATAGTTATTAGAGAAAGATATATTGACTCAGATCCGTACGTAAAAACAATACATCAAATTTATTGAGATACGTGTACAAAACCCCTAAGAATACAAACTAAATGAGAAATTGATTTTTATGTATTCTTCTAGGTTCTTTATATTGTTATACAGGTTTTGATGAACTTACCGTATTTGGTGGTTGATTTCCTAATCCTTTCGAACTAAACTAACTTTTTTTTTTATTGTATAGTCTGACAAACGAGCCAGTGGGTCACCTGATGTTAAGTTATCTCCACCGCCCATGAACATCCATAATACCGAAAGTATCATGTATGCGCTGTCAGCATTATAGGACAGGAATAGGGATTAGGGAAGGGACAGGGGAATCTGGGGCTCCGGATATCTCACTTACCATACGAAACGCGACAGTAAACTGTCACTTTACGTTGGTTTTCTGTGAGACAGTGGTACTACCCCGGTCGAGCCGGCCCATTCATGCTGTAGACAAATATGTCTAGAGCGTGGTTCTACCACTTTAACTTTAATTATGTCTGTAAGAGAAGGTAAATCTGCTGACAATATCACACATACATTTTCGGAACTTTGTCGAAATAGAACATGTAACATGTATGTGACTGCCTCGGTGGCGCGGTTGTAATTGCGCATGCGTTGCGACTGCTGTGCTAAGGGTTCGACCCCTGGGTCGAGTAAAGTGATATTGGGTTCTTCTATTTCGAAATACTTAGTGTCAGCCTGGAGTCTGGAATTGAGCCCAGTATGGCGATAGACTCGCCCCCTATCACATTATGGGACCGTAATAAATTCGGCGAAAAGTAGATGTACTGCCTACCCCTTCGGCGAATGCAAACGTGAGTGTATAATATTCACTCACGCCTGTAATCCCTGAAGAGGTAGGCATAGGTGACAGACCAGTACACTGCAGGCCGGCATGATTGTGTTGAGTAGCGATACTTTAACTGGACGGCACTGCACTTACCATCAGATGCAGTGTGGTCACTTTGCCGTGCCAGAAAAAAAAACACCCACTTTTCCCCGAATTTATTACGGTCTATGTAACATGTGTAGAAAATTACTGAGATTTCTCAGCCTGTATGTTCTAGAGCAATAAGTCTATTATTAATCTGTAGTGGGGCGTTATTGTTACTCCGTCGGCGTATTATGGTATCGTGATCGATGGGATACGAATAGACACTCCGCAGCACGATAATGTAATCTATACAGTATGCTATCTTCATAGAAACGGTCGGAACGCGAGTTATACCTACGTGCCTCGAGCTCGGTCGGCACTCGGTCCACAACAGTCGCGGATGCACCTGGACCACGCTGCGCCGTAGTACGAAAGCATGGTGTCATGGTTTTGTAAACAGTAAGCATGGCATAGCCTAGTTGGTTGCGGTATGGACTGTCAAGGTGAAAGTCGTATGTTCGAAACCCAAATGGCATACACTTCTGACTTTTCTTAAGTTATGTGTCTATTAATTGTTAATTATCGCTTGCTTTAACGGTGAAGGAAAACATCGTGAGGAAACCTGCATACCAATAAAAGGTAGCCTACATGCTATTCCAGACTATAATATATCTCTGTGCCAAATTTTAACCAGATCCGTCCAGCCGTTGTAGCGTGATTGAGTAACAAACATCCATCCATCCAGACATTCGCATTTATAATATTAGTAGGATTTACAATCACAAAACTACAAAGAATCTCAAGTAGGTAGATTAAATTAAATACTATTGGCGGGCGGCCCTACCGCGTGTTTACATAACGCGCGGCTGTAGGTAATTATTTCAAGGATATGGCTGAGTCACAATACTGTATAGATAACTTTACCGTGACGCTACCCCATCATAACATCGAGTGTAGGCGCGATCGACCGAAAAATAGTCTTCATAGGTCGCTTGTATCATTATTCCCTGCATTTTATTGCCTCCAGTTTCGCCATTTCCAAATGTTCGTATGTAAATTGCTTTTGTAGTTGTTTGTTATTGGTTTCTTTGGGTGTTCAAAAAAATAAAAGCGTACTGAGCGAAATATTAAAAGAATATTTTATGACTGCCTCGGTGGCGCAGTTGTAATTGCGCATGCGTTACGTACGTTAGGGATAGATTGTCTGGAATAGCACATATACTACTTTTTATCCCGGTAAAAATACAGGGTTCCTATGGGATAGCAAAATATAGAAAGATGTAATAGCTTAAGATGACTAACGATTTTACCAATACATTTTCTTTCAAAATTAACTAAGACGCGGGAGGAGCCGCGGGCAACAGCTAGTATAAATATAAAATAAATAACTTGAAGTAGGTATAATTTAGCAATAGTACTTTAAAGCTTCTTTTACGTTCCGTTTTATAACATTTAAGATACATTTGGCCTGCGGTCTGCTATTTTATGGGCCAATACTTATACAAGAACAACGGAGACTTGAACGGGAAATTGTCTAGCGTTGTATTTCCTATTTAATAAATTTTCTCTATAGAATTTAAAAGGAAACATTTACTTTTACTGTGTTTTGTTATCGCAATGCTAATGGTTTCAGAATAAAACAACATTCAGCAGTCGGCATTACGTTCCCACGAGGGAAGTTCTGATTTACCTTATATTAAGGAATAAAGTTGCAAAATGAAGTCAATATAAAGTCGGTGGTGGTTTTTCCTACGCACTATTACACCCTGATACCGCGCATTCACAGCAACTGACTTAGACAGTTTATCATAGGCAGATCGAAATTTTTAGTATACTAGCTGTTGCTCGCGGCTCCGCCTGCGTGGAGGTCATGTTTGGGAGAAAAAGTATATTATACAAAATACGAATTTTCATGCGTTTAACTTAAAAAATGAAGGAATTTCATACAAACTTTCATCCCCTATTTTACCCCCTTAGGGATAATTTAGAAAAAAATGTGAAACACGTTTTCTTTATTTCCTACCAAAAGCCTAAATATGAATTTCCAGATCGCTAAGTCGAGGAATTACGGATTTCCCATACAAATTTTGAACCCCTATTTGACCCCTTTCATGGTTGTTTTTGGAGAAAAATGATAGCCTATGTAGTTCTCCAGGATATAATCTATCTCCTTGCCAAATTTCATCATAATCTGGTCAGCCGTTTAGCCGTGAAGAGGTAACAAACAAACAGAATTACTTTCGCATTTATAGTATTAGTATGGATGAAAAAAGACTAAGGGTTGTGGTAAGCTGAGTACAAAGAAATCATCAAAATCGAACCACAGTTGACACAGCTATAGTGTAACGTATATGATAAAAAAGATTCCGACGAATTGTTAACCTCCTTCTTTTTTGAAGTCGGTTAAAAACATACGAATTAATAATAATGTAAAAAGGTGTAGGTCAGCATATTTCTATAACTTTCTTACAATTAAAGAACTCGTGGCTTTTTAGAACATGTGTATACATATATAATATTCTTCACGTACGCATAAAGAGTTTAAAATTAATTTGAACACGCATACCGGAAAACCGTTTAATTAATTAGTCTCTTTTAATGTCGTACGGTAATTAAACGCATCTAAACGCTTAAGCGTAATTTAACGACCTAAAGTTAGACATGTTTGAAACATATTTATACATATTTTCTTATATTTCCAGCATAATGAATTATAAAAGTGTCTAAAATGAGAAATTTAAAACAACATTTTAAAAATAAATTTAATTTAGCCCTAACTTTGTTTTTGAAGGTGGTTTGGTTGATGAATACTTAAACATGGGACGGTAGCTCATTAAATAAGGACCAACACGCCGAGGTAGGTGTGATAAATCATAGCCCTCAGTATTTTAACATTCATGACACATGACATACGCGTATACAGCGTCCATGTTTCTACGGATTTATATAAATAAATTTTAAACAGTGTTAGTTAGTAAGCATGTTACTTGACAACGACTGGACATTAGGTTTTTTTCATAACGAACATTAATATAAGATTAAGGTTTTTAGGAAAAATTTGAAAGTCAAAGTTAGGAACTGTACTGATAAACTAGAGTACGGTTCTTACGAGACCGATTGACGCAATCACGCAATTGACGCGCAGTTGTGTGCAAATCCTAGCATGTGATTATATTTTGAATATGGAATGTAATGTGTATGTATCTTGGAACTCATAATGTAAGTAACAGAAATAGAGAGAATTCTTATTTACCAGCGATCCAACGAGTTAAAGACCTTTTTTGATATTCAATCCTTAGAGGGTAGTCAAAAAATGTAAGAACATACTTTACTAACATGTGGGCGGAGCTGCGACTAAAAGGTAGTCTCCGGCGGGCCGTAAGCTTGTTTGTCACCATCATGGTATAAAAAAAACAATCATAATATAAAGATTCCTATGTATAATATCCTAAACAGAATTGCGCCCAAACATCAATTTTGAGTGCCAACGCCCTTACGAATATACTTACTCATACGAAACTGCGAAGCTTAGTTTAGAACTAATAAACGTGGTGAGCCGCTTAGCCAAAGCCACTGATCGAAGACCTAAATAGACACCATATATAACAGAGCGTCTAGTGGCAGTGAAGGTCTCGGTTGTGCTGAGATCAGCGTGTCGCGAAGGGCACGAGCTTAATCGATCGATTACAGACACCGCTAGTATTCTGACTGGATTTGACATCGTGGAATCTTGATTTGATATTTTAGAAATATCTTCTGATATTCTAAATTGAATTCAATTTTAACCCTCTATAACGTATGGTAGACTACAGGCAACATAGCGTTTCACCCTCCTAAATTCCCCTGGTAACTATTAGTTCGTCTTGTCAAGCATTGTAGAACGCCATCTACACTCCGTTCTATCAATCAAGTACAAGAAAATTAAACTAGATATCGCTATTTGTTTTAAACGACGAGTTGCCGGTAGTGAAGTGAATAATTTCAAATAGTCGGTGCGTGATAAAAGATAAAAAACAATAAAAAATAGTTATTACGTTTGTTGGTGCTTGTTTTTGTGAAAATATATAAGGTAAGTATTCAAAGTTTACTATATCACTGTATTTTTTTAAATATTTTATCGTTATTTATGTATTAGGTGACATTTAGTGTTTGTGTCTTGTAGGCTACATTATCCGGAAAGGGTAACTACCTTGTATGAACACTGCGAATATTTACATGAGATATTATTTTGTTTTAGGATGGCTGACCGACTTTTCCTTCATGAAAACGATATCACCTGCGCACTCCAAGGTGATTCTTCGACTTAGTAGTGGGATAGTGTGGTGTATCCTGATTTTGGAGAGTTGATTGAAGAGTCTTTGGGGACTGAATTTGATATGGACGCGTTAGTAGACGACTTGAATGATGAGGACCGTAATTCCAATGCTGAGGTAGAAGTAGAACCGACCCCGTCTAGTTCAGACATTCCAGGTACCTCGGGCCCCCCGTAAAACGACGAAAACCTGAAAAGCTAACATAACGGTGGAAAAAGAAACATCTAGAGATGAATGCACAGCAGCTGGTTTTTACTGGCAACGAGTCATTGAGTTATGATATCTTGGATCTTGAAACTCCTATACAGTTATTTCTTTACTGATTTCCACCAGAACTTATAAAAAAAAATCGGAAGTGACAAATCTCTATTTAGTACAGAAGATCCGAACAACATTTTTCGTTTATCGGAGACAGAAATCCGTCAATTTATAGGTGTGGTATATATCACGTCACTGAATCAGCTACCCAGAGTGACCAAAAATTGGAGTTCCCTTCTAGGCACAGCTCCAATTCAAGATACCGTGCCTTCTAATAAATTTGATAAGTTGAGACAATATCTGCATTTTAATGAAAAGCCTAAATGTCTTCTTAGGAGCCACCCTGATGCTGATAGGACCTTCAAAATTCGCCCAGTCACTGATGCCTTGAACGAAGGATACGCCAAAGTTCCATTACAAAAACAACTTTGCGTAGATGAGTAAATGTCCACTACAAAAGCGTGGTATATGCTGAAAAGATACAACCCCAAGAAACCTCATAAGTGGAGTTACAAATTATATGTTTTGAGTGGTGTTTCCAGTTTCCCCTATACAACAGAGATTGAAACTGGTAATGAGTATGTAGTTCGAGCTGTCGAGCCCGATATAGGAGCCTCTTCGAACATAGTAGTAGTCACTGACCCCCATGGACAGAAAAAAAATCCATTGTAATACCCAAAGTGGATTCACTCATATGGTGAGTGAGAAGTGCGGCGTAGCATTATGCTATACCGAAAACAAAAATTGGTTCAGGAACTTCCATCTGCTGTAACCAATTTTAATTCTTCTCAATTTTGTCTTATTTTCTTTATCATTGTAACTCATTGTTGCCTGTGAGCTACACTCCCTTTTTTTGTAATATTATGTTTAAATATTATACAATTATAAAATTTTAAAGATACGTATTTTTTTAAATTAATTAACTTATCCGATTCCATGAAAAATATGTAGTTTGAAGGTTTTGAGTTATAGAGGGTTAACATTAGCATTAAACGTTGTGGCACTATCTATTGGACTAGATGTTGCGAGCGGCTCCGCCCGCGTAGGGATCCTTATTTTTTTCTTGCAATTAAAGTAGCCTAATCAGTGATAATGTAGCATTCAAATGGTGAAAGAATTTTTAAAATCGGTCCAGTACTTTTTGAGCCAATTCGTTAAAAACATACTTAGGTACATACAAATCTTTCCTCTTTATAATATAAATATAATGCATTAATATGTTATTATAATACAAATATTGAAGGGTAATACTAGTAGCAGTAAGTCATTTGTAGAGGACCCCCCTCTTATTAGTAGGCCCGTGCCCAGAACTGAACTGTATATGATTGTATGTTATTATGAGTACAAGTCAAAAATATCTCCAATATGACTGATATATTACGCCTAGATTTCCGACAATAATATTATATTACAGTAACATCTGATTCCGAAACTCGTTAGTTGTATGAAAGAAATAATGAATACCCATTCAATAATTCTGATAATACCCCAAAATAAATTACTTACTTTATTATGAAAATGTATAAGCACGCATAAAGTACGTGTATTATAGTACGTACTGCGACCCATACAAGGTGTGTTTTCTCTGTTCACAACCGAGCCCCATTAGTGTTTGACCTGATTGACAGCGAGCTGTAAAGTTAAAGGTTAAACGCTGGTAAATTTACATTAGACCCGTAATGAATTTCTGGATAATGTATATCAGCCTTTATAACGCTGAGGAAGTTACTCCTATTTGGAAAAAAGCGTAGAAATATGTGAGTGGGTAGCTCAAAAAAATTCTTTCGAGTCTCGTATATATTACAATATTGATTTTTTCTCTCGTCATTATTATAAATATAATAATACTAGCCCTGTATTAAACATTGACCCACTGCTGGGCTCGGGCCTCCTCTACTAATGAGAGGGGTTAGGCCTTAGTCTACCACGCTGGCCTAATGCAGGTTGGTAGACTTTACATACCTTCGAAATTCTCAGGTATGCAGGTTTCCTCACGATTTTCTTCACCGTTAAATCAAGCGATAATTAACAATAAATACACACGTAACTTTAGAAAAGTCAGAGCTGCATGCCGTTTGGGCTTGGAACATACGACTTTCGTCTTGACAGTCCATACCGCAACCAACTAGGCTATCGCTGCTACTCGTCATTATTATCCTAGAAATAATAATGATTCTGAAATGTTTTTAAAGAGCAAGGTATTGAGATTATTTTGTGCGTAGATGTATAGGTTTAGGAGTCAGAGAATGACTAAAACTACTTTTAAACTCGGAAAAATGTACCTTTCCCGCGAGATAGTTTTTTGTTTTTCACAGAGCAAGGTATCGACATGAATGTTTTGCATTCTGGTTGGTACTTTAGGGGTCAGTAAATGAAATGAGTTTTGAATTAAATATAGGATTTTAAAACATAGGATTCCGCGAGATACTTTTTTAGAGAGCAATGATTGGTAGTTTAGGGGTCTGAGAATGACAAAGGCTACATTTTATCCCGGACAAAAGAGCCCGGGCAACAGCTAGCTAGTCTATAAGAGTGTAAAATTTGAATAAAAAATGGACATTTGCTGTACCCACCGTATGTTATATACTTTTCAATAAATAACAATAATAAACGTATGTTTTAATAAACGCATGCAAAACATAACAATCGGAGAAGAAATACCTCCAATTATATCTTAAAATATAACAGTTATAATGTGTAAAGGCTTTCTCTGACATCTCACAACAAAGCGGCTTACAGAAAAATAATACAATGCGAACACATAGCAATGAAGAGCAACAAAATTCTAACGTTTACTCACGAAAACCGCGCGATAACGATCCTTTATAAGTATCAAAATTAGAAAACCATATTACGTTGTTCAACAAAGGATTTCGAAGGAGTACGTGACAAAATTGTTAGTATCTAGGCGAGTAAATTTAATGTTATTATAGATATTACACAAAAAAACAAAGTAGATTAGTCGTAGGGTAATCAAGAGGAATAAGGCAGTATGGAAATATCCTACGTTACAGTTTTCTTTGCTTTTTTTAGTGCCTCGATAGGCAGACGAGTAGACGGGCCACTGATGGTAAGTAGTCACCGCCGCCCATAGACTTCTGCCATGCCAGGGCACAGCAAAACCGCTGCCTATCGTTGAAGGACTAAAGTTTTAAAGTAAACTAATTATTTTATGCTAGGATCTGCTCTTTTTAAATTAGAATATTACTAAGCAAACGTCCTCGCCCTAGGCAAACTAAATTATAAAACAACTCAATGCTAACAAAGCAATTAAACCTTCGTAATAATAAAGAAGACAGCAAAACTCAAGAGGAAAAATTACTTTTGTTCTGAACATAATTAGTTTTGTTGGAAATGGTTGAAATATTTTTTACTATTGTTTGGAAAATTGACTTTTCATTTCTTAACTGCGGAAAAAAAGTTAAAGTTAATGAAGGAAGTTCTCGACCTTTACAAATATTTTAGCAGTGTTTATATAGAGCACTAGCGGACCCGACAGACTTCGTTCTATCAAAAAGATTTGGAATGTGGCAGTTTTTTGTTCCTACCTATTTTATATTCGGCGCAAAAAAATCTCCTGAACAGAACCGTTACCCTGATGATAGGGCGGTGTGTGAGGTTCAGCTCGGGTGACCAAAGTATGTTCGCTTCCACGAACTTTGGCCACCCTAGTGGGGCCCACTAAAAATACCGACTGTGATGTTTGCCAGAGGGCTTCAAACTAAGAGGCGAACTTAGGGTTCAAACGTGACTGTCTAAAGGGACAGTGGGAACATTTGCCATTACCAATGTCAATAAGATTGAATAAAATAACAAAAAAAAAAAAAAATATTAATTAATTGACGTAAAAACAAATGCATTTTTTGTCGTGTGCCGAAACTAAAACAAAAGAAATAATATCGCGAAGCCAACCAAATTGAAAATCAGTACTAATGATCTATAGCTCTTACATTTTGTGACCATTTAATATAGTCGGGTGCGCGATATTATCACTTTTATTGAGTTTCAGAACGCGACATTAGATCCTCTAACGCACACACGCACACTGTTTTGATAGATATGATTGAATTTGAACTTTGTGCAGCGGTAATAAAGTGCAAATTGACTCTGACGTTAGGAACACACCTACATTGTTTAGACAACAGTGAGTGCTTGTAATTTAATATGAACTTTATTAAATCGCAATAACGTTCAAATTGAATTTACATTTTAGTTAGAAAACGTTTGTATGGGAAAAAGAAAAGGGCTGTTTTTAGGGTTTTCCCGGCAATTATTCAAATTTTTCTTTCGCCGTAAAAACCATCCTTGGACTTCAACGAACATTTAAAAAAAGAATTGGTAAAATTGGTCCAGGCGTTGTTGAGTTATGCGCTTACCAACACATTTTGCGATTCATTTTTATATTATAGACTAGCTGTTGCTCGCGGCTCCGCCCGCGTGGAAGTTATTTTCGGGAGCAGAAGTATACAATCCAAGGAGTTGTCTTCTGCACTGAGGCACCTATCCTATCAACCGTCCTGACTCTCAGGTGTTGCGCCTGAAGCTTGATATTACATTTAAATAATACCTCATAAGTTAACCCCTCACTTCGCCCCTTTTAGGGATGATTTGAAAAATGAAAAAAAATATGTGAAATACCTACGTATTTCTTTATTTCCTACCAAAAGCCTAAATATGAATTTCCAGATCCCTAAGTCGAGGAATTACAGATTTCCCATACAAATGTTGAATTCTGATTTGATCCCTTTCAAGGTTGTTTTTTGAGAAAAAAGATAGCCTATGTCCTTCTACAGGATATAATCTATCTCCTTGCCAAATTTAATTACAATCTGATCAGCCGTTTAGTCGTGAAAAGGTAACAAACAAACAGAGTTACTTTCACATTTATAGTATTAGTATAGATTTCATTCAATTATAATTTTTTTCTCAGTCCCGCCTACTTTTTGTATTTTATTTCATTTGATACAGATACGATAACGATATTCGAATCCACACTATTTCACTCTAGCTACACTATTCGTTTCATAACAGAAGACATTATAAAACTTTAAAGCTGACTATAAATGTACACTCAGCCTCAAAAAGATGAAAACGTGGACCAAAAGCCATTTAAATGTCTACTAATTCAGTTCCGTAATGTCTACCACCGAGTCGAAACAAACAAACTAAACTCATAGTTTATTATAACGAAGCACTCTAATTATGTTTCTCAAATATTTATACAATTATGGTAAAATAAAAAAAAATACACATCCCATAACCCTGATATGCAAGTCCTGACCCCATACTAGAGCAAACCTGTCTCGTGGGTATCAACAACTACGAGGGACTACTTTCCCACATCACCTAGACCCAAACAAAATATTTGTGGATCAAACAAACATTTGTCATGGAGTGGGATCGAACCTGCGGCCTCTCGTTTCACAGCCGACTACTCGCCCGCTGTACCATGGAGGATGTCGATACGTAATATGGAATGTTTTTAGACATTGACAGTTGTTTTTGTCGACGTATAAGTAGGAGCATCTTTTTGGGTCTGACTATACCTATTTAGGTCACACGTATATTTATGCAGATGTCTGTAATTTCACTATTATATAAAGACAAATATTAACACCAAAATGGCGATTCTTAGTACATTCATTTGAGGCCAAATGCTGAATTTTAAACATACACACGATCGAAAGATAATAAAAGTACCGAACTTTCCTAATGGGATTTTGTATAGCGTTATTACATGTAATAAGATTAAACTACGAAAAGGTATCTGAAAAGTTTATATAATCGCCCAAGCGGATATCCACTCCAATTGGTTTTAACGCCAAACGTTGGCCAAGAGCTCCAATACTGGCGGACTATCTGCTATCTATCCCGCACTAGACCGCATCTGTCTACATTTTGGCTCCGAACTTTGGAATATACGTTCACGCTCTCCTCGGCGGCTTTTATTACTCCTATTTACTTCGTGCTGGTTATTTATGCCTCGGAGTTTATGTTGTGAACACCTAAATAAAGTAGCGCGCGATTATGAAATAAACTCTGCAGTGATTAGAAGGTCTTCTTGTTACAAGTAAATTTTTGTAGCTTTTTTGCCAGACTGAATAACTCCAGTCATTTATATAAAGGGCGAAAGTATGAAATTGGCGTTTTTTATACTAGCCTCTATTGAAATTAAGTTTATATGTCAAATTCTAGATGGTTTCGTTTCATACGATACTAAAACATTCTATATTTAAAAAATATATTAAGTTCGGTTGTTTGATTTTCAGTTTTTAACCGACTTCAAAAAAGGAGAAGGTTCTTAATTCGTCGGAATCTTTTTTTATGTATGTTCCCCGATTACTCGAAGGCGCCTGTACCGATTCTGTTTTTTGTTTAAAAGGGTATACTTCCCAGGTGGTCCAATTAAGGAATTCAATTGGCACCAAGTCAGGATCTAATGATGGGATATCAGAAAAAATCGAGTTCAAGTTTTATTGGGACGCATAATTTGTTTTTATTGAAGTCGGTGTACTTTTTATGAATTAAATAACTTTTTTTTGTTATTAAACAGGGATAAAAAATTTATTGTGCCGACGTGGTACTAACATATCATAAACTACTCCTAATATCAACACTATGTTAAAAGAGGATACGACAATGAACGAAGATTTCTTTGTATTTTTTGTTTAATCGCCTTCATCGTAATATGTCCTAATTGTAAAATGATCCATGAAGACCGGATGATAAGATGAATGATAAATTAAAAGTCATGATTAGGTTTTATCTGCTGTTACTATTACATCGGCCTAGATTATGTAGTGCAAATCTATGTAGTAACAGAGCCATCTGATTTTCACCAATATTCGCTAATGCTGGGTCGCTCGAAGTCCTTCGAGCAGACATATACAAACATAATGACATAATAACAGTAGACGTTTTGGTTAGTTTTGTGTTCGACATCTAAATTTTAAAACCCCGGTATCTTTGCCTTATTATTATTATTTTTTAATGCCTTGCTCGGCAGACGAGCAGACGGGCCACCTGATGGTAAGTAGTCACCGCCGCCCATAGACTTCTGCAATGCCAGAGCATAGCAGAGCCGCGGCCTACCGTCCATAGCACAGCAGAGCCGCTGCCTACCGTCCATAGCACAGCAGAGCCGCTGCCTACCGTAAACCTAGTTGATTCAAAGTCACATAGTCGCTGATGTTCGTACGTATATTTATTTATGTTACACTAAATTGCAATACATTTAATACATTATCAAACTAAGACGTGCACCACATAAAAAAGTGAATACTCCATACAAATAAAGACACAAGAAAAATTACAATAAATAATAACTTACGAACAACACCCAAGCATTGCTACAAGATATTATATAAGACTACAGTTACAATATGCTTAGTACCTATATAATATTAATTTCACGACATGGCCAAGCCTTTTAAAGGTTTTTTAATTGAGTTTTAAATTTAAATAGATTCGTACCAAACATATCAATCTCACCAGAGTTTTCATTGTAGATACTCTTAGATAATACATAATCTTGACATAGGCGAATTGGACGCAAATAGTGGACTAAGAAGTTTTATATGATACCTAGGAGGTCGGTGTGGAACTTTGTATATGTACACACAGACCCTCGGTCATAATTGACATTTAGAATGCGTATTGCCGAAATTTATGTGGGCACAACCGCTTCTGTTTACCCTAATGCACGTAACCCAATCAACACGCTCTGACACCTCGCGTGGCTTGCACTAAGCCCCGCCATGCATACTGATTCCTACCTCTAGGCAAAGCCTGTAGTTAGTGAACAGGGGGAGTTGATTAAGCTCCTCAATTTTCCTAATGAGATGTCCAAATGCAAGTTATTAGCACAATTTTGCATTTCGATGTACACATTACCTAATTAGTCAAATCTAAAATATTTATCATGTTTGTCATGTTCTATTTTCTTTTGTCATGTTCTATTGTCATGTTCTACGTAAATTCCACAGCGATGTTTGATATTAATTTGTTCGCTGAATGATACATTAGAGAGATCATAAGTTGTTGCATACGTTATTACTCAGAGTTCATGTAACGAGTTTGAGTAGCATACATATATAATAACAATCACGCCTGTAATCCCCAAAGGAGTAGGCAGAGGTAAAAACAGTACACCCATTTTTCGCCGCATTTATTACGGTCTCATAATGTGATAGGGGGCGATCCTATCACCATACCACGCTCAATTTTAGACTCCGGGCTGATACGGTGCATTTCTAAATAGAAAACCCCTATATCACCCGACCCTGAGATCGAACCCGAGACCTCAGCGCAGCAGTCGTAATGCAATTACAACTGCGCTACCGAGGCAGTTTAGTACACGTAACATAGCAGCTTAAATCCCTTACAAAAGGAACACTTACCCGTGCAGTAGACACTTTCACTTGACGAATTTCCCGGCTACAAGTTCGACAAATCTAAAAAGGTAGAATAAAAAGCTTGCACATGCAAACTGCCCAATAACAAACACGCCGCGAATTGATTCATCACCTGTGTATAAAAAGAAAGATTTTTTTGTTTATATATTCAGAAAACTTAGACTGCATAAATACTAAGCGAGATAAAGAATATCTACAAAACATCTTCCACAGACAGGTATAATGAAAAACTACCGACAAAGTTAGAGGACATGTACAAACATTGTGATGATTTTGCTTCTAGCAATGTAATCAAAGTTATGTTTAAGATAGACAAATACTTTAGGATTTCTTATGTTTACGCGAATATTATAAATTGTAATAAAACGAAATTTACGGATTCTATCGCGGTTTATTTTACTTTTTTAACCCGACGTTTCAAAGGCTTTACAGCCTTCATGGTCACGGGGGAGACTGAGTTGTATGTCGTCACGAAAGTATAGTGCAATGTTTCTACCCTCCATATAGTTGATATTTAATTTTTATTTTGTTGTAGTCCGATCTACGCAGAAAGAGCTCACAATGTCTTGAGGTCTGGCAGTTGGTCTTTTGGGTTCCGATTTAATTAAATGTATAATTGGATCCCAGGCTGGTGCTAGCTTCCAACCATCTTCTCTATTGAAATTTGGATGTTTTTTAAATTTCAATAGCCTCGCGAATCATCAAAAAAAAGTAAAGCAGTAAAAAAAGGTTATAAAAGTAAAATAAACCGCGATAGAATCCGTAAATTTCGTTTTATTACAAAATACTTTAGGAGTGTTTCTACCAACACCAAACGCTGTTCGGACAGTATCCGTTTTGCCCTGATTAAACTAGACAACGCTCGCAAATTAACAATCTCTGTGGACACTGTCCGGCACCGATTTGCTTAACCGTCATTGGTCGGCCGTTGGTGACTTTGCTAACCTACTGACTACCTTTTGTCATATTGTGTAGACGTGTAAATTATGTTTGTATTTATTGTTCAGCGAACACATGGCTGAAAACATGTGTCTATTCTATGTGTATACCCTCTTCGACAAGTAAATACAGGCAATTTGGTTTTTGTTGCGAGCTGTAATTGCTTCAACGGATTACCTTTAAATCTTAACATTGACCTGTTCTGCAACGCTGCAAATAAAACTAAAGGCACACTTGTGTTAGGAACATCAACAAAACTATGCAAGATGGATATTTAAAAGGCACAAATACAATGTTTATAATTTATTGATTGATTTACACGACACTGTTACACATCTCAGTGCTTAGTATTAACACACACGCATGTCAGGATTTACTTAAGGCTTCTCTTTATAATTAATCTACCAGCTTTACCCTCTAAGCTGAACTACATGGCCATTGAACTGATTACGATTAACACTTACAACACCGAACCACGAATATACTGGCTATCGTCTTGTCTACTTCACAAAACAACTGAACCAACTGAACACCAGAGCACGGAAGGCACTCCGTTTTATACTAAACATTTACTACTCCCACTTTGGTTGTCATTATTAATCTACCCCCAACTAGTCTCCTAAATACCTCCGTTATACCTTCGGTATTTCTAATAATAGGAAATACCCTAATACTTGCTCAAGACTTTTATGTATAGCACTTTTTGATATCGTTCCTGACTCATACTGTAGTATTATAATATTAAATTGTTTGTAACATAATGTATTTCATTATTTATTAGTGGAGGCTGGTATAATTAGCAAATTAAGTTGTATATCCACTAGTGTACATCCGGTTTTTGTCAGGGGTCTAGAGTTGGGGTACGATGTTTGGCCGTTTTGCGGCCTTTTGAGTCCTCTGACACTAGACTCTCGACCGCTTCTTCACCTTCTTGCTCATGGCGTAGTGTGAAGAAACTACACAGCAGGCCGGCATGATTGTGTTGAGTAGCGGAGGATAGGTTGTCTCTCGCTACTCGATACTCTAATTGGACGGAATTGCGCTTACCATCAGGTGCATTGTGGTCCCTTTGCCGTGCTAGGATAAATATAGGTTTATCTTTATACATATGATTCTACAGTACGTGTGTATGTCACTGAACACCTCCTAAACGGCTGGACCGATTTGAATGTTTTTTTTTGTATGCGTTTGTGTGGCGCCCTAGATGGTTTAGATATACAAATCAACCCGGCGGAAGGTGCTGCAGTCGGTGTGGCGCTGCCTTTACGGGCAGGACGACGTCTGCACGGTCCGCTAGTATATATATATATATATATATATAAACTAGACTTACAACCAAACTATATTCGGCGACATGCCGAATACCTGCCTTATCCTATACAGAGTCAGTTCGACATTGCGTTACTAAATGAAACCACATGTTCGTTGTGACCTCTGCTAACACCCTGCAAAGTATTATTCATGAAAAAAAAATAGTTTCTGTTTCTTTCAAAATGAATTTTTCGCAGTTAAATTTAAGTCATAGATTACAAAATGACACTGTATATTAAGCAAAAGTATTACTTCACATCAGGCGTAACAAATAGTTCATTGGTATTTCATAAAGCCTTTATAAAAGTAGAGTTATTATCAGGCAATAGTAAAAACAAACTGCAAGCTTTTTTACAATTAAATTGATTATAGCCGTATAATCATTGCCGGTCTAATATAAACTTGTTTATACAGGATTAAAGAATTATTAAGTCTTATTTTAATATAAAGATCACACAAAAATTAAATTGCTTATGTCATAAAGGAGGCGATAGGCAACATTCCTTTTCGCCGTAAACCCGAGGCGAAATTAGCAAATTCATATATACGACGGTTTAAATGAAAATATTTTCTTTTTCAGGTGCGCTTCATTTCTTTTCATCTTCCAGCTGTAGTCCTCAAGTAAGTCGTAAAGTGCATGAGAGTGAATATAATAAATATAAATGAGTTTCGCCAAGCCAAGTTAAAATTATTGAAGTAAATTAAAAAAAATATATGCATGGAGACTGGGTGCACACGATAATACGTTTTGTTCATATTTTAAAGTTTCGGATATAACAATTATTCATAAAAAGTACACCGACTTCAATAAAAAACAAAGGTGTCACTATAAAATTTGAGGGTTGTCCTTGATTTTTCTGAGATCCCATCATCAGATCCTGACTTGGTGCCAATGGGACCACCTGGGAACTATACCCTTTTAAACAAAAAAAGAATTTCACGAATCGGTCCAGGCGTCTTCGAGTAATCGGGTAACATACATAAAAAAAAAGATTCCGACGAATTGTTAACCTCCTCCTTTTTTGAAGTCGGTTAATAATACGTAGATAGAGTAATATTGAAAGTAAATTTAAATGATGCAGGTAGTTGAAAATATTCATGCCATGAAGTGTCATAAAAAATATATCAAGTAATTATTTTATAATAATTCATTAAATTCTGAGACGTAGAAAAAAACTTATACATAAATACATATATATTTATATAATTGTGTATGTTTGTAATTTAAAACCAGAGATTTGGCCCATCTTCGCAAGGGTGCAATTTAAATTTAAATAATTTCGAACTGCTCTATTGGAAGAAAATATTTTTTGTTGATAAATTTAATAATATGCCAATTATAATCTACATTTAATGCTCAAGGTTAGTAACATGTTTATTAGGATTAGGATTAGGATTAGGATTAGGCTGAATTCGAGAAATAACGTATTTATAATAGCTTTACTATAATTCTAATTATTTATACATACGAAATTAATTTGAATGTACTAAATCCATACTAATACTATAAATGCGAAAGTAACTCTGTTTGTTTGTTTGTTTGTTTGTTTGTTTGTTTGTTTGTTTGTTTGTTTGTTTGTTTGTTTGTTTGTTTGTTTGTTTGTTTGTTTGTTACCTCTTCACGACTAAACGGCTGAACGGATTGTAATGAAATTTGGTAAGGGAATAGATTATATCCTAGAGAAGGACATAGGCTATATTTTTTCCCAAAAAACAACCTTGAAAGGGGTCAAATAGGAGGTCAAAATTTGTATGGGAAATCCATAATTCCTCGACTTAGGGGTCTGTAAATTCATATTTAGGCTTTGGGTAGGAAATAAAGAAATACGTGTTTCACATTTTTACACGAAGTTAAATAGTGAGAGAGTAAGAGAGAGTGACAGTGTGAGAGTGTGAGAGTGTTTGAGAGTGAGAGAGTGCGAGAGTGCGAGAGTGAGAGAGTGAGAGAGTGAGAGAGCGAGAGAGTGAGAGAGCGAGAGAGTGAGAGAGCGAGAGAGTGAGAGAGCGAGAGAGTGAGAGAGCGAGAGAGTGAGAGAGTGAGAGAGTGAGAGAGTGAGAGAGTGAGAGAGTGAGAGAGTGAGAGAGTGAGAGAGTGAGAGAGTGAGAGAGTGAGAGAGTGAGAGAGTGAGAGAGTGAGAGAGTGAGAGAGTGAGAGAGTGAGAGAGTGAGAGAGTGAGAGAGTGAGAGAGTGAGAGAGTGAGAGAGTGAGAGAGTGAGAGAGTGAGAGAGTGAGAGAGTGAGAGAGTGAGAGAGTGAGAGAGTGAGAGAGTGAGAGAGTGAGAGAGTGAGAGAGTGAGAGAGTGAGAGAGTGAGAGAGTGAGAGAGTGAGAGAGTGAGAGAGTGAGAGAGTGAGAGAGTGAGAGAGTGAGAGAGTGAGAGAGTGAGAGAGTGAGAGAGTGAGAGAGTGAGAGAGTGAGAGAGTGAGAGAGTGAGAGAGTGAGAGAGTGAGAGAGTGAGAGAGTGAGAGAGTGAGAGAGTGAGAGAGTGAGAGAGTGAGAGAGTGAGAGAGTGAGAGAGTGAGAGAGTGAGAGAGTGAGAGAGTGAGAGAGTGAGAGAGTGAGAGAGTGAGAGAGTGAGAGAGTGAGAGAGTGAGAGAGTGAGAGAGTGAGAGAGTGAGAGAGTGAGAGAGTGAGAGAGTGAGAGAGTGAGAGAGTGAGAGAGTGAGAGAGTGAGAGAGTGAGAGAGTGAGAGAGTGAGAGAGTGAGAGAGTGAGAGAGTGAGAGAGTGAGAGAGTGAGAGAGTGAGAGAGTGAGAGAGTGAGAGAGTGAGAGAGTGAGAGAGTGAGAGAGTGAGAGAGTGAGAGAGTGAGAGAGTGAGAGAGTGAGAGAGTGAGAGAGTGAGAGAGTGAGAGAGTGAGAGAGTGAGAGTGAATCAGTCAGTCCGTCAGTCCGTCAGTCCGTCAGTCCGTCAGTCCGTCAGTCCGTCAGTCCGTCAGTCCGTCAGTCCGTCAGTCCGTCAGTCCGTCAGTCCGTCAGTCCGTCAGTCCGTCAGTCCGTCAGTCCGTCCGTCCGTCAGTCCGTCAGTCCGTCAGTCCGTCAGTCCGTCAGTCCGTCAGTCCGTCAGTCCGTCAGTCCGTCAGTCCGTCAGTCCGTCAGTCCGTCAGTCCGTCAGTCCGTCAGTCCGTCAGTCCGTCAGTCCGTCAGTCCGTCAGTCCGTCAGTCCGTCAGTCCGTCAGTCCGTCAGTCCGTCAGTCCGTCAGTCCGTCAGTCCGTCAGTCCGTCAGTCCGTCAGTCCGTCAGTCCGTCAGTCCGTCAGTCCGTCAGTCCGTCAGTCCGTCAGTCCGTCAGTCCGTCAGTCCGTCAGTCCGTCAGTCCGTCAGTCCGTCAGTCCGTCAGTCCGTCAGTCCGTCAGTCCGTCAGTCCGTCAGTCCGTCAGTCCGTCAGTCCGTCAGTCCGTCAGTCCGTCGATCCGTCCGTTTGTTTGTTTGTTTGTTACCTTTTCACGACTAAACGGCTGACCGGATTGTGATAAAATTTGGCAAGGAGATAGATTATATCCTGTAGAAGGACATAGGCTATCTTTTTTCTGAAAACACAACTTTGAAAGGGGTCAAATAAGAGTTCAATATTTGTATGGGAAATCTATCATTCCTCAAGTTAGGCATCTGAAAATTCATATTAAGGCTTTTGGTAGGAAATAGAGAAATACGTGTTTCAACGTTTTTGAAAAATCATCCCTGAAAGGGGCAAAGTGAGGTTAAACTTATGAGGTATTCTTTAGATGCAATCTCAAGATTCAGGCACAACAACTGAGAGGCTGGACAATCGCTACAGGTGCCTCAGTGCAGAGACAACTCCATGGATTGTATACTTCTGCTCGCGAAAATAACCTCCACGCGGGCGGAGCCGCGAGCAACAGCTAGTATATTAATAAAACAATACTGTAACACAAAAATAGCTCAACAGGAAATCAAACTACAAATGTCCGCCAGTACAAACATATAAATACCACTTAGTAATTTTATTCTATTGTATGTACTAGAAACCCGCGAAGTTCCTGCTTTTAATCATATTTAAACTAAGCTTTATTAACAATGAACATTAAAGTTGACAGTTGAATACGAAGCGTAGCACAAGACAAATGGTGAGACGCACAGGCGAGCCTTGATCGTAAAGATAAAGCCTCGGTGTACATTAACTGAGCAATTTACTGTGAAAATGTTTTAAATATAGAAGCAATATGGGGTGACAACTTGATTGAATCTTTCTTTGTCTATTGCGTAGGTGACGATGACAGATACAGGCAATGAAATACATGATGGAGTTTAGGCATGTCTGAAGTGTTGCACTATCAGAAACCGACAAGAGGCAATTTCTATCAACTGTGTTGGATAAAATAATGCAAATACAGCTATTACTATCTATCGTAGACTTTTCCAATAAGATTGATGTTCGAGTGTATCAACTAAACCATTAAAATCATATCTATAATTTTTTTTAATTACCTCGATAGGCAGACGAGCAGACGGGCCACCTGATGGTAAGTAGTCACCGTCGCCCATAGACTTCTGCAATGCCAGAGTACAGCAAAGCCGCTGCCTACCGTTATAAATAATTCTTCCCAGCTCACCGACACTTACCGGAGCCATGACGAGAGCAAAAGTTAGCTCATATAATAATAATAATACTAGCCCTGTATTAAACATTGTCCCATTGCTGGGCACGGGCCTCCTCTACTAATGAGAGGGGTTAGGCCTTAGTCCACCACGCTGGCCTAATGCGGGTTGGCAGACTTCTCATACCTTCGAAAAACTCTCAGATATGCAGGTTTCCTCACGATGTTTTCCTTCACCGTTAAAGCAAGCGATAATTAACATTTTAATACACACATAACTTTAGAAAAGTCAGAGGTGTATGCCACTTGGGTTTCGAACCTACGACTTTCGTCTTGACAGTCTGTACCGCAACCAACTAGGCTATCGCTGCTATATGACATATAGCTCATACGACATTACGATATGTGTGAGAGACAGATATTTGTTTCGGGTCTGGTTACGTGACCATAGTCTCCCTCTTATTAGTTGATATCTACGATAAGGCCGCCAATTGTACTTTTAATTAATTTTTGCAGAGTTCCTATATTGTGTATCTTAGTGTGCAATAAAGAGTATAAATAATACATGTTTAACCTAGTGTGGGATTAGGACTATGTGTGTGACTGTTGGGTGTTTTTTAATTTTTTTTATTTTTTGTTTATTTTTTGTTTTATTTTATTATATAACTAGCTGTTGCTCGCGGCTCCGCCTGCGTGGAGGTTATATTCGGGAGCAGAAGTATACAATCCAAGGAGTTGTCTTCTGCACTGAGGCTGTAGCGATTGTCTAGCCTCTCAGGTGTTGTGCCTGAATCTTGAGATTGCATCTAAAGAATACCCCATAAATTTAACCTCACTTTGCCCCTTTTAGGGATGATTTTTCAAAAACGTTGAAACACGTATTTCTTTATTTCCTACCAAAAGCCTAAATATGAATTCTTAAGTCGAGGAATTATGAATTTCCCATACAAATTTTGAACTCCTATTTGACCCCTTTCATGGTTGTTTTTTGAGAAAAAAGATAGCCTATGTCCTTCTCCAGGATATAATCTATTCCCTTACCAAATTTCATTACAATCCGTTCAAAGGTAACAAACAAACAGAGTTACTTTCGCATTTATAGTATTAGTATGGATATTATATAATTTTCTATGTAAAAATGTACAGCTAATAAGCATTCAATCACTCAAAATAGTGAGACCACTTGCTTGTAAATGATCACTACAGCACATTAACACTCATGCCTGAAGAATCATTGGTGCGTTGCAGACTTTAAATTAAATGAATGGGGTTGGCGAAGGGAAGCGGGAGTTGGGTCTTCAAAAAGCTCTCACCGAAACACAAAATTAAACTGCTACTTCAAATCAGCTTCAAATACTATTATAGTGGTATAGTTAATATTATAGTGGTATTACCGGCCCATTCATAAACAAAATAATCCACACCCTAACTTACCGCTTTAAAATTCCATGCATTGAGGATAACTTATGGTTACGACTTTATGTTTAAAAATAAATAAAAAAAAACTTTACTGATCATATGAGCATATAAAATGCACTTATGACAGGTCAAAATTCAGATGGAATTTCACTATACGGTATGAATGAGAAACCACCAGCTGGTAGGCAACTATACAAGGTCCAGTAGAGCGCTAAGAAAGGAGAGGGCTAAGAAAGAGAAAAGAAGAAGATCGGAAAATGAAAGGAGGGAAATCGTGATCGTCAGTAAAGGAAGTGCTGGGAGATGATGATCAGGAGAAAGTCAGGAAAAGAAGGAACGTTCGAAATTACGTAATGCAGTGAATACAAAGACATACATCAAATCTGTTTTAATATGGTTTCTTCAAATACAAATAAAGCCTATATATACAACATAAACAAAAGTTACACCATCATTAAAATACCTCGTACAGTGTTTAAAAAATCATTACTGGAAGACGGTATTTGTTTTTGAGCTAGCGATGCTTGTTAGATTCCAAGTCGACACCTGGATTCCAAAGTGGTTCACGCAAGTAGAAACTGTATACAAGCGGAGCAATGTTTTCCTCTACGCCGGGTTGCGAGAGGTTGCCCTACACTAATGCAAAGTACACAAAGAAACGGCTTGTATAAACATGCGCGAAGGATAAAATTTCTTTGCATTTCTGTATTCAGCTTACGTAATGAAATACGCATAGCGGCCAGGTTTATTGTATTTTTTTATTGCATTGATTTCTAGAGTGAACCTAAACAACAAAAAGATTGTAGTGCTGTGGTACCATTTGTTTTTTGTGTGTCTCTTTTCGATGTCACGGTCCAAGGGTTCTTTTGAAAACTTACAACAATTGTGAAATGTTTTCTAGCAAAATAGTAGCATTGTTGTAAACTCAATTAACTTACTATTTACCATCTTCATTTGAATATTTTGCGCTCACTGGTTCTATTTATCTAAACACAAATACAAAATACATTGTTAGAATAAAGTCAATTTCTAAAACTTTTCCTTTTATCGTATAATATTGTGTTTTATTAATATAAGACTAAGATTTATCTTACTTTGTAAGTTTTCCAATAAGGTACTTATGACAGGTCAAAATACTGATGGAATTCGATATGAATTGGAAACCAACACCTGGTAGGCAAGGATACAAGGACAAGGAGAGGGCTAAGAAAGGAAGAAGATCGAAAAATGAAAGTAGGGGAATCGTGATCGTCAGTAAAAGATGTGATAGGAGATGATGAGCAAGATAAAGTCAGGAAAACAAAGAACGTTCGAAATCACGTAATGCAGTCAATAGAAAGACATACATTAAACCTTTTTTTATCCTGGCACAGCTAAGTTATCACACTGCATCTGATGGTGAGCGCAGTGCCATCCAGTTGGAGTAGCGAGGACTATCTATCCCTCGCAACGCAACACAATCATGCCGGCCTGCTGTGTAGCTTCTTCACGCTACGCTTCTACTGTTACCTTTAACTTTGCCTATATTAAAATGTGATTTGTCATAAATGTCGACCCACATTAATATTGTATTGTATTGTAAATAATACTTAAATATAAGCAATTACTTCTCACACTTATAGCAATGAGCAAAATTTTAAAAATGCTAGGTGTATGGAACTTTTGCCGAAGTTTATACGCTGGAGTCGTGCGGTCAATGGCCCTGTACGGATGTCCCGTATGGGCCGAGTCCCTGAAAGCCCGCTGCGTCGCCTTGCTGCGCAAACCGCAGCGTTTGTTGACGCAGCGAATAGTAAGGGGCTACCGCACGGTCTCCCACGAGGCGGCATGCGTATTGGCCGGCACCCTCCCTTGGGAGTTGGACGCAAAACTCCTCTCGTCCGCGTTCTTCTGGCGGGAGGAGGCGTCCAGTCGCCGTCAGGTGAGACTGGCCCCGAGGGAAATTGCAGCCCGGTTTCGCAGAACCGCCGTGGAGGAGTGGCATACCAGGCTGGAAAGCCCAAGTGCGGGCTTGAGGACCGTCGCGGCAGTGCGTCCTGTCCTAAAGAGATGGCTAGACAGGCGCCACGGTGCGCCAACTTTCCGGCTGACGCAGGTACTGACGGACCACGGGTGTTTCGGTTCGTTCCTGTGTCGGATCGGAAAGGAGGTGTCTGCCGTGTGCCACCATTGTGGCAACTGCCGCGAGGACACGGCCCAACACACGTTGGAGGAGTGCCCAGCCTGGGACGAAGAGCGCAGCGCTCTCAGAGCAGTCGTCGGAGGAGACCTCTCGCTGCCGGCCGTGGTGTCGTCCATGGTCGCCAGCCGGAGGTCCTGGCGTGCGGTGGCCCACTTCTGCGAGAGCGTCATCTCGCAGAAGGAGAGTGCCGAGAGAGATCGGGAACGAAATGATCCCTCCCGCCGCCAGAGAAGACGTAGGAGGCGCCTGGTGGACGACTGACCGGCGTCTCGCGCCCTGTGGAATGGGGGCATTTTGAGAATTTCACCACGGTAACCCCTGCCTGTCGTATGAGGCGACTAATTGGGGCCATCGGGGGTCGCGGGCTCGCAGCGGGGGGCTGTCAGCCCGAATCGATGCACTTCCAGTTTCGGAGCATCGTGCGACCCCGAGATGGACGGCAGCGCGCGTGGTAAGGCCTCGTTCGCTGTCGTTGATCGGTGCGCGGGGGCTCCAAGCCCTCCCATGGAGATGGGCTGCAACGCAGCACCGCGCAGGGGCGGTTCCGGCAGCAATTCTAGCACTCCTTAGAATACCCCGGGATCGCTCCGTAAGCGCCGAAGAAGGCCACCGCGGGGTTTTAGCTGGTAGTGTCGGGTAGGGTGTACATAGGGGGTAGGGACTCGGCCCAGCGGCTGCCCGGATAGCCATCATCCGGGCGAGGGGGATGCTGGGTCGTAAGACCGGCTAGTCCAGCATAACCGTTTTATTCTTATTCCGCTTCCCCCCGGAGCGGACGGTAGTAATAAAACGCTTTCCCCGCGACAAAAAAAAAAAAAAAAAAAAAAGGTGTATGGCACTTCTTATACAAATAGACGCATTTACATTGTCATTGTGTGTGGACTCATCCTAAAACAAGGTAAATGGCATCAGATCCATTTTATATGCGCTGCCTCAGCGTATTCCGCATAGGCGTTCAAGCCCCGCCCTCGACCACGGATTTAAAAAAGTAAACATTCATTAAAATTTATTGTGTAAATGCCGTGTTTGGTCAGTAAAAGGATTTTCCGTATATATCGTATACTATACAATGTATAAGCATGCTTAGCTCAGCTGTCGTATTTTTATTTTAGACCGATTCGCTTAATGCTTTTTATTTCTAAAGATATTCATCGAAAATTTAACTGTAATTCTTAATGGTTGATTCCAACTTCGTCAGCTTATAAATAAATATCTTCATAGCGTAGTTAAGACGTGTATTTGGAGATTATTTTTAAGTTAATTATTTTTTGAATGAAAGAAATTCATTATGATTTAGGCATAAGTAGGCATTGGTAGCCTAACATCTGTCTTTATAAATTAATTTATAAGTGCCAAAAATATGTTGATTTTATGTACCATTTGCGCCTAAACTTAAAACCTAAACTCCTGTATTTGCTGTTACGTTTATAACTCAAATAATAGTCAAAGTTGTGTACAAACCAGCAACTGTGTAAACATTGTTTAACTGCGTACAGAAATTGCCATAAATTAATCGAAGTTAACTATGCTGAGTCTATGTGTCAAGACTCAACAGTCCCTTCAAGGGCCGCAACGCTTAGTTCCTTTGAACATTTCGAACGCCCCGAGACTGACGACTTAAGGCTGTAGCCTACAAAACCCTTAAATACCTTCGGTTCGAAAAAAACCGTAGAAGCCCCGCCGACCTACAATATTATAACGAAGTAAAGTTAGTAAGTTACGATGTAAGGGATAATCTCGTTAATTACTGATCCGATTCGCGATGAAAATCTTTCACTGATTCTTTCTTCACCTTCTAGCCCATGGCGTAGTGTGAAACAGCAGGCCGGCATGATTGTGTTGAGTAGCGGGGGATAGACTGTCTCTCGCTACTTGATACTCTATCTGGATGGCACTGCGCTTACCATCAGGTGCAGTATGGTCACTCTGCCGTGCTAGGATAAAAAAGAAAATTTAACTTTATGACTTCTATATTTATTTGTGATAAAAATAAGTTCATGTAAACGGGGCTGTTATAAAGGTATTTTTTTTATCCTGGCACGGAAACGTGACCACACTGCACCTGATGGTAAGCGCAGTGCCGTCTAATGGACAAGAAGGTGAAGAAGCGGTCGAGGGTCTAGTGTCAGAGTACTCAGAAGGCTGCAAAACGGCCAAATATTGTACCTCAACTCTAGACCCCCGACAAAAACCGGATGTACACTGGCTGATCCCGGAACGCGACACACTTGCGTGTGCCACTATGGCGGGTTTTACGCCCTGTGTACGGTGGTCGCTATCCGGGCGGATATGGATATCCTACCACCAGCTAGTCGCTATCGCTATAAAATTATATGTAATATAGTCTCATTACGACACTTTTCTGTAATATAATATAATGCGTATGGCAGTTCTAAACAGATGATAAAAAAAAATACTGCTATTCATCTTTTAGTAAAGTGTTCTAGTAAATCAACATATCGGTACAATTTGTGTTTTCTATATGAGCAAACTGCCCTCGAATCTTTAAGGACACTGGCGTGAGCTAGAGCCTTAATATATTTCTGTCCGTTTGCTATGATCATTAAGGGTCGTTTAATATTCATGAAGCTTTTAAAATAATGTCTAGTTAAAACAGGGCTAAGTACCCGAATTGTCAGAAGACAGCCAGTAAAGTGGCTGTTTTTGTCTCATTAATAATATATTACAGCCCTCTAACGTGCGCAGTCTTCACACTGTTTAATAATTCCTCGTCCTTTTACCGATAAAAGGGCATTTTCTTCGTATTCATTTTATAAGAAAAAACTTAAGAAAATTTCAAATTTCATTTTATGGTAATTCGCATACAAGCATTGTTCGACATACACGAGGTTAGGTTTTAAAAAATGCCATACGTACATAACACACATTTACCTCTGCAATCCCCGAAGGGGTAGGCAGAGGTGTAACCAGTACACCTACTTTTCGCCGAATTTATTATATTAGTCCCATAATGTGCGAGCCTATCGCCATACCGGGCAAATTCCAGACTCCGGGCTGATACTGAGTGTTTCTAAATAGAAAAAACCCAATATCACTTTCTCTGACCCGGGGATCAAACCTGAGTCCTCAGCACAGCAGTCATAACGCATGCGCAATTACAACTGTGCCGTTGAGGTAATAAAAAAATTCAAATCGATATATCTATATTTCACGATATCTACCATTATTCCAGATCATGATAAAAATCCTGACAGATTTTATTAAAACTTGGTAGACTATATAATTAGAACAGATCGGTTGTCGATTTATCACGAACTTTCCTCGTAAATTATTACAGAAGTTGTCTGATATATGAATAAAGCATTTCGTCTTCATTATTAAATTATTAGATTTTTAATAGTTAATTATTATATCCATTTACAATACGTGTTAGAACGATAATTAAATAAAATAGAAAATTACCAATTCAAATTTATAATTCATACTAGCTGTTGCTCGCGGCTCCGCCTGCGTGGAGGTTATATTCGGGAGCAGAAGTATACAATCCAAGGAGTTGTCTTCTGCACTGAGGCACCTGTAGCGATTGTCCAGCCTCTCAGGTATTGTGCCTGAATCTTAAGATTGCATCTAAAGAATACCCCATAAGTTTAACCCCACTTTGCCCCTTTTAGGGATTATTTTTCAAAAACGTTGAAACACGTATTTCCTACCAAAAGCCTAAATATGAATTTACAGATCCCTAAGTCGAGGAATTATGGATTTCCCATAAAAATTTTGAACTCCTATTTGACCCCTTTCAAGGTTGTTTTTTGAGAAAAAAGATAGCCTATGTCCTTCTCCAGGATATAGTCTATTCCCTTACCAAATTTCATTACAATCCGTTCAGCCGTTTAGTCGTGAAGAGGTAACAAACAAACAAACAGAGTTACTTTCGCATTTATAGTATTAGTATGGATTGTAGTGTATCTTTTACTGTTAAAACCCATTTCTTTCATTTGTTTTTTGCAAGTCACTGTTGCTCGTGGCACTAGATATACTCGCAGTACCCATGCGTGATAAACCCCTATTTATTGCTGCAACATTATTCTTTGCAAATCACATGCATGCCTGCCCTAATACATTCACTTGACGAGCTTCATACATGCCGATAAGAAGCCGTATAAGTGCATTTTTGATATTTCGACAGTTGGATTTGGACGTTGACAGTATCTGGATTATATACATCTGATGTAAGGCAAATATAATAGAAAAGCATCTGTTTATCCACTACGTCACTACTTTTACTCGAATATGAATGTTATAATCCGCACGTAAGTATAGTGGCAATGAAAATTTGTTAATTATACTATGCCTACAAAAAGAAAAGGTAATGTGGATATACAAGGCACTCTTTGTTTTCTGTGGAAACTACTATATCAGTTTTATGAACACAATACAATATTCATTTGTCATGAACAAACGATCATGTCCTCACCTTTACTCAGTCAAACCTCGGAGCCTACAACCATCCACGACTCGTGACTCGTGAAAACGTATTTCACAGATCGCTAAACGCATAGTTTTCCGCATGGGCGCACTTTACAAGACCTCTGATATTCATCAAAGCATGTATCTTGTAGTTGTACTCACAGGAACCCTGAGGGTTCCTCTCAACATACACAATGTAGACACATGACAAAACCTGTGTCTACATTGTCACGCGGGACTTTGCTTCCGAACATCCCGTAAGACCATATTCTTTCATCAAGCTGTATTGAATTGTTGCATAAATAGCATAATATTTATATTTGCTTCTGTCGTTTTTACACGCTTTATAAATGCTTAGCGAATGCTTCACCTGTACTATGTATGTATGTACCGTAATCTATCGACGTAATTTTCACTACGTTCCAGACGTCCAATTTACTTGAAAATTTGGACACGTGTCAAGGACCGAAAACAATACAATATTTTCATAACTTTCGCCTTATATCCTGACAAGGAGTACTAGGATAGTACAAAAATTTAAATTTTAGATCGATTTTTTATCATGTGGTCTTGATTTGAAATAGGGTATTTTAATTATAAGTACTTTGATGCTTTTTTGAGCCTAAAAATAAGAGAATAATTATTGCTAAAAAACTAAAAACCTCAATGGTTACCTTTTTGGCTAGTTTTTTAGTGTATTTAAAATATAATTTTTAAAAGTAAGGCTGTCGTTGTTTTCGTGTTACAAACTGTCAAAATTCACTGAAAGCAATTAGGGGAGGCACAGCAGAACCGATTTGAGTAAAATTTTGTTTACACCAGACGTAGACTCAGCGAAATGTCATTGCGTAGACCATTAATCACGGAGCTATGTTCCCAAAGATGCAAACTGCTCATAAACGGTACGTTAGGGAATGACGATGGATAATTCTCAGCCACGTTTCTAAATCTTTAATATTTCAACTGATAATGAGTTCGTCCACGCGAATATAATACCTTTTTACGCATGACCACGTGTGGTTTTATTAAGACTTAAAAATATCAATTGGTCGTAGAAAATATCGTATAAGGCGCTTGAGAATGGAAGATCTAAGCCACCCGTCGTCACGACCTTTGAAATTTCCACTCACTCGACAAAAGACTTTGCTGTATCATCTCCATTCAATTACTGGAAGGTTAAGATATATAACATTCCAACGACATAGCAGGCATTTTTCATCTAAATTTTAAAATAAACTCGGCTCTACAACATGTAGGTTAATCGAATTCCCTTCTTTTTCGGTTTGGGATTTTAGCATTTGACATTTTTAATATCCGTAAAGTATTTTCAATCTATAACTTTATGGTATGCTTAACATCCTTTGTGATGTCTATCGTGATGCCTATAGAAATTATATACGCGTGTAAAAGCGTTTCAAATGGAAGTAGCGGTAGAAAGGTTTTTAGAGCGAGACTGTTACGTCCGGTCTGCATGCGCGGGCCCGATTGATTCCACGACGGGTGGCTCAATAATTCACTGGGATGACCGGCAGTGTACGCGTGTAGCGTACGTGTGTACCGCGCGTGAATTGAACGCGAAAATCGTAGGGTTGTCACTTGACAATATCAATTAGGTATATTATATGTTAAATTGCGACCTTAGCAGATCGTCTTAACATTACAGATAATCGCCTCGTTGGTCTTATATGGCTGAGAAAGCAATGAGATCTTGGGTTCATATTCCAGATTAGACAATTTATGATTAAATTTTCGATTAAAAAAATTGCAATTGAATCTCCCAAGCGTGGAATTCGTGTACAATATTTCGATAAGGTCTAAACTTATCACATCGTGATTGATGAACCATAGGTGTACTTGCGCATCTGCCTTCGACACGTGAATTTATGTTGTTTATAAAAAAACAAAGTAAGTGCTGGTAGAAGGGTACTTGATACATTATAATTTCAACCACACTTGGACAATAATCACCGTACACATGCTGAAAAATCCACCATAGTGGCTCGTTCTTTATGCTAGTACAATTTTGGTATTCAAGCGGAATACACAATTCTTTCACGGGTAGCATTATTTTTGAATTGCATTATACTTACCATCAGTTGCAGAATAGTGAATGCAAGAAAAAAAATAAACGTATCAAACATCAACCTGAAAGTAAAGTAGCCTCTTACTTGAACCAAGCAGCATTCGTACCACGTTTGTCGAAAGTCGGATGTGTAATTCTCCTTCATGATCATATTCTGGCTGTATAATACGTAATTTTATGTATTCAATTGGCACATATACATAAACCCAGATTTTTTGTCGAAAAATCGTAATTGTTAGATTAAAATGTATTCAGTATAGTAACCTAGCTTTATTTTTACACCGAAAAAGGTTTGCTGGAAAAGTGTAGACCCTGAACGCGAAATCCCAGGAATACGTTAACATATTGGGTAGATACCTCCCGGAACCTCCATCTCTGTGAACCAATTAAAATTTATATGTTCCAAACCCGCCGTCAACAGCTGTATATTATTGACAAAATACTACAATCTATATTATTACTTTTAGAAAATTGACAGTTCTATGTGTATCGTGTTTTGAAAATTATAATTTTATTATGGTTTATTTTGTTGTGTAATTTTGTCGGGTTGTTATTGTGGTATGTTACTTTTTAATCTCGACGTTTCTAAAGCTTTATAGCCTTCGTGGTCACAGGGTGGACTGAGTCGTATGTCGTCACGAAAATATAAAATAAAAAAAAACAATTAAGTTAGCATAATACTTACGGTCTTATTCATAATGAGTTATCGGAACTTTATAAGGCCGTTAATAGGTGCTCGTTAAAAAATGTTGAGAGGTTTTATCTCTATTAAGCCATTATGAATTAGGTTTTTTAACAAGCTCCTATTAACGGCCTTAAAAAGCTACGATAACTCATTATTAATAAGACCGTTAGAGTGTAACTTGAAATTCACAATTCTATTTCATTCTTAAAGGTCACACTGTCATCGTATTGTCAGTAGGACCAGTGCAGTGTAGGTGTCTCTTGCTGAAATATCAGTTTTAACTATTCTATATAAATTTAATATATTTTAAAGTACTTGATATTGCGATAAAACTAGGAGATTTACTTCCAAGTTTTTGCTTATTGTAAATCTAAAAGTAAATTTAGTTTGAGATTGCGAAACTTCGCACTCTGTTCACGGCTTATCACGAAATTTATGATTTTCATAATAATAAAGTACTAAAGCTAAAACGAAATTTATTTAGGTATGCACTAAAATGGAATTCGTTGCCATCGCAATTTGAGAGAAATGTTGCATTTCGTAGTGCTGGTGAACTTAATATTATTTTCGCATGTTGAATCAGCAGAGAGGTCAGATGAGGATGAAAATTTTGGCACAGGGCTTATATCTTCTTTGAGAAATGATGCTAACTTAGATCTGTCTGTTGACGAAGAGTACGAAGATCTAAGAGCGGAACTGCTCGCTTACAATACTGCTTTAGCGTCGCTCGCGTCTCAGCATGAAACCCGTAGTGAGTAGAATGAATCCACGATTTCAATAGAATTTCTTGAGCTAATAACTTCCCTTACACTAAAAATGACGTCCATGGGTCACTCGTCTAGACATGTCAATTGCTATAACTACAAAATCAAAGAGCATTTTACTATTAATCACTTTATTAACTTAACTACACCATAATTTAAAAAATGTGGTTTTTACAGCTCCCTTAATTTGAATAAATTGCCTATTGTAACTTGTATTAATTTTTACAAATTACTCAAATAATAGATTAATGAAGAATTGCAAATTCTAGGATCGATGATGACAACACCATGCTGGAAACTCGGTGGAATTTGCGTCAACTATAGATTATGTACTGGATTTCATTCTTTAACCGAGGTTCCAGGCTGCAAAGATAAATTAAACGTTTGCTGCTTCACATGGAACCGTTACAAAGTTCGAGACATGAGGAATAAAGGCATCGGTAATCTTGCGATGCCATGGACACTACAGCATGATTTTGGAGGCGAAGGAATCAAAGATGTAGTCAAATCGAAGAAAAAGAAAAGATCTAAAAACCACGCGAAACTAGGTCCAAAAAAAACGTTAGCTTTAATAGTAAGAACCATGTAAATTGTGTTTTGAAATCATTTTTATACAGTTATGTATTAATAATATAAATACGTTTATATAAATAACAAATAGTAAAACTAAATTATGGTATACAAACAAACATACCAAAAATAAATCTAAATTTGAATCGATTAAGCAATGAAGGTTTAAAATTAATATTCATTCAATTTAGATCCCTTTTTGAATATCAGTGTTGCAGTACAAATATTTAGGGCGAACTGCAGCATGTAGCCATTGTTGAAGCAACGTGTACCTTATATTATATAGTGTTAGGAACATCAACAAAACTATGCAAGATGGATATTTAGAAAGGCACAAATACAATGTTTATCATTATATAGAATTATTTACATAACACTGTTACACATTTCAGTGTTTAATATTAACACAAACGCATGTCAGGATTCACTTAAGGCTACTCTTTGTAATTAATCTACCAGCATTACCCTCTGAACTGAACTACGCGACCATTGAACTGTTTACACACTTACTGCCCCGCGAACGAACCACGAATATCCTGGCTATCGTCTAGTCTTCTTCACAACTCAACTGAACACCGGAGCGCCGAAGGCACTCCGTTTTATGCTAAACATTTACTGCTCCCCACTTAGGTTGTCATTATTAATGTGCCCCCAAAAAGTCTCCTAAATACGTCCGATATTTCTTTATTCGGTATTTGTAATAATAGGAAATACCCTAATAATTGTATTGCGTATTGTTCCAACAATAACCGCCTTTTCTTTTTCCTTTCCATAAAATCAACTTTTAATTTCAAATACCAATAAACTAACCGATTTGATTGGTCCAAATTCAATTAAAAACTACAGCTTATCGGCGGATCTGTACGGTTAATTTGAAAATGAATTACAAATTCTTTTTGCGTATCATTTTGATGTGTAAACCGAAAATCTTATTTCAATAATGTTTTTACTAAGTTTTGTTTTAGTAAGCAATCTTTTTAATTCAAGAGCTATTATATTGACTAAATTACCAGACACATATAAAGATGTATTTAAAGCGGGAAGTAACAGCAAGCCCACCCTTGGTTAGTTTTAACTCTATATAGGTAGTAAGTATGACATAGAAGTAATATATATTTTTTATAGATATATTTGGATTGCGTAACGGACGGTGCAGAATAGAGCTACTTTTTGCATAACTTGGGATTTATAGACGTATTTTTTTTATACTAATGCGATAATACCCATCAGGACCTCTGGGAAAGTTCTGCTAAATACCTACTCGATGCCTTGGATGGGTTGCACCCGGGGGTCATCCGCATTGTGAATGATGCAGATGTGACCAACAGCCTGGAGCCGCTACAGCTGCGAATATTTCTGCGTTTAGCGTGTTTTACCGTCTGTATCATGGCAAATGCTTTGAATCTTATCCCATCCACTCCTTTCCACACCAGAACCACGCGTACTGGCTTGTGGAGCCACAGCTTCGTGGTGTCTACCCCGGCCCAAACCAAGAGGTTCAAAATTTGTATATTTGCCGCACCATCAAGCTGTGGAACAGTTTGACAGCTTCCGTGTTGCCTCCTTCCTATGATCCTGGGTCCTTTAGGCGTTGTGTGAAGAAACTACACAGCAGGCCGGCAAGATTGTGTTGAGTAGCGGGGGATAGGTTGTCTCTCGCTACTTGATACTCTAACTGGACAGCACTGCACTTACCATCAGGTGCATCTACATATCTAAGGGTTTTCATACAATATTAACCCTGGGATTGTTGTCATACAATGATCATCTTGATTTAGCCGGAGTCTGTCACCATTCAGTGGCGTGAAATTTACAAACAATTGTTTCAAGAAGATGAGGTCGAGTATTATAAGTTAATAATAATAAAGGTCGACACTTTATTCTGTAATAGGTTATTCTAATTCCAAGTACTTGAACTAGGATGAGAATATCGCGATGACGTGACCCATAAACCTATTTTTTCAAAACAACGCAAACAGTTAGTGCAGCGTCTATTATTTCTGCGCGAGCTTTTAAATTTCTAGCGCGTTAGACAACAGTGACTTGAATTAGGATTAAAATGGCCCGTTACTTTTGGAAGCTTGCATTTTATGATGTAAAGTGAGCTAAAAGTGCCATCAAGATATTTCCCAGGGGCTCCGTTTTGTTTCATGCCTAATTGGAGCCGGTGTCTCCCTTTGTGTTTGTTGTTCAACACTACGTTTATATTATTGTGTTCGTCTCGAAAGTTGTATATTTCAAATTTGCTTATAATGGACTTCAATATATATGGAAAAATTTCTATGTAGCTATCGTAAAGAAAGTTTTTTGTGACATAATGCACATTAAATTATTATAGTTATAGTTGTTGTTAGTTAGTTTGTTCTTTATGTATAGTTTTAAATTAGAATCATGGATGCAGGAAGCGGTTTTGTGCCCGTGATTTCACCATACGGCCCAACGGAAGATCAGCACTGGTAATTTATACCAGTACACGCTGAGTTGAGGCCGTATTTGTTATAAGCATGTTGTTTTTTTTACTAGTTTGTTGTTTAGTTTTAATTTAATTGAATTTACCCATTACTTGCTTATAATGAATAAATATTTCTTTCTTTCTAAATATTCAAACTAATAAGCGAGATCCATTCCATCGAGGTTGTCATTTTTATTTATGTTGCTAAAATCAGCGACTTAAAATTAATTCGGTTAGATTTGAAGATGTTCTTTTATTTAGTAATGTTTGTCTTTCTTCCACGATTACCAGCTATGTGATAATTATTTATATTCAAGTTATAAGCCAGTTTTACCTATGAAACAAGACAAGATAATTAAATTAGATAAGTCTGAATAGAAATGAGTGGCCCTTCATAAACAAGCAACAAAACTTGTATAGGCGACGAATTGAGAACCTCTTTTTGCAAGGGCTATAGTGCCAACAAATTCCAAGTAGCTCGACTGGAATAACATTGTTCACTCTTATATTGGACCTTGGAATTACAATTTATATCAATATTTGTTATCATCACCAATATCAAGCAGCAATAGCCTAGTTGGTTGCGGTACGGACTGTCAAGACAAAAGTCGTACGTAGTTACGCGTAGTATTACTCTAATGTGTGTATTTAATGTTAATATTTCCGAGATTACTACGTTACATTTATAAAACTTCATTTTTATATTAGTTTAGATTTAAATAAGCTACTTGACATGTCTACATTGTGATAAATGTTGTATCTAATTTATTTATTTAAAACTTCATACACACAACGTATGTAAAGGCGGACTTAATACCATTCTCTACCAGTCTACCTGTGGATGATGCTGAGACGAGGCAATGTGGGTGTATATAAATCACGGAAAAGAAAATATTAACAAGAGAGTACTTGACAAGATTCTTATACATAAATCTACTTTCTGAAGGACTACTATATGCGTATATACACATATATATATACACGTAATTGCATATAGATATATAAACGTAAAAATACAATATATTAAACCATAATAAACCTCACATGTTATACATAAAACACTATTTATTCTACTTCGGAAGATTATTCAATCGTATGACACCGTCCAGAGGCGAAGTCATTGCGCCTGTTAACAACGAAAGTACGTGATAAAGGCTACCCCATCACAGCTAAATTGAAAATGACCTCAACTTTGTATTTACGCCCATACCATTAAACTACTATAGCGATTTAGATGACCCATCTTCTTGCATTATTGGATCCCTCAAGCAGAGCGTAAAGGAACAATTATGCGGGTCAACACAATTATACGCACCGTCGCGTCGAAAGATACTCGGAATTCGTTTTGTAATATCACTTATTAAAGTAGGTAGGTCACTACTTTTATAATTACTGCGGTATAGAAATTATAAATAAAATACCCAAAATCACGTTGAAAAAATATTCAACTAAAATCTATATAAACCTTTTTTTGTAGTTGTTCGTAGCAATCAAAGTGCTAAAATAAATTTGAACCGCTATAACCTATTCCAGAACACTCAATATCAAGTATCAGTTAATCGGGCGATTTTTGTACAACTGAATAACAAAACAAGTATATCGCTTGCCTGATGGTTTGCGCCAAGCCTAGCCATAAACATTGGTAACTCATAAATTTTATTTACAAAGTACATCGCATTTGTCACCGTGAAATATAAGGATCAAGTCACCCAGAAAAAAAACTGAGAAAAGACAAGGCGCGCATTCCTATGTCTTCTGAAGTCTCCAAATATGCTCTACGATTTACATCTTTATTAAGCTGTATTTTCCATGAAAATAGTGTGTAAGCGCGTGACGTCACCGTAGCCCCGTCTGTCGTCACAGTTTATGAACTGCATTATGATGCCTAGTTTGAAATGAGGCGCATATGAATATATAAGCAAATATACAAGCTTACGCACGCCTCGCATGCTTCAACGTCTCGCACGTCACGCACGCCACGCATGCCTCGCACGACACGCACGTCACGCACGCCTCGCACGCCGCGCATGCCTCGCACGCCACGCACGCCTCGCACGCCGCGCAAGCCAAGCACGCCTCGCACGCACTAGTCTCAGAACAACATAACTATCGCAAAAAAAACCCTATTCAGTATATGGCTCGTTGTATGTCATAATTATGCAATACACATGCTTTTCAAAATATAGTTCAATAATAGGAAAAATATCAGTAATTTTACCCTCAACAAATGCATAGAAATTGTTACTTCACTCAGCGTGATGAGTATCACAAATTATTTCTCGTTTTCAGAATAAAACTTTTTCTCATCTTATCAATGTCATAAGTCTACTGTGGACAGACTTCTGATGGTCTCACCAAGCATCATGTCATCGCGTTAGCACGTTTATACTATTATATCATTCTACGGGATATCATTCGATAGTAGCATTATTAACACATGCCATAATTAACGCCTTCAGGCGTTATAGACGACAATTTCACGAACGCTCGCGTTTGACGCTTGATACGACTATTGGAATTCTGCTTTAAGGAATAAAGCAATTTGAGAAGTAAATAGCTGCTTTTGCATTGTCTTCTCTTTCAAGTGAAGGAAAACCAACTTGCAATAATAAAAGTGGTCAAATTAGTGCGCATTTTATGTTTCTCGTACCGAAAAGCAATACTTAAATAAGGCTTTGCGTTCATTCTGTGTTATTCTTAAACATTGATTATAGGACTAGGACCCAGTGTCCTTCACTCGAGGCATAGATTGTTACACTTCTCGAACTTGAGTTTTAGTTTATAATAATAATAAAGTCTGTTACACAGACTGTTTTCGAACGGTCTTATAAAAACATTGCTACTAAAATATGTACATTATAAGAAACTAGCTGACCCAGCAAACGTTGTTTTGCCATATAAATAATCGGGGATAACTAATTAAATGACGATTGATCAGTTTTCGACCGGAGAGAAAAAATTATTAAATTACTAAAATGGCTATTAAAAAATAAGGGTTGATCGTAGAAGGGTGAAAATTGAGGATTGTATGTATTTTTGTATGTTGTATCATAAAAAAATAGAAATTAAAAATTTTGTCTAAAAAATAAAAAAATAAATTTAGGGGTGGACTACCCCTAACATTTAGGGGGATGAAAAATAGATGTTGGCCGATTCTCATAGATATCGGATAAGCACAAAAAAATTCATCAAAATCGGTCAAGCCGTTTCGGATGAGTATGGCAACGAAAACTGTGACACGAGAATTTTATATATTAGATATATTAATACAACTCAAATATTTACTATGCCTCGGGCATTTTCCAATACCTGTCTGAGTCCGTAGAATATATTATGTATTCGGGGGAAAACTTAGCAAAGCCGCGACCACTCCAAGATAATAAGGATTCTTAGTTCAAATATGGGTCGTTAGTTTGAATGCCTGCCAAATTAGTTTACCTCTGTAGGTATCTTTCGAACATAATAGGCCAGACAGTTTCTTGCGCAAATATATGAGATAAATTCGATAACTCACGAAAGTGGTTTATTATTACATTCAATAGATATAATTTGTTTATGAACACTTTTTATAGCGGTGGTTAATTTTAGATCACCACGTGTATTACATAAATTTCAATAAAAATAATACCAGCCGCTGTATTTAACTTTTCCCACTGCTGGGCACGGACCTCCTCTATTAATGAGAGGGGTTGGACCTCAGTACTACACTTTTTTTAATGCCTGGATAGGCAGACGAGCAGTCGGGCTACTTGATGGTATCTAGTCACCACCGCCCATAGACCTCTGCAATGCCAGGGCACAGCAAAGCCGCTGCCTACCGTAAATGTACCTAAGTGTACCACAAACCTTTTATAAAAAAAACTTGGTAGGAGAAAAATTCTAGAAACAGTAGAACGATCATTTTGTGATATTTTGTTAAACTAGTAAAATAAAGTAAAATGTTCTAAACGTTTACGTTTAACTTATTCAAGTATGTATTATACAGTTCATAAGAAAATATTTTTCTGTTTTATGTGGCTTCAAACAACACACTATAAAGACATTTTTAATCTTTATTTTGTATCATATAATATTCTAAGTATATAATATTACAATTTATTGAAAAAACTAAGATAAACTACATGTAATAACTAATTCATTAAGGTGACTAAACTAACAGCCATGTTGTTTAAATAACTAATACAGAAGGAGAATAGAAATATGAACATTTCTACACACGTCAAACAAATAGTTCGGTACACACATGAATACTGCGAATTAATACTGAAAAGTAAAATTCTGGCATTCACTATTCAAACAAAGCTCAAATACTGCAAAAATCTATGACTAATTTAGAGAACGGACGAATGTTAATCGCCAAAACGCTTAGCGAAGTAGCTCCAGCGGAACAGCTCGATAGCTGTTATCGAAAAAGGGGGCTAGCTAACGCCCGAAGCACGTGCGCAATTTATTGCTCTAAAAATCCGAACGGTTGTGAATGCTTCCGCTTTGAAACTGCTTTTGAAATACCACCGACAGTAAATCTAAAAGGTCCTTCAAGAATTTGAGTTTACAGACGTTTTAGTAATGCTCTTTTTGATTTAGGCATAGTCTTATCCAGCTAATCAAATGTGGAAAATCTAATTTGAAACATATCTTAATCTACATATCCCCGTCTTATTCTCAGCTTTCACTACACATTTAGATATGAGTGGCTTAATTCCACAGTCAGCGACGCTGGTTCAATTCATTACTGGAGTGATAAATTATTTTGACTAAAAGTTAATCTGGTAACTATATTTTCAAACCGATATACAGATCGTCCTATAATAACAGTTGCGAGTGATTAAGATCGATGAATTGCCATTTATGTATATGACAAATTATTTTTTTTATTCGCCTGAATGACGAACGAGCATGTCGCTTACCGTGTAGTAAGCGCCACTCTTGCTCATAGATAGAAGAAATACCACCCAGAATTTTTAATTACAAAATACTGCATCACGTTGCACTACACTCATCATCCTGAGATAGAATATTGGCAGTTGGCTTATAATTTCATTGATCAATGTTAAACCTCTACACATCCGTGCTTGTACAATGCTGCTTGGTGACAAATAACTTATAGTGGACTTAGCCAAGCGACGATCCTACCCACACGCTCGCCAATCTAACTCCAGCACGCATTTTTCGACACCGAGCAATGAAGCTCGACGAGTCTCTGGGAATGCTTAAATGTGTTTGATTTTTTAGTACCTCAATAGGCAGACGAGCAGACGGGCCACCTGATGGTAAGTAGTCACCGCCTATAGACTTCTGCAATGCCAGGGCACAGCAAAGCCGCTGCCTACCGTATATCCCGCAACGCAATTAATCAAATAGAAATATAAGGGGGAGCTATAAATATTAATTGTCCACTTAGGTCACATATGACTTAGACAGAAACAGACACAGTCAGACTCTCACATAAGAGACTATTACCACCTTCTGTCACCACGTTCGTTACTTATCATTCTTTTATTCATAGGATATTTTCAAATTTCAAATTAACATTATTTTCAAACACCGGCTATCGTGCAACTGGGACATCTTATGTTGATCACTATATGGCTTCTTACATGTCTGTCACACAAACATTTGTCCCGGTGTGGGAATCGAACCCAGGGCCTCTCGTTTCACAGCCGGCTACTCGCCGACTGCGCCACCGAGGCTGTCCTAATAAAATAATGATAAATGACAAATGTTTGTGTGACAGACAGATATTTGTGTCAGGGGTCTGGAAGTTGTGAGACCGTGCGTCTCTCGTAGTCACTGATACCCTCGACACAAGGCTCGTATCTTAGTGTGGGATCGGGGCTATGTGTGTGACTGTTGGGTGTTATTTATTATTAAGTAATAAAAACCTAATGTTTCGTGATTTGACTACGAAATGACCCTGATGAATCTTATTAATGATTGTAAGGTGGATTCCAGTACATATACACATTGATAAAAGCGAAAATATGTATAAGGGTAAAAATAATATTGAGCTAGTAAGTGTAGCCGCAGGAAGCGCTTATTACTCTCGTCGTAAAGTATATTCTTGATTTAAGTGAGTCAAAAGCGCTGAATCTCGCACAGTGTCGACTTCAACGTTGATAGCAGCCATTATTTCAAAACGAAAACTAAAATTGCCACTGGAAATAAATCGTGGACGTCTCACTCGTGATATTTAAGAGTCTGGCCGACTGCATTGCGATATAAATAAAATTTGATAAAACCATCTGCCTACTGACCTAAAATAATAATGAGGGCATGGCCGGACGTGTCGAAAATGGACGTGGGTTTATTTTGTCGTATTCACTTTTCCCTTAAATATCTTTTTTTAAATATATATACTACAATATATGCTTTGATATGTGAACAGCTGAGATAACGAACTCAATATTTTTACATATTATTATTTTATGTTAGTAGTGACTTCATGCCTTATGAAGTATTGTGTGTATGATTATATGTGGGTGTTAAAAAAATCAATTGTTCTTATAATAAAAAATATAATTTTTCATAAAATTAATATGTAAGAAACAAATAGATAACAATATTTAAAATAATAAATGCATATCATTTACGTAACGAAATGTCCTTTTAGGCAATAATTAATTGAATTCAGAAAAGACAATGTACGATGTACATTTGGATGTTCAGTGTTCACATTACCATTCTCTATTGAAGGGCTGTTGCCATAAATTATATAGATATCCTGCTGATATCTATGACTATTCGACTCCTTACGACCCATTGAACTTATTTGAACAGATGACGATTTAAATTATTTTTATTATACATACATACATATATGTATAGTCACGCCTGTAATCCCCGAAGGAATTTTTTATGGTCCCATAATGTGATAGGGGCAAAGCCTATCTCCATACTGGGCTCAATACCAGACTCCAGGCTGATACCGAGTGTTCCTAAATAGAAAAACCCAATATCACTTTACCCGACTCGGGGATCGAACCCGAGACGTCAGCACAGCAATCTTAACGCATGTGCAATTACATCTGCGTCATCGAGGCAGGTATTTTTATTATAATGTGAATTAATAATTAACCATGCTTAAAGGTTTATTTATGTTACACTAAAATGATAAAGATCGAAGATGATAATCTACCAAGAAAACCTATTTAGCTATTCAATACAGTTTTGTTATTCTAAAGAATATTACTACATATTGAAATACCCCAAGATAATATTATATCATCCAACATGTCAGATGCCCAAATAACAATTTTATTCCAAGTGATTTATTAATAACACGAAATAGCTTCGAACAAAATTACTTTGAAGAATCCGGGGATGTAATAAATTGTTCAATAGGCAGGTTAATTAGACAATTCCTCGAAATGGCACCGCGTAAATCGCAAAGGGCTCTCCCGTAAATGGTTCGTAGAAAACAATTTTGTGGGAAACAAATGAATTCTTAACAGGGTTAAGGCAATAGTGATGGTAAAGCAACCCACACGGAGAACTTTAAAAAAATGCCTAGCTAATGTTTTGTAAAACAAAGTTTGCAAAGTTCACTTTTTTTTTATAGCATAGTCCGACAAACGAGCCAGTGGGTCACCTGATGTTAAGTGATCTCCACCGCCCATGAACATTCACAATATCGAGAGTATCATGTATGCGCTGTCGGCCATAAAGGCCAGGAATAGGGATTAGGGAAGGGAAGGGGGAATTTTGGCCTCCGGATATCTTACCATACGAAACGCGACAGTAAACTGTCACTATACGTTGATTTTCTGAGACAGTGGTACTACTCGGTCGATCCGGCCAAAATACTTACCGACCGGTCACTTATTACATAGCAGCGTAGAAAACACACCTTCTAAATTGAAATTTATAATCAATAATTAAATATTTATTAATTTTTATCCATCAATTATTATAATACTTAAAAAATAATAGTAAAACCCTGCACCAGTTCTATATAACGGAAAAAGTAAACACACAAATAAGGTGTACAATACATGGATTTGAATTTAGAATACTTATTATCGACTCTCTTATCTATTAATTCCTCTGGTACTGTTGCTTCTGTTCGTTGTTCAATCTATTTAACTTGTAAACACAATATACCGTTATTCAAACGCGGCATCCCAATGTGAAGTTCACTTTTACTAACGGATATCCGCAGACATTACCGGCTCGTAGCTTGAGAGGGCTAATTTGTTCAGCTTTGTCCTACAAAAGGAGTTTAAGCCATGATAATTAAATTTAAGTGCACACAACAGCAGGCTCTCTGTTACTATCAAGTTATCTAGCTTTACTTTAAGGGAATGCATTTAACCCCCAAGACAAAGTTTGATTTAATAGACCAATGGTTTTTCAGCACGTATATGAAGTGTTGAACGGAAGTTACAGGGAATGACTGCCCCAGCCGCCAAAACCTCGGAATTCCGCCCCGCCCATCGCTTCGTATGCAAATGTTCAGCGTAGTACAATACATTTCGCTATTTGCATTCTACCTAATTGCTTTTCCTTTCGACGCCGTTTGAACAAACAGGACCGTTTATTTCTTTGTATTCAAGACACCTTATCGACACTGTTAACATAACAGTTAGGTTGAACTTTACAAAATAATTATTTATATGTACTGTGCCTACATACTTCTTCAACGCTGCGTTAATTGACTCAGCGAACGTATTGGGTATATCGATAAAATCACAAATTATAACCGTTTAAATACGTTTTCTTGTTAAGACTTCTTGTGACTCGGTTAAACGTATTTGCATTTAAATTGGATTGTACTGTTTAATGGAGCATGTTTAGCTGCGATTAAAGGAGTATTTTGATATTTTTCCTTTACGTTATATTCACTTGAACGAAATCGAATCTGCAATATTATGTCGCTGGAAATGGGCTCTCTTCATCTTTTATCAGCTCTTCTGTCAATCTTTCCTTTTTGCTTATATTATTATTTTCTTCCTTCCTGGCATTCTCGACACTTCATCCGATCTTTAGTATCCCCTAGGGTAGGATTTTTGACTGACAACCGTCTATTTTACAACGATGGTTTTAACACCATAAACAAATTTTATAATAATTACATTTTAAATATACTATTATCTTATTTGTTCTGGTGCACGATGGACCAACAACTTGAAGAATGTGGCGGGTAACGGATGGATGATGGATGGACTGAGATGGTTGGTGCTCAGTTGGGGAGGCCTACGTCCAACAGTGGACGGCAAAAGGCTGTAATATATATTATTATCTTTTTTTATCACGACATCGTAGATGCATTTCACTTATTTCTACCACTTCAAGTCTAGTTGTCAGAAGTCTTGAAAATAAATAAAATTAACTTAATTACGATTTCAGTAAAGACATGAAATAGTGAATGGGGATAACAATGTATACTAATTGTTCTCGTCAGTGTCTTTGTGGTAACATTCGTAGCTGTTTCGTAATTAAGGCTGTCGAAAATCAAAGTCCAATGTCTATCAATTTCTTTGTCTGCTTTGTTATATCATATTGAGGTCAATCTGAGAACAAGGCCGAGATGCATAACTAAATACACACATACATAAGCTTAGGCCTGTACCGAAAGTGTAGGCAGGAGTGCAACATTTCCATGGTTCGTCGAGCTTTTTTTCGACCCATGATGTGATGGCGAGCCTATGACCATATCGGACACAGATTCCACTACCGACAATATTGTTGGTATGTGGAATCATTGAAACTACTTTCAAAAAATATTTTTATTAATGACTAGCTTTTGCCCGCAGCTCCTCCCGCGTGGAAGTTGTTTTTGAGAGAAAAGGCATACTATCCATGGAGGCATATTACGCTATTACATCCCTCTAGCATCTGCCTAGTAGCCGGATGCCGGGCGGACACTATGCGGAGACGCGAGGACCTTGTATTTGAGCTCAAGCAGACCCTAGATCTCATATTTTCGCAGGATATCAGGAATTGGATTGAATTCAGTGCCAAGAAAAAGTAGGTGTGTGCATTTTCATACCACAAATCCCCCTTTTCTCCAGTCTCCACTTTCAGGGTGTTCCAACGACAATGCAGAATGATGTTAGGATCTTAGGTGTAGATATCGGATTTAATATTGCGGTGGCGAATTCTAACGCCTGGTCAGCGTATATTAGCTGCTAATATAAAGCGCAGGTACAGCCGAGAATGGAATACTGCTTCCACCTCTGTTATGGTTCCGATAATTGCTTGCTCGATGGTTGATATGTATTGCAGCGACGGGCCATCTGCATTATGAATGATGCAGACGTGACCAACAGCTTAGAGCTGCTACAGCAGCCCAGGGACATTTGGTTTTTTTATTCTGGCGCGGCAAAGTGACCTCACTGCACCTGATGGTAAGCGCAGTGCCGTCCAGATAGAGTATCAAGTAGCGAGAGATAGTCTATCCCCCGCTACTCAACACAATCATGCCGGCCTGCTGTTTAGCTTCTTCACATTACGCCTAAAAGACCCAGGATCATAGGGAACACGGTTACAGCTGGCAAACTGTTCCACAGCTTGATGGTGCGGCAAAAATACGAATTTGCGAACCTCTTGGTTCGGGCCGGGGTAGTATGCACCAAAACAGACAAACAGACAAACAGTCAAAAATTCTAATAATCATTGATTTGAGTTCTATTGCGTTAATAAAGACCCCCAATTATAGTTTTTCTCCATATATCTTCCATGTACAGACGGCGATCAGTTACAAATATATTATATGTATAGATAGTAGTTCTAATGAAGTATATTTTTTTATAAAATCGTAAACAGATGTCGTTGTGCACAAATAAGCACAACCACTGGACCAATTGAGTTGCGGTTTTAAGTTATGTATTGAAATCAGATTAGGCTGATATACATATACAATAATTTTAACTCGATAGCGAGTTCACTTCTCGCAACAGGGGAATATTTTTGGATGAAAATGTTGAGTGAACTTATCTATTTTGTAGGGCACAATCCCCTAGGGTATTCATAAATTTAATCATGCAAGCGGAGCAGAGTAAAGCTAGTTTATAAATTCACTACCTAATTATTTGGAACAAAGTGTAGGTTACCGAGGTGCATGAATGACTTAAACCCATGAGAATGCCCGTGGCCAGCAGTGGGAATTCTATTATTAATATGAACTCGAAAGTACACAGAAAAAACCATCTCATTCCAACTGAATGAGATGGTTTGTAAATCTACGCCCATGCGCACGGCGCTCAGACATAATTGAGTAAATATTTTATTACGTGAACTTCTCTCCTCAGTTAAATGGATACAATCAAAGTTGTGATACGGTAGGCGGTGCTATGTGATGGCTCTTTTCAAACACCATTTGTTATTCATGACCTAGAGAACTATTTTCAAATCAGGAGTCTCTCGAGTATTGCATTGCGGAGCGGCTTTCTATTGCAGTTCTGCCAAGAAACGGTAGGCAGCGGCTTTGCTGTGCCCTGGCATTGCATAATCTATGGGCGACGATGTCCACTTACATTCAGGTGGCAGGTAGTGGTGGTACCGTCTGCTCGTCTGTCTATCCAGGCAGTAAAAAAAACAGAGACGATCCATAAAAACTCAACGTGCCCCGCATTGTTCCTGAGCAATAGTCTAGGAAACGTTTCGGCGGCAAACAGTCAAAATAAAAGCTGAACGTGGAATGAAGGACGTTTAAATATTGTGGTCCGCTCGTTAGCATAACGTCGACGTCTTTAAATTTCACTTTCTCCCCTCGCTGCGTAATATAATGAAATGTTTCCTTTTTATTTGGGTTCATTTGCATCGATTTCGGTGTTTTGTTACAGTTTTAACAATGATGATTACCAGACTTATTATCACACGAAATATTTTACAGTACGTCACTAGCTGTTTGTAGTTGCAACTTTTTCAAAATTTGCCTTTTGAAGACTAGAAAAATAATTTGAAGATTTCTCCGAACAAGAGCGTAGCTCCGATGTAGGTCAGATGCATCGGCCTAGACCATTATACCTACCGTTAAATCCCCACAGTGTTCTTCCAACTAGTTTCTATATTCTCTCTTAGAAGATGTGGCCATACATCCCCAGCCCATCTCAGTCAGGCCCCCTTAAGCACCACCGCTAGGCCAATTTACCGATGGCCGGGATCATCTATCCAGCGTCGTTTTCGACGAGACATAAGGAAATCGGAGGTTTTGTTCATTCTCCGCTGGATCTTTCGTGAACATTAACTAATCAGAGGATGAGATAATGAGGTCTTTGCTCTCGAATATGGACTAGCAGTCGTAAGAGACAAATTGCTTTAAACAGCCATAGCTGGTTCGCGCGTGGTGATTCTCATAAGAAAGCAGCAGCCTGTGTGGTAAACCCAGTTGTAATTCGCTCCCGACGAATGTGATAATGGTACTTATCCAAGCAACCTTGAATCAAGAGTACTTGTATCACCATAAAAGCCAGAGTCCACGCCATGCGAAGCCACTGTGCTAACATAAGTAGAATGGCCTCGATTGTCACCACGCCAGACTTTCTGAGGCGCTAGTCACAAGTCTAATTTCAGAGGAGCCTCACATCTCTGATGAAGTGACACAAGAGCGTTCACCTCCAAAATAATAATTCTCACCGAGTTTGGGAACGAGCTGCTGGAAATGTTCTAATAAGTACTATCTGACGTCGAAGATGAATCCCAGGTAGTTTACCCTTTAATAAACGCCAAGGCGGTTTCGCCTCTCATTAGTATATGGGATCTCAATCACATCCCAATGTAGAAAAAAACCAAAATAATTAATATTTTAAAGTATATTTCCATGAGAGAAAATAGTTAATAATTTAATCAGTAAAGTAACTCAAAATTGTTTATCTTCGATTAAACTTGTATTTTGAATAATAAAAGAGCGTGTGAATCCACGAATCTCAAAGGATATCATAGCAACAACCGTAACTCAAAGAGAACATAGTTAAATGAAATATCTGTCGAGTATTAACACTTCCAGCATCAAAGCTACGGCCAGCTTCAAAGAGACCAAGTTTCTATGGACCTGAAATGTAATGTGGTATATTTAATTATTCTAGCTTTATCCTTTTGTCAACGTCCGCACCACAGCTTTCTGTACCTACTTCACTCGCTTATATAATAAATAAAGAAACACTCCTAGTGTTGCTCAATGTTCAGTAGTTGTAAACAAGCCAAATAAACGTGAATTGAACATTGTATGTAGATATAATATAGCTAGTTAGTTCCGCTCATAATATTAAGAAGTTCAAACGCGTCACGTTTTGAGCGCACCCCATAGAATGAGCAACTTTTTATCATTAACGCTGAAAATGTCGGCTCAGCGGCTGCCGGGATAGCCATCATCCGGGCGAGGGGGTGCTGGGTGGTGGCACGTAACACTTTAGATAACATACACAAACACATAAAAGGAGTAATACAAAAAAAACAATTAGAGACCCTAAGTATACATGCTACTCCACAATTTGAAACACCTGTGTCTAAAGTATGAACAAAAAGGTCATAGGATCAGCATTTGCCAGGTAGTAAAATACTGCCTGGCGCTGATATTCTGCAAATGCCAATGGGCTACGTGATTGAAACGCTACTTCAACTATAAAATTTAAATAACCATGTGGGTCATCATGATGAGCGGTATCTACTCATGAACACCAACAGAATCCGTAAAATTGTAGATACATTACCGACCTATACGGATACATTTTTCGGGACTTCGGAAATATTACTCATCGTATGAAATGTAACAGCAAACTATCATCACATCGGCTTATTGAGACTGTGTTATGAATTTCTACATTATTTGAGATATTCTAATGGTTCATTAGATTTCGAAACAAAATTGGAATTTTAATACTTTGCAAAAATCTACCTAATTCAGAAGTTGAATTATTTCTACACAGCTTTAGATATAATTAGTTTAACAAAGCATAATACGAATAGAAATAAACTCGATTCGAAAACATAGCTTTCAGAAGATCAGATCATGTAATAGATTCAAAAAGACTTTTCAATAAGCTTTTACACTGAGTATTCGAACAAATACCGAATGTTACGCGTGTTCACAATGGCCCAGTGAAAATGTTCAATATAAACGAATCTCGGAATAAAACGTGACAGAGGAAAAATCATAACAATTGAAATGAGATAATGTTTTGCTGCGATAGGCAGATGAAACCGCCGCCAAACCGCTAATGGTATTTCAGTTATCGATTAACACAATATTTCATCGTGGAAATATCAAATGAAGGATTATATCTTTTCTATATTATATTTATTGTTCATTTATTTCTATATTGTGTTTCACAAAATAGTCCCAGGGCTAAATTGTATGCAGGTTATACCCCAGTTCAATTACAAGTCTTCCTCTTGGTCGCATTCTTCAGTATTGAAGGTCGTTTCCTTAAAAAGCTTTGACTGCTTGTTTTGTGAGCTGTTTCCACATTACCCGATTTTCAGTTCCTTTCAAAGCAATTGTTCAAGGGAGACCAGTCAAGGTTCTGATCACACCAACGGCTAGGTAAACGGCATTATCTGTCGCCTTCTATTTTCCCACCACAAGCAATTTATGTAAATTTTAATTTATTTTTAACAGTAACGAGGCACTAAGGTGCGGATGCACTGTATAAACCAACATTGTTCAAGTGTATGTAAAATGTTTTATGGGTGATGCAATTAGATAGCAATAAGAGCATCTAAGAGCATCGAAAGTGGTAGAGCCACGCTGTAGACACATTTGTCTACAGCATGAATGGGCCGGCTCGACCGGGGTATTACCACTGTCTCACAGAAAACCAACGTAAAGTGACAGTTCACTGTCGCGTTTCGTATGGTAAAGTGAGATATCCGGAGGCCCAGATTCCCCCTTCCCTTCCCTAATCCCTATTCCTGTCCTTTAAGGCCGACAGCGCATACGTGATACTTTCGGTATTGTGGATGTTCATGGGCGGTGGAGATCACTTAACATCAGGTGACCCATACTACTATAGACTACATATAAAATCCATGTGACAATAAAATATTATTCTAGTATTCTCACAGTCATTATACGTAATGAAGAAACCTTCATTCTAAGTAATGACAATTCACCCTAGATATAGTTGTTTTCATTTTTCGGCAAATATAGTGAATTAAATTCCGTTTGAGTAGTTGCTGGAGATCTTGAAAAATTGCTCTTATCACTGCCGTATTGATCGTCTCATACGGGTCAAGTAGGTCCTTACTTCATGGGTATTGCCCAAGTAAGTTGTGATGAATTTATGCTGTGCGTCTTCAAGCGCTTGCAATGATGTAATTCAATGGTGAATTTGGCCCTGGATTTGTAAAGTGGAAGGCGAATTCAAAATTACTGATTTATTATCACTAAAAGAAATGAACGTTTACCCTCTTTAGCAGAAATTACCTTGAATGACGGATTGAATCCCCGTTCTTCGCTAACGTCTGTTCCAAATGAAATAAATTAAAAACATCCGTTGTGTCTTTGAGTGTTCGATAGAAAATGTCGTGAGTCTATTGTTTCGCCACGAAGCAATAAATGCAATGTCTCAGGTCAATAATAGCAATTCCACCTTGCCACTGAGACAGCACAGGCGCTGCTCCAGCGAACTTCAATGCACGCAATGGTCACACTCATCCATCATTGAGCAAATGAAAGGATACGAGCTGTAGTCAATCAATCATATTGAAATGCTTCTCGATTCAAACCAACACTTGAAGCAATTTTTCTTCCACGGGGAAGATTATCACGTCGTTGATATGTGCGACAGGCTCGTTGACTTCTCATTACCTACTGAGCCGTTTAACGTATAGCAGAAAGGCAATACCTCTTCGTTCTTATGTTTGTAGTAGGAAGTCCAGCCATACTAACTCGGCGCTCTTATGCCCGAGGAAATACCTCGAGGTCGAGACGAACAAAAAAATCGTCTAAAGGTCACAGCTCAATAGAGCCACCCGGCACCCGACCCGCACCGTCTCGCCTCTAGCGGTTAGTATTATTTATATGAACCTTTATGAATATGCGCTCAGTAAATCAACTCCGTAGCGTCATCGGAACACCTCGGTCGTAAGCCGTCCACGCGTGGACGGTGAGTTGACTACTCGGTGACAACTCGCTGCTCGCATGCTTGCCTCGCTTTGTTGTGCATTGCCAACGCACAAGCCCCAAGATTCTCCACGCGACGTTTACTGGTGACAACGCGGCGTTCACCCGTGGACCACCTGCCGACAACGAGTGGACGCCGAGTGACGAGGCAGTACGAGTCGGGTGCCGGGTGGCTCTAATGTGCTGCGACCTTTAATCAGTTAATCTTTTCTCAAGATATCATCTAAAAATACCTACGTTCCATACGAAATGTATGAGATAATGAATATTCTCCATACATTTATTTTCGTGTTTCTTTCCCTTTGTAACACAAAATAGAACAAGACGAAATAAATAATTAAAATAAATAGTTATTCTACTATTCGGGGCGGACCAAATCCAACAAATCAAAGATTATTAAAATCGGTACAGCCGTTTTTTTAATTACATATAAATGTAACTGGCTTAATAGATTAATTTTGATATGTGTAGTTATGTTTCTACTCGTTACAAAACCTATGATACAAAATCTAAGGAGCATTTGTTGCCATTGAACGTATAATCGTTGTAGTAAAAATTAGAATACAAAAAATATATCCAAAGAAAATTCACAGACAATAGTACCCGACAATGTGCTTCGAAAGAAATGGGTGAAGTTTGTTGGATTCCAGTTAGACAAGAATTTCACTTTAATTTAAAAAGTTTAGTATAAAGATTTTTTTACCATCCAACTAAGTTAATTCTCAAATCGTTTTTAAAACAAAACACATTTTTCTTAAACATAACTTAGCATTATTATCTGAAGTATGCAACATCGAGAACTGTGAAAAGGGAAAATAATATCTATTGGCGTGTCGTCAATTTCGTCGAAAGGCACTCGTGTTGAAGTGAATTTAATAATAATATTTGAATAAGTTGAAAAAAGTCACTCAATAGCCGTAGAACGTGCAAAAACCAGTTAATGTTATTTAGATTTTCGTCACTCCAGAACCCAGATTTTGTATAGAAAGAAATTTCGTCTTATCGTAAACGAATATTTAAGTTAGGCAGTAGGCACCAAATCAGTTCGGTTGTGAAGGGAGCCCTCAAATGTAAATGAACCGAGACGAATCTAGTAGTCTATAAAAGTAAATGGTTGATTTCAAAGCTTTCGCTTCGATCCGCGGACATTTTTTCTTTTTCCTCCGGGGTTTTATTACATGTGCCAGTACATGTCATTGAGTCCACATTCCATGTTGACCCCATAAGGATTCTTTTAGGTACGAAGAATAAACAAAGACAATAAAAGTAGTTCGTTGTAAAGGAATTATTTCGTGTGGTGAGCATAATAATATGATGTTCCACAAACTTATTTCGTTTTAGAAATGAGCAAGAAAATTGTTATACATGTTAATGGTAATCACCATCGTGAGGTGAAATACATGTCTCGAACATAATACCTTGTACCTTGATTTTTTTACTTTTTATTTTATTACACAACTAATTCTGGTTACCATATACCCGTATAACTTGGGTTATTAGGTTTTATATTTAGTTTTGTAAGAAGGTTACTCGTTGAGCCCACGTTGGGCGCCAGTTTGTAAGACGTTTTCTTCGTTGAGCTCCATATTGGGTGCCAGTTTGTAAAGAAGGTTTTTTCGTTAGCCCCAGGTTAGTCGTCAGATGAGAAGAGGTTTCGTGTGGATGATGATTATGGATGATGTGAAACGCCGGAAAGAATAAAGCAACGGAGTTGAGCAAACATGGTTTACTGTGATAGATAACCAATACGTTACAACAAGTAATCGTAAATCCATTCCACGATATGGAAGCGTTAAATCCCTCAGCATCTATTGATACATTCCAGAATAGTCCCATGCAATAGAACCTAATAGGGAAGCAAATAGTAATGTTATAATGTACTATGCGTATATGTTGGTTTTCCATAATACCAAAGTTAGTCTAACAAATCGACAACTGATCAAGATCATGTTTTGTGTGATAATCTTAACACCGCAATACATTATTTTGTTAGCACCACCTATTATCGTATAATAGAAGTCATGGCCATACAATACAATCGCGCTTGAATTATTACTAGGGTTTGATGCAGTTTGAAATATTATACGTATATTGAAGTATAACAATAGGTATTTACTATTCAACTGGCCATAATTTATACTATTTTTAATACGGAAAACACCAGCAAACGGGCTACGACTTACATCCAGAAATTGAAGAGATGAATCCTAATACACCTTGCAGAACTGTCGTCATATATGTAGTCTGATATATAAAACTAAATAAAGCCAGTTACGGACAGCAAACGTTAGCCATCCATTCAACATATTCATCCATACAGAAACGCATGAAAAAATGTAATGCCAGAAATTGCAAAGCACTATTTAAAATTGCCGAGATATTGGCAGCGATCCAAACTGTGATTTTTCTCTCTTGATTGTTTCAATTATTTTTATTTTGTGATTTTTATACCTTATATCAACAGGTTTATTTTTCTATTTAAACAGCCGCTTCTAGATGTTACTTTAGTCCATCAGAGAGAGTCCATCCAGAAATAGATTGTCCATCTGGGTAGGTACCACTGCTTTGTCTCTTATGCCGCAAAGCAGCAACGTCTAAGCTTCAATATCTATAAACTGGAACCTAAGTGTTCCAGCTTAAAGACATAAGCGTGTGGCATTATGAGGCTTAACATTGTCGACAATGCAGTGCTGTTTAGTAACTATGTTACTATTCTACTACTATACTTACTACTATTTAAAGTTCTGGATGTTGTTACTACTATATATATAGACGTGGCTATCTGAAACAAATTAAAAAACATAAGCAGTTAGGACTACCGACAGAAGTGAAAACTTAAAACTACGAGTATTGAATTAGAGCGTCCATGAAGTAGTAACTTTTTGTTTATGATCGCTTGCCATTATGTAATTATAGAAATTCATAGGCGTGCTTATGTCAAAAGTAAAATAATCTGAGCGTGACGGTCACGCGAGTTCAGTTTTTTTCCCCATTCCAAAAGTGGCCAACGTGCCTAAAGAAGTTTTCGCTTCAAAATTAAAAAGCCATTTGAACAAATCCGCATTCTCATCGAGTGAAATTAAAACCAACATTGTTAATAATAATGATTTTAGCGATAACACTTTAAAGTTATTAAATGAAAGAAACATTTTAACGGAGAATCTTCGAGAATATAGGCTTTAAAAATATATAGAAAATCGTTATGAAAAATGAGAATGCTACGGTCCGATGGTTCCTTTATGTGAATTCCTTGGAAATTGCTACAATACCCGGTCTGATTGCATTAGCCTCCTGCCATCCACTTTGAGGGAGCTAAGTGAATGGTCTTTAAGACCAGTATGATTTTACTGTTATTGCAACATTACCTAATGGACTGATTTAAATGGCACTTTACACCTAACAACATTGTTTTGCTTTGTTGCCTTCGCATCTTTTATAGCTGGTTTATCAGCTAATTAGTTTACGTACATGTTAACAGCAGATTTTTTACCTTTTTGATAAATTAATTTAATTAATTACTGCCGATGATATAAGGGTATATGTACATATATTATATAAGGGTTTTTATTTATTTACTAGATTTATTTGATTAATTAGGGAATTTATAGGGAGCAGTCAAAGTTTCTTATAGATAACTAGCTGTTGCTCGCGGCTCCGCCCGCGTGGAGGTCATGTTTGGGAGAAAAAGTATACAATACAAAATACCAATATTAATGCGTTTAACTTAAAAATGACAGATTTTCATACAAACTTTCATTCCCTATTTTACCCCGTTAGGGGCGGAATTTTCAAAAATCCTGAAACATATATTTTTAATTTTTAACTAAAATGCCAAATACAAATTTTCATGAATTTAACTTCAAAAATCACGGATTTTCATACAAACTTTCATCCCCTATTTTACCCCCTTAGGGGTGGTATTTCCAAAAACCCTTCCTTAGTGGATGCCTACGTGATAAAAGGTACCTACTGTCAAAATTTCAAGTCTCTAACCCCAGCCGTTTAGGCTGTGCGTTGATCGATCAGACAGTCAGTCAGTTTCTTCTTTTATATATACAGATTTCTTTTTATACAATTGCATCTGCCATCTGCTCCATTCCACAGCCTCCATGGAGTATTAGGTGATTAGCCAGCTGTGAAACGGGACGCCGCTAGTTCGATCCCCGCACAGACAAAAATGTTTATGTGACTCTTAGTTTCTGTTACCCACGACCCATGATAAGCGTATACTATGGGGTATTTATTACTAGGTTTTACCCGCAGATTTGCTTGTGTAATTTCGGTTATCGGCTCATAGGAAATTGAAACCCTATAGAAATTTATTTCACTTTTTTGGTTGGTTTTTTCTTTTGTTTTTCTGGGCAACTCTTGGACTTTTCGCTACCTACAATTTTTTTCAGAGTACTTATCGATAATTAGCCGCATCAGTCTAGCTGTTCTCAAGTGATGCGCTTACCATAAAATAATTTTAATTAGATTTATACATTACCTTATATCCTTGAACAGTTCATTTTGAGAACTTGGACTATAATATAAATAAAGAAACTCGATTATTGTACTGCCATTTCGATATGTCTTACTTTGGTTCAATCAATTTTCTTTGTACGTCAAAACAGCCTTTAATACTTTCCTTTTTGTATATTACTACAAATTACATTATTTTATTGCATATTTTATTTTATTATAGAATTTGTTTGCATTTTTAACGCCACAAATTCTTCAAAGGGCATTCGGAAAACATTTGCTTCGTTAGATATAACTGGCACTTACCTATCACAAACAACTAAATTAATCAGTAAAGATTACAACTACAGATGGCTCGTCGGACCTGACAAAATTATTTAAAGAAAATTACGCCAGTTAATTGGGTCAACTGAATTGATTTGTTGCTCACCATAACAAAACGATAACAATAGAAAAAAGTATATCTGTTATAGTATGCTCTGTTTATCACTATTTAAGGTATTCATCTCTCACTATCAGGGTAAATAAAAACTTTTAACCCAATTGAAATACTGCTATGAAAGGAACAAATCAGAAAATACAATTTGAAATATTGTAAGCCCGGCATGCCCGTTTGCAAGCGAAATATGAAATGTGCTGCTTTGTTGGGAAACGTTCATTGATTTGCAATTTAGCCCAAATAGCTAGCCTAAGCCCAATTACACTTTTATAACAAGTAATAAGTATCTACAATTGTAAAATATAGTTTTATATCGTCAGCTTCCGTGGCGCAGCGGACGAGTAGCCGGCTGTGAAACGAGAGGCTGTGGGTTCGATTCCTGCACCAAGACAAACGCTTGTTCAACAGACTTATATTTGTTTCGGATCTACGTATTGTGGGACCTTTGTCCCTCACAGCACTTGAGACCCACGATACAGGTTTTACCTAGTGTGGGGTTAGAACTATAAGTGTGACTTTGGGTGTATTATATTAAAAATGTATCTAGATAGTGATAACACTTTTATTACTGTGTATAAATGCGCCTGACCTAACGCCGTGTTTCGCATGGTAAGTGAGATATCCGGAGGCCCAGATTCCCCCTTCCCTTCCCTAATGCCTATTCCTGTCCTTCAAGGCCGACAGCGCATACATGACACTTCAGTATTGTGGATGTTCATGGGCGGTGGAAATTACTTAACATCAGGTGACCCACTGGCTCGTTTGTCGGACTATGCTATAAGAAAAAAAGGGATCAGAGAATAACATAGGCTACTTGTTATCCCGGAAAATATATATTCCCACGGGATAGTTTATTTGTTTTTCGCAGAGCAAGGAATCAATATCTATGATTTTTTTACATAGTGGTGGTTTAGGAATTAGAGAATGCCATAGGAAAATACTATAAAAATGCACGGTTCCTATGGCATAGCAAAATATAGAAATATCTTTGAAATATAACTACCACGCGGGTGGAGCCGCGGGCAACAGCAACAACATATAACACAATGATTATTTAATAAATACTTTATACGAGTCTCATTTTAATTCAACGTCATTAACTCAGTGATTACGATCGGCTTTATAAAGGAATAAAGCTCGGCTCATTAACCTTTTACTTCGCCGATACCCGATATAATTTAAATTTCGAAATGAGTATAACGTAGAATCCCGAAATTGTTCACTGATCAAATATTATAACAATGGAGTTGAATTTTTCAAAAGTTCCAGTAGCGCGTCTATTGTGCGATCAGCTGATTTAGCTCTGAGTGGTTCCGGAAACTGGAGATATTAAACTGAAACTAGTAATATTGCCAGTTATTGATATAGCTAAGCGCCGATTATTCCTTGACTTCGATTGATTGAGAAATTGTTCGCTGGGAGCGCTAACGTAGGCTTGTCATGCAAATCAGGAAGTAAATGCACACTTATCTCTATCATAGGCGTGTCTGTTATGAAAATATTAGTTTACGCCAATTGAATAAGCAATAGTTTGATATTTCAGTATCTATAATACAATTTTATTATAAACAATATCTTGTTTTTTTTATTTGTTCTGGCACGGCAAAGTGACCACTGCACCTAATGGTAAGCGCAATGCGGTCCAATTAGAGTATCGAATAGCGAGAGACGATGTATCCCCCGCGACTCAACACAATCATGCCGGCCTGCTTCTTCACACTACGCCATGGGCAAGAAGAAGAAAAAGCGGTCGAGGGTCTATTGTCAGTGTACTCAGAAGGCCGCAAAACGGCCAAAACATCGTACCCCAACTCTAGACACCCAACAAAAAACCGATACTTATTATTTTTCTACTACTTACCATCCCTCCAACTTGTTGCATGAAGCGTGAGTTTTATTAAGTGCAAATCGTTTGTTGCAGGAGAAGCGATGGAAAATGAGAAAGCAGTGGAACAATGACAGCATGTCCCCGCCGCGAGCGATGACCCTGCAGGGCGCCGGGGGTCGCGTGGCACCCGCGGCGGCGGATGCTGCGGCGGCGGACCGCGCCCGGTGCCCCGCGCCCCGCGACACCCTCACACATTTCATACAAAATATCACGCTTATTAGGCTATGTCTACAATACATACGGCCGATGTCAACGCTATATCAAATTGCTCACGCCTCTCTTCCGCGGCTGCGTGTGAACTTTAATTTTTCAAAGCGTCCGCTAGTCAAATTAAAAGTTGTGAATAATATATTAGGTTTTCGAACTAGGACAGTATGTTATGGTGTTAAATCGTTTTTAGTGAAAACAATAGTGCAATTATTCGTTGTTGCCAAATATGTTATGGGGTCGAGACGTCCGCGGCAGGGAGGGCGGAGGCGCGGGTGGTGTGGGGGCCGTGTGCTCTTCTTGCTGTGGCTGAGTGGATGCGGCGGCCACAGCGAAGGTCGACGCGACAATGACCTGCACATCGGTGGTATTTTCCCTATGGAAGGAGAGGGCGGCTGGCAGGGCGGGCAGGCCTGTATGCCCGCCGCTGAACTCGCGCTCGCAGATGTCAATGCCAGGTCGGACCTTTTGTCCGGCTTCAAGCTACTGCTCCACAGCAATGACAGCAAGGTACCGTTGATTTAGATAATTTTTAGCGCCACGATAGGCAGACGAGCAGAAAGGCCACCTGATGGTAAGTAGTCACCGCCGCCCATACACTTCTGCAATGCCAGGGCACAGCAAAGCCGCTGCCTACCGTTAATATCATTTAATAAGTCTAATTAATTTGTTATATATAGTCAATATTCTTAATTTACTGCAGAACAACTTACGATACGCCGATATTAATATTAGCATGATAATATAGTCCTAACATACATTTGCTGTTCTGTATGACAAGCACTTAATCCATAAAGTAAATCCAGCCAGCTGACTGCCTTCGTTGTAATTAACAAAAAGGGATCGTATTTCGATCCAACAGGAGCCCGCCATAAATCCGAAATGAAGTAAATTCATACTCTGTAATAAAGTAATGAAGCAGACGCTCAATTCAATTATTATTAAGAATTTATGAATATCTCATAAAAGAACATTTTATTGAAATAATTTCCGCGTACGGTTAGAGGTAATTTTTAAATTTATCGATTTATATTACTCACTCACGAATGGTCGATGCCATCACTTTGATGTTGATAATGGGGATTGCAGACGATAACTGTGAAAAACGAAGCCGATAACACAATGGGTGAATTTATTAGGGATAACGTCCACACAATAGTCTGTACAAAGGCGGGATGAAGCAATTTTATTGAGGTCGGATGTCCAATGTGCACGGATTAATTTAACACACCGTAATTTTTTTCTTATTACACTATCTTATATTTGATTCTTGTAAATTTATTAATGCTCAATTGCCAAAAACCATTGTCGTCAAGTTCTATTACGAAAGTCAAAATATATTATATATAAGTAAATATCTTGATATATCTATTATCAGCCGTTTTGTTTATTGTGATGCGAACCTAAAAAGTCAAAATAATAATATAAGCTTATATCAAGTACATAAAAATCTACAATTAATACATTTTAAACATACGTAGATATACACTCGCGCCTGTTATCCCCGAAAGGGTAGGCAGGGGTGTAACCAGTACTCCCACTTTACGCCGAATTTATTACGGTCCCATAATGTGCTAGGAGGCGAGCCTATCGCCATACCGGGCACAATTCCAGTCTCCGGGTTGATACTGAGTATGTCTAAATAGAAAAACCCAATATCACTTTACCCGAACCGGGGATGCGCAATTACAACTGCGCCGCCGAGGCAGTCAAAGTCAACTGTCAAAGTCAGGCAGTTAGATTTTAAAATCAATAAAATTAGACTTTATATTTATATTAAGAATTATGAAGAATTAAGACTATTCTAATAGTAAAAAAAATTATACGTGTAACTAAAAATCTAAATCGAAATCAAATATTAATTGAATCCATAAAATGTTATGCATTATTTAGATTCAGTCAATCTTTTTTACTTTACCGCCAGTTCTGAATGCAGTTTCGCTATAGAAGAACGGACAAGAAACTGTAGCGTTGCTCTTTTCGAACACTGTGTAACATATTTGGTCATACAATGAATATACGATTCAATTTTGATTACATTAGATTCGAGCAGCTCAACGTAGTTTATACATGTCATTGTGTGTGCTTACTGTACAGTCTTTAACTTCTTGTACTACATTTGTAATGTATCTGAAACCTAAATATGTTTAGTAATTGCATTCTATACTTCGTCTAGGGAGTTTTCTTAAGTATTAAAAGTAGGTTTTGATAAATAATACTAAAAAATAATTTTGCTAAAATCAGGTTCCGCAAAAAATCTTGTGCCATTTACGTCTTGATGACTAAAACGATTTCATAATTTCGAGCTGAATGATAAATGAACATCGATCAAAAGGTTTTTAGGAATATTTCTTCTTCATGATTTAGAAAATTGACTAATTTTCTGTGTAGATAATTATTGTTAATATAGTATATAATATCAAAATACTTTTAAAGTTTATGTTATTTCATTGTATCAAATAGAAACATAAGAAAATACAAAAAAATGTGATATAAAATGGTTTATTTCATAGTGGTTCTGATCTATACTATAATAAAGCTGAAGAGACACTTTGTCTGTACATGAAATATTTTTGAAAAATGTTGATTGTAACATATTTTATTACCGATATAGAACCCAAAACAATGGTTTTTGGAATTATTGTCTGTTTGTCTGTCAAGTCATCACGTAAAGTACTGTATAACGACAAAAGAATCGTCAATAAAAGCATTGAGTGTATCTCGAGGTAACATTTAGTCTTTAGTTCATATAAATCGGTGCATTCAATCAATAGTAATACCTGTTTGAACGAATATCTGTATCATGCAAAGAGTAGAGAGAAATGAAATGGTTTTTATAAATAGTATAAATATAAATAAATAAATAAATAAGTCTGCCAACCCGCATTAGGCCAGCGTGGTGGACTAAGGCCTAACCCCTCTCATTAGTAGAGGAGGCCCGTGCCCAGCAGTGGGACAATGTTTAATACAGGGCTAGTATTATTATTAAATAAATAACGCCCAACAGCCACACACATAGCCCCGACCCCACACTAAGATACGAGTCTTGTGTTGTGGGTATCAGGGACTACGAGAGACTTTCGGTCTCACAACACCCAGACCCGGACACAAATATCTGTCTATTACACAAACATTTGTCCCGGTGTGGGAATCGAACCCACGGCCTCTCGTTTCACAGCCGGCTTCTCGCCAACTGCGCCACAGAGGCTGTCAAGCTGTATAAGATAACTTCCACGCGGGCGGAGCCGCTGGCAACAGCTAGTTAATAATATAATCATTCTCAAATTACCAGCGTTTGATATATGATGATACAACAAAATCTCATTGCAGCAAATTCAATATCTACCAAAATCCCCTCGAATATAAAGGCAGTCAAAACCAATATGCGATTATAAAGCTGACGCGACATTAGTTCAACTATTCGCGACGGATCTTCGACGCAATTGCGCTCACAATGATTTTCATTATACCCTCCATTGAGTATTCTGAGCCTCGCTGAACCGATAATCGGGTCTAGATAATTTGATACTGCTATTTGTATTTGGTTAAAATGTTCTCAAATGGTATTTGCAAATAGATGTCTATATGGCAAATATGCTGATATTTGAAGCAAGATTAGTAAAATAGTCCCTGTGGTTTTAACCGTAGTCAATACTGACTATTGTAAAAAAAATTCATTGTTTAAATACATACCCTTTCATCTATAGTTACACTTGACCATTGTGAATATTTTTTACAAAAATAAAAAACAAACATGTCTGACTATTTCTGACTTTAATGATAGTGATAACTTGACTACAGTTGAAACAATAGGACCTAATTGCAGATTACAAATAAAGAAACCCTATTGGAGAGCAGCGATAGCCTAGTTGAAAGTGTTACAGACTGCCAAGAGGAGAGTCGCTGGCTCGATACTAATTTAAATGGCATACACATCTGACTGTTCGTAGTTACATAGGTATTCTTTGTTAATAAGTCTTGCTTAAACGATGAAGGCAAAACATCGTGAGGAAACCTGAATGCCTGAGAAATCTACGTGAAGGCACGTGAAGGCACGTGAAGTCTGCCAACACGCCGGTGGCCAGCATGATGGACTAAGGCCTAACGCCTCTCATTCATTAGTACCGGAGGCCTATGCCCAGCAGTCGGACAATATGCAATACAAGTATTATTAGTTTATATTGGATGCTCGAAGTATTGACGTGCTAAGCATAGTGGTAAACAAAAAAAAAACTTCGAATAATTAATACAACTCTTTGTCTCTCGCTACTTGATACTCTATCTGGACGGCACTGCGCTTACCATCAGGTGCAGTGTGGTAAATTTGCCGCGCCAGAATAAAAAAAAAAAAAAAAAAAAAAAAAACAACGTACAGACAGATAGACGCCGAATATTTTTATAAGAATTCTATTTTATTTATTTAGTACGCAACCCTAAAAATATAGAATATATAGCAATGCGTGGAGAGATTAATGGATTTGCACAAAACAAAAGAGTAAAGGCATAAAGTACCAATAGTAATTTACTACACTAAACTATCTTTAAACAATATAAAATTTAGTTATCATACGTCTTGTGTGTAGATTAATTCATATACAATTTAACCATAAAAGCAGCAAAGCAATTAGTATCCGATTAAATACCAAAGACTTCAACAAGTCATGAGTAGCTAATGACAAGGAGTAATGATAAAGTGGAAGCTAAAAGCGGCTTAGCGAAATTAATGTAAATTGAGGATTTAGTGTATGAAGCGAAATTAATGGATTACTGTGGTGCCATTATTAATGTATAGTGCAATTAACAGTGCGAGCCGGGCTTGGGAGCGAGCGTTATGTATAATCTGCTGTACAACCCGCCGCAAAAGTTACTGCTGTTGGCTGGCTGCTCTACCGTCTGCACCACCGTCGCCGAAGCCGCTAAGATGTGGAATCTCATGGTTGTACGTATACATCTCTTTACATCATACTGTTTTCTGATTTACGAGTACATGACTGATTGCTAGATCATTAATAAGCTGAATGGAACTGAATGGTAGATGGTGATAGTGCTTAAGTGCTCTCAATAGGTAACGTCGTTATGGATGGATTGTTTACTATGTATGAAAGAGTGTGTGGGTAGATACTATCGTTCTATCTATTTCTGTAAACACTTATTCCCTATTTATCAATATCTTATTATTAAAAGTTATATTTATAATTTTTTATGAACTGTTTATTTACTGTGTTGTTCAGAGGTAATTTCAGTATGTCAATTTAGTTTTGTTTCAAATCACAACAGAACATTTTTCACTTTTGTCCCGACTTTAGTGAATTCCATGACATTGGCGGAATCATCGCGATTACGTGGAAGCCATAACGCAAAAAACAACAATTTCTATTTGCTGTTATTTTTATTTGAAAGCCATTTAAACAACAGGACATTAGGAGATAACTTACATCTTCTCAGAGTGATGAGCGCAGTGCCCCGGCATGTTTTACTTTGGTATTATAAGTGGTGTTACCGCTGCTATTTATTTGCAAGCGTGACACTCAGCGTTAGGCGGCTTACTTCTTCTCTCGTTCTTAATTATTTTATAATTAATAGATTCATCGAAAGAGTGTATGATTTGTTTAAAATAACAGGCTTAGTGAAAAATATAATCAAATGTATTAGGTTTACTAAATTATCTTAATCGACAGATAAATAAAATACTCATTGCGTAACTAATTCAAATAGCATTCTATTTTACATAACGATATGACTTCTTTATCAAAAAGGTCATCTCGACCTATATTTGAAAAATGTTCAGTAACGAATTCATCAAGAACATAGCAAATGACAGATTGAAGACAAACAAGGTTAGGTTCTTATAATGGGATACGAGTTTCCCATGTTGTCACTAAAGACTGTACCGTTGGAACAGGGCCAAAATATTTGGTTGTATAATACATTCTTGGCATGTAGAAGTAAATTAGTGGGCTTGAAATTCTCAACTTCTTTCAAGAATGGATATGTACAAGTACCTATGTACATTCTTGTTATTTTTCTAAAAGGGGTTTAATTAATCGATGTTTATAACGAAAATAATTCAAAAGTTTTCAATTGGTTGCTTAACTGGCAGTTCTTTATAAATGATAAATCGCTCACATATGTAAATTTGTAATTTGTTAATCCTTTTAGTATATAACTTTTAGTATATTCTTAGTGGTAGAGCCACGCTGTAGACATATTTGTCTGCAGCATGAATGGGCCGGCTCGACCGGCGTAGTACCACTGTCTCACAGAAAACCAACGTAAAGTGACAGTTTACTGTCGCGTTTCGTATGGTAAGTGAGATATCCGGAGGCCCAGATTCCCCCTTCCCTTCCCTAATCCCTATTCCTGTCCTTTAAGGCCGACAGCGCATACATGATACTTTCGGTATTGTGGATGTTCATGGGCGGTGGAGATCACTTAACATCAGGTGACCCACATGCTCGTTTGTCGGACTATGCAATAAAAAAAAAAAAACATAAAAGAATTTCGGCCACGTTGTAAATTAGCTCGTTAATATATCCGATTGTAGATGAGAATGTTTAATTTGTTCCTAATTTCATTGACAATTCAAACCTGGATTTGTATTCCCTTGGTCACGTACAGACTCATATGTGTTTGTTACGTGATTTAATACAAAAAATAAAGTAACAAAAGTTTTTTTAATTCATAAAAAGTACACCGACTTCAATAAAAAACAAATTATGGGTCCCTATAAAATTTGATGGTTGCCCTCGATTTTTCTGAGATCCCATTATCAGCTCCTGAATTGGTGCCAATGGGACCACCTGGGAAGTATACCCTTTTAAACAAAAAAAGAATTTCTCGAATCGGTCCAGGCGTCTTCGAGTAATCAGGGAACATACATGAAAAAAGATTCCGACAAATTGAGAACCTTCTCCTTTTTTTGAAATCGGTTATAAACAATTTTAATTTGCCCATACGTCGAGTCTAAATTACTCTTGACCACAAATGAATGAAAAACAACAATGGCAGCGCCATACCCATTTTTATAAACGAGGGTCAAGCTGGGCACATCAGTGTTAGGTATTTTGATCAGTGATTGGTTAATGGTGTACGAGTGATTTGAAGGGTTGTTTATGAATTTTGGATTGGACTGACGAACAAAGCTGCGTGTTTTTTCTGAATTATTGTTTATTTTTAACATATTCTATAAGTACATAATTTTACAAATATTTATAGCAATAAAGACATCATTAAAAGTTGAGCGGCTTAAGTATTTCTACGAAGTTGTTTTTAAGTGCGTAATACATGCTCTTTATTAATTTGACGATCGAAACACTTGCTAAAGTCTCTATCTATAGATATTAACTAAATATAATAATGTTTTAGCTGTGTTATGGTGCTTCTTCGCCGGCGCTGTCGGACCGAGCACGGTTCCCGACCCTGTTCCGCACCCACCCTTCTGCAACTGTACACAACCCCACGAGAATCAAGCTAATGCAGAAGTTTGGATGGTCTCGCATCGCTATTCTACAGCAGGCTGAAGAAGTATTCATATCCGTGAGTAGATAAATAAGTTTTATGGGATTGGTTACACTTTGTTATTTTAAAAAACTTCTGAAGAAGCTTGAAAATATTTTTTGTCTGGTACCCTTACGCCTTATGATCAGTTAATCGCATTGAATAGCCGTTGACGCATTTAAATATCTTCTTGATTATTGTCATTTAAATATTAGATACATATAAATGACTACTACATATTACATACATAACATTTCACCATAATAATTATTGGTGCGCTTATTTTCCTCACTTCCCATTAAAAAACATGTTAGCTTCTATAATCAATTATCAGGTATGTTGGTGACATTGGCAAAATTGTGGAATCGTTCCTCCGCAAATACCATTGAAACAACAAGAAGTATGCCACTGAAATGTATAGATACTGTAGTATATTCTCGCCTTTGATCTCTGATTTGAGAGATCCGCAGTTCCAAATTTTGGCACTTCGGCAAAGTGATATCAGGATTATCACCAATAAAATCGATCCCTAAATAACAATTCTTTGGTGATTTTGAGAAGTTACAGTCACTTGACTGTTTTACATCTTTAATCTTATAATAGCATATAATATAAAATTGATTGGTATAAAATGATTTTATTATGATTGAATATTAATAATTGATATAGAATTTCCTTCACTTTTTAAACTTAAGAACTTAACTTCTGCGTGTTGTCTACGTGTACATCACTCAGTATTGTCCACATAAAATTATATCATAAATAGAAATGCTCCTTCATGATTGCAGGTGCCCATCCAGAATTCCTTGCATCTTCCAATGACAGTATTGAAAATTTTAATCAATATCATAAATTTCGAAGCCTGCAGAATTATCTCCTGGTCCCCATTACGTCATCTAATAAAATGGATTTATGACGTCATTATAACTATAATTTCTGAAAGCATTCACCGTCCTGGATAACGATCTCTACATGTATAGCGGGGTTGTGGCTTATTCTCATATGTACATCCACACCTTCACATGTTTTCCATTCAAACAGTTGTGGAGCCCGACCGAGCAAGTCCATACATAGTGTGTACACTAAAGCGGTCCACAGTGTGGATTTGTTACCTTTCAGCGTTTGACTTCACTACTCTAATTTATATGAATGATATATTTTTCTATTAGAATTCCTTGTTATTTCAAGATTGAACAAATGTATGAATGATATACTATCATTTGATTCACACTCTGATTTAGAAGATAAAAAGCTTGGGAATATGTTTTTTTACAATAAAAAGCCATTTTTGTTTGAATTGGTATTGATTCATACTTTGCTTTCACGAATAAGTATGACTTTTATAGAAACCGATAAGAGCTTGTGTTTATCTTCTTTACTATGTTACCCTTCTTTTATATGAGAAATTTGTGCACGGTCGCTAAAACGTCTATGTTTCTGGCGGCGTCGTGTGCCAGGTTGATCGCTTACCTATAACATGGTTGAGTAACTAACCGAGTCTCTTGTCGTCCGATGATGGAAACGGGTTGGGGGGAATAAATTATGTAATTCTAAGGCACACTCGCCGAAATGTATCGGGTAAAAAACCGATAAACTGGCAACTTTATGAGGATCTTCAAAACACGATTAGAGCTAAAAATTTTGACGTCTATACCAGCATATTTGCCCAAAAAACTTTAGTTTTGCAGTCGACATAAAATAACTCTCATAAGTAATTAAAATATTCAACAACAAGTTATACGTGTCGTCTAGAAACTCTTAAGAAACACAATTACGAACCAGTCAAGAGCTGGTAAAAATTATTTACACAACCTGGAAAAACATATTTTGCTCTAAAAGTTCAGTCAACGAGTGAATTGTTCAAAAGTCGTTAGTATCTTTCGTCCTATTTCCAGTACAATAGACTTCAACTTCAACTTGAAGTATTACAAAATCAATCGAGCTCACATCTTGTTTGTTGATACCATATTATCTTTACGTTACATTGGCTTTCGATAATTCAACCTGTAGAACATACTTATCTAAACCAGTGATTATTTGTATCTACCACATTGTGCCAACTGAGTCGATGGTGCCATGGTAATGTTATCTATACAGTATAGTGACTCGGTCTATCCTTGGAATATTTACCTACAGCCGCGCGTTATGTAAACACGCGGTAGGGCCGCCCGCCAACAGTATTTTAATTTAATCTACCTACTTGAGATTCTTTGTAGTTTTGAGATTGTAAATATCATAAATTTTACTAGCTGTTGCTCGCGGTTTCGCCCGCGTGGAGGACATATTTGGGAGAAAAAGTATACAATATAAAATACCCATTTTCATGCGTTTAACTTCAAACATGACGGATTTTCATACAAACTTTCTTCCCCTATTTTACCCTCTTAGGGAAAGAATTTTCAATTTTTTTTTATTTTTAACTAAAAGGCCGAATACTAATTTTCATGAATTTAACCTCAAGAATGACGGTTTTTCATACAAACTATCATCCCCTATTTTACCCCCTTAGAGGAGGTATTTCCAAAAACCCTTCCTTAGTGGATGCCTACATCATAAAAAGTACCTACTGTCAGAATTTCAAGTCTCTAACCCGTTTAGGCTGTGAAAAAAAAATTTTATGAACGAAATATGAAGTGTACAATATATTAAAAAATAAAAATTACAATAAAAATACATGTTGTGTTTTTTGGTTAGTAGATTATTATTACCAACCTGTTGTTCTATATTCAATATAGTCTACAATTCGTCTTTGCCATATTCAGTAAGTTCTTATACTTGTACTGCTTACAAAACCATCACACCGTTCGTTCGACACTGGGACTGTTGTGGACCGAGTGCCGACCGAGCTCGAGGCGCGTATAACTCCGACCGATTGTATGGAGATAGCATACTGTATAGATAACATTACCGTCATGGTGCTGACGATTGCGTGTCTTAAGCCGTTCGAACGGCAATAGTTCGTATCGACGTCGAGTGGAGTATGACACGCTAAGCGCTTTGCTGCCGATTGACAAACGATCTTCGTGATTGGCCTTCGTGAATCTACAATGTCGATTTCATTGCGTACTGCGCAGACATCGTGCATTTTATAGGATACAAAAAAGTTTTATTAACACTAATACCGCTTTTTAGAAACGAAAACTCAAATATGTCTGATATTAAAGTTATGACAATGATACATGATTATCGATTCAAGTATTATATTATAATACTCACCCCTATTGACATGCGTATTAAGCGCTAACAAATAACCGGTAGGTCTTACGTACCACACACCACTCTTCTCATCACTCTAGGGCATTGATCAGACAAAAAAAGAAAATCGTGGGGCGTATCGTAACGTGAGTGAATATGTAAATAGCATTTAAATGATATGAGCGTTTGGCTGTTGATAAAAACTTCACGCGCTTCACTATATTATTTTTTGTATGCCCGTATAGGTATTATGCTGCGATTTTTTGTAAATTACTGCGCAAGGGGTGGTAGAAAAACAAATAACATCAGCGTATTAGATGTGCATCACACGAATAACAATACATAGTAACCGTTAGCCTGCCAGTGCTTTTATCTCTGAGAAAATGGATATAGAGTTTTCTTTCAAAATGCAGCTTCGTAAAATCTCATGTAGCTTACTGGAAAATAGTTTAATCTTGTTCCATTTATTCAGACTTTGTATTTTTAGCATAAATTTCAGGACTCCTGTGAGCTATAACTACAATAGATACTATACTAGGTTTTCGACGCAGCGTCGCTTGTGACTTTTTTGTCTTACAGCATATAGCGTAGCGATGTGGTGACAGATTTTAATTATCATCTTTGTTAACAATGTTGTAGAAATATTAAGTTTTTAATTACACCACAAGGGTTTTTAGAGTTACTATTTACTCAAGCGATAAACCGATTCATTCAATAACTTAAAAACAATAAATAGCTGGAGTTAAACATTTTTTTTACCGAAATTAAAATCAAATAAATAAATAGAAATAATTTTAATGAACCTATACTACGAATACATTTGTATATAACGAATGGGTCAGCAAATTATTTTTTTATATTTTAATGTACCTCGTTTTTACAAATACAATTTGGCTTACGTGCCATAACATGCTCGCCTGAATTGGAAATTGTAGCAACTCAACTCTTACCAACGCTTCAACGGTCACAACCATCACACTCCAAAGCTGTCTTTCAAATACGTCATTTACAGTCAAAGAAACAATATGCACATTTGAATATTGAACATTCGGACAGATTTTTTGTTATCTTGTTTCAAAACAAACTTTCATCCCCTATTTTACCCCCTTAGGGATGATTTTGAAAAAAAAAGTGAAACATGTATTTCTTTATTTCCTACCAAAAGCCTAAATATGAATTTCCAGATCCCTAGGTCAAGGAATTATGGATTTCCCATACAAATTTTGAACTCCTATTTGACCCCTATCAAGGTTGTTTTTTGAAAAAAAAGATAACTTATATCGTCCTTAAGAATATATTCTAGCTCCTTGCCAAATTTCATCACAATCTGGTCAGCCGTTTAGTCGTGAAAAGATAACAAACAAACAAATAAACAAACAGAGTTACTTTCGCATTTATAGTATTATTATGGATATACACAATATATTTCCTTAATTATAGTATTTAAGGTATATAAGCCAAATTTAAATAAATAAACCTATGATTGTGGGACATATACTTTTTTAAACGAGTCCGATAGTATTTTCACCTGCAGCACCTCTCGTATGAAGTTAGCTGACGTTTCAACATCACATACTCCGAGTGAGAGTTTCCAAAAATTCACTACATAACACGTGCACTCAAATAAGCCTTGTGAAATAATAAGCTGATTAAACGAAATGATTTATTCATAAAATATGTGCAGTAAAAAGTAAAATATAACCAAACTCAGGATTGGGCTAAAAGTATATGTCCGGGTGACTATGTCTTGTATCAGATGGCTGAGGTTATGACGTCATCATAGGTCATGACTGTGAGGGTTATTGATCCCTCTTTGCTCTTCAGATATAGTCAGGATGCACATCTTAAGAAAGTTCAGTAGAAATAACACACGTTCATCACTTTATAGTTTATTAAGCTACCACCAGTTCGGAATGCAGTTATCCAATAGGAAAGATCCTGGTAAGAAAACCAATGGTTGCTCTTTTAAACAACACTTCTTACATCAGTTCACAATAACACTTTTCACAGATACGCGTTTTACATTAACTTATTACTTGAATTCGTTGGTACTGTTAATCTAACATTAATTCGGCATTAGGACCACTACTTTATCAACTGTTCAATAATTATTTCTGAATTGTCCAACAAACAGCGAAGCAGTCGCTTTTTAACCGACTTCAAAAAAGGAGAAGGTTAACAATTCGTCGGAATCTTTTTTTTTATGTATGTTACCTGATTACTCGAAGGCGCCTGGACCGCTTCGAGAAATTATTTTTTTGTTTAAAAGGGTATACTTCCCAGGTGGTCCCATTGGCACCAAATCAGGATCTGATGTTGGGATCTCAGAAAAATCAAGGGAAACCCTCAAATTTTATAGTGGCGCATAATTTGTTTTATATTGAAGTCGGTGCACTTTTTATGAATAAAAAACTTTTATTGAGTGATTTCTACTGCGCCCCACTCTGTGAGCGAGATCACCTGATAAACAACTCAAAACCACCCTTCAAATAGCAAAATGACTTAGCAGTACCAACAATTTACGATAAATGGAGTTATTTGAAAGATCAAATCAGCAACCGTTTTCATGTTGCTCTGATATATATAATTCGTTGGCGTATGGTTGTTAGTGAGTTTCAATGTTCAAATAAATACGTTTTTGTAGTAAAATTTTCTTTGTTATATGTTAAATAAAAAACATTGAGTCAAATCATTTATCTATACAAAAGTTCAGATATGAATATATATTTCCATTGAATATGTTCCATGAGTTTACGTTAATAATTGTGTACATACTACATACATACTTTGCCGAAAACTTAGTGTTTTCTTAAAAGGATAATAATTAAAATAAAATTAACAGTTAAGAGACTTATTTTAAAAGGACATATTTTAACATAAACCTCTTAAGATGGAGATAAATATTTTATAAAACACAAGATACTTCCTAAAATAAATCTTCGAGTTCTTTCATTCCGCAACGAAATAAAAAGTTTAACGACTGCGATGTCGGTATTACGTGGAAATAAAACAAAGAATATCTCGTAATTTAAAAAATGTAGTATTAAATCTTTTATGATACAAGAATACAAAGTGAGAATAGAAATAACTTATACTGTTTGCACTTCTGGGACGATTCCACTAAATACCTACTCGATGTCTGGGTTGCAGTGGCGAGCCATACGCATTGTGAATTATAGAGACATGACTAACAACCTATAGTCGTAGTAGTAGTAGTAGTACAGCTGCAAAGGGATATTTCATCGCTTAGCTTGTTCTATCGTCTGTATCATGGCGAATGCTTCGAAAAATTGTTAAATCTTATCTTATCCTCTCCCTTCCACACCAGAACCACATGTATTGCGGAGGAACAGCGTCGTGGTTCCCCGGCCTAAACCAAGCGCAAAGCAAATTCGTATCTTTGCCGCACCATCAAGATGTGGTATAATTTACCAGCTAACGTCATGCCTCCTTCCTATGAGCCTGGAACTTTTAGTTGTAGTGTGAAGAAGCTACTCTGCAGGCCAGCATGATTGTGTCAAGTAGTGAGGTAAAGACTATCCCGCCCACACACCCGCCATTGTAACTCCTGTTTAGCCAGGATCAACAATGGGACGCATTTTTTCGACACCGAGTAATAAACTCGGCGAGTCTCTGGGAATGCTTTATAACTGTCTTTTATCCCGCAACGAAATTAATCAAATAGAAATATAGGGAGGAGTTGGAAATATAAATTGTCCACTTCCCTCCATAGCAAAGCGGGAGACAAATACTGAACTAAAGAGGTATTAACCTCCAATAAAGATCTGGAGAAGCCAGACGTAAAGCACCACGGAAGTTACTTAACGGGTCCTATCATGCGAGCTGTTACGCTTGATTCCAATAGGTATGGCAAAAACGCCCGAAAGCACGGAAATTCCTCCTATTCTCCACAAGGTCCATATATAGTATACAACTCCAGATGTTATCTGCATACTGTCAAGCATAATGTTCCGTTTAGAGACTACACTCCCAAAGAACATGATGCGCGGACTGTTCGTACTCATAGTTTGGTGTAGAACATGAGCACGCAGGCGAATCAACCAACCTAAATGAGAATAGTTTGCTCTTAAAGTTGCCATGACCGGTGAGAATTTATGAAACGCAGTGATCAATTTCTAGCCAAGTTTTTGTTACGACGATCGCGAACCAACGGAAAATACTGATATAAATGCCGCCCTTTAATTGAATTATCCCACCGACATTGCCATTCGTTTAGCAGTTCGTTGCATATTTCGGAACGCTGTTTAAAAAGTGTACCGATTCTCGAGAGTTCACGCGACGTAAGAAAGTTTTTGTCCATATGCTCTCTCGTGGAGTAATACATAGCGGCGCGACGCTGTGCCTCCAGATCGACTGGAAGTTCACCCGCAAGGACAGGTAAAGTAGTGAGGTATAGTGGTATCTCTAGTGACGGCACTGTGCTTACCATCATGTGCATTTCCCGTGCCAGTATAAAAAAAACTATGGAACTTTAAACACACCCATTTTCTGCCGCTTTTGCTTTATAATATATGTTTTTAAAAGAAAACCTTTGGCTGTGTCCCGAGACCACAGACAATACATGGGATCTGATATTACATCTGCATAGTCAGCGCGGTCGCCACGCTGCGTCGCCTCGTGAAATGTTAAAACCGACCATTAGCAGTGCGCGGGCTCATAACGAGGGTGCGGTATAGAATATAGTTGTCCGCATTCAATGGAGCCGGTCTTTCACGCTGGATTCAATGTAATTAGAGCGGCCCCAGTTTTTTCCACCTAAGTGGGTTTGAAGCGTTCTTGCGCCCCTTCGCAACGCTGAATTTTTAGTTAGAATTCACGTATGAAAATAAGTGAACGCAAAACCGGCGTAAAATTGTCATAATATAAGCGGGACAAATTTAAATGACGAGAAGAGCAAAATGATACTTTTTGCATATACATGAGGCGTTTTTCGCTTTCAGCACGTTGATTAGATCTCGTTGTCTTATACACTCAGAATAAACATTTTAAACGGAAAGTAGAGACTTGTGACATAGACGTTAAATGAATCTAGTTTAAACGACATCTCTGTTTGTAATTGCCACTATTAATTTTGTATTATTTTTTTAAGTGAAACTTCTATTCTTTAGCATCGTTGTGATTTGAAACTCGATGAAACGGAAAAAGCGACTGTAAAAAGAGACAAACACATAAATCTATAGGACTAAGCCTACGAGAAAATGAGACACAATATATATTCGAGGGGATTCGAGTGGGATCGAGTGGGATCGAGTGGGATCGAGTGGGATCGAGTGGGATCGAGTGGGATCGAGTGGGATCGAGTGGGATCGAGTGGGATCGAGTGGGATCGAGTGGGATCGAGTGGGATCGAGTGGGATCGAGTGGGATCGAGTGGGATCGAGTGGGATCGAGTGGGATCGAGTGGGATCGAGTGGGATCGAGTGGGATCGAGTGGGATCGAGTGGGATCGAGTGGGATCGAGTGGGATCGAGTGGGATCGAGTGGGATCGAGTGGGATCGAGTGGGATCGAGTGGGATCGAGTGGGATCGAGTGGGATCGAGTGGGATCGAGTGGGATCGAGTGGGATCGAGTGGGATCGAGTGGGATCGAGTGGGATCGAGTGGGATCGAGTGGGATCGAGTGGGATCGAGTGGGATCGAGTGGGATCGAGTGGGATCGAGTGGGATCGAGTGGGATCGAGTGGGATCGAGTGGGATCGAGTGGGATCGAGTGGGATCGAGTGGGATCGAGTGGGATCGAGTGGGATCGAGTGGGATCGAGTGGGATCGAGTGGGATCGAGTGGGATCGAGTGGGATCGAGTGGGATCGAGTGGGATCGAGTGGGATCGAGTGGGATCGAGTGGGATCGAGTGGGATCGAGTGGGATCGAGTGGGATCGAGTGGGATCGAGTGGGATCGAGTGGGATCGAGTGGGATCGAGTGGGATCGAGTGGGATCGAGTGGGATCGAGTGGGATCGAGTGGGATCGAGTGGGATCGAGTGGGATCGAGTGGAAGCTCTAATATTAATTAAGTAAACACTGTATTGGTTGTTTCAATGCTTTAACGATGTTTAATTGATTATTCGAATACTCAATTGCATAAAACAGATATAATTACTCACGGTTCGGCTTCCATAGATTGCAGGCGGGCGACATAATTCGACGTAATGTAAGTTTCACTTCTGCCGTGTGTGATTTGCACACACACACTTTTTAACATTACAACATTACTCTATTTTTTAATATAAAACCCAGCACCAGAATTACAATCTATAACGCGCTTGTTCGCAGCAATCTAGAATACTGCAGCGTTGTATGGAATCCTCACTATGATGTCTATAACAAACGATTAGAGAGTATTCAGAAAAGGTTCCTTCTGCATTTATCCTATAGCTGTAAATTGGCTAAGAGAATACCAAGCTATAATGATCGACTCAGGTATTTTCATTTACAGTCTCTACAAAATCGCAGGATACTACTAGACATCACATTCCTATATAGACTGGTAAATAGTTATATTGATTGCCCACATCTTCTCTCGCAATTGAACATCTCTACTCCGCACAATCTGCCTAGATTTGGCAAATACAAACCATTTGTCGGAGATGCTGCTCGTTCTAACTTACGTCAGTATTCCTCACTAAATAGAATGACACGAAGCTACAATAACATTCATAATGTTAACATGACTCGGGATCTTGATGATGGTGGCGGTGCATTGAGAGAGCAACAAGCAATTGATGTTTTCTCGAACAGCTTCCAAAAATTCAAACTACATCTCAAGTCAATACATATAATAGTTAATACTAGGGACCTATGTCAGTTGTAGGTTTTTGTGTCTGCTCACAAGTTCTCATACATTCTTCCTCAAACATATTTAGACAAGATATTTCTTACTTACTATTTAATTTTTAATTGTTAATCTTTAATTTGTTAAATTCAATGCATATATTATGACAATAATTAATTATTTTTATTCAAATGATGTTGACATGTCCAAATTATAGTTAGTTATAAGGCTGTTTAAATTGCATGGATGTTTGTAACTATAATTGTTGTAACACTTGGCATGAGTTTGACATTTCTAGTATACATATGAATAAGTTGGTGTTTACAATGTTGTTACGACAAAATAAATAAATAAATAAATATTCTATATTGAAAGCCTAGTATATAATCCATATGCATATTGCCTTAATGGATACAATTCTGCAAAAACTCCTTACTTATTCCGTCCGGTTCCTATCTTAGCACTCGCATTTTTATAACTTATGTTTCTTACCTACTTATTCGGAGTTACAATTTGACTGATCCACAGTACTCATATGATTATCTGTAGTGTTTTAAAGTTTCTGCACTTTGTCTGGTATTTACAATTGGTGTCATTTACAAATGGATTTCGATGCAGATTTATATATTACCTTATCATATCTTGATTTTACTGCTACAGCTGGAGTTAACAATGCTGAGGTCTCAGACGCCGGAAATGCCCCAATTTTGATGATTTTTGTTTAAAATTCAATCAACTATATTATTAATTTAAGAAATGTCAGTTATTAGTAATCACAAAACACAATGCCTTTCTTTCTAATTCTATATAAAATATAATAAGTTGCCTAAATTAAAAACTATGAAAAATATATAGATTAAAATAATAATATAAGTGAATTATAGTCGTTGATACAGTTTACAACACAAATGTATTATCTCGGGTAAGTTTGGCTTCTCAATGAAACAGCCAGATCTGCGACATTTCCTGATAAGACGCCAAGAAAGCCACAGTTTGCGGACGATGTTGATATCCGATTCGTTATCTTCGTATATCTACTGGCAATAGTTAGAAACTAACATTGTCTATTTCTTCTTTTTGCCAAGTAATTACACTAATAAATAGAAGAATATAGATATAGGTATACACTCACGCCTGTAATCCCCGAAGGGTAAGGCAGAGATGTAGCCAGTACACCCACTTATCGCCAAATTTATTACGGTCGGTGATAGGGGGCGAGCCAATCGCCATACCGGGCACAATTCCATACTCCGGGGTGATACTGAGTATTTCTGGATAGAAAAACCCAATACCGCTTTACCCGATCCCGGGAATCAAACCCAAGACCTCAGCACCGAGACCGCACAGCAGTCGTAACGCATATCATACGCAATTACAACTGCGTCACCGAGGAGCAGTAAATGGAAGAAATACAATGAAAAGTTAGAGAATAAGTTTAAGTATTTTGCTCTCATACTCGCATTTACTCGCGGCTGCCTTTTCATGAGTTTTAATAGCTCATTTTCTGTTTACTACAATTTCGTTTTTCATATGAGTAAATTTACATCAAAATACACTCAGCAGCTTTTACGTATGACGGGAACGAATTAACTGACAGACAGCGGAATTCACTGCTTTATTTTACATATAAATTCATGAACGATTAAATAAAGATTTAAAAATAGACAATAAACTAATTTCCTTCTCACAGTTTGATGAAATTTAAAACTATTAAAGAAGTCTAGTTTGCTTTCATACAATGAGTCTTGGGTTGTAAATAACCAACGAGGATAAAGTTGTCTTTTATTGTATAATATAGGCCTAGTTTTATAAAACAGATATATAATAATACTAGCCCTTTATTAAACACTGTCCCACTGCTGGGCACGGGCCTCCTCTACTAATGAGAGGGGTTAAGCCTTAGTCCACCACGCTGGCCTAATGCGGGTTGGTAGACTTCACATACCTTCGAAATTCTTATAAGAATTTGCAGGTTTCCTCACGATGTTTTCCTTCACCGATAAAGCAAGCGATAATTAACATTTAATATACACATAGCTTTAGAAAAGTCAGAGGTGTATGCCACTTGGATTTCGAACATACGACTTTCGTCTTGGCAGTCCGTACCGCACCCAACTAGGCTATCGCTGCTTAGATATAGAATATTTAATATTAATATATAGTATTTAATACTATAATATTTAATTCTCACTATTATATCGCCGTTAGGTACTTAAAGTATTACCAAAACAACAAGATGGCGTCAAGATGTTGGTATGCAACTATCAATTAAGACAGAATTTCAGATAACCGTTGAATATAATTTAAATTGTTTCTTAGAATCGAATCATTTGCATTGTCAACGTCTCATAAAGTAAGATGAGATATTCATTTAATTGTTCTCAGATGCCGTATAATAAACATGAAATTTCAGTCTGAGCTTACAGAACACTATCAATCTTACATATTATGAAATATGTATTTCGAAATTTTGAACTGTAAATGTCGATGTAAATCAAATCAGCAAATAAACATAACATTCTGGAATACCAGTACCTTATGTTAGGAACAACAACAAAACTATGCAAGATGGATATTTAAAAGACACAAATACAATATTTATAATTTATTAATTGATTTACACACTGTTACACATCTCAGTGCTTAATATTAACACACACGTATGTCAGGATTCACTTTAAGGCTTCTCTTTATAATTAATCTACCAGCATTACCCTTTAAGCTGAACTACGCGGCCATTGAACTGTTTACACATTGATACACTTACTACCCCGCGAACGAACCACGAATATCCTGGCTATCACCTAGTCTACTTCACAAAACAACTGAACTGAACACCGGAGCGCGGAAGGCACACTGTTTTATATTAAACATTTACTACTCCCACTTTGGTTGTCATTATTAACTACCCCCAAATAGTCTCCTAAATACCTCCGTTATACCTTCGGTATTTCTAATAATAGGAAATATCCTAATACTAATGGCTAGCAGATATATTAAATACCCTGCCCTGTGGATTGGGGGCTTTGAAGAATTCTACCACCGTATACCCTGCCTGTCTTAAGTGGCGACTAAAAGGGGCCACGGGGGTTGCGGCTGCACAGCGGGGGATGTGTGGCCATTATAAATATACTTATTTTCGAGGTGCGACCCCGAGACGCGTAGTGGCGCGAAGTATCGTGCTGCTATAGAATGTGGAGGGCAACTAGCCCTAGAAGAGACGGGTCGTAAAGGCACCGCGCAGGGTTCGATCCGGCAGCAATCCAGAGTACACTCAGGATCTCCTGGGACTGTCTCACATGCGCTGCAGAAAGCTACCGCGAGTTTTTAAGTCGGTACACCGACGTAAGAAAATTGGTAAGTCCCCGATCCAGTAGTTCCTCGGGAGAACTGGGTTGGAAGCTCGGTGAGTCCGGCATAACCATCTCTTCTCCTCCAAGGTCCAGAAGATATCCGTAAGATGGATTTTCCTCGAATATAAAAAGATATATTATATTGTCAGAAATTACTACTAAAAATTATTATGTTTGATAAATATTTCAGTAAACACTACAAATATAAGCCATTAATTTAAAATAACATTCTACAGGACACACATAGTCCTGACCCCACACTAAGGACTTTTTTATACTGGCTGAGCAAAGTGACCACACTGCATCTGATGGTAAGCGCAGTGCCGTCCAGTTATAGTATCAACTAGGGAGAGACCTATATATATACCTCGCTACTTAACTCAACCATTTATCATTTATGCTGCAATTAAAGCAACCTATAGAATACGACTGCTAACATGACTTCAAAAATCAGTAGTGCATGTCGTTGCGGCTAGTTTCCAACCCGGCATTTTCATTTTGATATTTCCTCTCGCTACTCGATACTCTAACAGGACGGCAATGCACTTAGTATTAGCTGCAGTGCTGTCCAGTTATTGTATCGAGTAGCTAAAGACAATCTATCCCCCGCCACTTAACACAATCATGCCATGCTGCTTCTTCACACTACGCCATGGACAAGAAGGTGAATAACTTCAGAAGGCCGCAAATCGGCCAAACATTGTACCTCAACTCTAGACCCCCGACAAAAACCGGATGTACACTGGGTGATCCCGGAACGCGACACACTTGCGTGTGCCACTATGGCGAGTTTTACAGCCTGCGTACAATGGTCGCTATCCGGGCGGATATGAATATTCTACTACCAGCTAAAACTCTCCGCTAGGCGTTCGCTGAAACACACATGATATAGAAATAAAATTGCAATTTCTGTCACAGACTGTTGAAGATCTAGAAGCACACTGCAAGAAGGCGGGAATAGAGATCGTCACTCGCCAGTCGTTCCTATCAGACCCCGGGGATGCGGTCCGCAACCTCCGCCGGCAAGACGCGCGGGTCATCGTCGGCCTGTTCTACGTAGTGGCAGCCCGGCGGGTTCTTTGTGAAGTCTACAAAAGTAACTTGCATGGGAAAAGTTACGTCTGGTTCTTTATTGGTGAGTATCATAGGTCTTGTATTTATTTAGAACTAGCTCCCCGGATTCCCACGGGTAGCACTATAGCCAGATGACTTGTGGTGGATTGATAGGGGTGGTCATGTGGCGAAGTTTTTTTTTTATACCACGATGGTGGCAAACAAGCTTACGGTCCGCCTGATGGAAGCGGTTACTGTAGCCTATGGACGCTTGCAACACCAGCATCACATGTGCGTTGCGGACCGTTCAAAAACCTATTTACTGCCTTCCTGAAGAACCCCATACCCCATTCCACATTCAGAGCATTCGCGGGAGGAAATTGCTCTAGAACCGCGCTGTGCGCGACCATTTAGGTTTCAATGTGTGACGATGAACTCCCTGTCGATGGCGAGCGGTGCGATCGTAGAAAGTGGCCGTGGGCATCATGACAAACAATTCCTCGAAACACAAACCATTATACAAATATAGTATTAGCAGATATAGGTACAGTGGTTTTGTAGGGAAAAAATGACACTTAATTACCAAAAAGCCCAAATAAAATATTTTTGACCCGATCACCCGCTGGGCTAATCTCAAGATAGCTTGAACGTTTCATCAAACACGCTTCAGCCGTTTTGGAGTCCATAAAATTGAGAACTTATAAAGGTACAAAAACACATCGATTTATATATATGTACTAGCTTTTGCCCGCGGCTTCACCCACATGGTAGTTATTTTTGAAAGAAAAGGTATAAAATACATGAAGACATCTTAAGCTATTACATCTTTCTATATTATGATATCCCGTAATATTATTCCCTTATGCTATTAGGAACCGTTCATTATCCAGGATAAAAGTGGCCTATGTCATTCTCAGACCTTCAACTAACACACTTTGCAAAATCAAAATAAAATATTTATTGAATACATGAAATGTTATACTTCATTTAGATTCAATCAATTTTTTACTCCACCGCCAGTTCCGAATCCAGTTTCGCTAGAGAAGAACGGGCAAGAAACTCTAGCGTTGCTCTTTTCACACCGGTTAACAATATTTGGTCATATAATTAATATACGATTTCAGTTTAATTACATTCGATTAGAGCAGCTTAATGTATGTTAAGTTGCCTTATTGCAATATTGTGAAATAAAAAATCATTACAAGACCTAGTGCCGCACCTGACCATCGTGCAAAAATGTCGGTTAAAAAGCTGTTTTTATGAGATTATATATTAATTACCTTATTCTCTGTTATGAATTGTAAATAATACACATTTAATATTCACTATCGTTATAACAAATCACTTCATTTAAAATTAAAAAAATACCTTTTTTTTTTTTTTTGTTGTCGCGGGGAAAGCGTTTTATTACTACCGCCCGCTCCGGGGGGAAGCGGAATAAGAATACAACGGTTATGCTGGACTAGCCGGTCTTACGACCCAGCATCCCCCTCGCCCGGATGATGGCTATCCGGGCAGCCGCTGGGCCGAGTCCCTACCCCCTATGTACACCCCACCCGACACTACCAGCTAAAACCCCGCGGTGGCCTTCTTCGGCGCTTACAAAATAATTATTATGTAAGGTTTTTTTTTTTTTTTTAATTTTCATTTAAAATTAAAAAAATACCTTACATAATAATTATTTTTTAAGCGAATCTTTGTAGTTTTCATTTCACAATCTTCTGAAACTACTGCTACCCCGTATATGTATCATATACAAAAAAATTAATATGACCTCTCTTAAACTCTTAAAATGCCTACATTCTAGCAGTAAATTGGATCCGCACACGTTTACCAAGTATAAAAAGAATTTAATGTATTTTCAGTTATGTATGCGATGCTTGTCGGAACGGCAGCACAGGCATTGTGTACCAGCCCGGAGCCATGCTATCGCTTGCTGGTTCACTAGATATGAAACTATTCTGACTTATAACTAAATATTTTACGGCGCCGCACTTGCGAGTATATTTTAAAAAATAACGTGTTTCTACAACCTTGGTGGCAGTTGTAAATTGCGTACGTGGTACGACTGCTGGGCTGAGGTCTCGAGTTCGATCCCCGGGTCGGGTAATATATTGGGTTTTTCTATCCCGAAATGCTCAGTAGTAGCCGGAGTCTGGATTGTGCCCGGTATGGCGATAGGCTGGCCCCCTATCATATCATGGGACGGTAGTAAGCTCGGCGATATATGGGTGTACTTAGATACACCTCTGCCTACCCCTTCGGGGATTACCGGCGTGAGTGTATATGTTTCTATTAAAGTTTGTCTTGGTGCATAGGTACAAATATACTGAAATTAAATGTTAATTAACAAACTAAAATATACGTAAATTTTTTCAATGGATATTTGTCAAATGTATCGAGGCCTATAAATATGGGATATTCAAAAATAAGTATGTTTAGGGCAGTCGATATATTTTTTAAAACACGTTTGCGTTGCAATTCCATTATTTCCCACAAACTATTATAAAAGAATTGCAACAACACGCATAAATGGCGCCAGTTATTTGTAACCGTCGCCGTGATATATGGATCCGTTTATTGCCTGCCGAGCTGTGTACGGCACATACGAAGAAGATTTAAAAATAATTAATAACTTTCAGCTATAAGGAAAAAAATCTTATTCAAAAAAATTAAAACGTTACACGCATTAAACGTTAAAAGCAGCGATAGCCTGGTTGGTTGCGGTACGGACTGTCAAGACGAAAGTCGTATGTTCGAAACCCAAATCGCATACACCTCTAACTTTTCTAAAGTTACGTATCTCTTTCCAGAGACAAAAGCTCGTTGAAATCACGTTTCATCGTTTTTTTCTACGAAATGGCAACATTGTGTACGATAGGGGCCTTTTATTTAACGGAGCTGTATCAAACGATTATGAATAAAGAATTTTATCGAACGTTCGATAGGCTTATATGACGTTATAACTAATGAAGGTTTATACCTTCGTTAAGCGTTTTGTTATGAATAAGACCGTTAAAGTTTGACTCGTTTAAATTTAAACTTTTACCCTTAACGGGGCTTAATGAAAGATTAAAAATTTAGGTATTTATTCACACATTTTGAGGATTCTTCAAAACTTTTTTTTTAATAATAAAAGCCATGCGAAACAGGGAAACCTTAGGCCTACTCTAAGAGGGAAACAAATAAATAGCTTCTAATCTTATCAGTCGGTTGGAATACATTTTTTATAATCCGTGATTGGAAACACTGACTCATAATTTTGATTAGAATAGAAGTAAGTATTTTTTTTGATTTTTCAGGATTATTGTACACACTCACGCATTTAATCCCCGAGGGGGTAGCCATGTGATAGGGGGCGAGCCTATCGCCATACCGGGCACAATTCCAGACTCCGGGCTGATACTGAGTATTTCTAAATAGAAAAGCTCAATATCACTTTACCCGACCCAGGAATCGAACCCGAGACCTCAGCGCAGCAGTCGTAACGCATGCACAATTACAACTGCGCCTTTCAGGCTTATTGTGTTGGTTTATTTTTTTATAGGTGTAGTGGTCTAACACATATGAATCTGTAAATCAATTTGAGAAATAATAAATACAATGTCTTATCAGTGATCTTAATATTGCGTGTGTGTGTATTTGTACTATATGTTTATAAACATATTGTAAGGAACATCAACAAAACTATGCAAGATGGATATTTAAAAGGCACAAATACAATATTTATTAATTGATTTACACGACACTGTTACACACCTCAGTGCTTAATATTAACACACACGCATGTCAGGATTCACTTTAAGGCTTCTCTTTATAATTAATCTACCAGCATTACCCTTTTAAACTGAACAACGCCATTGAACCATTTACAATTACTTACTGCCCCGCGAACGAACCATGAATGTTCTCACTACCAACACACTGCTACACCACTAGTCTTCTGAACTGAACTAACTGAACACCGGAGCGCGGAAGGCACTCTGTTTTAAAATATACATTTACTACTCCCACTTTGGTTGTCATTATTAACTACCCCCAACTAGTCTCCTAAATACCTCCGTTATACCTTCGGTATTTCTAATAATAGTAAATACCCTAATAATATAATACAAATACACACCACATACTATTAACTTCTTGAGCGGAACGTGACTTTACTTTATTTTTTATTTATTTCTTTTTCATAAATGACCCTCCTGCGTCGCATTGGGATATTTATTAATGATTTTCCTGGATGAGCTCCCCAGGGACAAACCACAGCGCACGACAGTAATGGAACTGAGAAAAAACCTTAGATAAAGGAACCGTAGACTACCGCTCCGGTTACGACGCATCCGAGGCCAATATAAAACGGATATATAGACATTTGTATGATATTTCCATACAATAACAACTACTTTACGCTTTTATATGGCATTGTTTTATTAAAAACGATCTGCGTGATAGGGATAACAAATAAAATCAACTATAAAAATAGATACATAAAATGACAAAATCAGCAGTTACTGGCGAATATGTGAGCCAATGCTTTATACTGCAGCCAATATGTTTGGCCAATCCATCTTTTTCAATATTTAAATATTGTGATTGATGCGAGCGCCAACAATACCACTATGCAAATCACAAACCAGCGCAAGTGCTGCAAACAGCCGCGTGTAATGTATCATATTATACTACTTCACGCTTTCACCGTAATTAAATTTACTTGTTACTTTATAATAGCTTTTGTTTACGTGGAAATGGTGACATAATTTTCAGCGAAACTTATAAACATAATAAACACGTTGCAAATGCAACTTGAAAACGTGCAAAGAGAATTCTATGTTTGAAATCTGTATGCGTGTTCTATGCTCGTGTAATAACGAATTTAAATAAAACTACATTTACCTTCTTGTCCATGGCCTAGTGTGAAAAAGCAGGCCGGCGTGTTTGTGTTGAGTAGCGGGGGATAGATCGTCTCTCATTACTCGATACACTAATTGGACGGCACTGCACTTACCATCAGGTGCGGTGTGGTAACTTTGCCGGGCCAGGATTAATAAAATAAGCTGATCTGACGTGATTGAGTAACAATCATCTATACATCTAATATTAGAATGATGAAGCTGACATTTTATGATGATATTAAATTATATATTTGAAAAAATGGCTGTTTCTGATATTATCATATTAAAGTAAATGATTTACCAATAGAACAAGTCTTTACCACACTATGTGACCATAGTAGTTGAATTCAAATGGGCATAATACTGCAGAAATTCAATTGAATAGGAAATGCGGAATTGCCTCAATCAATCAAATTGCAGCAATCATGTTTATTAAAATGGCAACTAGGGATGAAAGAACTATTATTTTTATTATCAATAAAATACTCGTATTATATATATTTACACTCAATATAAATTTATTATTTATTGAACCATAAGGACATAAATACTTTTTTGTGTAGGTGGTGGTATGAGGTATTATTAGAATCGACATAATAGTAACTATACTATTTCTTAAACGAAGTGTTAAGGTTAATAAGTATCTTCACAAAATGTATTTTCAGTCATTACCGTTATTTATTATATTGTAGACACAAAGCACTTTATAATTACACTATAAAACTCATTAGCAGCCCAGGATAACGATTTGTGTTTATTAATCCCATATCAATTTAGCTTTTAATGAAAATAGAATGGTTGTAAAGCTCGATTTGTGTATTCATGAATTCGTGTTTCCGGACGCACGATCGTGTCCTGACGGCTGTTACGAATGGTGATTGTCTTTTGTATCAATTCCCATTAATGTTCTAACTTTACATAGATTTATTCCTCCTCCACTTACTATTAATTAATGAACTTTGGTAATTGGCAGCGGCTTTGCTATGCCCTGGCATTGCAGAAGTCTTTGAGCGGTGGTGACTACTTACCATCAGGTGGTCCGTCTGCTCGTCTGCCTATCGAGGCAGTGAACACTTGAAAATACTATTACTACGCAGTAATTTATACTATTTTAATTATTTAATTTATTTGCTTAGCTATACTTAAACTTTCCTGTTTAGACTGCCTCGGTAGCGCAGGTGTGAATTCGCATGCGATACGACTGCTGTGCCGAGGTCTTGGGTTTGATCCCCAGGTCGGGTAAAGTGGTATTGGGTTTTTCTATCTAGAAATAGTCAGTATCAGCCCGGAGTCTGGAATTGTGACCGGTATGACGATAGGCTCGCCCCCTATCACATTATGGGACTTTAATAAATTCGGCGAAAAGTGGGTGTACTGGTTACGGCAGAGGTGTACCTCTGCCTACTCCATCGGGGATTACAGATATATGTATGTACTTCAAAAATGCATTTCCATTATTTAACGTAGATTGAAACTAATTTTCGTTTTAAAACTATGCAGTTCGTTGGGCATTTGACAAGGCTTAAACTTGAATTGAAATTGGTTCAAGGTACAGCTTTCGAACTTCGATCCAGCTCGGCAGATAAGTGTGTACACTTTAACGTGCGGTTATTGGCATTCTGCCAGTATTCCGTCAAGTCAAGTTCGGCAGGTTACCAATGTGGCCTTAATATAGGGCTCCGAGAATCTTTTCAAGCCGCAATAAAAGTTTACTACGTCATAAAAATGTCTGCTAAAGAGATTAATTCATTACAGTCTCCAAATATATATTTTATGCTTACAAAAATACATGGCTACTAATGAAATCAAGTGATGAGATTTTTAGTTGGTAGCAGTCGTTAAGTAGGGGTTCCACTTCTATTATGAAGCACGCTTTTAAAAGTTGTCGCTACCATATATGACTAATATTTTTTATGGTTTGTTACCACTATATATTCAAGATATTTATTTATTTTCCCAAAATTATGATTATAAAATGTTCAGAATTACGAAATCCAGTGAATTATAGTACTTAGTTACTGTCTAAAGAGTAAAGTCTAAAGAGAAGCCGACCTGATGGATATCCTTATCAGATATAAGGAGATAGTAACTTTAAAACAAAATATTCTATGTTGTTAACTTAAGACAGTGATTAGATATGAATTTAAAAGTTAAAATATTATTGAGTTCATGGAAACAAAACCACTGCTGGATGATAAAAGGAGCTTGATACCACTCCACCCATAGGTTTCTAAGACCTTTATTACCACATCAACAACGAACTTAGTGAACTATCTTAGGATGTAATAAACAAAAATATTTTAGAAAAAAAACTATTACTCTATACAAAGGAATATATATCCTTACTAAGGGAGTATAGTCCTATACAAATATGAGACAAAAATACGAAGAAGTTCTATTGGCACTCACAGGAACAATTCGCTAACCTTCCACGAAAAAATATAATATGTAGCCGCGATCTAAGCGCACACTACACAACTAATTCACATTTGTTCGCCTCGGGTACTGCTCACAAACAAGGGGACAAAGGAAACGAATACAGAAAACGGACAAAATAATGGTCGAGAGTCGAACACTTGATGCCGTACAAATAAAAAAATAACTCACTCCTGTCCCTCGGATAAATTAGGTAACAAAATAAGGTGATTCATGCTTATTGACTTGTGATAATCGCGTTTCTAGGGTTCCGTAAATAAATGTCACGGCTATTTTACACGGAGACTAATTGGCACTACATTAATATGATTTAAAAATATAAGCTTGTATTCAATAAACCACTTACAATGTTGCAGTGAAATAAAAAAAATGGAATCAAAACTAAGATCATTAGAGAAATTAAAACAAAACACTAATGCTTACAAGCATGTGAACCATCTTTAATTTCAAAAATAAATCTGAAGTTTTAAAATTATTTATTATAATACAAATTTTTTTTTACTAGCCCTGTATTATACAAAGTCCCACTGCTGGACACGGGCTCCTCTACTAATAGAGGGGTTAGGCGTTAATCCACCACACGGGCCTAATTCGGGTTGGCAGACTTCACATACCTTTGTATGCAGGCTTCCTCACGATGTTTTCCTTCACCGTTAAATCAAGCGATAATTAACAATGAACACATCTTTAGAAAAGTCAGAGGTGTATGCCATGTGGGCTGGTCTCGAACATACGACATTCGTCTTGACTGTCCGTACCGCAACCAACTAGGCTGTCACTGCTATTAAGATATCTACAGTGGTATGCTATTTAGAGGAATTTACTTATTAAACGTTACTTAAATTTTGTCTCTGCAATCTCAACGGCTTTCCAGGAAGCTCTTTAGTTAAATACTAAAAGTATATTTGATTAAATTATATTTAAAACTGCTAGTTGTAAAGGATTGTTAATTAATTCAAATAAAGTTAGTTTGGAAACTTTGCAAAATTATTTTAATTTACATTTATTAGAATTTAAGGTTAGGAAAATTAATATAGAAAATTACGTAAGAATTCCCTGGTGTGCAGGCCTCTCACGATGTTTCCTTTCACCGTTAAAGCAAGCGATAATTAACAATGAATATATAAGTGACTTTAGAAAAGTCAGAGGTGTATGCCATTTGGACTGGTTTCGAACATACAATTTTCGTCTTGAAAGTCTATACCGTAACCTCAGAATACAAATTCTGAGACCGTAACCAACTAGGCTATCGTTGCTTTTTTTCTACGACTTAATCTACTCAAATTGTCATTAGATAGTTGAAATTTATTAAAGTCCTATATTAACCTCCCTATAACATAATTTGTATAAGATGCATTTAAAAGTTTTAATAAGAATAAAATTCCATATTTTGTTCACCAGGCTGGTACGAAGACAACTGGTTCGAGACCAACCTGGAAAGGGAAGGTGTAGACTGTACAGTAGAGCAGATGAGAGAAGCAGCCGAAGGTCACCTTACCACCGAAGCGCTCATGTGGAACCAAAACTCCAATCAGACGACTATTTCGGGCATGACTTCGGAAGATTTCAGGTAAGCCGCTTGTATTTATAAATAAACGGAATAAAACTTATTTTCGTCGCTGTGGTGATATGAGAGATGTTATATGGCTTTCCTTGTTGAAAAAGCCTACACTTTTCTCTCTTGGGTTAAAAGAGGGTTTATTTAATTGTAATTTGTTTATTTTTTATTGTTTAAATAGGCAGACGAGCAGACGGGCCATCTTTTTTTTTGTTTGTCGCGGGGAAACCATTTTATTACTGCCGCCCCGGGGGGAAGCGGAATGAGAATTAAACGGTTATGCTGGACTAGCCGGTATTACGACCCAGCATCCCCTCGCCCGGATGATGGCTATCAGGGCTGCCGCTGGGCTGAATCCTACCCCCTATGTACATCCTACTCGACACTACCAGCTAAAACCCCGCTGTGGCCATCTTCGGCGCTTACGGAGCGATCTCGGGGAATTCTAAGGAGTGGTAGAACTGCTGCCGGTACCGCCCCTGTGCGGTGCCGCGTAGCAGCCCAAGTAGACGGGCCACTGGATGGTAAGTAGTCACCGCCGCCCATAGACTTCTGCAATGCCAGGGCACAGCAAAGCCGCTGCCTACCCTCCATCCATTTTAGTATGGATCCATTTTAGTATTTTTTGTAATCTAATGTGTATTTAGTTAATTAAATTATAATAAATAAATAATTTTCACATTCACATCGAGAAAACTTTCATGAAACCACCATAAGCGATTGACAAGTTAAGCCTGGTTTAGTCAACAAAAATCCAAAAATTTTCTTCATAATCATAAATAAGGGAGTGTGGGTTCTCCAAAAGAAACAAGTCGGACAAATTTGTACTTACCGTACTGTACCGTTAGTCACTTTGCTACTTTCGCTAAGTAAAAAAAATAAGTCATTATTTTTTTTTTTTCATAGTCCGACAAACGAGCCAGTGGGTCATCTGATGTTAAGTGATCTCCACCGCCCATGAACATCAACAATACCGAAAGTATCACGTATGCGTTGTCGGCCTTAAAGGACAGGAGTAGGGATTAGGGAAAGGAAGGGGGAATCTGGGCCTCCGGATATCTCACTTACCATACGAAACGCGACAGTGAACTGTCACTTTACGTTGGTTTTCTGTGAGACAGTGGTACTACCCCGGTCGAGCCAGCCCATTCATGCTGTAGACAAATATGTCTACAGCGTGGCTCTACCACTTTCAGAACTTTCATTAATCGAACATTTTTTTATAAAGTGATTTATTTTGGATAATATAATATACATATCTATTAGATACTAGTTAAAATGAGAAAAATTAAATGATCCTGGACAAATACCCTTATAGAAACATTTTCTATTATTTTTATCATCGTATAGCAAATTCACCTTATTTCACTCCAACGTAAGTAAGTAAATACCGAAATATATTTTCGTGGATCCCATTAAGGTTTTTCTTGTTATTTTCCTATAACGATATAATGAAGCACATGTTTGCAAAACCATGTTCATAATACAGGTAGAGCGCCAAACCATTGCCTAATTATTGAAGAGCTATGTCTTGTTTATTACCTACCACAATTCTGATACGAAAATCAATATTGTAATACAACCAAACACTATAACTAAGATTGTAATAAGGCCCCACCAACTCAATGCCACTTACAATGGTAATAAAATATGATTTACCGAGTTTCCCACTTAGTCGGCTCGAAAAGTAGAAGTATTTGGAGCACTTATAGCGGTAAAGAAAACAAACAATATCAAAAACCTTACTTTCTGTACATTGCTGATATTTGGACATGTTTGAAAAATATGTGACACTGGTGTCCTTTACAATGTCGTCATCGCGTCGCAGTGAAATTTATAATAATTGGTGTAATTTCCAAATTCAATTTCAGTCAAAGTAAAATCATATCTAGGGTTGGCAGGCTATCTGATTTAAACGTCATTTTTGCGATATCCATAATCCAACCAATACTATAAATGCGAAAGTAACTCTGTTTGTTTGTTAGAATGTTTGTTGCCTTTTCACGACTAAACGGCTGACCGGATTGCGATGAAATTTGGCAAGGAGATAGATTATATCCTGGAGAAGGACATAGGCTATCTTTTTTCTCAAAACACAACTTTGAAAGGGGTCAAATAGGGGTTCAATATTTGTATGGGAAATCTATCATTCCTCAAGTTAGGGACCTGAAAATTCATATTTAGGCTTTTGGTAGGAAATAAAGAAATATGTGTTTCAACGTTTTTGAAAAATCATCCCTGAAAGGGGCAAAGTGAGGTTAAACTTATGAGGTATTCTTTCGATGCTATCTCAGGATTCAGGTACAACAACTGAGAGGCTGGACAATCGCTACAGGTGCCTCAGTGCAGAGGACAACTCCTTGGATTGTATACTTCTGCTCCCGAAAATAACCTCCACGCGGGCGGAGCCGCGAGCAACAGCTAATTGAGTTATATACATATTCGGAATAAGCAAATTTTTCTGCAACTTTTCGAGCCTAGTTTAAATTTATTTCAACTCGTTAAACAGGGCTAAATTTTTTTCAGGGCACATTAAAAATAACGTTTATTTTTTAACCGACTTCAAAAAAAGGAGGATGTTCTCAATTCGACGTTTATTTTTTTATGTTTGTTACCTCAGATCTCCGTTATTTATTGACCGATTTGGAAAATTCTTCTTTTATTACAGAGAATATGCTTCCAGATTGGTCCCATAGAATTTTAATCAAAATTGATTGAGTAGTTTGGATTTAAAACCAAAATAACTTGAAAAAATATGTTGTCCAACAACATATTTTTTCAATATGATAGATTAGATTCATAAAAATCAAGTATGGATCTATTTTATATATTTTTGTATGCCTGATTATTCTGTTTTTTCCATATTTTGGCTGGCACCGACTCAAAATAATTGATTTCAATTGTATGTAATTAATTGATGTAAATGTAACCAATTATTTTTTGCTTGTTAGTTGTGTCCGGGTTTTTTTGAAGACGGTTTCATTTTTATTTAAAAAGTAATAATTTATTTTTTGCTTTTTAGTGGTACAAATATAACATAGGTACGTTGGATACAGTACCAAAAGAAAACACCACTGAAAAGTCACAGAATAGCAAAATTTGCATTTCGTATATTCGGACAACATATTTTTTCAAGTTATTTTGGTTTTAAAACCAAAATACTCAACCTATTTTGATAAAAATTCTATGGGACCAATCTGGAAGCATATTCTCTCTAATAAAAGAAGAATTTTCTAAATCGGTAAATAATTGACGGAGTTCTGAGGTAACACACATAAAAAAAACACGTCCTTTTTTTTGAAGTTGGTTAAAAAACACCAGCCCCAACTCCGAAAATAATAGATTTAAATTGTATGTAATTAATTGATATAAATGTAACCAATTATTTTTTGCTTTTTAGTTGTGTCTGGGTTTTTTTGTTGTTCAAATGACGACACGAGTTGATCTCTCTCCTGTGCATACATCATTCATCTACTCTAAACTTTGGTAGAACCGCAACTGAAATTGCAAAGTAATGAATGGTACTGCACTGCGCTTTTCACAGACATAAGTCGTTAACTATCAATACCCAGTGATTTCACTGCATTTAATTCCACTGAAAATGGAACCTGATAAATCTTTTGAATTTGCTCTAATTTCAAATTTATATTTCTAAAATACAAAAGCATGGGTTCATTAACGAACCATATAATTATAATATGCGAATTGCGGTTTTACTCGTAATGAAATGCTGATAAACTAACGAACTAAGCACTCACGATATGACTACTTTATTTAAGGTTTCTATAAAATGAAATATCGTATTATTTTTTCCCTTTACAACATTGTTGCTATTTATAAAAGTTTTGTGTTCTAAGTTGGTATTGATACATTGGCAAGGACCTTGTTCTATACTAAGAGCGTAAATTTGACTTACTCTAAATATAGGCCCTACAAGGACTTGAACAAAATCTATGCGTGTTTGGAATCTTGAGTAGGCAATAAATAGATTTAGACGTATCCACCGTTTTAGAACAAAGAGCTGTTATGGTGAGCGGCGAGCGCTTTTATCTTTTCTTTATAGAAGATGGCAATAAATTAACATGTAGGTGCGTGTGATGGTAAGTAATCTGCTCCGCCATGAACACACACTATACCCAAAAAATTAATAGATGCCTTGAAGGTTTTAGAGGAAAGAAATGAAGATCAAGAAAGCGTGGCTGGTGGTAGAATATTCATATCCGCCCGGATAGCGACCACCATACACAGGGTATAAACCCGCCATACTCGGACCCCGGGCACACGCATGTGTGTCGCGTTCCGGGATCAGCCAGTGTTCATCCGGTTTATGTCGGGGGTCTAGAGTTGGGGTACGATGATTGTCCGTGTTGCGGCCTTCTTAGTACTCTGACCGCTTCTTCACCTTCTTGTCCATAGGGTATTGTGAAGAAGCAGGCCGGCATGATTGTGTTGAGTAGCGGGGGATAGATTGTCTCTCGCTGCTGGATTCTTTAATTGGACGGCACTGCGCTTACCATAAGGTGCAATGTGGTCACTTTGCCGTGCCAGAATAAAAACAAAAAAAGTAGAAGGATTTGGTTCTCCTGAAATCTCAGTCACCGTACGAAGCGCAACAGCAGGTTTCACGCCGGTTCTCTGGAAGACTGTGGTAATAACCCAGTGGAGCTCCGTTCATGATATACACAAAACTATCTACAGCGTGGATCTACCAACCTAGTCATGGTACAATAGCCTATAACATTAATGGATATAGCTATAGCTTAGATCTACCACTTTACAATTAAAAAAAAAATTCGACTATAGGATGAAAAAAAATTACATCCTATAGTCACACATACAGTTTTGACCCCACAACTGGTAAAACCTATATCGTGGGTATCAAGAACTACGAGGGACTACGGTCCCACAACACCAAGACCCGAAACAAACATCTATCTGTCACACAAATATTTGTCTCGGTGCGGGAATCAAACCCACGGTCTCTCGTTTCACAGCTGGCTACTCGCCCGCTGCGCCACGGAGGCTGTCATAATATATGAAAACATTAATAACCGATATACAAAGAATGAGTGAAACATGTCATCTATTTTTTTTACTTGAGAGAACCTCGACTCCATAATGTTAGTAGTCAGAATTACCATTAATATTTACGGTACATTTCCATCTGTCGCGAAGTTTCTGCGAATATTATCATAAGGAGAATAATGTATGATGCTTACGATGCAGTATGCTACGGAGAAGACGACTGTATTAATTCCATCTAAGTGGGATTTATGTAATCAGAAATGGTCGTAAAACATATTTTATTAACTTGCGTAATAAATTCAGGTTAGGAAACTCTCACTTGTAGCAGAATCAAATACAGGACCAATTTCAGAAGTACGTCTACATATTCATTCGCTTTGACGCTTTGTTTCAAAATGCTGGAATATGAAAACACTACTGAAGTGTTTTTTTCCTCCTTTCACTAAGAAAGAGCGATAGAAACAGTACGCACACGTTAGCGACAAAGGTAAGTGCTTTCGGAGTCTCTCGAGACTCCCGAGCAATATGTCTTTCATTGCCGTTTCTAAGTGAACAAAATAGACACATACAAAGTCAAAGCAGACTTGCTCTAAAATATAAAGCAAGGAAATGTTTCTTGCATTAATTAATATCAACCAAGCCAGTAAAGCTTTTATTACTCTTTAAGAGTCTAATCCTAGCCATTAGGGCCAGTAAGAAGATATATTGGGGCCCTTTTAAAATAAGGACATTAAAGACTCCGTCTAGTGAATTGTATGTACGTTAGTTTTTATTTATCACATTACTACTGTTTTTTAGAATTAAATATATAATTCATATAAAATTATGTACGTTTGCACTTTATTTAACACACTAACTTTTCCTCGCGACTCTGCTGATGTGTTAGACAAATATTATTTTTCATGAGTACCTTATATCCCATTTTCAGTCCATTGGGCAGACCAGAACATTTCTAGATAGATATATAGGAATATTCTGTCAAAAACAGCTTTTACAAAAAAAACAAGATATATCATTTTATATCTTAGCTAAATTATAAAAAGAATTGTAAAACGATAATTAGATGAGAAAAAGAACAAAAAACCAACATAAAATTTTGCGTTGAAACGATTACAGCTGAATACTTTGGCGCTTCTAAGACCAGTGCGCAATTCCGAAACATCGTTACAGCTATTATAATATTAATTACTTTATTATCGATGTGTAAAGAAGCCCGTTGTAGCCTACTTGCAAAATAAACGTTTTGATTTTAATGAAACGCGAGGGTTGGCTTAGTATTTATACCCGTCTTTAGAAAATGACTATTAAACCTGATTTTTATATAATTCATAAAAAGTACACCGACTTCAATAAAAAACAAATTATGCGTCACTATAAAATTTGAGGGATGCCTTTGATTTTTCTGAGATCCCATCATCAGATCCTTATTACATAGGGGTTAGGGACTCGGCCCAGCGGCAGCACGGATAGCCATCATCCGTGCGAGGGGGATGCTGGGTCGTAAGACCGGCTAGTCCAGCATACCCGTTTTATTCTTAATCCGCTTCCCTCCGGAGCGGGCGGCAGTAATAAAACGCTTTCCCCGCGACAAAAAAAAAAAAAAGCATACAGGTTTTACCTAGTTTTGGGTCAGAACTATGTGTGTGACTGTTGGGTGTATGTTTTTTTAATTTCTTCAAATTCTTTAAATAGATTTGATAATTAGCAATCAATAGAAATAAATACTACCAACAGTCACACACGTAACCTGATCCCACACCAAGGTATAAGTCTTGTGTAGTAGGTATCAGCTAAGAAAGACTTTCGGTCTTAACACCCAGAACCGAAATACTTGCGGATCCAACATTAGTCTTGACGAGGGAATTGAATGTGCGGCCTCTCGTTTCAGAGCCACTCATGCTCTAAGTCACGGAGGTTGTGACGGTCACAATATACGCTACAACTTGGAAAAATCAAATACGTGAGCCCTGTAAGCTGGGATCTGACGGACGATTGATCGACTATCCAGAATGAGTTTTCTCGGTAGTCGATCAACCGTTTTTTTTTACTATAAATAGGCTTGCGTTTGACCACTATCTCGCCTGATGGTAAGTGATGATGTGGTTTACGGTAGAGCACGCTTGCCTAAAAGATAGCTATTGTTAGGAACATCAACAAAACTATGCAAGATGGATATTTAAAAGGCACAAATACAATGTTTATAATTTATTGATTGATTTACAAGACACTGTTACACATCTCAGTGCTTAATATTAACATAAACGCATGTCAGGATTCACTTAAGGCTTCTCTTTATAATTAACCTACCAGCATTACCCTCTAAGCTGAACTACGCGGCTATAGAACTATTTACACTTACTTACTGCCCCGCGAACGTACCACGAATATCCTGGCTATCACTTAGTCTTCTTCACAACTCAACTGAACTGACCACCGGAGCGCGGAAGGCACTCTGTTTTATATTAAACATTTACTACTACCACTTAGGTTGTCATTATTCATGTACCTCCAACTAGCTCCTAATTACCTCCGTTATACCTTCGGTATTAGGAATTCTAATAATAGGAAATACCCTAATACTATTCACTCTTCACTTAAAGATACCCAGGTTATAATTTATATATCTTTTCACTAATTGATTTTAATAATGTGTAATTCTTACAATCAGATCGAGATTGAACGAGGCACTGCGCGAAGCTGGATACGATATTGATGGAGAAAGATATCCGGAGGGTTATCAAGAAGCGCCTCTGGCCTACGACGCGGTGTGGGCTGTCGCGTTGGGTAATATCTTGTTAAAATGTGTATTGATGTGGGGGTACACTTTTTTTCGAATTTTAGATGACTAACAAGCTAGAAGCCATGTTTGTTAAGAAGTTTACACCTAAACTACTACTACAATATGTTCGTAACATTTCTATAGTTTATAATAAGTTTATGCTCACTGTTTCTATCTGCTTCTTATATCAAAACTGCAGCAGTCTACCTACATACACCTTCGCGGAATCCCGATAATGTGGGATTCCGTTTAGAAACTTTAATAATATTAAACGCGAGTTCACCACAGTTGGTTGTCTATAGAATCCTAAATGATAAACGATAAAATATGAGTTCATATAACAGATGAATTTAAACATATATAGCAAACAATGCCGCTGTGCCGTGAAAACTTTTTTCATTTCAAAAATGTGTTGGTTTTGTTATGTACAAAAAAACTAATTTTGAAAGTATGTTACAGTTTCGAGTGCCCGTAAGTTATACGCATACTTTTCTGAAACGGCATGGTTTTTATAGAAGTTGTCAAACGCGTAAGTGGGTCACCTGATTGTGGGCTATCTACACTAGTGATGAACATCATTTTTCTGGGTTTTTTAAACGTAGAGTGAAGAAGCTTATGAAATAAAAAGGCCGGTATGATTGTGTCGAGTAGCGAGGAATCATCTCTCGCTACTTGAAACTCTAACTGGACGGCATTAGCGTCATTGGCACAACGTGACTACCACTTAAATGAATTTTTACAGTTTTTAATCCCAGCTGGACAGGAATCACATGTTGATTGAATATGGATTGTATCTTTATTTTCGTCAAAAGCACTTTGTCCCTCTTATAAGATTTCGATTCGATTCTCTAGCTTGTTAGTCATGAGAGCCTAACGGTAGCTTAAATTCATCTTTCTTTTTCTTTCTTTCATTGTTATGTAAATGTATAGTATAGTAAAGCAAAGATTACGGTATGAGTAAAGCTTGGCTTATTTCTTTTATTTTAATAATTGTATTAACATGAACACTCGCTAATGTTATCATAGATCGCTCTTAGCGATAAGCCCGCCTTTTGTAACATTGTATAGTTTGCAATAAAGAGTTATCTATCTATCACTCTTTTACACTAGCAATTATTATGTGAGTGGTCTAACAAATTTGTTGATATGACTAGAAATTTAATATATTTGCTGGTGGTAGGATATTCATATCCGCCCGGATAGCAACCACTGTACACAGGGTGAAAAACCCGCCATAGTGGCACACGCAAGTGTGTCGCGTTCCGGGATCCGGTTTTTTGGGGGTCTAGAGTTGGGGTACAATGTTTGGCCATTTTGCGGCCTTCTGAGTACTCTGACAATAGACCCTCGACCGCTTCTTCACCTTCTTACCCATGGCGTAGTGTGAAGGAGCAGGCCGGCATGATTGTGTTGAGTAGCGGGGGATAGATCGTCTCTCGCTACTCGATACTCGAATTGGACCGTACTGCGCTTACCATCAGGTGAAGTGCGGTCACTTTGCCGTGCTAGGATAAAAAAAAATAGTGTAATGCTTCTAAAGCTATACGAGTACTACCACTCCATTAGTGAATTGCTTAGTGATAGTCTACCGGCCAAAGGCTCGATTACCATACCTTGTTATCTAATGTTTTTTCGAACATATTTACGCCATTGAATTTGAAAATAGAACAACTTTTATTTTTACTTAGTCTACGCAGGCGTTGATTGGATCAGTATGAATATATATGCGAGATAGTTTGTTTGTTACCTTTAATACCGCATCCAATCAACGGAACGCCAGCAAAATTGAAACCGATATACGAGTGCGTAGTTAGTTAGTGGATGGTTCCAGTTGCTCTTGATTCAGTCAAATTTTATTGAAACAGCGGCGGCGCAGAAAACAGTCGGTTTGAAATGAAATTTATTTTAGCTTTCAACAAAACAATGGAAAAACTCGAAAAAAGCGGATTGAGTTTGAAAAATTTCACTTATACCAACAAGAGGATTGCCGACGACATCTACGAGGCCATAAATTCGACGTCGTTCCTCGGTGTTTCGGTAAGTATCATGACATCTTATTTACATCTCCTTCCCTCATGCGCGTAATGTATCTGAATATATCCTTTTACTGAGCAACTTTGTGTTTACTTATCCAACAAAGAAAATCAAGAAGGAAAAATAAAACTCGAATATCGCATCGAAAAACTTAAACGGGTCAGTTATAACAATAAACCACTTCACGAAGAGAGATTTATTAAGATAAAAGTCCTTTGTGTTTGAGACAATTCATAGATCAATTGTTAGTGGATAGTAGAAGCTAACCGCTAAGACGTTAGCGATAAGATGCACTAATAGGCGAATAACGTTGACAACCGACTTAATTAGAGACACCTGAGGTCGGAGAATGCACATTGGAGCAGTAACACGCATGCAAGCGATGTTGGGAAAGCCTGTTCAGAGCTCTTGGAGATGTATATGCAAAGAGCATTATAACATTACTGCGTATATGTCAATAATCGAATCGGGTGACTACTCTAGCAATTTTCTACTAAATTAGTAGGATTGGAATAGAATTTGGTAGTATAAATTGTAAAATACTTTTAGACGATTATAATATACCAGCGCGTATAATTGTTCAGTGTAAGAAGTATTGTATTAACCTCTCAAGTATCACAAGGACACCGGTGATCGGTAAAAGGTTACAAGTAATGAGTAAAAATACAAGCCAAAATCAACTTTATTTCTATAATGTTAACGTTACAAATACGGACGTCATTCAAAAAGGAGGAGTATTGCCAGTTTTTTGTCCGGACACCGGTGTCTGAATGATCCGTGAATGATTATAGTTTTCTTAACTCCTGACAACATCAAAATATTTGTTCGAAATGTTACTTTTCAGTAGAGAACAGTACTTTTGGTAGGGAAGTGTTTACAGATAAATTCACTCTGCCCGGAAACCTCTACAAGCGCTCTCTCGAGTTAAGTAATTGGTTCTCTATAACTTTACGTAATACGTGAATGTCATACACATAGTCTTTATTAAAGAAATCTATTATAATAAAATGTTATAAATTAAGTAAAAAAAAACAGAATTGGACTAATATGTAGAGATTTGTATTTCAATATACAGAGTGACAATCAAAAGGATAAAAACAACTTAGACCCAAAAAAACCGCCGACAGCCAGTTATAAATTAAAAACGTTTAGTTTATATGTAAATAATATTCTTACATAAAATCTAAAATACCTTGTAAATACTAATAATTATAAAACTCGATCATATGTTACAATCTTAATCCACGGTAATTTATATACCCGACATTTACAGAACTTCATATTCCTAATATATTTTTCATTATGTTGTAAATCATAATCATCATCCAGAAAGCATTTCATTATACGACACAAATTTTTGTGCCTGTAAAATTCATGAACCAGCCGTTCATCGACATTTACCAATGAATTATTAAAATAGAATCGTCCTTTACTGAGATGACCCCGTCCATCAATTTCCATTATTTATTCTCCATATTATTCCATTATAGACTTTATATCTTCTGGCAAGATTAATAACTACCGTCATAATAATCGATACTGCTAGAAATGCTTTCGAATATCAGAACTGTAATATTCCGGCTGTCGGTTCAAAAAGGAAACTCATTAACTAAACAAAACCAAACAGAATAGTAAACGAGCGATACAACGCCGGCACAATAATTAACATGTACGTGTTTCTGAATTAATAGAACTGTTAATTACACTTTCGTAAACATAATGGTCTTAGTTGTGAAATTTGCCTCGTTTGATTTGATACATTACCCTTACAAGAATTCTGCCGTCGACAGAATAGTATTACGATATCCGTTAAATATCGGCATGGCAGCATACCCTTTGATTCATATTATTTCCAGTTTATTGTTAAAAGGTATCTTGTTTAACAGTTTCGAGAAAAATCAAATAAACTCATTAAATTTGAAATGAGTTTATTATGAAGGTTTCTTTAAGTTGCAAAATATGTATAAAATCGTTTTATTTATTCGAATATTTTTATCTTTCCACGGAGTAAACGATGTGTGTGCAATATTCAAGTAAAATCACTATATGAAAATCCTTCAGGGTTTGGTAGCGTTCTCGTCCCAAGGAGATCGTATAGCGTTAACGCAGATTGAGCAACTGACTGACAACCACTACGTGAAACTTGGGTACTACGACACGCAAGCAGACAATCTGACATGGTTGGAACGTGAGCGGTGGGTCGGTATGTATTTTTGCATAATTTAAACGATTCCTTTAGTTATTTGTGAATTTACTACTGGTTAATACTAGCGCCATTTTGTAGAGTTACGGTCTTCTTATAATGAGTTATCGGAGCTTTATAAGGCCGTTAAAAGGAGCTTGTTAAAAATGTTGAGTGTTTTATCTCTATTGAGCCATTATGAATATGAATTGCCTGTCATGACTCCGATTTTAAATTATAATACCCAATATTTTTTGCCATTACATCCTTAAATAATTAAAAATACTGAAAAAAGTAAATCTAAATACATAGCACAAGACAACAGTAGAAGTCTCAAGTAGTCCTGATTTTCAGCCAGCCTGATTCCCTTGGCTATTTATGCGGGATGCTTTGGCCCGAACTGCTTCCTAAATAAAACATAACCAGGTGTTATAATACTCAGTAACAATAATACACTATTATGATGTTCTGCAAATAATACTCCACAAAAATCACGTTTAAACAAAATAAACATGTTGTAAAAAAAAACCTTACTACATAGTACCTACAGAATTTCTGTTATCTCGTAGCTTCGTAGCGCTAAATATGTACATTTACACAATATTTTGTTATTTACTTCACGGAGGCAGTGCGTTTGCAATAAGCTAAAATGACTAAACTATTGGGTACATATCATAATCAAAGCAATACCGCTATTTAAATCAAATTCCATTCAAATTGCATTCAGACTGCCTCGATGGCGCAGTTGTAATTGCGCATGCGGTACGACTGCTGTACTAAGGTCTCGGGTTCGATCCCCGGGTCGGGTGAAGAGATATTGGGTTTTTCAATCTAGAACTTCTCAGTATCAGCTCGGAGTCTGGAATCTGTGCCCGGTATGGCGATAGGCTCGCCTCCTATCACATTATGGGACCGAAATTCGGCGAAAAGGGGGTGTACTGGTTACATCTCTGCCTAACACTTCGGGGATTACAGGCGTGAGTGTATAAGTATATGCCCATTCAAATTAAAAACATTGCCAAAAATAGAACGCACTGCAACCATAAATTCTACTATATTACACTAGTATAAAGTGTCAGATTTATATATGTGCGTACAAACTAGTACTGCACGATAGTCACAGTTGGTGGTATTATTTATTACCGACACCGGTATAAAATCTAAAAAACCACTTCGCTATCATAAAAAATCTCCGACAATTAAATATAAAATATGACTTCACAAAAGAGAGTCTGAAAAATGTTTTAATGGACCAAACGAGGCCCACATAACAAAGCGTTCAAAGGAATTATTAATACTTTCACAAGAATAGCTATAGCATTGAGCTGGTGGAAATGAATTCCCGTTACTAATAATACGAAGTTTAATGTGTCGTGATGTCATTTACGGCTAAAATTATTTCGCAGCTATAAAGTGGACAAATAATCTCGTTGAAAGAATCTTCAGTGTGATAATATGGCAGCCACTTCTTTTCGAGACGCAATAGTTTTATGAGCATTTTACGAGCATCGCTTACATTTAACGAAAAGATAAAATAGAGATCACTGCGTTTGGTTTCTAGATTGTGCCAACCTTTGTGAGGTGGTCCTAACTGTTTAACTTTGGGCTCAATTAGGCGATAGGGCCCCTAAAAGAATTTTTATTTGGCTAATGGTTTATCTATAAATAGTAGCAAAACCACCTTAAATATTAGAAGAGGCTTTTTTGTGTCACACTTCTTGTGTAATTTGCCAGTGTCCATCATTGTGATATGTCAAGTTACAGTCAAATAAAATAAGTAATGGCTATCTCTAAGTCACGTCTCAGTAAAGTACTGGTGATTTTACAGGAATCTTCTATGGAGTTTTGAAATAATAACAAAAGAAACATCACCTCGGTATATTACCTTTACACTCCTGCACACATTTGTTTGAACACCACAGTTTTTACACATAAAAATTCGAAGAAAGACTAGTTTTGGAAAATAATGCAAATCGAAAACATATTTTCCATATTTCAACCACAATTCCTAGAAGAACACCTTATGATATATAGCTGTTGCTCGCGGCTCCGCCCGCGTGGAAGTTGGGTTTGGGAGAAAAAGTATACAATACGAAATACCTATGCATTTAAGTTCAAAAATGACAGATCTTTATACCAACTTTCATCTCCTATTTTACCCCCTTTGGGGTGGAATTTCCGAAAATCCTGAAATATATATTTTTAATTTTTAACTATAAGGCCAAATACTAATTTTTATGAATTTAACTTCAAAAATTACGGATTTTCATACAAACTTTTATCCCCTATTTTACCCCCTTAGGGGTGGTATTTCCAAAAACCCTTCCTTAGTGGATGCCTACGTCATAATAGGTATCTACTGTCAAAATTTCAAGTCTCTAACCCTAACCGTTTGGGCTGTGCGTTGATCGATCAGTCAGTCAGTTTCTTCTTTTATATATACAGATATTGAAAGCCTTTGTGACGCAGTTTGCTAATAGCAGAGACAAGTGGCAGTTGAATAATTGCAACGAGGCCAATGACCATGTTTGAAAGTCTACAAACATTTGTCTCGGGAGTTTTGAGGGATTTTCCCTCGTAGTTTCTAACACACAAAACTCATATTTTATTGTGAGATTAGAGCTATTACCGAGATTAGTCAAATGTGTAAATGTATTAACTGCCTCGGTGGCGCAGTTGTAATTCCGCATGCGTTACGACTGCTGTACTGATATTATATGTGATATTGGGTTTTTCTATCTAGAAATTCTCAGTATTAGCCCGGAGTCTGGAATTTGTGCCCGGTATGACGATAGGCTTGCCCCCTATCACATTATGGGACCGAAATAAATCGGTGAAAAGTGGGTGTACTGGTTACACCTCTGCCTACCCCTTCGGGGATTACAGGCGTGAGTGTATATGTATGTAAATGTAGATAAACTTAAACCTGACATGTAAAAAGTGCCCCTAGTGGCCTAATTTACAAAATAAATGATTTGATTTGTTTTGTATTATAAAATATTTGAACATCAACAGGTGGTAAAGTGCCCCCGGACCGAACTGTGATTGTGAATGAATTGCGAACGGTATCTCTACCGCTGTTCGCTTGCATGACCGCCCTGTGTATCGCTGGTATCCTGGCCGCAATCGCCCTCATCGTGTTCAACATCTTACACAGGCATAGAAGGTAAAAAGTAATGGAAACCCGTTGTTTACCCCTATCACTGTCACAGGGAGACAGCAAGCAAAAGCCGGCGCCTTATGATATTGACAGGGGCCTACAATTCACCTGAACTATAATAGAAACTACGAAACATAAGACATTTATAATATACTTTGTATTTGTAGTTTAAATTTTATACAAAATGTTTGTGTCGGTTAAGGTTCATTAAAACTGGGTTTTTAACATAAAAAACGTGGTTTAATGAAACAAATAACCGTGGATTTATTCACAAGTCAGTGGTTGTTTATCGGCCTGGTATTGAGTTTTATGCGTTTTGCAGTAAACGTTGAATGCGGCTTTGAATTTTGTTGGAGTACTAAGTCTGCTTTTGACATAACCATTTTTAACTCCCGTGCGAACGAGGCTTTACGGATGGTTTGATATTTGATTCAAATATCAAGCTTTGAAATTTGATAATTACTTACAATTGGCTATCGAACGAATTACTAGAGACCAGGCACTACAATCACCGCATTTCATACAACATAACCAAATTAGCAACTACATAAAAGAAATCTGGCCGATCGCACGTTCTGATGATCCACAATTTTTTTCATTATTCTTTTCTCAGACTACTTAGAAGACAAAGAAATCTATGTCTAATATCTAAACAGTATGCAATTCTTTTGTTTTAAACATATCATTATTTTATCTTTTATACATAGATTCTATACGGTTCTATTTTCGAGATACTTTTTCAAGAAAGTTTAAACTCTGCACATAGTTGATCAGACTTTTGTGAGCTCTCTGAAATAATCTACTGAGGATTCATAATATTTTAGCAACAAGTCTAAAAATCAAATATACACTCATTTGCAAAAAAAAACGGGCGGTTTTGATTTTAATTCTTCTTTAAAAAAATACGGTACCAAAATTATTTCAATCATTTGTACATGTTACTGGCCGGTTTTAAAAATGCCGTGGTGTTTAAAACAGTACGTTCTAAATTCAAATTTTCGTTTGATGCTCGTTTTTACAGAAAACCACTTTTTATCCTACATTTTTGGTGCGAAGTTCCAAAAGATAATATCGGTTTTCATAACTTTTAGTCAATTTTTATGAATTTATTTCATATTCTTAATTGTCAAAGCTTCATTTATTGCTGTTTAGCTGTCTCAATAATGTTAGAGAAAGTGGTAAAAGCTACCAAAATTATTGCGCTGCTCGAAGAGGGTTGCAGCCAATGCTTCGTGGCTCAGAGGCTAAGTGTGAGTCGCTTGACGGTTCAAAGGACCTGGCAGCGGTATCAAGACACCGGTTCCGTCGAGAGAAGGCCTTGTTCTGGAAGAAAACCATGTACCCAACCACGGGATGATTGTTTTCTTGTGAGTCGCGCATTGAGAAATCGCAAGTCTTCGTATATGGACCTTAAGAACAACCTCGAAGAAGTAAGAAATGTGCATATTAGTCTATGGACGGTCAGGAGGAGGCTTCTCGCGGCCAATATACGCAGTCATCGCCCGGCCCGCGGCCCTAAGTTACTCCGTGAGCACAGAGTTGCCAGGCTTAGGTTTGCTCGAAATTGTGAGTCATGGACTCAAGAAGACTGGAATAGGGTATTATTCTCCGATGAAGCCAGGATATCTCTGTTCGGTGAAGATCGACGTCGGCGAGTGCTACGAAGACGAGGAGAACGCTTTGCAGAGGCTTGTTTTGAAGAAATCACACCTTATGGTGGGGGCTCTGTTATGTTTTGGGCATGAATAAATTCAATGGATCGTACAGAGTTAGTCTTCATTGAAAACGGCTCACTGACTGGACATCGATACATAACGGAAGTTCTAATTCCTCATGCACAACCCGCATTGGCTGCTTTAGGCGAAGACTCAATTTTTATGGACGACAACGCTCGCGTCCACCGGTCTGGCGATGTGGAAGCGTATGTGCAAGAGGTCGGCATTCGCCGTTTGGATTGGCCAGCTCGAAGTCCCGACCGCAATCCTATAGAGCATGTCTGGGACGTTCTGAAACGACGCGTGAGATCAGTACAACCGGCTCCGCAGACCATCAGAGAGAGTATTCCGCAAGCAAGTATCCGGGATATCCTCGGTAGCATACCCAGACGAATTCGAGCTGTGATTTCAGCTAGAGGGGGTCACACTCGATACTAAACATTTATCTGCTTTTACTTTATTAAAGAAAAAACAAACAAAAATCTTTGTTAACTTTTACTTCACGAGCATATGCACTACTAGTGAACTTTAGCATTAAAACCCATAAATTTTATCAAAATTTTATGATAATCCTGACGAAAACGATTATTTGCTTATTAATTTACAAAATTGTGAAAGTAAAACTACCTATAATTATCAAACAAACCAATAGTAACATTTGAAATGGTTCATTGCTTAGGTGCCCGTTTTTTTTGCAAATGAGTTTATTATTTACTAAATAAATTAGGTCACTAGGGTCACTTTTCACGTGTCAGGATTATATAAAATCTACTGATGCTTCGAAAATGCCCCTTGATCTGACATGAAGCACCAAAAAACTGAGCCGTCTTTGTATGTTTTGTTGTCAATATTAATTCAGAAACAATATACATTTAAAAACTAATGTTAGAACATTGAAATGAAACTAATTTTACGGATTCTATCGCTGTCTATTAAACTTTTTTAATCCCAGCGTTTCGAAAGCTTTACAGCCTTCATAGTTTCGAGCGACCATTCCGCCCAAACCAGAATCCGTAACATTAGTTTCATTTCAATCTGTATACCTAGTCAGGTCATAAATTCTGTCACATGTTTAATATAAAATAATTGAAACAAGTTTATTCATTATGTAACCATTTATATACCAAAATGAACTTAACAAAACATAGATTCTTATGACACTAAAGTTTATTCAAAATGACCTCCGTGATTTTGAATACAGGCCTTCAATCTGCGCGGCCAGTTGTTTATCGCAGCACGAACGAGGTCCATGTCAATATCGGCGGCTGCCTTAATCAAGGATGTCTTGAGTGACTCCAAATTGGGATGAGGCTTTGAGCACGCCTTTTCCTCCAAGTGTTGCCATATCTTGTAATCTAACGGATTCAAATCTGGACTGGAGGAGGGCCAGTCTTCGTGCCGGATGAAGTCGATTTCACGCGCCGCCAGCCAGTCTTGTGTGCTCTTCGCTCTATGAGCTGGCGCCGAATCTTGTTGGAATACCCAGTGCCTGTTATTGAACATGGTATGAGAAACAGGTTCCACAAGGTTCGTCAGGACTGTATTTTGATACACAACTGCATTCGTTTTTACACCTTTCTCACAAAAATGTACCTCTGTTAAGCCCCAATAAGAAACTCCCAACCATACCATGAGCGAGGATGGAAAATGACCTCGTTGGACACGCGGGATACGGTTGCTCGCTTCTTCACTACTGTGTGCGTACACCTTATCATTTTGTTTGTTGTAGCTCTCTTCAACGGTAAAAATTTTTTCATCTAAAAAAAGAATTTCCCGATATTTTTTTCCCGCGTGCCGCTTCAACAAAGCGCGGCATCTCTTCAGTCTCAGGTCCATTAGACGAGCATTCAAACGATGTCCTGTTTTTCTTCGATATGCCCGAAGCCCTAAGTCTTCATTTAACACCCTTTTCACCGTGGTTCTGCTTAACCCCATCTGAAGGGCCAACAGTTTCTGCTTACGTTTGGGATTTCTTTGAATTCGCGCCTTCACAGCTTTTATCACTGCTGGAGTCCTAACAGACCGAGGGCGACCACTTCTTGACCTGTCATCTACACTAGAGTCTTCATTGTATCGTTTGATGGTATGATAAACGAATCTTTTGGTTATATTCAAATTTTTCAGTATGTCAAAAATTCGAATTGGCGCGTAACCGCAACGATGCAACGCAATTACTGCAACACGGTCTTCTTTAAGCGTCCACTCCATATTTAAAAATGAGTAAAATTCTAAAAAGTATACATTTTTATTTTCATGAAAAATTTGAAATTCGAATTCAATAAACTTTTTTGTGGCCAGCATTCTAAAATAAAAGTTTTTACTATGTGACAATACTTATGACCTGACTAGGTATATAAAAGAAGAAACTGACTGACTGACTGACTGATCGATCAACGCACAGCCAAAACGGCTGGGGTTAGAGACTTGAAATTTTGACAGTAGGTGGTACCTTTTATGACGTAGGCATCCACTAAGGAAGGGTTTTTGGAAATACCACCCCTAAGGGGGTAAAATAGGGGATGATAGTTTGTATGAAACTCCGTCATTTTTGAAGTTAAACGCATGAAATTTGGTATTTGCCCTTTTAGTCAAAAATAAAAAAAATATATTTCAGGATTTTTGGAAATTCCACCCCGAAGGGGGTAAAATAGGGGAAAGAAAGTTTGTATGAAAATCTGTCATTTTTGCAGTTAAACGCATGAAATTTGGTATTTTGTAGTGTATACTTTTTGTCTCAAACATGACCTCCACGCGGGCGGAGCCGCGAGCAACAGCTAGTGTATAATATTCACGTAAACATAAGAAACCATAATGTTTGAATAGCCACACTGTTAAACCGGCTTACAAATTTAATCTTACACAAAGATAAGACAAAATGGAATTTCTCGCCGATACTACCGTAGTAGAGCGTCAAGGCAAATGGCATTAAAGTTTCACTCTACTGAGTGCAGAGCATAGTATTACGACAAAGGCTAATTCTTTAACAAATTCTTATTACACTGAGAAATCTATTTAGTGCCATCTAGTGATGCCTTTACTCTGTTTTATTGCGAGCCGACAATGTAAAACGCGGGCATTTAGCGCTCGTAACATTTTTGGTGATGTTCAAGTTAAGGCTGGAAACAAATGTAATATATTTAGAAGAATTCCACGTTATAATAGTAATATAAATCGTATTGACAGCCTCTGTAGCGCAGTAGGCGAGCGGCCGGCTGTGAAGGAGAGGCCGTGGGTTCGATTCCCACACCGGGACAAATTTTTGTGTGACAGACAGATATTTGTGTCCGGGGTCTGGGTGTTGTGAGACCGAAAGACTCTCGTAGTCCCTGGTACCCACGACAAAGACTGTAACACTCGTAGAGACTCTCACTGTGGGCCGGGGCTATGTGTGTGGCTGTTGTTTTATTACACTATTTCACTCCTTTACCAAAACCACTGAACAGAGGATATTTCTTGTTAAAATTCTGCTCTGTTTACATGGATTCCTTGTGCACTTCGCCTTTATCTACAGTTAGATACTTTTTGACAGAGTGATACAGTGGTCCCACCCGGCATGCAACACCGTGATGCTGTGCGGCTGTTGCGTCTGTCTGTGTGCCGCCATCGCCCTCGGTGTGGACGGCCGCTGGATCCAACCGCATCATTTCTCCGGATTGTGCGCCGCGAGAGCTTGGCTATTAGCTACCGGCTTTTCGATGGCGTACGGAGCTATGTTCACAAAAGTTTGGCGAGTACACCGACACACAACTAAGCCAAAAGTAGATACTAAGGTAAGATTGTTTGTTTATCTGAATATACTTGTTCTGTACGTGTTTGTCTCAGCTTTCTAAACGGCTGGACTGATTTGGATGAAATTTTGTGTGTATATTTCAATGTGTTCCTGGATGGTTTGAAAACACAATTGGACCCGGTAGGTGGCGCTGCTGTCAGTACCAAAATTGATTTGTTGGGATTTGTGGGAGAAATGCCAAAGATTGTGATGTGTGATGTTGTGATTTAAAATATCATATTTGATGTGGCGCTGCTTTTCCGGGCAGGACGATGTCTGCCGGGCCCGTAATATTATTAAAAAAAATGTTAAGTTCTTAATGCAATGAATAGATGTATGTATCTATGTACTTGGTCGTATTTATTCAAGTTATAACTCTCGAATTATTTTGACCATAGACAGACTCCAAGGTTGGAAAAATACGGCCTTAGAATTGGTTGGTAAAAGTTAATTTCAGTATGCCTTGGGACATATTTGTAAATTTCAATATATGGAGCGAACCGAAGCAGAAAGCGAACAGGCTACGTAGTTTATTCTCGTAAATAGCTCTTCGAATCGAACACGAATGTTCAAGCGCCCTCATCTCCAATACACAATTCAATGGAAATGAGATAGTTTATCGGCGCCCTGCTCTTGTCAGATTCGTGCAATTGGATTTTTGAATATTCTTTTATATTAAATAGTCCCGCTATTCCGGTAAGCGGTGAAAAATGATTTTAAACGAGTATTTATGGTCAATCTTTCCTGTTATTCAAACAAACTACCGCAGCACATTCCTAATAATTATTAACTGATACATTTTTTATAAAATAAGCAATATCTAATTAAGCAATTTACAACATTTATTTACTGCAGAGCCTCGAGAGAACCCGCATTAGTCCCCTCGTGGTGGACTAAGGCCTAACCCCTCTCAATAGTACAGAAGGCCCGTACCCAGCAGTAGGTCAATTTTTAATACAAGGCTATTATTATTTTTAAATCGATCTTTCACATTTGCTTATATTTAGCTAATACTAACAACCGCACACCGCTCGATTATGTGTCATGTGGTTAACACACGTGTGGTCAGGACATGCACATAAGGTACGGGACACATTGGAGCTAAATATTTCGAATAATACAACAGAAAAATAGGTTAAATTCAACTAATTTAAAAACGATATATGTTAAGCAGTTTAATTATTAGTTAAGGTAGAGTCCCGATGGTCGCGTCAAGCGACGTCGATCAACGTAATTTTGAAGGTGTTAATGCTATGCGTTAGTGATAGTACTTTTGAAGACTCTCATATAGATTTTTTTTATCATGGCACGGCAAAGTGACCACACTGCACCTGATGGTAAGCGCAGTGTCGTCCAATTAGAGTATCGAGTAGCGAGAGACAATCTATCTCCCGCTACTCAACACAATCATGCCGGCCTGCTTCTTCACACTATGCCATGGGCATGGGCAAGAAGGTGACGAAGCGGTCGAGGGTCTAGTGTCAGAATACTCAAGAGGCCGCAAAACGGCCAAACATCGTACCCCCGACTAAAACCGGATGTACACTTGCGATCTCGGAGCATCACACACTTGCGTTTGCTAATATGGCGGGTTTTACACCCTGTGTACGGTGGTCGCTATCCGGGCGGATATGTATATCTTACCACCAGCAAAGCGTAGTACGTCCGTAGACTTACAGCATAAATGCGCAGACGCGTATAGTATACTCTAACTGGTAGTCACTATAGTCACTGTAGTCATTATACCGTGCAACGATAAAAAAAAGAACCAGTGGTGTAATAAATCAAAAAGCGATATTTCAATTACTTTTAACTTGTTTTAGAAACGAATTCATGGTTGGAAGCTGTATACTATGGTGGGAGGTCTCCTCGTAGTGGACGCAGCATTGTTAACGGCCTGGCAACTTCGAGATCCATTGCAAAGACGCGTAGAGATATTCCCACTTGAAACACCGCGGCATCACGACGACGACGTCCACATCAGACCTGAACTCGAACATTGCGAGAGCAAACATAACACGGTGTGGCTGGGTGAGTCGAGTTTCATGTTTATGAGGAATTTAATACCAATTAGACTGTAATATGATAGGCAGCGGCTTTGCTGTGCCCTGGCTTTGCAGAAGTCTATGGGCGGCGGTGACTACTTACCATCAGATGGCCCGTCTGCCTATCAAGGCACTAAAAAAAATACAATATTATTGGTCAAGACGCGTTGCTTCCGATAGGGCCATCTCACACTGGCGCAGAGTCGAAGCGTTGCGTCCTGTTTTTCAACTACAACGCATGGCGACGCGCGTCATCGCGACAACGCTCGCTGCTAGTAACGCGCAATACGCTCGATTTTTAACCAAGCGTCGACGCGCGATTCCAAATTTGCATAACCCAAATTTGTATCTTAATAATGGGAAAATAGAGATGAATATACTATAGGCGAAAAACATGACGCGACGCGACGCTTCGACTTCGTCAGTGTGAGTTGACCCTTAATGTGGATCTAGATACTATACACCGGTTGATCCCGAAATGCGGCTCGCCATAAGTACTGTATTTCACCATATTATGTACGGTGGTTGTGCAATCGAGTACACATACAACGGGCATTGGATTTGATATTGGTTGTGGGCTATTTTCTACGCACTTGGCCTATATATACAACGGGTAAAAGATTCCCTATCACCAGTTATAAGGTTAATTGACGTCTTGTTATAATATTAGTGGAGACGCAGAGAAATATATAAAACCTTTAGTTCTACGATTTTATGTTGATACCTAGATCTAACAGATAAATATTGCGTATTCAGGTTAGAGCCTTGATCATTATCAGCAGACGGGTTAAAAATTTAGTTATAGTTTACATAATCTTCCACCATTTTTCTCCAGCGTCTAGAGAGAAAAACATATCTGTAAATTTTGCATCAATATTTCACTACAAAAATGGTTTTTTTGGCACTCTTAAAAACAACAACCCAAGACATGATTAATTTTCAACGCTTTCCCGTCACAAACAAGCCTGCGTCAAATTACGCTAATGCTGTTTTTAATCAACTCTTTAACTATAACAAATGGCTACACTTAGCCAGTTCCCGATTAGCATTCGTAAATTATGTAAACGCAATAGTCACGAGCAAAAAGTAAACAAATAAGATCATTAATTTTATTCATTCTATTGTATTACTGTTTAAGTTTAATAAAAAAATATTAATGCATAAAATTTATGATAAAATATTTCGTTTATAGATTCTAGATTCCTAGATTTATATATCTTTTTTTTTTTGCTATGTTATGTTATGAAATGAAGGATGACTGTTTTTTCCTTAGTTCCTATAACCTAGGAAAAAAATACCTATTTTAAAAATCACCGACATCGATTCAGTTACCCATACTGAATAAATGAGTCAAAGTGCGCATTTATTATGCAAAATGTTGTATAGCTTGTATCTCTTAGCCTCATAGATTTTTTTTGTCGCGGGCAAACTCGATTTATAACTACCGCCCCACAACGGACGGTTATGTTGAGCTCACCGATCTTACGAACCAGCGTTGAGCCGCTCCGGATAGATGGTAATATCCGGACGACCGATAGGCCGACTCCCTAATACTATATACCGGCCATACCAACAAAAACCCGCGCGGTAGCGCTCTTCGCCGCATTAGGAACGGCTCCAAGTGCCCGGTACGAGAAGTGCCCCGACCTAAGCCGGAACCACCCCTGCACGGTGCCGCCTTGCGGCCTATCTCCATATATAGTGGGGCTTATAAGCCCCTGTGCACCGCTCGGCGCCCACGGCAGCAACGAGGCCGAACACCCGTGCTGCCATCCATCTCAGGGTCGCACGGTGTGACGACGATATTTATGTAACAAATAGAACTGCGCGCCCGCGACACCCGATAGCCTCATAAGTACATCTTATAGTTACGTTCATAGTTTTAGGTTTACTTTAATGATATGATCTTATCTCAAATTTCAAATGTTTTAACCCTTTGAAAATTGGTTCCAAAACATTAAACCCTGTTTAACTTTCATGTGTGAAGTAACATTACATGTGAATGTTATAAAGGCACATGTGTTTAAGATGTACACATTATAGCTTTTATGATAAGAAGGGTCAACACTACCTCTACAAAGTTTTAATTAAATTAAGCTCCACCCCGCCCCGCGGATACCATCAACGATCATTATGAGCGATGAGCTTTAATATGAAGTGATTTAAAGTGTCGTAAACAGTAAATTATTCCGTTAATGCCCTTAATGCCGTTGTGTTTCATTTGCTACCATGATTAAGTTTGACAACAAAGTTTAAACTTTTTCTGAAGTATTTAACTGGCTGTAATCTCCGTTGTATAATTTATTCTTTAACTTTCACAATTAAAGAACCCTCTCATTAGTAGAGGAGGCCCGTGCCCAGCAGTGGGACAATGTTTAATACAGGGCTAGTATTATTATTTTTTAATTAGATACATTTTATGTTTACCTGCACTTACTTTTTGAATTTTCAGATATTCATTCTATGCATTGCATAACCTCCAATACCGAGTATTTCAAATATTATATCATTGCTTTGTCGAGTTGACTTCCTGATTTTTAAAACTGCATTCGATTTCATAGCACCCGAACGAGCGAATTTGTATTTCAACAATAAACTCAATAACTCATACAAAAATAGTCGGTCATTTTCGTTTACAGTGTTTTTGCTAGATGATTTCATTAGATTTGAATATATAATTCAAATAACTACTTAGATAATGAATAACTTTAACAAAAATCTACTCCTAAAATTAGCAACAGAAAAATAAAATAACATTTATAAATAAGATAAAATATTAAATTTAAAATTCTTATACAAAAAATACTAATAGATGGTCTTTTTGTAGACGATGCAAATTTATTTCACTGGCATTGGTATCGTTAGTGATTCCAATAAAACTTCTAGTAATATTTTATTTTATTTATTTAATAAGCTATTATATTATTTAGTATGAATTATTATTTAACACAGCACAACAGTTATGAATATCAATTAAACACATACACGGCATTCATAAAAAAGAGTGAGCACGACAATAAAAATAGAATAATACCAAAAGTAGCACACATAAATAAACAGGTTTAAGTTATATGAAATTAGATTAAATTAGAATTTATACACTTTACAGTATCAAGAATATCCCGCCCATACACTCGCCACTGTAACTCCTGTAAGCCAGGTTCGACAGTGGCACGATTTTCACATTTTCTCGACACCGAGCAGTGAAGCTCAACCGGTCTATGGGATGCGCAAATTTCTTTTACTCCCAACGATATTAATAAGAATACAATATAAGGAGTTGGAAATATAAATGGCCTTTACAGTATCGATACTTGATTAGTGTTTACTGTCAAATCTCAATAGAATATGTCAAAGTGGAAGAAATATGTCGCATACGATTTTTAACAAACAACGTTCAGGTATCACGCACGGAGGGGCAGCAGGTACTCCGGCGGCGTGGTTCGCACTAGAGACCGAACTACCCATCGGCCATGCATCCCCTCGCGGTGCTCCGCCGCTTGGGATTCGGGGTGATTTTTTATAGAGGTTTTCTCCCTCGCTGCCCAGGCGGTTAAGCCAAGACCCTCGGTCCAGTCGGAGCGCGAGACGTGACCACAGACCTCCTTTTGATTGGATTACGATATACGACGGTGGCAACAGGAGAGAAAATATCCCCTACTGCCTGCTCGGCGGCGGGGTAAGCGCACACCGAGCCCGCCGACGCCCCCGAGACAGAACCCGGGAGTAGCACAAAGAAGTGGGCACAAAAACTGACAACAGCCGCCACAACAGGCGACGACTGCCATCCACCTTTTATCAGGATATCGGCCGTCGGTCAACGTGACTGCCGTTGCCCAGGGTGCACCACGTGGAGGTTTCCTGACTTCGCACCCCATATTCCTGAAACCTGCATCGAATAAGATTAACCATTTTTAAGTGATGCGCGTTTTAAATCTGATTACATCAATGACGAAAAAAGTATACGTTTCTTTCGCCATTGGATTACATATAGATTGTATGATGACACATTATCATTTTTTCGCAGGACTTTGACAAAATACTATATGTCCATATAATTTAAAAAATCTCTTTATTTTAGGTGTCATGTACGGATATAAGGGCCTCGTGTTAGTGTTTGGGTTGTTCCTTGCATATGAAACGCGATCAGTGAAAGTGCGCCAGATTAACGACTCTCGGTACGTCGGCATGAGCATTTACAACGTGGTGGTGTTATGCTTGATCACGGCTCCAGTTACACTGGTCATCGCGAGCCAGCAAGATGCTGCATTTGCCTTCGTCTCGCTCGCTATAGTATTCTGCTGCTTCCTCAGCATGGCACTTATATTTATTCCTAAGGTAAGTTGAAGTTTCATTAAGAATTACCGAATGTCGAGGTAAAAGTAAGAAATTAATCACATTTATCGGTGATTATTAATAATGTAACCTTAGTACCGGGAAATGTAATAAATTTTCAAAAATAACGTACGCTAAGTGACTTTCTGTTAGGTTAGTTTTTTATTTTCATTTAAATGAGGTTTACATTTTTATCAGAGTTTGGTGGTGTTTTTATATTTCAGGGTATATTTTCACACGTTATGATGTGTATTGTGTAGGTGAACTGCCACGGTGGCGCAGTTGTAATTGCGCATGCGTTACGACTGCTGTGCTGAGGTCTCGGGTTCGATCCCCGGGACGGGTAAAGTGATATTGGGTTTTCTATCCAGAAATTCTCAGTATTAGCCCGGAGTCTGGAATTTGTGCCCGGTATGGTAATAGGCTCGCCACCTATCACATTATGGGACCGAAATAAATTCGACGAAAAATGGGTGTACTGGTTACACCTTTGCCTACCCCTTCGGGGATGACAGGTGTGAGTGTGAGTGTATATGAATTTGTGTAGGTGATCGAAGTGATCCGTCATCCAACGGAGCGAGCGGAGAGCGGGCGCGGCTCGGGCCAGGGTTCGGCGCCGGCCGACGAAGAACGCTACCAAGAACTGGTCAAAGAACATGAAGAACTGCAAAAACTTATACGACAGGTATGGTATAAACTATTAAATTATAATTTACTAGTTGTCCCCACCAAATCTGTTTCGCCAAAAAAATCCCGGCCCGTCTATACCACGGGATAAAAATTTCCGGAATAAAAAGTAGATCATGTTACTCTGGCATAATGTATCTTTCTATAGATCAAAGATTTTTTTAATCGGTTAAATAGTTTTTGAGCTTATCCATTACAAACACCGTACAGAGTGTAAAAGCCGCCATAGTGGCACACGCAAGTGTTTCGCGTTCCGGATCAGCTAATGTACATCTGGTTTTTGTCGGGGGTCTAGAGTTGGGGTACGATGTTTGACCTTTTTGCGGCCTTCCGAGTACTCTGACACTAGAAACTCGACCGCTTCTTCACCTTCCTGCCCATGGCGTAGTGTGAAGAAGCAGGCCGGCATGATTGTGTTGAGTAGCGGGAGATAGATTGTCTCTCGCTACTCTAATTGGACGGCACTGTGCTTACCATCAGGTGCAATGTGGTCACTTTGTCGTGCCAGGATAAAAAAAACTATTAAGTTATATTATATTACGTGTCCGTAGTTGTCAGTTCGTCTACACCGACCTGTAGTTCCCCTCCTTCTAATAGATCTATAAAATAAGTTTTATGCTTCAACCTTTGGTCTTATAACACTGGTTTTAATGTCTTGCAAGTTGAAAGATGTTTTAAAAAGATGATTTTATTTGAATTACATTGATACTTGATATTTTTGACAATTCAGTAAACATAAATAAATTACGAATTGTGTTTCAGCGATGAGACCAAAAATGTAATAATGTTTTGCATTTAATAGTACCTATTTAAAAATCATTTTTACATATTTATGAAAGGTTTTAAAAATAATTTTGAATAAATTATCCAATTATTCTTTTTGTAAACATTTCATTTGTTTTGTCAATTTTCTGTACACACTTGAAACCGCAAAAAGCTTACTTCCACCGAATATGCCTCTCGCATTCTAATATTGCGGTGAGGCTTGACAACAATCGTGAAATACTCTTTAGTGCGATGCCCTCATGCATATAAAACTAAATTTCCTGACTGAGTCATCAACGCCCAAAGCAATCGCTGGACTTAAAAAGCTGAAATTTCAAACACATACACACAATAACATAGAAAACCACTAAGAAAGGTTTTTAAACGTCCCTAAAGGGTTGAAAAGAGGCTACAAAGTATACATAGAAAGTAATATTTTTGGTCCCATTTACTGGAAACTTGGATAAATGCTCTTTGACACAATTGAAGCACAATTGACGCCAAACGTTTTACGTCATTTTACAAAACTAAATCTCTAGGGACTTAAAAAAACGTTGTATCAGAAATTATGCCAACGGACTACCTCGGTGGCGCAGTTGTGATGGCGCATGCGTTACGACTGCTGTGTTGAGGTCTCGGGTTCGATCCCAAGGTTGGGGAAAGTGACATTGGGTTTTTATATTTAGAAATACTCAGTATCACCCCGGAGTCGGGAATTGTGCCCGGTATGCCGATAGGCTCGCCCCCTATCACATTATGGGACCGTAATAAATTCGGTGAAAAGTGGGTGTACTGGTTACACCTGTGCCTAACCCCCCCTCGGGGATTACAGGCGTGAGTGTATATGTCTGTATCGGATAGTTTGTTGCAAAACTTATTGTAATGGTTTTTTAAATAAAGAAACGGCAACATCGGATTTAGCTTTGTAATAATTTGAAGTCTACATTACCATATGAATATATTTACAATTGGCCAAAGAGCATTATAATACTTATGAAAACTATTGCCAAGAAGGTCGTCACTCTGAAATACTTATTATTGACATTTTTAGAATATCTGAAAGTTATCTAACAAAAAATTTATTATTCAAATAGTTTGAATAACGATAGCAAGCAAAACTCTGAAGAATTGCTGATCATTTATGAATAAATTCATAATGTATATTTTCAGAGAAAATTTAATTTAATTACACACAATATTATATACATAATAAAATGTAGTGATAGCGTAATTGAAAGTGGTACCGACTGCCGAGACGAAAGTCCGTGGTTAGAAACCAGCCCAATTGGCATACACCTCTGACCTTTCAAAGTTGCGTGTATACATACATATTAAACGGTTGGTATGAAAAACTAAATTTGATAATCGTATTGTAATAACAATTAATAGGGTAGCAGCAATAGCCTAGTTGGTTGCGGTACGGACATTCAAGATGAAAGTCGTATGTTCGAAACCCAAATGACATACACCTCTGACTTTTTCTAAAGTTACGTGTGTATTAATTGTTAATTATCGCTTGCTTTAATGGTGAAGGAAAACATCGTGAGGAAGCCTACATAGCTGAGAATTCTCATAAGAATTTCGAAGGTGTGTGAAGTCTACCAATCCGCATTAGGCCAGCGTGGTGGACTAAGGCCTAACCCCTCTCATTAGTAGAGGAGGCCCGTACACAGCAGTGGGACAATGTCTAATACAGGACTAGTATTAATAGTATTATTAATAACAATTAATATTATGTAAGGAGGATGAACGCAAAAACAAGGACTTATTGATTATGCCTTGATTATTACTGCCTTGGTGGCGCAGTTGTAATTGCGCATGCGTTACAACCGCTGTGCTGAGGTCTCGGGTTCGATCCCCGGGTCGGGTAAAGTGATATTGGGTTTTTCTATCTAGAAATTCTCAGTATTAGCCCGGAGTCTGGAACCTGTGCCCGGTATGGCGATAGGCTCTCCCCCTATCATATTATGGGACCGAAATTCGGCGAAAAGTGGGTGTACTGGTTACACCTCTGCCTACCCCTTCGGGGATTATAGGCGTGAGTGTATATGTATGTATTGATTATGAAGTCTAATGATAGATAGATAAAAACTTTATTAAGGCAACAACGCATATACAATTAAACTTAACTTAAAATACGACAAAAATAACTAACTATAAACTAATTACTTGAGACTTGCTCTTACGCCCTACATTCTATGAAGAACTACTTTTAGGAGGCTAGTAGAAAATGATTCCGTAAAAAACAAATACTATTAACAGTCAATTTAAGTTAACAATCAATCGGTATATACAGATCGATCCCGAAAAACAACAACATTAGGTTTAATGTAGGCGTGATATTTAAATAAATAAATAACACTCAACAGTCACACACATAGCCCTGATCCCACGCTAAGATACGAGTCTTGTGTTGTGCGTATCAGGGACTACGAGAGACTTTCGGTCTCACAACACCCAGACCTCGGACACATATGCCTGTCTGTCACACAAACATTTGTCTCGACGTGGGAATCGAACCCACGGCCTCTCATTTCACAGCCGGCTACTCGTCTACTGCGCCACGGAGGCTGTCAAACTCATTATGACTTTACTCTTGTTGACTCATTTGTGGATCCATATTGGGGTTTGTTTTTAATACTGGCCAGTAATAAGATTTACAAATAATTGCAAATTTTTACTTTTTTACTTCTTTGGCTTTTGTATATTTTCTCAAAAAAAGTAAAACTAAAAAGTGATTTACATAATCCCGCCCAACAGTTTTGTATCGTTTTACAAACCAAATTTCATTATCATCTTATCTTACGAACCGCACTGATATGTACAGCGCAAAATAAAAGATAAACTTCAATGTTATTACAATTTTCTAATTCACTATTCTATTTATGTAAACAAACGTAACATTGATTTCACAAAAGGAAAGTGAAATTAGGTTCTGAGGCCGAAGTGTGTCCTTCAGCCGACCTTACAGGGACTTGTAATTCTCGTAAGCCCCGGGCATGCCCCGAATAGTTGGTCTTGGTTTTGAACACGGTGTATTAACTTTTATGCCAACTATATTACTTTGTGTGAGTAAAGTCACTAAGTCATGCTGTTTGTATCATCTTAATTACATAATTTTGAGAACAAAATCAATGCTTACAATACTCAGCCCGCGTGTTAGTAATACTTTACTTTATTCCACTTTTTTTTCAGCCTACGCATTTACCTAATTTTAAAAAATGCCAAATTAAATGTTTCCTAGTGTCAAAGACCATAAGTACCAAGTATCCAAATATATTTTATCAAAAAATATTATTTCCCATACGAAGTTTTCGATAGGCTTCCAAAAAAATATTTCTTATTTTTTTTTATTCTGGCACGGCAAAGTGATCACACTGAACGTGATGGCGCAGTGCCGTCCAATTAGAGTATCGTGCAGCAAGAGACAATCCATCCCCCATCACCCAACACAATCATGCCGGCCTGCTTCTTCACATTCCATCGGCCAGAAGGTGAAGAAGCGGTCGAGGGTCTAGTGTCAGAGTACTCAGAAACCACCAAACATCATACCCCAACTCCAGACCCCCGACAAAAACCTGATGTACACTGGCTGATCCCAGAACGCAACACACTTGCGTGTGCCACTATGGCGGGTTTATTTCTTATTCTTAATAGGCTGTAAAATGTTTCAGCTTTAGCTCCAGCCATTTGGACTGCGCGATATTGAACCAGTCATGTGTAGATTCCATGACCTACTTGATATATTATTAAAGTGCATTTACCGCTTGATAAATATTCATGTTTATGTATAAAATTGCCTTCCATATCTGAAAATGTGTTATCCGACGCACGTTAAAGTTAATGAGATACGTGCAGTACTGATATGTAAATGGCGTAAATTTGGGCTGTTGAACTCCAAATAAACTGAAATAAAAAAAAATCACGTCATATTATAAAATCCATCGTAAAATAAATTTGACTCTATAGGTATTTGCTGATGTCTTTTAATAGTACAGCGATAGAGCAACGGAATTGGAACTAAAGTAAACTTTAACTACCAAGACAAACTTCACGAGTTTAAACTCAGCTCCTAACACACTTCTGACTTTACGAAGTTATCTACGTGTATATTATTCGATAAATATCGCCCGCCCGAATCCATCAAACGTCCCCACACAGGGCGGGAGCCTTTCGAGTCTTGGTGTTGTGGAACCGTAGTCCCTGGTCCGTAGTCCGCAGTCTTTAAACCAATTATACAGGTTTGGCCTAGTGTGGATTCAGGACTGGTGTAGGACTGTTGGGGTGTATGTCCTATCTATTTATTAATATAAATATAAACCAATAACCCACATATGGAATTAAGAATATAATTTATATGATTTGGGAAATTAAATATTATTATTTTTTTAATGCCTGAATAGGCAGACGAGCACACGGGCCACCTGATGGTAAGAAGTCACCGCCGCCCATAGACTTCTGCAATGCCAGGGCACAGCAGAGCCGCTGTCTACCGTTTAAATAATAATATTTCAGTAAGAAAATACAGACCACAATGTAGATTCTCAATGGAGGTTCCGCAGTACCAACATTTTCCCTAACCAAGATTTGTCGATAAGCTGGCACGGCTTAAGGCGGATGCTGTAGGCTAACAAAGCAATATTTTATATAAAGAAAAAAATAATATGTACACGTGAAAGAGGCCTATTAACCTTGCGCTATTTTTACACTTCCATCGCTAGGCATTAGGGACTGAGCCGTGCATAATATAACACAGGTACCAGGTAAAAATAATATAGCTGTGAGAAAAGTTGTTTCAGTGTTACTAATAAAATAAGATGAAGATACACATATTGACAGCCTCCGTGGCGCAGCGGCTGTAAAACGAAAGGCCGTGGGTTCGATTCCCGCACAGAGACAAATATTTGTGTAACAGATAGATATTTGTTTCGAGTCTGGGTGTTGTGGGACCGTAGTCCCTCGTAGTTCTTGATACCTACGATACAGGTTTTACCTAGTGTGGAGTCAGAACTATGTGTGTGACTGTTGGGTGTATTTATTATTAGGTATTTAGTAAAAGTAGGTGGTATCTATGTTATATATATATATTTTTATACAGTTATAATAATATAATAATAAATTGTTTATTTATTTCTCCACTGTTAAGGTATACAACATAGCAAATCATAATACAGATATTAGGTGGAGACTAGTGCTTGATTTAAGGTTATATAAGGTATATTTAAGGTTGTGTTTCAGGTTACAAGGTCTTCACCCTTGGACTAACATGTTTTAAATAAATTTGCCTAATTTGGAAATATTACCATAATTAAATAGCGTTGTAACATTGAGAGATATAGTTATTCCACAAAATGCACCAACTATGTACTACTGAATACCCAAGTATTTCATTAAACACGACGGACTTAATATTGCCAAATCTTCTTAAAATTTAAAAACGTAATAATCAAAATATTTTCCATCACATAAAGAAAGAAACGTAAAGATAACCGAAGTCCAATTATTTTTCCTCCATACCAATAGTTAGTCTAATGCAAAGCATACAGCACATGAAATATTTGCAGAAAGAAGAACGCATACGGGTGCTGAAACAGAAGCTAGCGGAGCGGGAGGCGGCAGCGGCGGACGGCGTGACCCAAGGTACAGGCGGCGGCGGCGTGCTGGCCGACCTGGCCACCGCCACCTCTGACTACGGCACCTCAACCAACTACACGCGATCCTCGCGCGCCTCCGTCTCAGACCTTGATTTCTCTGAGAGCTACCTCTAAACCTTTTCTTGAAGCAATACAATTAATGCTTTCATGTTTGTTGTTGGAAATTAACGTAACAATATCCAGAAAGTCCCTTTAGTAAATTTCGTATTATGGATGCTATTCTTTTGGATATTTTCAAAACATTGGCAATTGTATTAAGCAAACATGTTTCGTAATGATAATACAATATATACGCAAAAGTATGTTTCATAAACTTTGATCGACACTATCCTATATTCGGAAACTTCGATTAAGATCATTCGAATAGCAAATCAAGAATCAGTGTGTCGATAAAACCCCGAACCCTAATTAATTAAATTGTTATTTGTCTTATTAGAGGAATACGGTTTCCTAATATCAGACTTTATTTACATTCAATTTACATGCTCCCGAACAAGCTACTAGACCCTTACCAGATCCTAATCTACTTGATGATCTCTTTCCCTGAGTTTTTATAAACCCTTCCCTGCCGCATTGTGATAAGACTTTTGTTTGTCTTGTGTGCCGCACAATACCTCCCTTGAAATCATACCTATCTTATATCTACTAATTTTGCAATTCAAAATGTTGTATTCAGCACAATTTTATGTTTGTGAACGTGGTTTAAATGTGACATTTTTGTGAAATTTACAATGTGTCATGTGACACAACGTTCCCATTATCTATTAAACTTTCTATAAAAATATTCGTTTCTTAAATTAAAAATTGTAAATTCAATCTTAACTTCTGAACTAAAACTTATTAGTGTGCTCGTCTCAAATAAAATCGTTAGTTAAATTACGTCTGTAAACTTCAACTGTAATTTAAATCTTGATGCATTTTTAAATCAATTATCTTCTATGCGATAATATTTGAGATTTGCCAATTAATATTATTACAATAAAATTAGGCCAGTCTATATGGGAGCTTTATTGTGTTTTTTGGACTCATATACTTAAGTATGCCGCTATTTCAACACGTATGAGTAGAAGCGGCTATACAATATATTTGTTTTTATTATTTATCCACGTAGATGTTATTTTATTATTGGAATATTAATTGTAAACGTAAATTAAGTTTTACAATTCAAAGAAAATTTATTTTTATTTAACCATGCCATTGGATTTAGAATGAATAAATTGTAAACAGTAGGCACCGCGCAAATCGCTTTCCGCTCATTTCGCCCCGCTACCATAAAGGCCGCCTAACATTTAAAATTTAAATTCTACCTCACACGTATTGTATGAATGCACGTGGCTCTGTCTATTGTACGACTAACCTACAACCTACTCCTACTAGACTGATTTAGCATTACTCTTAGTGATATGTCTAGGATTGTTTCTAAGTACTTACTCAATTATAAGCTAAAGTAGAATAACTAAGTCTCTAGTTCTACTTTTAATTTATGCGTAAACTCTACAGACGAGTATAGCACTAAGTCGGAACAACGATTCGTCTATATGCATTTTAAATAATATTGTAGAATTCTTCGTGGATAAATAAATACGAATGGTTTAAAGTAATCACGTTTATACATTATTGGCACGTGTATTAGATAGTATTAGGCTCAGACTAAATTTATTTATAGTGTAGTAGTATAAGATATGGCTATTTTGTATTTTCTTTCATGTGAATAATTTATTGCATTACTAGATGCGTATATTATTTTATGGAATTCATGCAGTCAAATCTCGTTATGGCATTAATATTGTGTGCGTTCGGAAACTGTGTCAAAATAATTGGAAATTATTAATTGAATAATTGCGAAGTGTCGCGGTCGGGGAGAGAAATGTGGAACTTGTGTTATAGGTGTGTGTATCAGTGACGTCTTTCCACACTAGCTCTAACATGTGACGTAAGTAGTTTGGGTATGTGCCCCCCCCCCCCCTCGCGTAGTTCCCGATTCACCTCCAGAGTTGCATGTTCCACACACAGCACTATCCTGTTGAGCATACACCACTGTAATGTGTAATATCACGTATAGTGTAGTGTAATGTGCTGCATTACGGCACTACATAGTATGGTCCTACCGCTTTAACCAGTGTTGCCAACCTGTCAGGGATGTACTGTACATAGCTGTAAATGGTAGAATAAATAAAATATATTGCATACTGCATCCACGGTTTTTTTGTTGTTTAATGATAGGCTATAAAGAGGTGTTCTAGCATTTATTTATCTTCACATTCTAAGCTTCAAATAGTTAGGATTGAACTTACAAAGCTACACTTTTTTACCAAATATTTGTAGTATAATGTTTGTCAGTAAATTTACATTAAAATCTGTTGAAGTTCTAGCCATAGTATAGGTACAAGTTGAAGTACATAGAACAAGTTGGTGTAAATCTAAAGCGATTATTATAATACAAGTCAACAAAGGCCTCGACTGAATGACTCGTTGGCGCAGTTACAAGTGTATACGCAGTATGTTGTGCTGAGGTCTCGGGTTTGATCCCCGGGTCGGCTAAAAGTGATATTAGGTATTTCTATCACGGAATGCTCGATATTAGCCCGAAGTCTGGAATTGTGTCCGGTATGGCAATAGGCTCCATTCTGTTACATCATGGAACATTAATAAGCTCCGCGAAATGTGGTCTACGGGTTACATCTCAACCTACCCATTCGGGAATGACAGGCGTGTATGTAAGTCAACAAATAATGTTACAAGGAAAGCTTTAACAACAAAAGTTGCTGGTAACTTTAAGCTGAAAAAATAACCGTATAGAACTTTTAAATTTTCAATAAAAAATATAATTAAAACATGAAAAACTGAGATGACCTTTGAAAATTATAGCGTTGACAACACTGAGTTTATCTGTCCGATGTCGGTTCTAAAATTGAACCAGTCACTCTTCATTCTTGATTGAGATACAAAATGACAGTGCCAGCATTAATGTTTAATCTCGGATTGTAATTTTTCGTCAAGTAACACACTACATTATAAATATATTAAATTACACTACTTGAATGAAGCTGTAAATTGCACGTTGCAATCTTATTTATAAAAAACAATTTCTGTTCGTTTGTCTCGCTAAAACTCGAGAATGGCTGGATCGATTTGGCTAATTTGATTATGATGAATTAATGAATGATGATGATGAATTTGAATGATTTTTAAATATTTGTGGAAGTTCAGGGATGGTTTTAAAAACACAATTAGACCCGTTAGGTGGCGCTACTGTCGGTATGTCACCATTTTTTTTGGATTTTCTGGGATTTGTGGGAGGAATGCAATGTGATCTTTAAAATATTATATTCAATGTGGCGCTGCTTTTCCGGGCAAGTTGACGTCTGCCGGGCCTGCTAGTACTGAATATATTTATACATTACAACTTTATAGACCACGCCTTACGTACCCCGGATCCCTGTGTATTTATGACTCGATATGCTTTACAAATTGATCTTTTCGGGACACTGTTGCTTGTTAAAACATTTGCAAACTATTCTAACAATCACGAATTCACTTTATTATTGATTAATCACTTCTTGTTAAGTGTTAATCCCCAATTGTTTGTAAATATTAGATTTGGTCTCAATATTGTGAAATGCCTTTTAAGTACGTTTATTGATAAAGATGTGTTGCTGCAAATAAATGTTTTAATTTCGAAAACAAAGTAACGAGATTTCCTTGCATGAATGTTTGTTATAATCCAATGTTTTTACGCTTTATTCCGCAGCAGCAGCCACACTATTTAATTAACTGGCAACTGGACTAATCTAATTACTTGATTCGTGATGATGAGTAGATCTACTCAGTAGTAGTCCACAGTACCTACAAGGCCTAAATATGCAATTTTTACGGTAGGCAGCGGCTTTGCTGTGCCCTGGCCAATGCCATGACTGACTTCTGCAATCAGAAGTCTATGAGCGGTGGTGTCTACTTACCATCAGGTGGTCTGCTCGTCTGTCTATCCAGGCAGTAAAAAAAACAGCACGAAATTTGCTTGAAAATATTGTCCTTACAATTCGCCAGTTTGATCAGGTGGCGAACCATTGCCTAGAATTTTATCGGCTTCGGTAATTTCTTCTGCTTTCGCTTCTTAAGCTTCATAGTGAATGTAGTTTTAAAATAGTCTGAATGTGTTTATATGTTTATAACCAAATGTTATTTTTCTCAACAGATGTGCAGGACGAACACATCTGACCGCCGGCAAAGCATCTGCGATTCGCATAGAGTATATGAATATTATTTAATGTTGAACATAGAACAATGTAGATGTTTAATTTGTGATAATTTTAAGTGATAAAAGTGTTCTTATATAGTTAGTTGACAGGAATGCCAATGATATTTGTATGCGTTGTATAGATGTCCGGTAGTGATTTGTTTGTTGATAGTCTGTATATATATGAAGAGAAAACTATGCCAATAGAGTAATCAGTGATTGTTTTACATACAAACACTACACACAAGATTTAGAACACGCAAAAATCAGCGCCAAAAGTTATATGTCATTGCTCACTATAAATTAGTATAAATAAAAATATAAGAAATATGATCCAAAGACATTATGAATAATTTATTTTAAACGTTAACTTTGATGCTATATTTATAAAAATAAATAATTACATCATTTTTGTATATTTAAAAAATAGTTTTCCCTCGAAAGATATTAAGAATATTTCATTCTAATACATTAGAAATCTATACATTATTATGTCGCTGAATGTTATAAAAGGAGGTTAATAAATATATCCCGTTTCTTTTAATAATATATAATTGTTAAACTGTTTATATTACAAACAATTCTGTTAACATATCAGAGAAAAATTTACGGACAAAATATGTTTATCGAAATCAAATTAGAGTATCTGCCGCCTGCCGCCTGCCGGGGGCAAATACAAATTTATGATAACACATCGCTCAATCGCAGTGATATTGGATGCCAAATCAATATTTGTTCAGAAACTATAAATATTTTATATGCAAACACTATTTTATTCTTCATCGTAATTATAATACAAGATAAGAGTTTTGTAGTAGCTAATTGAAACATCATATCGTTCTTAATTACATTATTTGTGCCAGCGAACAGAGCAAATACGAACACTTTTTCAATTGTTCATTTTTTACCTTCTTAAACCGATGCTTGCGGGTAATACTTTTTACCTTAATCCACATTCTAACAATACATCATCCCCGATATTACATTTTTTTTTTTTTATACCACGATTGCAGCAAACAAGCTTACAGTCCGCCTGATGGTAAGCGATTACCGTAGTCTATGGATATCCAATAATATTTACACGAAATACATATTTAACACGGTTTAAAGTTGACTTACAATACAAAACAAATACATATTTAACACGGTTTGACTGCCAATTAGACGTATCATTTAATTATTCTGGTCGCTGGCTCTCACCTAGATAACATTGAAACTATAATACTTCTGAAACTGTATTATACCGCGATAACGTTGAAACCGAACTGTAGGTAGTGGGAAAAGTGTGAGCATTCGTTTCATAAAATCTCATTCCGTTATAAGCCGTCTAGAAATATGAAATTAGGTTTATGATACGGACATGTTAAAGCACTGCCAATTTATTAAATGTTATTTAGACAAAATGTTTATCTAAGCAAACATTCTAGATTGTAGACAGTAGTAGTAGAACACATCGTGCACATATTAATTGAGGCCGTCAGCGCAAAAGTGGCGTAAGCTTGAGACAATGAGCATGAAAATAATGGGGTTTGTATATTCATGAATTTTAAATCAATGTACATAAATGCAATGTTTGCAATGCCATCTTGTTGTAATCATATTAGCAATTGGTGAAACTAGAGATAGGCCGGTTTTGCATTAAATATTCGCACATTTTAAATCATTTGTAGTACATATTATGAAAAATTGAGGGTTAGGCCACTTTTGCACTGACAGCCTCTTATATTGTTAAGTTACTTAATGGTAATATAAGTAGGTACTTACGCAATTGGAAAACATTGCCGTGTTTTCTTTAATATCGTACCGTTGTATTTATAAGCACATTGAAACTCCGTATGCCCTCGGATTGGTTTCCGACTAACTTTTGGCTTTGTGTTATCCACTTCTGGAGAAAAATATTAACCCTTTTTAACCGACTTCAAAAAAAGGAGGAGGTTAACAATTCGTCGGAATCTTTTTTTTTATGTATGTTACCCGATTACTCTAAGACGCCTGGACCGATACGAGAAATTCTTTTTTTGTTTAAAAGGGTATACTTCCCAGGTGGTCCATTGGCAAGACAGGATCTGATGATGCGAAAAATCAAGGGCAATCTCAGCAAATGAAGGGCAACCCTCAAATTTTATAGGGATGCATAATTTGTTTTTTATTGAAGTCGATCTTGTTTAAGTTAAAACATTGATTGTATTACACAGGTTTATGTGCAGAATATGAACCTTTTTATCCTATTCATTTTACAAAATAAAAACATTGATGCATTACACAGGTTTATGTGCAGATAAATATTACACTATTGCTTCCTAAGTGTTAATTTTGTTATACATACTGTGACCTGTATATAATAGTATATATATAGATACATCTACTCACATTCACCGTGTTAGTGAAACGCAACGTGCGCATTCGGCCTTAGTGAAGATTTGACTGCATAGAATTAAATGTTTGTGTTATGAATTTACCACACATTGTACATATATTGTTTCTCAAATAAATAATAATATAAATCGTTGACATTCTAAATTTTATTATACTTTAGTGACAATAGGTCTCGCCCATGAAAGTGCCTTCTATGCACCTTCGTGGACGCGACGTGATTGTGTCTCAATCTAGATAATTTATGTCAAACTGACTGTAAGCTTCATTATTAATTAGAGATGTTACATTCCTGTGATCCGTACCTTTGGTTCTATTGAACGTGTCACCTGACCCATGACTGTGTAAATAAAAATCATCGAATTATCTCAATGTAATACTTGTTTTATTTATCGACGTCATCATCATCATCAGCCGGAGTCAGTCCACTGTTGGACGTAGGCCTCTCCCAAGGACGGACCTCTTTATCGACGTAAAATGATTTAATTTTTCTTTACGTTTTAATATACAATTTACTGATAAGTTTTGACTGATAACTTTTGGTATTAATACAAACATAATCTTGAAAGGATATCCTAGTTGCAGAGAATCGAAGCGAGAGCTACGTTTTGGTATAACGATACAAATGAAACGTTCTTATGTTACGAACGAAAAAAGGTCACCATTTTATTTTTCTTATACATACATACATATGCGCTCACATCCAATCCATGGAGGCATATTAAGCTATTACACCTTTCTATATTTTGCTATCCCATAGGATGCGTGCATTTTTCCGAGATAAAAAGTGGCATATGTCATTTTCTGATCCCTAAACTACCACTATGAAATCTAAAAAATCATATCGATCCCTTGCTCTGTGAAAAACTAAACTATCCCACGGGAACAATACATTTTTCCGGGATAAAAAGTCACCTATGTGCTATTCCAGACTATAATCTATCTCTGTGCCAAATTTCAACCAGATCCGTGAAGCCGTTGTAGCGTGATTGAGTAACAAACATCCATCCATCCAAACTTTCGCATTTATAATATTAGTAGGATTATTAAAAAAAGTATACTTTTTTGTAAAAGAACCTCAATAACTTTGAAACTTAAAATTTAATAATTACCGGTCGAATAACGACCTCTGGGCTCTCACTATTATCGAAATTGTATCTTTATAATCACATTATGAAACTACGATAGGTATTGTATGCGTACAACGTTCTCTAGTCTTGTTATATTTTGCAATTCAATTCCCGCCTCATCTACCTAATGGACGTGACTCAGATAATAATCCAATTATGGTATTCAAAAATAGAATAGATTTTTATGTGGTAATAACGTTTTCATTCGTCAGAATTATGTTCCATTGAGAAAGGAATTTAGAATAATTGTAAATATTCGCCATATTTTTGTTCCCTTGCCTGTAATTTCGATATCTGTATCTAATCCAATCTGTTCTAAAATTATAATAGGTACTGTTTACTCATAATAAACAGCTTTCAAACAAGTTCGATTCTCGTGCCGGGAAAAATATTTAACTGAGGTAAATGTTGGTTGTACTTATTTATCAGTCAGGGCTCAGTTTGGATGTAGTGTTCAGTGATATTTATTTATCGTAGACTGATATTTAATTTCATTTTATCGTCCGTTGCTAACAAACATAAATTGTAGACGTCAACTTAATTATGCTAGGACAGTCTAAAATTTGCTGCTATTCTATGCACTTTAAAATAGAAATTAGCCAAGCTAATGTGGTACGTACGCATCTTCGTGAAAGGTTAAAATGTCAAGTAAAAATAAATAATATTCAATATCTCTAAACTATACAACATAATTATTTATTCCAACCAAATTATCAATTGGGCTGCTTTCGATTTTTTATTGATATTACAAACACTTACATCTAGGCCATAGTTGAAAAGTTGAAGACCACGTAAACATTGTAAAAACAAAAGCGCATTATCAAACTATTGACTTCTAACACATTTTTCCGTAATAGCTAATTTTGGCCATGCCAAACATTTTTTTTATTTTAATCGTGTTCTTGACTATACCAATTCAAAGAGAATCTATCTCAGTCTAATTTATCTTTCAAATAATGTCTATACAAAGCTAATAGTCACGGAGAAAACTGTTTTTCACATACGCACGGAAATTTTAATTATTTTGTATTTGCCATTTGGCTAATCAAAAGGACCAACATTAAACTACATTACCACATTAAGAAAGCCAAAATTACATTCCGTTTTAGAGTAGGTAACCACAAAGCATTCTGTTGACACTCCTCAACACAATTGGCTACAGATATATTTCTTTAACAACATTAAAAGTAAGCTATTTTTAATAGCAACAAAGTATCTGCTAAGAACTTTCCTTTCTATTTTGAGATAGAAATTATCGATGACCTAGATTTCTCATGTCCTCATCCCTAAAGACTCATAAACTAAGATATCAGAATCAATGGCAACCTTCAAGAGAAAACACATAAATTCTGTACCCAAAGTCTTATCGCCTAAGCTATGAAGGCTTGAATAAATATGAAACACAAATAAACGCAACGGCAGATTTGAGGTCACCCTTTCATTACAAGGTGACTTGGAACACTCATAAAGAATAATGCGTTGTATTACGGTAAAATATAAATAAAATTAAGTGAAAATATGCGTTAGTAGCTTAAAGAGTCGAGTTTAAATGTGTGTTATTGAGATTATTAGTACAGCTATATACAATACCGATTACTGGTCTTCAGAGGGCTGATTAAGGAGATTAATATCATGGTTATAATCATAATAATAAAGATTTTGTATGTATTGTCCTACCTCTGCAACACCGCAGTTGTAATTGCGCATGCGTTAAGACTGCTGTGCTAAGGTCTCGGGTTCGATCCCCGGGTCGGGTAAAGTTATATTGGGTTTTTCTATCTAGAAATTCTCAGTATTAGCTGTCTGGAATCTATGCCCGGTATGACGACAGGCTCGCCCCTTATCACATCATGGGACCGAAATTCGTCGAAAAGTTGATGTACCTACTGGTTACACCACTGCCTACCTCTTCGGGGATTATAGACGTGAGTATGTTTGTATGAATTTCAAATTATAATACTATTTTTAGCAAAAATATTAATATATAATACGATAAAATTATTATAAATGTAAATACAAATATGTGCCAGCATGGAGTTGAACACATAGTAAAAGAATTAAAATAGAATTTGTAAAACACCACGATAAAACTCCCTTCCACTTTACTGAAGTCAAAAAATGTAAAAGGCTTCTTAATTTTTTTTCCCGACACGGCAAAGCCACACTGTACCTGATGGTAAACGTAATGCCTCTAATTAGAGTTACTGACAGTTAAATTTGTTTATTAATATATATATGATATGCTATACATCGGACCTTCTGATGATCGTATCAAGCGTTAGATACCAATGCCCGAAACATTATTGTCTATCAACGCCATGTTGAAGGCTTCCCCATATATTTACATAGTACACAAATCACAATACAAATATGGCGGTTCTGACGGGAAATAATACTAAATCTATGGTTCTGACACTCGTATCTAAAGCTCGATGGGACCTACGGATGTCTACCATCAAAGACCAAGGATCAATGGTCGTAGTCTACCATGAAGTAGTGGCCTGAAGTATATACCTAGTGCGACCACATTAAATGTTTTATAATAAAATATGTAAATAATAAAACGACAAAATTTTTGACAGTGGAATTAATAATAATAATAAATTTAATTACCAAAAAACAGTTTTCACAATTAACTTATAAACAATTTCATTGCACGTAATTACAGAAAAATTTGCTGCTGGTACTTACTAAAGGAAAACCTGTGCTATAAGTACCAGCATACCAACAATAAGAATTACCTGTTAATAGCGTAGTTGACACGATTTTTATTGTTTTAATCAACAAGTTACATTACCTAAAACTTATTTTTTTTTTTTTTTTTTTTATGGAAAAAGGGGGCAAACGGGCAAGAGGCTCACCTGATGGAAAGTGATCACCGCCGCCCATGAACATCTGCAACACCAAAGGGCTTGCAAATGCGTTGCCGGCCTTTCAGGAAAGAATATGCTCTCTTCTTGAAGGTTCCCAGGTCGTAACGGTTCGGAAAGACCGCCGGCGACAGCTGGTTCCACAGAGTGGTTGTGCGTGGCAGAAAATGCCGTAAAAATCGCGCTGTTGTGGAACGCTGGACATCGAGATGGTGCGGATGGAATTTTATGTTTTGGCGCGATGTCCGATGGTGAAATTCAGCGGCCGGGATCAATCCAAACAATTCCTCGGAACATTCCCCATGATAAATGCGGTAGAAGATGCAGAGTGATCCAACATCTCTGCGCAGAGCCAATGGATCAAGCCGATCGGAAAGAGCTTGATCGTCGATAACCCGAGCTGCCCTACGTTGAATGCGGTCAAATGGAAGTAGCTGGTACTGGGGGGCTCCCGCCCAGAGATGAGAACAGTACTCCATGTGGGGCCGAATTTGCGCCTTATAGAGATTTAGGCGTTGACCCGACGTGAAGTACCGTCTCGCCTTATTGAGCACACCAAGCTTCTTTGAGGCCAATTTGGCCTTTCCTTCCAATTGACCGCGGAACTGGACGTTGCTCGAAATGTCGACGCCAAGTATTCCGATACTGGGTTTGGCAGACAGGGGAGTGTTCTCTAAATGAGGAGTCACGACAAATGGTGACTTTTTAGCGGTTAACGCGCAGACTTGTGTCTTTTTGGGGTTGAATTGGACTAAGTTTAGTCGACCCCAGTCCGAGACTTTGGTTAACAAGGACTCGACTTCAGACACAAGTTTGTTCCGGCTCTCGTCGACGTATTCCCGAGAAATATTAGCACGGCCAGTGTACAGTACATCTACAGTGCTATCGTCTGCATAGCAATGAATGTTGCTGATTTGCAGCATGTCATTTATATGCAGAAGAAACAGAGTAGGAGACAGTACACAGCCTTGTGGAACACCAGCATTGACAAATTTAGGATCAGAGCATGCACCGTCGACGACGACCTTGATGCTCCGATCTGCCAAAAAACTGGTGATCCAGTTGCATAATTTCTCGGGAAGCCCATAGGAAGGTAGCTTCGAAAGAAGCGCCTTGTGCCATACCCGATCAAAGGCCTTCGCTATGTCCAGGCTGGCTGCAAGCGCCTCCCCCTTGGTCTCAACTGCTTTTGCCCATCTATGAGTTAGGTAGACTAGAAGATCACCGGCTGAGCGACCCCGACGAAAGCCGTACTGGCGGTCGCTAATCAGCCGGTGCTCCTCCAGGTACCGCAGGAGCTGGCAGTTGATAACGGACTCCATTATCTTGGAGAACAAGGAGGTGATGGCTATAGGCCTGTAATTGGACGGGTCCGAGCGGTTGCCTTTTTTAGGGATCGGGTGCACTAAAGCGGCCTTCCAGGATTTCGGGACTACGCCTAATGTATAGGAGTGCCGGAAAAGACGCGTTAAAACCGGTGCCAACTCCGGAGCACATGTCTGCAACACGATCGGAGGGATGCCATCGGGCCCACTCGACTTATGAATGTCCAAGGACAGGAGTGCTTTGCGAACTGCACTTTGCCGGAACTTAACCTCCGGCATCGTTGCATCGCACCGCGGGATTGTCGGCGGTGAATTTCCTCGGTCATCCAAAGTCGAGTTGGACGCGAAGAGAGAGCCCAGAAGATCGGCTTTCACCTTCGCGGCATGGGCCAGCGAGTCATCCTCCGTGTGCAGGGGTGGAAAAGATGGCTGACAGAAATTTCCTAAGACAGCCTTGGCGAGAGACCAAAACGCACGTGTTCCCGACGGGAGACGTGCCAGTCTCTCGCCAATTCTGCCAATGTGCTCCGACTTCGCCTTAGCAATGGCGCTTTTGAAGGACCTAGAGGCAAAGTTAAACTCCTTTTTAAATGCGCCGGTATTTACATCACTAGACCCCGACGCGTCAGCCCAGGCTTGGTAGCATTCCCGCTTTCGGCGTAATGCCGTCTTGCAGGAGCGACCAAAACAAGGCTGGGATTTGCCTCCGATGGGCACTGCAGAGAACGGAATAAAGAGTTCCATACCCTGAAGTACCACATCAGTGATAGAGTCAGCAACGACGTCAGGATCATCCGGCGAGAAGCAAATCTGCCCCCATGGGTAGGACGCAAAGAATGACCGCATTCCGTCCCAATCCGCTGACCTATAGTGCCACACGCGGCGGCAGCCCGCAAAGCGAGGCCGTGTTGAGTGCGTGACTGGCACTGTACTCCGGACAAGACAGTGGTCCGACGAACCAAGAGGAGGATCGACGGATACCAGGTAGCCTTCCGGATGAGAGGTCAGCAGAAGGTCCAACAGGGAAGGTGTATGATCCTCCACATCTGGGATTCGCGTTGGCGAGGTGACCAGTTGTGTCAAATCATATGCTAATGCGAAATCGTGAACAGATCTCCCCGCATGATCGGTGGTGCGTGATCTAAACCATTCGGCGTGGTGGGCGTTAAAGTCACCGAGAATCACGATCTCTGCGGATGGGATCTGCTGCAGCACGGAGTCTGTAGCCATTTGCATGTGCTCAACAAGTCGGTCAGTTTCGGCATTACCGCTATGGGACCTATACAGGCATGCGTAGATTCGCGGATGGTCGTCGCAGTCTATGCGTAGCCAGAGGTTGGATAGGTCCCGCCCTTCAAGGCTGCCGAGGCGACGAGAGCAGATATCCTCTCTAATGTACACGCACACCCCAGCCCGCGGTACAAAGGAATGTTCCAGTTTGTACCCCGGGTAGGAGAGGAAAGAGGTGTCAGCCGGAGAAGATATCTGCGTCTCGGTAAGGAATAGCAAGGCCGGCTTCGCCGTCTCAAGATGGAAGTGGACGGCGTTCAAGTTGGATTTCAGCCCCCTTGCAAAAATCCACAGCAAGCGTGGAAGGGGTGGCCTTATGTTGCCTGCTCCGTTTGCCTCGTACACGTGCAAAATTGCCCCCCCCAGAATACGGAGGGCAGCCTGGGCATCCACGCACAGGTGGTGTACGATCTGGGCGTGGACGCCCAGAGAGGGATTCTCCACCGCGATGTACGCTGGTGGTACCCTCCTGGGGTAGATCAACCAAATCTCGCACTGCCATGTTATTTAGTGGTGTGGGGGAGGGATGGGGAGTGGGCCTCCGGGACTCTCACAGACCAAACGAAACGCGACAGCATAGCTGCCACTTGACGCCGGTTTTCTGTGAGAGAGTGGTTCTTCCCCGGGCGTGCCGGCCCATTCGGCTGCTACCCGAAAGTGCGCAGCATGGCACTACCACTAGTTATTACTATTATATAGTTAGTACTTATTATCGAAAGAGTTTTATGAATCCGAACAAAAGTAATTAAATTAGAGGCCATACAAATCTACTGGAAGGGGTAGTTGTCAAATGACAGTAAAAGAATACATAATATGAGCCGTGACGTCACCTATCAGAATTGCTGTGCCCTTGTGCGAGGGAGATAGTGAGATGATCCCACTACGCATCCATTTTCCTCATACCAATATTTAATTTTCATTCTATTTTCGCAAAATAGTTTCTTTTGCGTATTATATTCGGTTGCTTAACAAATAATGTGCAAAATTAAACACAGGAAACTGCCCTACTATATATCAGGATTCAGGCTTATATTGTGTCGTATGATAAAGTTGACGGAAACTTAAGACTTTCCAAACTCGTATTTGAGTGGTAAATGAAAATAAATGAAGGAGAGAATCGAGCGTGCCCGTCTCGTGGCCGACGATCGTCCCTCCTAATTGGAACCGATTAACTTGGTCAGCGCGCCCTTTCACGGCAGCTGAACGGCAATATTCATGAAACGTGTTTGAATTCGAACACAATCGAATATAGATGATTATTTGTAAATATAAGCCGCGATTTCTTTTGAATGATATTAAAATAATTTGTGTCTCGAGCAAACTCGTGTCTATCAAACTAGATTTTACTACTTATTGCTACTAACATAAATGTTCATAAAATTGGATCTCTATCTTATGTAATATTTGTGTACGTATCAACAATATTATTAGTAGCATCACATTGATTCGTTAACATAATTTTTAATGTGTTTTTCTTGGTATAGCAAAGTGACTAAACTACTACTTAATACAGCCGGGTTGAATTAATAATATATAATATACAATGACGATCATCCAGAGAAATGGCATCTCCTGATACAGGTTGAAATGTTGACACTCGGAAGTACTGCATAGCTGGATGGTTGCTCCCGTAACGTGACTCGTAAGAACCGTGACACTGTGGCTAGTTATACAGTCAGTTACAAATAGTCATCAGGTATCCTTCCACTGGGATTACTGATATTAAGAATATTTGGTGCGATATAGCATAACACATATTTTTGACTTAAAAACAAAGCCTTAAAGTTCATTTTGTATAAGTTGTAACAAGGTATAATGGGGTTGTCATATCCCTTTTAATAATAAATAAACAATAATAAAAATCCACGGCCTGTCGTTTCACAGTCGGCTACTCGCCCGCTGCGCCACGCAGGCTATAAAAACTATTAATTAAATAAAGATCAAAAAATATCCTTTTAAAACATGCTCTATTTCTAATTACATCATTCCATTAAACCAAACTCCAACTATGTAACAAAACCGCATTAGTCCTGCCCATTAAGTAATATTAAAACCGTAAGTTTAAAACAACAAATGCACACCATCAACAGTTTATATATAGTTAAGCCAATATGGCCGTTGCTAGCACACTTTGGAGCGTTTAATCTAGCTTCTTAACGTCATAGTAGCAAGACTTGCTTCGGGATCTAATCAGGCTTTAAAATACGGCTCCTCCTCTATTATCCGATACGCTTATCGTCTTAGAAATCTTAACTGCATTTGTGTTTTGCTTGTATCACATACGAAGGAACTAATAATAATAAACCATACTTTTATTTAGAGACATATAAACTATTTTAATTATTTTATCAGAAAACCATGCCGTTCTTCTTATTCTTTTTTAATTTTTATGGCTGCACCGTATAAACTCAGTGATTTGCCAATGTCAAAGCTGTTGTTTATATCATGAAGAAATCGGCTGGATCGTGACTGTGGAATTGGCTTACAGAAAAACAATCGTAGCGTTCAAATTTTTTTGTGTTCTTCTGTTATATAGATACCTCCACAATTGACAGTAATTTTGACAGTGTCAAGTAGCTTTCTAGCTTAGATATAATTCTTTCAGACCGAAGTTACCTATAGATATACAGTTTAGAAATTGAATCAAACGACTACTTACTGCACAACTATTAGCAAACAATCTTAATCTGAAGCAATATGAATTATTTATAAGTTTACAATAAAGCAAAATGTTTTATATTTTGGTTGCATTAATGCATAGAATTCAATATCTATGCATTAAGGGTATGTTCACGCTGTTTTTAACACAAAATCCAATTTTTATTTATGATACTTCTATAAAAATATATGTTAAAAGAGTCATGTATCAAGTCATTACAAACTCAAAAAATAAACACTATGAAGTTTCATCCAAGCGACATAAAATATGTAGGCAGGCACGTATAGTTCAGGGCAAATACTGGTAGGTGCTACCCAATAAAGGGCCTCTGTTTGTCAGCCGCCTTTAGAATTGTAATGTCTTTTAACTCCGATCCCTTTCACCTTTACCCAAAGGTTCGTGTTTACATAAAGTTTCAATCAGTATCGAACAAAAAGAAATAATGGCGGTAAAATATTTGCCAAATACAAAAGACGTTCTCAGCTTCGCTACGCAGCTGAATTGCAAACCCGTGTCTGTTAGTGGTGACAAAGATTCCGAATGCCCCTACTTGTTTCAATAAATTGTCTTTGTTATCTGTACGATGGGAAGGGGTATAAAATTCTATTTGTGCTTGTCAGATGGTTAGCCAAACGAATTGCCGCAACGCACATAAAAGAAAATCAAGTGATCACAAAAATAAGAACATGATAACAATATGGCCGCGTAACTATGTTGGAACTAATAAGAAAAACGGAGGATATTTGGCACATGCCCTCTCCTGCGGTCAGCTCCGTGCGATAAATAGAACCTGAGCACGGAATTCAATTTGTAAAGTGTAAGCCTCACAATGACATACAAGATTTTTTCGATCATGTTTATTTGGGTCAGCTCTCCAAGGACGTCATGTGGATGTGGAAACTTCTTGCCGGCAGCCCTGTGCTTGTGTGTAACTACTGAACCAATATTGGGCCCCGCAAGTTTTCTTATATACAACATAACCAAGGAATCTTTATGCGAGTAGTTCGAGCAAGACTATAGCGAGCTTGTTTACTGCGAATATTTTATTTGTGATATTGCCCGCTTTAGCAGCGATAGCCTAGTTGGTTGAGGTACGGACTGTCAAGACAAAAGTCGTATGTTCGAAACACAAATGGCATCCACCTCGGACTTATCTAAAGTTATCAATCTTACCGTAAATCTTACGAATTCAAGAAATCAGACAATATATAGATTATTTAAATAATCGAGTATTTCTAGCGTAGGTTAACGAGAAATTATAAAAGGTTGTTTATATTCAGCTGTAAAATTTGACGTAATAATTTACTTTCCTTCCTTGCCTTTACTCAAAGCTTCGATTTGTAGAAAAGAGCATCAACTCTGAACGATCCTTCATTTCTCTTTCAATATTCATGAGCTGACAAGGTTTGCAAATAAATGAATTCGTCTCACTTGAAACGTTTAAGCTTCAGTGTTTCCATTTAGCTGCCGCGCGGCAAAACACTTCCTTAAACAGTTACAACTCGAATCTCGCCAAATAAAATGAAGTAGGGTTAAGGTGTTTGCATTTAAACGAAAACGATTTTTCATTTCCATTACAAGGAATATTAAACAGATTTTATCCAGATACGTGGTCAGCAATCCGAGTCACAGTAAGATGTATTCTTTACACCATAAATTCATCAATCATTCATCAGTTTCGCCAGTGTCTCAATTTGTGTAAAATCGAGATGACTGGAAAATAAAATGTCTCTACCTTTTGTGACAGACGGATATTTGTTTCGGGTCTGGGTGTTGCCGTACCGTAGTCCCTCGTAGTTCTTGAGTCTGACGACACAAGACAAGTATCTTAGTGTGGGGTCAGGATTATGTGTCTGACTGTTAGGTGTAATTTATTTATTTATTTTTCAGGTAACAAACGTGATTTTCAACATATAAAAACATGCATCAGTCACACATGTAGCCCAGTTTTAAGTAAACATCTTTAGTCGTAAGTATCATATACTACGAGCAACTTTTGGCCTCACAACATCTAGATCGATAAAGTCAGTCATAAAAAGAATATTTCACGCAAAATCGGGTAAATTACTCAAATGTACAGACAGACGCTACAGATTTATATATTAGTAATACATATGACAGCTAAAGTATAAAATGCCGGTTTACCAATTCACGGAGCAAGGACAACCTATTATAATGAAATGGTTTCATGTTTCGTGATAAGCTATATCATGAAACCGTCACGCAATCGCACTCCATACATAACTAGAAATAGTGTAAAGTAGACCCAGACATGGCGTAGTCTGCATTTAGTTGTGTTGCGGTGATCATAAAATTTCATGCGTGTCTATTATTATTCTTATTAGTATAGTTTCTAATAGTATAACTCAATACATAAATATACACGCCTGTAATCCACGAAGGGGTATGCAGAGGTGTAACCAGTACACCCACTTTTCGCCGAATTTCGGTCCCATAATGTGATAGGAGGCGATCCTATTGCCATACCGGGCACAGGTTCCAGACTCCGGGCTAATACTGATAATTTCTAGATAGAAAAACCCAATATCACTTTACCCGACCCGGGGATGGAACCCGAAACCTCAGCACAGCACAATAACGTCGCAACGTCGTAACGCATGCGCAATTACAACTGCGCCACCGAGGCAGTCACCACCTCAGAGTTAATATAACTAATTCTGAACATAAGCTAATCGCTGCATTCTTAAAGGGGTAGACCCCTTTAAGTATGCAGGAGGTGTTTCTACCCACTCTACCCACATACATTCTACCCACAGTTACCGAGCTTATTTCCACCACAAGTGGTATGTGGCGAGGTTATCACCATATCAGACACAAATTCCAATCCCAGGTAATCCATACTTAATTTTGTGAATTGAAAACACACAAATTAGAATTAATTAACATGGGATTTAAACACAGAACCTCTCGATTTTCCAGTCTAAGTACGCTATGACTAGACCAACGAGGTGATTAATATTAATACAAATAAAATAATAATAAATTGGTCATTTTTGACTTCAACGGTGGAAGGTATAATAATTATGCATTTCACGAAACCGATCACATTATTTATGATGTAAGCTTAGAGATCAATAATCGCTGACTCTGAATCTCTGACTACCTCGTTGCCGTAGTTGTAATTGCGCATGCGTTACGATTGCTGTGATGAGGTCTGGCGTTCGATATCCTGGTCGGTTAAAGTGATATTGGGTTTTTCCATATAGAAATGCTCAGTATCAGTGGAATTGAGGCCGGTATGGCGATAGGCTCGCCTGCTATCACATTATGGGACCGTAATAAATTCGGTGAAAAGTGGGTGTACTGGTTACACATCTGCCTACCCCTTCGGGGATTATATGCGTGAGTGTATAAGTATGTATGTAGATCAATAATGCTCATAACCTTGAAAATCTGCCATTTAGATATTAGATAAAAAATGCGTAACTTATTTCCACTTTTCACGAACAATAAAATACTATGCTAGACAAAACTGTATAATGTAATTTCTTTCGTTTTCGACAGCAGATTTTTCTTGAACAGAACTGCTTAACTTTGGAAACAATACGGGGAATCGGTTTTTGCGCGATAAAGTAATAACCAACACCAACTAGAAGATGATGGAACTTTTCTTACACTTTATCTAGGTATTTTTTGCTCGGGATAATTAAGGAATCTCATCCTGGAGGATGGGTACGAAGTTTCGACAAAGTTTAGTATTAAACGATTCTGTGATTCCAATTTCATCAAGTTACTAACAAGGGCCCGTGTTTGCCAAGAGTTGTATCTACACCGCATGCATTTTTAAGTCACATTCGAATGTATTATGGCATTGTTCCAGAATATTCTCAAACACCAAAAGTCATTAGGCTGAGTTATGTAGCTATATGGTAAGCGTGAAAAGGTTAAGCTAGCAGTTTTCGGTTGGCAGCGGCTTTGCTGTGTCCTGGCATTGCAGAAGTCTATAGGCGGCGGGGACTACTTACCATCATGTGGCCTGTCTGCTCGTCTGCCTATCGATACACTAAAAAAAAAATCGTGCTCAATTTGGACGTCACTACTTGCCACTCTAACTGGATGTCATTACTTGCTACTCTAACTGGACGTCACTACTTGCCACTCTAACTGGACGTCACTACTTGCTACTCTAACTGGATGTCATTACTTGCTACTCTAACTGGATGTCATTACTTGCTACTCTAACTGGACGTCACTACTTGCTACTCTAACTGGACGTCACTATTGTCGCGCAGCAAAATCCCTATCCCCTCCAAGCCTGCCGTAAGGAACTAATTGTGTATGCAACTGTCGCGCCTGCGCACGTCTCATTTAAAGGTTTTATTCCACGCACTTTTTTCCACGGATTTTTCTTACGGTTTGACTATCACATATTTTTCTGTTCGGTCGCGCAGCAAAATCCCTATCCCCTCCAAGCCTGCCGTAAGGAACTTCGTTCCAAAAGTTGCAGTTCTAGATCTAGCTATAAAACTATATCGATTCAACCCTATTCCGATAATATAAGGGGATATAGTGGTATGCATGCCCTACATAGCATGCGAGCTTATTGTATCTGGTATCATGAAACCACCTTACTTATCTTTACTCCAGCTATTAGATGTTCATGCATTAATTAGAACTCGTTTGAAAATTCACACATGAAGACTTGTCCGTAGTTGATATTTGTTCCCCATAGATTCATCATTTATCACATGATAGGATATGATATCACATGACAGAAATAACCCAGACAAATTTTCTGCATCACGAATACAGACGTCAGTTATTAAAGAAGGTTTTTTCTGGTTTCATTTTGCGTAAATTATCTGGTTTACGTAAAATTAAAACTATTAAGCTCGTTGAGCGCAATTGAACAACTTATATGATGTTAAAAAAAATAGTTATTTTAAATTTGAAGAAAGTCCTAAGTATAAAGAACAATTGAATCTTCACGGTGTGCTATTTAATGGATGCCTTCAAGGATATCCCTTAATAGTAAGGGTCAAGAAATGTACTTAACAAGATTAAGAACGTTCAAGTCAAGTGACCTGCCTAACATGACCTTTAACTAGGCTATTCTTTGGCCCCATAGTCTTTTACGACTGTATTTTCTTCTCTTGCCGACATAAACCTTTCGTTTATAAGTTAACTAGATGTTGCTCGCGGCTCCGCCCGCGTGGAAGCTGTGTTTGGGAGAAAAAGTATATAATACAAAATATATAATATAATATAATACCAATATTCATGCGTTTAACTTCAAAAATGACGGATTTTCATCTCCTATTTTACACCCTTAGGGGTGGAATTTCCGAAAATCCTGGAATATATATTTTTTATTTTTAACTGCCAAAATTAAAACTTCAAAAATTACGGATTTTCATACAAACTTTCATCCCCTATTTTACCCCCTTAGGGGTGGTATTTCCAAAAACCCTTCCTTAGTGGATGCCTACGTCATAAAAGGTATCTACTGTAAAAAATTCAAGTCTCTAACCCTAGCCGTTTGGGCTGTGCGTTGATCGATCAGTCAGGCAGTCAGTTTCTTCTTTTATATTATACAGATAGCTCTGTATGTACGCTATCAATGTATATTATTATAAATAAGGACAGGCAGTAGAATAGTTTTTGTTTTTGTAGACACAGTCAAAACATAAATGTATTATGTTTTATTATTATATATAACTAGCTGTTGCTCGCGGCTCCGCCCGCGTGGAGGTTATTTTCGGGAGCAGAAGTATACAATCCAAGGAGTTGTCCTCTGCACTGAGGCACCTGTAGCGATTGTCCAGCCTCTCAGTTGTTGTGCTTGAATCTTGAGATTGCATCTAAGGAATACCTCATAAGTTTAACCTCACTTTGCCCCTTTCAGGGATGATTTTTCAAAAACGTTGAAACACGTATTTCTCTATTTCCTACCAAAAGCCATAATATGAATTTTCAGATCCCTAATTTGAGGCATGATAGATTTCCCATACAAATATTGAACTCTTATTTGACCTCTTTCCCGTTGTGTTTTGAGAAAAAAGATAGCCTATGTCCTTCCACAGGATATAATCTATCTCCTTGCCAAATTTCATCACAATCCGGTTAGCCGTTTAGTCGTGAAAAGGTAACAACTTAGGACGGACTGACGGACTGACGGACTGACGGACTGACGGACTGACGGACTGACGGACTGACGGACTGACGGACTGACGGACTGACGGACTGACGGACTGACGGACTGACGGACTGACGGACTGACGGACTGACGGACTGACGGACTGACGGACTGACGGCCTGACGGACTGACGGACTGACGGACTGACGGACTGACGGACTGACGGACTGACGGACTGACGGACTGACGGACTGACGGACTGACGGACTGACGGACTGACGGACTGACGGACTGACGGACTGACGGACTGACGGACTGACGGACTGACGGACTGACGGACTGACGGACTGACTGACACTCTCTCACTCTCTCACTCTCTCACTCTCTCACTCCCTCACTCTCTCACTCTCTCACTCTCTCACTCTCTCACTCTCTCACTCTCTCACTCTCTCACTCTCTCACTCTCTCACTCTCTCACTCTCTCACTCTCTCACTCTCTCACTCTCTCACTCTCTCACTCTCTCACTCTCTCACTCTCTCACTCTCTCACTCTCTCACTCTCTCACTCTCTCACTCTCTCACTCTCTCACTCTCTCACTCTCTCACTCTCTCACTCTCTCACTCTCTCACTCTCTCACTCTCTCACTCTCTCACTCTCTCACTCTCTCACTCTCTCACTCTCTCACTCTCTCACTCTCTCACTCTCTCACTCTCTCACTCTCTCACTCTCTCACTCTCTCACTCTCTCACTCTCTCACTCTCTCACTCTCTCACTCTCTCACTCTCTCACTCTCTCACTCTCTCACTCTCTCACTCTCTCACTCTCTCACTCTCTCACTCTCTCACTCTCTCACTCTCTCACTCTCTCACTCTCTCACTCTCTCACTCTCTCACTCTCTCACTCTCTCACTCTCTCACTCTCTCACTCTCTCACTCTCTCACTCTCTCACTCTCTCACTCTCTCACTCTCTCACTCTCTCACTCTCTCACTCTCTCACTCTCTCACTCTCTCACTCTCTCACTCTCTCACTCTCTCACTCTCTCACTCTCTCACTCTCTCACTCCCTCACTCTCTCACTCTCTCACTCTCTCACTCTCTCACTCTCTCACTCTCTCACTCTCTCACTCTCTCACTCTCTCACTCTCTCACTCTCTCACTCTCTCACTCTCTCACTCTCTCACTCTCTCACTCTCTCACTCTCTCACTCTCTCACTCTCTCACTCTCTCACTCTCTCACTCTCTCACTCTCTCACTCTCTCACTCTCTCACTCTCTCACTCTCTCACTCTCTCACTCTCTCACTCTCTCACTCTCTCACTCTCTCACTCTCTCACTCTCTCACTCTCTCACTCTCTCACTCTCTCACTCTCTCACTCTCTCACTCTCTCACTCTCTCACTCTCTCACTCTCTCACTCTCTCACTCTCTCACTCTCTCACTCTCTCACTCTCTCACTCTCTCACTCTCTCACTCTCTCACTCTCTCACTCTCTCACTCTCTCACTCTCTCACTCTCTCACTCTCTCACTCTCTCACTCTCTCACTCTCTCACTCTCTCACTCTCTCACTCTCTCACTCTCTCACTCTCTCACTCTCTCACTCTCTCACTCTCTCACTCTCTCACTCTCTCACTCTCTCACTCTCTCACTCTCTCACTCTCTCACTCTCTCACTCTCTCACTCTCTCACTCTCTCACTCTCTCACTCTCTCACTCTCTCACTCTCTCACTCTCTCACTCTCTCACTCTCTCACTCTCTCACTCTCTCACTCTCTCACTCTCTCACTCTCTCACTCTCTCACTCTCTCACTCTCTCACTCTCTCACTCTCTCACTCTCTCACTCTCTCACTCTCTCACTCTCTCACTCTCTCACTCTCTCACTCTCTCACTCTCTCACTCTCTCACTCTCTCACTCTCTCACTCTCTCACTCTCTCACTCTCTCACTCTCTCACTCTCTCACTCTCTCACTCTCTCACTCTCTCACTCTCTCACTCTCTCACTCTCTCACTCTCTCACTCTCTCACTCTCTCACTCTCTCACTCTCTCACTCTCTCGCTCTCTCACTCTCTCACTCTCTCACTATTTAACTTCGTGTAAAAATGTGAAACACGTATTTCTTTATTTCCTACCAAAAGCCTAAATATGAATTTACAGACCCCTAAGTCGAGGAATTATGGATTTCCCATACAAATTTTGACCTCCCATTTGACCCCTTTCAAGGTTGTTTTTTGAGAAAAAATATAGCCTATGTCCTTCTCCAGGATATAATCTGTTCCCTTACCAAATTTCATTACAATCCGTTCAGCCGTTTAGTCGTGAAGAGGTAACAAACAAACAAACAAACAGAGTTACTTTCGCATTTATAGTATAAGTATGGATTATTTGTAGATCAGGATTTAATTTCCTATACTGAGAACTTGAGATGCAAGGTCTTTAATTTTTATATCACCCTACGTATTTCATAATGTATTTCCTCTGAATGGCCTTATCAAGTAATGTATTTGAAGAATGACACCCTGTTATTAGGGTATTTCATACTATTAGAAATATCGAAGGTATTTCGGAGAGTAGTTGCGGGTACATAAATAATGTCAAACTAAGTGGGGAGTAGTAAATGTTTAGCATAAAACAAGGTGCCTTCCGCGTTCTGGTGTTCAGTTGAATTCTGAAGAAGACTAGTTGATAGCCAGGAAATTCGTGGTAAAATCCATCTTGCATAGTTTTGTTGATGTTGCTAACACTATTTGTACAAGAAGACCAAATAGTCCAACCATTTAAGTAGGTACTATAACAGCGGTTCGTTCCTGTGTCGGATCGGAAAGGAGGTGTCCACCACTGTGGCAACTGCCGCGAGGACACGGCCCAACATACGTTGGAGGAGAGACTTCGTCCCAGGCTGGGCACTCTCCTCCGACGACTGCTCTGGGAGCGCAGCGCTCTCAGAGCAGTCGTTGGAGGAGACCTCTCGCTGCCAGCCGTGGTGTCGTCCATGGTCGCCAGCCGGATGTCCTGGCGTGCGGTGGCCCACTTCTGCGAGAGCGTCATCTCGCAGAAGGAGAGTGCTGAGAGGGATCGGGAACGATATGATCCCTCCCGCCGCCAGAGAAGACGTAGGAGGCGCCGGGTGGACGACTGACCGGCGTCTCCCGCCCTGTGGAATGGGGGCGTTTGAATTCCACCACGGTAACCCCTGCCTGTCGTAAGAGGCGACTAATTGGGGCCATCGGGGGTCGCCGGCGCGCAGCGGAGGGCTGTCAGCCCGTATCGATGCACTCCCAATTCGGAGCATCGTGCGACCCCGAGATGGACGGCAGCGCGGGTGGTAAGGCCTCTTTCGCTGTCGTTGTTCGGTGCGCGGGGGCTCCTTAGCCCTCCATGGAGATGGGCTGCTATGCAGCACCGCGCAGGTGCGATTCCGGCTGCAATTCTAGCACTCCTTAGAATACCCCGGGATCGCTCCGCAAGCGCCGAAGAAGGCCACCGCGGGGTTTTAGCTGGTAGTGTCGGGTGGGGTGTACATAGGGGTTAGGGACTCGGCCCAGCGGCAGCACGGATAGCCATCATCCGTGCGAGGGGGATGCTGGGTCGTAAGACCGGCTAGTCCAGCATACCCGTTTTATTCTTAATCCGCTTCCCTCCGGAGCGGGCGGCAGTAATAAAACGCTTTCCCCGCGACAACAAAAAAAAAGGTACTATAACAGAATACACCATATATAATGGCCCTCATTAGGCAATCGTAATCTGGCCTACAAATTCACGCTATGATTAAAATATGTTACTATATCATCAACTAAATATTTTATTAGGATATTTCCTTTTATTATAAATACCGAAGGTATAACGGAGGTATTTAGGAGACTAGTTGGGGGTAGTTAATAATGACAACATAAGTGGGAGTAGTAAATGTTTAATATAAAACAGAGTGCCTTCCGCGCTCCGGTGTTCAGTTGGTTCAGTTCAGAAGACTAGTGGTGTAGCAGTGAGTTGGTAGTGAGAACATTCGTGGTTCGTTCGCGGGGCAGTAAGTAATTGGGTAATGCTGGTAGATTAATTATAAAGAGAAGCCTTAAAGTGAATCCTGACATGCGTGTGTGTTAATATTAAGCACTGAGTTGTGTAACAGTGTCGTGTAAATCAATTAATAAATTATAAATATTGTATTTGTGCCTTTTAAATATCCATCTTGCATAGTTTTGTAGATGTTCCTCACAATTTATTAAAAAACGAGAGTATAAATAACAATTTCATTACGTATTGTTATTAATCTACATAACGTAGGTTAAACGGTCTGCCGAGTTTTTAAAGGGTATTTAATAACACGTCCCTAAAGAAAATTTATGCAACAAATTAGAATACACAAACAAACACCCTTCCTATGATTTAAAGAATGAAAAAATCATAATTTAAAGGTCTGAAATTTTTAGGACCGGTGTAAGAGAAATGAATATTCAACAAAAAGCTTGCCATATCTATCTTTTTATATTAGATTCGACAGGAATCTTAAAATTTATCGGTATGGGTCCAACTAGCTGTTGCTTTTGGCGTCACCCCGTGAGTAAATATGTTTTCTGGAGTTTCGCTAAACCTAATAGTGAAAGTTTGTGTAAAGTAAAACTTACATTGAAATCCCTTTAGCTTATGGGTGACCTATAATTTTGAAGTGAAAACTTCTTTAGGCACGTTGGGCACTATTGGGATGGGGGAAAAGCACTGAACACGCTCAGATTATTTTACTTTCGACATAAGCACGCCTATGAAGTTCTATAATTTTTGACAACCAATAAAAAAAATACTACTTCATGTACGCTGTTTCAAAGAGAACACTGTAATTCTAAAGTTTTAAGTTTTCACTTCTGTCGATATTCTCCATGACTGCCTATGTTTTTTTTTATCACGATGGTGGTAAACAAGCTTACTGCCCGCCTGATGGTAAACGAAGCCATGGATGCTTGCAATACCAGAAGCATCACATGCGTGTTGCCGATCCTTCAAAAACCTATTAACTCCCTTCTTTCTTAAATCTTCCATCTTCTTCTTCCCCACACTTATGAATCTTATGATCTCACACTCATTCAATCACCCACTCATATTGTGAGTGTTCCCTGTGACGTGACTGTATCGTAATCTTCTATTCTTGGCTTGGACTACTTTCACCTACTCTTCTGTGCTAGTGCTTTTATTGTTTACTCCTTCTGACTTTGATAAACTATTTATGTGTACATAGTAGTACAGTTACACCTGTTCCTGAACTTGAAGTGACCACCCTACACATCCACAAGCTACTTTTCGTGATGCGTTAACACACAAGACATATATAGTTATTTATTGTTATACAAAAAAAAAAAAAAAATGAATAAATGTTAATAAAAGCCAATATCTTAAAATATACTCGGACTGCCTCTGTGGCACAGTTGTGATTGCGCATGCGTTACGACTCCTGTGCTGAGGTCTCGGGTTTGATCCCCGGTCGGGTAAAGTGATATTAGGTCTTTCTATCGAGAAATTCTCAGTATTAGTCCGGAGTCTAGAATTTGTGCCCGGTATGGCGATAGGCTCGCCTCCTATCACATTATGGCACCGAAAAAAATTCGGCGAAATGTGGGTGTACTGGTTACACCTCTGCCTACCTCTTCGGGGAATACAGGCGCGAGTGTACTTACAAGTAAGAAAGTATCTTAAAATAAAATTCCGGTATCCCGATGTTGGTCCGCGATGAAACCATCGATTTCAATGAAATGTTGTGGATATATATGGTTGGTTCCAGTTTAAAAATTAGGATAGTTTTGAATCCGATAGGTGGCGCTATTGTCGGGATCAAAATTTTTATTTTCTACATCTGCCGGGGCCACTAGTGCATTATAAATTGAACTATTCAATTATAAGTAGCACACTCTGTTTGCCTGTCTACGTTTATACTCAAGGAACTGTATTTCGGAATAAAAAAAATCAAGTGTGTATGTGAGCATAACAAACATAACAATAAAATAGGTACAAGTTTAAGATTTGTTTTCTATCTGTACAATGGGACTCTTCATCATTCTATCCACAACAAACTCCGGTGTCAGTGATCCTTAAAACAAGCCAATGCATGGTAAAGAGAGAGGGAATAATAGCTTTACTTACGGTTTTATCAGACCCGACCACCCGCCCTAAACAAATTTCAGCGCAGTAGACTTAACTTGGCAAAATTAAAGTTAAGAATGTAATTTATTTAATTCGTTGCCATTAATAATAATTATGTGTGTACAATATTAAGGACGTAGGCCTCCTTAAGTGAACGCCGATTGCCTGAAACACACGGATTTTCTCTACTAATAAGAAGGTTAGGTTACAGTCCCCTACGCTGTCCTAATGCATGTTTACAGACTTTACACATATTCGAAATTCTTGTTTAAAATTCTAAGACATTGAGATCAGCCAGTCAGACAGTTTACCCGTGACAACGGCCGATGCAACTCGGTTGAAAGTTGAAACGTCGGGAAATAAATAGGTAATAACATATACCATTAAATATTGCGCGATTAAGACCCGTTCTCCAATTTTATAATATGTACTTGCTAAGGGTATATTCATATCCGCCCGGTGCTATCCGTACACAGGGTGTAAAACCCGCCATAGTGGCACACGCAAGTGTGTCGCGTCCCGGGATAAGCCAGTGTACATCCGGTTGTCGGGGGTCTAAGGTTGGGGTACGGTGTTCGCCGTTTTGCGGCCTTCTGAGTACTCTGACACTATACCCGTGACCGCTTCTTCACCTTCTTGCCCATGGCGTAGTGTGAAGAAGTAGGCCAGCATGATTGTGTTGAGTAGCGGGGGGTAGATTGTCTCTCGGTACTTGATACTCTAATTGGACGGCACTGCGCTTGCCATCAGGCGCAGTGTGGTCACTTTGCCGTGCCAGGATAAAAAATAAATAAAAAATGTGTACAAATTGCCTTCGAGAATGTATTATCAGCCGTCTGTACTACATTCAACTAGGCTTTTTTTAACCAACTTCATAAAAGGAGGAAGGTTAACAATTCGTCGGAATCTTTTTTTATGTATGTTCCCCGATTTCTCGTAGACGGCTGGACCGATTTGAGAAATTATTTTTTTATTTAAAAATGTTATACTTCTCAGGTGGTCCCATTGGCACCAAGTCAGGATCTGATGATGGGATCTCAGAAAAATCGGGGGCAACCCTCAAATTTTATAGTGACGCATAATTGATTTTATTGAAGTCGGTGTACTTTTTATGGATTAAAAAACTTTTAACCACATAATATCAGTCTTGTATTAATACCAATGATAGGGTATATAATATTAGTTTACTACGCCGTTTAATTTCAATAAGATTAAAAGTCAGTCTGTTTCAAAAGCCATTACTGTGTATTACTATATATTTTATCAGGTTATGGGCCCAGTACCAGTATTCGCGTTTAAAATTCAAAAATATTGATTTTAAAACTGTTGGTGTAAAGTAATTATAAATCAGCTTGATTTGAATTGCTGTTACTGTAAATCCAACGTGCATTGTGTTCACTCGTTTGCCGTAGTCAGGTTTGAAAAAATGGCCGCTAGTTATATAGTAAACGTACCGAAACTCCGAGGTCGCGAAAATTATGATACGTGGGCATTTGCCGCCGAGAATTTTCTCATACTAGAAGGATTGGACATCAACAAGGAAGATGATAAAACTGTTGCTGAGGCGGATGCTCAAAAAGCCAAAGCAAAGTTGATCATGACAATTGATTCGTCGTTATATGTCCATATAAAGAATGAGAAGACTGTTCAAGATGTATGGAAATGCTTGAAAATACTTTTCGACGATTCGGGATTTCAAAGAAAAATTAGTTTACTACGCCGTTTAATTTCAATAAGATTAAAAGTCAGTCTGTTTCAAAAGCCATTACTGTGTATTACTATATATTTTATCATATAATCCACCTTGCTTGTCTAATACGAGTACAAAATGTTACATAATATGTTGGAAATTTCTTTTTCTTAACAATCCGGTATGCAGGTTTTTTTAATGTTTTTCTTCGCCATTAAAGCGAGCTATAAGACACATCATTTCTAAAAGACAGACGAGAGAGAAAATAAAATAATATTTTAAGATTTTCATTATTTTGTGGTAACGTATAACCTTAAAATCCAATTAATACTCAAAAAATTATGTATATATGTAAAATGCTTTTTACACTGGCTAATGCCAAATATAAGTAGGTACACATACTTCGCTGATACGGGTGTCCTCTATAATCTCGTTAAACTACGCAGTTTAACATAGATGTTAACGACAGTTGTTATTTTTGTTTTTTTTTACCTAAATAAGCTTGCATTTGACCACTATCTCGCCTGATAGTCAGTGATGATGTGGTCTACGGTGGAGCACGCTTACCTTTAATTTGTATTTAATTTTATCCTATGAATTTAGGTTCCTTACGTTAAGCTTTATGATATTGTTATGAAAATGGTAAAGAACCTTTCGATAATGAACTGAAAAAAAAATAGAAGAGGGAAAAGTATTTTTGATTAGTTTAACTGAGTTTAAATATTTGAAAAATGCCTGTTTCGACTGGTGGCACAAAGTATAAGCATATATCTACAATATATATAGTTAAAAATCACCGAGGTGTAACTATTGCACGCCCAATATATGCCGAACTTAATTACAGATTGTGAGACTAACGTCATATCAAACCCGGGCAACTCACTTGTGATTTTTTAAATTAAACTCAAACTCAAATTGTTATGACCAGATCTGAGGCCTAAAGTAAATATCCTACTACCATTTGACGAATGAGGTAATAAGCTTTTCTTACAAAGCAAATCATTTGATGTTTCCGTCTCATAAATGAGGAACGCAAACTAAAAGAAAATGTGCAATAACATTTTTCTACTTTCTAGAAATACCTACCCATTGCGAAATTACAGCCCCGAGGTAGCGGGTCAGTTATTCATTTTCCCCATACACTCAGAACATGCGGAATATTTTAAGTGAACCGCTGTGGAAACACGTACGTGCACTATAGGACAGAAATTCCACGACTAATGCTTTTATACACTTTATTTATACTTTTGTAAAAGCAGGCTTCCGATGGGCGCATACATCTGTGATTTAGTGCCTACTGTCAAATGGTCTCTTATAGTTTAAAGTAGTGAATTGGTAATTTCATAAATATTAAACGTATATAATGTGTATTGAAAATTATTTCCTAACTACCAACCAATCCAATTACCAATTATTTATGAAGAATCTGCCGTAGAAGATTGTTTGACTTTTTCATCATCTCATCGCAAGAGTTAAAGAAATTGAATTTTATACCCCATATTTTTAATGTCGTTCCGTTTTACGCAACTGTCAAACCTGCAACGGATCAGCCATTTGCACGTGATGCGCAGATTAAAAGACACAGGGACAGAAGACAGACTTTACTGATATTATATGTTAGCAATAGTAAATGAGCAAATGGGTTATTTGACGGCGAATGACCTCTCACCTATGAACATGGATCATGGATGCTTTGCTTACCTTCAAGGCAGCAAGGATTCGGAGAACGAGGATAACTTAGGCCTTGGGTAATTTGTCTCACGTTACGAGACGCACCAGCATGCGGTCACTTCACATCGGTTCTCTGAGAGACAGTGGACAGTTTCTCGGTCGAGCCGGTGTGGCTCATTCCCACAGGGAAAATCAGTTTACAGCGCGTTTCTACTAGTGTTGTCATTTATGATATGTACCTATGTAGAAAAGAATACACATAAGAAACCCTTTTGTAAAAACACAATTAAAATTGCTTGTAAAATGAGTGCACCAATTTACACAAAAATATTATTATTAACCCAGTTAGCGGTGAATAAAATATTCTTATAAAATAAAATTTCACTAACTGTTGAAACCATTTTTTACTTTGAGAGTACTAAAAAGAAAGTTTAAAACCAATTAAAAGTTACCATTGTAATGTTGGTAGCCCTTATCAAATACATTTTAACTTAAAAATACCACGAATTTAAATCCGTTAGCTCAATCTTATTAACCGACTTCAAAGAAGGTTATCAAATCGCGCGTATTATTTTAATATTTTTTTTAGTTTACTGTGAAGGTAGGTGGACTTTTCGGCAAGTTTGAACCGATTACCTGCAATGTGGTCCCATTTTTTGGTATAGATCATGACGCAATTAATGGAGCAAATAAATAAAACTCTTGAACCATTTACAAAAAATATAGTTATTGTATTGAATTTTACACGCAGTAGCTATACTATAACACTTAAATAAAATAAATGTAATAATTACTTAAAAACCATTGACTTATATTCTATAGACACGAACTGTCGAACAAAAAAGATGTTCCGAAAACCTTGTCAGCCCACTAATGCCATCTATCATTTTACTAAGAACTATTTGGAAGTTATAACTCCCGTCACTGTCTCTCGAACGGGACTTTCCGCGCGTTAAAACGGGACAAACTATATAATGAATTGATGAATGATGAATGTGAAATATAGACTTCCCGTATTCAGAATTGAAATTAATTAATATTTATTGATATTACGTTCTAAACGTTATGATTGATGAATTATGTTATTTACCTTACTATTAACAGTTTCATTGTAAATCAATTTAAGGCAGACTTGTTCGGGAATGTCGCTACAAATAAATTAACTGGTGTGCATTCGTAGGTGGCATGAAGCATACTAACGTCGGTGTGGATTATACACCTCAACTCGGTGGAACACAATGTTTGTTCTGGTCGCCGCATCTAGTACGTAGTACATATAGACCGCTGTTAAAAACTGACTTTAAAAAAATTACATTGCAGCTACAAATAATTATAATTTCTAACCTACACTACTTTCGTTAAAATAAGAAATATTTATTTACTAGCTGACCCGACAAGCGTTGTCCTGTCTTAACTATAAATATTGAATTCGAATTGGTATTTATTTATTTAGGCACACCAACAATGCAAACACAAGAATATACAAATAACTATACAAAAAAAATCTAAAAACTAATGTTTACATAAAAGACAGATGTGCACAAAATTTTTATTCAAACTTAACAATTTATAATCAGACTCTAAAATACATACACGTGCATACACGAAGAAACACATACATACTAACACACATATATAACATAACTAAGAAAATCAATACAAGAAGTTAACCCATATATTATATACATATACCTGATCTACACAATATGGGGTATATTCTCAACCCAATTGGGGTATACCCCGTAACTGTTAAAATTATATTACTATTAAATTAAATTATGTAAACAAACAATTTAGAAGAAATAAGAATTTATAATCGTATGGCTAGGAGTTTTTTTCTGAATGACGTGGTCCGGTCGTGGAATATATAATAAATAATTGATAAAAAAAAGCCGACCGATGCAACGATATTTGCAGCGCGAATTTTTTTTATTCACTCCACAGGAATCCGTCTAAGGTCAGACACCATGCTGCCAAGTCATAAGTAAATCGCAGCACGCATTCTGGTTACATTAGAAAAGTTTATATTATCAAAAGCGCTAAGGTTCCATTAGAAAAGTTAATATGGTCGTTAAGTTTGCTTAAATTATGTAATTATCCGCACAACTTTCTTATTTTTTTTCTTTCATATGAACCTTCTCCTAACAATAACAAACACAACAAAAAAGAGTTAGCGAAGTCGGTCCAGCCGACCATGGAAATACGGATTCATTTATATATATATACTAGCTGTTGCCCGCGGCTTCGCCCACGTGGTAATTACTTTTAAAAGAAAACGTATAAACTCATAGAGTCATCTTAAGCTATTACATCTTTCTATCTATATTTTGCCATCCCATAGGAACCGTTCATTTTTTCCAGGAAAAATATAGCTTATATCATTCTCTAATCCCTAAACTAACACATGCAATAAATCATGACGATCCCTTGCTATGCGAAAAACAAAAAACTATCCCACGGGAACCGTACATTTTTCCAGGATAAAAGTACCTTATGTCATTCTCTGACCCCTGAACTACCACTAAGCAATAATGTGATCCCTTGCGGAAAAAAATATATACCGCGGGGACGCATCCTAAAAAAGTCCTTTCTATTATTTAAACATTTTCTTTTATAAAAACCTTGTCCTGGTACAATAACGAACACAAAATAAAAAGAATTATCCAATTTGGTGCTGTCGTTCCGAAGTTATGCGCGTACATACATTTCGCCGATTCATTTTTATTTATATAGATATACACATTTCTACACTTCAGAGTTAATTTTTTGATTTAGTTTTTGTGTTAATTTAATTTTCTATTACAAATATTTATGACATTTAGGAGGAAGGCGTAATGGGCTAAGAGCTCTCATGAGAAGAGGAGTCAGCAGCGGGACAAGTTTAAGACGTGCCTGGTATTATTATTCATTCTTCTAAGACTAAAACTTCAGACAAATTACGCAAAACTCAGGCACAGTAGTAATACTAAAATGATCTTGGTTTTTTTATGTAGAGAATAGCACTGCCAGTAAAACAGACACCCGTTTTCTAAAATCAGCATTAGTATTAGCAGTACTGTGAGTCGATTTGCTAGCCGCATTGAACCAGTGAGGTGGATTAATGGTCCAAATTCCTTTTTCAAATATAACAGTAGAAGAAATAGAGAAACCTTAACCTAAATGTGACAATAAATTTAACATCAACCGCATCTGTAATTCAGTACTTAATATAATACAAGAATATTAGCTCTGTACCTATTATACCTTTTCCCACTACTGGGCACGGGCCTCCTCTACTAATGAGAGGGGCTAGGCCTTAGTCAACCAAGCTGGTCTATGCGGGTTGGCAGACTTCACATGCTTTTAATGTTAAATAAAAAAAGTTAATTCCATTAAGTTTATAATATGGGCACTCGAAATATAATCAAAATAAGTAGAATTTGCCTAGAAAATACTAAACCACTGGTAAGAATTTGCCTAGAAAATAAAACCTTCCCAGTTTCTCTTTTATGGCAACTATAAAATTTTAATTATGTATTAGAATTGCATCACCTTGGCTCACATACGAAGCTACGGATACTCATAAAACATCCATACAGTCTGTACATATGCTCAACGCTTAACCGGGTTTATTGGGTAGATAGTTCATTCGTAAGTCTATCTGTAGCTAGATTATATATAAGCCTCTTTGTCTCTACAAAAGGGCGAGGGGTAAATAATAACTAGACAACAATGGCTGCACATGTAACTTCGGTACATGACATACATAAATAACATTGCCGGCGCGAAATTAGGTCAAAGGACATCGCGGGTTATTCTGCAACTCGTTTGAGTCTGTGCAGTGAAGTAGACTCGGGAAATACGGTGACCACGTTAAATAGCGGAAAATATTCATCGTGAATTCCTTATGAGTATTATTTGAAATTCATAACCTCCGCAGCGCAGCGGCCGAGTAGCCGCCTGTGAGTTGAGCACCCGCGGGATCGATCCCCCACCGATAAATGTTTGTGTGATCCACAAATTTCTCTTTCGGTTCTAGGTGTTGAGATACATTAGTCCCTCATAGTAGTTGATACCCGCGATACAGATATGAATATCCTACCACCAGACTGTGTGTGTCTGTTTGATGTATTTATTTATTATTATGGTCCTTAAGGTACTTTGAGGTATGCGAATGACATATGTGACAGCGACACGCGACGCCTGAGTCGCACTTCGTAGTCTCCTTAGTCTTAATCTTTACTGTGAAGTATGTATTTTTGAGTAATATTGAATATTTGTGCTATTAATCTAACTGGTAAATACCAGCACATATAACAAGTTAAAGAAGTTACAACGTTTTATACAAGCCAAGTTTATTGTAAATAATAAAGCGACATCAATTCAACAATCAATACAATCACGGTAGGCAGCGGCTCTGCTGTGCTCTGGCATTGCAGAAGTCTATGGGCGGCGGTGACTACTTACCATCAGGTGGCCCGTCTGCTCGTCTGCCTATCCAGGCACAAAAAAATATTATGCTTTATTTCAAAAGAAAACCTCCTTTATATTATTATTGATGGTTGGCCACCAGCAGCGATGGATCCATGCAACCCAATTCTTGCTCTTTCTAAGACGGTCAAAAAGTAAATGTATTCCTTTAATTATAATTTAAATATGTATTATATACGTGAAAATTCATAAGAAGCCGAGAGTAAAGTTTGTAGAGATATTCATTGCTCATATTTTTCATTTGCTACTGTCTACACTACAATATGTAACACCTTAATCTCGCAATTAATAATATGTTCCATCTCTCTTTAATATTCGTATAAACCATATTACGTATGCACATATCGGCTTGAGCTAATAAGGAGCTTACTTAGGAAACGTGTTGTCCCACCTTTACATAACCTTTTAACTCCCATCATACTATTTTATTCTCACGGGGAATCCCCTAATGAAATTTTCGATTTAATAGTCGTTTATGCCCATTTTAAAGGCCTCAGGAGTATTCATCAATTTCACTTCAATCGATTTCAACACAATAAAAACCTTTTAAGCTGTAATGTCTACAAGCTGTTAGAAAGGTTGATTCACTCTAGGCTCACTAAGAACTTGGAGAAATATCTAGTATCTTAAATCAATTTGGTCTATCTCTGATGCGGTCCATACATCAGACCGTTTCTAGCTTTCTTATAACTCAAACTTGCACATTTAGATGTGCTTTTCCAGGCAGGACGACGTCTGCCGGCCCGCTAGTGGTAATATAAATCTAGAGATGCTATTCATGAAATGTGAAATCAAAATTATAGAATAAAAATGTGGTTATAAGAACAAAACTTTACAATACTTCATGTTTTCGAACATTTTGTTATAAAAACTTCTAACACTAACAAAGATGCAGGCGCCGCGCACGGCTCCCGAGTACGTTCACTGACGGAAACAAACTTTGATAATTTTATACGACACTTTAATATTATATATCCCGTGCCTTATTTTTTAATTTTTCTCTTTCTCGGAAAGTTTGCTTATGAGATAATATAAAGCCAATCGTAGCCCAAATCGTAAAAACTGCGCCAATCAAGAAATTCCTAAGAAGTCTGCGGGACTTAGTAGATCTATAAAAAAATATATTAAATATGGCTTCGTTAGACAACTTTCCATCTCAATAGAATTTCTAAGTGTTCTTAATGTACAATAATCTTAAAGAGATATTTATTACCGATTTTTAATGCAATCTGTCTACAAAACTACTCAATCTATTCATGTATATCTTAAACTAAACAACTGTTATAATATTAAAAAAATGGTCCTAGCTAAATTTCCAACTTTCCAAAAAAAATCTATACATATACAACATGTAACATGATTAATGCACACTCTGAAAGTAGTTTGTTCAGAATAAGCGACTGAATCTATATCAAAAAATTTTTAATAGACGATTTTTTTTTAATATTTAACACTCCGGTAAATAATAGTCACCCTTTAATTTAACGTTCAAGACAAACGAAACTGAGACATAACTCGATGCGATAAAGTCTTATCTAAATGCAATAATAAACGAACACTTTAAAAACTCAAATAATTAAAATTACGAACTTTATGTCGAAAATTACTGACTTTCTTGGTGGCGCAGTTGTAATTGCGAATGCCTTACAACCGCTGTGCTGAGGTCTCGGGTTCGATCCCCGGGTCGGGTAAAGTGATATTGGGTTTTTCTATCTAGAAATTCTCAGTATTAGCCCGGAGTCTGGAACCTGTGCCCGGTATGGCGATAGGCTCGCCCCCTATCACATTATGGGACCGAAATTCGGCGAAAAGTGGGTGTACTGGTTACACTTCTGCCTACCCCTTCGGGGATTATAGGCGTGAGTGTATGTATGTTATGTCGAAAATTAGTACAACTAATTTCATAAAAAACAATATTTATATTCATCGCAGTCTAATTTCAATACATGAATTGTACGGGTTACCGCACATTAGTATAGATTCATTTTAGCATCGTAAGCAAATATCACTTTTACATTATACAAACATATCATGTCAATTCAGTTGCAATAAAAGCGCTCATCTAAACGGTTGTTTTTATCATTCATAAATCGTTCCCGTATCATTATATACATTATATCATATCATAAATGTGTGTGCAGGCATAGCACATTACATTTTTTTGGTCCTTCGACATTTTGACCCAGCGCGCGGTTAGTCAAAATCACGACCTCGCGTTAGAATTTCGTGAAAATTTCCGAAGTTCAAGTGTATCATTTAAAAAGACTGTTATCATTTTGGAAGGCTGAAAGTATTTGCAGCAGGAAATATATCATCAGCATTTGAGCATCACCTGCCGCGTGTGTAAGGTACAGTCAGCAGCAGATATAAATGAGCACATAATGTGTTCAAATAATTCTATACACCCAAGAAAATCAATAACATCTACACAACAAAAGTAGTCAAATTATCGTGAGCATCCATCGCGTCAAAATGATCTACACACTCGATTTTCAAATATTTGTAAACAAATCTTCACAGTAGGAATTGACTCAATTCTCTAACCTATACGTACAGGGTTGTGCGTATTTGAAATAAAAATAAATAATATTTGATTTTTGTATGAAAATAAAAATATTGTCTTTAAGAGATGAGATATTCACGATTGTAATCCTTGTCACCGAAACTTTATGGCCACGGCTTAGTAAACCCTTTCTGACTAATCTTGTATATCTTATATATAATAATATAGTGTTTTTTTTCGACTATTTTTATGACTCCCCATCTAAAATTTGATTCGATATATCGTAAAAATAATTCCCTGGAAGTTAGGTATAGCCCTTAATATTAATTGTAAGTACTTTCCCAGAGCGTGAAAAGATTTTCCATATAAAATGCACGTAAATACAATAAACTCTTCTACGTTCTATTACGCAGCGGCATTTCATGCTATCACATTGTTGAATTGTGATATTGAACTTACTTGTAGTATATTTTTTTTATAATTTATTGAATAGCAGCAATTGTCTAGTTGGTAGTGGTTTAAACTGTCAAAAATTAGTATGTTCGAAACCAGCTCAAATGGCATACACCTCTGTCTTTTCTATGGTTACGTGTATATTCATTTTTAATTATCGCTTGCTTTAATGGTAAAGAAAAACGTAACGAAGAAACTTTTTTTGTTATCACGGGGAAAGCGTTTTAGTACTGCCGTCCGCCCTGGGGGTGGTTGATTCCAAGCAATGTCAACTTGGAAATTGGATAATTTAAACTGGTATTGTAATGCCTATGAGCTATTCTAACTGAAAGTGATATCGTTTTAACATAACCAGCAACGTAAAATATTAGGTATTAAAAACAAAAGTAAAGTTACCTATGAGCAGCGATCTATATGTACTACGTACTAGATGCGGCAACCAGAACAAATCCATCGAGTTGCGGTTCCGATACCGCATTAACATTAGTTTGCTTCATGCTACCGTACTTCGGTAGCATCACGCCACAATGCATCTTTCAGTGTCGAATGAATTTTAATTATTTGTAGCAATATTCCCGAACAAATCTGCCTTAAATTGATATACAGTGCAACTGTTAATAGTATGTAAGGTAAATGACATAATTAATTAATTTCAATTCTGAATATGGGAGAGTCTATTTTTCACAACAAAATTGGCCATCAGTTTGTCCCATTTTTGTCCCCAAAAAGGGACGGAGTTATCACGCTTCTAACAGTCATAGATCAATTGACCAGAGGCTGCAAAATAGGCACTTGATGGATGAATTGTACTATTGTATTATTTCAAATTCTTTTTTTTTTATCCTGGTGCGGCAAAGTTACGAAACTGCATCTGATGGTAAGCGCAGGGCGATCCAATTAGAGTATCGAGTAGCGAGAGGCGATCTGTCCCCCGCTACACAACACAATCATGCCGGCCTGTTGCTTCACACTACGCCATGGGCAAGAAGTTGAAGAAACGGTCGAGGGTCTATTGTCAGAGTACTCAGAAGGCCGCGAAACGGCCAAACATCGTACCCCAACTCTAGACCCCCGACAAAAACCGGATGTATACTAGCTGATCCCGGAACGTGACACACTTGCGTGTGGCACTATGGCGGGTTTTACACCCTGTGTACGGTGGTCGCTATCCGAGCGGATATGAATATCCTACCACCAGCAAATTGTATTGTTCTATCTTTGTATTGTTTATCCACATAATTTTAATACAATTCCAATTTTTCGTTTTTAAACGAGTAAGTGTCCGCTTATTATAAAACTTATTGTAAAAACACTTCCAAAAATGTCAATAAATCTACTGAATTAATTTGAGGCTAAGGTAGATCCCGCATTAGGCCAGCGTGCTGGACTAAGGCCTAACCACTCTCAATAGTAGAGGAGGCCCGTGCCCAGCAGTGGGACAATGTTTAATACAGGGCTAGTAATAATCCTACTATATATATATATATATATATTCGGCGAAAAGTTGGTGTACTGGTTACACCTCTGCCTACCCCTTCGGGGATTATAGACGTGAGTGTATATGTACAATTGTATTATTTGGGAAGGGGTTTTTATAAACTGCCACGGTGGCGCAGTTTTAATTGCGCATGCGTTACGACTGCTGTGCTGAGGTCTCGGGTTCGATCCCCGGGTCGGGTAAAGTGATATTGGGGTGTTCTATCTAGAAATTCCTCAGTATTAGCCCGGAGTCTGGTAAATGTGCCCGGTATGGCGATAGGCTCGCCCCCTATCACATTATGGGACCGAAATTCGGCGAAAAGTGGGTGTACTAGTTACACCTCTGCCTACCCCTTCGGGGATTACAGGCGTGAGTGTATGTGTGTGTGTTTTTATAAACATGGTATTATTCCTTATCCAAATAAATACTTTATTTATCATAAGTATTTAATTTTGAAAAAAGTTACGTCTCATACGTCATTTGATTTCAATGAATATCTTAGGAGATATAACAGTTTTAAAATATCTCCACAGTAAAATGAATATTGTCGTTTGTATGATTGTTTGTTACCTTTTCATAACTAAACGGGTGAACGAATCCTAATCAAATTCAGCAGAGGGATAGATTATATCCTGGGGAAGGACATAGGCTATCTTTTTAACCAACTTTAAAAAAGGAGGAGGTTCTCAATTCGTCGGAATCTTTTTTTATGTATGTTCCCCGATTACTCGAAGACGCCTGGACCGATTCGAGAAATTAGTTTTTTGTTTAAAAAGGAATACTCCCCAGGTAGTCTCACCGACACCAAGTCAGAATCTGATGATGCGATCACAGAAAAATCGAGAGCTACCCTCAAATTTTATATAGACGCATAATTTATTTTTTATTGAAGTCTGTGTACTTTTTACGAATTAAATCTTTTACTTATGTATCAAAAAAATATCTTGAAGGGGGTGAAATAGGGGTTGAGAGTTTCTATGGGCAAACCGTAATACCACAATTTCTTTTCTCAAACCTGGAAAATCTAATTTAGGCTTTTGGTAAGAAATTACCTTTTTTGTTTGGTAATTTGGTAAGACTGCCTCGGTGACGCAGTTGTAATTGCGCATGCGTTTAAGACTGCTATACTGAGGTCTCGGGTTCGATCCCCGGGTCAGGTAAAGTGGTGTTGGGTTTTTCTATCTAGAAATTCCCAGTATTAGCCCGGAGTTTGGAATCTGTGCCCGGTATGGCGATAGGCTATCATCCCCTGTCACATCATGGTACCGAAATTTGGCGAAAAGTGGGTGCACTAGTTATATCTCTGCCTACCCCTTCGGGGATTACAGGCGTGAGCGTATGTGTGTGGTAAGAAATACCTACGTGTTTCAACGTTTTTACCAAATCATCCCTTATTATATATAAACTTATGAGGTATTTTTCAAATGCAATTTATAGCTTCAGGCACAACACATGAGAGTCAGGACGATTCGTGTAGGTGCCTCAGTGCAGATTTTTTTGGAACGAAGTTCCTTATCGCGCGTTGTGAAAGAGGGCTAGACGGAAAAAATTCTTACGAAAAGTTGTCACGACACTTTTATATTGGAACGTTTTTAAATGTATTTTAACAGCTGTCATTATGTTTATATGTAATTTTACTTGCTGCAGACGTTAATTGAGGTTAAAGTGAGGTGAGTGTGATGTTTATTATTATTTAATATATTTAACCAAACATTCTCGTTTTAATAGGTTTATATATCAATGTTTCATAATAATATTATGATATATTATTAATATATTATTATTAATAATTTTAATAATATAATTTTAATATTTTATTTGTTAATAATAAAAAAATATATTATTATAACTTAAAAAAAATTAAATTTTATTACAATTCCTTCACTAATTAATCGAAAGGAAATTCGTTCCATCCGGGTGTCCCTGGACACCTCTCATTTTTTTTATTTATTTATGTGGTTTCAATAATACCTCACTTTGAGTCACCTAAATAATTGTAAATACAAAAGTTTAAAATAAAAGTAATTTGTTTCAACAAAATACATGATGACGAAATACATTATTTTGGTCTTTGCCACTGTTGGGTAATAAAATAAAATTTTACACAACTACACAATCTCCAGGATAGTTCCTCAAAAATTGAAATGAACTGTCGCATCTGATCATTGTGATGCTCTGTGGTCTTTGGCTTAGATAAGGAATCGATGGCATTAGTGTGCGGAAAAATTATTTGGAACATATTGTTTCTACGACAATTTGTGTCTATCGGTAGAATATATGTCAATGCCTATGAGTAAGCTTTTTAATATGCATGCGCAAACACGCATTCAGACACCAACATAAAAAACTTGAAACTTCAGAAAAGTAACCTACGAGTAAGGTTTGTAATACGCAGGCGCATACGCGCGTATTAACACATACTAACATAACAAAACCTAAAATTTGAGAAAGTAACGTGCGAGTCAGCTTTATAATACGCAGGTGCATACAAGCGTATTAACCCACGTACTAACATAAAAAAACTAAAATGAAAAAATTTACCTACGAGTAAGCTTTGTAATACGCAGGCGCGTACACGCGTATTAACACACATTTAAAAAATACATAAACCTAGAATATAATATACTGTGTTATGTATTCTATCTCATTTTCTTGCCGACTTATATTTATGTGATTGTCTCTCAGTGGTGACGTATTTGAAATTTTTGTTTCATCGAGTTTCAAATCACAGCGATTTAAAAATTTTATAATTTTAATATTATTTAACTTCAAAAGAATATTTCTAAGATTAATTAGTGATACATTCCATGTGGGTCCGCTGGTAAAGATTACTTACGGAGAAGGCAAAATCGAATCACTCTATTTTTATTTTTTAGCACACCAACAGAATGATTATATATTAATTCAATTTACATATTGTTAAACTAATTATTTAAAATACAATGTAATCATACCGATCATAGGCATGCATGACATTTTTAATAATGTGGATAATTTAATGCTACATTACAAGAATCTTAAATAGTAATTTAGAAATTACAAAAAAAATAATTAAACATCTTAAGTTACATTATGTTAACATTATAATAATACACAACGAATTTATGAAAGCTATGATATCTATATCTTTAAAATATAATTCATAATTATTTGGCTTTGGATTTGGCAGGTGAGTAAGGAGCGCTTGTATGAATCGTACGCGTGAGAAAATATATCAGTGGATATATTTTATTTTGATTTCATATAATTTGGACAGTATTCAAGTAATTCGAAACAAAGATATGTCACTGACGTCATACAAGGAATGAAATCAATACTTGACTAGTATTTGATAAAATAAATCCATTTGACAAATCATGGCATTATAGTAATGTTATTCCAAACAATTATGAGTCTAAATACATATATGTATAGGATTTATTATTCATGTCTGTCAATTTGTTCTGGAAATCTGCTTAGATACCAGATTGTTTATCATAACAACGGCCTTCAGTTTGCTACTAAATATTTGACAATTTACATGCTCAGTTATAATTGACAGATTGAGTGCTCACATCATTTTGAAACTTTTGGTGTGTAGATAATTTTGGTCACTTTGAGTGTGTAGTACTATATGATCACCTTGGTTGTTTAGCTACTTCTGCTGCTGACTGTACACGTGTGGAAAATTCAACAATATCAGCAAAAACAAGTAAGACTGTTCCTTTTATTTCCTTAGCACTGATCTACTATCTATATACTGAAAATGGAAAAACTGATTGCGCGTCAAGCTGATCTTTTTGAAAATATCAATAAAATTAAAATTAATTTTGGGAAAGATAGTGATGTTAGGAAAACTCCGGAATACCTGGAGCAGAGGTTGAATAAACTAGAAAATGTATGGGTAGAATTTAATGAAAACAATAATCTTTTGAGTGAATATAAATCCATTGCCAGTAAAGAAGAATATTTTTCTCAAAATATTTACGAGACTGCTATGAAAATTTACCATGCTACACGTAATATGATCCTAAAATATAGCAAAGAACATGAAAAACAGCATCAAACTACGGAACCGATTGCCGGTACTTCCAAATCGGACAAGGGTACTGATCCTAGTGGTCAGTTGAGCGAATTTTTGTCTACACAGAAAACTAATTTTAGGGCTCTTCGTAGAATTATCAACAGCATCAACGTAGAAGAATTATCAGAAAAATGGGAACTAGAAGATGAACTGCGTAATCTTCAAACACGTTGGGATGCAATTGATGAACTGCATTTAAAAATAGATAACATCCTTCTAGGCGGAGATCAAAATTACGAGGAACAATTCAACTCGTACGAACTGTCCTATAAACGTGTCAAAAGAGCTATCAATACGAAAATGGTATCTATTGCCCATACGCTTGATTCTACCCCGCAATTAGATATACCAAGTTTCTCAGGAAATTGCTCTCAATGGCCTACTTTCTTAGATTTATTTCAAGATGCCATTCATAACAGCAAGTTACTTAGTAAAGCTCAAAAAATGCAGCATCTCAAAGGTAAGGTCAGAGGTGAAGCCTCGCGTCTCATACAACATCTACATATTACAGCAGAAAACTATGATACAGCGTGGGATATACTTACGCACCGATACAATAATCCCCAGGAATTGTTTAAAAAGCAGATAGAAATATTCCTTAATCAGCCGAACATCAATAATCGCACATCATTTGAGATAAAACGCCTTCATGACACCAGTTTGGAGACTCTACATGCCATACATAACCTTGGTATCGACACAACTACATGGGATCCATTACTTGTTCATTTAATGGCAAAGAAACTGGATGCTCAGACGTACTCGGATTATATGGAATCGCGAAAACATCCACGTGATTTACCGTCACTCGATGAATTTATGAGCTTCTTAGAAAATAAGTTCGCCTCACTTGAGCCTATTCGCAAACGTGATTCAGTTTCTCAGCAATCAAAGCCATCGGAAACCCAAAAAAGACCATTTTATCAACAAAATCGCGCATCATCTTTATATAAACCTAACTACAAAACTAAATATCAGGAAAACTATAACAAAACATATCAAGCTGTAGCGACTCGAACTAATAAATGTCCTCTTTGCAGTCAGTATCATGAACTATTTCGCTGCCATAAATTCACAAACATGACTCCAGATTTTAGATTAAAGTCTGTTACAAGACTAAAATTATGTGCCAACTGTCTTTACAATCATTACGACGGTCAATGTAACTCGCAAAAAAGATGTAAAATATGCAGCGGTGAACATAACACCTTGTTACATGAGGCATATGGGAATGCATTGACATCATCGCCCCTGAAAACGCTTGTCGAAGTCGGTTCGGTTTCGCAACATTCGTCGCCGGCAACAGACAACTCAGCAAAATCATACATTCCGAATGCGAAATTTAATGTGAATCATGTCGCTAATAACGATGAGGAAATATTGCTCACTACTGTATTATTAAATATCAAATCATCGGATAATAGCTATATCACACTGCGAGCACTATTAGATCAGGGCTCACAAATATCCTTGATCTCTGAAAACGCGGCACAAAGACTGGGTCTACAGAGGAGCAAGTACAGTGCGTCTATCTCAGGGATAGGCACGGGTCCGAGACAAAGCAAAGGAGTAGTGTCCATTCAATGTTATTCTATATATGATGACTATTATTTTAATACACAAGCCTTAGTAATCTCAAAGGTAATAAATAATTTGCCAAATGTATCATTTAACAAGCAAGCTTGGCCCCATATACAACATGTAAACCTAGCGGATCCCGAGTATAATGTTTCAAGGCCGATCGACTTGTTATTAGATGCAAATGTATACTCAAATATCATAATGAGCGGGCTCATCAAAGGGCCACAGCACGCTCCTATAGCTCAGCAAACAAAACTAGGCTGGATACTATCAGGTAGCATCAAGAAGACGTTCAACTGTCATGTTGTTATTAATAACCTATCAGACATATCAAAGTACTGGGAATTAGAGGACATATACACACCTTCGTCAACTTCGAGCAAAGAAGATGAACTTTGTGAAGCATTTTATCAAGAAACCACAAAACGGTTGAGTTCTGGTAAATACGAAGTGGCTTTGCCGATGAAGCCTAATTTTGAACTAGAGCTCGGTGAATCTAAACCAAAATCATTAGCACAATTTCGCCAATTAGAGCAAAAATTATCCAAAGATAATAAGTTAGCTCACAAATACATAGAATTTATGGATGAGTATAAAAAATTAAAACATATGTGTATAACTAATACTACAATAGAGCCATCATGTTATTTGCCACATCATGGTGTTTGGAAGATGGATTCAAACACGACAAAGCTCAGAGTAGTCTTCAACGCGTCTAGTAAAACGACTTCCGGTAAAAGTCTCAACGACTTAATGTTACGTGGTCCTAATCTACAGCAGGACTTACAAAATTTAATTTTGAGCTGGAGACAATATAAATATGTCATGAGCGCGGACATAGAGAAAATGTTCCGAATGATATTTATCAGGGAGTCAGACCAACATCTACAAACAATCTTATGGAGAAATTCAAAAACAGATCGTATGGCCGAATATAATTTAACTACAGTGACATATGGCACAAAGGCAGCCCCTTATCTTGCTATGCGTACGCTTCGTCAGGTCGCTGATGACGATGGTTTCAAGTATCCGCTAGCAGTAGACGTTCTCAAGAAGAAGTTTTACACTGATGACCTCTTCTACGGCAGTAACTCATTACAGACAGCTAAGGAGGTTCAACAGCAATTAATCTCTATTTTACAAGGAGCTGGGTTTAATTTGCGCAAATGGTCCAGCAATCACCCTAAACTGTTAGATGGGTTAACGAAAGAACAAGTAAATACAGGTGACATAGATTTCAAGGATAGCGAACCCACGAAAACTTTAGGCCTGCGTTGGAACTCCGCAACGGACACCTTTACATTTAAAAACATATCATTTTATAAACAAAATAAAGGCGAGAACACAAAGAGACGATTATTATCGGATATAGCGAAAGTTTTCGATCCTATAGGTTGGCTGTCACCTTTAACAATCAAAGCAAAATTATTATTTCAAAAGGCATGGTCAACTGGTTTATCATGGGATGATGTACTCCCTACGGAAATACAGAATGAATGGATACAGCTAAAAACAGATTTACAAAATATAGAAAAGTTTTCAATACAAAGACATTTAGGCGATACAAATAATAAGTATCAGTTACACGGATTTTGCGACGCCTCGGAAAAGGCATACGCGTGCTCTATATACATTGTAACTAGAGATCATAAGGGCGAGTGCATATCGCGACTTCTTATGGCAAAAACAAAGTTAGCGCCGCTAAATAAAGCAATTACACTACCACGGCTAGAACTTTGTGGTGCACTTTTACTGTCACAGCTTTTGAAGAAGGTGAAGAACACTCTGGATGACCAAGATGTTGAGACATGCGCGTGGACTGATTCGATGGTGGTTCTTGGATGGCTTCATGGAGACGTGAACCGATGGAAGCCGTTTGTTGCTAACAGAGTGCAGCAAATTACAAGCGTCGTACCATCATCCCAGTGGCGTCATGTCTGCTCTGAAGAGAATGCGTCTGATTGCGCAACTCGTGGCATATCTACTAATCAACTGATAAGTCATTCTCTTTGGTGGGAAGGGCCTAAATGGCTAATTAATTTCAACCCAAGCAACTACGAGTATCATGCATTTCAAAATCCTACGATAGAATTGAAAAAGACGCATGTAGTCGCTACCTTATGTGACAATACAACATCAATTATAAACATGTTATTATTCAATAACAGCTCTATTACAAGAGTAGTGAAAACAATTGCATGGGTATCGCGTTTCGTTACTCGATGCCGCTCGCGCCGCAGTCTTCAACTTGCTGATCCATCAAATGCATTGACCTCGACAGAGTTAAATAATGCATTGGTACTAATTATAAAATACGTCCAAGCCAACGATTTTGAAGTCGATATTAATAACTTAACATCGAAAGGCAGAGTTAAATCTAACAGTAAATTACTAAATTTAAATCCGTATCTTGATCAGGACGGAATATTGAGAGTAGGTGGACGATTGAATAATTCTTTTATCAATGATTCATCGAAGCACCCAATTATACTTTCAAGTACCACCCGCTTTACAGAACTTATTATTGATCAGGCTCATTTAACAACATTACATGGTGGTCCCAAGCTTACCCTATCACAGGTTAGAAATAAATACTGGATTGTAAGTGGTATAAATGTAGTCAAGAAGCAACTCAGAAATTGCGTCACATGCCGACGCTTTAATCATCAAACTCACCAACCAATCATGGCTGATCTGCCAGAGCCGAGGGTCACGCCATCGCGTCCATTTACACATTGTGCCGTGGATTTTACCGGGCACGTTGATATCAAGATAAATAAAGGCCGTGGGATAAAAACCAACAAGGGATATATTGCTGTATTTGTCTGTCTGAGCACAAAGGCGGTACATCTAGAATTAGTCTCAGACCTCAGCACTCCCACGTTCCTTGCGGCTTTTCGTAGGATGTGTGCCAGAAGAGGAACCCCAAAGGAGATGTATAGTGACAATGGAACAAATTTTATCGGCGCATCTAAGTTATTACGCCGAGAACACATGTTAGCAAGACAGAACATTAACAGTGAGTTCATCAACAATACTTCTGAGCTGGGAATCACCTGGCATTTTAATGCACCTGCCTGGCCAAGCGCTGGAGGCTTGTGGGAAGCAGCAGTACGGTGCATGAAATATCATTTAAGAAGAGTTGTTGGAACACAGAAGTTAACATATGAGGAATTCATTACCTTTTTAACACAAATCGAGGGATGTATGAATTCTAGGCCTCTAGTTGCGCTTACTGAAAACACAGAAGACCTAGAAATATTGACTCCAGGACATTTCTTAATTGGTGGACCCCTTCTATCAAATCCACAAACAGATTCTAATAATATCAGTCTACCCGTTCGGTGGCAGTTATTACAAACAATGATGAAAGGTTTTTGGAAGAAATGGTCGCAAGAGTATCTTCAATCTCTTCAGCAACGCATTAAATGGCAAACCCATCGGCAAGATGTTAATGTTGGCGAAGTAGTGGTCGTAAAAGATGAAATATTACCTCCAACACGGTGGGCGATGGGTAGAGTCATAGCAGTACATCCGGGTAAGGATGGTCACACTCGTGTAGTTACGATCAAAACATCATCAGGTATTACAAAGCGCCCCGTATCAAAACTATGTCCATTACCCATTCATCATCATAGTACATCGGAATTATCAAGAGATACAAGCAAGCCGACTGTCAAGCCACCTGAGAACGGTCGCTTAGATATTAAGCCCCGAAATGCACGTCGTAGACACAATTTCAAGAATTATTTTATCACTATACTTTTTACAACTTTTTCATTATTTACGTTAAGCGTTCAACAGGAACAATCATTTTATAATATTTCAAGTTTACCGAGGAATAATCAAGAACTATTCTTCGATGAAATATCTGATTTACAAATAATTAGAGACGAGTGGAAACTTATCATATACTATAACATATCTACATATTGGCAAGGAGTATCAGATATAAAGCAGTATGTCACGCATCTAAAAGAACTTTGTAAAACCTATACAGAGTACAGTAATATGATATCACAGTTAGAACACGAAGTACAAGAAATCGAATATTATACATCTATCATTCTAAATAAATCACCCACGAGAGTTAAACGTGGCTTAATCAACGGAGTTGGGTATTTAGCCAACACTTTATTTGGTGTTTTAGACGAACGATTCGCCCAACAGTATGAGAAGGATATCAATGAAATAACACAGAACGAAAACCATTTACAGAATCTGATTAAGAACCAAACAATAATTATGGAGACAGAATATGATATATTAAAGCGTAACGAGGAAAACATGAATAAACAGTTTCAATTCATTCAAAAACGTCTATTTAATTTATCTATGGAAATGAACACTGTTACACTTGATAACAAAAGAGGCTTATACATTACATCATCTGCATTCACAGCGAGTATGATACTAGCAAATTTAAGACGGATCCAACAGAGCTTGATGGACACCGTGATGAGCATCAGTCATGGTTACATCGACTCCAACTTCTTATCAGCGGATCAATTAGAAAAACAAACCAATTTCATATCTCATTACTTGCCTACGGACCTTACTTTACCAGTTAATAGAAATAATATATTGGATTTATATAAGCTGATAAAATCGTCTGGCAGAGTGATTAACAACTACCTAATAATTGAAATCAAGATTCCCATAGTCAGCAGAGATGTGTACGAACTTAATAAAATTATTGGCATTCCGCGAAGGCCAGATACTAAGCAAAAATCATATCAGATCGTACCCAAAGTATCTTACATTGCATACAATTTGATAAAAGATGTCGGTATGTTACTCTCTGAAGGAGAGTTCCGATCCTGTTTTCAAATATTATAAAAAAAAAAAAATACTCTTTTGTGCCCTCTAAATGCTTTGATTTATGACTTATTATCGAAAAACCCCATTTGTGATATAAAAATAAACAGTGACATAGCGGAGTCGACTTGCGAATTAGAGCAGACCAAATGTCACGATAAATGGATCATATTACACAGACAGAATTCGTGGTTATTCAGCTGTTGTCAAGAATGTACAATTCGCGTACTTTGTGGAAAGCCGGTATTAAAATACAAACAATATCTGGCAATGGCATAATTACTATTGGTCAAGGATGCACCCTTAAAAGCGGCAATGTTAACATTAATGCCCATAATCAGTTTATGAGTCAAATCACTATCAATCAACACATTGACGTATCCGAAATATCAGCCTTGAATCGATTATTGAATGTTACATCATCATTTGAAACCCCTCAGCTAGAAAATCATGAAAGACAGTTTATAGAAATAAGGGATGAATTGAATTTATTAAAGGAACAGTCTCAGCATAGTTCGCTCACTTTACACGACGTACATCATTACACCGTGTTGTATATCATCGTTGGTACCATCGTCGTCGCGGGAGCAATCTTCACGTGCGTGAGACTGAGAAGCAAGTGTGGTGGCGCAAGCGCGGCTCCGGTCGCTGCAGCTCCCTACACCACTAACGGCGACAATGATAGTGTACATAGTGAAGTGCGTGCGTCAGAAATACCGCGGTCGCATAGTGTGTTGAGTGTACATAAGGGCACTTCGCCTATGGTATCAGTGCGGTTTAAGATACCTAGTGATAGTGACGGTCAATATGGACAGGATAATAACTAGTATTAAGAAAAATAAAATGTCCTTTCACCTTGTTAATGATCTTCATTTAAAACAACATTTATATCATTTAGTTTTAATATCATTGCTCACTCTCATGTATTCCTCTCATTCTTTCGGTTGTCAAGATGTACGGGTTACCGCACATTAGTATAGATTCATTTTAGCATCGTAAGCAAATATCACTTTTACATTATACAAACATATCATGTCAATTCAGTTGCAATAAAAGCGCTCATCTAAACGGTTGTTTTTATCATTCATAAATCGTTCCCGTATCATTATATACATTATATCATATCATAAATGTGTGTGCAGGCATAGCACATAACATGAATTATGATTGTAATAATATTTTTAAATTTGGGTGTCTGAGGATGTGCGTTATTCCCGTTACACGTAGTATAAGCGAAATACCTCTGACTGTATCATTACAATATCTCTTAAACTATACACGCGAGTTACTGATTTCACGATACATGTAGATGGTTTTTTATGGAGAACCTAATAAGTATTTTAAAAATATGTAAAAACGACTACCTAGTATTGCTTTATATTCCGGGTAAGACCCATTCGAGTACTGAACTAAAAGTAAAAGTTGCAGTTCTTAGAAATGTGTTTATCTTACTGTATAATGCAGAACTACGACCGCTAGGCCGTTGATTGCCAGACTCACAATGTTAAATAGGTCAGACTGCTTCAAACTTTAATTCAAACAGTGGTCGAATACATTCCAATTTGATCCTTAGTGGAATAAATTCCACGAGCCTCATTATTATTTAATGTTGTGATGTTACTGAACACTGATAGTTTGGTTTTAATCATTTACTTTTAATAATTAAATATGTAATATTAAACATTATTTTATTCTCTCAGCGAGTTTTAGCCTTTTTTAATAAACTTGTACGCGTGTATCGCAGGTTTTTGTACATAGACATATAAATATGAGTAAAAACATGTATATGAGTAAAAACCTCGCTTTTCATTCGAGTAACACTAAAATGGTCAAGATTATGAACGCAATATACATCCTTAAAAGATTATAATGCTTAGTATAAACACCCTAATGAGAAATGAGTTTTAGTCAACTATATTCATTTGTACTAGAAACTTTTACATAAAAAAACTTCCGAATATCCTACCCATGTGACCAAAGTTACGATTTGATAAAAGCTAACAAAACTAACAGAACGTAAAATGATTACATAAAACAAACTTGTCACGTCCCAAAGGAAACAAAGGTAAAGGCTGAAGCAAATTAAATTTCTAGTAGCAATGTTTGTTATATGCTACAGCCGCGTAATTGAAACTAAGAAAAAATCAAGCAACGAGAAACTAAATTATTTTCCGATACTCCGCAAATAAGAGAGTCGATGAGAACGATTTTCCTTATAGTTTTGAAAATATGAGGACTTTTATGTAGCCATATAGTTTTCTGGGCATTAAAAATGAAATATCTGCGCGGAAGAAGTACCCAATCTTTCTTGGGCTTGAGCCAAATTCGTTATTCTGAGTATTTTGTTTAGAGGCGGAGTTAGGTGCTGAAAATTCTTGATCAATTCCTATATCCTATAGGTCTTCTTTCCATTGATTACTTTTAAAAAAAGCACGTTTATTGCTATCCGAGCTTTTGAAGATTCAGTGAGATAAAAACAGACGAGCAAAACATTCAATATCATATACTATGTAAGTCGATAAATCTAACACTTTTCTTGGAATGGAATTATTTCCATAAGTTACTTCGGATATAATTTAGATGTTTGGTTTTGCTATATTAAAAACAATATCGATAAACTTGAGAAGGAAAGCATAAACAACAAAACAAAACCTATCAAAGGAAAAAATCAATACAAACAAAAATACTAATCTCTTATCTGGATATTTGACAGTTGAAGTTTGAGAAGGCTGAGCATAACTTCGGGCATAGTATCGGAAATACAATCCTATAATGAGATAAAAGAATTTGGATTCTATGGCCAATGTAGAGAGATTGATGACTTTTCGAAACTAAACAAGCGTGCCACGAGAAATGCTATCTTTAAAAAAACCTTACGACTGCGATTCTGATCATATAGTATACTTGTTCTTACTTGGTCCTCAAATATTATATCGGTTTTAATTATTCATAGCCCATTTCTTTCTAAGCAAGGAAATAGGGAATGTTTTAAGCTGAGCTGATTACGAACCTACGACTTTCGTCTTGGCAATTCGTACCACATACAAATAGGCCATCGTTTTTATTTAAAAAGCAAAGCGAAATGCCAAAGACGAATAAAGTTCGTGAAACGTATTTGTTCTGTTTTTTTTAAACTAGTTACTTTTATTTCATTAAATACTTAATGCTCTCCAAAAGTCTAATGAGAGCTCCTGATTGTATGTAAGAGATAGGTAGTGCAACTGTTGCAGAAACATTGAGAAGTATTCTGCAGATATCAAAAGCCTTACTAAGTTGACGGGACCGACAGCCACATGTGTGTAGAGTATAGCGGTCGCTGCATCGATCTGCCAGAATGCAATTTAAGCTTACATTGGAGTGTTATGTGTGCGTATTGTAGCATTTGGATACTGGATCCAGCTACCGAGAAGAAGATTGCTGATGCTAAAAGTATCGTGTGTGCTATGTCCTAAGAAAATAATATTCGATATTTTGCTAAAGCTGTTTGACAATTAGAGTCGGTGGAGTTAACAGAACAACAAAGATTCAGACAGTGTCTGATTAGATGAATAGACATATTTAAAAACAGAATCTCAGTCTCAAGCTCTGTTTATTAGGGACCTACTCTTCATGCATAGTACTTACTACAGAGCTAGTATCTAGTTGACATAGACACTGCGCATATTCCTATGAATTATGTATGCAGTCCAAATTGAGGGGTGAAGCAGCGGTAATCAAGTGGCACCTCTATCGATTTAACACTCGTTCGTGTATGTTCCCCGAATTTTTGTTTAAAATTAAATTTTTGTTTTGTTTTTACGAAATTTAGCAATATGGTATATAATAAAAAACTAGTCGTAATAAGTTTGTTTATATTATTCTAAAATAAACAGCCTCCATTATTAATGATGTATAATACAATCTAAATTGAGGAATGAATCATAGAAAATATATTGTTGTATCTGGAGGTCTGAAAACTGACATTTTGTGAAAAAGAACCCCTAATAATTATTTTATATTTATAATATAACACTAAACCATTTAAGCTTTTCTTTTCAGTAACGTTACATAAAACAATTTTGTTATTTTTATCAGCCGTAACTTTCTCCTTTCTTTTTCAGAGTTATGAGCGAAAATGTTGGGTATATATATTTTTATTTACACAAAAAGGCTTGCGTAAGTGATGATGTCTACGGTGGAGATCATTACATAAAATATATTGATAACATTACTATGATAAATTATGCAGTAATTTTGCTAGTGGTAGGATATTCATATCCGCCCGGATAGTGACCACCGTACAAAGGGTGTAAATTCCGCCATAGTGGCATACGCAATTGTGTCGCGTTCCGGGATCAGCCAGTGTACATCCGGTTTTTGTCAGGGGTCTGGAGTTGGGGTACGATGTTTAGCCGTTTCGCGGCCTTCTGAGTAGTCTATCACTAGACTCTCGACCGCTTCTTCACCTTCTTGCCCATGGCGTAGTGTGAAGAAGCAGACCGGCATGATTGTGTTGAGTAACGGGGGATAGATTGTCTCTCGGTACTCCATACACTAAAAAAGAAAATTTTACATTATGACTTCTATATTTCTTTGTGATTTCAAATTCTTATTTCACCTTATTCTTAAAAACTTTTTGTGCAACATAATTATGTATAATAAACGTTAATCGTAATAGTTGATACAATCAAAGAATCCTGTGAACACCACAAAACCATTTAAAATTATATCGCTTCTTTGCTACCCATCTGAGTTAATGTGGTTTTTTGTCATAACAACAAACCGTAGTCAGACCATTATATTGTGCCCGTGATTTCACCAACCGGCCCGACGTAAGACCAGCACTGGTAATTAATACCAGTATATGCTGAGTCGAGGCCGTATTTATTATAAGCATGTTGATTTCTTAGTTTTTTTGTTGTTGTTTAGTTTTAATTTAATTTTACTTACTGTAGTGCTTATAATAAATAAAATATTTCTTTCTTTCTAATTACCGCCCATTCGTAAAGCCTGGACTATTCCACGAGACCCTATTGAGACCCTGCTAAGTTTCTCATAAAATCTTTTGGTTCCACGGAATACTTTTTTGGAACCGCTCTGTTCTTCAACTCGGTTGTTCATGGTGTTATCGCATAACATGATGCGCATACAAAACTCACCTTTTTTTTACAAATTAATAGATAGCAATATTAAACTGCTACGAGCATTATGCGACTTTCTGTCTATGGCTTAACGTTACTCTGTGTCTCCACGCCTTTTGCATGATATTAATTGAAGCCTCGTTCCACGCTGATTTGTTGTTGTTTCTATTTTTATACCGGAGCTGATTCTCATAGATCTAAAAGTTGAAAACAGAAGCCATTTGAATTAGTAATAACTAAAATAGTATGTTACCGGCAAAGAGGTTTTTATTTAACTTGCAAACAAACAGATCCGGAAGCAGACAGATGAGTATTGAGTCTTGCTAGGAGTGCTAGTTTCCGATATGAGCCATCCTCTGCCGGAAATAAACGCCAACGGCTCAGATTTATTGCCTACCTCCAAGATTCATAGCTCAAGTCCGCTTTTTAGTGCAGCCACGAGACAAGATCATATTTTTAGCAGATTGTTTTGTTATATTGAAATTGATGATTTTTCTTTTAGTTATTTTCGGACGTTTCAATATAATATTAATATATCTATGTGCTATACGTACCAAAACCGACGGCAATACGTGTAGGGATAAATGCATTTTCAGTTCATAATTACTTTTCGCAAATTCTCAAGTACAAACCAAATTTGTGACATTCAGACCATAATTATATACCTCTGACAATTAGGACTACCAAAAGGCTAATATGAATGCAACTTGACACAGTGCTTAAGATCGCGCGCGGAATGCTTAATTACGGTGATGGCACAGACATTTGCATAATATGCAAATTAGGGTTAAATGCTTCTTGAAATAAAAAAGTTATTGTTCTTGTTACGGTTCGAGTCGGTGGCAATTATGTTTCCTTTTCATTTTTACTAAACACAAACTGTGATTTTCCCACCTTTTTTTACTCAGGTAATCCATTTACGTATCCTCCGAGCTGAGGCTCAAATGCGATATAGATACTTCTCGAAACCAGAGAGTACAGTGTACCCTAACCTTCAGTGTAACATAGGTGTGTCATACTGAAAGTTAGGGAGCCATGTCGCTTCCTCTGCTAGTACTGGTCATATGGCCTCTATTTTGTCAGAACTGGAGTTCTCACCCAATGGAGGCCATGTGACCATTTGGCAGAGCTGAGATATGCAGTGGTCAATTTCTCGCGGCGCCAATCGCAACAACCGATCTAGCGCTACTAAAATAGTGGCGCAAGACTTCCGCTTTCAAATCCCAGGGCTTGTATCTGTATCGTAGGTATCAAGAACTACGAAGAACTACGGTCCCACAACACCCAGAGCCGATACAAACATTTATGGATTACAAACTTCTGTCTTGGTGCGGGGAACCAACCCGCGACATTCCGTTCTACGGCTAGTTACTCTCCCGCTGCACTATCGAGGCTGTCTCCATAATAAGATATGGATCGAGAGAAGCGACTGATCCTTTGCTGATGTTAATATTTTTTATTAACGTCATATCAGACACAATTCAAACCTTAGTTATAGAATAAAGGTAGCTTTGTATTTGTATTGCGGTTCATGACTTGTGATTTGATGGTATTTTATAAAGAGTAAATCATATAATACAAACTGAAACATATACAATGATAACAAAAATATATTTTTGAATATCATTCTCTTCAGTGCCTCGTAAAAATATTTACAGTCGGCATTTTTGTTTATGACAAGTCCGCTGTGGCCTAGAGCCGTTGGCGCGGGGCGGGACGATTTTATTATGATTTTTGTAATTTGCCTTGCCACATGACACAATTACAACAAAGAAAGCAAAGTTATTTTGTTTAGGCTATATTATTTAACGACTTTTAATTCAAAGTTTCAAATGGATAAACCATCCTGAACATTTTTGTCTACAGCATGGGTTCCCCGGCTCGACCAATATATGTTTAATTCGAATATTGGAAAGAAAATAAGTTTAGTTGTGCGTATCGGTTTATTGCGACTCTCGTCTAATCGAATGTGTCATTGCTTATATATTCGTACAGCGCCTCCAGCGTCCGGTGGCACCAACAGCCTTCTAGAACTTTCTACAATAGACTCCCGTTATGTATTCTAGAAGGTTTGTTGTCACCTGTCGCCAGATGGCGCTGTAAAAGTGACATGACTTTATATACTTGTACAGCGCCCCGTGTCCGGTGGCACCAACCGCCTTCTAGAACTTTCTACAATAGACTCCCGTTATGTATTCTAGAAGGTTTATTGTCACCTGTCGCCAGATGGCGCTGTAAAAGTGACATGACTTTATATACTTGTACAGCGCCCCATGTCCGGTGGCACCAACCGCCTTCTAGAACTTTCTACGATCGGATTCTGTTATGTAATCTAGAAGGTGGTCACCTACCACCAGACGGCGCTGTTAAAGTATTATATATTATATTGTAATAAAACAAAATTTACGGATTCTATCGTGGTTTATTTTACGTTTTTAACCCGACCCATAGTGAGTCAGATCGACACACCAACCTATAGATTGGATCAGCACGTAGCAAAGGTGCTTTCACCACTTAGAGGGAAGACCAGAGCATCTGTGAAGGATTCATACTAATTTATCAGTGATATTAAACACCTACAATTAGCTGACAATGAAACCATGGTCAGTTTTGATGTCCAGTCCCTGTTCACAAGTTTACCTGTAAAAAAGACCCATACTGATAAATACCTCAATGGTGAATCTCACCACCATCTAAAACAGTTAGCTACCGTGGGTAAATCTTTGTTTTAGAGAGTACAAGGAATCTGTGATGAAAAACATCTGGCCGCTGAGCTGCAACATGTCAAGCAAGTACTGCAAGACAACAAGCTCCAAATTCCTCGCCGTCATCACAGAAACCGAGTGAAACCAGCCACAGTCGAGCGTGTCCCGGTTACTTTACCATACATAAGAGGCGTCACTGCCAAGATAGGCTATGTACTGAAGCGTGCTTCTATTAAAACCTATTATAAGCCGCGCAAGAAAATAAGTCAATTCCTACCACCTGTTAAGTGTCATATACCTCTACAAGAACCGGGCATCTATAAAATAGATTGTGACTGTGGACTCTCTTATATTGGTCAAACAAAAAGAATTATAGGGACCCGCGTAAAAGAACATATAGCTGACGTAAAACACCGACGCTCTACGAAGTCTGCAGTTGCTGAACATTCAGAGGAAGGCTTCAAGCATTATCTTCGATTTGACAAACCACAAGTCCTTGCCAAAGAACACCGATTCCTGCCTAGGATGATTCGCGAGGCTATTGAAATTAAAAAACATCCAAATTTCAATAGAGAAGATGGTTGGAAGCTAGCACCAGCACGGGATCCAATTATACATTTAATTAAATCGGAACCCAAAAGACCAACTGTCAGACCTCAAGACATTGTGAGCTCCTTCTGCGTAGATTGGACTAAAACAAATAAAAATTAAATATCAACTATATGAAGGATAGAAACGTTGCACTATACTTTGGTGACGACATACAACTCAGTCTCCCCCGTGACCACGAAGGCTGTAAAGCCTTTGAAACGTCGGGTTAAAAAAGTAAAATAAACCGCGATAGAATCCGTAAATTTCGTTTTATTACAATTTATAATATTCGCGTAAACATAAGAAACCATTATATTATATCGACCGGGTTATTACCACTGTTTCAAACAAAACTGATTTAAAATAAAATTCCTTTTCCAATCTTTATTCTTTTCTTTTCCTATAAGCCCGACATGACTTACTTGTTTTTCCCATTATGTCTTTTTATATTTAACCTTTTATACCAACCAAACAAGTTCATAAACACACAAAAAGTTATCTTCTATAATCACCACAAAAAATGTATAACGATTGATAGCAAACTAGGAGGAAATATACATATGCATATTTACGCCTGTAATCCCCGAAGGGGTAACAGAGGTGTAACCTACAATCTTTACGCCGAATTTATTACAGTCCCATGATGTGATAGGGGGCGAGTCTATCGTCATACCGGGCACAAATTCTAGACTCCAGGCTAATACTGAGAATTTCTGGATAGAAAACCCAACATCACTTTATCCGACCCGGGGATCGAACCCGAGACCTCAGCACAGCAGTCGTAACCCATGCGCAGTTACAACTGCGCCACCGAGATAGTTCCGTAGGCGGAAATATAGATTTCTATTAATGAATACCAAGTTATAAGATGTTTATTGGTTGTGAATCATAAAGAAACAATTCCCGCGTCGCTTGCATTCCTTCCCTTAACCCGTACCTAGTTTATCGATAAGGAAAAATGTCGTCCCTTTATCCCGTACCTATTTTATCGATAAGGAAAAATGTCGTCCCTTTATCCCGTACCTAGTTTATCGATAAGGAAAAATTTCGTCCCTTTATCCCGTACCTAGTTTATTGATAAGGGAAAATGTCGTCTCAGGTGTCCAATGTTACCAAAACCTTGAAGTATTTCTTACACTAGGATACATTTCTTACACTTCCTATACTAGGATTTTAGATGCATAAATTGAATTATTTTCTCATGTTACTTTACATGTAAACGTTCGAGCCAAAGTAGTATCTTTATTATACTTCTTACCCACAAAAGCATGTATTTACACGGCTGAGATTTCAAAAGCTATATTTTGATAATATGGTCCACGATACCGAAATATAGCGGAGAATAAAAAAATGCGTTTCCGCATTTTAATTAAATCGTGTTACATGGGTCGATTGGTTTAACTATCAAAATTTAATAATAATAATAATAGGTTCTAATGAAATCATTGTATATCACATGATAAAAAACGTTTATTACGATTTAAGTCCCCATAAAATCACATACAAATATTGCCTCAGTGACGCAGCTATAATTGGGGGATACGATTGTTGTGCTGAGATCTTGACTTCGATCCCCGGATGAGGTAAAAATTAATATTGGTTTTTTGATATCCGAAATCTGGAATTTAGCCCAGTGTGGTGATAAGCTCGGCCCTATCATGGGACGGTAATAAGCCCGGCGAAATATGGGGTGTAGGTACTGGTCATACCTCAGCCTACCCCTTCGGAGATTACGAGCGTGACTGTGTATGTATGGAAATATATGTATTGACAACATATTACATAAACTGCAATAATTTGAATTAACGATTAATTATAATATATTATAATTTGATTGGAAGACTATTTTTTTGCCATACAGTACCCCGTGGCTGTGTTGTTAAAAATACACATTCAAGTAGGTATAACATATAGTAACAGTTATATGACTTCATATTTATAGATTTTTAATAAATAAATATATCTACATATACGTCAATCTATACTAATATATAAAGAGTTTGTATGTTCGGGGAAATCAAACAAACATCACAACACGCGGGCGAAGCTGCGGGCAAAAGCTAGTAATAGATATACAATATGTTGTATTGGTACTTTGAATATCATATAACGTCATCGGAAGTAAGATAAAGCATCGATAGTAGGTACCTAAATCTGTCATATTATCTTGACAAATATAAACACCGATTATATTAGAAGGTCACATAAAGTTAAAACTAATAAGTCTAAACAGTAATTACCTATTCAGTGTTCTTCTATCTATTTTCATTTGAAGATAATAAAATAATAATAGAACTGCGATTAATTAAAACACACTTAAATAATATTTACAGATAAGTTACCAGCTATAAAGAGGGCATTGTGTCTTCGGATTGGAACATATTTACATTGAAATTTGTTTAAAAAAGTTTGCCTGACTATTTACGTTGTATGGACCCACCTTAATATATTCTATATAGGGCGCCCAGATTATTATAAACATGACATTATTTACATAAATATGTGATCCCAATTTATTCCTAATTGCTTGCCTTTTTGAAATAATAAAAAAGTAATCATAGAATTGTTACCGGTACTCTCAACAACAGTCTTACCTAACTTTACAACGTTGTAAAATAATGTCCTAATGTTTAATTAAATAGATTATACAGCCTCCGTGGCGCATCGGGCGAGTACCCGGCTGTGAAACGTGAGGTTCGATTCCCGCACATATTTGGCAGATATTTGTTTCGGGTCTGGGTGTTGTGGGACCGTAGTCCCGTGTAGTGTTACCCACGATACATGTTTTACCTAGTGTGGGGTTAGAACTATGTGTGACTGTTGGTTGTTTTTTTTAATATAAGTATTTAAAATTAGAAGCAGTTATATGGTAATAAATTTGAAACGTGCTGCTTAAACTGTAGGCATTTCTCTTAAAGCCAATGCAGCAAAACAAACTTGTACACAGCAACTGTAAGTTGTTGTCCCAGCAGTGACAACTTTGTTTCAAGTTATTTCACCGCCAGACCATTTGATGAAGATATCAGTGGCTGGACTAACGTTATAAATAGATTTGGTTTCAGAGTTATGCCGTTCTAACTACAATATAATTTGTATGTTTTGAACATTTGGCACCTCAGCACTACTCGGAATTAGGGTCCGAACTTTAGCCTCTTGTAACATTCCTTGTAAAATACGTGTCGCTATATCGCTGTTAATATAGCGAAACGAAGATCTAACTTCGTGGAAAGTATTAAAGGTCTATGAACAATATGAAGGCTTATAAACTGACAGAACGAAAACAATAATACTAGTTATAAAATTAAGGAAAGGGTCTTACTCCGAAATCCCAAACGCTACTCAACGGGCCTATTAACTTATTCTGTAACACGCCATACAATTACGACAAATAGGGTCTAAAATGTTTTATAGCACTATCGAGTAATCTATGTTACAGTATCACTCTTATTGTCCATTAAAAACAAACCACAATAATTTTATAATTTTCAAAAGCAGTTCAAAAAATCCCAGACAATATTTATAATCTGCAATTATGCTAAATTTCTTTGTCGTTTCTGCAAATATCCTAAATTTTTATGGCAATGAATATTAAACCATGTATTCTTTCTTTCCATACAACTAGGAATACCTAAATAATCTTGCCTACATAGCACGGCGTCACCTCTACACTATTCATGCATCTGTTATATGATTCAAAAAGAAACCCTAACAACGTCATAGCGTAGTAACTCCTTACTGACTGAGAAGCTACTACCAGCCATCTGCATCGAATTAATATATTTCATCGAATATCTGTATATATAAAAGAAGAAACTGACTGACTGATCGATCAACGCACTGCCAAAACGGCTGGGGTTAGGTTAGGACTTGAAATTTTGACAGTAGGTACCTTTTAGGAAAGAAGGGTTTTTGGAAATACCATCCCTAAGGGGGTAAAATAGGGAATGAAAGTTTGTATGAATATCCGTCATTTTTTAAGTTAAACGCATGAAAATTCGTGTTTAGTATTAAATACTTTTTCTCCCAAACATGACCTCCACGCGGGCGGAGCCGCGAGTAACAGCTAGTACTGTATATAATTAGAGTAAGCATAATTTCCATTCGATAAAGACCAAAGTAATTATAGAACTTATATACTGAGATGCCCATATCCCACATGTTGCCCATACATTAAAACAGGTACTTCTATAAATTTACGGTTGGGCCGGGTACACTGCCATTTGGTTTGGGCGCTTCAATACTCGTAAATTCTTTGTAATTAAGCTGACTCTTGGGTCAGGGGGTTAATACAATAGACGCCAAAGTAATATAGGTACGTACGATGTAACATGCTCGTCATGTATGCCAGATAATATGTATAAGATTAATTTCTTGAAAATGTAAATGTAACAATGGTAAATTAAATTCATAATTTAGTATTATATTAAATAATTACTGCCTCGGTGGCGCAGTTTTAATTGTGCATGCGTTACGACTGCTGTGCTGAGTCTCGGGTTCGATCCCCGGGTCGGGTAAAGTGATATTGGGTTTTTCTATTTAGAAATACTCAGTGTCAGCCCGGGGTCTGGCATCTTAATTAACATACATTGAGCTGCTCTAATCTAATGTAATCAAACTTAAATCGTATATTCATTGTATGACCATATATTGTTAACCAGTGTTCGAAAAGAGCAACGCTAGAGTTTCTTGCCCGTTCTTCTCTAGCGCAACTGCTTTCCGAACTGCATTTCATGGATTCAATAAATATTCGATCTAGATTTATTTATTTTGATTGACGATTTTTAAAGATATACAATATTTTTAACTTCAAATGAAAATCAAATCTTCTTTTAATTTATCTACATATGGAATGATATGAATATTAATTATTTTAATATTCTAATACCTAGTAAATTATTAGAATATTAAAATAAGAGTTAATGTAAGATATGATTGACTTTACAATTTGTATAAAACTAAATATTCGTTTCCGATGAAACGTACGATGTTACATTGTTTGCTGTAGATTGTAGGTTGATTCGCTAGAGAACTGTCGATCGACTAACAAGTGGAATAATAAGAGTGGGCAATCCAGATTAAAAGTATTAGCTGTGTACTTGGATTGTTTAACTTCACAATAGTGTCAACCCTATTATCACTGTCTAAAATAAACAAATAATGTGATAAGCGACGAGCCTGTGTCACTCGGCACAATTCCAGACTCCGGGCTGATACTGAGTATTTCTAAATAGAAAAACCCAATATCACTTTACCAGACTCGGATTCGATCCCCGGGTTTTCTGGAGACAGTGGACAAAGCCAAGCCAGCTGTAAACAAAACTTTCTACAGCATGAATGAGCAATATTTAATTCCAAAGTCTGGTTATTTTTAACCGACTTCAAAAAAAGGAGGAGGTTCACAATTCGTCGGTTTTTTGTATGTTCCCCGATTACTCAAAGACGCCTAGACCGATTCCAGAAAATATTTTTTTTGTTTTAAAGGATATGCTTCCCAGATGGTCCCATTGGCACCAAGTCAGGATCTGATGATGGGATCTAAGAAAAATCTAAGGTAACCCTGAAATTACACGCATACTTTGTTTTTTATTGAATTCGGTGTACTTTATATGAATTAAAAAACTTTTTTAATGGTATTAGAAACATGTAAGTCATGACAGCCTCCGTGGCGCAGCGGGCGAGTAGCTGGCTGTGAAACGGGAGGCCGTGGGTTCGATTCCCGCACCAAGAACAAATGTTTGTGTGACAGACAGGTATTTGTTTCAAGTCTGGGTGTCGTGGAGCCGTAGTCCCTTGTAATTCTTGATAAACCACGATACAGGTTTTACCTAGTGTGGAGTTGGAGCTATGTGTGTGACTGTTATTTATGTTATTTAAATTACATAAAGTATTAATAATCTTGTTTCTAGTTAGCGTTTTTTATGCTATATCTATTAATTTCGAAGGTTAACCTTGTTTTATTCTTTATGATGCTGTTATTAATTAATGCGAGGTATTTGGCCATGCCTCACGAGTTCAAACTATAATAACAGAAGTTATGTCCGAAATCGGCGTTTATTGTACTGGCCATTTAGAATTAAGATTAAGCTTGTGTGGTGTTATAAAGAACATTCTAAATTTAAAAATTAGTTTTTTTTACACTGGAACGGCAAAGTGACCACACTGCACCTGATGGTAAGAATAGTGCCGTTCATTTAGAGTATAGAGTAGCAAGAGACAATATATCCCTAGCTACTCAACACAATCATGCCGGCCTGCTTCTCCACACTACGCCATGGGCAAGAAGGTGAAGAAGCGGTCGAGGGGCCAGCGTCAGAGTACTCGGAAGCCCGCTAAATGGCCAAACATCGTACACCAACTCTAGACCCCCGACAAAAACCGGATGTAAACTGGCTGACCTCGGAACACGACACACTTGCGTGTGATATAAATGTAGATATTCTATTTTCAACATTTTTAAATTCAGTCATTCGGTTAACAATAAATCGCATGAAATATGTTTCCAGCCTAGATTATGTGTAATTAATCAAGGTTACAACGCCATCAACAAGCTTAAACAATAGGTAAATATAGGTAATGTATATTAGAGTTATTATAATTTGGTATTGAATATGAATTTAGCCATGGATCTAACGTGCGGAAACAGTGCATATTACAGCGATCTATATGTCAATGGCATAATATTATTATCAATGTTATGCTTCGAGGGGATCCTATTAATGAAACAAGGGAACGAACTGTGCGTTTTTAATTTAATCACTTTGGCAGCGTAAATTTCAATTTTAATGAAGATAGAGGAAGACCAGTGAAAAGGTAAATAACGATAAATTTAAAATGATTATGGAAACCGATCCGTAAAAAAGGTTACCCACTCTAAGGTAAAAACTACCAAGGAATTGACAGCATGATTTGACGTTCGATATTATCGCACAAAGCATATGAAAAGAATATGTTGGGCCTTGAGATCGGGGCACGCTTTGCTAAGGTTTACCGGTAAAGACATGAAACTGGTATTGCCTCGGTGGCGTAGTTGTAATTGCGCATGCGTTACAACTGTGCTGAGGTCTCGGGTGCGATCCCCGGGTCGGGTAAAGTGATTTATTTATTTATTTATTGAATAGAACGGTACGAACACCACTTACACTATTCATAGATATTACATTATATTTATATTTAAGTTTAATTAATTTGATTTTAATGATTAATAAGATTAATAACATAAAAATACAAAGTATTAAATAATTAAATGTATAATTCATACATCGTACTCGCAAAACCTCAGGCATTCTAACAAAAATACTTCTGTCACTCGCAAATATGTCACACTCTGGTTTTGAGTCCAGGAATCTGTTAAGCATCTTGAGGACAACAGCAACTAGCAACAGTTCTACCGTGCGGTACTGAGAACAACAAATGGTTTCGAGTTCTGCAGTAATTATTAGGCACAAAAATGCGAAAAAGTTGATAATGTAGGTCTGGTACATCTATTTGATTGTGGATGGTTTTATAAACAATCAGGATTTGTTGCATTTGACGCCGGACCTGAAGAGAATTGTATCCAAGACTGACTGTAGGAACAGAGTTGGATACAGGTATGAATAGTATCCGTTCACACGTTTCTATAAGGATCGTAGAAAAGTCTTCTGTACTTTTTCCACGAGTAATACATATTTACTTTCGTGCGGATGATGTTCGGTTTTTCTATTTAGAAATACTCAGTACCAGCCCGGAGTCTGAAATTGTTCCCAGTATAGCGATAGGCTCGACCCCATCACATTATAGGACCGTAATAATTCGGCGAAAACTACTAGTTACATCCCTGCCTACCCCTTCGGGATTTACAGACGTCAGTGTATATGTATGTACATGAAAAAAAAGTAAACAACACATCTATTACAAGTAAACAACGCAATAGTTGGAGCACCCTAACGCGAAGCCTACCCAATGTAACGTTATATTAACTGTTAGATGTTGAAGGTGTGATTCACTATAATTTCCTCTTATCCGGTATATAAGTGACGGGAGATATCTACTGAAACAATTACAACGCCTTCAGAGACTCTATGGAGTCCAGGTCTTCAGAGTTCTGTAACAAAGGCGTTAATGATCTCTGCATGAGTTGGCAGAAATGCGCAGATAATGAGGGTAAATACATTGTGATCGATTAAAGATTTTTTCTTCGCAAAAGTATTATTTGTTTTTCTTTATTATTAAATATTGATAGTTTGATTGTTATTGATATTTTAGTGATCACTGGTTTTAGAATATGAACTGCCCATTATCCGTTTATATGTGTTTAAAAACATTTATTTTCTCAAAAAGATTACAAAAAAATCACTTACATAGAAAATACAATATTAGAATTATGAAATATTTAAACCGATTATGCTAGTAAATAGACGTGATGTAGTATTTTAAGTTGTTTAAAGTTCAGTGATAGTAGCTGGATGCAAGTTGTGGTACAATGTTAATTTCTTAGTCTGAGAAATATTGATATGTTTATAAATTGGTATATATCCTTTAATTTGTATCAGTGGCGGCGTAGCATGAGTTGGCACCCGGGGCGGTTTTCTATTGAGCACCCTCAAAATAAAACAATAAATACTAAATATAGTCCAGTCAGTACACACTCCGATCCATCTGGCTACGCTCATGACTCTGATGAAAAATCCAAGTTTGTAATTTTGACGTGTGGTCGCTCGGGCGGCCATCTTGGATAAAAGTTGCAAAAATCTAGGTTTTTCAATATAATACCTCTACGGTTGATCCTATGGTTAAAAACGTTCAATACAATTTGAATAAAATAAAATTTCGCTTAATAATGTTGTTTCGATTTTTTTCAAGTTTCTCATGTATCGAGCTATACCAGCGTAAAGATGAATATTAGCTTACAAAATCGTTTTATTTTTAATTTTCTGGATTTATTATATCTTCATAAGACTAGATTTGACGGGCCTAGGATCCGGGCGGGACTTTTCTTCAATTTGGTTCATGAGTTCATTTAGGAAACATTAAGATTCTTCAAAAAGGTACGAAAAGATCGCGTCACACAGTGCATTGAAAATCGGCTTTCGAAGACATAGGAATCCGATGTTTAAATTGTAATGTTTTTTGGTTGGAACGGCTTCTATAAATTACTACTATGCTCGAATAAGTTACATGAAATAATTTGGCTTGAAAATTAAAGAGTTATAATTTTCTGAGAAAAGAAATGTATTGAGCAAGTATATAAAATTAAGATATCTAGAGAACCGTTTCCCGTTATATCCTTGCAGGCGGTTTTAGTAATGATTATTTGGTATACTCAGAATTACGGGAATCACTGTGTAAGTTTCTTTAAAAAATCATCGAAAATTATCTTAACAATAAGTGTTGCTCACGACTTCACCCTCATGAAAAGCCGCCCCCGGTACAAAAGAATAAATCATGGTATCGCTCCATTGCACCATCTGTACGATGCCAGCGCAAATTATTTGAAAAATTTGATGGAACAGTCAAACTATTTCCCACGGAAGCAAATACCCGGGATAAAAGTAGCCTATATGTAACTCCAGGATATGGTCTATACTTGTACCTAATTTTATCTAATTTTATCTTTACCCCTCGACATATATGTTAGTTCTTGTTTACGTTCAAACAATAAAAAATATTTTCTTTCTTTCTTCTAACAAACATTCAAACAAAAACAATGTATGGAGCGGATATATAAAATTAAGATATCTCGAGAATCACACGGTTTTCTGTAATATCCTCGCATACGGTTATAGTAATTATTATTCACGATTTTTAGTATACTTAAAATAACGGAAAATGCTAAACGGAAGTTTTAAAAAAAAAACATCACAGCTAAAATATCGGATTCCTAAGTCTTCAAAGGCCGATTTTCGATCCACTGAGCGTCGTCGACGTTCGTCGCAGGCCCATATCCTCTTTTCTGTCCCGACATATAATGATATATTTCTTTCAGAGCAACCAAGTCCATCACATGTTGTATGCGCTATATTGTTTTTTTTTACATAAATAGGCTTGCGTTTGACCATACATATGTTTGGCGCCCCCATTCATTACCACGTTCACGGTCCGTTGGACAGCTTCTTGCAAAGAAATTCTAGCAGCTTCCAAGTGGAGCCTCAGTCGTAATACTTCCAAAATCATTTCCATTGCAGAAAATTCATCATAGATTTTGTCAGAATTGGAAATGTACCACGAAGTTCGTGTCAGCAGAACTTAGGCTGAACATGTGTGCACCAAATGTTATGAGAATGTCATTCATTGCCTTGTAACTATGATCTAGGTCTCCGTGAAATCTATTAAGACGTTCTAAAATAACTCTCTGCAGCTCTTCTGGCAATCTTAGTCCAGCATGTTGGGTCATTTCTCCTGGGCGCCCGTGCAATCTTCGTCGGACATATAAGATGCGCAAACGGCTACTGAGCTGCTCAAGTGAGTTATCACCACGATGGCACCCCTTGGTGCTTGGTACCCGGGGCGGACCGCCCCCACCGCCCCCCCCCCCTTACGCCGCCACTGATTTGTATAATATTTTATTGACTTATTGCCGCACTCAGGCAGCTTCCTTAAATTAACATTGGGAAACAATTAGTTGATCGTCACTAATTATTGAAGTGCATGCATATAATATATACATATGAGTGCATATGTACATATATGTATATACGCCTGTAATCCCCGAAGGAGTAGGCAGAGGTGTTACTAAGTATACTCACATTTCGTCGAGCTTACTACCGTCCCATGACATGATAGGGGGCGAGCCTATCGCCATACCGGGCACTAATTCCAGACTCCAGGCTAATACTGAGAATTTTTAGATAGAAAAACCCAATATCCCTTTACCCGACCCGGGGATCGAATCCGAGACTTCAACACAGCAGTCGTAACGCATGCGCAATTACAACTGCGCCACCGAGGCAATTAATAAATAAATAATTATTGAAGTAGCGCTTTATAACACGGTTAAGGATGCATAGTGCGTTGAACTCGTAAAGTGGTATCAGTAACTAATTATGTGTTAAAACCTGATAAATATGATTGTTACTGTAAATTTCACAAAATGTATCTACATTTCTACTGACACTAATGGAGGATTAACTTACTCTGAGTAACTGAGTGTGGCAGTTAAAAATTGGCAGTTGGCAGAAAAAAAATTATCAATATTATATTTATTATGTATCTATTTATGTATGTACATCCTTATTTGTTTAAAATGTTGTTTTTTATTATTATTTTTATGCACCAGCTCATCTCTGCTAAATGGGAGTGAATGCCTTTGGCATTAGGTCAGTCTATATACCTACCTTGTACTAGTACCTATATAAAGTGTATAAATGAAAAATGAAAAAACATCTGGCCAAATGCGAAATCGAGTGACCATGTTTTAAATTTTAAGTTTGTTGAAAAATACCTTTTATTACTGTACAAATCAAGATAATACTGAAATATATTTATAAGAATATAGTTTTAAGATACGAACTTACTGACGGTTAAGGAAGTAATTCTGTGACAATTCAGTTTCCTGCGCCACCGAGGCTAAAATTAAACTAGTTGGTAGTTTGTAAGATTTTATCTTGTTTCTAAATTATTTTTGTCATTTAGATATCCGGTAGCAAAAACAAAACATGTTATTTATATACAGTAATAAAACTTAAAATATGAACCATCGTGGAATATTCTAAATCTTAAAACAAGTTGTTGTTTTATGCTTATGTTTGTCTGTGTGTATTCCTATTTACAGGGTACACAGTGTGTCAGGCTATGACCATGACATTTTCGCTGATAAAGACGTTTTACACGCTTTATAGTAAATAGCTTAACCTGTATCTATGTATTGTTTGTATCTAACGGAATCTTTAAACGTAATTTTCACTACCTTCCCGACGTCTGATTTACTTTTTTTAGTGCCTCGATATGCAGACGAGCAGACGGGCCACTTGATGGTAAGTAGTCACCGCCGCCCATAGACTTCTGCAATGCCAGGGCCAATCAAAGCTGCTGCCAACAGTTAGTTGAAAATTTGTAGTGTCAAAGTAGTGTAGGGCCGAGACAATACAATATTTTCATAACTTTGGCCTTATATCCTAACCAGGATCACCATGAGAGTAAAAAATATGAAAATGTTCGATCATCATGTGGTCTTGATTTGTAACCGTATATTTTAATTATAAGTACTATTGATGTTGTTTTGAGACTAAAAATAAGAAAATAAATCTATCAATACAAGAGACAATCTATCCCTCGCTACTCAACACAAACAAAGCCTGCGAAACGGCCGCGAAACGGCCAAACATCGTACCCCAACCCCAATATACAAGCCAAAATCAACTTTATTTCCTTAACATTAACGTTACAAATACTCTTAATACGCACGTCAATAACGGCCAGTATTGCCATTTTTTGCGCGGCCAAATATGGCCAGAAAATACTTGAGAGGTTCAGACATATAGTAGAGTGACTACTGTTTTACTATTTAAAATATAGATATAGTTAGATATTAGTAACAGGTTACATTATTTTCACAATAGATTTATAGTACCTACATCAATCAACGATAAAAGAGCACCAATCCATTAGCTAACGCAGGTTACAAAGTTGATAAAAATGGTTGTAAAAACATCATAAAATCTAAAACGTAACATTGTATTGTTTTTATTCAATCTAAAATTGTAAAACAGTCGTAACTATTGTACATCATACTGGCGGATAATATTTATGGAGTTGTTTTGATGTTTGGATGTGCTAGCGTGACAGTCTCTGCTATATATTTTTTTATTCTCACACTGCAAAGTGACCACACTTCACCTGATGGTAAGCGCAGTGCCCTCCAGTTAGAGCATCAAGTACTGAGCGACACTGAAAGAAACCTCGCTACTCAAAATCCCGTGCAATTAAAAATAATCATGCATTTTTTTACCACTTTCTATATTCTAAGTGAAATTTACTTGGGTAAATCTTAAAGATACGTGTTATAATTGCTATTTACCGACAGACCGTGCCTCTGACAATCTGTATATATAAAAGAAGAAACTGACTGACTGACTGACTGATCGATCAACGCACAGCCTAAACGGCTGGGGTTAGAGACTTGAAATTTTGACAGTAGGTACCTTTTATCACGTAGGCATCCACTAAGGAAGGGTTTTTGGAAATACCACCCCTAAGGGGGCAAAATAGGGGATGATAGTTTGTATGAAAATCCGTCATTTTTGAAATTAAGTTTATGAAAATTAGTATTTGGCCTTTTAGTCAAAAATAAAAAATATATATTTCAGGATTTTTGGAAATTCCACCCCGAAGGGGGTAAAATAGGGGAAGAGAGTTTGTATGAAAATTTGTCATTTTTGCAGTTAAATGCATGAAATTTGGTATTTTGTATTGTATACTTTTTCTCCCAAACATGACCTCCACGCGGGCGGAGCCGCGAGCAAAAGCTAGTCTATTATATTTCATGAAGTCTGATTGGAAAAACTTTTCAAATCGAATTTACTATGAACTTACAACATTAATTTCCATTACCTTTAAAAGTAATTACTTAGTTGTTCTCAATCGAATATTATTGTCTAAAGAATTTTAATCCATCTAATTTTTGTTACTTATTATTGTACAGCAGATACTCTGTATTTAATAAGGTGTTTTTTTACATTTTGAAATATGAATTTCTTTATAATGAAAATACAAAAATGTGCACCCTCCGATGGCGAGGCCTAGGACCCAAGCCACCGGCTACAAAAAGGTAGATTTTTTTTATTTAATTTATTTTATGACTAACAGAGCTATGCAAAAGATCTGGATATTGATAACTTCATACGACTTGTACATCTAACACTATCTGTGACAGTACACGTGGCATCGCGACTTCATTAGTGATGGTAATGAGGCCACTTTGACCCTCGAGACGGTTCTCAAGCAACAAAACATTGCAAATACGCGTAAATTGATTCATTCTTATGGTAGTCAGTAGGAATCTCTTGTAAACACATTTGTTATTTCTCTGGCGGATTCATATAGTAGATAAGATTTATCTAATATTAAAATAAGTGTAGGTAAATTAATACATTATTTACTGCACTAGTTTTTTATAAAACAGTTACACCGCGGCTCCGTCTGAGAGGATTTTTTTTATATCATAGCCCGACAAACGAGCCAGTGGGTCACATGATGTTAAGTGATCTCCTCTGCCCATGAACATCCACAATACCGAAAGTATCATGTATGCGCTGTCGGCCTTAAAGGACAGGAATAGGGAATCTGGGCCTCCGGATATCTCACTTACCATACGAAACACGACAGCGAACTGTCACTTTACGTTGGTTTTCTGTGAGACAGTGGTACTACCCCGGTCGAGCCGGCCCATTCATGCTGTAGACAAATATGTCTACAGCGTAGAATTGCATATTAACAATTGGAACAATAGGTATAACTATCCTATTCTAAATTGTGTAACTTGGCGATTCCATAGCATGCGCCCGTAAGTCTCCTTTGCAAACATAAAGAACAAATTAAACGGTTTATTTCACCTTTTCTACCTTAGCTCTCGAGTCTGAAGGTCGAGACCTCGCAAGTAGTAATAGGTGACGATAAGGTCAACAAAAATAAAACCAATGCGCTGATGGTCACTCGGAACTTCAAATTAGGTATTGAGTTTTAATATTTGCCAGCCTCCGTGGAGCAGTGAGCTGGTAGTCGGCTGTAAAACGAAGTCTCCATTTCGAATATCCCACAGAGACAGTTATATTCTATTATTTGTTTCTAGCATGAGTGTTGTGATGCCATAAGTCCCTCATAGTTCCTGATACTTTTCTTAGAAATCGTTTTTATTTTTATTCTGCCATGGCAACTTGACCACATGCACCTGATGGTTAGCGCAGTGCCGTCTAATTAGAGTATCGAGTAGCGAAAGCCAATCTATTCCTCGCTACTCAACACAATCATGCCGGCCTGCTTCTTCACACTACGCCATGAGCAAGAAGGTGAAGAAGCGGTCGAGGGTCCAGAATCAGAGTACTCAGAAGGCTGCAAAACAGCCAAATGGGGTGGTATAATAATGAAATATGTAAACATATGTCGGAGTAAATTATTAATAATAAATTCAAAACATATATATGTATACATATTATTAAGATATGAATCAAGAACACCTCGATAACTCTATTCAATAACACTGATTAGAAATTTGAAATATTATTACTTTTACTATCCTGATAATTAAAATACATAGTTGCTCATTACCCAGCTGAGAATTAAAAGCAAAAAAGAAACATAATCTACAGATATCAAATCATACAATTGCTATTTGTTAATATTTCTTATACAGCAATCTATTCAGATAAGACAGTAGTATAAGTACGATCTGGCACTACAACATACTTAATAGAACTGTCGTAACAACACACCAAATCCTTCTTGTAACAAATTCGAGATATATAGAGCATTGTTTTGCCCACACATTTCACACGCGGTATGCAGTGACCTTTCTTCTCGGCGCAAGAAGGATCTGAAAGAAACTCTATTGAATTACAAAGCAACAACACTCCACTTTCAGCTCGTGTGCGTATGTATACTCACGTATATTAATTGCGTAAAACATCTCCCTTCCCTTCTCGCTCAAATTATGAAAAACATAATCTCTGTAAAGCAAAGGATAAACATATCTTGTAGTCCTATTCGTGCTTCGGAGCGCAGCGCACATAAATAGGAAATAAAATGCATTAAAAATTACTACTCTATTCAACATTATTACCGTATGCTAATGGCAATAAATAGAGAAACTAAACTACAATAGTTTTACGGCTAATCATTAAATGTATAATTGAATCATTAACTGAAATGAGTTTATGAGTGAAGCAATTTCGATATTTTCGAATTTAGGTACTTCTTATCTAGCAAGTCCGAAATTACCTAGTCGAGAGTTTATTGTGGCCCCGGAAATGTGTGGTTTTCTCACCCCGAAAGTAGGTTACTTAAACGTAACGCCTGCTTTACGACCGGGAGACGCAACACTAAAAGTTTTATAACCACACTTTGTGACATTTGTTACGCTAAAAAATGCTTAAGATTCTAGGTCACGATATTAACCTTCATTAGAGGATTGCCTTGCCTAATAAATTATAAAATACCAATTATTCATTGAAATAACATTGAACACGAAATATAATGGCATGTTACTAATTATAACATAACTGGTTCTCGGATGACTGCCCATGAAAACAATATGCTAGACTAGCTGTTGCTCGCGGCTCCGCCCACGTGGATGTCATGTTTGGGAGAAAAAGTATACAATACAAAGTTTTTACATGTTACATGTTACACATTACAGTATTCATGCGTTTAACTTAAAAATTACTGATTTTCATACAATCTTTCATTCCCTATTTTACCCACTTAGGGGCGGAATTTCCAAAAAACCTGAAACACATATTTTTTATTTTTAACTAAAATGCCAAATACTAATTTTCATGAATTTAACTTCAAAAATGACGGACTTTCATACAAACTTTCATCCCCTATTTTACCCCCTTAGGGGTGGTATTTCCAAAAACCCTCCCTTAGTGGATGCCTACGTGATAAAAGGTACCTACTGTCAAAATTTCAAGTCTCTAACCCCAGCCGTTTAGGCTGTGCGTTGATCGATCAGTCAGTCAGTCAGTCAGTCAGTTTCTTCTTTTAAATATACAGATATCGTTTTTTCGTAACACTAAAAAACTGTAAAAATAATTTGGGCTAGCCTTTTTAGATCATATGTAATATATTCATCTGACTGTAATAAGAATAATAAAAATTATAAATATTTTTGGATATTTTTATAATCAAAATACTTACAAACCTTCAAATAACGCTAAGAACGTAGACAATATTATTAAGATAAAATATTATTGTAAACGGTACGGTATTATTATAATATTTGAATTCTAATGTAAATTCTACTTCTTGTTAGTATTAAAAGTAAATTAAATTACAATGTTTTATATATCGTACACATAAATGGATCTGATGCAGTATAGATCATACTATCGTGGTCGTTTGGCGCAATATGTGCAGAATAATGGATTTATAATGTATCTGCTGCAGCGAATGAACGTCCCGGACGATTAAGAGTCTAAACTTACCTTGAAGTAACTTAGAGTGTAGTAAATGTAATAATATTTCTTTAAATATTACCTTTGTAAGCTTTGACAAACTAAAGAACATGGAAATATAGAATATAAAGACAAAATAGCGTTTCGTTAATAAGCATGATGACAGTATTGATTAAATAAGTTTAAAGAATCTAAAAACGTCACTCATAAATTTGAAACGAGATTGTTTTTTTTTATTATACTTTATTATAATTACAACAATTCTAATATTTTTAAAATACGAATAAATTATCAATAAAATAATCAATATAATTGTAAACAAGCGTGGGGTGCTTTTTACTATATCTTGATAATAACTCTACTTTTATAAACAGCTACCAATGAACTATTAGTAATATTTGATGTCAAGCCAACTATTGACCCAAGACCGGGATGATTGGCATTCACTCGGGGAAGCTTACGTCCAACAGTGGACAGTAATATGCTGAGATAAGTAATTTGAACTTGAACTAGAGTAAAAACTGCAGGGTAATTTCGTCACGGATTATGCATTCTGTAAATATTTGTAGGTGATAACTTATGTTCTGGTTATAATGTAAAAGACGAACGTGCGACCCGAGCAACGAAGCGAGCGTGCTACTACTTGCGAGCTGGTTACTAATATTATGTATTCCAAACACAATATCGTCTTTGTAAAATTGCATTGGAGACTCATGGATTTGTTAAAGAGTTACTTTTTTTATCCTGGCACGGCAAAGTGACCACACTTCACCTGATGCGCAGTGCCAGTTAGAATAGTAAGTAGCAAAATACAACTATTCCTCGCTACTCGATACAATCATGCCGGCTTGCTGAGTATTAGCTTCGTCCCATTAAACTTAAGGGACCCAGAGACATAGGAAGTAAGGAACATGGTAAATTGTTCTACAGCTTGATGGTGTGCAAAGATACAAATTCGCGAACTTCTTGGTTCGTCCCGTAAAGAACATCACGAAACTGTGGCTCCGCAAGCCAGTACGCGTAGTTCTGGTGTGGAACAAAGAGAATGGGATAAAACTAACCAATTCTTCGGATCATTCGCCAAGATTAAGACAGTGTAACTCGCTAAGCGAGAAAATGCTCTTCCGCATTTATAGTGGCTCTAGGCTATTAATCATGTCTGCATCATTCACAATATGGATGACCCGCCGTTGCAACTCATCATAAGCATCTAGTTAGTATTTAGAGGAACCGCCCCAGAGATACGAGCAGTTTTCCACTCATGGCAGTACCTACGCTTTATATAAGCGGCAAAGCTGACTGGGCGTAAAAAATCGCCGCATCCTGTTCAGGACTCCGACCCTCTGTGAAGTGGTGGATATGACGCCCTCTATGTGACTCCTTGGATTAAGGTCACAGCGGATATCCAGAATGAATTAAATAATAAATTAAAATACACCCAACCGTCACACATATAGTTCTGACCCCACACTATGTAAAACATGTATCGTATAGGTATCAACAACTGCGAGGGACTACAGTCTCACAATACCCAGACCTGAAACAAATATCTGTCTGTAATACAAAAATTTTTCTTGGTGCGGCAATCGGACCCACGGCCTTTCGTTTCACAGCCGGCTACTCGCCCGCTGCGCCACGGAGGCTGATAAAAGCCACTGAGGTCATTCCGCATTGAGAATGGAACGTCCCGAAGAATGGGGATAGATGAAACCGAGGGTTTCATACACGACAACTCGCAAACCTGAGTTTTCTTGGCATTGAACTCAACCCGATTCCTGGTACCCATGATGAAATCTAGGCCCTGGTTGAGCCCTCACGTCTTCTCACGGTATCCGTATTTTTCATAAATTTAAACTATTAAGTACCTACTTCATTTCTTCAAGTTAGATACCTCAAGCTCAATAAATATAATGGGATATTAACAATAGGAATCAAATATCGTATTGCCTAATATATTTTTCTTTGCCATTTTAATTTGCCTTTATAGCCGTTTTAAATAAGCAATCACAATCCACATTTCCAGATCGGACCAGAAAATAAACCAAACAAAATAGATATTTAGTAGGCGTGGCATTCAAACTTAATTCTTACTGGCTCATTTGTCGGGTTGATCTGTACTTTCGAATTAAGATCGTTTATTGGAATTGGTCATTAGAGAAAGCCAGACAAAATAGTGTGTGACAAATGTATATATAACCGCTATTACCAAAGCCATTTCACATTTGCATACAAGTTCGATTGAAACAACGGCCTTCGTCTCTACAATCTATTCCACTACGCGATAGACTAAACTAAAATAAACATCTGAGAAAAGGGGGATTTGTGGCATGAAAACGCGCACACCTATGTTTTCATGGCATTGAATTTAATCCTATTCCTGATATCCTGCGAAAATATGAGATCTTATAGGGTCTGGTTGAGCTCAAATACAAGATCCTCGCGTCTCCGCGATGTAACAGCGTAATATGCCTCCATGGATTGTATGCCTTTTCTCTCAAAAACAACTTCCACGCGGGCGGAGTCGCGGGCAAAAGTCTTAATTATAATTTTGTATATAAAAATACAGTTCGTGTAATAATTTGTGAATAATACACACAAAAATTGTATGCAATATCTTTCCTACGTCACGGTAGTTAAGATAAATAAAAAACAACTAGTAAATTAATTATTTAATATACAATTAGTTGTTCAAATTGGTTTGAACTTTGCCATTGTAAGGTAAACATTAATTAAGAACACTTTGTTATTGTAAATATCCATTGTAATGTTCTGCTTGTTGGTGTTATCATTTTTTTGTGCAAAAAGATTATTTTCCTTTACTGTATTTTTACTTAATATTATCCAAATATTGTAAGCAAACATACATAAATATTTCTTACTAATATAGTTGCCAGAGATCGTAAACAAAATAAAAAAAAATTACTTTATGTGATATAAGGTTTACATACATGATTTTATTAAGAATTATTTCGTACACCATAATTATCATGAACCTATCTCAATCTATTAGAGCAAGAGCCCGTAAATCCCCAGACGCTCCTTACTTTATAAAAGCTGTAAGTTTCTCAGCTCATACTTCCAACACTGGTAGGAACGATGGGCGAAGTTTAGGTCATCGTGGCTTTGGCAGGTAATAAGTAGCAAAGGTGCAAGTAACAGATTGTAGGACTGGCGTAATCTAGTTACGTTATTGGGCCTACTTGTGGATCACACAAACATGTGTCTGTGTGTGGATAGAATCATAATCATAATGAATACAGTAGCAAATTAAATATATAGATCCCGCGGCATCAACTAATTACTCGCCCGCTGCGCCCCAGAGGCTATCACATTTCTTTTTTTATTTTATTACTAGATATTGCTCCACCCGCGTGAAGGTTATTTTTTGAATTATTACACCTTTCTATATTTTGCTATCTCATAGGAAGCGTGTATTTTTCCGGGATAAAAGTAGCCTATGTCGTTTTCTAATCCCTAAACTGCCACTATGCCAAAAATCATGTCGATCCCTTGCTCTGTGAAAAACTATAGTATCCCACGGGAGCTATATTTTTTTGTGGGATAAAAAGTAGCTTATGTGCTATTCCAGACTATAATCTATCTCTGTGCCAAATTTCAACCAGATCCGTTCAGCTATTATAGCGTGATTGAGTAACAAACATCCATTCAAACATTCGCATTTATAATATTAGTAGGATTATTTTTCTGGCACGGCAAAGTGACCACACTGCATTTGATGGTAAGCGCAGTGCCGTCCAATTAGAGTATCGAGTAGCAAGAGACAATCTATCCCTCGCTACTCAACACAATCATGCCGGCCTGCTTCTTTCACGTGTACTTGTCCAAGGAATTTCTCCATATTATCAAATTTGTATACTTCTGATTTTAAAATACCGGTCATCTCATCGAGCGACAAAACAGAATAGCTTTTACTTAACGTCTGTTTACTATACGACTTTGGTACCACCCTATTTGAGCTGAAATATTGGCTATAACTTGGCTTTTATCACTTATTCAATGTAAACAATGGCCATTTGCTCAGGTACAACAGTTCAAATTATTTCGTCTACGCCATTTTTTGGTTTTACATTTGGGACTTTGGTACTTCTATATTTGTATTTTTTATTCAAGTTGTAACGAATTTGACTGAGTTCGTGTTAAAGCCATAAAATTATGAGTAGTTCAATAAAAACTCATTTTTTTTAATTATATTACATTTGTAAGTTTTGTTAAATAGGTACGCGACGGACTAACCTTCGTAGTGCTTATCATACTATCACAAGTCTAATGGATTTATAAAAAAAATATAAAAATCAAATCCATTCAAATAAATATCACATTAATTTCCCAGATTATATTAGTAATCATAATATAAATTTTAATCTATGCCCACAAGGCCTAAAATATAAATTAGATAAGACGCGCACACCCATCAATCGTCTGCACAATACGCACTCAAGCGTACCGAACTACGCGGCGTTTCTGAACTTCACAGATATCCTTAATAATAATATAACGATAACACAATTAAGCCAGTGCGTACATAAACATTCCGTGGATCGAATGTGTATTCTGTGAAATATATAGTGTGCAAAATGTGGTACACGGCCCTCACATTTATTTTATTCTGCTTTGTCACATTTTTATTCAAAAAAGTGACACAGAGAGAACCAAATATTGTTAAATTTCATTTGAATTTTTTCATATTTTATTTTGGATGCTCTCTCTTAGCGGCTGTGATTTGGCCAATATTTTTATTAAGCCCAAAAAATGTAAGAAATTCAAAGTAAGTATCTTAGTTGGTATTTATTGCAAAAATAATGTAAACGGAAAATCTTATTATGTACTTTTTTTCCTGAAACAAATATGAAGCTTTACTTAAAAGGAAAACAATATTATATGCGCCCTTTCTTCGTTGAAAATTATTATTTTCTCTATCGTGACAATTTATTATAATGTAAATAATTGTATAAATATTTTACATTTTATCACTTAAAAATATGATTGTATAATATAGAGCAAGTACATCATTGAAATATGCTAAAGAGTCGAAATTTGCTGAATTTTCTTAAGGTAATGAAAAAATTTAAAAGTAACTTAATTAAATAAAAAAATTATTTAATTCAGAAAACGTAATAAGTTATTTAGATTGCGTCAACCTTTTGTACTTACTCCACCACCAGTGTAAAACCCGCCATAGTGGCACACGCAAGTGTGTCGCGTTCCAGGATCAGCCAGTGTACATCCGGTTTTTGTCGGGGGTCTAGAGTTGGGGTACGATATTTGGCCGTATTGCGGCCTTCTGAGTACTCAGACACTAGACCCTCGACTGCTTCTTCACCTTCTTGCCCATAAGTGTGAAGATTGAATCCGGCATGATTGTGTTGAGTAGCGGGGGATAGATTGTCTCTCGCTACTCGATACTCTAATTGGACGGCACTGCGCTTACCATTAGGTGCAGTGTGGTCCCTTTGCCGTGCCAGGTTAAAAAATCGGACATGAATCGATATCCTGGGCAACATAATGTGGTGTTGTATCAAATCGACAACCTACACATAACATTACCAATAAGGCGATCACTACGCTATTATGCACGATGATAAAGAAAACCTTGTCAAAAAAATTTAGGCCATATTGTGAAATAAATTAAGTACGGATACACAATACACTTATCAGTTTTAGCACATAATATACCTAGTTTACTACTATAAATAAACTAATTTGATAAGCCATTAAGTATTATTTTGTGCCAACATTCATTCAGTTTTGGTTGAATACGAGCAAATGTTTGAAAGTGAAATTAATATCTCGGGTACATATATCACATATGATTATAAGATATTTTTTCTATTTCTATCTCTGTAATAAAAATATTGTTACGTTGGTTTAAAATAAAAATTAAAACCTTTGTTCACGTCCACGTGTGTTTATTCGAACAAATCTTTATAATTAATATATTATCATTAATGATTTAATAACTAGCACCCGCTGTTATTTAAGGTTTTGTCCTCATAAGGGTCCTCCCCTAGATTTTGTTATTTTTATACCCTAATTGTTTTTAAAGTTCTAATTAACATGCATGAAACCTGCATTGATATTCATTTTTACGCGTTCAAATTAACAATCAAAAAGATGAAACTACGATATTATTATGAGTAAAGCCGTTTAATTTATATATTGCTCATTGGACGATTAATTATCGAACAAGTTGGTCATTGTTCTCTGACTACGCCAAACAATATCACTTGTCTATAATATATGTTATAGATATACCTATACACATTGTGTTATTCGCACAGCTGGTTTTCCCATCTGCGGATCTGCCACCAGTTGTGCAATAATTACTTCTTTATAATAATGAATGAAAAACACGTTCTTCTACCTAAAATTCATATTGGATACCAAAATTATGTCATATGTAACGTATGTGATATATTATAATTTTATTACGTTTTCGTTTTGGCCAATTAATTCCTAAATTATAAGATTACTTTATTAAATATCAGATCTCGAGTGTTCTCATACAAACGATCGCTAGCATCTTCCTAATATGGAGCAATATTTACAAAACTACTAATAAAGTTATTAACATTTTATCACTTAAAGAATGCATTAAACTTTGAAGGTTATCGAGTGTTGCAATATTTTGCATCTGTCTAAGAACTACTTAACCGGTTGTGTCTCCAGGAATAGACCGCCGCGCGCCGGGCTGGTTACGAAAATGTAGTTGATTTTAATTGTGAATGGGTATCGAAGATATACACTACTATGAGTTAATGAGCTATTGGAACGCATAAGTATTAAGTATATCAGGTATATGAAATTTCTTCATCCCATGAATCAATCAAACTACCAATTTTTGAGCTGTTTTATTGATCAATAAGACTTACAGTCTTGCAGATAATTGAAATAATGAATTGACACATTTCAATGAATTGCCTTAGTTTTGTCTTTAACTATTTAATTAATGAATAAATGGATTCTAATAAATTTTATTGATAGTATGTAAAGCTCGTGCTGAAATATTAGGTAAAATATATCTTTATATATGATAAGCCGATTCCATTTATGTAGTGCCCCTGTCTCATAGTAAACAGACCCGAAGTAAAGAATTAACCTAAACATAGAGCAAAATATAATTATTCTAATGAAAATACGATTCGATTTCATTTTCAAATTGGTCAGTTATAACTACCAATTCGACCTAGGACGCAATCCCCTTTACGAATAGCAATGACTTGCCGCTATAATCTGACGTAACTGTAAATGTCAAGTTCATAGTCGATACTACATATTATTATCTTAAAGGCAGCAACTTAAGACTGTTATGACTGTTACGCCAATGTCCTTGGCGATTAGAACACTGTATGGGGTAATCCATACAAACAGCAAATGGAGCGTAGGCAGCGGCTTTGCTGTGCCCAGGCATTGCAGAAATCTATGGGGGAGGTGACTACTTACCGTCAGATGGCCCGTCTGCTCGTTTGCCTAATGTAATATCAACTACATTGAGGGTAGAAACACTGCACTACACTTTCGAGATGTCATACAACTCAGTCTCCCCCGTGACCATGAAGGCTGTAAAGTCTTCGAAACGTCGGGTTAAAAAAGTAAAATAAACCGCGATATAATCCGTAAATTTCGTTTTATTTCAAAATATATAATGGTTAGCATTTTTAGTGAATGGGACAATAAGAACCGTCGACAGTGAGCCAACCAGGCTTCCGTATGGCTCTTTGTGGAGCAAGTTTTTATTTATAATCATATTATATTTATGACTTTGGCACCCACTGAATCTACTGCGCGGGGAGGGTGCCCCGGTTTGCCCCCTCCTAGATCTGGGGCTGATTAAGTGCGTCATAAAGATTTATACGTACTCCTTCTAATTATCGAAATTTAGTTTAGGTAGCAATTATGAACTATTGTCGCTTATATAATTATGCATCTTCAAAATGTATTGGTGCTTTGGATAAATACATATGTAAATAACCTATGTACGAAAAATATTTCCTTCGTCATTAACGTTGTTATTATTGTGATCACATATATATTGTAAGTGTAGCGTGCGCTTTTATCAAGTTACGTCTTTCTTGTTTTCGATCCTGGCACGGCAACGTAAATATACGGCGATATTTTATGTATACCTAATAGTAAGTATAGTGTCGTTCATATACAAGGCGATTGTCGAAAGACAATTTCCGGCATGATTGTGTTGAGTAGCGAGGGATAGATTGTCTCTCGCTTCTTGATACTCTAACTGAACGGCACTGCACTTACCATCAGGTTCAGTGTTATCACTTTGCCGTGTCAGGATAAAAAAAAGGTGTTGTATCTTTGGTCACCAAAATGATGCCAGCCTAAAGATGCACGGGCTGACCTTCTGCGGCGATTCATCGGAACGAAACACTATGACTATATATACTATTACATACATACATACATATACACTCACGCTTGCAATCCCCGAAGGGGTAGGCAGAGGTGTAACCAGTATACCCACTTTTCGCCGTATTTCGGTCCCATAAAGGGGCTAGCCTATCGCCATACCGGGCACAGGTTCCAGACTCTGGTATAATACTGAGAATTGCTATATAGAAAAACCCAATATCACTTTACCCGACCCGGGTATCGAACCCGAGACCTCAGCACAGCAGTCGTAACGCATACGCAATTAAAACTGCGCCACCGAGGCAGGCACACTATGAGGAGTATATGTTTAACCAGTCGGGCATAAATATTTATGTATATGCTACTATGTATTCATCATTATTTTTTGGATAACCGTGTTGGTTGTGTTCTTCTTTTATTATTAAAGAACACAATAAATAAATAATATCCAATAGTCACACATACTCCTGACCCCACATTAATATGCATGTCTTGGGTCGTGGTTATCAGCTACGAAATACTTTCGGTGTCACAAACACCCAGACCCGAAACAAACATATTTAGATCACACAATCATTTGTTTTGGTGCGGGGTTCGAACGCGAGGCTTCTCGTTTCATAGGCGGCTACTCACCCACAATACAACAAAGGCTTCCAAAATACAATAATTGTTATCGTCAATTACATTAAATAAATAAATTTTTCCCTTCACTAGCAAATAACTTCTTTTTACGTATCGATTATGGCTGAAAGTGTAATTGTATCAATATCTATCTTATGGGACAATAAAACTTGCAAGTTGAAAGTTCAGGAGTAGGGCAACGTCTAAAGAAAATTCTTATTACAATTAACGTAAACGGCTAATCATTAAAATTACCTTGTGTACATCTTGAAATAACACAGCCTCCGTGGCGCAGCGGGCGAGTAGCCGGCTCTGAAACGGTGGCTAGTGGGTTCGATTCCCGAACCGAGACAAATGTTTGTGACAGACCGATATTTGTTTCTGGTCTGGGTGTTGTGAGACCGTAGTCCCTCGTAGTTCTTGATACCCTTTATACAGGTTTGTTTTAATACTAATATACACATACACTACATAACTAATATATAACACACACTAATATACATATACACATTAGTATTAAACTTTTAACATCGACGGTATCTAATTTCAGAATGGCAGCCAAAATATTGAAACATATAACCAAGTTATATGATTTGAAATGGGAATTGCGCAATGGAGAAATTTTAGCCGAAGATCGTGGGGCAGTAATTATCTCAAATCATCAATCATCTCTAGATATATTAGGTAAGTAGGTATATTTATTTATTGTTTCAGTACGTACCTTCCACCAAAACTGAGCAAAGACCGTATAGACCTCTTTCATATTTATTCTTGAACGGCAAAGTGTCCACACTGCACCTGATGGTGAGCGCAGTGCCGTCGAATTAGAGTATCGAGTAGCGAGAGACAATCTATCCCCCGCTACTCAACATAATCATACCGGCCTGCTTCTTTACACGACGCTAAGGGTATGATGGTGAAGAAGCGGTAGAGGTTCTACTGTCAGAGTAATCAGAAGGCCGCAAAACGGCCAAAAATCGTACCCCAACTCTAGACACCGACAAAAACCGGATGTACACTTGCTGACCCCGGAATGTGACACACTTGCCTGTGCAACTGTATACAGTGGTCGCTATCCGCGCGGATATGAATATCCTACCACCAGCAACCTCCCCAATAGTTAACCAATTCTATGAAAGTTTAGAATTTCTGAAATGTTTATTAATAGAATTAATCTATAAAATATACTTGTACCTTGTTTTTATTTTTGCTTGTTTAAATAGTGTTCAATAAAAATTCAATGTCTACAAAACTATATTAATGTTCCTTGGCATTTCAATCAGAAAGTATGGCCATGGACAAAATATTCTAATCAAATGCAACGATATAAGAACATACTATTTTGTTTACATAATTTACATACTCGTTCACAGACTATAAGTTCACAGATTACACTGATCTGTCGTGTTATTTTCATATATTATTATACTGTATACGTAAGTGTACTATGCAACGGTAGGTAGCGACTTTGCTGTGCCCTGGCATTGCAGAAGTATATGGGCGGCGGTGACTACTTATCATCAGGTGGCCCGTCTGCTCGTCTGCCTATCGAGGCACTAAAAAAAACAGTAAAAAGCTATAAAATTATTAAATTATTATATTGTAGAATTAATTTTTTTTTCTTCCTTCATCTGATGGTAAGCGCAGTGCCGTCCAATTAGAGTATAGACTAGCGAGAGACAATCTATCCCTCGCTACTCAACACGATCATGTGGGTCTGCTGTGTAGCTTCTTCCCACTACGCCATGGGCAAGAAGGTGAAGAAGCGGTCAATGGTCTTTTGTCATAGTACTCAGAAGAGCGCAAAATGGCCAAACATCGTACCATAACTCTAGACCCCCGCCAAAAACCGGATGTACACTGGCTGATCCCGGAACGCGACACACTTGCGTGTGCCACTATGGCGGCACTATGACGATTATGTACAAAACACTGTTTCATAATATTTTCTACAATTTACTCTGAACCTGGAACATAATTTATAACAATCAAACATCAAATAGCAGATTCTTTATCAAGCCACTGTTTGCTTATGCACTTAACGACCTTTTTTTCCTTACAATACCAATCACCGGGGAGTGTAGGTATTAGTATAACACTATTACTGGAATATACATACATATATGCATCCCTTATAAGAACAATTTGGCTTTTTATATTAATGAATAGATAATTGAGGGAAAATAATATTACAGTCATACAGCTTAGCTCGAAACTAGTATGTTTTTTTTATTTTGGCGCAGTAAAGTGACCACACTGCACCTGATGGTAAGCGCAGTAGCCTTCTACATTCTAGCCGAATCCTTATTCGGACATACAAAAATCTTACTTACCATCCAAAGCGCCTCTCCAATCGGGTTTCTGTGAGAAAATAGTACCATCGCAGTCGCCCCAGTCCATTCCTGATCTAGACAAAATTGTCTAGATCAGGTCTCTATCTACTCCACAGTACTCTTGAACAATATTAAACGACGAAATCCATTACCTTACAAAATATCTAACATATTAAATTGGAATCAAATCTTTGACAATCGACACTAAGCACTTTTTTAATTCAATAGATAAAACACTGAAATTCTCAAGCAAAGTCGTTAATATAGTGACATTGAAAGTTTATAACAAATAATACGGAATCTGTTCGTAGTAATAAATATTTAACTGCATTTTCAGGAATGTTCAATGTTTGGGAGGTGGCAGATAAAATCTCAGCTATAGCCAAGAAAGAAATATTCTATGTTTGGCCGTTCGGTCTATCAGCATACCTCGCAGGAGTTGTGTTTGTCGACAGAAAAGACGCCAAGGGTGCTTATAAACAACTTCTCTTGACGTCAGAACTAATGATAACAAATAAGGTGAGCATAATGTAACCTATTTGAACTACTTATGATTTTATTACATACGATAAGACGTTAGGTTCGATTTAAAATACTAGCAAAATTGTTGAAGTTAATTTGAAATTAAAGCCATTGTTGTAGGATAATCGACGCTTATGACTAATACTGTAATTTGGGTAATTATAAAATTGTGTCAATGCATTCTCTAAAATTCATAATTTTTGAACTGTTTAAGAAACTTAATATAGAAATTATAGAACATATTCCTTGAATGTTCTAGAATAAACTGGCATATTCCAGAGAAGTTCTCATCATTGTCACACCACATAGACACTTAACGTCTTTAACCTCAACCTCGAGTTTATGTAAGTCATACAACGTAGCCGAAAAAGCTAGAAATTTTCAAACATATATCTTTGCCACCCACACCACCCACTTCCACCTACAGAGACCAAACTTCTGTAATAACAAATGCAGACCAAGAGATATCAGGTGGCGGTAGGTAGTTAAAAAGAAAGGCTTGGAAAATCCCACAAACATATTCGTTTTATAATTTGGAATTTATTTGCAAACAAATTAAACAATACACTGAAGGCTATGAAGAGAAAAAGACAAAAATAAACATGTCGGAATTAAAAATAAACATTATGTACCTACGTCATTATTTTATAACAAAAAGATTGTGAAGTGGATTTTACGGCTTGAAAATTAACAAACTGGATCCATAATTTTTTTGTGAATATTGTTTCTTCATTCGGTTAATTAACTCAATCGAAATCCAATGGTGGTTAATTATACGATTGCCTCATAATATTGAAATTTCAAACGACTATTATCCAAGCAAAAAAACAATCAAAGTATTTTGTTTACCACTGTAATCAATGAATTTCTGTCATCTCTCGTTAAAACATGTTTGTGATAGAACTCTGAAGACGAATTTATAAAGGATTTTTGTATAGCTTCCTTAAACAAGCTGTTTTGTGGCAAATAGTCAAATCGTGGTGATTAATTGGAACCCAGTCCAGTTGATACAAGACTACGAATGATTTCTCACTGACAGTGTTGTGGTGTTAAAACGCTTGATCGAACGTTATAGTTGCGTTATCATAGAGCAATAATTATGAAAATCGATTCAAGAGCCGATGTTTCTTTGGTGTCACCACCATTATTTGATGTTGTTCAAAGTAGACATCTCCTGTTAGTATTTGACCAATATTGAATAAGAAAGTTTTTTTTGTTCGGATGAAGCAGCATTAAAAATCTTTCATTAAGTTTGAGGGTTCCAAATCTCTGGTCTTATTGTAAACATAAAACGATCTCCCCTTAATACAGCACAAATGCATAAATAAGATCCGAATATGAAGTCAGTTTAAATGCGTATATATTTTTAATAGAACAGATGTTTTAATCTTTAATACAAAAGGGCTATTTTTGTAAAATATCTAATCAAATACAGGTATTTTATAATTTTCATAAAAATTAAAATAATAAACTAGATAATCTAGAAAATTTGCTGTAGTAGAATTTTCATCTCCGCCCGGATAGCGACTATCGTACACAGGGTGAAAAACCCACTATACATACATACCGACCGAACGTCTTGCGGCCTTCTGAGTACTCTGACGCTAGACCCTCGAACGTTTCTTCACCTTTTTGCCCATGGCGTAGTGTGACGAAACAGGCATGATTGTGTTGAGTAGCGGGGTATAGATTGTCTCTTGCTTCTCGATACTCTAATTGGACGGTATTTTACCTTTTTTCTAATCTATATTAATTATTGTAATAATATCTTTTAGATACCTATCGCTATGGTGCTGTCACAGTACCAACTCTATAGTTACGATGAGACACGTCCGTGCTACAATCTTCGCCTCAGAAATCCAGTTAAGCCGTCGCGTCGGTACTTCAGTTTGACACTGCAACTCTTGTTAACGTGTCAGAAACTTCACGGCACTGTTTGGCACTAGTTTCTAATCTAACATCGGCAACAAACTTAATTCTGATAAACGTCATTTATATCAACTTAATAAAAACAAAAACGTTACTATATATTTAATCATAATATTTTTTGTTTTCGGAGGACATCGTGTCTAAAAAGAGTCAATCAATATTTACAAAAATATTACGTAGCCACAAACTAAAACAAAAAGGAATCGTTTAAATGATACAGCAAATTATTCAAGTAATTACAATTTTTTGAAGTTTTTAAACAATTACCGTACATTGTTTTAAATTGCCAATAATTAAAGCGTTCAACGGCAAATTACAAGCAATGGTTCACGTTATTTGAAGATGATTTTAATTGTTTTCGATATTAACAATAAATCGATTCGAATCTGTAGATTTCGTGATCCTTTGTTTGGGACGAGCCCTTAAACGAATAGTTCAAAACAATTCACCTAAAATGAATCACATAGGAAATAATTATTTGGATACTTAATTACATACTCAATTTGAAAACTGATACTATTTTGCCACATCTCTAAATTAAAATATGCGTTTATTAATATTGATCATATTCCAAACTTCATAGGTGCCTATGAAGTATGTAAGAATAAACTTTATAAACGTCTGTCATTTTTATAAAATGTTTTGTCTTGCTTCCTCTGACTCTACATAGTCAGACACAAGACTTTATAATTGTCTAGGAAGGGTACATATACGAAGTTTATTAGTAAAGCCCTATTTATTTACTCCTTATTTATTTTCTTATAATAATTAAAATATTTTAGTTGAATAATAATAAATAATGCATAAATTCACTCCAGACAAAACTATGGTTATACCCAGAAGGAACCAGGAATAAGGACTACAGGAAGTTGCTACCATTCAAAAAGGGAGCCTTTAACATAGCAGTTGCTGCGCAAGTGCCAATACTACCAGTTGTGTTTTCACCGTACTACTTTGTCAATGCTGAAAAACACTTATTTAACAAAGGTAAAGTATATTTCACTTTTACTGTAACCTGGAAGATAATTACAATAATAAAGCCCGCAGGACAGCTTCTGGCGAGCCGTTAGTGAGTACCGACCCCACGTATCCCGGTGCTCCCGGGGAAGGCCCTGTTGTTCATCTCTAGCTTGCTTTTACTGGCTGATTGGAGTGAACAATGACGAGAAACAAATACCCCACCTCTGGCTTGCCTTCACCGGCCGGTCAGAGTGGAGTCACCAGAGCGTTACGCTCGCAGGGTGGATGTGAAACGTAAGTGGTGAGTGGGCAACGTGTTGGGACCCTAAGGGAGCAAATGATCGTTGTATAAAGTCCAATAACACCTCTCCACCCTTTAGCCGCTCAAATAATCTTGCTATCTTATCGATTTTTATAACGACTATTTTTGGTGAGCTCATTTACCTGAGTTGACGAGTCTGCCTATCTTATCCCATAACATTGGTCAGGCAGGTGCCATAATTCTTTCCATAGACCCGAATACCCAATCCACTAACACCTCATCTAAATAAAGCAGCATAACTTGTTATCCATCCATAGAATAGTCCATCAGCAACTGGGGGTTGTCCTTGGGTGTATACAGGGATAACCGCCGGTGTTACAAGATTAGATTAAAATTGTCTAACGGGCCTCTACGTGTTGCCTTCGGCCCCACGCACGCCTTCCAAAAGCCCGGGACTCTATAGTTTCGAGATAATGACAATACAACAGATCACAGGAGCCTATAAATCTATAGCACAGGCGGATTATAAGCACAGACATGATCAGATAGCACATATTATTATAATACTTCAAATATTAGCAATGAAACACAATATGCTCACCTCATCAACTCCATATTATAAACTAGATAATGCCCGCCCGCGTGTTGTGATTAATTTTTGAAAATATATATTAACCAAAATATAAAGTAGTCTATAGCACTCAGGGATAATATACCTTTCAAATAGTGAAAGAATTTTCAAAATCAGATTAGTAGTATTGGAGATTACCCCGAACATCAAAACTCTCAAGCTTTGCCTTTTTAACCGACTTCAAAAAAGGAGAACGTTAACAATTCGTCGGAATCTTTTTTTTATGTATGTTACCTGATTACTCGAAGACGCCTGGACCGATTCGAAAAATATTTTTTTTGTTTAAAAGGGTATACTTCCCAGGTGGTCCCATTGGCACCAAGTCAGGATCTGATGATGGGATCTCAGAAAAATCAAGGACAACCCTCAAATTTTATAGTGACGCATAATAGTAAAACGCATATAGTTTTTTATTGAAGTCGGTGTACTTTTTATTATATATTATAAATAGAAGCAATATTAGATAATATATCCCATAAACTTTACTATGAGAATGTAGTAGCTCAACCATGTGTTATTCTCATGTATGTTCGCTAGCAATAACGTTAACTATACAGCGCCTCTAGCGGTTACGCGAGAAACTTAATTTAGTACTATAGGAACGAAACATTCCATACATAAAAAACTTCGTTTACCTATCGTAACTTTTTGACATAAACTCATGTTTATTCTTTCATGTTCTTACATGTACGTACGTGCAAGTGGGTAACCTGATTATAAGTGATCTCCACGTTCCATGAACAACTGTTACAAGACCAGAAGGGGATAAAGATGATTCGGAATCAAAAAACATTTGGGCCTCTGGATATAACACTCACTGTGTAAAACAGCAATTTGATACTTCACCTGGATTTTCTGAGAGACAGTAGTAAAACCCGGAGATCTGGCCCATTCACGTACATACATATCTATTATCACCCCCCTTTATCCCATAGGTTTAGGGAGAGACTAAAGATTTCCACTTTGCACGATTCTGATACGTACTACACTAGAGCTTTATCTACTTTCATTAATCTCTTCATGCATTCACGTCGGTTAAGAGTACTTCTAACCTCCTTTACTGAGGATGTCACCAATATGGCCGACATAATTTCGTTGCGGACATGCTCTGCCAACTTTTCTATCCACACTCCTTTAAATGAGACTATGAAGAAAAACTTTTTTGGACAAAAACTCACTCAAATCGGTTCATATATATCGGAGTTATACCTGATGATATAAAAAAAATATTTACAAGGGAATTGAAAATATTCAATCTTCCTTTTTGTTGTCGGTTGAAAAACATTCCGAAATGTTCAACTCAACCTTTCAAATTGAAAATACTTTTATTTTATGTTTTTAATTTTTATATCATTATTAATTATATTTGGAAATGTAAATGTTGACTAATTATTTGTAAAATAATTAATGTACGGGTAAATTTTTAATTATTATAGCTACTATATTATGGCCGTCTGATAGGCCTGTTCTATTAAAGGCCTTTGCATTTTCCCATATGACCATTCCAGAAATCGCCCTCCAGTACGCATCCGCATTCTCTTTATAAATATTTTTTTTTTGTTGTCCCGGGAAAGCGTTTTATTACTACCGCCCGCTCCGGGGGGAAGCGGAATAAGAATAAAACGGTTATGCTGGACTAGCCGGTCTTACGACCCAGCATCCCCCTCGCCCGGATGATGGCTATCCGGGCAGCCGCTGGGCCGAGTCCCTACCCCCTATGTACACCCCACCCGACACTACCAGCTAAAACCCCGCGGTGGCCTTCTTCGGCGCTTACGGAGCGATCCCGGGGTATTCTAAGGAGTGCTAGAATTGCTGCCGGAACCGCCCCTGCGCGGTGCTGCGTAGCAGCCCATCTCCATGGGAGGGCTTAGGAGCCCCCGCGCACCGAACAACGACAGCGAACGAGGCCTTACCACCCGCGCTGCCGTCCATCTCGGGGTCGCACGATGCTCCAAAACTGGGAGTGCATCGATTCGGGCTGACAGCCCCCCGCTGCGAGCCCGCGACCCTCGATGGCCCCAATTAGTCGCCTCGTGCGACAGGCAGGGGTTACCGTGGTGGAATTCAAACGCCCCCGTTCCACCTATATATACCTAGTAGTAGACTTTGTATCGACATTCTTTCTCAGAATTAGTCAGATAGGAAATGCCGGCGCCATCTAGCTTCAAAAACAATAGCCATATATAAGTGATACTCATTCCTCAATGATCCTATTTACAGTACAAAAAATTTCATTTACCTGCTTGGGAATTCTGGCTTTATTGTTCATGGCTTTACAGGGGCCAAGTCCTCCCTAGAAATTAACCCTAGATGCGCAAATGAATGCGATGGTGTCGCATGTAGTCGACCGACGCGCCACTTGTAAAAATATTATGTGTTCAGTGTCCAATAAATAGTATCCAAACTCATTAGACCTTAAAGCCATAATTAAGCTAAAATACGCTGTGTTGTTAGCCTTTGTTAATTATTATTGTTATGATCATGCCTATTGTTTTCACTGTATTACCTTGTCATTTTAATGGCTTCTCCTTCTTTGTTTAATTAATGTTCATAATAATATAATTAACTTTTTTTCGCTTTTATGTTCCTAAATACAATGTAATTTTTTTAGGTCACGTGGTCGTGCAATGTTTGGAACCTATACCAACAAAAGGTCTGACTTCAGAAGACATACCACAACTCATAGCTGAAGTCCACGAAAAAATGTCGACAGTGTACAAAGAATTATCTAAGGAAGTTGTAAATGATTTACCAGCTGACTACCCTTACACTACAGTGGGATAAATTAAACTAGATATTAATTAAAAAGTACACTTTAAATAAGCTGTCACTATACTTACATGTAACTATGCTCATTTACCAGAAAGGAATGTTTTAAAGCAAGTGACTTGTAAACAATAGTGAGTTCTTTCTACACTATAAACAAAGGCATGTTGCACTAATCGACCTAAGAGCAGAGAACTAAGCTTGCGAATCAAGACACGACTGTGGGCTCGAGGCATTATCGTACGAAGTTGAATCAAATTTGAATATGTGTCACTTTAAACGAATTGACAGCGTACCACCTGTGCATAGCACAAACATATAATAAACGGACTAACTCCTATAATAGTGGATTGAGAATTTCAAAGACACGTTTTAAGTGTTCGTACGACTGAACTGTGCTCGAAACTGTACCAAATGTGTGGCCGGACCAAACAAACCGTGATTAATTAAACGAAATACAACAATGAATATGAAATGTTTTAACATAAATAAAATCTCACAATATCACATTCCACTTGTTGGTTGTGTTACAAATTGTAGTTTCCCACAATTTAAAAAATACAATATGTTATTAACATAATCAACTTATAGATAAGTTAAAAATTAGTTATAAGCACCGCTAAGGTTTTGATATTATTGCAATGATTTAAGTTAAATAATTTATTTCTTGCCTTGACGTATTTTTATGTGATATATCGTCGAATGTATAAAACTTTTTGCACTAATATGCCACTAAGCGTAGCTTACACAGATACATTCTGATGATCTTGTCTCACAATGTTATGCTCGAGTCAATTTTATATTTAAGTACAAAAATAAATATTTCATAGCAAATATTGTATTTATTTAAATAATAAATGGTGACCTTGTTGTTTGTTATTTTGAATTACTTCTTTAGAATCGCTGTGATTTGAAACTCGATGAAACGGAAAAAGCGACAGTAAAAAGAGACAAACACATAAATCTATAGGACCAAGCCTGCGAGAGAATGAGACAGAATATATATTCGAGGGGATCCGAGTGGGATCGAGTGGGAGCTCTAATATTAATTAAGTATTGATTGTTTCAACGCTTTATCGACGTTAATTGATTATTCGAATACTCAATTGCATAAAACCTTAGAGTAGGCAACCAAAAGGAGACGCCATTACGCTCGAATCTCGAACAAAAAATTCAGCAATGTCGGTGGGGGGCTTCGTACACCTACAAATAAACATGTGCACACAAATGCAAAATGTAATCACGTCGCTACGCACGCACACTACACCATTTCATACAACACTGGCAAATTTATGCACACAGTTACAAATTTATCTTGGTGTCTAATGTATTTACAGTGTCATATATTGACAAATGTGTAAAAACAGTAGAGCGTAGCAATGTCGATAAGAGGTATAGATAGCGTTGTCCTTATCTATCGATAGATAAAATAAAACAATTATAATTTATGAAATGTTTTAAGATTATTTTTTATGTCTATCATCTTTTCTATCGCTTTCTTGCAATCTCTGGGTGTGATTTCGTGAAAGGGAAGTAGGGAGGTATAGTTAAAAAAGTGTAAATTAATATTTCTAATTTAATAGAAATGCTGTAAAGATAATAAAGGTAATAATAAATAAATAATAATAAGATAATAGTGAGAAAAATACAAGCCAAATAAGCAAAAATAAAAAAAAATAATTAGAAAATGAATTTTAAATAATACGCCTTTAATTTATTTAAAATGGATATCCAGCTGTTGTTACATTACTTAGGACTAAGTTATAATGAGGTAACAATAATCTTACTATTAATGAACAACATTTTAAGAATCCGACTCCGCCTCCGCCCGCGTGGAAGTTGTTTTTGAGAGAAAAGGCATACAATCCATGGAGGCATATTATGCTATTACATCCCTCTAGCATCTGCCTAGTAGCCGGATGCCGGGCGGTCACTATGCGGAGACGCGAGGATCTTGTATTTGAGCTCAACCAGACTCTAGATCTCATATTTTCGCAGGATATCAGGAATAGGATTGAATTCAACGCCAGGCAAACATAGGTGTGCGCGTTTTCATGCCACAAATCCCCCTTTTCTCCAGTCTCCACTTTCAGGGTGTTCCAATGACACTGCAGAATGATGTTAGGATCTTAAGGTATAAATATCGGATTTCATTTTGCGGCGGCGATTTCTAACGCCCGGTTAGCGTATATTAGCGTGATGCTAATATAAAGCGCAGGTACAGCCGGGAATGGAATACTGCTTCCAACTCTGTTATGGTTCCGATAATTGCTTGCTCGATGGTTAATCTGGATTGCAGCGACGGGCCATCCGCATTATGAATGATGCAGACGTGACCAACAGCTTAGAGCTGCTACAGCTGCCCTGGGACATTTCTTCGCTTAGCATGTTCTACCGTCTGTAACGCGTACCGGCTTGGCACCGTGGTGTCTATTACCCTGGCCTGAACCAAGAAGTTCGCGAATTTGTATCTTAGCCGCACCATCAAGTCGTGGAAAAGTTTGCCAGCGCACGTGTTCCCTACTTCCTGTATTCCCGGTTTTATTAAGCGTACTGGGAAGAAGCTTCTGACTGACTGAAATTATTGTGTCACTTTGCGAGGGATGTTTGTCCACGCTACTTGATAGTCTACTTGGACAGTACTGCGCTTACTATCGGATGCAATGTGGTCACTTTAACGTGCCAGGATAAAAAAAATCGTTTTAGTTGTACTCGTATACAGCGAAATTATATTAAAAACATCGAATATTACGCAAGCACCTTAATGATAATAAAAATAATGTTGTCATGTATACGTACACTGTGTACATATTCATCGACCCACTGCTGAGCACGCGTGGCGTCCTCTATTGAAAACAACAATTCACATCAAGCGAGTGCTAATTTTACAGCTAAATCCTAAAATCTAATTTTGGCCTGCAACTGAGATCTAAATGTACATACATATACACTCACGCCTGTAATCCGCGAAGGGGTAAGCAAAGGTGTATCCATTACACTCACTTTTCGCCGAAGTTATTACGGACCCATAATGTGATAGGGCGCGAGCCTATCGCCATACCGAGCACAATTCCAGACTCCGGTCTGATACTGAGAATTTCTAAATAGAAAAGCCCAATATCACTTTACCCGACCCGGGGTTCGGACCCGAGACCTCAGCACAGCAGTCGTAACGCATGCCCAATTACAACTGCTCCACCGAGGCAGTCTAATATTAGTCAGGCAGATCTAAATGTATTAGATGATTTTATTAACTCGTGAAGAATCATAATATGTCGATTTAGATTTTTTGTTATCATGGCACCTTTAACTTACCACACTGCACCCGATGGTATTATAATATTAAGATTATATTAAGATAGTATGCATACATAAGTAAGCACTCACACCTGTAACCTCCGAATCGGCGGGTAGAGGTGTAAGAGGTGTGTACATTTCGGAGAGTTTATTACCGTCCCATAAAGTGATGGGGGTGAATCTATCGCCACACCGGATACTATTCCAGACCGCGCCGGGCTGATACTGAGTATAAAGATGAAAAATCTATTATCATTTTAGCCGACCGTGGTATCGAACCCGCGACCTCACGCACAGAGGTCATACCGCGTATGCAGATACAACTGAGCTACCGAGACAATCTTATCTTACACTAATTATAGATCTTGAATGTCCCAAAAGTCGACGTCAAGCCGGAACCGGGTGAAATATAAAAAATCTAAGTTGCATGTTTTTAAAATTATAGGCATGGCCCGCGATTTTTCAAAGTATAATCCTAACTTTGCGCATTTGTGTGATCTTACGTAAGAACTATTGAGACTCCCTCCCACCCCTTGTAAGAAAAAGTTAGACATGATCGACTCCCCCCTACATCATCTTACGTAATAAATGAATGGCGCCAAAATTCATACCTAAATATTTTTTAAATATACCGGATACATTTTTAGGATCAATTTTTTTTGACAAATACTTTATTCTGGTTTTGGTATATTTTGTGACATTCCTAGTGTGTTAGAACTATTTACGTTAAAAGTATGTGTTTAGAAGACAGTCCAGATGGATTAGTAATTTTATCGATATTATATCGATAACCTTTATAAGTTTATCTACAACACTATTTGAGTCTTGCATAAACGACAGTGTTACCACATAAACCACCCAAAATGCCAGTGTAATAAAGTTTATGAAATTGTAAACTTAGTCAATATGTCAACTCTCCTAATATTTTTAAATTAAAAATTAAGTTTAGGAAGCATAAATAAAGAAATCCTACTAATATTATAATTGCGTATGTTTGGATGGATGCATGGTTGTTTGATATCCAATCACGCTACAACGGCTGGACGGATCTACTTAAAATTTGGCACAGAGATAGATTAGAGTCTGGAAAAGCACATAGGCTACTTTTTATCCCGGAGAAATGTACAGTTCCCATTGGATAGTTTAGTTTTTCACAGAGCAAGGGATCGACATGCTTTTATGCATAGTGGCAGTTTAGGGATCAGAAAATTACAAAGACCACTTTTATCTCGAAAAAATAGCAAAAGTGGGATAGCAAAATATAGAAGGTTAAAATGTTAAAATGCGCGGGCGGAGCCGCGGGCAACATCTAGTTAAAATAGAATATTAAAAAAACAACTTGCTTTTAAGATATTGAATGCAAATAAATTTTGCACTACTGTGGCTAAAAGTTTAACCTGGCAACATTTATTACTCGATGATAATTTTTAGAAATTATATGTTTTGTTGCTTTTAAGGATAATATTACTTTAAAAAAATACGCCCAGGTGAAAAATAATGTTGTATTTTTGTAAGTTTGATGTGTCAGATCTATTTTTACATGTTAATACCGCTACAGGCAGGCATTTTGAGGGAGCTCAATTCGCTCGTGATGTCACTTTTTTAGTGGCGGATCACGAAGCGCAACTAGTTTTATAGAACGTGTATGAGCACCGTGCTCTTACATTTGTCAAACGGGGTAAGCGCTCAATGGCGTCTCCAGTGTTAAATACTCTAAGCATAAAACAGATATCATTACTCACGGTTCGGCTTCCATAGATTGCAGGCGGGCGACATAATTCGACGTAATGTAAGTTTCACTTCTGCCGTGTGTGAATTGCACACACACTTTTTTTATTTTATTTAACTTTAACCATTTATTATGTCCATATTTTTCAATGAAAAATACACAATTTACTCATAAAGGTAATAAATTGCGGTATATGACAACCTCCATCCCCGCACTAAAACTTAAGTTTGTGTGATCCACAAACATGTTTTTTTTTTATCCTGGCACGGCAGTGACCACACTGCACCTGATAAGCGCAGTGCCGTCCAATTAGAGTATCGAGTAAAGAGAGACAAACTATCCCCCGCTACTCAACACAATCATGCCGGCCCACTTCTTCACACTACGCCATGGGCAAGAAGATGAAGAAGCAGACCAGGACAGGGCAGGCAGGTGTTTCAGGTCTGGGCGTTTATGAAACTGAAATCTCCGACCGTATCTCGTAACTCCTGGTACCCACGACACAAGACTTGTATCTTAGTGTGGGGTCAGGACTATGTGGGTGACTGTTGGGTGTTATTTATTACTATTTTTTATATTTATATTTATTTCATTATGATTAGACTGCCCCGGTGGCGTAGTTGTAATTGCGTACGCGGTACCACTGCTGTGCTAAGGTCTCAGGTTCGATCCCGGGTCGGATCAAGTGATATTCGGTTTTTCTATCCCGAAATGCTTAGTACTAGCCCGGAGTCTGGAATTTTACCCGGTATGGCGATAAGCTCGCCCCCTATCACATCATGGGACGGGTAATAAGCTCGGCGAAATGTGGGTGTAAGTTTATGGGAAATAAATAAATAAATAAAATAAACCTACCCTGGCCCTTCGGGGATTACAGGCGTGTATGTTCATTATGATTCACTCCTTTGTGTACGAATAGGTACATAGGGACGGGACTATGCTGCAATTTCCTGTCGTAGACTACAAACATTAGGGTTGTTTGTTGTTTGTTTAGCCACACTGAATGACGACATCACCGTTGCAATTATCACAACTGTGAGTCGACATCCAATTCAAGCTTTAATAATCAACGTATTGTAAATATACACAGAGACTTAGTCGACAGTATTATACGTCTTGTTTAGAAAATCTCCCGGGACTCAACCCCGAAGAAATCTATCTTACACCCTTCATTACAATAAGGTGACAGGGCACTCTTTTTATCTGTAATGCAACTATGAGTTTTTCTTACATATACTCGCTAGAGACAAAATGGCGATCAATTTCAGAATTTCAACCGAGAGGATGGATACCGTTTGTCAACAACATGGAATCCTGTCATAAGTATATGTAAACCGCGTCGACAGAATGAGTCAACTCTTCAGCGCGAGGATACTGTCAGTGTGGTTTGTCGAAGTACCGACAGTATTTTTGATAAAAATAAAAATAAAAACCAAGGGAAGGTAGTTATCAAAACCCCCACTAAACTGGTTACCGATACTCCCACCACACGAAAGCCCACCTTACGAAGACGGCACTAAATCTACTCAGTCAGCCCGTGACCACGGCCGATGCAACTCGGTCGAAACGTCGGGAAATAATTGTGGTATTTATACCATTAAAGTATTGCGCGATTCAGACCCGTTGCTAATTTTATAATAAATAATTTTAGAATTATTAAGATGATACATTTTCATATATTTAGTAACAGCCTCCGTGGCGTAGCGAGCGCGTTGTGAAACGAGAGAGAGTGGTATCGATAGAAATGTTCCTGTGACAGACAGATATTTGTTTCGAGTCTGGGTGTTGTGGTACCGAGAGTCCCGTATTTCCGGATACCAACGATACAGGTTTGACCTAGTGTGGAGTCAGGACTATATGTGTGGCTGTTAAGTGTATTTATTTATGTGACTTATATTTTACCCTTTTGTGCTAATGTAAATAATCGATTAAAAATATGAAAAAACACATGAACAACGCCGCGGAACTCAAATATGACGTATTGCAACGCGTATTTATATTGTTTTTTAGTACTTCCTGTGTAAACGGATTACTCTGCTCGTTAACTTAATCATTACTTTCAAGAACATCAAAGAGTACAACTGTGTTTAAGTTCTTTATAAAATGGGAAGCGAAGTTCTTATTGGTTTAATTTTGTGTGCAATAATTTACATACTATGGAAATTAACAGATCGGACGCACAATAAACCTAACTTTGTTAGATATTACTTCAATTATGTAGCCTTTTATAGCGCAACCCTTATAGCTAGCAAGTTAATTCTACCCTTATGTTTCATACGACCAAAAAACGTTTTAAACGCCAAGTAAGTTGAAGTTACCATTATCATCACATAAATTATAATTAATAATACTTATGTGCAATAGGTAATCTAATTAAGCAAAAATGATCACACAGTAAATTTGTTTATGAAAACTTGATAAGTCAACCATTTTTGTATAAATTAAAACATTGTCCCACTGCTGGGTACGGGCCTCCTCTAATAATGAGAGGGGTTAGGCCTTAGTCCGCCACGCTGACCTAATGCGGGTTAGTACCTTCGAAATTCTTATGAGAGTTCCCAGGTATTCAGGTTTCCTCAGGATGGTTTCCTTCACCGTTAAAACTACCGATAAATAATTAACAATTAATACACACGTAACTTGAGAAAAGTCTGTGGTGTATGCCATTTGGGCTGGATTCGAACATACGACTTTCGTCTTGACAGTCCGTACCGCAACCAACTAGGCTATCGCTGCTATTACTGCTGCTTAAATTTAGTTAATTATATTTTACTATTAACATTTTTTTATTATTATACATTAGTACTTCAAAACTATTATAGTATAATTTACATGCAATCTATTAGACTGATATGGTAAACATCATAACATATTCTATTTAATTACAGAACATCTTGCAGGATAGTCAAATTTATAACAGACATTTTGATTAAAGACATAGAATTTGAACTGCGTGATGGAGAAATACTCAGAGAAGATCGCGGAGCTGTCGTTATTGCTAATCACCAATCCTCATTTGACATATTAGGTAACGTATTCGTTTTGTTTTACATGATTGGTCAAAATGAGGAGTAACCGGGGTGTTTTCAGAGTTCATGATCATGTACGTAATACCTATGTGTGTGTGTGTGTTTTTTTTTATATATCATAGTCCGACAAACGAGCCAGTGGGTCACCTGATGTTAAGTGATCTCCACCGCCCAAGAACATCCACAATACCAAAAGTATCACGTATGCGCTGTCGGCCTTAAAGGACAGGAATAGGCAATAGGGATTAGGGAAGGGAAGGGGGAATCTGGGCCTCCGGATATCTCACCCACCATACGAAACGCGACAGTGAACTGTCACTTTACGTTGGTTTTCTATGAGACAGTGGTACTACCCCGGTCGAGCCGGCCCATTCATGCTGTAGACAAATATGTCTACAGCGTGGCTCTACCACTTTTGTGTGTGTCTCATTATTTCATCATAAAACGTCTCAAAGAATTTCAATGTATATTCCATCTTTACAATATTAATTGTAGTACGGCGTTATCGTTGCCGTACGTAGAGAGTCAGAGACGCATTGCAGATGGTTCAAAAAACTTCGGTCTTTGTTTAAAAAATGAAAAAAATAAATTTCTCACAGCCACTTGGGGGATATACATAATTTTCATCCTGTGGTAAAAGACGGCCTTGGTTGTAGCTAAATGGAGAAATAAGATTTGTTGCCTGATAAAATCCATGCATTGGTAATTTTACCTGTTCAGCAGAACCGTACATTTGGACCAATCAACTTCTATACAACATCCACAACTTCTGACCTAGCGTGACAATCATGATCTTTCGTGACAATATAAAAAGACAATAATTACTATAATTTTGGGACTCTGAAGAATTCTACCACGGTGTACCCTGTCTGTCGTAAGAGACGACTAAAAGGGGTCACGGGGGTCGCAGCTGCACAGCAGGGAATGTGTGGCCTTTATAAATGAACTTTTTCGTGATGCGACTCCGAGATGGGTGGCGGCACGAAGTATTGCTATACAATGTGGAGGGCAACTAGCCCCAGAAGAGATGGGCAATAAAGGCAACGCGCAGGATCGTTCGGCAGCAATCCAGAGTACACTCAGGATCCCCCGGGACCTTACACGTGCGTTGCAGAATTCTACCTAATTTTAAATCGGGACACCGACATAGGGAAATTGTTAAGGTCCCGATCCAGTAGTCCCTCGGGTGAAATGGGTCGGAAGGTCGGTGAGTCTGGCATAACCATCTCTCCTCCCTCGAGGTCCAGAAGGTAAGGTTATCCGTAAGATGGATTTCCCCGCGGGAAAAAAATGTATAATAGATTTAAATCTAACCAGATCTCTTGTTTAGCTTAGCAGCTTTAGGTCTATTAATGGGAAACATTTTCAATTAATTAAAGTACTCTATATGACGGCTAATTCTCATAATTAAAAATATTCAAATATCATTCCGGCCTCGGATTCAAGAATGTCACAATTTAGGCATATAACGTTAATCGTGATATTATATTTAAATGATATAGAAAATAGATTTATAGAAAGTAGAATGCATGTTCAAATAACACACTCATATTAATAACAATGTCTAGTTAATTCAAAATCTAGTCTCAGTTCGGTCATCATCTAATCATTAAATTCTCGTATTTTAGTGCCAATTTTAATTGATATGATAATACGGCAATTTGCCCTCAGGTGTCGACAAAATTACTAGCATTGTGTCAGGGCCGAATAACGTATAACGGAGATTTTATTATTATTCATATTTTGTATGTTAAACAATGTAACATTCTCAATTATTTTATTTCCAATAACAGCTTACTCAAAATTGCTTACATGTGCACTTATAACTATCCTACTATTCTACTATAATAGTAATAATCCTACTAATAGTATAAATGCGAAAGTTTGGATGGATGGATGTTTGTTACTCAATCACGCTACAACGGCTGGACGGATCTGGTTGAAATTTGGCACAGAGATAGATTATAGTCTGGAATAGCACAAGGGCTACTTTTTATCCCGGAAAAATGTACAGTTCCCGTGGGATAGTTTAGTTTTTCACAGAGCAAGGGATCGACATGATTTTTTGCATAGTTGAGTAGACATGAGTTTTAGCAGTTTAGGGATCTGAAAATGACATATGCCACTTTTTATCCCGGAAAAATGCACGCATCCTATGGGATAGCAAAATATTGAAAGGTGTAATAGTTTAAGATGCCTCCATGGTTGTATACCTTTCCTTCCATAAATAACCTCCAGGCGGGCGGAGCCGCAAGCAACATCTAGTTGTTCTATAAAAAGGCATATTCCATATCTAAAACTAAACGCTCTAGATGTACAAGAACTGGAGGGTTACTCTTGACACTCGATTCCAATTTAAAGTTGGGATAGGGTTCGAAAACTGTACAATTGGCACTCTTCAACGCAACACCAGCACCCGATTTAACTGAATTTATTATTATTAATTTATTATTTTAGTATTTACGATCGCTAGTTCGCAAATATTACATTAGTTAGGTGAGTTAGAGTTCTAATATCTTCTAGATTGAAATTGAAACTGTATCGAGTTCAAGATTGGAATTGATTTCAAGAGTAGGCCTACTATTCTGAACTGTTTTCGTTCGCCAGATGTACAAGACCGTTGGCACCTGATTCCGACTCGCATTCACTATTTTATCATGGACGAACAAATAATAATAATTGCTAGTTTTTTATACGATAACGAGTCAGTTAGCACAAGAAAAAATATACTAAAGCGGAGATGGTGGACAACCAAATATTTTAAGAATAGAGATGTATAGCGGAAGTAATATTTACTGAGAGACTAGACTAGTAGACTATTTACTTACGCCTTTTCATTTTACAAATGATTTTGCGGTAATATTATTTTTCTCATGGCATTAGTCGTGTCAATATATATTCTCTAAAATAATGTCCTTCCGTGCATGGAGTTCTGAACCTGCTTAACTCCGTACCGTACGTACCTAATTTACAATTTACCTGCCACATTACAAATCGCGAAATATGTTATTATAAATTGCCCTTTTGATATTGCTTTTATAAATAATCCTATAAGTATATATATTGAAATTAATAAAGATCTGCTGAACGTATACGAAACTAGACTAATAAAATAATATTCCTATTATGCCCCTGGTATAATATTAATTAATATAATTCTTGATGCGTTCCTGTCTCTGTGGTTGCTTAATTGATTAAATTGTTGTGAGATCGGAAGTCCCACACATTTCCTGATTATCGCAACGAACCATCCCAATGCAAATGGATTGAAAACAGTTAAATGTGTTTTTTTACGAAAATAAAATATATAACGGTTTATTAATACACTATATACACTCACGCCTGTAGTCCCCGAAAGGGGAAGGCAGAGGTGTAACTAGTACGCCCACATTTCGCCGAGCTTCCTTATTACCGTCCCATGATGTGATGGGGGGCAAAGCTTGTCGCTTTATACTGAGCATTTCTGGATAGAAAAACCCAATATCACTTTACACGACCCGGGGATCGAACCCGAGACCTCAGCACAGCAGCCGTACCGCGTACGCAATTACAACTGCGCCACCGAGGTTTATGGATCATGTAGGCAATTAAATAGCTGTAATGACAAGTCAGGACATTAAAAAGAAAGAAATCAACACAACGTACGTATGTATAAAAAATGTATCATTAACTTATAATATGTTCTAATTTTAGGTCTGTTCCATGTGTGGCATATTGGCAATAAAATAGCAGTTATTGCTAAAAAACAACTATTCTACTACTGGCCGTTCGGTCTTTCAGCATATCTCTGTGGTGTTGTGTTCGTAGACCGAAACGACTCCAAAAATACTTATAAGCAACTTGAACAAACGTCCAAAATAATGATTAAAGATAAGGTAAGAACAACGTCATTTCCTGTTAAATGTTTGTTATTTTTCTCTTCAGCAACTTTATGTTATTTTTAGCCCACGTTGAAGGTCAATTTGGAGTACAGTAATATTTTAAATAAGTACTTGTATTAAATAAAGTAAGTAAATGTTTTAACTTTGACTATACTGGGAAAACCTTTACTTTTTACTTATAAAGCCAGGAATAAAAATATGATGGTTTTTTATATAAGACCATGCGGCTATCTGACAATTTTATGTTAAGTTTATATTGAACTTTATACTATGTAATCCAATTTTGGCTCTATTCCTGTGGAGGTATTTATGTACTTTCTACGTTGTATAGACGTTGTGGAAATCTGGCTAGGGTCACCGACTTTTGGTGCAATCAAAATAGACAGTTGCCCGGACTTGAGGTATACTAAGAACTTCGTTTTCAAGCTATATCTATGTGTAGCAGAGGAGCCGGTTACTAATTTGTCTATTATTCAGCTTACCTGCTAAAAACATTTTAGACTACGAATAATATCTTATATATAATATATATATTATGATAATACACTATATTCGTCACAAATAGTGACTATTGAGTAGTACTTAGCAACGGTCGCCGGCGGCGCAACCTTACGAGACAAATGTTCCGTGTCATTCCTAATTCCCATTTTTCCTTTAGGGCGGCAAAGCTCCTATGATTCTGGGATTTTGGTTATTCAAGAGCGCAAGAGATCGCTTCCTACCAGGTGATGCACTCGTTTGGTCGACGGCCTGTTTAAAAAAATTCCTCTGTTAATTCGGTCAACATGAAATAAAGTATGATGAGTAGTAATGAGTATTGAGTAAATTATGAACTCAATACTGATAAACCATTAATTGACTTCCGAAGCTGCCGCGGGAACCCGTACATCGGCTGTAGACACAACTGTAAACATGAATATACGTAGACAAAGCCCATACAAAAATTCAAATATAACGTAAAATATATAATTATAATACTGCTTGGTATGAACAAGCTTATAGAAATGCATACAAAAATTAAAAAAAGCAAACAATAAAATAACACAGTATCCTGTGCGAACATTGTGATTTCTGCGCAATAGCGAAGGTATGGATAATAATCCATACCTTCTTATTATCTATTTAACCGACTTCAAAAAAAGGAGAAGGTTAACAATTCGTCGGAATCTTTTTCTTTTATGTATGTTACCCGATTACTCGAAGACGCCTGGACCGATTCGAGAAATTCATTTTTTGTTTAAAAGGGTATACTTCCCAGGTGGTCCCATTGGCACCAAGTCAGGATCTGATGATGGGATCTCAGAAAAATCGAGGGAAACCTTAAAATTTTATAGAGGCGCATAATTTGTTTTTCATTGAAGTCGGTGTACTTTTTATGAATTAAAAAACTTTTTATACATCTCGCTCGGTGATTACAAAGCGTTAGGACTGAGCATGTAACGAGTATTCTCGGGGAACATTGTGTCAGTCAGTTCATCTACAATGAAACGTAAGAGTCACAGTAGACAAATACATTGTCATCTTCATTGCTATTATATTTTTTATGTATAATAAATGCTTCTCATGACTGAAAAACTGTTCACACATTTTATAATGCTTTAAAAATTAATCTAAGTGCAAAACATGTTTAACAGCCTCCATGGAGCAGCGGGCAAGCAGCTGGTTGTGTTACGGGAAGCCGTGGGTTCGATTCCCGCAGACAGATGTTTGTTTCCAGCTGAGTGTTGAGGGGTCGTAGTCCCACGACACAGGTTTGACTTTGAATGGCGTCATGACTCTGTGTGTGACTTTTGGGTGTATTTATTATTTATTTATTTATTATGTTTTTCCAGTATAAGTTGGTTCGCAAACAATGTATACTACTTTATTTAAATATTTTTTCATAGTAATAACATTAATCCGATATATAATCACATACCATTCATCATGCGCACCGCTAGAGAGTGGAATTCTTTGCCGGAGTCTCTATTTCCCGAAAATTATAACCTGGGTATATTCAAGTCAAGAGTAAATAGGTATCTTCTAGGCAAGCGTGCTCCACCGTAGACCACATCATCACTTACCAACAGACGAGACAGTGGCCAAACACAAGCCTAATTCGATAAAAAAAATATATAGAAGGCGTTAATCTTCCAGTTAGTAGTCTTTACGTACTACCTTTAAAATCCTTACAGAGAATCCTCAATTACGTATATTTCTTCAAGATATTTTCTGTTAACGCAAAAGCGAGCTATATGTTTACCAAGAATACATACATTACTTCGAAAAAGCTGTGAGCCCTAGATTTCAGCAATCCATTTTCCTATTCACAAGGCGCTAAGCTATTACCGCTTTTTTACTTTTTAATTCATAACTGGAAATGGCAGTGTTCATAAGTCCTTTCAAATTTATGTTATCTAGAATATATGATGTACATTGTTCATACATTATTACATAATACACATTAGTGCCCAAATGTACCTTTATTCTATACTAGCTGTTGCTCGCGGCTCCGCCCGCGTGGAGGTTATTTTTAGGAGCAAAAGTATACAATCCAAGGAGTTGTCTTCTGCACTGAGGCACCTATAGTAATCGTCCTGACTCTCAGGTGTTGTGCCTGAACCTTGAGATTGCATTAAAAGAATACCTCATAAGTTAAACCCTCACTTCGCCCCTTTTAGGGATGATTTGGTAAAAACGTTGGAAACACGTATTTCTTTATTTCTTACCAAAAGCCTAAATATCAATTTTCAGATCCCTAAGTTGAGGTATTACGGATTGCCCATACAAACTTGCAACCTCTATTTCACCCCCTTTAAGATAATTTTTTGAGACAAAAGATACCTTATGTCCTTCCCCAGAAATAATCTATCCCTCTGCTGAATTTCATTAGGATTCTTTTACCCGTTCAGTCATGAAATGGTAACAAACATACAAACAACAATATTAATTTTGCTTTGCGCTCCTCGATAAATGGACTATCCAACACTAAAAGATTTTTTTCAAGTCGAACCAGTAGTTCCGCGCGTTCAAATAAACAAACAAACTCTTCAGCTTTATATAACTCACGAACCTGCTTTATTAATAATAATAATAATAAAATGAACATATAAAGAGCAATAGAGGCAAGATCAATGCCTGGCAACATAAATCCCTCCATGGGAGACATCGCCTAGACTTGCAGCAACCCCATGTCGACATTAAGGCGTCGAACGCTTGGCTGCAACGAGGCGAATTGTTCCCAGAAACCGAGGGATTTATGATTGCCATACAAGATCAAATCATCGACACTAAAAATTATCAGTAGTACATTATCCGCAGACCCAACTTCCAAGACTCATGTCGACGATGCCACAGCGCATCCGAGACTATCCAACATATTACTGGTGCCTGCAGATCCATAGCCCAGACAGATTATAAACATCGTCATGACCAAGTCGCCGCAATTATACATCAAAATTTAGCACACAAACATAAATTAATTACAGAAAAAATTCCATACTACAAATACAGACCGGAGGCTGTTCTTGAAAACACTGAATTTAAATTGTATTGGGACAGAACAGTTATAACAGATAAAACGATATACAATAATAGGCCTGACATAGCTTTAATAGATAAACAGAATAAAACAGTTTTCCTTATCGATATAGCCATATGCAATACACACAACTTAGTCGCAACACACACAGAAAAAATTGCCAAATACACCGAACTTGCAATAGAGATTAAAACACAGTGGCAAATGAGCCACGTCCGCACTGTCCCAATCGTAGTTTCTAGCACAGGAGTTATTTCCAAGTCCCTCCACACTAGTCTCAGCAATCTACACATCAATCCATCGACGTATTTGCTGTTACAAAAAGCAGTAATTCTCAACACGTGTCGTTTAACACGTAAATTTTTAAATTCTGAAGATATGTAGACTCGCAATATAATGCACTTGGCTTTGGCCCGTGCTTCTTGTACCCTTCTTGGTAAGGAGAAACATATTTGTTAAGCACTATAATAATAACTTTAATTTTTCTCTCACAATATCCATAAATAAATTTTAGTTAGTAATTTCAGTTTGAACAATGGTACACATTTAACATAGGTATATATATATTGTGGGAGACTGGTGCCTAAGTTAGGCTCGTGGCCTGTGTTTCAGGACACCAGGTTCCCACCCCTTTACATTTAGCGCGCTATCAGAATGTTATAATGTATCGTACGATATTTCATAGTGCTACTATTTTATATCTAGGATAAGTAAGCGAGACGAATGTTAGTAAATGTGTAGTATGGGTGAATGTGTGAGTGTGTGAGTGTGTGGGTTGTGTGAGAGTGTGTGATTGTGTGTTTAGGTTTCTATAAGGATATGTTCAGTATTATTATAATTTAATTTTAGAAGCCAATCAGTTAGCCTCTTTTTGCAAATGTTCCTTGTGAGACTAAAGATATTCAACACCTTATGAACTTTATTGTATAAGTAGCCACCTAGGTAGCAAAAGAAACGTTTTGCAAAAATAGTTTAGTGACGTAGACGATGGCGCTCCACTGGGTCATATCGTCTTTTCCCTCTAGACAGTTTTAAATTATAAACCAAGAGAGTATGCTGTTTCAACAGAACATGTAATATGAATAGTTGACGCACAGTTAGGACTTTATTTTCTTTGTATAACTGTTCAGTGGGGTAGCGATACGGTCGAAAAGACGACACTTTAAGTATAGCTCTTTGGGTTCTTTCTATTTCTATTAGGGTACTTTTCGGAGCTCCACCCCAAGAGGTGATGCAGTAGCATATTATAGATTGAGCAAGTGCATAGTACACAGATTTCATTATATTTGTATCGACTACAAGTCTCAACGTTTTGAACACATATATAAGTTTCCGTAATCTGTTACAAAGAGTGGTTATGTGGTCTTGAAATCTTAGGTTTTTGTCTATAGTTATTCCCAGGTATTTCACATTCTCAGCTTTAGTGAGTGGTTCGCAGTTACAATTACGGGTGAGTGGGTTTGAACAAGAGTGAGCTACAATCGTATAAGGTGAATGTATAAGTATAGAAGTAGGTATAGATTTTAATAAATTACTCGTATCGTATGTATTCTAAAGTTTAATATACACACTTGTCCCGAGATAAATGGTAGGTACATGTTGCATATTTTGCAAGTATTACCTGAAAAATAAAGAAAATCCAAAAAATATTCAGTGTTAATATTGCAGACAAAAATCTGGATATTTCCTGAAGGAACAAGGAATGCTAAGGGTGGCAAGTTTCTAAAGTTTAAAAAAGGAGCGTTTAATATAGCTGTTCAGGCGCAAGTTCCAATCATACCCATTGTCTATTCTCGGTACTACTTCATCGATTCAAAGAAACATATTTTCAATAAAGGTAAGATTTCATAATATTTTTTTGAGATATCTAAACAGAAAATAAAGACTGCCTCGGTGGCGCAGTTGTAATTGCCCATTCGGTGCGACTGCTGTGCTGAGGTCTCGGGTTCAATCCCCGATTGGGCAAATTGATATTGGGTTTTTCTATCGAGCAATTCTCAGTATTAGCCCGGAGTCTGGAAATTGTGCCCAGTACGGCGATAGGCTCGCCGCCTAACACACGACAACAATTATGGGACCGAAAACTGGGTGTACTGGTTACACCTCTGCCTATCCCTTCGGGGATTACAGGCGTGAGTGTGTATGTATATATGTATATCTAAATAGGTGAAGATCTGTACTGTACTCACTTCAATATGTAGAGATGTAATATTGGAATCAACACTAGGAGTATTTAGGTACAAGTAAATTTATTACTGGTACTAATTCAAAATTGATAGAACATAATAGATTTGTAACGCTGTTTTAAGATACTATTGATACTTGTCAAAACTGGGTGGCCAAGTTTAAAACATCAAGTTTTGTTTGTGGCGACGCGTGTACCTACCTGCTTTTTCAGGCCGCATCATAATGCAATGTTTGGAACCGGTGCCTACAGGCGGTCTGACAATAGACGACGTACCAGCGCTTACCGACAAGTTGCAAGGAATCATGACTGAGGCATACAACAAGCTCAATAAAGAAATATTGGATGGACTCCCATCAGATTATCATCATATACAAACTGATTGAAATGTTAGAATAACACAGATGCCGCAACTTACTACAGTTTTATTATACTGCAGCTGCATGTTTAATAAAAAGATTTACTGTTTATTTATAAATGTGTGTACTTATTTATCTCTAAAAAATAAAGTTATGATAAATGTGTTAATATAAGGAACTAGCTATCTGTGACTCCACCCGCTTGGTAAAGTATTGTTTACAGATGAAACATTTCACCCCCTTGCTCACTTAGAGGTGTAGAGTTATTATATAAGCTGAAAAACGTCATATAATGTTAACTGTGCATAATAATACGCTACTTTTACGCCAACTTCTCTTGTAACTTACTAGCTACTACCTCCTTTGCTTCAGACCAGCCACGCCTAGCCGTACGCCAGTTTCTATATGTAGGAAGAAAATACAAGATTTATGGATTTTAATACGAGGTATCCGATCACTGTGATCTTTGTACAGTAATTATGTATAAACGAGATTTCTGCTCATATGCAAAAACAACATTTTGCGCTTTGCGTAGATTTGTAATACAAGAAAAAAAACATATGCAATCATGGGGACAGAAGTAAAAACTTAAAACTTTGGAATTACCTACTGGGTTCTTTTTTGAAACAGCGTCCATGAAGTAATAGCTTTTTTTGTTTATGATTGCTTCTTAATAATTATAGAACTTAATAGGCGTAATAATAATAATACTATCCCTGTATTAAACATTGTCCCACTGCTGGGCACAGGCCTCCTCTACTAATGAGAGAAGTTAGGCCTTAGTCCACCACGCTGGCCTAATGCGGGTTGGTAGACTTCACATACCTTCGAAATTCTTATAAGAATTCTCAGGTATGCAGGTTTCCTCACGATGTTTTCCTTCACCGTTAAAGCAAGCGATAATTTAACACATAACTTTAGAAAAGTCAGAGGTGTATACCACTTGGGTTTCGAACATACGACTTTCGTCTTGGCAGTTCGTACCGCAACCAACTAGGCTATCGCTGCTTTTCTTGCTTTAAAAGGCGTGCTTATGTCAAAAGTAAAATAATCTTTGCGTGGCGGTCACGCGAGTTCAGTGCCTTTTCCCCATCCTAAAAGTCCCCAACGTGCTTAAAGAAGTTTTCACTTCAAAAATAGTGCGTAAAAAGAATATTAGTGATCCAAAAAAACTAGACGATTGAGTATAATGGAACCTATAGTTTTTTTTATCCTGGCACGGCAAAGTGACCACACTGCCCCTGATGGTAAGCGCAAGATATAATTTATTTTACGTTTTATAATTAATTTATATAGAAGTGGACACAATACTAACTGCCAAACTATGACCAAAATGAGTGAGGAATCGAGCTCATGAGGCGCTGCACGCTGGTCTAACAACCCGGGCCGTGCGTCGCACCAAGAATAGCTGCGGTTAGTAGCGGGTAGGGTAGCGGTTTGACTATAGTAACAAATACGTTGTAAATACATACATATATAATTTAAATTATTATTGTTATAAAGAATTTATCTAACTAGACGTTTCTATATTTTGGAAATTAATAATTAATTTCGCGTTATTTTTTTTTTTTAGTTTAGTGGTATTGTGTCTCTAATCACTCCGTGCGGCACGCGTCGCTTCTTATCTACTATAAATATACCTAGTATATTCCTTGCGAGTTGCGTGAGCGTGTGCGGCGTCCATTTTACTAAACCCGCAGTCCTTAAAGGATACGTCAAAGTCATGGCAGAAAAATAATTCTGTAATCTTCATTGATATATAGAAGGTAATTTTAAAATGGGAATCTTTTGACAATCACTTAGGTTTATTTCATGAAATCAACGAAATAAAAAGATATAAATTGTTTTAACAAGTTTATAATGTGTAAATTTCCGTAGTAGTCAAAACAAATACCAATGGGTATTTTTTTTGTAGGTACCATAAGAAATTAAGAATCTATGAACATCCTATGCCAGAAATATCTAATATGTTTGACATAGGCAATGTAACAAGCTATGCTACAGATGTTTACAAACTATCTAGAGCAGCTGAAACGCTGCAGAAGTGTTTTCTTGTGCTTGCGGTTCATTTGTTTATTTTATTTTCCTTTGTTTTCCGTTAAATAATTAAGCCAATTGTTTAACGAAAACTAAAAGACGAAGAGATTATTATTTAGAGAATACATTTATTTTGTCGAAATGTGGGATAAAATTATTTATATTATTGTAATTACCTTAGTCACTTACGTTTTAAAACAATTATTTTCGGAGACACCTAATTTTATAAAATTTAAATCTAAATTCTTTATATTCTACTTATGGACCTCGTTAACAGCTATTGTGTTATTACCATTCTTCGTGTTTAATCCTAAAAATGTGAAGAACTCATTGTAAGTATTGTTTTATTTTACTATTACTTCTAATAGTAATTAAACAGTGAGTCACCAGACATTTATGGGTTCGTCAGTTTTATCCCGACTAACATTGATAACGTGCTGAATTATATTTAAACACTTGAAAGCGAATATTGTATATATTATATTAGTGGCAGTAGGTACTTTATATTTCTATGTTTATTAGTATACAACAATTTATTCCTGTTTATCGAAATAAGTTACGGTTCACTAAAATCAAAGAACGCGATCTTATCATAAAAATATTCCCTACAAAACCAAACTCTAAATGATAAATATATCAGTTAAAAATTATTGTGGCTCCTGTTATCATAGACATCTAATTAAACAGATAAATTTTCACACACAGCTAAAATAAATTGCTTCTCATAGGTAGATATCATAAAAGTATGCTGCATATTTCAGATTTGCTTCACAAATAGTGAAACATGTAACGAAAGTCATTGAAATTAAATGGCACTTGAGGAATGGGAGAGTGTTGGCTGAGGACCGAGGGGCAGTAGTAGTGTCTAACCACCAATCTTCTATCGATATTCTAGGTCAGTAAAGGATTGACCTGATACCCACACTTTATCATGTCACAAGACTTTCCTTTAAAAATATACATCGTTGAACATCATCTGTCCGGTCACATCTGTATTTTTAGTATTAAAAATGTAACTAAGTATATTTATCCAATAAAAAGCCTCCATGGGGCAGTTGGCGAGTAGCCAAAGGCTGTGGGTTCGATTCCCGCTCTGAGACAAATGTTTATGTTACAGACAGATATTTTTCAGGTCTGGGTGTAGTGGGACCAAAGTCCCTCGTATTTCTTGATACCCATGATACAGGTTTTACCTAGTGTGGAGTCAGAACTATGTGTGTGACTGTTAGGTGTATTTATTTTATTTATAATATTTTCTATGGTAATAAAAACATAAATATATTTTTAAAATAATCATGTTGTAAATAAGATACAAGGCTTTAGAAAATAAATCTACATTACATGTGCAGATGGTCTAGGTTAATTGGCAATTGTGAATCAATTGCTTGCTTCAATTGGATTCATTGATACACATTATACAACTGGCTTATGACATGTTTTTTTAACATGAGAAATGATTTATTAGGGAAAACAAATATTATTTTATAATTATATAAAGTATTTATGTTCATGTGTTAAAATAAAAATAATTTTATGTTATAAAATAGAAATAAATTTTTTATTAACAATTCTTTTTTCTGACAGTATTTAAAAGAATATGATTGATAATTTCCCCAATTTTTTAAAAGTGTCTAAGCTATTTATTTAAATTTAGAGAATTTTCTAGAAATATATATTTATAATGATCATGACCTTCACTAAATACCAAGTGACCATCAAACTGCAACAAACAAACTCAATTCCTAGATAACTAATTGATATGCCAAACACTGATGATCCCAATGGCGCACCTGTTACTTGTACAAAACAATTAACACACATTTTAATTAATCAGGCAACATATTCCATCATAATTGATATCTTAATGTCAATTCTAATTGACACATCTAATATAGTTTACTCCTGTTGACTACTACCTAACAAACTATAGTGACAAAACAAAATTTATTTTAGTTTTAAAGTACAGACTATTATAGATATACGGTCTTATTCATAATGAGTTATCGGAGCTTTAAAGGCCGTTAATAGGAAGCTTGTTAAAAATGTTATTCATAATGGCTCAATAGATATAAAACGCTCAACATTTTTTAAGACGAATAAGACCGCTAGAGTTTATGGGCAATATCTTAGAAGTGACACTGACTGTAAATAAAGATAATTTGAAGCAAAAATAACCCTTAGAAATCTAATTATGTATCTTAATAAATATACATTTTTAATTCAGAATTGTAAGAAAGTCCTTCAGTATGGAATAGTAAATAAAAATATAATTATTTATTCAGTAAAAGTTTAGTCAGTCAGATTACAATAGAAGTGATAATAAATAAATAACACCCAATGGTCATGTAGTCCTGACCCCAAAGTAAATTAAATAATTGCACCTAAAATGTTTGAACAAGGGCAGTACAAAGATGTAAAGAGGGATGCGAAATAAGACAAAATATTTGTATACTCATTTAAAAAGCAATTGGACTATTTCAAAGAATAAACAATTTCAAAAATTAGTTAAATTATTATTTTTATTTACATGTTTGTTTATGTATATATTATTATTGAATAATATAATGTTTTTTTTGTTTGTTATATTTATAATAATTCTTCAATGATTCTTACAGTAATTTATATTAATTATTAAATTTTGATAAGGTTATTACAACCAAAGGAATTGTGTTACATAGAGCTTTCTCCACTGACTATAAATATTTTATATGTTCCAGGTATGTTTAACATATGGCATGTAGTTGATAAAGTGGCCGCAATAGCAAGAAAAGAAATATTTTATGTTTGGCCTTTTGGACTGGCAGCATACTTAGCTGGAGTAGTATTCATAGATAGAAACAACTCTAAGGATGCTTACAAACAACTGAATATTACTTCTCAGATCATGATTAAAAATAAGGTGGGATTATGTTTACAAACACTCAAGTTAATTTGGAAAAGTACTGATAATATTTATATGTATTTGTCATTGCAGTTATTTATGTAAGAGAATAAAAATACACATTAAAATTAAATTGTCATTGAATTACATACTCTGTTAAAACATCCGTCACTAACATTATGTTATTTGAAACATTTGTAGATGTATATAAAGTGTTATTGTGAATGTGTGATGCGATAAGAAATAATGTATTACAATTAACTATATGTTGTTTCTATTTGAGCAGTTTATGATTATTTCATATATAAATTACAGACAAAGATTTGGTTGTTCCCTGAAGGAACAAGGAACAAGGATTTTACCAAGTTATTACCTTTCAAGAAAGGAGCATTCAACATTGCCGTGGCAGCACAGGTACCGATTGTACCAGTGGTATACTCGCCATACTACTTTATCAATAGGAAGAAATATATATTTGATAAAGGTAAATAAAATAATACACATAGAAAAAAATGCATGCTTTTTCAACAGTTAACATAAGCAGCGATAGCGAGAAGTGGTCAAAATTATATTGTCGAGCCAAACCTCACCAAGGGTCGTCCAAGGTGGGATCGAAAAATCGCCAAAATTGCCTCACGTAATTAATGGATGCCCCCTTACTATAACGGTGAATGAAATAATATTGAGGAAACCTTATCTGAGAATTCTCTATAACTTCAAAAATATGTAAAGTGTTTAAAATATGGACAGCTTCATTTAAATACATATCTTATTTATCAACCCCCTCCCCCCCTACGCGGACCCCCTTTATCCCCACCCCGCGCCCCGTGCCTGTTTACGGTTACAATTATATACACCCGCGCAGCATTTACAATACAGTCGCTACGCGCAAGGCGTGGGCATCACAAATTGAGAATACTTTATTATAAGGTCAAATTTATTATTCAAATAATAAGTGGTGGGTATCCATGGAACTAATTTTAAACATAAAACATAGACGGACTAATATCAGTTATCAAAACTGTTGGTTAATTTTATGGGACTCAATACAGTTGCAATTAAATTAAATTGCACCAAGAAATTAAAGCTGCAGAAAATAAGCAATGATTTGATTCCCTTTTATCATGTAGTCAGTTAAATCTAATATACCAATAAAAAAATATGAAGTTACGGATGATTGTTTTGAATGGAAAACGCATAGCTATTATGAACATAGTACTACATATAAAAGTATTAATAATAATATATTGGCAATACAATTATTTGGCATTGTCCACGGTTGTCAACCTCGAACGCACGTAACTTTTTCAACCAATACATATATAGATTGCTTCGGATAATGTTTATAATTAGATCACATTTTTTTTAATATTATATATAAACATGTGCGATATGACTGCTGCACTGATATCTCTGGTCTTTGTCTATTTAGAAATACTCAGTATCAGCCCGGAGTCTGAAATTGTGCCCGGTATGGCGATAAGTCCTACCACGTTATAGGACCGTAATAAATTCGGCGAAAAGTGGGTGTACTGGTTGGATCTCTGCTTACCCCTTTAGGGATTATAGGCGTGAAAGTATATGTATGTATGTAAATAAATATTACGCGCATAGTTCAAAATGGAGCTTCAATAACATTTCTAGATTATCATGTGCAATAAACTAATCCTTACATGAGATCTGCTAACGTAGTGATCAAAACATTTTATTTTGATTGGGTAATTTCCGTGGTTGTTAAAAAACAAAAAATACCCTGGCTACAAAAAAAACAATAAAATATTTTAATCCATTCGCTGTATAAAAGTCTGTAAATATAGTAAGTAGTACAAACGAATTGTTAAACAGTTTTTTTAAACTTCGAATCAATTTTATTAGTGGATCAAACTATCGATACACGATTTTTTTTAACTATAAAAACCTTCAAAAACTCCTCCGGAACAGAATCTCAGCCAATGCCTCGACATCTCAGGTTTTTGTATGAGCGCACAGAGCTAAAACCGTCATTGTCATTAGCGTGGGTGGAATCTTTGAAATTCAGTAGCGCCGTTTTTGACAGCAAATACGCGGACACATTAAATATTCTTCCCGTTTATTGTTCATGAAGAGAATGCCATGAGTTCCGTGCAGCTCGTTTGAAAGTGAAAGGAAAATGTTTAATACAGTTTTATAATACACGGCATTAACGCATACAACCGCATAAAAAACAATGTACAACTATAAAAAATGTAACAAGGTTACAAAAAAATATTTAAAAATGAACGCGAAAAAAGGACCAATGATTGTTTATCAAAAAAAAGTTCTACATAGGATGCAGGCGAAATAAATCTTAAAAATCTATTTTCCATATTAAATCTATAGGAAATTTTAAATTTGATGGACTTTTTAAAATTAATATTACCGAGAGCAAAAATTTTGCTAGATGCTTTTTTATAACACAAGTAACGAGATTTCAAAAAGAATAAAAAAAACATAGTTTTATTTTGAAACATCCTAATAGGATCAGCAGAATTTTAAGGAGTTTCTTGAAACTCGACGAATTTTTTAAGATATACCTATCGTCCACTTAAATTAAAATGCCATGATTTTTCTTTATTTCTTTCGAATTCCACTTTATTTCTGGCACGGCAAAGTGTCCACATGTTAGTATGGGAACGTACCCATACTTGTATGTCCAACGTTCGTGACCCATTTTAATATATTTTCATAAATATGGTTTTAAATCATTTTTTGCTAAGAGAATGTTAAAAATATCGTCCCGGCCATATGTGCGTCAGCGTTGCCACCTGTGAGTTTAAAAGGCGCTAAACGCTGCGTTATATTCAATCGAATAGTAAAGCCGAGTAATAGAATTTAAACGTCCATTGCCCATATAAATAGGGTAGTTTCCTGTGTTCAATTTTGTACATTATTTGATATGCAACCAAATATAATACGCAAAAGAAACCCTTTTGCGAAAACAGAGTCAAAATTGCTTGAAAATTGAGGTCACAATATTTATTTTAAATATTGGTATGAGCAAAAATGGTTTCGTAGTGGAAACAAATCACTATCTCCCTCGCACACGGCACAGAAACGGCCATTCCGAGAACCGTGACGTCACGGGACATATGCATCCTTTTACTATCATTTGACACTTACCTTTACTTATTTTTATTTACTTATTTTTTTATGATCAGATTTTTTCGATAAAATTCGATTGTACGTTTTAGGTAATGTATCTTGTTGATTAAATTAATAAAAAAAAACAAAAGTGTGTGTGCAATTCACACAAGGTAGAAGTGAAACTTCAGAAAAGTTACCTACGAGTAATACGCAGGCACATACACGCGTATTCACACACATACTAAGTACTTACTACTAAAATATTTCAAAACCATTAAAGAACTACGTCAATAACAGTAACCGATTCGATTCCACTCGATCCCACTCTCTCTTAGGCTTAGTCCTATAGTGTTTGTCTCTTTTTACTGTAGCTTTTTCGTTTCATCGAGTTCATAACAACGATTCTAAAGAAGTTTCACTTCAAAAAAATCCTGTCAACTACTCTATTGCAGGTCATGTGATCATCCAGTGCCTAGAGCCGGTGAGTACACAAGGCCTGAGCATGGAGGACGTGCCCGAACTCATCGACCGAGTGCGCAACATGATGGACTCCGCATACAAAGAACTTTCTAAAGAAGTGCTGAGCGTGTTGCCGCCGAGCTACCCGCTCGCCACTGTCGACTGATGTCTCATCGAGGATCAAACGGTACCACCTAATTAGTTTAGTCGACGTAACGATGACAATTTCAGATATCGATGGCTTATTTATCAAACTTTGTAACTCCATTTCGGAAAGAGAATAAATTGTTTATTTTTATATATTATCAATATTGGTTCACGTATTTTTATAATACAGAAATTCATGTTATAGTGGAATAACTGATCATATTTTATTATCTTTAGCATACCAACAGAATAATTATATACTAGTTAAATTACACATTGTCATACTATTATTAAAAATACAATGTGATTAATCAAATCATAGGCATGCATGACATTTAAAAATATAAAAATGAACAATTTTTTTTTTCCTAAACGGAGTTAGGAAGTTTGATAATAAGCCATCGATATACGTCTGTCGTTGTTTCAACCGTATTTTGTCATATACAGCATGTCACAAAATAACACACACCCCAATTGGAACATACAGTAACAATAGTAATACATACACTGAAATTGTACTGTGGTTAACTTAAGTATTGCTTACGTATAAAGCTATTATTTGTATAAACCTTCTTGGGTTTAGTCGTGATAGATTTTACAATTGAGTTGAATTACGAGTACGGATCACAAAACATGTACAACAGCAATAATGGCGGGAAAAAACACAAACTGACAAGTGTTCGTTCTGAAATAGTTATGTCCTCTACATAAAAAAAATTGTTGCTAAGTGATTTTGTTTATTGTTGCGTTTAAAAAGGCTTTGTCATCTAGATAATGGTTCAAATTGGTTTGTTTGAACTGTTTTACGATGGTGACTATTAATTACTTAGTTCCCATTATTTTTGGGAAGATTATTTTATTATTTTTACCTATTTTAAAAACTACTGAAGTTTATTGAGTAGAACATTTTTATACTTACAGGGTGTGTGTTAAATATGTTACATGTTGTACAAACGTCAATGCGGTTTATGCAAGCTTCATATAATAAGTGGATCTATTCAAACTTTTCTATGTATTGCAAAATGAATATGAGACTATGAGCAAAGAATTTAGAAAACAATATTTTTAAAAACATTAATTTTAAAGTTAAAATAGTTTTACTCGTATTTTGTCATCGCCATTTTAGTTTTTATATGTTGCATAGAAATTGTATTATTTTTTGAGTCAATTTTAAGTACCAAATGTCGCACGTGAAATTTTATTGCGTAATGCCATATTAAATAATTTTAGTTATTTCATAAACATTCCGTACACATTCAAAATTGGTGCTTAAGATTGCTAATTTGACAAAGAACTCGTCTCAAAATATGTTATTTTTGCATTAACCTTCGTATTCGTGACAGATTGCGCCACCATTTATGAGTCTGCTTATATTATTTTTTTAGGAATTAGCTTTACATAATTCATTAGGTCATTAGGTTATTTTATTAGGTAATTTTTTGTCTAGAAGTTATTTAAAGTATTATTTGGTGTTCGATGAGTCAGGAACATTCAGTTTAATCAGTATTGTTTACATCCTAATTAGGGATCACTAGAGTCCAAATACTATTCCTAATATTAACGAGCGCTATAAGACAAAAATAATAAGGAAAAACTAGCTTTAGTTACTATTCGTATCAGAAAAACAATAACAGATATGAGTCGTATAGAACCAAAGTCGGCAAAGTAGGTTATTGGGCAAAAATTAAAAAAAAATATGGTATAAAATTCAATTCGGAACTGACTATTGGTACGTTTTATAGTCAAAGACGGCCATAAACCCTTCTAAAACCCAAAACAAAAGTTGCTTTAGAACCAAAGATGACAAACATCCAAACCTCAAAATCATAGTCGGCAATTTTTTGCTGCTATCAACCAATCAGAAGCGTCTGTCAAGTCAACAACCCTATTCGTCATGAAGTGAGGGACAAACTAGCCAGGCGTATTGTAGCAAAGACAGCCATCTTACCCTTAGTTGGGTTCAAAGACAGCAATTTTGTAAAACTCTAAACCAAAGTTGGCAATCTAGTAAATTAAATTAGATTTTGCTTTTCGTTTCTATACGACTCATATATGATAAACTGGGATTAATTATTAAAGATAAGATTCAATAAGATAACATCCATCGAGATAACTTGAAGAGATATTCATTTATCAAAATTTATGAACATAACATTTTACGCACTATCGCACTTAAAATCAACGTAACTAATTATATTGGTTATTATAATTTTTCTGCTATTGTAATATGAGGTGAGCAGGTCATCAAAAGTGCATTAGTATGCAATGTTCATCCTTTTGAATAATGCGTATTGTGCAATGGCTATGTCAGTTTATCTTGTCTTGTTTATTGTCATGGCCTATTGCAGTGGTGCGTTCGGTGCAGAATATAAATTTACGAGGCCATACATTTCAGTCTGATATCAACGTATTATTTAACAGTGTTTGATTGGTTTATAGATGTTTTCTTTAATCAGGGATAATTCCAATTTACTTTTTGAGCTAATTTTATTTCTTAGTATAATAACGTCAAATTTTACAAAAACCTTAAGTTTATTTTTATCTCAAATTTCTCTACATCTAAAAGTAACCTATCAAGTTAATTTTGTAGCTTATTGGTGCTAATATAATTCCACAATACCTGATTCGATTACTTGCGCTTTTGGATTTAATAATAATTATAAAGAAGCTTTTACTTTAATCGTGCACTAAATCTTATACAAAAAATTAAACCGGGAAGCCATTTCAGTATTGTATAACTTCCACAATAACCCTAATAGAGAGATTTATCCTGCTCGATAAGAAGATGTCTAATAATTTTTGCCATATGATAAAGTAGACTTCTTAAGGCTGTCTCCTACGCCAAATTTTATAAATTACTTTGATCCCAAAGAAATTTATGAGAAATCTGTCGGGTCCTATCGCGATCATTTCGCCGCCTAGTCGTAGCTTAAAAATGAATTTTATGATTGTGCATAAAATAAAATCGATTAATATTGAAATATGAGGAAAAATATGTTTTTTTGTATGTTAGATTATAAAATGAATTCTAAATCTTTGTGTGATATCTATACTATATTATGTAAAAAGGTAAAATTTGTTTATTTGTTTCTAAGGGGTAATCTCTGGAACTACCTAACTGATTTTATAAATTCTTTCACTAATAGAAAACTGAACTACCCGCTTAAATTAATTGCACTTTCCTGGATGTTCGGGTGACCATATTGTATAAGTACACAGAGCTCAAGTTGTCAAAATTATTTCATGCACAACAGCCCTAAAAGTGCTCTTAGTAAATTGTTTTAATCTAAATTAAAATATTACCTTTGTGAAAAAATATAATATAATTTTGCTAACAGATGGTCAAAGAATAAATTCTGCATTGTATTATTAGATTTATTTAAATTATGCGTCCTATTTTTTAAACTTAAAATTCCTAAGTGCCAGTAAGAGAAGTATGTTGATTTTTTTAATCATGTGATAATTGAATAAAAATTAACAAAAAGTGCAATACGGTAATATGTAGTCGTGGAATAAATTTTATATAAAATGATTATCGATTTCATTTTTAAACCGCGCATCATAAATTCCTATATGAACTAAATATGAATTGATATTATAAATAACGACTTAAATATGCTATATAAAGAAATAGACATAATAATATGTTTAACCTCCATTTTTGATTTATAAACTCTTTAAGTAGGTAATAAAATATAAATGCGTTGCACTAAATCATATATAATTAGAATTGATATGAATACGATGAACTTGACTTTTAGAATGCATTTCGTTTATGATTTTAGATGATCACTTACGAAACTTTGGTGCAGAGATGCATTATTAACGCTACAAAGTAATATTTAGGTCAAGTACAAAATTAAATGTTTTTGTAATATCGAATATCTTATTTTAATCGAATACTCACCTACATGCCATGAAAGCTTAGCTTATTTAGTCTTTAATATTTGATTAGTTTCGCCGTGTACGGAACAGTAGAGACGGTTAATTCTATTTTTTTAGTTATAATCAATATTTTACTATTGGAATTATAATAGATATTAGTTATGACTATATTAATTACTCTTAATTTAGTTTCGTAATTATTTTATTATGTATAATTATTGTGTTAAGATGTAGAAATATTAAAACACGCTTATAAGTGACATAAAATTGGTCGAATGTTGTATTGTCGCCTAGTCAGTTGTAATATTTCTTAAAACTGTTTTACTTTTAGTTGTACAATGTTAGGACTCTCACCACGCATCCGCTATCTTTAAATACAGGGGAAATTACATTTATTCTGTAATTACGACCCTAGTATCGAGTGTCATTTTATGAATATACTTGTCGTACTTTTTATACTATTACATCGGTATAGGTTTTCTAATCACAAATGGCGCCCATAGTACTGACTCTTAAAACTCAGTTTTGTGTATAATAGGATTCAAAATTGCATGTGCCGTCATTTTGATTAAGAAATTTAACTTGCCACCCCTGTTTAAAAATGTAAGGCGTGGTCGCACTTAATTAAGTAAAAATGAGGTTTGCATTATTTCCTATTGGAATATTCCTAGAATCCAAAGTTATCTTTTAGAAAAAAAACGTAAAATAAAACATTTATAGTAATAATACTGTAACAAACAAGTAATATCTTTAGTCCTAAATGAAAGGACCCGTAGTTTTAAACGGACCTTGGGCAAATAACACACATAGCAGGATCATTGGCCGCTAGGTATTTCGGCATTACGCAAGTGGGACGTTTAACACTTCCATTACGCCGCACATGCCTGGCGCTTTTTTAAATGCGACCTTGTATTCGGCCGGCACACGCATGGCGTTTTTTTAAATGCGACCTTGTATGCGGCCAACACACGCATGGCATTTTTTTAAATGCGATCTTGTATGCGGCCGGCACACGCTTGGCGTGTTTTTAAATACGACCATGTTTACGACCGGCACCCACATGGCGTGTTTTTAAATACGACCATGTTTACGACCGGCACCCACATGGCGTGTTTTTAAATGCGCACCTTGTATGCGGCCTTTTTCTGAACTCGCGCTGTTTTGGTGCGTTGCGAGCCGCATATTTCGCGCCGAAGTGAATATATTAATATTATGATTACATGTGAACTTACCCGCTATCTACACCACTAAGTTCATACGTGAATAATTGGATAATTTGGCATGTTGATATTTTCTGACCGCTCTCGCGAGTTCATGAGAAGAAACAGGTATCCGCTTCCGCTCGATCACCCGTGACAAGCGACATCTCTGCGTATTATTCGCTTTAATCTAACGTGAGCACTATACATGGTGTATTATAAACGTGTACGATGTTTAAATTAATTAATTATGTAGTCCAAACAAAATTAGTTATCAACTTATTTTTATACCAGGATCCTCATTTTCTCTTGAGTCGAATAATAAATACCATACATAAAAAAGAGAGCTGTGTTCCAAATCCATCAATCAATCAAACCATTTACTGACTTGTAAACACTTGTATAAAAATGTATAAATGAAATAAATGTTTAAAATGTCACTATGTAATAATTGTATGTGTACAATTTATTGTTATATATTGTCTGAAAATTTCAAATAAATGTGTTGTATATTAGGGGTATAGTACCTATTTTTAAATAATCCGCAGCCATTGTATTGGCAAGTCTGAACTACGATATCAAAGCTGTATAAGTATTTTAGAAAAAAAAATTTGGGAATATTTCGAATGTTCGATAAAATAGCGACTTTATAAAGGAGTAATTTGACATTTTATTTCAGGCAACACATTCTTACTGAGGTTGCAATATTCTATTCGTTACTTTAAATTAAATATCTGCGCATACGAAGTGACGGCGAAAAGACTGCTCCATAACATTTAAAACTCATAGTCAAGCTGGTATTTGAATTCAATATAATAAAACTATGCGATGAGTCACAATTTGGTAAATATATACACATCTCTTGTCAAAAGATAAAAGAAGAAGCAAGAAAGTTTGCATTGACAGTGACAGTCAACGTGAATGAGATAAAAAACGATTGAACTGTACTGCGTGGGAGGCAGGACGACGGATACTGTCGGATCTGACAACACTCCCTGCCAATGTAATGTCTGCGATGCTTCTCGGAGAGAACAATGATAAGCAGCAGCCTCCTTCTGTGAAAGGTCATGATCAGAAAGAAGGCTGCAGAACGGGATCGGGAAAGAGCCGATCTCCCTCGGATGGCAAAAACCGCCGCGTCTCCTTCTTCTAGGTGAATAACAGTTCACCGGGAAAGCTTATCGATGCTGTCTGTCCCTTGACGAAGTATTACAGCCCTCGGAAGAGATTTAGCGAGTTCTGTTTGGAGGTCCCGAAACTATTCAGTGACGCAGAGACAATCATGAGGTTTCTATATTCTTATAATTCTATTTCGGGAATAATCCGGCATACCCCGTCTTAACCACGGGAATCCCAGAGGATGATCCCATGTAAAAAAAGGCTGACTTAAAAGGTTGAATTTTTATCATCATTGAATTTAGTCTCTTCGCCGTCTTTTCGTTCACCTTGTACTAAACGCGAGAACCTATTTAAATATAATAAAATTTATAGGACTCTAATAATCTTGTACATGTAAGATTTCGTGTGATTCAGCAGACCCTATAATAGAACCCATACTACATATTTTATTTAAAAATCTTAACAGTGTATGTATAAAGATAGTAACTACTTTCGTGGCGGTTCGGGACATAAGTCAATATGAGCTCGTAATGAGTTTACTTTTATAGCTAAGCGCGAAACATTGTCATAAATTATAGTTTTTTTTATATATACTGGCACGGCAAAGTGACCACACTGCACCTGATGGTAAGCGCAGTGCAGTCCAATTAGAGTATAGAGTAGCGAGAGACAATGTATCCTCCGCTACTCGACACAATCATGCCGGCCTGCTTCTCCACACTACGCCATGGGCAAGTAGATAAAGAAGCGGTCGAGGGTCTATTGTCAGATTTATTTTAATAAAGAACAGCTAATTAAATCCGATTATCCCATCGAACCCCCCGCTATCTGTGCGCCCGCCACGAAGGTAGGCACAATCTTATTATGAATTTGAAATAAGATGAAATTTTTCACGCTCAATTTTTTATTAATATTTTATCTTCACCTATTATTATTGGTACCAAATCGATATTTTTGGATTTATCTATTTGTGAAATATTTTGTCGCAAATATTAAAAAATTATTACACAATAAGTATTTTTTTATTTCACAACACCTAACGGTATGTAACGGTAATTATTCTAACATATTATAGGTATATTATAGGTACCTACAATGGACTGCATTCATATTCATTCATTCGTTATTTCATGATATTCAAATTAAACTTCAAAATTGTGTCCCGATGGAAAAAAATCATATAGAACTTATATACAAGATAAGTTTTTGTATACCATAAAGCCGAAACACCCCAATTAGATTTTTGTATAAAAGATCAGATAAATATATGACATAATAATAATAAGGAAAACTCACGGCGGCAAAAATAATGTATCCCGTTTCTTGAACAATGCATGGGCATACGCACGCCGTGCGCTGCTGTTTGTTCAAAATGTCCACCCCTTTCCCTAATACACAAGCGGGCCCGTTTACGCATATTGCGCCGCATTTTTATTAAGCAATAAACAAGGTAACCAGGTTGAAAAAAAATTATATGTTTTTGGGATACCAATATAAAACGATAAAAATTAGTGCATTAATGGATTGAGCTACTGATTCTCAACAAACTACTTTCGGCTTTGTAGTATACTAAAAATAATGTTGTATATGTATATTCTTGACTTTGATTAACAAAATATGATAAGTTTATCTTATTAATTTCTGAAAATGCCTAAGTAATTTATTTTCAAAAGATATCCGATGTGTAGATTATTTTTGTGTAACCCTATAGACGTATTTTGCGTTTAGCTACTGGTGCGCTGTAAGCACTTCGACAGAGTGATTATAAACACAATACCACGAAATAAATGCACTTGTTATTTTAATCTTTACCAACATCCTTTTACATAGATATACATACACCGATTATTCATTAAAAAGATTATTTAAATATATTTATTCTCACAACGTAATGTATATAAATGTATATATGTATATTAAAAAAATCAGCTGATACTCGGTTCAATGACCCCGATTTGAATTAGTGCAGCGATGCGCGTTTGGCAGCTTTTTATTGTGTTCATATTTTATTACTTTTAGATTGAATATCATAGATCCAATATCAATTTCATAGTATATAATACATCAATATATCAATTTCAAAAGAAAATAAACTTAAATAAAAAAGACTATTATCGGTGGCGCAGTTGTAATTGCGCATGCGTTACAACTGCTGTGCTGAGGTCTCGGGTTCGATCCCCAGGTCGGGTAAAGTGATATTGGGTTTTTCTTACTAGAAATTCGTGTGAAAAGAGCAACGCTATAGTTTCTTGCCCGTTCTCTAGCGAGACTGCATTCCGAACTGGCGGTAGAGTGAAAAAATTGACTGAATCTAAATGATGTATAACATTTTATGGATTCAATAAATATTTGATTTTGATTTTAATTTCTGTGCGGACGACCTCTGCCAACACTCACCTTGTGTATCGGTTTAGTTAATCTCTTATCATTCATCCTCTCAATATGGAGGCATCCACCGCAACATATCTTTCTCGTCTCTAGACGACAGTACATATCTCAAAGTGATATTTCACAGATTAGGTAAAAAGAGACTACCATTTCAGTAGGCAATTTATAAATGCGTGATAATAGATAACCTATGTAGGTGTATGTAAATGGTATCACGCAAGTGGCATGATGCTGATTACATCATCGATTGCACGTGGACAGATCCCGAGGTCATTCGTGTTTGTTATTAGATGTACGTAAACATTTATTCCTGTATTATGATTAAGTCAGTTGGTGATAAACTAATGGATATTTTATTAATCTATGATATCAATGTACTTAGGTATTTATTATCTATCACATTCTAAGCGGTTTACGTATAACTCGCCGATTACCATTGGAATTTATTAGGGTTAATACACAATAATATATTCACAATAAATCTGTCACTATTTTATGACAAAAAATATTTTAGGCTGTACGTTACGCAAATCGTAAATAGCACGTTCAGTTCCGAGAAATTCTCAATAAGTTTTCTGGCCCAATCGCTGTTTATATATACTGTTCATATAACGTACAAAACATCTCAAAGAAGTTTATTAACGTATTTTAATCTAAATTGACTTTAAAATTAATAAGTATAATCACATAATATACTTAAGTTTAGTGACATTCTAAAAACGGACCTTGTTCGAGGTTCTTAACAAAAAATTAATTTAATAACATAAAAATGCTGCCTAGTCTTAATAACCCCCACTTTAGCCGCTTAAGACCGGTTAGCGCTAAAATCGAGACGTGATTTATGACCTCTTAAGAATATAAAATCTTTACACAAATAGAAGATTAAAAATGACTTATGTATTGTTAAAAATGAACTGTACTTTATATATTGTTAAGACAGCTGTTGGTTTTCTCAATAAATAAAAAAAAATGTTTACTAAGAAGAAAACGTACAAATATAACAAATACCCATCCATTTAGCAGAGACTAGGAAAAGGTGATCCTGATTTTACGACTTACGTACAGTTTGTTATCAGATATTGACAGCCTCCGTGGCGCAGTAGGCGAGTAACCGGCTGTGTAACGAGAGGCCGTGGGTTCGATTCCCACACCGGGACAAATGTTTGTTGACAGACAGGCATTTCTCGTAGTCCCTGATACCCACAACACAAGACTCGTATCTTAGTGTGGGGTCGGGGCTATGTGTGTGAGGTCAGACTTATGAGTGAATGGATGTCTGCTGTATGAACTGCAACTATTGTATGACTCACGAGACAAGAAGTAAAAACTTACTCTATGCTGCCAGATACCAGCTACTTTATTGCTCATGGAGGGCGCTAATAAGCGCTTTTAAATTTTTTTTGTATCTCTTTAAAACAATCTTATCTCATTTAGTAAATTGGTTATAATGCCCTCATATAGAGTTACCTACTTTATGGATAGAAGTAATAATAACAATTCCCTGTATTTATAATTGCAATGAAACTATTTGATAGTGCGTTAAATTTATTATATAATAAATACATACTTCTCATAAGTTTAGTTCATATATTTTGTAGTCCTTTCTACTAATTATATGTTTATCACAGCTCTATTACACTTGGGTAAATTCATTCAAAGAATGAATGCCTGAAACAAAAACATATTCATCTGAACATTTGTACGACGTATGAATGTCAACAACTCTATACGTTTAGAATTTAGAACACCGCCGTATTCTAGATTAGATTTGAGATATCTAGATTGTTCCTCATTAAATTTGAATTATAAGGTTGAATATCCGAAGTGTATCTGAGAACCATTGTGTGCCTGTCTGAAGGTAAAGGAAAGTAAAATAACTGGATATTACGAAATGGATAATCAAGGTGATAAGCGCAGCGCAGTACTTTATAATAATGATACTACGTAGGACTATTTCGTTTATGAACAGGGGTGATGCTTATCATAAATAAGTGCAATCGATGCCAAGTTAAGTATGCTGAGGCCTGAGAGATAGCCTTGGGCGCACACCTAAATACTGAGATCTCAAATGTTCATTGTGTATTCCACTATATCACTCTGCTGCGTGACAAATTCTCGTAATGTATGATAATATTGCAGATATGCAACAACACCACACAAAATCGGAGTTGCACCGTATGCCATCGGCATCCTCGTATTGGGGATTTTTCATCGGATTACCGTTAATATACGGTAATCAGTATCAGGAAATCACGGAATATTGAGAAAAATTACGCAAATTTCGATACATCTAAATATAAACTTACTCATTAGTTCGCTTAATCAGCCCTAGATCGGAGTATGCGGCGTGGAAGTGTCTCCGACGAACTTCTCGTGAACTCTTCCTGCATATTCATTTGCGTTTTCTCCACCAACGAACTTATATCATCTTTTGTTAAGTCTTTAGTCTCAATCAACGGCAACACAGTGACAATATATTCTCCTGAAAACAAATTGACAAACAACATTACAAAATGTTTTAAGAAAACTGAGACACAACATTGTTTAAAATGATTTGTTTTTCCAATTTATGTACCTAATAGGCTAAGGCCTAACCCCTCTCATTAGTAGAGGAGGCCCGTGCCCAGTAGTGGGACAATGCTCAATACAGGGATAGTATTATTATGTACCTATAATCTTTTAAGAGAATGTATCATCATTTCTGAAAAATATTTAAATAAATTCTAATAATTAAATCAAGCTGTAATTAAATTGTGATAATTTAAAAGTAGCAGCGCCGCCCGGTATACAGTTCTGACTTCTGCATAGTATGAATAGGTCGGTTCGACCGCATTTTTACCACTCTTACAAAAAAGTTAAGTCAAGTAACGAAAAGTTTGTTGTTGTATTCCGTATAATGGGTGAGATTTCCGGAGACCCAATGTTAAGTTAGAAGGCACAATGTTAATAATATTAAATATATTCATCACCTATTCGAAACTAAATTTTATTAAAATATCTTGTTTTATTTTTGATTTGTATAGTACTTATACGCGGCAGTTTTTTTAATAGGAATGGTAAACCTACATTACCGTTATATTACAGAGTACCGGTGTGCATAGTACTGCCTTAAGTATAAAGGCCCATGTGCATATTGGTACTGTAAAAAGCTAGCCGACAAAGAATAATATTGCGTCATTTCACCGAAACTGGTTTTATGATACTATTATAAACTCGTACTATTGGGGCCTAAAACTAGGTATAACATTTTTGTGTGAACAAATTACTCAACATAAGACGCAATGTGTGGTGCATGAACATTAATTAACAGAACCTAGAGTGTAGGTTACTTACTACCTACCTACTTATCTACCTATATATCTTACAGATAAATAATAATTCTATGAAAATCACGATTACAATAAAAATGTATTATAAATTGTTTTATGAATAATATTCTAATATTTTGGCAGCGGTCATTTATTTAACCTCTCAAGCATCACAAGAACAAGGAGTAATAGGAGTAATACGTAAAAGTTTTTTAATTCATAAAAAGCACACCGACTTCAATAAAAAACAAGTTAGGCGTCGTTATAAAATTTGAGGGTTGCCCTTGATTTTTCTGAGATCCAATGATCAGATCCTGACTTGGTGCCAATGGGAACACCTGGGAAGTATACCCTTTTAAACAAAAAATAATTTCTCTAATCGGTCCAGGCGTCTTCGAGTAATCGAGTTGAGAACCTCCTCCTTTTTTTAAGTCGGTTAAAAATACAATAAAAAATCAACTTTATTTTTATAATATTAACGTTACAAATACGCTTAATACGCACGTCAAAAACGGCGAGCATTGCCAGTTATTGCGCGGTCAAAATCTGGATAGTCCACTAAAGTCGTTCAAGGAAATATTATAACATATTTTACGTACCTGACCCAAAACGGTGTCGCTCGGAGTCAAGGAAGTGGTACTTGGACACGACAACCGGTTGTATGGGGGCGCCTGCCGCCAACGCCACGTGGAACGCGCCTTTACGGAACGGCAAAAGCTTGTCACCAGAATGTCTCGTTCCCTCGGGGAACACCAGCAATTTACGCTGAAAATAAACATAACACATTGCTATGTTAATACATTATATAACATCCTCTCATAAAATATATAATTAGGCATAATTAAAAATTATAAAATGATCTGTGGAATCAAAGTAGATACTACGGATTTTTTTGGGATCCATTATATTATATTTTTTCCCCGGTATATAATATGTTTTAATATATAATTTAGTTTGATTCTCACAACACTATGTATTTTCGTACCGTGACTACGAATTAATTATTCGCTGATGTATGATTGTCGTATTCCCAAAAGATATGTTAAATATGTATTTACATTTTAACTTCAGCTGTATCTTATTTTTTTTATAATATAACAAATTAGCCGATCGTTATTTAAGTAAATATTTAAATCAAGCAGAAATCCTGGTCCGAAGAATTTTCAAAAAAAAATTCCGGCTTCCGAGAACATCAAAATACCGGGAAAATAACCCTAATAGGTTACCTACCTACTTATTATTGTTTTTATTAACTAAGAAGAAACCATTACCATACCATTTTATAATGTGATTAGATAAGATCGGTCGTGTTAATACTTGATAATACAAAATGATTTCTGCAATCACTAAACCATTCTCCGGATCTATCCAACAATCGGACATACCGTACACTAACAGTATTGGAAATAGGAAACAATAAATGCTGGTGGTAGGATATTCATATCCGCCCGGACAGCGACCACCGTACACAGGGTGTAAAACCCGCCATGGTGGCACACGCAATTGTGTGTCGCGTTCCGAGATCAGCCAGTGTACATCCGGTTTTTATCGGGGGTCTAGAGTTGGGGTGCGATGTTTGGCCATTTTGGCGCCTTCTGAGTACCTACTCTGACAATTTACCTTCGAACGCTTCTTCATCTCTTGCCCATGGCGTAGTGTGAAGAAACAGGCCGGCATGATTGTGTTAAGTAGCGGTGGATAGATCGTTTTTCGCTACTCGATACTGTAATTGGACCGCGCTGCGCTTGCCATCAGGAGCAGTGTGGTCATTTTGCCGAGCTAGGAGAATAAAAATTATCTTTACCTTATATACCTTTATAAATAGATTGAAAAAAACCACTAGCATCTGCACCGCAGTTTGGTACCTTCTGAATATTAGATAAGGTTAACATTGACCGATAAATGTGATGTATTGTGTCCGAAACGGTGCGAATTTATTTCCATCTTTATGTTGTGCTAAAATGTTATTACCGTATATTTCATCTGCTAATTGTCCACCGCGATTGTTTCAACCTACTGCTCTGTTCTTATAACATGTTGAACGACATTTTTACAGATATGTTGGTTATCACCTCGTTGGAGCTCTAAAATTATTACCTACTAGATTGCTATGTAGACTATTCAATCAAAGCATCATAAAAATCACTAGACCTTGTTGGTTAATTAACATGTAGCGTGTTGATGACCCGGAAACTGGTGGTGCGACAAATCTGTAGTTTATGGAGGTGTATGGCTGGAGCCGACCGCGCCATAATAGTGGAGGCACATGTGAATATTCATAACGTGATTGATTGTGTTGAGTAGCGAGGGATAGACTATCTCTCGCTACTTGATACTCTATCTGGACCGCAGTGCGCTTACCATCAGATGCAGTGTGGTCACTTCACCGCGCAAGAATGAAAAAAACAAATGAAACAACAAAATCGACTAAATGCTGGCAGCAACAAAACGAATCCCAATAAGCGAATTTCCATCGGCATTTACAAAGAAAAATGGGCCAATCACTCCCATATTTCAAACTGTAGGTCGTGAAGTATCTATGCATGAGGCTCTTTGGAATATCCAGTATTTTCCTACAATCACAGTCTGCAATTTTATTTAGCTATTTACAATAAACACATAGTTCAGAGGGCGTCGCATGGCTGAAGATTATTACTTCACAAAACTGTCATCGTCAAACAGGACGCACCTTTGTTTTAAAATAGCGTGAACACTTGCGAGCCAAGAAGCCGCCACTAAAGTAAGGATTGCAAAAGTTGTGTGCGAATTTTAAAATACAGGACATTATCAGGGCGCTTTAGAAACCCAGGACGCTGCTTAAAAACTATCCAGGACTATTCTATTCCTATTTAAACATTCCTATGTATGGTACGATGTTTTCAAACCCGGAATCAAAAGGTCAAGGTCTAGCTCTGTAATCCGGTTTACGTACAATTTACATACATTAGTAATATTTTACCAAGCCCATATCACAAAAAAAAAATCTTTCTTCGTCGTATTTGGGGAAAATTGTTGTCGACGCGACGCAAAAACGAAAATGCCAAACCGACTATAAAAGTTAAAATATCGGATCAAATCGGATCGGCGCGTGGATAAAGGATTAAAGGCTCATTAAACACTTTATTTAGACATATAACAATGAATTCGGCCAAGTATATTCTGTCAGTCTAATATCATAGAGAGGCGACTACACTACATTCATAATAATACTACTAAAATGAAATTGCGTAAAAGATGAGAGATGTATGATGGTCAAGGACAAGGTAGGTATTGTATCATCATCATGTGATTCAGCCAGTCATTTAAATTCAAACCAGCCCTATTTTTAATTAATTGGTAGGTATATAGTCTATTTAAACACTTCTTATTTCATAACACCCATTATCGGCAAATATTTCTCACAAGTTGAATATTGAAAATAACACTATACGATACGGTTATTATGTACTTTAGTGAAAGTGTTCGATCCGCTATCTTTACGCTTACGTCATCCAAACAACAACCTGTTACCCCTGAACCGCCCCTAGAGAAGAAGAAGTTAAAATGATCTATACTTCGAAACTGCAGTATATAGGCATTCATACAATCACTTCATATCATAATACTTTTATTGATTAGTAATGCATATTGTATTGTGTTGTGTAACCGTATCTCACTATAGACAGGAACCTTTAATTTATTTATTAAATTCGTTTCGACACAAATGTCAGATCGTTGAACTCATTTTGAATACAACGCGACGTAGTAAATTAGAGCATGACCTAAAGATATATTGCTTACTCGTGACGCTCGATCTAATCTGATTTGATTTACAAAACAATACTAGTACTATAACAATACCACTTTTGAAGGTGACTCATAAGCAGATTCTAAACATTATATTAGACATAACGAAGCATAAAAGCAGTATTTTTAGATTCTTACCATGACTTAGATACCTACACCAAGCTCACAATTATAGTATTCGAATAATTGATGTGCGAATATATTTAAAATTTCAATTATAAGAAAAAGAAAATTACGTTGAGCAATATCATATAAGTTACATTTAACGTAATATTCTTAAAGTTAGTAGGAATAAATTATTACTTTTTAAATAAAAATAAAACCGCCTTCAAAAAAACCCAGAGACAATAATTGATTTAAATTGTATGTAATCCATTGATGTAAATGAAACCAATTATTCTTTGCTTTTTAGTTGTGTCTGGGTTTTTTTGAAGGCGGTTTTATTTTTATTTAAAAAGTAATTATTTATTTTTTGCTTTTTAGTCGTAAAAATATAAAACAGGTACGTTGGATAGAGTACCAAAAGAAAACACCAATGAAAAAGTCAGAGAAAAGCAAAATTCGCAGTTTCGTATATTCGGACAACATATTTTTTTCAAGTTATTTTGGTTTTAAAACCAAACTACTCAACCGATTTTGATAAAAATTCTATGGGACCAATCTGGAAGCATATTCTCTGTAATAAAAGAAGAATTTTCCAAATCGGTCAGTAAATGACGGAATTCTGAGGTAACAAACATAAAAAAAAATACACGTCGAATTGAGAACCTCCTCCTTTTTTTTGAAGTCGGTTAAAAAGGTGTATGTGTATGGTTTTCTATTGGGTCATGTCTTATTAAAGAAAGGGTAGAAAATTACCTTGACTTATTACAAACACGTATGATTATAATTTTCAAAAAAATATTCTTGAATTTCTATTTACTTAATATTACGATTAAAATATAAATATATAATGATATGCGGAGATAGGTATGCAATCTGATTATGTATTATAATAAAGGTTTTACATACCATACTATGTGTAATTGCAACATGACACCCAGCGTACTGGATCAGCTAGCTATCAATTTCCCGGTGTTTTTGTTAAACAAACCAACTAGGTATAGGCAATTGCATCAGGTTTACAGCAACATATCTTAGTACTCATCTAACAGTGTTAAGGTCATCTTCCAAATATGTACAGTAATAAATTACGGAAAATTTCAAGAGATAAAGATTTAGTATTGAGGTGGATTAAATGAGTCACCGCATAGACGTGTCTAATGTCTGTTGTGGACCGTGTTATGTGCAATCCTGCCATATAGGTGCCAGTGTCAGTACAAGGACTTATTGGTTAGTAGCACCAATAAAGGCTGGGTATGCCGTGAGTGAGAACTTGGCAGAGGAGCACGCGCGTAGAATACAATCACAATATTGACTAACTATAATGTCTTTGACATCAATTTTGAAGGTGAACTGTCGTACGATATTTTTTACACACAAACGCAAAAAACACTTCATAAAAATTAAATAGATGGAATTGATGTACATTAGAAGATTTTGCCGATTAGGTAAACGTGAGAATATTAGCCGTGCTTTAGCATAATGATACTCATTCTTATTTTTTTTAAGTAACAGCTTGCTGTTGTGTTTTGTATATTAAGTGACATTACAATCAGTCGTCTCGTACAATCAATCGTATTTCCTTTAAGGCTGGCAACGTAGCAATGCAATTCTTCTAGTTCTATGTCAGGTGATGCACTTGTTTGTTTGTTGTTATAAAAAATTAGCTCATGATAATATTTATTAAACAAAGCAAATATGCGAATAGAAACTCTAGACTCAAAATTGTTGCTGTCTATACGAATACTCGCCAGTCGGGCATAATATAAGTAGGTACTATTAATGAAAACTTTTATCAAATATTGGGAAAGCCTCATATTACCAGTACCTAAGTGAATATTGCAAAAATACTAAATCAGCACATAGCTTAACATAAGATCGCATGCCTGTATTTCTGAAGAAGGCAGAAGTGCAACCAGTACACCCACGATTCGCCAAGCTTATTACTGTGATGAGATATGCCGAGCCTTCAGCCACACTGGGCGCAAATTTCTCGGGCAATTCATGAGAATTTTCGAATTAGACACCAATTTTGATTGTCCAACGTTGATTTTGAACCCACTACTTAGTGTGTACAAGGTTTTTTTTTATTTTTTTTTCATTTTGGGGTTTTTTTCAAGCATGAAAATGTCACCCCCATTATTGTATACATACTGTGTCAAAATAAGCTTATATAAAAAAAACAAAATTATTAATATATACCTACAACACCAAATTAACAAAATATACTCAAACATACTAAGTAACACGTGATTTTAGTGTCTTATGGCACAAGACTAACAAGACGATGAACATTAACATACATAGGTTTATTTTTTTCAATGGCTTGTAGTTGCTTTTACAGCTTCACCGAATCTATACATAGGTAGGTTTGCTTACATTAGCTTAAGGTGCTAGTCATACAACGGTATACGAGTGACTAACAAACAAATTTAATGTGAAATCAAAACGTAAAATACAATCAAGTAGGAGCTCGAAGTCCAAAAGTGCATGATGATTCACTTTGATATAAACTTATTGAGTTAATAAAACTGACCTTGTGGACTTGTATCGCTTCTGCTTGCTTGTTGAGGGCCTCGCGAGCCGACTGCGCTCCTCTGTCTACGAACACAGTGCCCCAGAGCCAGGTGGCTGTTCCGAACGGCACTAGGTATTGCAGAGAACGCTTGGAAACCACAGTGCATCGTTCCATCAGCGGCCACAACACTGCGAGCACTGAAAAAAAAATGCTGTATTGGTACACACGACATATATCATTTTTACTCAGAGAAATTACAGTTGAATTGACTACCTAATCCTGGGCTAAGATGATTTGTATCTAACCAAAATCACCTCGTTGATGTCTTGGATACTCACATGGACTACAATTCTTCGGTTCCTGACGAGCGTTCTACATTAGATACAAAAATATGCATTTTTGCCTTGTATGATAGACACTATTGGGCTCATAATTTACGGCCGTTTTAGTCTGTCGGGTATTCATTTACCCCTCTTGGTAATGTTGTTGTTCTGGGTAATGAACGGGTAGAGAGAAGTGCAACTATACCCACAGGTACCCTACCGATTTCCACCCTCTGATAAAAACAGGGAACGTTTTTTAATAAATTTCAGCCAAGTCTAAATCAAATTTTTATCGATCATTTTCATTTCAGTTTGTTAACAAATATGTCTATGCGTTTTCGGGGTAGAATGCCTTTGGAATTAAGTCCGCCTTTATACGATGGATATAAAGTGTAAATATTTAGTTTTTTATAAATTTGTGTAAAACATGCAAAAAAACTTATAGGTATGTATTTTAATACGTTATGTTTATGATTATTTTTTCAAAAATTCTCATTGAAATTTAAAGTGCATCAGGAGCCGCACCCATAAATGATAAAAAATGATTACCCTACACAATCGACACCTAAACGCCAGTGAAGCTGAAGCTATAATTTGATATTTAATACATATATGCAATATTCAATACAAGTACCTCTCCGCTGTCAGTACTCTGTCGCGCAAAACACAACGCCAGTCTTAAAATGGCGCGCAATTCGAAAAGGAAACGTTTACGTTTAAAACACAATTAATAAAAATTTTAGTTGGAAAAAAATATACACTATTTTATGTCATTGGAATGGTTATGAAATAAGCTAAAAGAATATATATAGTTTAATATCGTTTTTCCCTAATATGATATCGTTAGATTAAGTTGAAAATGCGGGAGCGAAATATTTATCCTATTTACGTAAAAATGTTGTAACAATTTAAAAATAAAAGCATTCATTCGAATACTTTTTTATTTATTAATATAAACATATATTATAACCGAGGAAATTCACCGCCGACAATCCCGCGGTGCGATGCAACGATGCCGGAGGTTAAGTTCCGGCAAAGTGCAGTTCGCAAAGCACTCCTGTCCTTGGACATTCATAAGTCGAGTGGGCCCGATGGCATCCCTCCGATCGTGTTGCAGACATGTGCTCCGGAGTTGGCACCGGTTTTAACGCGTCTTTTCCGGCACTCCTATACATTAGGCGTAGTCCCGAAATCCTGGAAGGCCGCTTTAGTGCACCCGATCCCTAAAAAAGGCAACCGCTCGGACCCGTCCAATTACAGGCCTATAGCCATCACCTCCTTGTTCTCCAAGATAATGGAGTCCGTTATTAACTGCCAGCTCCTGCGGTACCTGGAGGAGCACCGGCTGATTAGCGACCGCCAGTACGGCTTTCGTCGGGGTCGCTCAGCCGGTGATCTTCTAGTCTACCTAACTCATAGATGGGCAAAAGCAGTTGAGACCAAGGGGGAGGCGCTTGCAGCCAGCCTGGACATAGCGAAGGCCTTTGATCGGGTATGGCACAAGGCGCTTCTTTCGAAGCTACCTTCCTATGGGCTTCCCGAGAAATTATGCAACTGGATCACCAGTTTTTTGGCAGATCGGAGCATCAAGGTCGTCGTCGACGGTGCATGCTCTGATCCTAAATTTGTCAATGCTGGTGTTCCACAAGGCTGTGTACTGTCTCCTACTCTGTTTCTTCTGCATATAAATGACATGCTGCAAATCAGCAACATTCATTGCTATGCAGACGATAGCACTGTAGATGTACTGTACACTGGCCGTGCTAATATTTCTCGGGAATACGTCGACGAGAGCCGGAACAAACTTGTGTCTGAAGTCGAGTCCTTGTTAACCAAAGTCTCGGACTGGGGTCGACTAAACTTAGTCCAATTCAACCCCAAAAAGACACAAGTCTGCGCGTTAACCGCTAAAAAGTCACCATTTGTCGTGACTCCTCATTTAGAGAACACTCCCCTGTCTGCCAAACCCAGTATCGGAATACTTGGCGTCGACATTTCGAGCAACGTCCAGTTCCGCGGTCAATTGGAAGGAAAGGCCAAATTGGCCTCAAAGAAGCTTGGTGTGCTCAATAAGGCGAGACGGTACTTCACGTCGGGTCAACGCCTAAATCTCTATAAGGCGCAAATTCGGCCCCACATGGAGTACTGTTCTCATCTCTGGGCGGGAGCCCCCCAGTACCAGCTACTTCCATTTGACCGCATTCAACGTAGGGCAGCTCGGGTTATCGACGATCAAGCTCTTTCCGATCGGCTTGATCCATTGGCTCTGCGTAGAGATGTTGGATCACTCTGCATCTTCTACCGCATTTATCATGGGGAATGTTCCGAGGAATTGTTTGGATTGATCCCGGCCGCTGAATTTCACCATCGGACATCGCGCCAAAACATAAAATTCCATCCGCACCATCTCGATGTCCAGCGTTCCACAACAGCGCGATTTTTACGGCATTTTCTGCCACGCACAACCACTCTGTGGAACCAGCTGTCGCCGGCGGTCTTTCCGAACCGTTACGACCTGGGAACCTTCAAGAAGAGAGCATATTCTTTCCTGAAAGGCCGGCAACGCATTTGCAAGCCCTTTGGTGTTGCAGATGTTCATGGGCGGCGGTGATCACTTTCCATCAGGTGAGCCTCTTGCCCGTTTGCCCCCTTTTTCCATAAAAAAAAAAAAAAAAAAATATTATTTCAAAATAATCAATCAAAGGAACACACAGCTCCTTACATTTTTTACAATACAAGCTTGAACAATAACATTCCTCAAGTGGACGACCCGTAGACAATATTCCAAACAATATATAAAAATATATAACATAATATTGTATAGCAATTGATGTTATTTCGCATCCTTGTCTATTTCCCTACATATTGTAAAAGTTAGAGTAGGATAAATATATTTAGTAATACCACACTGCCGAAAGATATCTGACCGTTGAGAAACGGCCTTCTCAAGGCCGCTGACAGTCGTCCGATTTTGTTTCGAACCTTTAGAAGTCCGCCCGACAGTGGGGGGTTAAGCAAATAAGTCGTAAAAATAAAACGAAGTTTACGGATTATATCGCGGTTTATTTTACTTTTTTAACCCGACGTTTCGAAGACTTTACAGCCTTCATGATCACGGGGGAGACTGAGTTGTATGTCATCTCGAAAGTGTAGTGCAATGTTTCTACCCTCCATGTAGTTGATATTAGTCCGATCTACGCAGAAAGAGCTCACAGTGTCATGAGGTCTGTCAGTTGGTCTTTTGGGTTCCGATTTAATTAAATGTATAAATGGATCCCAGGTTGGTGCAACTGCAAACTTCGTGAATTCGTGAATTTTGACTTCGTGAGCCTTTTTCTGAATGCTGAACATTCAGAAAAAGGCTCCAAACATTGTCTTCGATTTGATAAACCACAAATCGCGACACACTTGCGTGTGCCACTATGGAGGGTTTTTCACCCTGTGTACGGTGGTCGCTATCCGGGCGGATATGAATATCCTACCACCAGCAAATTTTTCAGGTTAGTTGCATATTTTTCTATTTTCGTGTTTAATTTAAGCATATATTTGGTTTGGAGTCCTTATAAAGAATTTCCTATGTGTTTTCTGCTAATATTTGTAACCAGAAATACTTCTATTAGTTATAATAAAAGAAATAAACATTTGTAATGTTTACATGAAAACGTAGTGCTGCACTCGTCGCACACCCATTGTGTTAATTTTTTTATCGATACGAATGAAATAATTTTGAGCCTTTTAATTTTAAGTACTGTAATAAATATTACTACATCGGGATATAGGAAACATTTATATATTGGGATTTTTTATATATAGTAAAATAATGTTTCTATTAATTTTGTGTATTATAATTTCAGATTTCCAGTGAATGATAATCTTAAAAAAATATGGAATGACAGCATCGGCCTGAAAATATACAACCCGTGTCAGCTATAAGAATATGTTCTAAGCATTTTGAAAAACTGTATTAATAGAACTTTGGAAAAAAAAACATCCGAAACATCGAAAATAAACTTTTTAACTAAGTCCGTATTATTTCGACAAGAATAAATTATGTCAATAAAAATATATTTGTGTATTTATTTAGAAGATTTTGTAAATGAACAACACGCCAAACGTGTACCAAAAGATAATTTTCAGACATTATTTATTATTTTATGTTTGTAGTTTTATGATCTATCAGAATAATGGTAATAAATTGTCCTTAATTTTAATTGAGTCAAATACATTATTATGGTCAATGTGTGCAAAAAACTATTTTATCGATGATACGATATGAATACTATCGATGATATAAATACAACACAATTTGCAGTGGGCGGAGTCGACGCCATTTTAGGGAAATATTTGGCTTCAGGTCACGTGATCTTGTGTGATATCCCCTTCTATATATCAATGATTGGTACACACGACATATATAAATTTTACTCAGAGAAATTACAGTTGAATTGACTACCTAATCCTAGGCTAAGATGATTTGTATCTAACCAAAATCACCTCGTTGATGTCTTGGATACTCACATGGACTACAATTCTTCGGTTCCTGACGAGCGTTCTATATTAGATACAAAAATTTGCATTTTTGCCTTGTATAATAGACACTATTGGGCTCAAAATTTACAGCCGGTTATTTTCAGTTTTAGTCTGTCGGGTATTAATTTACCGCTCTTGGTAATATTGTTGTTCTGGGTAATGAACGGGTAGAGAGAAGTGCATCTAAACCCACAGGTACCCTATCGATTTCCACCCTCTGATAAAAACAGGGAACGTTTTTTAATAAATTTTAGCCAAGTCTAAATCAAATTTTTATCGATCATTTTCATTTCAGTTTGTTAACAAATAGTATGTCTATGCGTTTTCGGGGTAGAATGCCTTTGGAATTAAGTCCGCCTTTATACGATGGATATAAAGTGTAAATATTTAGTTTTTTATAAATTTGTGTAAAACATGCAAAAAAACTTATAGGTATGTATTTTAATACGTTATGTTTATGATTATTTTTTCAAAAATTCTCATTGATATTTAAAGTGCATCAGGAGCCGCACCCATAAGTGATAAAAAATGATTACCCTACACAATCGACACCTAAACGCCAGTGAAGCTGAAGTTATAATTTGATATTTAATACATATATGCAATATTCAATACAAGTACCTCTCCGCTGTCAGTACTCTGTCGCGCAAAACACAACGCCAGTCTTAAAATGGCGCGCAATTCGAAAAGGAAACGTTTACGTTTAAAACACAATTAATAAAAATTTTAGTTGGAAAAAAATATACACTATTTTATGTCATTGGAATGGTTATGAAATAAGCTAAAAGAATATATATAGTTTAATATCGTTTTTCCCTAATATGATATCGTTAGATTAAGTTGAAAATGCGGGAGCGAAATATTTATCCTATTTACGTAAAAATGTTGTAACAATTTAAAAATAAAAGCATTCATTCGAATACTTTTTTATTTATTAATATAAACATATATTATTTCACAATAATCAATCAAAGGAACACACAGCTCCTTACATTTTTTACAATACAAGCTTGAACAATAACATTCCTCAAGTGGACGACCCGTAGACAATATTCCAAACAATATATAAAAATATATAACATAATATTGTATAGCAATTGATGTTATTTCGCATCCTTGTCTATTTCCCTACATATTGTAAAAGTTAGAGTAGGATAAATATATTTAGTAATACCACACTGCCGAAAGATATCTGACCGTTGAGAAACGGCCTTCTCAAGGCCGCTGACAGTCGTCCGATTTTGTTTCGAACCTTTAGAAGTCCGCCCGACAGTGGGGGGTTAAGCAAATAAGTCGTAAAAATAAAACGAAGTTTACGGATTATATCGCGGTTTATTTTACTTTTTTAACCCGACGTTTCGAAGACTTTACAGCCTTCATGATCACGGGGGAGACTGAGTTGTATGTCATCTCGAAAGTGTAGTGCAATGTTTCTACCCTCCATGTAGTTGATATTAGTCCGATCTACGCAGAAAGAGCTCACAGTGTCATGAGGTCTGTCAGTTGGTCTTTTGGGTTCCGATTTAATTAAATGTATAAATGGATCCCAGGTTGGTGCAACTGCAAACTTCGTGAATTCGTGAATTTTGACTTCGTGAGCCTTTTTCTGAATGCTGAACATTCAGAAAAAGGCTCCAAACATTGTCTTCGATTTGATAAACCACAAATCCTTGCAAAAGAACACCGATTCCTACCTAGGATGATTCGCGAGGCTATTGAAATAAAAAACATCCATAGATCGGACTACATCAAAATAAAAATGTAATATCAACTACCTCCAAGTAGAAACATTGCACTACACTTTCGAGATGACATACAACTCAGTCTCCCCCGTGATCATGAAGGCTGTAAAGTCTTCGAAACGTCGGGTTAAAAAAGTAAAATAAACCGCGATATAATCCGTAAACTTCGTTTTATTTCAATGTATAATATTCGCGTAAATATAAGAAACCAGTAAGTCGTAAAAATACAGATTATACGATAAAGAGCAGCGCTCATATTCTCGAGTACGAATTTATGTAATTATGTTTATCCTTGTCTATTATCTTAATATGCCAACGGGGAAACTTAAAATAATAATAATGTGCCATTTACAACGATAATGCCCAGAATAAACGTGCTAGCACGAAAACAAGCCAATTTCGACACATTTGGATCGCGTCAAAAACAAGCCGTTCTTAAACTAATAAACGTTTACCATATTGGTCATGATGTATGAGTAGACTTTGTAAATGTTGTGTTTAAGCAGACATTTTAAGTATATTTGTATATCTCAAGGTAAGTAAACATTAACGACAAGAAAATTTTAAAAACACTAATAAAACATCGTTCCGCCATAATGTGTTAGTGACCCTTTGGCAAACCAAACATTGAGTACCGACTACGACAACATTTAATTTTTGTAACAATGCACCCAAATATGAGCGAGTTTATTTAAAAGCTCGTTAAGCAAAGTTACGTGCCGAAATTCTAGAAATTAACGGAAAAAAAAAAAACGAAGTAATATTTTATATAGTGAAAGATTGCCGACTTTGGTTCTAGAGGAATTTTTGTTTTGTGTTTTAGAAGGGTTTATAGCCGTTTTTATTTTGAAACATTGGAATAGTCGATGCAGATTTTCATTTCATATATTGCCTGATATTTGGCCAACTACCTACTTTGCCGACTTTGGTTTTATACGACTCAAATGGTACTTCATAATAATAATATCAATATAAAATATGTTTTATTTGATGAAGGATACACTTTTCTTTGTTTAGGTATGTTTTGAGGTTCGAATAGAAAACGGTGGTTCCTACTTAGACTAGAGTTGCCAAACATCCTGTTTTCCCAGGACATGACTAGATTTATAGTGTCCTGGATAGTTTTTAAGCAGCTTCTTCGGTTATTATAAACGCCCTAATAAAGACCTGTATTTTGTAATAGGCTATTTGACTAATTTTCGAAAATGATTTAAAACTATTCTTTATTACATAATAAGCACACTACATTGATATTTCAGGAAAATATACAATATTTTTAATAAAAATCAATGTTAAAATTTTAAATCTCCAAAACCGCGGCAAAAACGCTATATCTGTAATGGCGCTGGTGTGACGTCACATGCAAGTAAACAAGCTAATAACTAGGGATGTTGATATTTTTAAAAATACATATCGGATTTTCGATATATCGATATTTTTAAATATCAATATCGGAGTTTGATATAAAATAATAAAATAAAAAAGTAAAGGAGTTTGATATATTGAAACAAAATATCGATATTTCGATATATCGATATTTTTTATTAAAAACCTTGACTCTTCTAAGGGTCTGGCATACATCCTTTCTTCGTTAAACAGTGTGCCAATGAACTTATTAGATTCAAAGATCTTTGAATCATATTTGAAAACCTTAACCTTAAAACGTGATATTTTTTTGTTTTTTTTTAAGTTATAATTTTTCGCAATGAAATTAATATTATTTTCAACTTTTTAGTTCGGCTAGCTAATTAAGCGTGTTATTTTTAAATATAATTTATTTTATGCTTTTAGTCTCGAAACAGCATCAAACGTACCTACTTATAATAAAATATTCGATTACAAATTAAGACCCCATAAAAAATATAATCTAAAATGATACCTAATATTTTTTAATATCTTGGTGAACCTGGTGATCATAGGTCCTTGATAAGTGTGTAAATATTCAAGTAAATCGGATGTCTTGAAAGTGGTGAACGTTACGTTGAAGGATTCCGTTACATATATACTTAGTCTACTTGGATACAATTGTAGCTAGTATAAAGCGTGTTAAGACAATCGTAATCGTAATGAGCTACAAAATAATTTACCAATTAAAAAATTTAACTTTTATATTCAGAGTACCAGTCTTACCAGTCGGTGATCACTACCGGTGTTAAACCTACTGATCACAGAGACATCTCTGAATATTTGGCGCTTATCAGTCATAATGAAGTCGATCTCATTCATTTCCTCTGGAAAAATAAATTCATCGAAAAGAGGCCCCGGGTCTCGAAAAAGTTGACTAGCATTTGCCCGCTGTGATTCCTGCACCCATAGCCGAATGATCCTACCCTCGATTCGCCGTGTCCTTGTACTATTGTACATTGGCATTGAAGGCACCCATTACAATCCCCGGGCTACGGTAGGGTACCACAAAAAGCTATGTTGGCGATGTACAACGGACGCTCTCTGCGGTTGGACGAGCACATCGCTGAGTTGGAAGAAGAGCTAAGTCACATTAACTGGCATATCGTAGGGCTATCCGATATCCGAAGACAGGGGGAGGAGAAGATGGCCCTAGATTCTGGTCACTTTCTCTACTTCCGAGAAGGACACCAACCATCCCAAGGTGGCGTCGGATTTATTATCCACAAGTCACTAAAAAGCAACGCTGTGGAAGTTGGCAGCGTATCATCTCGAGTGGCGTACCTTATCTTAAAAACATACTCTGAAGGTTATACAAGTGTACGCCCCAACGTACGAAGACATAGGGAAAGCTATGTCTCGTACCAAGGCTTCCTACAGCGGTGAAATGGGTGACTTTAATGCGAAACTGAAGACTCCTAATAAATTGTTAATATTAATTTCTTACTACAGAGAAAAACATATTACACAAAATTTTAAGAAAAAAATCGATTATTTTTCTTATATAAAGTCGATTTTTCTAAAATCGATTATTATTCAAGTGAGAAAAATCGATTTTTTTCACTCAATGTCACATCCCTACTATGATAACTTGCGTGTGACGTCACCAGAGTTGCAACCAATCACAGAGCGTTCACATCACAGATAAAATTTTAAATAAATGTTGTATTTTATTTCGTTTAATTTGCAAAAAATATACATTATTTTGTTTAAAATTAAGTGAAATATGGTTTTTTAAGCTATTGTCTAACAGGATGACCACAATTTGCAGTGTATTTTCAATGTTGTCAAATAGCCTATTCGCACGCCACTTTTGCAATCCTTACGTTACGGGCGGCCTCGCGGCTCGCGAGCGATTTTAAACTGAATTGTCCTGGTTTGTCTGACTTCTAATCCTTGTTTTTGAAATGCGTGATTGGTAACCCTAACTTAGGACAGACTCTCGCCTTACTACTCAATACTTGTATATGTTTAAATAAAGCAAATCGTGTAAAGTAAAAGTGTATAGCCCACTTCATCAGCGTTATACATATATTTACAACTATAATAAGGTATTGTAACTAACAATCACATTGCAATTCCGCAAACAATCTAGTTTACTTTTTGTCTATTTGATTCGACCGTCGTCGCTGTGAAACGTAACTGTGACAATAAGGATTTGTCTTTGAACAAGCGCAATGACATCATGCATTGTAGTCTTGTAGATAGCAAACACTTTGTACAGAAAGTAAATTATCTAAAGTACTCATAAACTGCGTTAAGTCTAAAATTTCTGACCACGGAGCGATTTATCCACTCTTTTCAGCAAAAGCGAGTAGACCGTTTCACTCAGAGAGCAAACATATTCTTTAGATTTTTTCAGTAATTTTTAGTTTTACTTTGTGTTCAGAGATTATATTCCTAGCGATAACGTAAAAGCCAATGTACCTAGTTCGCTTTGGTCACAAATGTAAACCGCCTTCATCGCCTTATCCGGCTTTATTCGCTATAGATAGAAATACACCACAGGTTATTAATTTTTTTAATGTAATAATAATCAACGTGGGTGTGAGCTGTCTTTCAACTTGTTGATAAAAATATTGTTTCTAGGTGTGAACTATTTAGCCACTAAGTCAAGTAAAAGTTAACTTTCTTAATTATGAAAACATATTTTCGACAAAGTTTCGATTTTCTTTTTTCCAAAAAAAACTATTATTAATTAGCGCCTGATGAACATGAAGAGCTTATCATGTTTTACGTAGACTAAAGCCTAGATTATAATTACTAAAGACTAGCTTTATCCATACTTTTTTACAGAAAGGTCCGAATACATCTGGGTTGAAAGTTTTGACCTCCAACTGAAAAGTATCAGCACGACGCTCGATATTGCGCAAGTTAAAATAAATGTCATTCAATGTACAAACATGCTATTGATTTAAAATCTGATATAGGTACTTACTTTCACTGCAAAATCTTGAATACAGGACAATGTATTACAAATAGTGAAGCTACAAGTTTCGTAATTATATGACCAGTGCCATACAGCTAAAGATAAAATTACCTTGATTGGAGCCTTGCTCTAGTCAAGTTGAATGCGCGGTGAGACACATCGCAGTGTCTTCACATTTTACCTGGTCTAGAGCTTATCGAAGAAATTGCTTTCACAAATACAATCACAGGAATGATATCATATAAGACACGCCCCTTTTTTTCCCTCGAATCTTAAAGTGAATTTATATTTCAACGCATATCACTTCTAAGTAGATGACTACTTACAAATCGTAATTAACTATCTATCCATATTTTAAAAGAAAGTCTCCTTGCCACGTCTGTATGATTGAATACGATAAACTCAAAAAATACTTAACGGATTTTCATACGATTTTCACCAATAGACGGAGTGATTCATGAGGAAGGTTTAGGTATATCATTCATTAAAAAAAATGGCTGAAATATGACGATAATTGTTGAAGATTTCGAAATGATCATGTTGACTGGGAGCTTACGAGTGGGACGGCTACGACATCTAAACATAATATATTTGTTTAATACGAAAACCAAATTCAAACCAAAAATTATCGATGTTGTATACAAAGAAATAATTTAGGTTGTTGGTTAATTCTTTACTATTAAAATATTTACATATTAATTTAACCCAAATGCTCGAAAGTAATAGGCTGGTACGACATTACGACTAGGGCATGCAATACCGGTGTACCGGTTTTCATTTTTACCGGTAAACCGCTTATTTTGGGGGTTAATGAATTACCGGTAAAAAAAGACATTTGTTTTTGTGATAAAATGTTTTTTGTATTAGCAGCTTCTACCAATGTTTTTTAACCTAAATGGTTGATACTTGACAGCTTTGACGTTAGCGCAGTATGAATCATTTTTTAGTTTGGAGTCTTTGATTGTTAACAGTCTGCAGAGCAAGGGTAAGTGGTAAAAAGCTTTATAATAATTTCTATTATAAAGCTCTGCATTGGTGGCGCAGTTGTAATTGCGCATGCGTTACAACCGCTGTGCTGAGGTCTCGGGTTCGATCCCCGGGTCGGGTAAAGTGATATTGGGTTTTTCTATCAAGAAATTCTCAGTATTAGCCCGGAGTCTGGAACCTGTGCCCGGTATGGCGATAGGCTCGCCTCATATCACATTATGGGACCGAAATTCGGCGAAAAGTGGTTGTACTGGTTACACCTCTGCCTACCCCTTCGGGGATTGTAGGCGTGAGTGTATATGTATATGTATGTATGTATGTATAAAGCTCTTTTCACACATTTACACACACAGCTTAATTCACATTGATAGTTACTAGTTATCGGTTTTTCGTGATTAGAAATCATTGTTTATTTGATTATACTGAAATAATGGGTTATTTACTAATATGACTGCATCAGTGGCGCAATTGTAATTTCGCATACGACTGCTGTGCTGAGGTCTCGGGTTCTATCCCCGGGTCGGGTAACGTGATATTGGGTTTTTCTGTTTAGAATAGTCAGTATCAGCCCGGAGTCTTGAATTGTGCCCGGTATGGCGATAGACTGGCCCCCTTATGGGACCGTAATAAATTTGGCTAGAAATGGGTGTACCTAATGGTTGCTTACCGGGTTACCTTCGGGGACGACAGGTGTGAGTATAAATGTATATATGTTTGTTTCAAAATCTGATTGTTTGTATGCCGTTGCTTCCATAATGAAACAAATTTATGATTTTTTTAAATTTGTGCGTTTAGATCTATTTAAAAGATGCAATGAAAAAGGCGGATGAGAGGAGAGTGCATGCTACTGAGATGCGTATGTTAAGATGGATGTGTGGGGTCACAAAGTTAGATAGGATAAGGAATGAGTATGTAAGGGGAAGTCTGAAAGTAGCACCAATTGTAGAAAAGATGAGGAGTGCTAGGTTAGCTTGGTTTGGGCACGTGATGAGGAGGGATGAAAGGCATGTAACAAGACTAGTTTTCAATATGAATGTGGATGGACGAAAGAGTCGTGGGAGACCCAATAAGAGGTGGAAAGGAGTGAATGCAGATTTGACGCATGATAGGGCTGCGTGGAGAGTTAAAACCAATTGTGCCGACCCCACTTAGTGTGGGATCGCAAGGGGCAGGTAAATGATGAGATTTATTTAAAAGATATATTATGTTTACTTACTTTTTACTTTAGGGCTACTAAATAATATCATCTACTCCAATATTAAAGCAACTTGAAAAATGCACCTATTACTAAAAAAATATTACGGTATTTTTTTACCAGTAAATAAAATCTACGGTAATTGCAAGCCCTAATTACGACAAAAAAAATGCCGTATATGCTCTACTACCGTGGAAGGGCATAAATAATTAAAATACACTTTTAAACAAAAATAACACCGACTTCACAAGAACCTAAAAACACTAAAGAGTTAAAACTAGCCCTTACATAAATACATGAATACACAATGACTTAATTGCTATAATACAAATATGATTCAATGTACTCTTTAGAGTCTATTTGATTTGATATCACTATTATTTACGCTCTATATTTGCAACATAATCAAATCAAATCAAATCATTTATTTTGTAAATTAGGCCACTATGGGCACTTTTTACATGTCATAATAATGTTAAGGTCTACTGGTGCTTCGGAAATGCCCACTGGTCTGAGAAGAAGCACCAAGAAACTCAGCCGTAGGTCTTTTGTAATTTGTCATTACAATTTACATTATAAAATAATTTACATATAAAATACATACATCCTTAGACAAGTCACATTCACATGAAACAAAAAAAACGGTACGGTACATATTAATACAAGGCAGAGTCGCAAATGAGGCTATACAACCTGTTATTTATTTTCTCTAACTAACAATCAATGAGCAATCCAGGTAGACCAGTGCACATAAGCAGCACCCGTTCACGAGTATGACGCATGTGCCAGCCATCGGCCTCCTCAACCATGACACAGGGAAGTGACCGACCCGGCACATAACGCCGCCGCAAGCACAGACCCTTAAGCGAGCATGACATACCTTAATCGCGTCAAAGAATGATAGAGATACAAATTCACAAGAAAATAGCTTTAAAAAAACAAGAAGCCAAGACTATTACGACTCCGGCGTCCTGTGAAAACAATATACATCAAACCGAAATACATTATATAAAATGAGTAATATGTATATTATAAAATAAGTACCTATCAGTGTGTTGCTGTGTTTAGCTGAGCGGCCATGGTTGTTTATCATTTAAATATTCCGTTATATTGTAATAAGCTTTGAATTGGTCGATGGGCAATTTTTGCACGGGCTCAGGAATATTATTATAGAAACGAATACTAAGCCCCACAAAAGAAGCATGTACTTTTTGCAAGCGAAAATACGGCATACACAGTTTATGCTTGTATCTAGTATTTAGAGTATGTATATCACTTTTCTTTTTAAACAAACTGATATTTTTCTTGATGTATATTACATTTGCATAAATATATTGGGACGCAACAGTTAAAATACCTATATCTTTAAAGATATCTCTTAAGGAGACTCTTGTACTCAACTGATAAATTGAACGAACTGCTCGTTTTTGTAATATAAAAATGCTCTCAATATCAGCAGCCTTACCCCACAACAAAATACCATAAGACATAAGACTGTGAAAGTAACTAAAGTAAACAAGACGAGCAGTTTCTACATCAGTCAATTGTCTAACTTTCCTAATGGCATACACTGCAGAGCTAAGTTTCCCAGCTAAGCACGAAATATGCGTGGCCCACTGGAGTTTCTTATCCAATGTGATGCCTAGGAACACGGTAGAATCAACAGTTTCTAAAACCTCATTGTTCATAACTATATTAGGTCCTAAATTTGTGACATTTGGCATTACAAATTTTACACATTTAGTTTTCTTGGCATTAAGTACAAGATTGTTTGCCGTAAACCACTGAGTTACTTGTGAAAGTGTACTATTAATTTCGTCAAAATTATCTCTATTCCTATCCACTCTGAAAACGAGTGAAGTGTCATCAGCGAATAGCACTGTATTGCACATGTTTTTTAAATAAAAAGGTAAATCATTAATATACACTAGAAACAAGAACGGACCCAGTATAGAACCTTGTGGCACTCCCAGTCGTACAGGAAGATCCTCGGACTTCACTCCATTCAGATCTACGCACTGAACTCTTTGGTGCAGGTACGAAGAAACAACGTCAAGAGCAATGTTGTGTATGCCGTAATGACGAAGTTTCCGTAAGAGCGTGTCATGGTGCACACAATCAAATGCCTTCGAAAGATCACAAAAAACTCCAATGGCGTTCTGCGACCTCTCCCACGCAGGTTCGAAACCCCTTAGCACACGACATAAATTAAAATCCCGGAATATTGAATATTGATCTGTGCCCAGCGATCTATATGTACTACGTACTAGATGCGGCGACCAGAACAAACATTATGTTCCACCGAGTCGCGTTCTATACACTGCACCGACGTTAGTATGCTTCATGCCACCTACGAATGCACACCAGTTAATTTTAGTTATTTGTAGCGAAATTCCCGAATAAATCTGCCTCAAATTGATTTACAGTGAAACTGTTAAGAGTATATAAGGTAAATAACATAATTTCATAACGTTTAGAACGTAATATCAATAAATATTAATTAATTTCAATTCTGAATACGGGAAGTCTATATTTCACATTCATCATTCATCAATTCATTATATGTCCCGTTTTGGCGCGCGGAAAGTCCCGTTCGAGAAAAAGTGACACGAGTTATAACTTCCAAATAGTTCTTAGTAAAATAAATAGATGGCATTAGTGGGCGGACAAGGTTTTTGGAACATCTTTTTTCTTCGACAGTTCGTGTCTATAGAATATAAGTCAATGTCTGTGCCACAAAATGTGAGCACGCGTCGCAACATTATGTTTGTATGCAGCTTAACTCGCGCGTACCCATTTCATGTTTAATTAATTTCTAATTGGCTATGATTTAAGGGTTTAGATTTTTAGCTTTTACCCGCGGACCAAATGTGAAAGCTATTGCTTTAGCACTGTTACAAAGTTATATTTAAAAATACGGTTTATAACTGGACTCAAACACAGAATGTTGCAATAAACTGGTAAATATGACAAAACATGAAGGCATAATCTCGATGTAGGTACCTATTTAAACTTTGAATTTTTATTTTTTACGTTTACGTGGCAAAACGTTATTCATTAGTTAACAGCGTCACTACGCTCGTCAAAGTCACTGACTTGGCCCGCATTTTTAAGATTATCGTCTGATATCAGGTTAACGACTTTTTCCATTCCATTATATTAGTATCAAATATTTCTGAAATCGCTTATGATTAGATCTAAGTACTGTATTTACGTACTTCAGTACGTATAAAGTCACGTATTTTTTCTTTAAATCTTTACGACAGCTTTTTATTGAATATTGGTATAGGGCAAGATTTTTGTATTGTGAATCCTTTATTGGACTCTTTTCTATCCTTCTCATGGATGATATTGAAGCGGCGAAACTGCACAAAATTGTGGATTCTGGCACTCCGGCCTATGGCCTACGGCCTGGAGCAGTATTTCATCCTGGCCATAGTTTGAAATCAGTAATGAACTACTTACCATAAAGGTCCAGAGCGCTTTGATGATTCAACAGGAGGACAGCGCCACGTGAGTTGTCCACGTTCTCCAATCCTCGTACCTTCCAACGGAGTCCAAGCATACGAGCCGAGATTCTTAACAATGCTGCTGGTATCCTGCACAACAGAAATATACAGTATTATAAGTGGACTGTGGAGCTATAAACTTATATACACTCAGGCTTGTATCCCATGGGGCAAAAGGCAGACTATTCAGTACGATCCTAGGACACTTCTTTCGCCTCTTCCACATTCATACATCTTCTCATACATTTTCGACGCTTTTAGGTACTCATGACTTGCCCTTTTAGGAGAAAGTTATTTATTTGATCGGCATACGTTCTTGTCGGGCGACCTTTACTAACCCTTCCAGTGACATTCACACGATAAGTTCTTTATGTAAATCGCCTTTTATCCATCCTCTCCATACTTATATGCCCAAACACTCCAAATCATCTCAGCTTATCTCTCTCTTTCTTAGTTACCACATCATTCTTCAACTCACAACGATCTCTCGTCACAGTATTCCTATAAATCTATGTTTTCAAATAAGATAATTTATACGAAGCCGTAATGTGCTAGTTATAGATCTCGCACTAGATACAATAAGTAATTTATACTCATGTATTAGGGTATTTCCTATTATTAGAAATACCGAAGGTATAACGGTATTTAGGAGACTAGTTGGGGGTACATTAATAACGACAACCGAAGTGGGAGTAGTAAATGTTTAATATTAAACAGAGTGCCTTCCGCGCTCCGGTGTTCAGTTCAGTTGTTTTGTGCAGTAGACGATACGATAGCCAGTATATTCGTGGTTCAGTGTTGTAAGTGTTAATCGTGATCAGTTCAATGGCCGCGTAGTTCATCTTAGAGGGTAATTCTGGTAGATTAATTATAAAGATAAGCCTTAACTGAATCCTGATATGCTTAGTTAATATTAAGCACTGAGATGTGTAACAGTGTCGTGTAAATCAATCAATAAATTATAAACATTGTATTTGTGCCTTTTAAATATCCATCTTGCATAGTTTTGTTGATGTTCCTAACACATGTTATTACAGATTAAGTATATTTCCGATGCAAAATTATTTCGCTACGTTGGGGGAAGGCGGGACGGTCATGTTTGATTCGTCGGTCTTAATAACCAGTGTTAAAGCGCCAAGTAAAAATAAATCGATGGAACGATTCTAACAATGTATACCCTCACCGCTAATACCAAACAACACCCCGTGGTAGTGCTCATCAGCGCATTTGGGACGACCCCGAGTACTGCAAGACAGTAGACAAAAGGAGCTACTACAGCTCATCGCTACGCGGCAGTGACCACTTTCGCTCGAGTAGTATCACTACAAGCGGATAGGTACATAAGAAATTATCCAACCGCCTCTCAATCTATAGTCCAGGAGAGCTGGCCAAATATCACCTCAGTGCTGAGCCTCTATCGACCAGAGCAAGTGGATTGTTCTTGATCCCCCTTGACACTCTTTTAAGAGATTACCAACTCGGGGAAAAGAGCAAAGCATGCATCTAGACTAGCTCTGTTTACTTCTAGAGTGAGTTGGGCCATGACAATAATAAAATAGTAATAAAATATTTCTCGAGGTAAAGCTACGAGTCACGCGGCTCCAACGATTTTAGTTGCACGTTTTTACAGTATTAAGAAATTCTAGATAAACTGAATCTAATTCATTCTAATTTGCAGTCAAATTCTTATTTTACATTAACTATGTAATTCAACATTGTGAAGATCATTTCATAATCCAAAAATAACCTAGGTATATAATTATGTTACACGAATAATAAATCAACGAAATGTTGGTATATTTAGTTTTATTTGTGATTAAATTTTCCACCAGCTAGTTGCTACACAGCATAAGATTACAATATAATCGGCGGAAATTTAAAATAATACCATGATTTAGATTTACAATAGTCTGCGCTATGAATCAAAAATAATGACAGGACGTTTATTATCATTTTATGTTGCAGGTACTCTTATAGCACAAAATATAAATTTATTTATTATTTTATTCAGTACGAAGACTACATATTTTTAATGTATTTAACACGATAACTCCTCCAAATGTGGACCGAATTCGGTGATGTTTTTTGAGTTCTATAGAGTTTACTTGAGGGTAATTTTGTGAAATGTTTTTCGACTCGAAACTAATATCTATATAGTTAGAAACATAACAGAGTGGTATTTAAGGGACCTTAGAAGGCACTTAAACGATGATTACCACTGTATTGATCAATTTAATGATCACTGTGACACTCCTCAGTACCCACCGTTAACAACCATGTCAAGATTTACCAAATACCACTTTCGAATTCGTCTCAAGTGCGCACGGACAGCATAACCCTCTATGCTGAACTGCCACCAGACCAACAGCGGATTAGGCCGATGTCAACTGATCGCACACCATGCCCGTACTGTGGACAATCCGAGAATGGACTGTTCTCCGGAACGCCCGAGCGCTCCCTTTTATTGCAAACCTTTACAACCCACTCAGTTGGTAATTATCAATCTATCCAGATATTTATGAAATAGATACCTAATAAATAGGACTATCCCTATCAATATCATATGAACAATAGCTCAATTATCGATGGTGCGATTGGAGAAGGCACGATTAATAAAAAAGCCAAACATTTTTGGACCAAATTATGATGTATGTAATTTTAAATTAAACTATTTTAATAGGCCGGCTCGACCGAGTGTACTATAGGCTGTTTATAAAACACTGCAAGCACTATACAGTGCTCTTCAGTGTTGCCAACAACTAAACTAGTTCTCCCAAGATGCAACTACTTAAACCACCAGAAAGCTACTAACAAAAATTGTCATTTTACACAATACCATATACACATAACCACCAAAATTTCCACTAACTAAATATTGTTTTTTTTACTAAGGAAAACATACAATACATACGCCTGTAATACCCGAACTGTAGGGACACGATATCGAATAGAAAGTATCGACACATTTCCTAGGGCCTAAGCAACTAGAAAAGAGGAGTCTGCCATGCCACTATTGTGGTAACTGCCGAAACACCCCCGATGAGGAGTATCCAGCCTGGGCCGAAGAGAGCAGCGCTCTCAGAAAATCTATCAATGGAGACCTTTCTCTGCCTGGCGTGGTGGTAGCTGCTATGGTCTATGAATTTCTATCTATAGAATTTATCAAGGTTTTGTGTAAATTGATTGAAACATAACGATACTTGTTGGAAGTGTCAAAAAAGTCAAGCCCCCGGGGAACTTTCATCGAAAACGCTGCCCAATACCTTTGAGATATAATAAAACAATTCATGGTGGGATATTCCTCTTTTATCCTACTAATAAATGCGAATGCTTGGGTGGATGGATGGATGGATGTTTGTTACTCAATCACGGACGGATCTGGCTGAAATTTGGCACAGAGATTGATTATAGTCTGAAATAGCACATAGGCTACTTTTTATCCCGGAAAAATTTAAGGTTCCCGCGGAATAGATTTTTATTTTTCGCAGAACCAGGAATCGACATGATTTTTTCCATAGTGGTAGTTTTGGGGTTAGAGAATGACATAGGCTACTTTTATCCCGGAAAAATGCATGCTTCCTATATAATAATAATAATATATAATAATGCTAGCCCTGTATTAAACATTGTCCCACTGCTGGGCACGGGCCTCCTCTACTAATGAGAGGGGTTAGGCCGTAGTCCACCACGCTGGCCTAATGCGGGTTGGCAGACTTCTCAAACCTTCGAAAAATTCTCAGATATGCAGGTTTCCTCACGATGTTTTCCTTCACCGTTAAAGCAAGCGATAATTAACATTTTAATACACACATAACTTAAGAAAAGTCAGAGGTGAATGCCACTTGGGTTTCGAACCTACGACTTTCGTCTTGGCAGTCCGTACCGCAACCAACTAGGCTATCGCTACTATGCTTCCTATGCTATAGCAAAATGTAGAAAGGTGTAATAGCTTAACGTGCCTCCGTGGATTCTATACCTTTTCTTCCAAAAATAACCTCCACGCGAGCGGAGCCGCGGGCATCAGTAGTATGGATGATTTTCATGTATTACTAGTTAATAAATTTGTTGTTTTGTGTTAATTTAAATATTTAATAACCAGTAGCGTCTCGGTTTTGGAATATGTAATGTTATGTGCTGAAACATAACTAATGTATTCGTTTTATTATTATATTAAAATAAATTTATCGTAGAAACTAAGTTTTTTATCGAGTCTAATTGTTAAAGTCCACGAAAGTATCAGCAGAATAATGAGGTCTACATAAAAATTATAAAAAAGAATAGATGAGGTATATTTGGGTATTAGTCGTAAAACCAGCAAAATTACTGTATTTGTACTCACAAGGCATTCTTCGGACTAAATGGCTTGAACAACATCAATGGCATTGGAGCGGTCGCGAATATCAAACACAACACCGTGAATATAGTGAACTGAAAACAACATAAACTATTAAAAGAAGTCTAAAAAGTAAAATAAATAGGATGTTATGTTAAACAATATTTTTTCAGAATATTTCACTAGGATTGGGTATTTTTTCAGATTATTAACACGTCATGTTCAGCGTTATTTAAATATTTAACATATGAAACATAACACTTCTTTCTTGTACACGCGGGTTAAATAATTATTAAAAAAATAATTTTTCTGCATATTTTAGTAGAGAAATATTTTTTGCATCTATAAAACTATTGTCAAAATGTTTTGCATTATAGGTAATGCTTGGAATAAAATTCCATGTACATTATCTTTAGAAAGTATCTTGGAACCAAGTAAGACATTCTATTTTTTTCCTCCAGTAGGTATAGTAAGTATAATACATATCAATCAGTGTATTCTAATGAGTGAAGTAGGAAGTTACATAAAAGTGTTTTGTTATATAAAAGCATTTGATACTACGTGAGGCAATGGCCGAATAGCCGGCTGTGAAAGGAGAGACCGGGGGTTAATTCCCGCATCGAGATCACAGATAATCTACTCATAAGTATTGGTCTCGGGTCTGGGTGTTGTGGGACATTAGTCTCTCGTAGTTTTTTATACCCAATTCAGTTTTGACCTAGGGGAGAGGGCGATGTTTGACATTCACCGTACCAAACGCAATAGAATGCTGCCTCTTTAAGGTCGTTCGTCGCACAAATCATAAAAATTGCGTCCAGTTCAAAGAAATAGCTGAGAAATCCGCTGAACCAAGCATTATAATTTAAATATGGATTCATTGCGAAACATTTTGTCTCGACAGAGTCTCTATAATTTTTTTTTTATACTGGCACGGCAAAGTGCACTTTGCACCACACTGGACCTGATGGTAAGCCCAGTGCCGTCCAATTAGAGTATCGAGTAGCAAGAGACAATCTATCCCCTGCTATTCAACAGTATCATGCCGACCTGCTTCTTCACACTACGCCATGGGCAAGAAAGTGAAGAAGCGGTCGATGGTCTAGTGTCAGAGTACTCAGAAGGCCGCAAAACAGCCAAACATCGTACCCTAAACCCTTTCGCTATGGTCGCTATGCGGATGGTGTTCTCAAATAATGTACAATAAATGTTAAAAAGTAGATGGTACAGATATTTAAAAAACTACGAAGTCTGTTTATGTGTTTCCTATACTAAATGAAGTTTTATGACATTTTAAAATAACGCATCCAGCTATGTCTTCAACTTTCCTAATAAAAACCCATATAAACCCTGCATCCCAGCGCCCGGAGCCTCCGCTTAACCCGCTGTTATGAAGGACAACGTTCCAAAGCCCAAGGTCATTGGCGTGAGATACAGTCTTAATATGTAGATTTTCTGTAACAGTAGTACTGGTCACAAAGAGCGAGTCGGCTGTTTCACACTGGAGCTGAAGCTAGCTGAATAATTATTTTTATTATTACGCGGCTACAGTAATTACAAATCGCTTCTTTTTATTCAACCCTAGTAATTCTTGATAGTTTTCATTCGTAATTGTATGATGAGAAACAGTTCATGGTGAAACAATCCATATTATAAATAAATAATTACCTTTATATAGTATCTGGCGATTGAACTTATTGTGAACAATATTAGCAAGAGTGCCATCACACATCCCAGTACCACGTTGAAAGCCGACATGGTTGCAACGACTATAGTTATTCCTGCAAAAGGAAATAATACTTCACAATCGAATACTAACATTATAATTAAAATGAATATCACATACAATATGATGCTGTTAAACCAAATTTGATTCAAAACAAAGATTTTGAAAAATATTTATATACAATACACAATCTTCGAATATATAAAATAATCTTTGTATTATATTATTTTTGTGTGATTATTGTACTCATTTACAGTACCAAAAGAGAATGCTGACACATCAGTCAATGGATATGCAAAACAAGTTAATGCTAAATATAAAGAAGAAACGTCAGTTTTCCATGTTGAGCAACCAACATAAGTAAATCTATACGTATATAATATTACTTGTTCTGACTGGCTGACTGATTCATCAACCCAGAGCCTAAGCCTATCGGGGTGCAAACTTGAAATTTTGGCAGTTAGTGCCTTCTGTGGTATAAGCATCCACAAAGAAAAGATTTTTGAAAACATCACCCTTGTGGGGGGTAAAATAAGGGATAAACGGTTGTATGGAAGTCTGCTATTTTCAAATTAACACTTTTAAATGCGCACCGTGTATGCGGGCATGTCACTCCTATTAGGAATAATTAGGGATCGAAAGAATTTATTGGAAGTTCGATGCGTTTGAAGGAAGAAACATGAAATTCAATGTAACGCTTTTTATATAAATTTGAGAAAAAAATATTATAAACGAGCCATATTTTAATCTACCTATTTTCACTTAAGCGTAGCCGCGGGCAACATGTAATATATTGACAATAAACAAATTAGCCCTAACAACCTATTATAGACTGCCTCGGTGGCGCAGTTGTAATTGCGAATTCGTTACGACTGCTGTGCTGAGGTCTCGGGTTCGATCCCGGGGTCGGGTAATGTGATATTGGGTTTTCTATCTAGAAATTCTCAGTATTAGCCCGGAGTCTGGAACCAGTGTCCGGTATGGCGATTGGCTCGACCTCTATCACATTATGGGTCCGAAATTTGGCGAAAAGTGGGTGTACTTGTTACACCTCTGCCTACCCCTTCGGGGTTTACAGGCGTGAGTGTATATGTATGTAACCTATTGTAACTTATAGCTAGCATTCCCAATTATGTGCTCCGATCTTCGATAGTTTTGTATAGGTAACACTGACGCATTATTTTATTACGCATTTCTCTTTATTTAATTGTGGCATGCGCTGTGACTTATGCGTTGTTCAATTGCATCGTTAAACATTGTGAAATGTGACGATTTATTAAGATTTGTGCAATGTAAAGTCAAACTTAAATATTCTATAACATACATTTAGCGCTATATGCATGCTACCGAGGCTACCGATAAAGATACAAATTACAATGCATCATTTTGCCATAGTCCAAATATAATTAATCTGTCACTCACTATAGATAAACGTGTATCTACAATATTTTTTTTTTACTGGTAGTGTTTATATATAATTTTTATCCCGAAGTTCCAACGGGAACGGGATATATTCATATATTTTTAATTTAATTTAGTTATTTAGCCATCATAACCGTTGTTACTGTCGGACAAAATATATATTACATGATATTCGTTCCGTTGATTACTATTTTTATTTACTCCTCTATATATTCAATGCTGCCCTATCCAAAAATCTATCTAGAGCCGCCACAGGGCGATGGATATTATTTTTTAACATTTATTTAGAAGTTACTTATAGACCTGCTAATGTTCATTTCAACTAACAAACCTAGTGGGCTATATATACCTAGCATTGGACTATTGTACTAAAATTTTACTCGCTTACAAATTAATTAGCATCTCGCAATAGGACTTGGTATGACGGTAAACTTCGCGCTGCTGTTTTTAAAAATATAACCTCCACACATGGACACGCAATTCTGTATTGAAGCCCAATTTAACACGCAATGTATTATAATGTTACCTAAAAAATTTCCGCAGATGATGCCGACCTAAAATACAATATTCTGATTTCACCCACAGTCACACAGTTACAAAAGTAATATCCTCCTAGGTCACGTTTGTATTGTTTGTTTCAAACAGTATAATTTATAAAAGAGATGTTTTGATGGAAAGTGTTATCTCTTGCCATAATATGACGCTAACGGAATCGATTCCCTGTTTGTTTAATTTCCACAACGTTTAATCTCTCGACGCAAAGATAACCTATGGCCATAATTACGAAGTAGGTGCAAGTATCGGTACCTACTAATCAGTAACTATCTACGTATAATGAAATAACTTACTTAAGCTAGACTGCATTAAAAGATCTAATACTAATGATGATAATATTATTATCATCTTCAGGATGTTATTTGATCAAAGTCCGTGTTTAGATGTACCCGTTGGTAAGTTCTCGACCTCCGACGGACTCAGTGGCAGACTGACCGTAACGTTAAATGATAATAATCGCGCACAGCGTTTAGCAACCTACAAACTGATTAATTAAATTAGGTACATTATTAGCATTATTAGCTAGCGCAGTAAAATAACACTGAAGTCAGAAATTAATTACTCATGAGTTATTAGAGGCTCACCAGATTATAAATCCGTTTATTTTTCAAAATATATAGTGTAACCAGCGATCTACATGTACTATATGTCACTGAGTGTAACCTACATATTCTAAAATACATCTAAGTTTTTTTTATCATTTTGTTTTTCCATAATACTTTTATGTATTTTATTGTAGGTACACTGACTACCCTACCCTTATTATTTTCACTTCTCATATTTCCATCCCATGGTTCTCTTGAAAAGATAACCGAGAGCGATAAGGCCGCCAATTGTACTTTTAATTAAAGTTTGCAGTGTTTCTATCTTGTGTATCTTAGTGCACAATAAAGAGTATAAATAAGTTATTATTCTGAGTTATCGACTCTTACTACCGAACATGGAAATTGTAAAATCCCTTGTTTAGTACCTTTTTAAAATTCCATAATTATACTCTGTTAAATATTTAATTTTTATATTATTTAAAATAAATGACCTATATAGCAGCGATAGCCTAGTTGGTTGCGGTACGGACTGCCAAGACGAGTCATATGTTCGAAACCCAAGTGGCATACACCTCTGACTTTTCTAAAAGTTATGTGTGTATTAAAATGTTAATTATCGCTTGCTTTAACGGTGAAGGAAAACATCGTGAGGAAACCTGCATATTTGAGAATTTTTCAAAAGTATGTGAAGTCTGCCAACCCGCATTAGGCCAGCGTGGTGGACTAAGGCCTAACCCCTCTCATTAGTAGAGGAGGCCCGTGCCCAGCAGTGGGACAATGTTTAATACAGGGCTAGTATTATTATTATTATATAATGACCTATAGACAACACTTTCTTTCCGTTTTCCCTTTGTAAACATTTCAAACTAAATAAGTTAACTATAAATTACTGTATCATTGAGGTCGCTCAAAAACATATAAGTAGGTATTATTTTGAAAGTTTAAAACCTTGAGCGACCTTTCAAAATCAAAATTATCAAAGTATCGATTTGTAATTTTCATCTCTATTATTTTCAACCTAGCAAATCAAATGGAGACGAAAAAAATAATAAAACAAATATTTTTTTGACGATTTTAGATTTTAAAAAAAATCTTGAATGATCAATTTTTTTTATACGAGCTTTCTTTTGTCGGGACTTTTAAAACATTATACTTTCACAAGACTCGAAGAAAAAATATTCGTTTCTTTTTTGGGTCATCCTTGAAAGTATGTATAAACTAGCCGGGAAGTCAAGGAACAATAATGACATGTACCACACGCATGTCGTGGTATCCTTAAAATGTTGTTCATTAATAGTAAGATTATTGTTACCTCATTATAACTTAGTCCTAAGTAATGTAACAACAGCTGGATATCCATACTAGCTGTTGCTCGCGGCTCCGCACGCGTGGAGGTTATTTTCGGGAGCAGAAGTATACAATCCAAGGAGTTGTCCTTTGCACTGAGGCACCTGTAGCGATTGTCCAGCCTCTCAGTTGTTGTGCCTGAATCCTGAGATTGCATCTAAAGAATACCTCATAAGTTTAACCTCACTTTGCTTTGCCCCTTTCAGGGATGATTTTTCAAAAACGTTGAAACACGTATTTCTCTATTTCCTACCCAAAGCCTTAATATGAATTTTCAGATCCCTAACTTGAGGAATGATAGATTTCCCATACAAATATTGAAGTCTTATTTGACCCCTTTCAAAGTTGTGTTTTGAGAAAAAAGATAGCATATGTCCTTCTACAGGATATAATCTATCTCCTTGCCAAATTTCATCACAATCCGGTCAGCCGTTTAGTCGTGAAAAGGTAACAAACAAACAAACGGACGGACTGACGGACTGACTGATTCACTCTCTCACTCTCTCACTCTCTCACTCTCTCACTCCCTCACTCTCTCACTCTCTCAGTCTGTCACTCTCTCACTCTCTCACTCTCTGACTCTCTCACTATTTAACTTCGTGTAAAAATGTGAAACACGTATTTCTTTATTTCCTACCAAAAGCCTAAATATGAATTTACAGACCCCTAAGTCGAGGAATTATGGATTTCCCATACAAATTTTGTAAAGCCTATGTCCTTCTCCAGGATATTATTCCCTTACCAAATTTCATTACAATCCATTCAGCCGTTTAGTCGTGAAGAGGTAACAAACAAACAGAGTTACTTTCGCATTTATAGTGTTAGTATGGATGTTTAAAGTTATGAAGTAGAAAAATAAAAAAAAGTAGTATAACTTAAAAATAAAAATTAGTTTCAATAAAGTAGCTTATGTATGTTTTTAAAGGTCTTCAAAAAAGGAGGAGGTTCACAATTCGTCGGAATCTTTTTTTTTATGTATGTTCCCCGATTACTCGACGACGCCTGGACCGATTCGAGAAATTCTTTTTTTGTTTAAAAGGGTATACTTCCTTATAATAAATACACAAATATTATTATTATTATCACGAAATACGAGTGACAACGGCCCTAAAACACCCAGAACCGAAACAAATATCTGTCTGTCACACAAACATTTGTCTAGGTGCGGGGATAGAACCCACGGCCTCTCCTTTCACAACCGGCTACTCGCTCAGTGCGCCAGGTAGGCTGAATATAAGTTTAATCCAACTTTTCTAGCTATTCCTTCTTATATTATAGACATGTGAAAGTGTTGGATGTCCTCTTTCACGCAGTAACTTAGCAACAGATCGACGCGACGTGATATTTATGTGTACACTGTACATGTATTAAATAATTTATGAACCTGAGAATGACATAAGCTACTTTTTATGGCGAAAAATTAATTATCCAATTATATTGAGCATGGCATAGCATATCATATTTAGGAGCTGCAGTCCAAAGCTCTTTAATAAAAAAAATGGTTAGACTTAATAATGGGGATGGCAAATCAGAATAAACCTAAAACGTAATAAAACCCGCTCCTACCCATTATTGTTCCTAAGAACTACTTTTTTCTATCTTCATTCGCTTAATAAGGTCTTATTAATATGTCTCCAATTGGTGAGTATTAAACGTATGAGGTCCAATACAGTTTCTAGCAATTATTATTCCTGAACTCTAGTTCTTCTATAATGATTATAATCAGCGTGCACCTGACACTTCAAAACATATATTTCAATTAAAAAGTTTATAATTATAGAGAAGTTACCTAGTGATAAAATCCTATTAAAATTTCAAATAATAATAGCTAATAAGCTGCTTGCAAAAATTATATATTTACTCACTTCAATACAAGTACCCATCGTTTTAAATGGGTTCGGCTGTTTAACCCAGGATAAGCAAACAAAGAAACAAACATTTGAAAAACGTTAGTTTTGGTTAACGTAGGTACAAATAACGATAATAGGTAAAAAAATATTTGAAATCTCTTCAATATTTTATTGTAATACATTTAACCCCGGGACACGATCAAATATAATTATTGAACCTACTTTACTAAGTGACTACTAATGTCATAGTTTTCGTACATGTTTTTTATACTTTACATAGGAGTGAATTCTACTTAAAAGATTAAAAAAATACATTAAATCTCATAATGAGTTTCGTACTTGGCAAGTAGTGACTGAATAGATACATTTATTCATCTACAATTGTAAATACAAACCGTTCTAAATTAAATCATAATGATCTCACGAATTATAATACTTCCTAGATGAAAATTTTAGCCAAATAAATAATGTTCGCAAAACACGTTTGTCAAATTTACCGAAATATTTTAATACGAAATCTACTTCACAACTATAATTATGTAGAATTAGACAACAAGTTAGTTCAGTTCGACCTTACCTATATAAAATTAAATAGGAGTAATAAATCTAAACAAACCTCAAATACAGTACGGTTTTCACAAACAAATACGTATAGCGCCTCACTCAACTCATCGGCAAAGCGAACGTTAAAAAAGGGAACACGGTGGCGTGATGTGGACGCAGTGGCGCGACCTCCACGGCACCGCTCGACCACTGAGCATGTAATTTAAGAGACGGAACTTAGAACATTTATTTTTAAGGTATTTTTTAGAATCTTTAGCCAACCATATAAAAAATACAATGCTACCAACGTAAATTCACTGACAGTGACAACGATGACCTTAAAGTGAAAATGGCAGATAGGGATGTGCGATGTAAGGGTCGATAATTAAAATTATCGATATATTTAATTTTATCGATATCGATAAAATAAAGTCGATAGAAGGTCATAATGTGTTAAATTTATTTAAAATCGAAGCGGGAAAAAAAAACAACTGTGCAGTATTTAAATATTTATTAATATATATATATACAATAACTATGGTAATATGTGGTATAAAAATATTGTATGTGGTATAGGTGTTGTTTTTAGATAAAATAAAAGAATTGGTTGCTTGAACTTTGCCTTTATGCCTTGCAACATAAACACCAATGCATGGTCAGCGATTTGCGGGCTACGTAATTCTGTCATAATATGTCATCATTCTTCATAGCCCTCCACTTTGTCCATTGTTATGTCTAAGAAAAGCAGTCACTTTAAAGTTAGTTCATCAAACACTAAGCCACAGTATTTGTCTTCAACATTTTTTATTGCTAACAGATTTTAAATATTCCATGACCACTTTATTTACTACTGGAAATTTTCTCAAAACTTTTTGCAAGGAGATTGCGCTTAGTGAAGGCACGAGATGCTGCAAGTATCTGTAGGCTTTCGACGATGCCAATGCAATGTAGCCAAGGCTGAGATTTTGCTTTTACTCGTCCAACGCCAGCCTCTAGGTTTCTTTTTTGATTTCTTAGTGCTGCAGATACCATTTCCCTAAACAATCTTGATTGTAATTTTTCATAAGGTTCTTTTCGCATGTTGTTAAATCTGTAAAGATACATTATCTGTATATTAGAAATAAACAGCAAAACTTTATAAACACCAAACACGCCGCATTCTAACAATTATGAAGAAAAACGTTATGTAAGCATAATTCAACAATTTTCATAATTTGAAATAATATCTGGGAAATGGTTTAGTATCCTAAATGTGTATAGCAATACTTTTGGAAAACCAACTTATGAAATATGTCTAAGAATGTGCTTTATGTTTTAATATCCTCCATTAACATATAAGTGAATAAGTTTTGATAGACCTAAAATATCATTGATTTTATAATTTATAAGACACTCTAAGGCAGTGCAACAGAATTCTATTTACTTAATAAAAAGGAATATATGTATATATTAGCTGTTGACCGCGGCTCCGCCCGCGTCCATATTATTTTTGGGAAAAAGGTATACAACCCACGAAGACATCTAGCTATTACATATTTCTATATCTGTCAAGTAGCCGGTTGCCAGGCGGATACTGTGAAAAGTCGCAAGGATCTTGTTATAGGGCTCCATCGGACCCTAGATCTAATATTTTCATGGGATATTAAGAATGTGGTGGAATTCAATGCCAAGACACCCTAGGTGTGCCCGTTATCATGCTAAAATCCCCATTTTGTACTGTTTTCCATTTGGCTGTTCTCTCAATAAGAAAATTACAGTCTCTTAGGTTTAAATATCCTATGTGATCTTAAGCCAAGGACTCACCCCGAGGGCATAATATCCACCAGCAGGCCGGCATGATTGTGTCAAGTAGCGAGGCATAGTTGTTTCACTAATTGCTACTCTAACTGGACGGCATTGCGCTTACCATCAGGTATAGTGTGGTAACTTTACCGTACCAAGATAAAAAAACCTTTACGCAGAGTCGGAAGCCTGAACAGGGTGCGGGGGTTTTTAACGCCCGATTAGCTTTGCGAATTATATAAAGCACAGGTTGGTTGGCTGCCACCGTTCAACTTGGTGCATGCTCGATGCTTTGGATAGATTGCAGCGGTGGGCCATCCGCATTGTGAATGATGCAGACATGACCAACAGCTACAGCTACAAAGGGACATTTCCTCGCTTAGCGTGTTCTACTGTCTGTATTAAGAGGAATGCTCCAAGTAATTGAAATAATAAAATTACAGCTATTTTTATCCTAGCAAGGCAAAGTGACCACACTACACCTGATGGTAAGCGCAGTGTCGTCCAATTAGAGTATCGATTAGCGAGAGACAATCTATCCCCCGCTTTTCAACACAATCATGCTGGCCTGCTTCTTAACACTGCGCCATGGGCAAGAAGGTGAAGAAACGTCGAGGATCTAGTATCAGAGTACTCAGAGGGCCGCAACACGGCCAAACATCGTACCCCAACGCTAGACCTCCGACAAAAACCGAATGTACACTGGCTGATCCCGGGACGCGATACACTTGCGTGTGCTACTATGTCGGGTTTAACACCTTGTGTACGCTACTCTCTATCTAGGTGGATATGAATATCCTACCATCAGCAACATTAAAATATATATTTTTTGGTCAATTATCCGCAAATTCAATCAAAATAACCAAAATGTATAACAACTCCACGTACTCAGATTGAAAGCTATTGTACCAGCTGATTTTATTAGAGAGTATCTTGGTGTGGCGATTTTGAAAATGAGATAGATATGTTGGACAACGCCATCTATCTATTACATTGGTTAACAAACATCCTAATTTTTTTTTTAAATGTACTATTTCTTTATTTACTGTATTTTAGGTGTGAGTATATAATTATTATACATTATTTTGTATAATTATTGCCTTGGTGGCGCAGTTGTAATTGTGCGTACACAATACGACTGTTATGCTGAGGTCTCGGGTTGATACCGTGGTCGAGTTAAAGTAATATTAGGTTTTGCTATTACGAAATACTCAATATCAATCCAGTCTTGAATTGTGGTCTACATAGCGATAGGCTCGCCGTCTATCACATAATGGGATGGTAATAAGCATCGCTTACATCTCTGCCTACCCCTTCGGGGTTTACAGGAGTGAGTGCGTGCACGCGTGCGTTTGCATTTTTATATCATGAATTAATATTATTCAAGGTAATACCGGTTCAAATATATATATATTTAAATGAGTTTGATATGGACCATGGGTATTTCCGAGACGTCGCTTGTTTTAAAAGCTACCACCGGATCCAAACGCGACCCCGCCTGAGAAGACCCGGCGAAACAAACTCAGCAGGCTTACATTACCGCTGGGTACTACGGGGCGCCACCCAGTCCTGAGAGAATCCAGCAAATCAAACTGCTGAGTTTTTGGGCTTGTTTTTGGTCCGGTTCATTATTTCTAGTAGATGACCTGTCACAAATTACATTGCCAATTTACTATTTTATTATATACGCGATCGGTCGTCAAAGTTTATTATTTTTTAAGTATATATAATATTACAACATGTCATTTATTAATATTTTATTAATTTAGTTTTTATTTTATTTTATTTTGTTATACTATTTGTATACACTAACATGGTGTAAGCTACAGGGCGCCAGGTCGCAGTGTGCAGGAAGGAACCGAATGCCAGACATCCCTATCCTCTAGATATTGTTGAACATTATAATAGCTCCTGTCCATAAGAACACATTTAATATGAGCCTTAAACATTTTATTGGGCAAATCAATTACATTAATGGGGATTTTGTTATAAAATTTAACACAGTTACCCATAAAAGACTCTTTAGATCTTACTATTCTAAAGGAGGGTACTGTAAGTTTGTTTGTTGTTGTTTGATGTAAACTATAAATACTCATAACTTTTGATTGAATGAACCGATTTTATTGAAATAAAGATCAAATGTTACCTCAAGGTAACCCCCCTACGATTTTATTGCCAATTCATTTGTAGTAATACAGTACTTTAGACGTGATGCCTTGACAGACAGACAGACAGACAATATTTCCAAAAACAATTGTTTTGGGTTCTATAACGATAATATAACAAGATGCAATCAAAATTTCACAAATGTATTAAATGTACAGACAAAGTCCCTCTTCAGCTTTATTATAGTATAAATTATTTATAAATATTGATAAAGTACTTACTTGATTCTTCCGGTGAGGCTTTTTAACTTTATGTTTAATAGTTTCACTGGGCCTCTTAAATGGTATGGTAATAGTTCCTGAAAAACCAATGCAAAAAAATAATTAGTAAAGAAACACAAAATATTATCATTGGTTTTAAAATTTACTCTGGAATATCTGTGACTCAAAGAAAAGGTATATTTAAATTTTATCATTACTAAAAATCATCTTCTATACACAAAAAAGACCGATTGATCATTTTGGAGTCTCAAAATTTTAGACATTAATAATATATCTCTAGTAATCTATCATTGAACTTTGACCACACTGTGACTGAATAACAAACATGTTTACAAAATTTCACATTTAAAATATTTATTGGATCCATAGGAAATTAATATTTTATACCATTTTGAGACAGCTCCTCGAGGACAGTTCTGGTATGCTGGCATGTGGATGGCACTGGTTCAAGCAGGTGGTCTGAAATTGTACATACTGATATGAATTTCATTTTGGTTAACCATCATATATATATAGCAAAAACACATTTTTTTACCTTTTAAACAAAAAAATTAAGAATTTGATACATACATACATATACACTCACGCCTGTATTCCCTTGTATTCCTGTATAAGGGGAGGGTAAGTAGAGGTGTAACCAGTTCTGTAGTTACCATCAAGCAAACGGCAGTTACACTGTTGTGATAAAAATGTGACTAATGATAAAAACTAATGATAACTATTTTTCGTATAGATGATGTCTAGGATATAATGTCGCTATCAAGTATATGCTGGAATAATACTGGCTAAGGACTATACCGGCTATGTACATACAATTACAATAAATATAAGACTGATAAGCTTATGAGTCTTAGTTACTTTCCAGAGTTAGAAATAAATAAGCTCACACATATGAGATTAGGGGTACTTATACAAATAAGTACATACATACATATACACTCACACCTGTAATCCCAGAAGAGGTAGGCAGAGGTGTAACCAGTACACCCACTTTTCGCCGACTTTATCGGTCTCATAATGTGATAGGGGGCGAGCCTATCGCCATAACCGGCACAAATTCCAGACTCTGCGCTAATACTGAGAATAATATCTAGAAGATATAAAAACCCAATATCCCTTTACCCGACCCGGGAGTCGAACCCGAGACTTCAGCACAGCAGTCGTAACGCATGCGCAATTACAACTGCGCCACAGAGGCAGTCTAGGCAGACAGGCAGTAGTCAGTAAGAATTTGATAATTATTTAAATTGCATACCTTTTTGTGACAGCTCCATAAGTATGTTTGATTGTTGGCTTATGGATGGCATTGGCTCAGGTAGATCTGAAAATTATATACATATTTAATGAACTAAGTATATCAAATTATGTTATCTGTTGACATCAGATACACATATTTCCATCTTCACACACCCTTAACACATCATGCTAAAAAGCCAGTCCAGCCCATCCCACTCCACCAAATCGGACTGGTATTTCCAGAGATTAGCTTGTTCAAACAACCAAAAATTCCTTTGCTTTTTTATATCAATATAGATGAGATGTATTTCATAAAATAATTATTTTTTGTATTTACCTTTACTCAAATGTAAAGTCGGTATTACATGTCTTTTCAGACGATTTCCCTTTTTGTTAAAATCTTTTGGGTTGAAGTGTTTAGCACATATATTTTGTTGCTCATGTAGTTTTTCTATTGGTAGGAACACTAATTTGTCATTTTCTACTGCCTTGACCCATTCTTGGCAGCTGGAAAATAAAAATAAAAGATTATAATGTTATAAATAAACATATTTTAATTTAGTTTAAATTTAATTCCATCAATAACATTCTAGCTTTATTTTTTATTTTACCACACATACATACATAAGCTCACACCTGTATCTATGAAGGGGTAGGCTGACGTGAATGAATGCTCCCACATTTTGCTGAACTTATTTACATGCAATCAAGTGATAGTGGGCAAGCTTTCCGCCAAATCAGGCACAAAAATATAACCTTGGACAAGTATACATATGATTTGCAATATTTTAAACAAATTTTGTTTGCTGTCAGATGTAACAAGTCAATAATAACATAGCCTTATATTAAGCTACCAGTCTATTCAAGTTAAGTTGGACCCAAACTATATAATTAGAATGTATTATTTTCTAATTGTTGGCAGAAAATATAAGTATTTATTTAATGCTGACAAATGTACTTCATTTCTAAAGGGTCCAATATATTATACATTATATATTTATTTGTCTAAAGAGTAATGCTCACACTCAAATAACCTAATTTACATAATATATAAGTGAGAACTTGTTATTGGCTTTTTGTCAATTAAATTGATGCTATTTCTTATGTAATTATTATATATATATACATATAATATCCAGAATGATACCTGCCTCATAGATTGATACAATATAATCGATCCTCAGCCAATGTAATCTAAATTAAATGTTTGCTGTCCTTTAGTGATTAGCTAATTAACAGTGAGCCTTGTTATTCTTTCGTGGCAACCCGTAGCTAAACACTTGCATACACAATACTCATACCATAGTGGAAAAATTGGGCGTTAGGGCAAATATAAGAGCAGAAGTTTACCGACATTTGCATTATAATCATTATTTGTCAAAGATAAAAGGTACTCACCGCTTGGGCTCCAGTGGGAACTCGGAAAAAAACAACTTATTTTCAGGATGCTGCGCCTCCTGGATACCACAAACTTCACATCTTCTGTGACCCTTACCCATGATGGTTCAAAAATCACAAGAGTCACGGTCTTAATAATAAAATAAAAACACTTTAAGCGTCCAATTTCGCGTCACTTACACTAAAGAGTAAATATCTCGTAAAACAATGTGAGGACGAAACGGAGGAGCAGGTGCTCAACTCAATGTTATACATACAATCACATAAACTAATCTGATATGTAATATTCCACATTCACAAAGAAAACGGAAAAAACAAACAGAAAAATCACATCACAAACACATTTACGAAACGGCTGACATGTTTGTGAATAAGTGTGACCATAGAAATCTATATACCGATATCTCCTACACGTAATTCCATATTTGATAAATGTTGTCAAATATGTTTATTAATTCATATTAAATATCCCAGAACATAATGTAAAATTTATTAGCACTATATTCTGTCCAAAAAAAAAACAAATGCAAGATTATTTGAAGTTTTCACAAAAATATACTTAGAAATACATTCTACTACAATAAAAATCATACGTAAGTGGCAACTCTTTATAGCGTGATGATGGTAGTACTGGTAGAATTGTCTTATTGTTGGCAAAGCATTAAGCAATAATTTCATACAAAATTTAATTTGTTCGAAGTTTCCCAGGACTGCGCTCGACAATAACACTACATGATGACAACGAGTTACGACTTACGAAGTTACGTGCGTCGGGCGCGGCGCGCGTAGCGAATAACTGCCTTAAAACTTCGGAACACCGAACATAGTCTAAGAGCTAGTGGACGTTCCGATTTTGACTACTACTAATGTGGTAATAGCCTAGTTGGTTGCGGTACGGGCTGTCAAGACGAATGTTCGAAACCAGCTCAAATGGCATACACCTCTGACTTATCTAAAGTAACTTACGTGATTATTCATTGTTAATTATCGCTTGCTTAAACGGGAAGGAAAACACCGTTAGAAAACCTGCATACCTGAGAATTCTCATAAGAATTTCTAAGGTATGTAATGTCTACTAACCCGCATTAGGCCAACGAGGTGGACTAAGGCCTTATTTAGAATTCTCAGGCATGCAGGTTGTCAAGATATTTTTCTTCACCGTTTAAGGAAACGATAAATAACAATGAATACACACGTAAGTTCGAGTTGGCTTCGAACCAGCGTCTCTCCTCTTGGCAGTCAGTACCACATCATACTAGCCTATCGCTTAATTAATCATGGGAATAACAGTAATAGCATGATCTTATATCAGGAAAGCATGGATTTGAATAGCCTTTTTTCGCGGTGAAAGGCGTGTTTATGCTGGTTGTTTATACGTGAGTGCATTCGGACTTACCAACCATTAGGACCTACTTTGCTGTCATTAATTTAAGACATTATTATTTTAGGCTTTTCTGGCTTCATTTGTGAGAAGGGTTTTATATTTTAATTAGAAAGCGTAATTCAGATCGATTACTGGCTCTTCTACTAAAATACAGTGCCAACCGTCAGCGGCCGATAAAACATGTGATAATGCGAGTGGACTACACCCGTGCATTCTTTATCCCTGTACCTAAAAAGATTATTATTTTTATATAATTTTTTTATTTCAATAAGCTGCACTTATTGAAATACATAATTAAAAGAACATACATACATAAACAACCTTTCACTGTCACGCTAGATACCTATGTACAAACATACTACTTTCGCTTAGGAAGTAAAAGAGTGGATTATGTAAATAAAATAATTAAGGCCTACTAAATATTTTTTTTATGTAAAAGGGGGTAAACGGGCAGTAGGCTCATCAGATGGAAAGTGGTCACCGCAGCCCATGAACATCTGTAGCAAATACGTAGCCTTTCAGGAAAGAATATGCTCTCATGTTGAAGGTTCCCAGGTCGTAACGGTTCGGCGACAGCTGGTTCCACAGAGTCCTTGTGTGAGGCAGAATATTCATTAAAAATCGCGCTGTTATAGAACGCTGGATATCGAGGTGGTGTGTATGGAATTTCAGATTCTGGCGCGATGTCCGATGGTGAAGTTCAGCGGCCGGGATCGGTAGAAGAAACAGAGTGATCCAACATCTCTACGCAGAGCCAAAGGATCAAGGATCAAAGTTTAATCGTCGATAAACCGAGCTGCCCTACGTTGAATGCGGTCAAATAGAAGTAGCTGGTACTGGAGGGCTCCCCCTCAGAGATGAACATGTGAGAACACGACGAACGAACACGAGTGCCTATGACTTGTGGGGCCAAATTTGCGCCTTACAGAGATTTAGACGTTTGAGTCACACAGGAACTTATTTGTAGTGGTTACCTAGTCTGGCGTTGCCGATAGAGGGTGAGATTTTGGGAGGCCCAAATATCCCATTCCCTTCCCAATATCACTAGTTTCTGATACTTAAAGTCGACAACGCATCCATGATTGTTTTAGTAACATGGATTTTCAAGGCGTTGGAGATCACTTACTATCTAGTGCCCCACTTGTTCGTTAGCCTTATGTCTACGATATGTCTCAATTTGTATGACTCGGTGCTTTAACAAAGAGCGCAACTTGTAGGGTGTACGTGACTAGCATTTAGTAGCACTTTTATACGGAGTGAGAAAGGCTTGATACTAGCTTCTTTCAGTTTATATAATATCATGGTTAAAATCGTCACTAAATAAATACTGCCTCGGTGGCGCAGTTATACCTAATTGCGCATGCGTTACGACTGCTCTGCTCTGGTCTCGGGTTCGATCCCCGGGTGGGATAGAGTGATATTGGTTCTTTCTACTTAGAAATACTCAGTATCAGCCCGGAGTCTGGATTTATGCCCAATACGGCGATAGGCTCGCCCCTATCAAATTATGGGATCGTAAGAAATTCGGCGAAAAGTAGGTGTACTGGTTACACTCCTCTCTCTTCTCCTCTCCTCTCTGCCTACCCTTTCGGGGATTATAGGCGGGAATTTATATGTAGTTAAAATCGTATAAAAATTCGTTGCACTTATATTACTAATCACAATCCACAGACAAAAGTAGCGGCGTTGTTCCATTACCTATATGGTAGTGCAGGTGTAGGATGTTGGTATCCATATAATGTTAAAAACTCGGCCCAGTGGTCGCTCGGATTTTTACCATCTCTGCCGGCATCACGATGAATCGTATGACCGAAGGGTCCAACAAACAATCCCGCATAAACCCAGGGCAGGCAGGCACATGGGCGCCGGAAGCAGGGTGCAAGGCGGTGCACTTGCACCCTGCTGTCAGGAACGAAAATACATTTTGTTTTTATTAAATTACTGTTTGAATAAAAACTGAAAACGTCTAGGTTAAAGTCCAAATTTTTTCATCGCCTTGTCAATAAATTCAGTAGCCTTCATTACATTTATCGACGTAATATAATGTATAGACGCAGATGCACCTCACTGAAAGTAGGTAATCCTAGCGTGGTAATCAGAACCCACAAGCCAGACCTCATGACTCATGATTACCAATCCGACACTACTTCCCTTAAAGACATAATGACACGATTACCCTGGTATTTTAGCTGTTATTGGGTAGTAAAAATCACTTATCCTTTTCAACTGCTCGTTTGTCGACCTTCTACTATTAAAAAAAGAAACAAGTGCTCTCTAGATAGCAACCGTAACATGTTACCGGTAAACGAGTGACTCCAAAGATATAATTTTTTATAAATATTTGCATAGTAAAGCAGTTGAGAATATCTGTATGTAAATGATAATCATTTTAAACTTTTTAATGTTCTTGGGTTTTTTTGAAGCCGGTGGTATCTTTCAACTTTTTTCTAAGTCTATGTTTTGTTACGTAAATATGATGGTTAATAATCACTACCACCCATAAACACCTGGAATACCACAATAAATACCGGTACGTTGCCTGTCTTTCCTAATAGAATAAGCTTTGGGGAAAAGAGTTGGACTGCTGGCAATTCCATCCAATGAGCAATTGTGCTATGGACGAAGCTCTGTAGAGCGTTACTATCTGCTCTACAACTTATAACATTTGAAATCTAAACAAAAAAAATACAATAAAATAAAGTTTATAGTAAATTATGTTTATTGTTTATTTAAAAGTTTCTAGCGGTTATTACCATTATGAAAATACACAATTACAATTTGCACAATAATTTAATGTATTCATTTAGATATAATCACAGCATGTAGTTAATTATATAGCTAAAGTATATTAATCTAATAGCTATTAAACATTACGAACCCAATTTAAGGTTTTGTATTCGTAACCAACAAAATAGTTTTATTGATTTTAGTTATTCGTAATTTCATTTTTATGAATTAAAGATTGTAAAGGATTTAATATAATATTTAACAGTAATTATTTTTCCCGTATTATATAAGCTAATGTGATTCAACCAGACGACCAAAACTATCGTGTTCTATGAAAGTCTTAATCAGCATGGAATTTTGTTCATCTCGAGTGCAATGAGCCCAATCACAATAACGAGATGGAGGAGATCCATGAGGTATCTTCAGTCGAATATTAATTGACCTCTGGTAGGCACTTAACTACTTTCTTTCGTATACCATACAACAACACGATGATAACATTTGTAGTGTTCATTGTTAAGGAATTCTATGAGAAATCCTTCATGTCAATGATCTGCTGACCATGGATATGTACCAACCAGTTGCTTTAGTAGATTTTATTACAATAACCAAATCATAAGAATGAATTGTATTATCTAAAACACAAGATACTATGTTCTCTCTAAGTTACTTGTAGAGAAAATGAAAATAAAATAATTCAAATCAGTGAAAATATATCGGATTTACAGGCGAATATACATAAAAACTTATTATATACAGATGAATAAGTCATATTTTTCAACACATGATACTTTATTAAGGAGCCATCAATTTAAATATATTTGGATAAATAATACTAACCATCTAATAAACATTTCCCGATTCCAGGCACGGGCCTCCTCTACTAAAGACAGGGGTTAGACCTTAGTCTACCACATGGGTTGGTAGACTTTTTTGGTAAATTTAATAAAAATATTTAGCCTATAAATCAAAACTTAAATACAAAAGTTCGCAATTGCTCTATACAAATACATGTTACAATTCAATTAAGTATTTTTTGAAGTTGGGGCCAAGCTTATAAAACAGCAGATCTATGTGTGGGTTAGGCATTGCCATAGTTTAATGCTGATGAGAGTTAGTGTATTATATATTAAAAGTTATTTTATATATTGGTAATAAACCCTATTAAACAAGTAATATTAAAATCAATGGCACTTAATGAAGAGATGAGATATCCATTAGTAGCTCAATATTTGTAGCATACCAGACAATTATTTCAATACAAAAAACTTGATAATAATAGCAATAAATTGATTTATTGATAAAATAAGACACTTGTAACAAAAACATAAAAAGAATATAATTTAAAAAAAAAGTGTTTTAACCATTGGTAAACATTATGAATAAATACAATATCTATACATTTAGAGGTAATAATCAATTTATTTTATATTTTTCAATGAGGCTTGGTTCAGATAACTGATCTTTGATTTAAAGAACATTGTGATTTACAAAGTGTTTCTTGCTATCCAACAAATATCTGACAATATGAGGCATAGGATTTCTCCTGAAATTTAAATTCAACAAAAACATGCAGCTGTTTCATTTCTAATCTATATTGTTGATTGAAGTGAGACACACACACACCTCTGAAGCAGAAAGGTGTTCAGTGAACATTAGGTTTAAAATTTTTCAAAATTTTATTTTTATCCAGGCATGGAACATTCATCACACTGCATCAGATGGTAAGCACAGTGAAGTCCAATTTGAGTATCAACTAGAGAGAAACAATGTATCCCTCACAGCGCACTAAGGCAGGCCTGCTGTGTAGCTTATTCACACTACTCCTTGGGCAATAAGGTAAAGAAGCGGTCTAGGGTCTAGTGTCAGAGTACTTAGAAGGCCGCAAAACAGTCATAGTACCCCAACTCTAGGCCCTGACAAGAACAAATGTGCATCATCCAAGTGTTTCTGTATAATTACATAAAACACATCTAATGTAGTATATGTTTAGAGTGCTGCAGCTGGATACTTTGTTATACCGCTGCAGTCAAATGTGTATCAGTGCAGAGTTTCAAATAGTTTTTATGGATAAACATTAAAACATCTTCTTCTTCATTGCAGTGTATCTTTCAGTATATTCATTGTAGCCTTCTACTAAAGCCAACTGCTTTGGTTCAAATAAATTTCCATCAATGTGAATTGTATGCAGTTTGGAATCTCTTAACAAAGTTGGACTTATAGCATCTATGCTTAAACAATTCTCCTCTAATCTCAATATTTTTAGCCTCGGAGCCTGGTGTAAATCCTCACCTAAACATCTTATTTCATTTTGGCTTAGATTCAATTCTGCTGCATAAAATTGAGACATTCCTGGTGGAATACTAGTAATTTTATTATGTGACAAGTCCACAACCTCTAAAGTCGGCAAACCTAGCAGTTGTTTTGGGAAATCCTGTATCTTATTATTGCTAGCATATACTTGTTTCAAATGACTCAAATTACTTAAATTCTGGGGTAAACTTACAATTAAGTTGTTGGATATGTTTAATAATTCTAACTTCTGCAGGTTACATATGAAATTTGGTATTGCTTCTATTTTGTTGTTGTCCAAATTGAGTTGCTTCAAATGTTTCAGTTTGCAGATGTCTTCGGGTAAATATGATAATTTATTCTTCGACACGTCCAAATTTCTAAGTACATCACATAAATTGAATACGTCATCAGGTATTTCTTTTAGTTTATTTTCAGATATTTGTAAAACTCCAGTTTTAGATGCAGTTTCGTAATGTTGTTTTAGACCGGAATTACCCATGGCAACGATGTGGCTTCACCGTCCGTATAATATACTAGTTTATATATACGCACCCGAACTCTAATAATTTTGTAAAATATATTTATATATAATTCTGTTTATTTATCAGATAACACCAATAAAATAACATTAGGCAATAAATAGATGTCATTTGTCACTGTCAAATCCACGGAACAGGATGTATGTAACGTAGGCAAGAGATCTGAGATCGATTAATCGTAGGATCGATGTCTTGAACCAAAAAAATCAACTTAGCCCTAGAAAATCCAGATTAGATTTTTCATTCCATTTGTATCATTTTTTTTATTTTGGCACTGCGACACGTAGTCCCACTGCACCTCATGGTAAGCGCAGTGATGTCCAGTAGTTTAATGTACTATGCAAACACATGTAAATGGCAATTTTTATTTAAAACATACCTATGTATATATACAGGTATCTAAAGAAAAAAATTAAATCCCTGATGAGACCAAATTCGCTTAGACCTTAAAATTATTAGAACAATTCCGCTTCATAATCGACCGATCAATGACCAGCCTTTCAAACAAACATGGGGAGTCCGTTAGTCTTCATTGTAAGTTGAGCGCGTATGCAGTTTGATTTTTTGTGTTTTGCTTTACATTTGAGCGAATTGGAAGAAATATACGACCTGTACGTGCAGGCTAAACTATGAAACGTTTGAAAAAGAAGAACAGCGTCATTATCATAGACAGTAGTCAACTATAATAGAAAAGGTCAAATACGCTTCAGTCCAACGCAAATGCAAATTCTCTTCAATAGTATAATTTTGCCGATTTTATCAATATTTAACTTAGAGTAGGCAACCAAAAGGAGACGGCATTACGCTCGAATCTTGAACAAAAAATTCAGCAATGTCGGTGGGGGGCTTCGTACAACTACAAATAAACATGTGCACACAAATGCAAAATGTAATCACGTCGCTACGCACGCACACTACACCATTTCATACAACACTGGCAAATTTATGCACACAGTTACAAATTTATCTTGTTGTGAAATATATTTACAGTGTCATATATTGACAACTGTGTAAAAACAGTAGAGCGTAGCAATGTCGACACGAGGTATAGATAGCGTTGTCCTTATCTATCGATAGATAAAATAAAACAATTATAATTTATTAAATGTTTTAAGATAATTTTTTATGTGTATCATCTTTTCTATCGCTTTCTTGCAATCTCTGTGTGTGATTTCGTGAAAAGGGACGGAAGTAGAGAGGTATAGTTAAAAAATAGTGTAAATTAATATTTCTAATTTAATCGAAATACTGTAAAGATAATAAAGGTAATGAGTACTGAGAAAAATACAAGCCAAATAAGCAAAAATAAAAACCTAATTTTTTAGATTTTTTTTAAATAATACGTCTTTAATTTATTTAATCTATACTATTATATAAAGCTGAAGAGTTTGTTTGTTTATTTGAACGGGCTAATCTCAGGAACTACTGGTTCGAATAGAAAAAATCTTTAGTGTTGGATAGCCCATTTATCGAGGAGCGCTATAGGCTATATGACATCACGTTATCACCAATAGGAGCGGAGCAGCAATGAAAAATGTTGCAAAAACGGGGAAAATTGATTCCTTTTGAGAGCTTCCGTTGCGTACGCTGCGTTAACGGTTAAAGTTACATAACAATCATGTACGACGAAATTGTTCCTCTTAAAAAGTTCTAAAAAAAGTCCGCGATAGCATATGTCTATCTATTTCGGTTGGCTCACTATAACCTTTTTAATGGTTATCGAATTTGTTCTGAAACAATGTATTATTTGGAAAGGGGTTTTTATAAACATGGTATTAATCCTTATCCAAATAAATACTTTATTCATCACAAGTATTTAATTTTGAACAAAGTTGCCCTTTACGTCATTTGATTTCAATGAATATCTTAGGAGATATTACAGTTTTAAAATATCTCCGCAGCAAAATTAATATTGTTGTTTGTATGTCTGTTTCTTACCTTTTCATGACTAAACGGGTGAACGAATCCTAATGAAATTCAGTAGAGGGATAGATTATATCCTAGGGAAGGACATAGGGTATCTTTTGTCTCAAAAAAATATCTTGAAAGGGGTGAAATAGAGGTTAAAAGTTTGTATGGGCAATCCGTAATACTTCAACTTAGGGATCTGAAAATTCATATTTAGGCTTTAGGTAAAAAATAAAGAAATACGTGTTTCAACGTTTTTACCAAATCATCCCTTAAAGGGCGAAGTGAGGAGTTAACTTATGAGGTATTCTTTAAATGTAATCTCAAGCTTCAGGCACAACACTTTTTTTTTGTCGCGGGGAAAGCATTTTATTACTGCCGTCAGCTTCGGGGGGAAGCGGAATGAGAATAAAACGGTTATGCTGGACTAGCCGGTCTTACGACCTAGCACCCCCTCGCCCGGATGATGGCTATCCGGGCTGCGGCTGGGCCGAGTCCCTACTACTTATGTACACCCAACCGGACACTACCAGCTTAAACCCCGCGGTGGCCTTCTTCGACACTTACGGAGTGATCCCGGGGTATTATAAGGAGCCATCTAGACAGTCACAACACCTGAGATTCAGGACGATCGCTATAGGTGTCTCAGTGCAGAAGACAACTCCTTGCATTGATACTTCTGCTGCCGAAAATAAACTCCACGGGGGCGGAGCCGCGAGCAACAGCTAGTATGGATATCCAGCTGTTGTTACATTACTTAGGACTAAGTTATAATGAGGTAACAATAATCTTACTATTAATGAACAACATTTTAAGGATACCACGACATGCGTGTGGTACATGTCATTATTGTTCCTTGACTTCCCGGGTGAGTCAACGGGACGTAAAGGTGTATTACTGTTATCAGTTTTTGGTTGCTTTGCACATCATCCGTGACACTTCCATTTTTTTGGTCAACACTAATTGTAGAGTAGCGTTTTTCAGGTATGTCAGCACATGCAACACAACAATGACGGCCGTTGCAAATTATTTTAAAATGTTGATTACTCACTCGTTTTGAGGTATTCCGATTATACCTCAGCAAATATACCACCGGAAAGTACACAACACGACCTTTCCAATGGTATATAGTTTGTAAGAAAATGGAGTGTTCTGTTATTCCATAAATTTTCAAATTAAATAAGCGGAGCCAAGAAATACAGTGTTACTGGTAACGAATGCGATTAGCAAATGCTGCGAATGACATTATTGTATGTCTTTGAGAGCGATTATCGCCTGTTTTGGTGTGGTAGCCGGCTAACGGCTATCTATTATGAAGAGCATATAAAAAGGGCTTGAGATCTCGACATGAATACAGGGTGTCCCAAAAGTCGACGTCAAGCCGGAACCGGGTGAAAAGGCAAGTCATGCCGGTTAACAAAAAAATATAAAAAAATCTAAGTTGCTTGTTTTTAAAATTATAGGCATGGCCCGCGCTTTTTCAAAGTTTAATCCTAACTTTGCGCATTTGTGTGATCTTACGTAAGAACTATTAAGACCTCCCACCCCTTGTAAGAAAAAATAAGACATGATCGACTCCCCCCCTACATCATATTACGTAATAAATGAATGGCGCCAAAATTCATACCTAAATATTTTTTAAATATACCGGATACATTTTTAGGATCACATTTTTTTGACAAATACTTTATTCTGGTTTTGTCATATTTTGGGACATTCCTAGTGTGTTAGAACTATTTACATTGAAAGTATGTGTTTAGAAGACAGTCCAGATGGATTAGTAATTTTATCGATAACCTTTATAAGTTTATCTGCAACACTATTTGAGTCTTGCATAAACGACAGTGTTACCACATAAACCACCCAAAATGCTACACTGGCATAAAGTTTATGAAATTGTAAACTTAGTCGATATGTCAACTCTCCTAATATTTTTAAATTATAAATTAAGTTAAGGAAGCATAAATAAAGGAATCCTACTAATATTATAAATGTGTATGTTTAGATGGATGCATGGTTGTTTGATATCCAATCACGCTACAACGGCTGGACGGATCTACTTAAAATTTGGCAAAGAGATAGATTATAGTCTGGAAAAGCACATAGGCTACTTTTTATCCCGAAAAAATGTACAGTTCCCATGGGATAGTTTAGTTTTTCACAGAGCAAGGATCGACATGATTTTTTGCATAGTGGCAGTTTAGGGATCAGAAAATGACAAAGACCACTTTTAACTCGAAAAAATGCACGCTTCTTATGGGATAGCAAAATATAGAAGGTTAAAATGCTCCAAGACCTACACGCGGGCGGAGCCGCGGGCCACATTAGTTAAAAATGAATATTAAAAAAACAACTTGCGTTTAAGATATTGAATGCAAATAAATTTTACACTACTGTGGCTAAAAGATTAACCTGGCAACATTTATTACCCGATGATAATTTTTAGAAATTATATGTTTTGTTGCTTTTAAGGATAATATTACTTTAAAAAAATATGTCCAGGTGAAAAATAATGTTGTATTTTTGTAAGTTTGATGTGTCAGATCTATTTTTACATGTTAATACCGCTACAGGTTCGCATTTTGACGGAGCTCAATTCGCACGTGATGTCACTTTTTTAGTGGCGGATCACGAAGCGCAACTCGTTTTATAGAACGTGTATGAGCACCGTGCTCTTACATTTGTCATACGGGGTAAGCGCTCAATGGCGTCTCCAGTGTTAAATACTCTAAGATATTTAAACAAGATTTTGCTACCATAGAAGAGTGTTACCAGTCATGTGCCTTAAGTTTTGCCCTTTTTCACCTAAAGTAGAATAATCTGTAAAAGTGATAATGAATTGGTACAGTTTTATCTGGTTTAGTCTACTTAATTTTTTTTGTTACAGTTGTAAGCCAATATTAATTTAATAAATAGTCAAAGAAAAGAAAACAACAAAAGAAGCGGTCGTTGAATAATTATAACGCTTGGAAAAATAAGAAAACATAATTATTACTAGTGATATACTGATTTTGTCAGGCATTTGACATAGGTAGATACTTTATTACATGAGTTTTATTCAGGAAATAATGAGATGCTCACTACTGAGATGTCAGTAATATACTTACTGTTCATTTGTAAAATTTTAATAAAATTCGTATATATTTATGAAGATAATATTTAAGTCTTTCATACCCTGCATACGCAGCCTGCGTTGCAGGAAAGCCAATAGACCGTTTGACATTTATTTAACAAACCACGGACATAATAAAGATAACATAAATTTGATTGAAGGAATTCGAAAACTTGGAAGGTTATTTTCTAATAAAATTGCTATATGAATTTTTTCATGAATTTAATGTCCATATACAATATTTATTTTACATAAATATATATGTTTTACTGAAGTTTTAGCGAATTATAGTTAAAAATATTTCTATGCCAAATATCATTACCGCGGGAAAACTGTGAAACGTTTGACTGCTTAATGGCCGCAATAGCGCCAATGCTTTACGTGTTTGTTCTAATAAAGTGAATTTCGTGTTTTAATTAACATCTCTCCGATGTCTAGCATAAGATAAAGGAACATATTTGAGATGGACCTCAACGCTGGTAAGTATCAAACAGCTATTATATATACGACTTTTTATACTTGCTATTTGGTAATGCTAAGACAAATGTTGATGATAGCTTTCGTATACTACTACCGACTGACCTATGTGGTTAAAATTGCCAAATCTGATCTAAGTTAATCAACATACTTTTTATGACATAAAACTTTTATTAAGATGCTTTTTAAAATTCAGAGATTTAAGGTGAGTATGTACTCATAGGTATGTACCTATCATGTAGTCCAAATACATCATGAACATAAAGTTAGAATTCATATTATATACTGAATCTAAACTCATCTTATTCCACAACATAGGTGGATTACTTTTAGGTGACAATTATAACACAGCATTTTTGTGTGTCAAACAAATGTGGATAAAAAGTATTTTACTTGTTTTGTGGTGTCAATGTACTCATGTCTATGTATTGTGACAGTTTCTCAAAAATATTAGGTGTCATTCTGTCAGAATATTTATGCATGTGTAGTGAATTAAAAGCAAGAAGAAAGTTCACACTTTGAAAGTCTTAAGTTTTAACAAAGTATTCTCCTAATACCACATCTTTCTTTACACATTTTTATGGTTTATCTGGCTGCATATATCTAGTCACAAACTTGAACACTTCCAATATTTAATATACCGTCCAAAACAAATTTATATTAGGCCCTGGTGCTTAAAAAACAGCACATACTAGTATCTTCTTAAATACAAAATATTTTTCTAAACTGTATGTTAAGATGTGCAGGTTAGTACAACATTCACTTGTCTCATTATCAACAATTGTGTGTGAGGTCTAACATATTTGTAACTGCCTTAATATGATGTAGGAAAATATTCCAATTTGCATTATTGAAAAAAAACTAAATCATGTTTAAACTCTTTCATTTTTGTCAGGTTAAATTTACTCAAGACCCATGAAAACTTTCTTGCAAAAATAGAAAAGTAGAACAAATATAAGTAAGTTTATATGTATTATTATTATTTTGTTATAAACCAAATAATATAAAGACAAACTCCTCCTTTTTATAGAAGTCTAGACAGGATACAACGCAATGAATATAGCAAGTGATATTATTATAAGATGGAGTGGAAGCCACAAAAATATTGTGTATATACCTTACTTTAGATATGTATTACATATTTATCTTGTTGAAAACATTTATTACATATTAGATGCTGTAGGTGATCTTAGATTATATTATTTTGGAAGCTTGGATATGGTGCCAGATAAGTTACTATATAGAATTATAAATAACACAAATTTTGAGAGCTCTGTTTTAATAATTTTCCCATTCTGCCTAACTGGACCAGGAAGGTACTGGTTTTAAGCAATTAAGCATTTCATTTTGTCACATAGATTGTCTGTATCATCACTTCTAAAGTTCTTAATTTTCCAATGTCAAATGTGAAAATACCAATTATTTTTGACTGGAATTAGGACTTATCATACTGGGTCTGTTACTTTTGGTCCCCATTTGTTTCATTTTTTGTCCATACAGATTTACAACTTGTAGATTGCCTTCTGTTGAACTATATCTTCTTTATTGATGTAAATCATTTCTTATGACATTGCAATAGCTTCTCATTTCATATGCAGCTTTTAGCTGAATTGGTTTTTAATTTATGGCTTGAGCTAAATGATTGCGGGATTTAATTTATTCTTATACAATACAAAATTCTTTTTACGTTTACATGGTATGATCAACTTAATTAATAAGAGTTAGTTCAGTGAATATTTTTATATTTCCAATTCAAATCCAAGGTTTCTTAAGGTGGGCCTTCTGTGCCAAATAATCTAATAAAATAAACTTGTCTAAGATATGTATGCAAAATATATGTAAGGGCTGCTTTGTTTAGCAGATGCAATATAGCATACTTATTTAAATAGTATTTTACCATAGTGTTGTCTTTAACTGTGTGGGACAGTGAGGGCATTAAGCAATATAAATAAATGCTTAAAAATAATTGTAATATTTTTGTGGTTACCTACAACAAAATTTTTTCAGCATTTTAGCACAATTTTTGATTGCACTGAAATCTGGCTACTGAAATAGTAGAATCAAATGCAATTTTTTTTATTGTGTTATATGAGACTAAATACCATCCATCTAGAGAATGTGCAAATATTATACGGTCAAAAGATCATATTTAAATTATTTTATCCTGATTTGAATAAGAAATCATTCCAAACTAGGTTCATTCCCGTATAGGGAATTTGTAACAAAAGTAAAATCACAGAAGCTCCAGCATAATTAAAGACTTTGTTATGTCTGCTGTTTTCTCGGTATCAGAAAGTAATGTTTGATTTATATGATGGATTGTCATAATATATTACAAGTTCATAGATATTTCTTGTCAGCATTTACAAATCTGTTATTTTTTTAAATAAAATTAATTTTGTTTCTAATAAACTAACAATATATTCGATATTTTAACAAATTATTAATAATAATTTTAATATTGCTTTTTTATTTTTACTAACCTCCCGTGGAATGTTGTATACCAAGTAAGTATAAAACTTAATAATTTTATTTACTTACTTTTTCATTTTTAAAATTTTATTGTGGGTGCTAATTTACTTAGCTCATGATTTTTGTAGGGTGTAACTTCTGTGTTGTAAACAAAATAATATTTAAAAAATTATTACACATAAAGGATATAATTGGTAATCGCTCCATATAATACAAGTAAAACTTACATAAAGGTTATAAGAAAATCAAATTAAATAAAAACCGCTGTATGTTCTCTCAACTAATGAAGCCGTATGCTTGCTGATAGCAAACGAGTTTATCGCCCAGTGAAGAAATATTCACAGTTAATTCAGTATGAGTATAAAAATAACTAAATTCAATAACTGGCAATGAAACAACAGGATATGGTACCTAGATATCAGTGAGTGACGTAAATATCAGAAACTTTCGGTCTCACAACACCCAAACCTGAAAAATGTGGTATGTAAAATATAATTGAAACTGGTAACTAAATTAAATAAGTAATTAATGCAAAAAATTGTCTCAGTGCGTAGTTTGAACCTGCGGCCTCTCGTTTCACAGCCTGCGGCTCGCCCACTGCCTCAACAGAAGCTGTCACACATAAACTTATAAAAAGACCAGTAAACAAACTGAAAAAAAAACAAGTAATTTACGCGTTTCGTAAGTTATAATCTAATAATATTAATGAGTTAATATTCAAACTTGAAATCAAAATATTTATTGAATCCATGAAATGTTGTACATTCTTTGACAGCCTCCGTGGCACAGCGGCCGAGTAGCCGGCTGTGAAACGACAGGCCGTGGGTTCGATTCCCCGAGAAAAATGTTTGTGTGAAAGATATAATATATTTGTTTCGGGTGTAGGTGTTGATGTTGTGGGACCGTAGTCCCTCGTAGTTCTTGATATCCGCGATACAGGTTTTACCTAGAGTGACTGTTGGATATATTATTTATTTATTTAGATTCAGTCAACGATTTTTACTCTACTGCCAGTTCGCAATGTAGTTTCGTTAGACATGAATGGGTATGAAACTAGCATTGCTAATCTTGGCCGAGATATCCATGTACTTAATATTAAAGTCAATAATACGACTTCAATAGAGAACCCCCACTTTTTATAAATAATTAGGGGTGGAATTTCCAAAAATCCTAAACTATATATATATTTTTTTTACTAAAAAGCCAAGTACTATATTTCATAAACTTAACTGCAAAATGACGGATTTTCATACAAACTTTCTTCCCCTATTTTACCCCCTTAGGGGTGGAATTTCCAAAAACCCTTCCTTAGTAGATGCCTACATCATAAAAGGTACCTACTGTCAAAATTTCAAGTCTCTAACCCCAGCCGTTTTGGCTGTGCGTTGATCGTCAGTCAGTTCTTTTATATATAGAGATTTTAAATTCTTATTGTTTTATTAGTTATTTCCATTGATAAGCTTATTCAAAACGAATATTACGAAATGGTAAACATATTTGACATTATGGACTTAAGAGTCGAGTAACATTGATTAACATTAAAGACTACAGTATAAATAAGCATCATAAATTGAATAATATATGCTAAAAATGTAATGAGAAATAATAATAAGATAATAAAAAAATGTTCATGGATAATATTTTGTTTCAAGAAGCTGCTGAATCCTAATAAAATTTGCGCAAAAAACGGCAACTCTTATCACCAGTTAATTACTTTTGGAAATGTGTTGTGTTAATATTTCACAAAAGAGCTTATCGGTAAAAAGTAACGTCTTTTTTGGCGTTATGTATATAATTTTGTACTTAAATACGTTACAACTTACATGCCTGTTTTTTCCCGGAACCCAATTCGCACGTCAGCTAAAACGGCGATCGGCGAATAATTTCAAATGCCATTTGAATGAATACTTTCACGGTGGTTCACGTGTTACTAGGTAAAATAAGCATATCAGCCGTCCTTAGTATTTTTTTACGGAAAACTTTGAAAATGTCATGGTATACCGGAAGACTTATATTGTGATAATATTTTACCCGTGAAACATATTAATCACATTGCTATCTAATTAAACATAATATTTTATTTTCTTTAAGAGGTTTCAGCACAGTTGTCCCTGATCGATGCACTACTGAGCGGCCTTGACAAGACAATTACACCATGCGCTAGCAAAAAGAATGAGAACAAAGAAGAAGAAACACAAGATGCGATGCCAGACTCTACAACCAACACGGAGAAAAATAATGGGAATCCATTCCATTGCGGGGATGACGTGCTCGTACCCAACAAAGATGGAAAATATTACTTAGGTAAGTCATCTTATCTACCAAAAAGTATTGCATTTTGTACGTAGTGTCCGAGAAAGTGAACATTAACCTACGACTATACGTTCCAATCATTTTAATTAAAATAAAAAGACACTGTCTAGTCTTTCATTAAGACTTTAAAATTCAATAATGATAAACATACAATCGAAATATCATATGCCGTGCTCGGGATTGGAATTTGGACCCGAAATATAATAAATAACACCCAACAGTCACACACATAGCCCCGATCCCACACTAAGATACGATTCTTGTGTTGTGGGTATCAGGGACTAAGAGAGACTTTCGGTCTCACAACACCCAGACTCCGGACACAAATATCTGTCTGTCAAACAAACATTTGTCCCGGTGTGGGAATCGAACCCACAGCCTCTCGTTTCACAGTCGGCTACTAGCCTAATGCGCCACGGAGGCTGTCAAATAGGATACATCACTTAGTAAAATACTTATAGTTTCGATCATTTCCAAATTATAAGGAAGGAAGAAACACAAGACCTTTAGAATAGGGTAGTTGACAAATTTATTTTTATTATTTCAATTAATCAGGTACATCACCACATATTATCGAAAGAATTCAAATTAGCTGGAAGGGGTGATTGTCAAATGACAGTAAAAGGATGCAGGATATGAGCCGTGACGTCACCTCTCAGAATTGTCGTTAGTGTGCCGTTGTGCGAGGGAAATAGTGAGATGCTCCCACAATGCAACCTTTTTAGCTCATACCAATATTATAAAAATACTCTGTGAACTCCTTTTTCAAGCAATTTTGATTGTGTTTTCACAAATGGGTTTGTTTTGCGTATTATATTCGGTTGCATATCGAATATTGTACAAAAATAAACACAGGAAATCACCCTATTGCGAAGAGATTCTGGGTCTGTGTATTCATTCAGATTGTTGCTTGGACAATGCTCTATTATAAGTCTTCGCATCACCTAACACTGTCGTAGTGTTAATTTAGTCAATTCTAAGTATCGACTGGTAACAATGAAGTTCTTGCGTTTCTAGCGGTTATGTGAAAGCTCGTAAACTCTCCCTCTATTGTGCAAAGGATATGTGAATTATCTGTGCAGTCTGTCTGTATCAGCTATGTCAAACACCGGCCTGGGGTCTGCATACGGCCCACTAAACAGTTTTCTGCCGCCCGAATCAATTTTGAAAACAGCCAGATAAATGCGGCCCGCGAGCGTTTAAACATTTTCGAAAAAGCGCGTGCTCCCTTATCTTAATTCAGATAAAAGATGTCCAATATCTGGCAAAAGAAGTTAGATTGTCTACTAGGGATGGTAAAAAAATATATTTTTGTCTAGATATGACCAGCCAACTTTCAATTGGTCATGGACTTATGAGTACAAATTATGATCACATTATATCATAATGTTACAATATCAGCGGAACAAATCATAATGACGTTGAAGCTGTTGCAGTCGTAAACGGTTGTAATCAATTGAAATCGTTTACTGGTCATGTTGTAGGCCAGTAAATAGTTCAGCCAATATGACAAAAAAGAAACGTAACAACAGGCATAATTATTGGATTAAGTAAGGAAGAAAAGAAAAGATAGAAAAAGACTTATTGCTAGAACAATAAACTTTTATAACTGTCACTTTTTCGTTTCATCGAGTTTCAAATCACAACGATTCTAAAGAAGTTTCACTTCAAAAATACAAAATAAAACTTAAACTTAAAAATTAGACGATTTGGCAGTGGCGTGGCTACCTTGGGTGGCACCCGGTGCCGATGTTGGTGGTGTCCCAATCGAAAGTTAAAAGTAATTTATATGATATCATTTTATATGATAATGATAAAAATATTAAACAAATAACAAAAAATTAAAATTCCCTGATACGGTATTTGAATCATGACTTCACTGGTTTTTAAATCTAAATACGCCACCAATGAAGCGTTTTTACATAATCAGTGATTTATCAGTGCTTTATCGATAGTTTTTTCACATCCGACATCCCGAGTCCACAATAACTACACATTATACAATGATCGTAAACAGTAGGTGTGTCCTGTCTGTTCGCAGGTACAATAGTAGAATTGAGCACATCGAACGACAATGACTCGTGCGAGGTGGGCACTGGCGTGGCGCGGTGCCTGGTCAAGTTCGGCGACGGCACGCACTCCTGGGCGGCGGTGGCGTCGCTGAAGCTGCTGAGCGCGCCGCCCGCCGACGACGGACGCATCATGTGCGTGGTGTGCAAGCGGCGGGATGTGGCCGCGCCCGACGCCGCCGCCATCATCGCGTGCGACATGTGCGGCCGCGGGTACCACGCCAAGTGCCACTCGCCGCCGGTCGACGCCTGGATCAACGGTATCTATATATATACACTTACACATATACTCACAACACATCCCTAGCTAAAAATGTATGTATAATCTATACTAATATTATAAAGAGGAAAGATTTGTATGTAAGTATGTTTGTAACGAATTGGCTCAAAAAGTACTGGACCGATTTTAAAAATTCTTTCAACATTTGAATGCTACATTATCACTGATTAATATAGGCTATTTTAATTGCAAGATAGCAAAGATCCCTACTAAAACTACAAAGGTGTTACCCAAGGTGTAAAAAAACTGTGAAAATAACCTCCACGCGGGTGGAGCCGCGAGCAACAGCTAGTATAAAATATACACCCAACAGTCACACACATAGTCTTGACACAGTAGGTGAAACCTATGTTATGGTTATCTATCAAAGAGCTACGAAGAACTAAGGTCCCACACCCAGACCCGAAACATTTTTGTCTTCGTGCGGGAATCGAACCTTGTCTTCTCGTTTCACAACTGACTATTCGCCCGTTATGCCACGGCTGGCTATATGCAACAAAATTAATAATTCAAAGTTATTGAAACAGTGCAGTATCTATGAAGGTGGATCTGGAAGCTCAAAATATGTATAAAAACTAAATATTAACTAGATGTTACCAGCACCATCGCAGTTTGTTATTGAAATAACGAAGGGAAGGTCTATGTTGTCACAAAATGTTGGACATGTCATCCCGTATCTTCGATACTTCTATGTGTGCACAGACTCTATACTTTGCACATCCATTGGAACATCTTTATTTCGAAAACAACCATTTTCACCTGTACAGAGATGTCTAATATTTCCGTAAATAATGCTTTTACTGGTGGGTCACAACCTGATACATTCCAGTACCAGATGCGGTAATTATTTTATTGAATACCTGATATTTTAATTTATTCACCGTTGCACTTGGACTACACTGTACAGTGTACACAAAATATTATACTGTAGTCACTGCCATGTTAGAATAATGAAATTTGTGGTTATCCATATTCCATAGCTGCGTTTGCATTGTCTAATAAATTTGTTATTGCGCAGGTGCATCGTGGCATTGCAAGCGATGTGTGGACCAAAGGTACAGAGTAGCTGCTGCAGAGAACCGCGCTTTGAAAAGATCTGACCTGTTCAGGTTTAAAGGAGGCCAGCAAAGACGACAGCAGCAAGAGTTGACCCCACCGTGTGATGTAGGTTTATTGACGTTCCAATACTGTTTTTACTCCCATAATTATAGAATTAGCTCATTAACCCAGAACGGAAAATAATATTTACGGATCCCATAAAAGTTTGGATCGAACTCGCAACCTCTCGTTTCACAACCGGCGACTTGGCCACTGCGACACGGTGTCTGCCAAATCTGTGAATCTACTAATGTATGTGAGCCATCCAAATAAAATAAATACAACACTGCTCTAAGAGGTGGTGGTAGGTCGCTTGATCTACGATCACAGACGTTTAGAATCTCTTGTGACAGATACCTTAAACAGAATAAACAATCATACACATAGATCTGACCTTACTTAATTAGTAAGAAACAATTTATCTTGGATTATACATACTCTTGTTATGAGACTAAAACTATAGTACTTGTTGAACTATAGCAATAATAACAGTTGGTAAATCATCATTACTGGTCATGAAATCACACGCTAAATTAATCTATGCATCTAAAAGAAAAGGATAAGAGATTTGGCCTTCCAGAAATTTCTGTTACCTTCCTGATCGCAACAGCAAGCTACATTCCCTACTTCATTATTCTATGAGACAGTGATACATCTGCCAGTATCAGAACAAAGCCCACGGCCTTTTGTGCCACAGCTGGTTACTCACCCCTGTAGGCAACATGACACAGTCACAGAGTCATATCTGATAGATATCTCTATAGACTGCTTTTGCTATGTATGCCATATTGCATTAACTTCATTTGTTTTGTTAACACATACTTTAAGGAATAATTTCATGTTTGTATTGTTTTAGACTGCATCAACTACCTCATCCACTGCTTCGGAGGCAGGAAAAGACCAAAATGAGACCCATTGCTATTGCGGAGAAAAGAGCGATTGGCTTGCGCAGGTACCATACGATAAAGTAAAATCAATTCGTAATAAAACAATTATATATTGGACACATAAATATATTAATTTTATTAACATTTTGTGACTTATTACAGATGCTACTGTGTTGTCGGTGCTCGCGCTGGTTCCACCAAAGATGCGTGTCGAGCTTACAGTATCCTTTGTACGCCGGCGATAAGTATGTTACCATGCAGTACACTCAGTCTATAGAAGTAGATCTAAGTAGACGCCACAAGTATTTCAACATATATGAAATTAGTCTGCCATATTTTTTTCACATACATATACACTCATGCCTGTAATCCCCGAAGGGGTAGGCAGAGGTGTAACCAGTACATCCACTTTTCACCGAATTTATTACGGTCCCATACTGTGATAGGGGCGAGCCTATCGCCATACCTGGCACAATATTAGAATGATAAAAAAAAATAGAAAAGCCCAATGTCACTTTACCCGAACCGGGACTCGAACCCGCGAACTCAGCACTTCAGTTGTAACGCATGCGCAATTACAACTGCGCCACCGAGGCATTTTTTTCAACTATACAACATGTCAATGGAATAACGCACACCCTTAGGCATCTCAATTGAAACACAAAATTACAACCGTAATATATGTATAAACTAAATAAACTGTACATTTAACTTTGACCAATCTTGAAGTTAAAAGAAAATTAACGACAATGTTGCTGACTTGGTCCTATCATTTCATGGATGAGTTCCTTAAAATATATAAGTGACTATAATAGCATAATATCACAGTATTTAAACATCATAATAGTTATACTATGACTAAGGCTTAGTTTACCTTCCTGTTGTAAATACTACTAATATATATTTTATAAGCTCATTACTAATATTGTTCTTATTACTATTCTTCAAATTTACCTCGGTAAAAAAAACCCTCCACAAGACAGGCTAAGCCTAGTGTGGAGAGTTTTTGTATAATGTATACCATGTAAAATTAGTTTCTGGAAATAAATTTATTACTATTATTATTGCAGACTGTACATATTCGCGTGCGGGCAGTGCAACGGCGGCGCGGAGTACCTGCGGCGGCTCGAGCTGTGCTGGCTGGAGCTGGCGCATCTCGCGCTCTACAACCTCACCGCGTACAACGCGCCCAACTACTTCGACCTCGACAACGTCATCATGCCGTACATCATGGACAACTGGCACGCGCTGCAGTTACCAGAGAAGGTTCATATCTTTATATATATAATTCTACTATATGTGTGTATGTCACTGAACTCCTGCTAAACGGCTGGACCGATTTGAATGATTTTTTTATGCGTTTGGGTGGCGCTCTGGATGGTTTAGATTCACTATTGGACCCGTCAGGTGGCGCTGCTGTCGTTGTGGCGCTACTTTTACGGGCATGGCGACGTTGCCGGGCCGGGTAGTATTAAATAAATAAATAACACCCAACAGTCACACACTAGGTATCAGGGACTATGAGAGCTTTCGGTCTCACAACACCCAGACCACAGACACAAATATATGTCTGTCATACAAACATTTGTCCTGCTGTGGGAATCGAACCCACGGCCTCTCGTTTTACAACCGACTACTCGCTAACTGCGCATCGGAGGCTGTCAAATTATATCATATTATTGTATATTATCATAATACATGCAAGCAAGGGTCATGACATGGTAAGTGATCCTCATATATATATATATATCGTACCGATAGGTACGAAGTATTTGCACGGGTCACCTAGTCAAAATATTTTAATAAATAGTCTAGATTAGTAGATTTGTTTGGAGCTCAAGTCAATTTATAAAAATTGTGGAAGGTTCCTTAACTAAAAGCACGTTTGACAGATGTGGCTGACGCCGGTGAACGAGCGACGAGAGAGAATCCTGACGGCTCTGACATCGTCTCGCAAACGATTCAAGTGCGGCCGAGAGATGAAGAAGCGCGCCACCATCTGGGGCTTGAGACTGCGCCGCCCGCCGCCGCCGCCAAGACAACTGGCTGCTCTAGAACAGGTTCATACCAACACCGCTGCTGCTGGTGGTAGGATATTCATATCCGCCCTGATAGCGACGACCGTACACAGAGTGTAAAACCCGCCATAGTAGCCCACGCAAGTGTGTCGCGTTCCGGGATCAGCCAGTGTACATCCGGTTTTTGTCGGGGGGTCTGGAGTTGGGGTACAATGTTTGGCCATTTTGCGGCCTTCTGAGTACTCTGACACCAGGCCCTCGACCGCTTCTTCACCTTCTTGCCCATGGCGTAGTGTGAAGAAGCAGGCCGGCATGTGTGTTGAGTAGCGAGGGATAGATCGTCTCTCGCTACTCAGTACTCTATTTGGACGGCACTGCACTTACCATCAGGTGCAGTGCGGTCACTTTGCCGTGCCAGGATAAAAAAAAACAACATCAAATAATCACCAATCACCATCATCAAAGCTAATTAAACTATTAATTTACGTGTTATTAACAGATAAAGAAAGGAGAGCCATTGACTGATGAGCTAGTGCGGGATCATGCGCCGAGGCTTCGATTCCTACCGCGGGCACCTTCACCTCAGACTGTACAAATTGTCGATGATAGGTAAATTCAAACATTAAAATACTATTTTTGATTTGAAACATCTAATGCCGCGGGTCAGACAGACTGTTGGCGGTCATGCGTCGGACACGCTACATGATAATATATCAGGGCGGCGACCAGCCGGTTCACTTTTAAGTCGAAAGTTCGGATGCTCTTCGCTGATGGTGTGAAAGATTACAACTTTAGCTGATATCTATTTATTATATTTTTGTGTATGTCTATGTATACTATATTACTAATTAACATATCTAATATATTCTGTTCTATATATTTATTATTTATGTTTATGTATATTTATTATGTATATTTTATTAGGTACATTTATTTATGTATTAGTATCTTGTCTTCAACACTGATTCTCAATATATTCCTTCGTACTGTATGTACACCCATATTGTCTCGTCTCTGCATCACCCGTAGGTAGACTGGTAGAGAATGCCTCTGGCATTAAGTCCGCCTTTATTCATTTTGTGTATATAAAGTTTTAAATAAAAAAAAAAAATATGATACATCTAATATGGTGTGGTGAGAACAGAATTCCATGATTTTAAAAAATAGTGCAGTGCGAGTGGGAGTGAATCTCTTACTCATTAAAAAATTCTGAATATTATATATTGATTTATGAATATATTAATTGTGCTATATTTATTTCCTTTCATAAGCTATATGCTCAATATTTCTACAAAATAATTTCAATGTTTCACATCTGCCAGACATCCCGCGACGGCAATTTTTTTTATAATGCTCTAATAACTAATCTATTATTTTTATTACAGTTCACAACCTTCTAGCAGTAATACTGACAAAAGTTCCTATAAAAACTACAATTCACGCATGATTGTGCCAGTGGATGGCCACTGGTTAAATCTGATGATGGGCAAAAGATTTCACGAAAATCTTAATTCTAATTCTAATTCAGAAAACGATTCCACCAGTTCCTACGAATCTATCAAACCTACCGAGGTCGATGAACAGAACTCATCAGCCGTTTCCACTTCTACTACTAGAAAATCTGATACCAAAGCAGACAATTTAGAACAAAATATAGACTTGAATGAATCATCTATAAATGAACGTGACACACATTTTGAAGTCCCAGCTTCGACTGTGCCATCTGTAGTACCGTGTTCAGTTAAATTAGATAAAATATCCAAAGAAAACATTACTGATAGTAACATAAACAATAGCGATGTCAGCAATGTTATTATAAGCACTCACACGACGAGGATAGCCACCATGAACTTGGAAGTGTCCAAACTGTCTACTAAGAATATCATAGAACATTCCAAAATAATGTCGCTGCAACACATGGACAGCGTGCCGCCCTACAGCAACTTCGTACATGACATGGAGTCGTCCGGCGATGAGACGTCCAGTAGAGGCACGCTCGACGCCATCATACCACCGCTGAAAGACTTCCAAGGGAAAAACAACCCCTTCCTAATGCAGAATACTTACTCAACGAAAAAACATTTTGCATCAATAACGAATGTATATAATAAACAAAATGGCAAATTACATAATTTCCACTCTCGGTTCTCATTGCCCGTACAATTTAATCCACTGATGGGTCCATTAATAAGACCACTAAAAAGGAAACTTAGTGAAAAAGATATTATTATTGGACCAAATGGTGAAGTCAAACGTAGAAAATATAGACGGCCGCGTAAATATTTACAGCTGCAGGTATGTGGAAATATGTCTTAATATATGTCATCTATGAAATAGCGTAGTTAACACGATATTTGTTATTATTTTAATCAATATGTTACTTTAAACATATGATTCAAATAATTTTATAACTTGCGTCAAAAATAATAAGAAAGTTGTTAGAAGATGTTCAAATCGGATGTCCATGATTAATTGTCTAATAAAATTGATATTGGGTTTTTCTATTTAGAAATTCTCAGCATTAGTCCAGAGTCTGGAACCTGTGCCCAGTATGACTATAGGCTCGCCCCCTTTCACATTATGGACCGAAATTCGGCGAAAAGTGTGTGTACATCGTGGTTTGATATCTGCCTACCCCTTTGGGGATTACAGGCGTGAGTGTATATGTATATATGTATGTTGTTCATAGGGCTGAAAGTAGGGGTTCACGTTTACGGGGGGAAACGAGAAACTGCAGATTTGATCCTCACACTGAGCCTAATATTTGTGTGACCTTCAAATCTTTATTTCAGGTCTTAATGTTCTGAGATCGACAGTAGCTCGTAGTTCTTGATGTTTACAATATGAGACAATTCTATCTATGGCTCTATGGGGTCAGGACTATGTATGTTTAAGATTACCTGAGTATATATACTGAATACATATCATTCTTTCAGATGAATAAATCATGTCCTTTGCCAGAAGACACCATTAAGACTGCTCAATCTACAACCGAAATCGGTGACGTGCCCGCACCGAGCGGACACATCAATAACGTGAAATTTCACGGGAGAAGACTGAGACAAAGACAAGAGAAAAATTATTATGAAAACGCACGACGAAGTACAAACAATAGCGCCAGTATTAATAGTGTAAAAAGTCTTCAGTTGAGCCCACACAAGGCGAACAACAACGCGGCCGAAGTAAACGCTCAACAGTTGTCGGCTCTGAAGTCCAGCGTGCAGTCGTACTTCCGCGCGGGCCAGACCTTCCGCGTGCTCGCGCGTCGGCTCGTGCGTGGTGCGCCGCCCGCCTATCTCATCGAGTGGGACTCGAACCCCTCATAGTACCTAACAAACACCATGTAACACACTGACACTAACCGCGCACTAACAAATAACAACATAATAATATCAACTCAGATCATCAGTGGCGTTTTGGACTCTATTTGAATGTATTCTGGTGTTTCCAGCTATGAACTCAAACAATATACCTGACACCTGGTGTGTATAGACTTGTCAGTGATTTTAATAAGTTTAATTTAAATATCTATAAATGTATGTAATAATATAAATTTCTTGTCTGTAGTTTAGTTGTACAGTAAGTGCAAGGATTGTGATATATTATTATTCCATTTGGTTTCGTTGTTTTATTTACCACGTATGAATGAAAGAACTCCAACCGAAACATTGTTGGCTATAACTACTATAGGTAAACGGTAGGCAGCGGCTCTGCTGTGCTCTGGCATTGCAGAAGTCTATGGGCGGCGGTGACTACTTACCATCAGATGGCCAGTCTGCTCGTCTGCCTATCCAGGCACTAAAAAAAAAACTCAAATGATTCGCCGGTTGATCGCACAAAAAAAAATTAAAAAAATTATTATCGAATTTAGTACAAAACTCGTGATCAAATTTAGAGGAACTCAACCAAAACTATGTATCAAACAAATAATGGATATTTGTGATAACACATTGACTGCGGCGCGAAATAGTAGGATAACGTGTGCGGCTCGTGACACGATAAGGGAACGAGAGTTCAAGAAAACACGCCGCGTGTGTGGCGGCCGCATACATAGTTAGAATTTTATTCAGTTTTCGTAAAAATGCATTAGCAAGGCTATTATTATTATTATAGGGCTATAATCTGTACTTAGTGTTGCCCACTTTAGCTCTTCGAACTGCTTTCAGTCTTCTTAGTATACCCCTAATCAAGTTATGAATAAAATCTTGACAAACTGCGTTCTATTCTTCCTGTAATGCTTTTTTAGGATTTCTCAAATTCGCGGAGGCAGGATTTCATTTCTTAGGTGGACCATGTTATTTCCAAATTATCAAAAAAATCGTTATTGACATTGTCTTATATTCTATAGACACGAACTGTCGAAGAAAAAAGATGTTCCGAAAATCTTGTCCGCCCACTAATGCCATCTATCATTTTACTAAGAACTATTTGGAAGTTATAACCCCCGTCACTGTCTCTCGAACGGGACTTTCCGCGCGCTAAAACGGGACAAACTGTATAATGTATTTTGTTTTGAAATAGAGACTTCCCGTATTCAAAATTGAAATTAATTAATATTTATTGATATTACGTTCTAAACGTTATGAAATTATGTTATTTACCTTATATACTATTAACAGTTTCACTGTAAATCAATTTAAGGCAGATTTGTTCGGGAATGTCCCTACAAATAACTAAAATTAACTGGTGTGCATTCGTAGGTGGCATGAAGCAAACTAACGTCGGTGCGGAGTATACACCTCAACTCGGTGGAATATAATGTTTGTTCTGGCCGCCGCATCTAGTACGTAGTACATACCGTAAAACCTTACAAGATTGCCCATCTAATCTCACTTTGCCCAGCAAGGTGCATGTGACAAAAAATTAAATAACTGCGACACTGCCTTTTGGCAATGTCAATTCAGTTGGCTGTCGGCTTTTTCAAAGTTGGTAGTGAAATTTGCGGGCCAAAATACATGTCAAAAACTTTCTGCACAACTCGTTTTGCAATTACAGCAGGTAAGTACGTTTTTAACTGCTGTTGGTTTGTAAGAAATTAGGAGGAAAGAGCGAACCTCGTACGCAAAATCTCTCATAGATTAGAAAATATGATGGTGGGCAATGTCAAAACAGTTTCTCTGAAATAGTTTTTACGACTTTGCCCACCAAAGTAATACCGCTATGGTTGTCACCTCTATGATAATTTTAATATATACTTCAGAATGAATAATACTTAGTATTAGGCTTAGGCCTAAAAATTCAAAAAAAATAAGTGTATTGGGATGGAGACCACATAGAAATTATTCAATATGTTGGGATTAGCAATCTATTTGGTAGAAAATAACAGAATGTCAAGTCTGGAGGCAGAAATCCCTCGGATCCCTAGGATATCCCCAGGATCCCTCGGCGGACTATAATGAATAAAATAAAAAAAATACACATGTAACCGGCTGGGGGACAAAAGAACCTCACGAGGAAGAAAACTGGCAAATGTGTTGGTAGTAGATTTCAACAGTACTATAACGAAAATTGGTGTAAAAATGTTATTAATTATACTACGCAGAAAAATTCACGATCTGATTATTTCTATGGCAAATTACCCAGTGATACGTGGATTGAAGGATTTTTGATATTATATTTTAAGATTAATGTTAAAGACTGATGTACGTTATTTTAATGTACTTGCTTAGTTCTTATTGATTAACAATAAAAGTGACAACCCTAGACCATTATTTTATTTGTATGAATAAATGAAAAATATTTTTTGGGACTTTGCCCATTCAGTTTTTACAGGTAAACTGAATGTTTAGACGTTTAATTTTAAGGTCAAATCAATGAATGATTATTTTTCTACAATAGTCCTTAAATAGTATGAACTTAAAGTAGAAAATACCGAAGTTATGAAAGTTTCTGCAAAATGGGCAAACTTGTAAAAAGTGGTACACATTTGGCCCGCTGTCTAAATTGAGGTTTTTATCATATAAATATACGGTCTTCGGACATTCTTATATATTCTATACAAAGAACAATGCATTTAACAATGGTGCAACACAATAACAAATGAAAGATCATAATATTTTTTTAAATATTCAAATTGAATTTGAAAACGCAAGCAATCTGGGCAAAGTCATGCGGTTTTACGGTATAGATCGCTGGTCATTGAAAATAAACAGAATGTTATATATTACTACTCAGCATAAATTGCCCAACCTTTATTCACATCTGCCGTAGTAAAAGATTTATAGGACCAAGCCACACATTAAGAACATGATTAAAATAATTTCGTTATAGTTATATCCACAAATGCTTTTCAATTATTAAAAAAATAGATTTATCAATAGAAACTGGCACTAACATTTGATTCAGATATTTAACCCTGAAAAATTACAACTCAAACTTTAAACATAGTTTTCTCGAAATCCATTTTATTGCAGTATTTTGGCATAACTCGGTAATTTTTTTCTTTCAAGTTTATAATAACCCATGCACGCTCTGATGGGATTTAAGTCAGGCGGGCGCGCTGGCCACCCCATAGCATTGATTTCAACATCCCAAAGGTATTCGATAACTACGGCTGGGCTAGATTTTCATACATAAAAACAAATTCCTGTCCTATAAAAGGAGCAAACGGCACTAGACTATCTTCTAAAATCTCAGTTACATATCGTGCCGCTGTTAGTGACCCATTCCCAATGACGCGAAGTATCACATGGGCCCCGATACAAATAAAATACTTCCCCTTACCATAAACGATCCTCCACCATGTCTCTCTTCTCCAATGATGTTGCAGTGAGCGTGCCTCTCTCCCGAGCGTCTCCACACTTTTGTCCTTCCATTGGCTTTATGCAACATATGGACTCATTTTACAATAGACTTAACTCCAAACTTAATTCATTCGTCATTCAAATTTTCGTGATTGCGAGCAAAATTAACTCTAGCTATTCGATGACATGTTTAGATTTGGTGTTATTTATGATTATTTAATTATTTGAACCCTATACCAACCTATAACTTCCCAAGCATTGTAATGCTATAGGTCCCATATTTTACTTTACGAATCAACGCAGTAGGCCGGCATGATTGTGTCAAGTAGCGAGCTATAGTTGTCTCTCGCTACTGATACTTTAACTGGACGGCACTGCGCTCACATCAGGTGCAGTGTAGTCACTTTGACGTGCCAGTATAAAAAACCTGAAGACGAAAATGTCGACATATAGCTTTTCGAACTATATAAATAATAGCTACTATTTAGGGGTGATTCTTAAATTACAATTGATTAAGCCCTACTCCAGAATACTCCACGATTCAAAATAATCTATAAGATTAAAAGCCCAGAAGTTCGTCTATTTTATTCTATGTTTGTGTAATTTTGACAACAATTTTACTTAGGAGTAATAGCAGCTCGTATATTCATTACTAGCTGTTGCTCGCGGCTCCGCCCGCGTGGATTTCATGTTTGAGACAAAAAGTATACACTACAAAATACCAATTTACATGCATTTAACTTCAAAAATGAAGGATTTTCATACAAACTTTCTTACCCTATTTAACCCCCTTAGGGGCGGAATTTCCAAAAATCCTGAAACATATATTATTTATTTTTAACTAAAATGCCAAATACTAATTTTCATGAATTTAACTTCAAAAATGACGGATTTTCATACAAACTTTCATCCCCTATTTTACCCCCTTAGGGGTGGTACTTCCAAAAACCCTTCCTTAGTGGATGCCTACGTGATAAAAGGTACCTACTGTCAAAATTTCAAGCCTCTAACCCCAGCCGTTTTGGCTGTGCTTTGATCGAGCAGTCAGTCAGTTTCTTCTTTTATATGTACAGACTAGCTGTTGCTCGCGGCTCCGCCCGCGTGGAGGTCATGTTTGAGACAAAAAGTATACACTACAAAATACCAATTTTCATGCATTTAACTTGAAAAATGAAGGATTTTCGTACAAACTTTCTTACCCTATTTAACCCCCTTAGGGGTGGTATTTCCAAAAACCCTTCCTTAGTGGATGCCTACGTCATAAAAGGTACCTACTGTCAAAATTTCAAGTCTCTAACCCCAGCCGTTTAGGCTGTGCGTTGATCGATCAGTCAGTCAGTCAGCTTCTTTTATATATACAGATTATATTATATTAGTGTTTATTTAACTCATTTAATTCAACTTATTTCTAACTAAGAAATAAAGACCCCTCGGAAAACTGATGTCGACGTCCATTTGTTCTAGCGCCGCCACCACCACCGTATTCATGTATTTTATTTACAAAGTAGCTGTTGCCCGCGGCTCTGTCCGCATGGAAGTTATTTATGGGAGAAAAGGTATACAATCCATGGAGGCATCTTAAACTATAACATACGGCGGATACTTTGAGGAGACGCGATGATCTTTTCATAGAGCAGCAGGGCCCTAGAACTCATGATTTCATGGGATTTCAAGAATAGGATTGCCATTCAATGGCATGAAAACCTTGGTGTGCCCGTTCTCATGCAAGAAATCTGTTATCTCGCGTCCCCCCTTTTGTGGTGTTCCACTCTCAATGCGGAATGACCTTAGTCTCTTAGGTGTGGATATCATAGGTGATCTTAATTCAAGGAGTCACGTCGAGGGCGTATATCCACCACTTTACGCGATGTCAGTTGTTTTTGTCACTATTTTCTGTCTCACTCACTCACATTATACTCACATTTATGCAACGCAAAATCAAATAAAATCTATAGAAGGATGCGACCAACAAATATAGTTTGCGACAGGTTGACATGGCAATCGGGGTATGAGGTGAGGCGCGGGGGAGGAGTCACCCCGCATACCCGCACATCGCCCGCGCCGCTGGCGCGGCGATGTGCGGGTAAGAAGTCGTAGCGCTGCACGACGCAAGAGTTCGCATCGACCGCGTTTATCGATATCGATCTCGCACACATTGTTCTTTGTCGTTGTTTATTAAAATGACTTCGGTCGCTTCCTCGTCACGTGTTAAAACAAAAAAAACAATAATTAATTCTTAAGCACGAGAACTAATTGAAAAGTATTAGAAAATCGTGACATTAAACGAAAAGACAATTATTATAACTACTCTTTCAATCAGATATTGGACATGGCTGCGTTTCACACGGGTTCTTTAAAACTTTGCCCAGAATACAATCTGAATCGAAATTAGCAGGACCCAATAAAGAATTAAAATCGCCCAAAATTGATATTGATTGTGATGAATAAAATATTAATTTGGTAATTTTAGTCTTATTTTCTTGTATTGCAATAAAATAAATGTCGATATAAACTACCTGCTAGACTTTGCCATGTCGAGCTGTCGCGTACTATAGATACCGGTCCTTTTAATAGGCGCTACGCACACAGATGGTATGTTAGGCTGCATGCCGTAGCGTAAACTTCTTCGCGGATAGACTTTCCTGTTCGTTCGTATGTTAGGCTCGTGATCCTTGTATATATTTTTAAAACGCGCGAGGCCTGTTGCGTCGCATGTTCGAATAGATTTTTGTTAAACACACCTCTGGAGGGTTACTCTTGACACTCGATTCCAATTTGAAATTGGGATTGGGTTCGAAAACTGTACATTTGACACTCTTGAACGCAACACCAGCGCACGATTTAATATACGAGGATTTTTGTAACTAAATGAAATAGAGTATTTACGATTGCTAGTTCGTATTCTATTTATTTAGTTGCGTGAGTTAGAGTTCCAATATCTTCTAGATTGGAATTGAAACTGTATCGTGTTCAAAATTGGAATTGATTTCAAGAGTAGGCTTACTGTTCTGTACCGTCCGCATATACTTACGATTCGCATAGGAACTTCATGTGTTCATACTTTTTAAGTCTGTACCAAGTCAAGTTATCAGCATCTGGGGGCATAGACAAAAACCCTTTTCTGTTTATCCAATTGTATGGAAATGACACTTGTTTGATTAAGTCACCTGACCACTTCCATACAATTTGATCTATGCATGTCGAGCGCCCCTCGTTAGCGGTAAAATCAAGACGGAATGTAATCCCCTTCCCTTAATTAGAATAAATTAAAGTGTCTGTAGTGACTCGGGTGTAATTTATGCAAGAATCAAAAACCTATTAGAAAATACATGTATTTTCAGGAATCTGCAGTTTAAGTTTCAAAATGGAGAAATTTTTATATTTTAAATAACACAAATTAGTTTTCTTTTGCCAAATTTAACGCAAGATCTGACACGCCGTGAAAACAAACTGTCTAAAATCAGGTACTCTTTATATTCAGCGTCAAGCGATTATGTAATATATTACCTTGTTCACGCTAATACCTAATTATAAAAAATAAATCTTATAAAATATTATTGCAAATCTTTCGATGAATGGTTTCACTCGAGTTTGATAAATTCCAAGTAAAAGATATCCTCATAAAAATATATAGTATAGATACGTTATATTTACAGTTATGAACAGTAAGATCAATAGCTTCAAGCTTTAGCATTCATATTTCTGTTCACAAATTATACACAGTGAAACTTTTCATAATCGCGTTTTGTCGATAGTTATAAAAGAAGGCAAACCTCAAAGAAACAACATAGAATCCTTTGCAGAAATTTCGTCTACCATTTTATTGTTAACAAAAATAAGCTTTTTCAGAACAGAATTCCGAATCATAAAACCCGGTCGTTAAATAGATGAAAGAATTATTAACAATTTCTCCAGTCTTATATATTAACAAGGTGTTTTTATTTAGAAGATTTAAAGAAATTTCAATTTAAACGGCGTCTAAGGTTTTCTTGTAAATGGAGAACGCGTCAATTTGATTCATTATCGTAAAAACGGTCTTAGTTATATGAAATTATACGAATGCAATTCCTTACATATGTTTCAGTAAGAAACGCACAGAGCGCATAATTATATAATAGTTACATTCTACCCTGTACACTTTACACTTAACACTTTACAGCTCACAAGCCTCCTCGTACCTCCCTCGTACATTCTAACAATGTTACTAATGAACTATGATCAACCTAACAACAATTTAAACAACAAAATACAATATGGAATGTCAATATATTTTACTTCATTATCTACATTTGATTTGGAGTTTGAGTAAATTACTGCAATTAAAAATATTACAATATACAATGATTGGTGTAGCTTGATATTCGTATTAATATTTAATTCCGCATGTCCGCATGGCCGCATCGCCGCATGCCTTCACCTTACACCTTACACGAGTATGCTGAATGTATATATTATTTAACTACATATTTTCACTGGAGTTATCTATCTACAAACATAAAAGACATTCCAATTTAAAATAAATATATTTCAAATCAAATGTATGACATTTGATCTGTTTTTAAACGACAGACTGATAAAAAAATCTACTAACATATTAAGTAATATTCATCGAAAATTGAATATGTAACAGAAATTCCATTTATTAATAAATATAAAAACGTTTTCACTCATTGCATGTGAAATAAAACAAGAAAAGAACGACAGAAATAGTTACATTCAGTACTAGTCACCTAGTCAGCTAGTCGCCTAGTTGTCTATAGAATAGATAATAATTATTAAGGCATGCAATGAGAAAATGCGTCAAAGGTAGATAGATATACAAATTTCATGGTTTAGTTGATTGCCTATCCATCAATTACATATTTGATTTATTTTCCAAATTTAATGTCTACTATCTTAGTCATTATTAGTAGGTACATACTATAAAACAAGTATTACTTATGGAAGGTAGAACTCACCTCTACAGCGCAAATATAAATATAGTCTTACCAATGTAAAGAGAGTTGTTTCACTTCAATAGATAATTCTTACAAGTTACATACAAACTTATAATACATGTTTATTAAAATGCAACCACAATATCTATATCTATATCTATAGTGTTGGTACAACAGTTTCATTTACATGTACCACAAGTACATATGTATATCTATTCACAGCACTTTACCACGTGTTCAAATTCAAATCAACTGTTTTACGCACCAAACGACACAAAACCACTTCGCTGTCACGTCTGTCACGTTATCACCATTGTACTTGCATTCACATCATATTTATAAGTATAGCTTATATGTACACGGAGTAGTTTCATAAAGTGTCCTTCACAAATACATTACAAGGATTCTTCAAACGCAGCCATCAAATCACTTTGCATATTCATATCTATTTGTCCAGCCATCTGAAACGAGCAAACGATCGTATGAAAATACTTCAACACCACGTCAACGTCACATCCACGTCGGGTGAGTCGCGAATTGTTAAAAAGGCCCACATAATATAGAGTTACAGACCCCGGAATTGAAATACTAGGATTTGAAGTGAGAAAAACCAGGACAATTCAGTTTAAAAACAGGACGCATCATTGTTTTAAAAGCGTACACACTTGCGAGCCGAGACGCCGCCCATAAAGTAAGGATTGTAAAAGTGGTGTGCGAATTTTAAAATGAAGGACCTTATCAGGGCGCTTTAAAAACCCAGGACGCTGCTTAAAAACTATCCAAGACACTCTACAAACCAGGACATGTCCTGGGAAAACATGACGGTTGGCAACTCACACACATACACTCACGCCTGTAATCCCCGAAGGGGTAGGCAAGAGGTGTAACTAGTACACCCACTTTTCGCCGAATTTCGGTCCCATAATGTGATAGGGGGCGAGCCTATCGCCATACCGGGCACATTTTCCAGACTCCGGGCTAATACTGAAGAATTTCTAGATAGAAAAACCCAATATCACTTTACCCGACCCGGGGATCGAACCCGAGACCTCAGCACAGCAGTCGTAACGCATGCGCAATTACAACTGCGCCACCGAGGCAGACGGTTGGCAACTCTAACATAATATGCGCTTGCGACCCACAAGTGGCATTTGGAAAATGCTGGTATCAAGCATTAAATTCTGCGATGCGAATGACTAGTTCATTGCAATAAGTTTTAAACCACCTGTTCAATATAGTGTTTACGCCCATTTGAGTCATTTCTGTAAATAAGGTGTTTTCCCCTTCGATGTTATACAGGCTATTAGGGTAGTTTTTAAGCAGCGTCCAAGGTTTTTAAAGCCTCCTGATAAGGTCCTGTATTTTAAAATTACCACACCACTTTTGAACGCTCCCGAAAACGAACGAAAATGTTAGTACAGCTAAAAGAAACTATAACTTCATAAAAGCTACATCCATACATTAAAAAAATCACCACTGTAATCCTACTTCGTTGTACCTAATGTTTGGATGGGTGGATGGATGTTTGTTACTCAATCACACTACAACGGCTGGACGGATCTGGCTGAAAGGACAATGGCGAAATCGTAGTTACAAAAAAATATTGCGTTTAGGAATTTCATACTTTGTAATCTAAATATTATTATTTTGCATGATTTTTCAGAATACTAACAATAGCTGTGTAAGTATAGATAAGCTGTTTAATTTATTAAAAATCTCAATTGATTTTTTGTAACGTGTTATGGCCGTAAGATTTTTTTAATGAATGGCTTCAGGTCTTTTAGGCCAAAGAAAAATCTTTTTCATAAGAATTCTATAAGCCTATAAACTATAAAATAAAAAACTATAAAATCAATGCAAGTGTGTGTGTCCCATTGATATATAGAAGGTGTGTTCCTACAATTACAAATAACAAAAATAAATCAGCTTTACTTTTTACCAACTTAGTGAATGACTGGATCGCCTGTTATTTGGCTGTATAGTTACGACCATAGATTATCTTATTTAGGAAAAAAAATCACTACTTCCGTCATTTCATACTGACATATTGTGAGATAGTTTAAATCATTGATATATAGTAGGTTTAAATACACGAATACTTCACTTAGAAAATAATCTAGCGAACATGACTGTGGCCAGTGGCCACAAATGTGATCTAGAGATCGGCTAATTTCCAAAGCATAGCAGACCGATATAATATGCTATATTTGCCGTGAGAACGTACCAAATTCGACAAACACGTTCCTATTATGGTGAACATGTACGTTTCCACAGTAGTTCTATAATTGAAGTGTGCAAAGAAACAATTCGTTTATCTTAATTTAATTTAAGAGGCAGTTCAGATACCTTATTGATAAGAGGTAAAATAAAATCACACCATGTTTCAAATAAACAGTATTATGTTTAATTTCTAATTGAAAATAATGTACCTGGTCCGACCAGGCTGGTCGAGCAGGCATTATAGAATACTATTGTAGTTGCTTGGTTGTGCGTCGTACAGTGGGCTGCTGCGCTCATACCATGATAGTAATCTGGTATTTGGGACGGGCCAGACATCAAGACATATCTGCCCCTGCAGCATTTTTAGATATATAAGATAGGATAATTATGAAGATGAATAAACATAAAAAAAACAGTGTTTTATTTTTATTTAGAACCCGTTTTTATTTTCTAATTTAATTTCTAAGTCCAGGATTTAGGGTCTGAAGATATTTTCTGCACAACTATTGACAAACTCTGTGTCTTCCATTCCAACTTAGCTTGTATTGATATAATTTATATGTGGCTTATGTTACTTTTGGTATAAATCTAATGGTGAATTATTAAAAACGGTTCAGCAGTTTATAAGTTTAAAGGATTTATCGATTTCCAAAAAATAAGCAAATTATTCCTATAATTAAGTATAATGTGTTCATATCTGAACATGTAAACGTAAACTCGAATGTAAACACTTTGTGTAAGTACCTACGGTGTGGCGGATCATCCTTCCCCACAATAGTTATAAGTCAAGTTCAGTAGGTACCTACATGTTTAATTCACGACCCTGCCTCAGGTGACAATAGCAGTAGTATTATAATGCTCTTTGGAAAATAGGCAAATAATATTTTTATCAGCTTCATCTTCGATCAACAATACAACTAGATATCGGGTCGGCGCACCAAAAACGTCTCGGCAAATAACAGCTCACTTTCGAAGTGAGCTCTTATTGTTGTTTAGTTCGTTCCAAACAGAGCCAACGTGAACACGTTTCACAATGCCGCAGTGTGTGTTCAAAAATTGCAAAAATAATGCCCGAAAAAACAATTTATGAGCCGGAGTGTCTTACTTTCGGTAAATACATCTAGAATAAGTTATATTTTAAGCTTTATACTAACAATTATTATGAAATTTTGAACAAAATTACCGATTTTAAACCATTGCAATTACATCGCTAAGAATGGATGGCCAAGGTCAGCCAATACACGTGCTAGTTTTGTTCAACAGAACAGTAGATGCTTGGAGTAGATTTGTATTGTAATTTTTTTTATATCTTGTTAGCAGAACTTCAACATTTATTATCTTACTTTTGTGTCTGTTTGTCGGACTCTCATTAGTTATTTACTTTCAAAAATATCAAACAAATTGCAATAAACTTTCTTCTACATTAGATGAAAGTCCATCTTCTAGTGTTATGCCGCAAATAGTAGGATATATTTCGGGATTTGTTGTCAGTAAATTGGTAAAAAAACTGAAGTGTGACCAGTGTATAAATAACTTGTGTGCAACAGAAAAATAATTCGTTAACAAATTAATAGACTAAAGAGACATGGGAGGATTATTCTATGCCTCTACCGATGTATTTAATATCGGTATGAAAACTGAAAGCGTGATTAGAAATTTTATTCGCGTGAGTGGAGGTAAATCTTTACACAAAAAGTATGATAGCAACTTTATGTGTACAATAGTTTTAAAATTATATATTGACAAAAATGTGTTTAATGGGGGAGAAGAACACAATCACGAAATTACTTTACTCAAATCAGTAGTCGAAACATTTACTAACGTAAGGTTACATTATATATGTAAAAGAAACGGGAGATATAAAACACAAATCAAAACGGCAATTATACAACAAAGTCAACCTATTTAAAGGAAATTAATTAAGGTACGCAGAATGTAAAAATCTTCATTGTTGAATTGTTACTAAACATTTAGATTTTTGGTTTGTTAATTGCACTGAACTGTACTTTTATTATGATTAAGAGATGATAAGATTGTAAAAATGATTATAAAGATGTGAAATTTTGTGATATTTTTAATTGTGACATCCAGCGATAGACACTCTGGCCAGACACTGAAATTACATAGCTTTAAAAAACAACAAGCGTACTTACATTCTCTTTACGTTTCACTTCTAGCAAAAATAAATGTATATTAACAAACATAGATGCAACAAACAAAATAAACTTAGTAAATATTTGACGTACACAAGTACTTAAAATGTTATTTTCGAGTTCAATGCGGCTCTATACCTCCTGTAGTAAAATTCAAAGAAGCAAATAGAATCGAAACAAAACGACGTAACTCGCAAGACAATTACAGAAAAAAGCACTTTATTTTTTGCCATCTTAGGTTCATTTCACAAAAAATTTTATTTAACCAATGTATTTTCATTTCTATGTAGTTTATTGTTTTGCGATGAATTATCGTAAGTATTTTAAAGATTTGTAACTTTATTACTAGGTACTATGGTTGCGATTACTTTAAACTTAAAACGGTTTTAAAACTTTTATCTCAGTTCGTTAGTAAAAAAATATAGATGTGTAATAGCGCGTGTGTGTATTCACGCGGACAGATTTTAGCTTTGATTTTATATGCGACCCGTTATCTAGTTGTATTGTTGATCGAAGAGCTTCATAGATATAAATATTTTATTCAGAAATGTCAAACATCATAACCTCAAAATCTTTAAATTGAAATATCTTTAGTATTAGACTTTTTCATCAGAAATCACTAATACATTATTGTTTAGGAATTGCTGCTGAATTTTTTGATATTTGTTTCACTTCTAAACGCTACATATTTATGTCAACTAATTTCATGTATGGGAACCTGCCATTGTCCTTTGGTACAGAGATAGATGATAGTCTGGAATAGCACATAGGCTACTTTTTATCCCGGAAACATGCACAGATCCCGTGGGATAGTTGAGTTTGTCACGGAGCAAGGGATCGTCATGATTTTTTGCATAGCGGTAGTTTAGGGATCAGAAAATGACATAAGCTACTTTTCATCCAGGAAAAATGCACGCTTCCTATGGGATAGCAAAATACAGAAAGGTGAATACCATCCATGGATTGTATACCTTTTCTTCCAAAAATAACCTCCACGCGGGCGGAGCCGCGAGCAACATCTAGTACAAAATAAAAATAGCTGACGCTCTAGTCAAAGGACTCTCGCGGCCCGCAGCTAGCGATCGCACCAATGCCTACCTACGGCAGAGTTATCAACCCCGGAATTAAAATACTAGGATTTGAAGTAAGAAAAACCAGGACAATTCAGTTTAAAAACAGGACGCATCTTTGTTTTAAAATAGCGTACACACTTGCGATCCGAGAGGCCGCCCATAAATCCTTATGGATTGCAAAAGTGGTGTGTGAATTTTAAAATACAAGACCTAATCAGGGTGCTTTAAAAACCCATGACGCTGCTTAAAAACTATCAAGGACACTCTAAAAACCAGGACATGCACATGTCCTGGGAAAACAGGACGGTTGGCAATTCTAACCTACAGGCACTAGCTTTTATGAAGTTATCGTTTCTTTCAGTTGTACTAACATGATGGAGCGTGAATAATAAAACTTAGTAAAAATATGTTTTTTTTCTGACCCATCATCAAAGGTGTCATTTAAGTACTATAACGTCTGTCTTCGTTTTCGGGAGCGTTTCGCTAATACCCGGTACATTTATACACTTTATATACATCGTATATAGGCGGACTTAATAACAAAAGTATGCTCTCTTAGTCAAGCTCTATCTCAAAACCTATTAGGTACAGAAACAAATATGTACGAGAAGGGCATGGTGTGAAATAACTTACGGCTTCTCTTCGCCGGCGCTCCTGCTCGCGCTGGCGCAGCCGCTCGCGCTCCGAGGCGGCGGGCTTGTCGCTGGCGGCGGAGGCGGCGGCGGCGGCGGCTGCAGCGGCGGCGGCGGCTGCGGCGGCGGCAGGGGGGGACGCGCGCGCCACCGGCGACACCGACGGGGACGACACCTCGGCGGTCTCCACCTTGGCGCCGCGGACTGCTTGTACCGCTCTACGGTGCAAATACAAAATACATATAAATACACACAAACATTTACTATTTATACAAAACTAGCGGGCCCGGCAGACGTCGTCCTGCCCGTAAAAGCAGCGCCACACCGACTGCAGCGCCGGGCTGATTTGTGAATCTAAACCATCAAAGGCGCCACCCATACGCATACAAAAAAGTTCATTCAAATCGGTCCAGTCGTTTAGGAGGAGTTCAGTGACATACACACGTACAGTAAAATTATATATATAAAGATAAATATATCGTGGTATTCCATCTATATTACACAGGTTGTTTTGATGTGTAACATCTTTCCTATCGCTTTCCTGCAATCTCTATGAGTGATTTCATGGAAAGAGACGGATTTTTTAATCTTTTTGAATGTGTTGTATCACCACACTCAAAAATTAAATTAAAATAAATGAGTAACTCATTTTTAATCAAATTTACGGAAGCTCGGTTTCTCTTTTCCCGACACTGCGTTCATCACCGAGAAAACCGGCGAAGGCTGGTGCGGGAACAGAGAGGACATAGGCAACAATTTTCAGTCGTCAATCGTCATCATTCAATCATGGTTAAAACTCACAAGAAGAACATTGCATTCCATTCTGACATAGAAATAAAGTATTTTCAATACTTTTTTTTCACAAGTATAAAGTATATTGGAGCAAAATAAAGTAAGAAACTTTATATTAAAGTATAGTTGGCAACCATAAAAGAAGCTTAGAGACGACAAATAATTAGTCGAGCTCAGCACCTGAATTCCCGGTATTGGGCACAATATAATGTCCATGATTATTTTGATTTCGTGGATAAATATAAAATGCAATCATTATTATATAGTCAGAATAAAATGAAACAGTAATGGTAACCGTACATTGGTATCTGATTGGATGTCTATGTGTCGTGTACATATTTCAGCTTTTTTCTCTTTTTGATTTCAGGCACGAAATCAAGCTATTCGAAGCTATATTGAAGTAGATGATTGTATAGCATAGTATGTATCTTCAGATACCCGAACATAGTCATAATGTTAAAATTACATTGAAATTAAGTTTTAAAATATTGTGAGGTTTCAATTGATAGCTCATCAGAACGCAATTACAAAATGTGACTACCTACCTATTACTTTGTGTAATGATAAAGTTGTAAGGAAAAAGCGATATGATTATTTCAAAATCATTCCGGCATTACCTAATTTTTTCTTCATCTGGATGTCGTCTTTCAGTCTCTTGTCTTTGTCGTTCAAGCTGTTCCTTTTTCCTGAGTTCCTGTTGTTCTATGAGCGCCCGTTGTCGATCGATTTTTTCCTTTGCTTGTTTTTTAAACGCCTGTAAATTTAATATGACTTATATTCGATTTATAACGAAATATCATCTATATTGACCCAATGCAAAACAGTGTTTTTTATTAGTGTGTAAAATATTTAGATCGCATAGGTCATAAAGTCTAACGATATATTTTTTTAAATATTAAAACTATGTGTGCGAATAATTCGAATTTTCGAATCATACGATACGAAAATACGTCGATAAATCTTTACATCACTTAGGGCGGTTGTTTAGGAAATCAAAGAAATTAGAGTTTTTTCTTATTATTTTAATCAAGTGGGGATAATATTTTTTTTCACTGTTTTTTTAAAGTAGGTATAAGTTTTACTAGTAATTTTGTAAACCAGTGTTTTATCTCGCTATATCTACGAACCTTATATTATGTCAGAGAAAGCAAAACAAAACACTGTAACTATGACATGTATACAATGCAACGTTTATTAGTAAAGCAGAAGACATTTAGAGAGCGTCTGATGATTACTGGACCGCCTTTTTACAGCGAAGTGCGTCCTAGAGATATGGCCTGAACTAAGGCGCCGACATAACGTATGATTATTTCCTTTCAACTGATATTAAAATTAAATTACCCATTGATGTAGTCAAATATCATACATATTTTATGTGTGTAATTGATGTTCTTGTGTTTGTTTAAGAAATAACTGTTATCCTAAGTACTCGGCGACAAGTAGATGATCGAAGTGGCAAAGTTTGACTGCGCCACTACAATAATGAATTTCACTAATATGTAACACTAGCTGTTGCTCGCGGCTCCGCCCGCGTGGAGGTCATGTTTGGGAGAAAAAGTATACAATACAAAATACCAATATTCATGCGTTTAACTTAAAAATGACGAATTTTCATACAAACTTTCATTCCCTATTTTACCCCCTTAGGGGCGGACTTTCCAAAAATCCTGAAACATATATTTTTTATTTTTAACTAAAATGCCAAATACAAATTTTCATGAATTTAAGTTCAAAAATGACGGATTTTCATACAAACTTTCATCCCCTATTTTACCCCCTTAGGGGTGGTATTTCCAAAAACCCTTCCTTAGTGGATGCCTACGTGTTAAAAGGTACCTACTGTCAAAATTTCAAGTCTCTAACCCCAGCCGTTTAGGCTGTGCGTTGATCGATCAGTCAGTCAGTCAGTCAGTCAGTCAGTTTCTTCTTTTATATATACAGATATACAGTGTCATTTCGACATTGCGTTACTAAATGAAACCACGTGTTTCTTGTGACCTGTGCTAACACCGTGCAAAATATTATTCATGAATAATAAATAGTTTTGCCAAAAATCCCGATTTTAGATTTATGGTTTTTTGATCACGATGTGTTTTAGCGCGCGTAAATTTATCGAACGAACTACGTCACAGCTGACGATTTTATCACAGAACCTATAGGGTTAAGAAGGTAAGCCCACAAATGAACTCTCAATACGTTCACTGACATTGTTGCAGCAGTTCATTGAGACGTGTAATTTGAAAAAAGATAAGCAAATTACTTTAAGAACGCTCCGTACCCTAGGGGGGTGATACGTGATAATAAAACAACATCAAATAAAATATTAAAAAAATGTCATGTAAATGAAAATGAATTAAGTATTTTATATGTGTATTTAAAGAAAAGTTATTATTTTAACTTTGTTTTCGTTAATAAATTAATTTTCCTACCGAAATAGGACCCTACTTAATTTCTAAAGTAACAATATTTAAATCAATTGGCATCTTTTTTTTTTAATATTTGGACTTTTATTTTAACGATATATCAATCAACGTCAATGTATCGGATCGTCCGTATTTTTTTTATTCTACGTGATATTGGGAGTTTTATTTTAACTATTGTTAATGTTTCGATCAACGTCAATATATCGGATTGCCATATTATTATCTAAAATAAAACTGCGTAGACATTACCGAACGCCATATGCTTTCTGTACTTTCTATTCGTTATTAGGTACGGCACGACAGACTGCCGTTGCGCTCCGAGTGTGCATCTCTTGTTCGTGTGCGTGAACGTAATATTCATTGTCAATGACTATGCGATGTTGCCGCTCCCAAAGAATTCTAGTATACATGTATACTAGAACTCATTGCAAAAGGGTGTGTAAAAATAAAAATAATTATTTAATATTTATTTAGTTAGAAAACTTTACTTTTTTATTATGACCCATGGTTTTAGAGTAACTTATTGTAAACTGTTTTTTTTAAAATGACTTTTTCGCAGTCAAATTTAAGTCTTGGGTTACAAAATGACACTCTATGTAGATGGGTTTTCCGTGCCAACAACTGCTGAGCTGAGGTCTCGGGCTCGATCCCCGGGTCGGGTACAGTGATACTGGGTTTTTCTATCTAGAAATTCTCAGTATTAGCCCGGAGTCTGGAATTGTGGCCGGTATGGCGATAGGCTCCCCCCTATCACATTATGGGACCAACATTCAGCGAAGTGGGTGTACTGGTACCTGGTGTACCTCTGGCTACCACTTCGGGGATTACAGAGTGTATATGTTTATGTCTATGTTTTTTCCGTGTAGCGAACCCGAACAGCTATGTGGTGGCACACGCTGGCTAACAATAGGCACTACGGGCATGCAGCTCAACAGACCTGGCGTATGTGTATTGCTGACGCAAACATAACAGGTGTGTGGCGTCGCATTCATGTATACATTTTTTTCCTATGGTGTGCCGATCTCGTACCTACTCGATGCGCATTTACAACACATCAGGTCTGTTGCGCCACAGTTGATGTATTAATTTATGTATCTTTTCGTTTGAAAGCAATTATAATGTGTAAGCTATGATTCAAAACTAGATTAGCTTCCAGAACAAATAAAGGGCAATTTTGTTGTATGTCAAACATCTTACCTGAAAACTGTCCATCGCGGGTTTTTGTTTAACTTGATTGTTAGTGGTCATATTAGGTATGCTTTGTGGACTACCAGCCTGCGCTAATGAAGACCAAGAACTTGCGTTCTTCAAATTCTGTTCCTGTTTGACTTTAAAGGGTTGAGCAAAATTTGAATTCTTTGATTCCTCCATTTTCTTTTCCATTTCGTATTTAGCCCTCTCGGATATATTATTCGTTACATTGACGCCCATTAGATCTTCGATAGGTTTCGGCGTAAGTAACGGCTTTATATCTTCCTTCTTTATTGTTGGCGTCATCAGACACGGCGCACCAGATACGTTGTGATGGGATTGCGACATAATCGTATGTGGCGCTGTAGGCAGAGGGTCAAAAATGGATGATACTGGAGGAACACTTGTGATACCTTGTATATTAGGGTTCACGTCACCTCTTAAGTGTTCTCTGTCATGTTGTAATTTTTTTTCTACGAATCCATTATGCACTGGAAGATACATTTCTGTCTTGATCTGTTCCGGTACACGAGTGACTTCTGTAAGTCCACCCAATTGAGCCATAAGATTTTGATGCGCAGCATCCGGCATAATCTGCGGCTTGGGTAATGCAAAATCTTCATCGAGTCGCATCGATGATTCAGACACCCCGACATTTAAATCCATAGGGTTAGGGACATCAGCATTCAAACTACGCTCTAGGCTAGCCAAGTTGCGCTCGATAGGATCTATATAATGTGAGGCGTCCACTTTATCGAGACCATTCCGTGAATCTGATTTGACTGATGACTTCTGGTCTTCAGTATCGCGCACCACGGGTACGAGCGACGAGTCAGGGATATTGTTGGTGGGGAGTGTTGCTGCAGGCGCCGACATCGGCACAGAAGATGGCGGCGTAGGTGAGTCATTCTGTTCCGTCTGCGCCTGCGACTGCGCCTGCGTGTGAGGCGTGTGCGGCTTGTGTGGCTTGTGCGGCGTGTGCGACGTGGGCTCGGCGACGGTGGCGACAGGTGCGGCGGTGGTGACGGTGGTGAGGGGCGCGACAGGCGCGACGGGTGCGACAGGCGCGACAGACACGACCGGCTTCACGTCCGCGGCCGCTGCCTCCGCCCCGGCACTAGGTGGAGCTGGTGTCGAGTTCATTCCCGTCGATATCACTGTTTTCTACGAATTTAAATACATAATCAAGTTGAAGTGACCTATATATTCAAAATAAAATAACCAAGCTTGTCACCAGATTCTTACATTTGGCTGATGTTGTTGGTGGGGCAGCTTTTTGGCTTTCTTTTTAGGCGTTCTGCCGGAACCGGTTCCTGAAATAGACGGATTACATGCACGATACTTTTATGTTAAGAATATACTTGGACACGTAGCTTGACTTCCGATCCTCTAATTCCAGCTATCTGTAGAAAAATGTAAACGCCCCCCACATTTTCTCGCACAAAAAATCGAGAAGGAGAAGCAAACGTGTAGAAAATAAAACTATCTACAGTAAAATAAATTACTGCTGCTCGCTCAGGGGATTTTTTTTATTGAAATGTGTGTTCAGATCTCAGGGTAGCAAAATAAAAATCATTATAAGTTACTTAAAAGATTTACTTATATTGCTATATACTGAATTATATACAAAGTTTACTTCCACTCACTCTTACATCTATTACATCTTAAGTCATGAGTTGATTATATCAATCTTATGTAAAAATTAACACACACTGTGTTCTTGTGTACACAATCTGCAACTTTCTACGTTAAAATTACAACTTACTTAGTAAATGTTGCTCTCAAATAGCTAATTGCACCTTGTGTATATTTTGTAAGAGACCGTCAAGTGCGCTCCGACAAATATTCCACCTTTTAATATAGTATGTAAGGCTATCAATCGATACCCATAATATATTATTTATACCATCCGGATGGTTTTGAGTTGGATAATGTAATAACAGTGAAAAATAACGTGACTAACATATGCATACAATAAACTATGGATTGACTTGACAGCTCATGTCTCTTCATATATTGACAAATCAAGTATACTTTACAATTTATTTGTTCTCATTTTCCTGGCCTGTTTGAGACGCAAGGAACTATACGTTAAAAGTACTCTAAACTAACTTACACAATATAAGATCTCTTTAAGCAACCTGTGAATTGTACTTTTAAAATAATTATACACGATTAAATTTTAAATACCAATATGTATTAAATATCTACCCCCTACCTACCTAGACAAGAAAAACTAATAATAAAGGAGGTTACTGTGATTGCAAATACAATATATATAAAATGATGGGCAGTAAGTACACTACAGATCGTGTGACAGTACTGTCATGTCAGAACTAGAAACACTACTGCCTATAATTGTCAATTTATTTACTTTAAACAATTAATATCTTTTTATGGTAATTTTTGAATTGTTTTTTTTTCAACATTATCTTATCTACATACATGTGGTCGGTAACATGTCTGTTTCAAATATTGGTAATTAAAATTGAACGGTGTATATTCATATATATTCATATTCGTATATACATACATATGTATACTTTTAAACGGAGACTGTATGTTGCTATAACAAATTTATACAATAAAAAGAGACCTAATGAGGAATGAACAACCATGACGTATAAATGTAACGGCAGTCTGAATTACTTAAATACTTAAAATACTTATTTCTACTCAAATGTTATTAACCTGCGAGCTACAGTTATTGTGTCCTGATACTTGACCGACACTCCTTGTGCAAACATATGATTCGATGTCGGTCAAGCAAGTGAAGAGTCTTACGTAAATAATTTCATCGAATCATAATTACCTAAACAGTAACATTATTAGCTTGCCTGGAAATACAAACATTGAGTAGTAGCAACACGTTTTAATGATAAATACAACCACTAGTGTTATTATATACTAAAATTATAATAAATCAATATCGGTATTATTGGGTGTAATCATCACAAACTATACGTAGAGCGGTCGAGCGGGCGAGCGGGCGAGCGGGCGAGCGGTCGTGCGCTACTCATCGCGTCACCGAAAAAAAAACTGCCTTACTAATAAATGCGCATGACTTTCGATAGTTGAGGCCACGAGCGCGACTGGTCAATAATTTTTTTTTTTGCAAAATGGTTCATATTAGCTATGTTAATAAGAGGAAAAAATATATATTTTGACCAATTTCTTATTAGTTTTAAATTTAGTTTCTATTCAGTAGTCCATCCGCCCGCGGTCTCACTTACACAGTATGAAAATCATACTGACACACAATCATTATACGGGTGCATTACAATGTGTTTTGAATTTAGTACATAATAGACCGAATCCACTTTTGCCAGATATATAGATTTCAAAAATTCAGTTACCTCAGACAAACTTTAGTCAATTTATTGACGATATGAAAAACTAAATTTCAGGTAAATCCAGTAGACTACTAGTTGTAATAGGCTAAACCATCTCAATTATTATCTTTAAGTTTGAGCTCAGTGAACATCATGACAACAGCTTGTCCTTGTCTCAGGTAACTGAATATTTAAAAATTAACAAAAAGTACTAAAAGTGCTTCTGTTTTTCTTTTATTAGTAAGACCTTAAATGTGCATGTAAATCACCATAAATTATTATTCACATGCCCCAATCAGTTTACAAATAATAACTTACGTATTGATATAAAGTAAAACGATCAACATCTTACTGTAAGCAAAATAGATTTTTGTGATGTTCATTTAATTTATATAGCTTTAATAAATATACATTATTTATTATATAACTTCAATAAATCGGACAAATAAAACAAATTTGGATCAAATGTAACTAAATCGCAATCTATTTAAATCGGATATAGATATTTCGTTACTAGAATGAGGAAAATATTATAAAAAGCTGTTATTAAAACTCAAATGTGAAATCCTTTCCGTATGCGAAAATACGTCACGTCACATGTGTTGCAAATACAAAGATAGTAATTTTGAATAAAAATTTACAGAATATACAGTCCACATCTGTCAAATATTCAGATAAGTTATTTGATCTCCGATGAACTGTCACGATTCTTTTAAAGCTTTAGGGATTGCCAAAGGTAAAAGTATATAATACTAGGAAATATATCAAATTACACTAATAAAAATACTGTTTGGTTTATGATGTAAAACTGTAGTACAAGATGAGAATTGCAAAATTAATTAGTGTTATTTTTTTATATTTTAATGGCATTTTGCAGAACTGCTTACATATTATACGTTAAAATAAATCCAAATTTGTCTTCAAATAAAATAAACATTACTATCACAACTATATATTACATCAAACTCTATCTACTTAAAATTATACAAAATGAATATTCCAGTCAATAATAAATATACTTAAGCAAATCGATGACACCACATTATATATTTTGTTCTTAGTTGTTTTACAAAGGCTTTCATTGTTTCATAAAAAAATTAAGTACCACATTTTATTGTTTAAAATCTCGATAACTTTATGGACAGCATATGGCATATTATACCATTTCTACATTGATGCACAAAGAGGATGGAAATATGACACAAACAGGTTATGAATGCTCTTGACATTATCGTGCTATATACATGTAATGTTACTACATTTACATTGCACTTCTGACACGTATGGACGTATGGACGTATGTAGACTATGGAGTAGCAATCATAAGCCGCTACGACGAAAACCGTATCAAACACTCAGATCAGTCTAAACAGGAAATTTGGAAAGTTTTACTAGTTGTAGTCGCTGATTAATGATCGTTATAAAACATCGAATACTCACTATTCGATCTGTCTTTTATTGTACACAAAATAAATGAATAGGTTACATAATATTACTATGATTGTCACATAATTTTTGTATTGCATCGTGTACTAAGATCAATAACAAGTTTGCAAACAATTTGTGAAGGAAGGAGGCCAGCTTTAGTTTCTTTTTCATTACAATATATAGACAGATTTTATCACACGTCAAATTATGTTTCTGGGAGCAAGCATCGAAATTTGTCAAGCGTTAAAAACCAATAAAACATACCTTTTCAATTAGTATTTTTTAACTACAACATGTCACATTACATCCTCGTTGCAACAAAATGATAAACGGTTCCAACAGAAAGTATAAGTTTGCTTGCTATAATGGTATCCGTCCTTACACAATTGTTTGCATTACTCGCTAAGCCTTGTTCGACTCGCCAGCTGCCGTCGGTCCTCTTCCCTTCGACGCACTAAATGTACTTCAACGTACTTCAATGTACTGACACTACATTCTCTCCCCCTGTCTCTGTCTCTCTCGTGTGTTCTTTATGACTAGCTTCTACGTCTCGGACGAAACGGACGAGCTCAATCAATTATTATATCAGCTTGCAATTTCACACTCTTAAGCAATTAGTAAGTACCGTGAGATCTGAACTTTCCAATATAATCATTTAAACATACTGAAACTTTAAGGATGCAAATGAAACAACAAGTGCGATCACTTGAGGACATGATATAGTTAAAAATATTAATGTGAAAAGGTATATCCTGCTGGTTCATGAATGCAAACCAAATAAAAATGTTCTTACCAGCACCGTTTACAACGAATCGGCGAACACCAAAGCTGGCTTCTCCTCCTCAATAACAACTGTTTTTGTGCCTTTACCAACATTTATTATGTGTAGATTTTTTTATTTTTTTTACATCGAATCTTTCGGCGGTATCCCATTCTCGAATATCACAGTAATGTAAAAGTATTCAAAATAGTTTGCACAGCAGTCATAACACATTCGCAACACCAAACAAATTCATATAAATCTTTCAAACACTCATCTTTTTCATTGAAGTGTAAAGAATTATCAAGGCAATTTTAAAATTGTGAGCACCGGACCTTCATTGTATCTTTCACTCTCGACAAGGTCACAACTCGAGTCTTCTTTATTTCCGAACATTGTTCATTTTTATATGCTACAGGTGAGAGCTGAATTATGAATGAATGAATGGCCACCGATGAAAGCTCTCAACTCATGTGCCACAGAAATAATTTCTCACAATAATCCAGCCATTACAAAACGCCCAACTCATTTTTATACCAATCTTTTCAAGTGCTATTTGCCAAATTTTGAAAACTTAGACCTGTCACTCATTCTGTCACATCATCTCCAGACTAGAATAATAAATAGTAAATATATTAAAATTGCATTATTCCATTCCAGTTTTTCTCTATAAATTATAAAGAAAGGACATTATTCAAGTATATTAAATACAAACATATAGATGATTCATTAAAAAATACTGGCAAAGGTAAAAAAACTTCCAGTTTTAGGATTCACATCAGAAAAAATTCTAATAATTTATTATTTTATGATATATATATATATAAAGCATTTTGAACATACTCATACCATGTGAACTATTTGTCTTAATTTAAATGCAAATATTAAAGTCTATTTCTAAAATCGTATTATACACAGTGTGGTACTGACAGATGGCGACCACTACAGTAATACCACTGCAATAGCACAGTACCAGAAACGTAAAATGAAATGATAAGTAGTGTTGGTGGTAGTGTAGCCGCGTGTATGTATCTAACCTGCTTCGCTGTCGCTGCTGTCGGAGGAGCTGGTGTCGGTGCTGGAGGAGGAGTTGGACGAGTCGGAGGAGCTCGACGACGACGACATGCCGCCGCCCAGCGCCTCCTTGCATCCTTCTGTGCCGCACACCACAACACACAAACAAATATATAACAAACACCACAACATACTAATGTATAACAGTTCTAGGTAAATATCATAAATACTCCTGCAATGCAATGCATAAGTCTATGGGCGGTAGTGACTACTTACCACCAGGTGGCCCGTCTGCCATTTGACTTTGTTTTTACCCCTGCACGGCTGTGACCACACTGCACCTGATGGTAAGCGCAGTGCGGTACAATTAGAGTATCGAGTAGCGAGAGACAATCTATCCCCCGCTACTCAACACAATCATGCCGGACTGCATCTTCACATTACGCCATTTGCAAGAAGGTGAAGAAGCGGTCGAGGGTCTATTGTCAGAGTACTCAGAAGGCCGCGAAACGGCCAAACATCGTACCCCAACTCTAGAGGCCCAGCAATAACCGGATGTACACTGGCTGATGCGGGAACGCGACACACTTGCATGAATGGATGCATGATATATCCCGTGACATTTCGTTTCTTAGAATGACCATTACTGTGCCGTTGTGCGAAGGAGATAGAGATATGTACCCACTACGCGACTATTTTGCTGACAATATTTAAAAGAAATATTGTGACTGCAATATTCAAGCAATATTGATTCTATTTTCGCAAATGGGTTTCTTTTGTGTATTATATTCGGTTGAATATCGAATAATGACCAAAATTAAACAGAAGAAGCTATCCTATTGCGAAGAGATTCGGGATGTGTATTCATCAATAGGGTAGTTGACTCGTTTTTTTTCATTAATTTAATCAATAAGTTACATTACCTAAAATCTATTATCGAAAAAAATTTATGAATCCGAACAAAAATAAGTAAATTAGACGCCACTCAAATCTGCTGGAAGGGGTAGTTGTCAAATTACAGTACAAGGATGCATATCTGATACCGTGACGTCACGGTCCTATGAATCGCCTGTACTGTACCGTTGTGCGAGGGAGATAGCGATATGTTCCCAATACGCCACCGTTTTTGCTTATGCCTGTGAGTATTTGCTCATGGCAATATTTAAAATAAATATTGTGACCTCATTTTTCAAGCAATTTGGATTCTGTTTTCGCAAAAGAGTTTCTTTTGCGTATTATATTCAATTGCGTAGAGAATAATGTACAAAATTAAACACAGGAAACTACCCTATTGTTGCTTGTACAGTGAGTGCTTGATCAGTGTTCGCATCACACAGGAAACTACCCTACTTTTAAAACGGGCGTGCATGGCCAAATCCGAAACTATGAGACATATCGAAAAGTACTCAAAGAAGTCTCAGGTCCGATTTTGATGATACTAAAACATTCATCAGATCATTGGATTTTATAAAAATCAATATTCCTAGCCAAAAATAGAACCCGTTGATTTTGAAAAAATACACAAATTATTATGGCGCGGAACCCAAATATGTTTTTTCTACAAAAATTATCTTATTTTTATTATAATAAAATATTATTACTACTTTAACTTCACCTACTTTCTATCAGTGAAAGTTAAAATCGATCCAATCGTTCGGAGATTGGTCGGAGCATACAGACAAATATTTTTTTTAAATCTGTTCTTGTGACATTAAAAACAGACACCAAAATGTTATATATTTGTATAGAGAATCCTTGAGGATTTTGGTAGAATCCCGTAACCACAACTGTTGCTAATAAACTTAATCAAGAAACTCCCCTGAATGGAAATAGCTTACCTTTTTTCTGTTGTTGTTTTTTATTTGTTCCCAATTGCCCCGACACATCCTGAAGTCTTTTCTCTAGTTCTTGTTTTTTCTCCGCCATTTGTTCGTCTTTAGATTTACCAGACACTTTACGATCTGCAAATAATATATTACTTATTACCAATTTCACAATACATTATTTTCACGTTCAGTCAGCACACACGCAAACTCAGGTAGCGAGCCGCGTACGTATATTTATTGTATTACCTATTAAAGGAATTTGGGAGACATTGTAACCAGTATTTTATCACGAGCTAATAGATTATTAAGACCTCTTGTTGCATATTGCGTTTTTCATAGATATTTATCGACCATACAGAAATTTTGTTTCCATAGATAAATGTATATTAGTCACGACTTTTTATTTTTACCGACTACTCAAATAATGTTCAAAAAACTAAGATCATGTGACTTTCCATTAGCGGACTCTGGAGAAACATCAATATGCCGACTACTTGTCGAAATCGAAACTTACGTGTTTTTTTCCGAAGACAGGAAGCCACATAGTTTTCTAATTCTCTAAGTGTTGAAGGCTTCAATGTTTCAAAGTCTATCTCAATTTCATCTGGATTGGAATCTCGTAACGAAGGCTCTCTGCTTTGAATGATGTGCACAACCTTACCAAGCTTATCACCTGTTAAAAAATATATTATTAGTTTACAGTTACGCATTGGTACTTAATTCGTAACGTACAAAATATGATAACGAAGATGATACTATCGAATTAATTAATAGCTATTAATTTGCTTATAGTCAGCCTTTATTAAATTCCATAGTGACCCTGGCCGATACATGGTGGTCTAAACATGATGATATATTCATTTCATCATATGTATGTCTGTTATTGATAGCTGTGAGCCATCCAAATAAAATACATAAAATAAATGATAATGATGATGATAGCAAGGTTGATATAATGTAATCACCTGGCAGCTTGTTAATGTCGAGCGAGAGCTGTCGTTTCTCGTCGTAGGACATGGGCTTGGCGACGTCCTCGTCGTCGGTGTCGTTGAGTGGCGGTGGGTGCGGCGCGGCGGCGGCGGGCGCGGCGGCAGAGTTCTTCTTCTTGGCGGCGGGCGGCGGCGCTCGTGTACCCTTGCCGCCGCCACCACCACCTCCGCCGCCACCTCCGCCCCCGCCTCCTGCCGACGCCGCGGCGCCTCGCTTGCCGCCAGTCTTGCCACGCGCGCCTCCGCTGCCGGCTGCACGCAAACAAATAAACATCACACATCACACATGTGTGCTGATTGTAGGATATTCATATCCGCCCGGATAGCGACCACCGTACACAGAGTGTAAAACCCGATATAGCTGCACACGCAAGTGTGTCGCGTTCCGGGATCAGCCAGTGTACATCCGGTTTTTGTCGGGGATCCACAATTGGGGTACGATGTTTGGCCGTTTTGCGGCCTTCTGAGTACAATGGACCCTCGACCGCTTCTTCAACTTCTTGCACATGACGTAGTGTGAAGAAGCAGCCCAGCATGATTGTGTTGAGTAGTGGGGGATAGATTGTATCTCGCTACTCGATACTCTAATTGGACCGCACTGCGCTTACCATCAGGTGCAATGTGGTCCCTTTGCCGTGCCAGTATATAAAACATCCACTACACTATACTACTTCGCACCTACAGCAGTCAGTTAGGTATTATAATAAAGTAGAAATAAGTAAATAAAAATATTTATTCATTTTTCATAAATAGTAATGATGTTAGTCTTATACGACAATAGATGCCGCTTCCTAAAATCGTCTATATGCGCATAACCCTAAATTAATAATACAACAAATTAGTTAATTATACTGTCACCAGATGGCTTTGTTAATTTTTCATCTTTTATTGGCAAAACCAACTTAACTTTAAATTATTTGTCTAGTTTTAATGTTAATAGTAGCAAACATAGCTTCCAAATGGTGTTTAAATCAGTAACATTAAAGAAGAGTTGTGCAAGTTATGACCTACCGACAAATGTTACACGACTAACGCCTAATACACAATAGTGTAGTTTCTTGTGTTTAAATTTGTACATTATTTGATATGCAACAGAAAATAATACGCAAAGGAAACCCTTTTGTGAAAACGGAATCAAAATTGCTTGAAAAATGAGTTCACAATATATGTTTAAGTATTGGTATGAGCAAAACATGGGTGCGTGGTGGGAACATCTCATTATGTCCCTTGCACAACAGCATTGTAATGGCCATTCTAAGAGGTGACGTCACGGGTCATATCATGCATCCTTTGACTGTCATTTGACAATTACCTCTTACGGCAGATTTTGATTTATGCGACAAAAATTTAAATTATTTTATGCCCAATTTCTCTAAGAGGGTATTTTTTTTAATTAACTTCCAATGCAAAACTAACGTAATACAACAGCATCAAAACAGAGATGAAAAAGTGATGGCCAAGGAATTAACGGCATGGCATGATATATATAGTCCATTAGCTAACTCACAATATAAAATAAACTTTTACATTTTCTTTTAATATGGGTAAACACAACTTTTTACGATCTTAAACATTTTGCTTTCACTTGTTGTCACTTTGTATAGTAAAATTACTTGATAACAAGATTAGTATAGAATGAAAAAGAATTCCTTCATAAATAAGGAATACACCATACCTATGTTTTCGGCGATATTATTAGTTTTCGCTGCGTACGCGGGCGCCGCAGGTACTTTAGGCATGGTGGCCGTCGTTATCTGTTTCTTCTGCTTGTCTTTAACTTTTTTCTTAGCCTTTTTCTTAGTATTAGACTCCTCGACAAGTTTTCTCATTTTCTCTTGGAGCGCAAGAAGTTCTTTTTCTAACAATTTGACTTTATTGTTCCTCTCTTCCTCGGAATCGTCCGATTCCGATTCCGACTCGGAGCCAGACTCTGAACTCGATGCAGAACTTCCCTTCTCCATGTGTACTGCTACATGCACTGGTTCGTCGGGGATTTTCGCATATCTAAAATAAAGCATATATTACATAAACATATACTGACCCGGCACGTTGTAATGGTACCGGCCATAATCGGTAGGTATGCGATAATGCATTAACCATTGTTTTACAAAATGTTTTTTTTTTTATTTTAAGAGTACAAAATTAGTAAATTTAAAATATAAGTAGGATGCGATAAAATATCTTTTTGCCTCATCAAATGTGCTGCCATAAGAATTTGTGCCCAATATAGGCCACAGGCCACCTATCACATTATGGAATGGTAATAAGCATGGCAAACCGCAAACCTTAATACACCCACGGGGGTGTATTAGTTACACTTCTGCCTACCTCTTTGGGTATACAGTCGTGAGAGCTTGTATTAGGTAGGTCTGTCACAAACTTATGGCCGGCAATATTTATCACTTAAAAATAGCTATAAAATCCATATTTTTTGATCATCTATATTCTCTACATTGCTCATGGTGTCCATGTTAGAAGTCGTCAGTCAGACAGTAATTCCAGCTTGGTCGAGCCGACTCATGATGTAGAAACAAACTCTATCCAGCATCCACAATTTGCAAAAGTTCATAGAGTTGAAATGATGACATGAAACAAAACTTACTGAAGAATCTGCCACTAGATCGATGGAAAAATTATTACATAATATACATCAATAATAGATACCTCATTTCAAAAACATCTTGTAATTTTCGTGCCATCGCAACAACATCGTGGTCGGGCGGATTGTATTTATAACAATTTGTAAATATAAGACGAACATCAGCAGCGAATTCTGCTGCTGTTTTATAGGCTCGGCTATCCATCTTTTGCTTAACAGTCCCAAGATCCATTGGTTTTTTAATAATATCAAAATAATCGTGAAGACCAAGTAACTCGGCATCCACCGGTTTGTAAAACGGCCACGCGTAACCCTGGAATGAAGATCCCTATATTACGCACTAGATTAAAAAAATTATTATACGCACGAGTTTCATAGAGAATAGAACGAAAAACTTACTGAATGTTTCTTCGAAAACAGTTCCTTTAAAATTTCATTACAACTTTTTAAAGCATCTGAGAGTTTTTCTTTACTCTTTGCTAATTGTGGGGTCATTACGGAGTGATGTGAGGTACCCGCGACTCCGACGCTCGGAGAAATTCCGCCCATTTTAAAGCCATCGTCACCCGTTCTACTGGCCTAAACAAAACAAACCAACAGTAGTATTTTGGCACCATATAATAAATATATAATAAACAGTTTTTGACAATCGTGTCAATACCTTCTTTTGGCGCCCACTTTCTCTTCTAGTAGATATTTTGGCAGGTTTAGGACCACTCTGCTGGTCAATGGTCGGAGTAGTATAACCTCCTTCAAACGAGCTGCCCATTGGCGTGGTCGTGTCTGCTTTTCTCTTCACTCCTTTTTTAACCTTTAACATTACGGTGGTATCAGACAAAATCATTCAACTCGACGGTCGACGCTACAACGGTAAGGAAATAAGAACCTTAGCAGGCTGCGTCTGCGACAAAGTAACTGCCGGGATGGTGGAGACGGGTGGCGCGGCGGGCTGCGCCACGTGGAAACTCGACGGTTGCGTCGCCACCTGCGAACATGGAGGCACGCTCGTCAACGTATATAGTTCACGGCGTGGCACGAGCACGTCACGTCATGTGTCAAGTTACCTGCTGCGGCAAGCCGGTGTGCGTGGCGGGCGGCGCGGGCAGTGGCGCGGCGAGTGCGGGCGCTGTGGTGGTGTTGGTGGAGCCGACGAGCGCGGGGTGCGGCGGCGCGGCGGGGGCTTTGCCGGCGGAACGCGCGCCCGCCGCCGCAACAACCGCGCCCGCCCCGGCTGCCACGCCAGCGCCGCCACCACCGACGCCGCCGCCACCACCGCCTCCTCCACCGCCGCCGACCACACCGCCACCCGCTCCGCCTACGCTCGAGCCCCGTTTCTTCGCCACGCCCTTGCCGGCTTTTGACGGGGCCTCGATTTCCTTCTCCTCCTTGTCCATTTGAGCTATCTGTATTAAAAAAATAGGTAATTGCAATCAATAAACTTCCTGAAGATAATGAGTAGATTACTTTTAATTAGTCGTGTTCTCACCCTATTAAGAAATAGTTTCTCCAAAGTTTGCGCCATAACAACGACGTCCTCACCCGGCTTGTTATATACATAACAGTTTGTGAACATTGTGTTGAAATCTTGGATGCATTCTTGTGCAGAATAGTAATAGTTGGACTCCAGCCGCTTTTTGATTGTCCCAAGATCCATGGGTTTTTTTATGATTTTGTGATAATCCTATAATAAAAAAAAACGATAGTATTAATATATTTCATACTATTATTTCATTCATATTAAATTTAACTACACCCAAAGTTTCTTTCAAATTAAAACACAAAATATTTTGAAAAACAATAATTGATTTTAGAAAGTATTGGAAAAGGTGGTTGGCATAGTCTTCTTTAGAGGTCTCCCATGGCCTCTCCGAAATTCACTGACGTTTCTGAGGTGTGAAACGTATGCCTCGAACTTCATTCTTAATTTTTGGAAACAAAAAAACCGTAGGATGTAAGATCCAGACCTAATTGTGGATTAATCATAAATTCCAAGTATGAGGTCTTCAAAAACCCTTTGTCACACAACAGAGTCGGCTAAGCCATAGTCGTGATTGAGGGACTAATATGCAAGGAAGTCTTGTCAAAAAAAACAAACAACGTTTTACCACTGCTTCGTCTTTCATCAGCAAACCTTGCATTGAAAAGATCTACTCTGCTAAATGACTTTTTCGGGTTCGTGACAGTACACCCAGCTTATCGACGAAGGACAATCCCTTCATCGACTTTTTATCACAAACGAAACAACTTACGAATATCTATCAGATATAATTAAGTAAAACATATTGAAGCTTTCATACTCCACATATACTCACAGGGAGGTTCAATTTCTTCGCGTCAACTGGCTGATGAAAAGGCCATGCAAACTGATGTTTCCAAACAGCTTTCATGACGTTCTTTTGCAGAAACTGCAGTTGATTCGTCATTCGGCCTTGCCGACGCGACGCATCATCAGGCGGGGTACCATTGACAGGCTCCGCCGTTGGCTGAAATATCAAATTGTTAGTCAATTCCCCAATCCTATAAACACAATATCATTGAGTTTCCATAAAGTAAGATGAAACATAATCATTATACCGTGCTCGTAGTCGCAAGAGGATCCACGGCCTGCTGCATTGTGCTGGAGTCAGCAATCTACCTGCCAAGATGACACAGCACTATAGTAGGTGTTTACAGGCTAAAAATAACTCAATTAATACCACCCAGTACAGTACTCTCACCTCAATCGTAACAAGAGGCTCATCCAATTTCTGACTAAGAGGCATCAGCTATATCCTCTTATTACATTAAACCATTCTATCATAATAAAAATATTTTGGTGCCTGTGCACCTAGAAACATGTCATCTCATTCATTGATAAGTATATATTCTACCTGAAAGAAATATAGAATAACAGTTTTACAAATATGTTATGTATAGGTAATTCATATAGCTGTCTCATACACAGCACATGAACCACTTTTAAGTGATTAACAGCAAATTACAGACACCTGATTACTTCTAACCCCTAATTCATTTTTTGCTAATTAAAATGTAAAACCATGTATTTATGAAAAGTAGACCTTTTTAATTTTAATTTTTAATATATATATACGTAAATATACGAAAGCTCCATGTCTGTGCCGCTGTAGTGGTAGGTGGAAGTGCCACTAGTACTCTCACGGATTGCCGATCTTATTTCCATCCTATGATGCGATAAGTGGCAAGTCTATAGCCATATAGAGCACAAAATCCAATCCCTGGCAATTCATGTGTGATTATTCGCATTGTAATAACACAAATTGTATATTTCTGATTTACGACTAGAACCCCCACTCGTTTCTTAGCCTATAATCTAAGTCTATGCCAAATATCAACCAGACCCATTCAGCCACTCTGGCGTGATTCGAGTAACAAACATCCATCTTTCCAAACATTCACATTTATAATATTAGAAAGATTACCTCGCATCTGTGTGCAGGGTAGAAAACATATGTTGAAGCACCAATAATATTAGCTACTGTTCAGTAGTATGTTTGTACCTGAAAAATATAAAACAATTAGGAAAACTTGTAATTGTCTATAGACAATGACCATGGGGTTATACTTGGCACAACACACAATTTATGATAGAAGTAAATTTTGTTTGTTTGCTTTATTTTTAATCTCAGAAAATCTTTCACAAAGCCACAAGCAAACGCTAGTGCAGTAGAGAAGCTGTATAGTGTCAACTACCTCCCAAACATTTGAGTTGGAAGGTCAAACTCAACAGACAACAATATTCAATTGTACACAGTAAGTAAGTCAGTCAGTTCAGAACATGAGGATGTTCCTCTCTTTTACTTCCTTACAGCAATTTTCATCAAATAGACAAATCTAAATGAAGTATTTAAGACCAAATAATAATATTTCTAGGTAATGTGTGTTTAACAAAAATCAATTGTTCACATTCTTGTAAATATAATTATAACCTATATTCACATTATTATAATAAATGCTGGAGGATTAAGAGGACAGATACTGAATTGAGCATTCAATCAATCATGTTGCACACCCTTATGAAAAAATAACTGTTTGCCAGGTAGAATGACCTCACTTTAAACAAATCACACTAACAAAATGCTTGTTACCTACAATTTACAATAGTTAATACAATATCCACTATTTGCATAATACCTTTATTATGATTTTTCAATTAGAACATACACAATAAATAACCATTATATGATTTTTTTAATCCCTAAGAAATTTAGCCTTAAGTCTTTGTGAGTTTCAAATGAATTTCCCTCCAATGTTTCCCTGCACTATGACATGTCCAGCTAAAGTCAAGAATTTTACTGTGGAGTAGCATGGCAGTACCCTTCATAAGTCTGTTGTGCACAAGTGATGGTGATTACAAACCATCACATGATTGGTCCACTTGCCTATGGCAGTTAACATACAAAGTATTATACTTTGTAAACATTCACTGTCACATCAATTTAGGGTTGGTTCAATAGATATTGAAGTCAGTAAGGAATGTGGGGTCCTAAGGAAGTAAACAAATCGATCAATACTATCAGGCCTCAAAGCAACGGCTGGTAAAAGCAATATGTAATTTGTTTATTTAGAATAAATAAAAAATAATGGGTTAAATCTCAACCCAAAATGTGGAAAATGATCTTAAGAACTCATTTATATACAAAACAATTATAGCTAGAAACAAGGACAATACAATTAAAATTCCATTTAAGATTTTCAAATTAACAAAATTTCCAATCCCCATAATCTCAACAGGTATGGTACATTGACAATAATTTACTATTTTAGAAATTGTAGTATATTAAATATTTATATTTAGCAATTTTATTATGTACCAAACCAAATTGAGATTGTATGATTTTTTTTATATAATTTGAGACTATTTGGTTTCACAAATCTAGATATCTATCACAAATTAAATTTCCATAATTTATTAACTTATGTTTAATACATAAGTTTTCCTATTAAAATTTTTTATACTTTTAAGTTGTCTTAGCTATGATTTTTATTTTAATAATTGGGTTCCAATAAGTAATAATGAATTCTATGAGTAAGACCATCTTAATTACCTACAATTTGAAATATGTCAGTTTATTGCTTATGAACATAAGACCAATAGTAATACACAAGGACAATTTGATAAATTAAGTTTATGGAAAATAATACTTATAAAAAAGTATTACAATTCACACATATGTGATAAAAGTCTTAGAAAATCTTGTAGACAGAAGCCAAATATATGTAAATACACCTACCTACTAGATATTACATGTGATTGTGTTACAAATAAACCAAAACCAAGCAAGCAATGAGTCAACAGTACACTTTGTAGTCTCACTGAACACCATGCACCACTTGGAAACTGGTGCACTCATCATATAACTGAAGCTTTAGTTTATAGTGTAAATTAAGTACCTATTACTGATATAAACCATGTGTTGATGATAAGTCTGGGCTGCTTAACCATCCAAAATGCATTTACTATTGGTTATTTAGATTTTTTAGATAAAAAACTTATTAAATGTCTAGAACATTCCCCATTTTATGTAATATATGGTGCAATCAAGCAATGTTCTGATGTCAATAAATGAATACTTAAGTCAAAGTAAACAAATCAAAATAATAACAAAGTAACCATTACAGTACATTGAATGAATTATTTTAAACACAAAACAGCATTATTGCAGTATCTATTGGACTGGTGAAGTCAAGATTCAAACATCATCAACAACCTCACGAAACATAAAAAAAACAATCAATTACGCCAAAATATTGTAACTGAATATTCACAGACAGGTATTTTGATTATTGCGCTAATAAATAATGCATCTTTTAGAGTTAAGAAACGAGTGAAAATTACCTATAAAGAGGCCATGAATTAAACGTCGATTTACAGCATAAAACTATAACATACACAATTTATAATAGGTCAGATTGAAATTTTTAATCAAACAGTAATAAGTATATGAAAATATGAACAAAAATTGTGAGGCAGAAGCTAAAATTTATCAAAAAAGACTTACGAAGAAATATTAACGCCAATATGGCGGATGAACTAAAAATACGATGTTTGAGTAACTTCTTCAAATGCAAATAGTGGTGATGTACGGGAACTTTGCATTAACACCACACTAAAAACTAAACCATATTTATCTCAAATCTTTGTAAAATCATTGTATTTTAAGAACTATGATCACTGCAATCTATAAACATTAAAGAATAGCACAGCACAAACTCCGAAGATACGACGAACTTCAGACATGGCGGCTAAACAAGAGAAGTGGAGAGCGTCTCTAGTCATAATTAATTAATTGAAGATAATACATTAAAATAAGCCCAGAAAAATTGAAAATGCAAATGTATTTTCATTTCTCGATAATAAATTAACGAGAAATTCATATTCGCATATAGATGGACTTTGATGCATCGTACAGAATTTTCAGATTTTTCGATTTTACTTGGGTTTTCGTCATCGATGTTGCCAATTTTTTTTCAACATTTTCCCTTTTACACGACACCCGCGAGCAACATTTATCAGGTTTTTATTTACATATTTCGTTTATATTTTTCATAATATAAGTAGTACTAGATGTTGCTCGCGGCTCCGCCCGCGTGGAGGTCATGTTTGGGAGAAAAAGTATACAACACAGAATACCAATATTCATGCGTTGAACTTAAGCGTCCACTCCATATTTAAAAATGAGTAAAATTCTAAAAAGTATACATTTTTATTTTCATGAACAATTTGAAATTCGATTTCAATAATTTTTTTTGTGGCCAGCAATCTAAAATAAAAGTTTTTACTATGTGACAATACTTATGACCTGGCTGTGTATATATCTATGTAGCTTATTTGATAACCATCTCAACGACATAAGCAACATCAAAAACCAAATATATATTTTTAAATATTTTGTTTATTGTAATGTATATTCGTCGGTGATACTTCAAAACGAGTTATGTCAACCAAGAACTGATTTTACAGCAGAGACAAAAAAAGTTTTTTTTTTGTTGTTAAATAATTCACTAAGTGTATGACATGCTTATAATGATATAACGCTATTAAGACCTATATAATAACAGGCAAATAATACCGGAAACAGATGCTTTCGGGCACAAGATTTCGATCATTTAAAAAATAAAAATATATATTTTTTGACATGGAACGTATTGCAGTTCGCGTGAAAACCAAAGTCGTCGACATAGCCCAAAGAATATGCAAGCTGAAGTGGCAATGGGCCGGTCACATCTGTCGTAGAACCGATCACCGTTGGGCTAATAAGGTTCTTGAGTGGAGACCGCGTACAGGTAAACGCAGTGTGGGACGCCCTCCAGCTAGATGGAGCGACGATCTGCGCAAGGCTGCAGGCAGAAATTGGATGCGTAGAACTGAAGATCGGGTTCAATGGCGAGCCTTGGGGGAGGCCAATATCCAGCAGTGGACTGCGATTGGCTGATGATGATGATGATGATGATGTATTGCAGTATCACCGATGATATATCTATTTATATGACATTCCCGAGAGTCGCAAAACAGACCCGTAGAATATGGCCATGTCCTTTGTAACGATAGAGGACTGACCAGGGTTTAACATGAAACACGCACACCTGAGATTTCAAGAACTAAAATAAAGTTAGTTGGTAACCCCATAGAGTTCATCTGCCCCTTTCGGGTGCATGCCTATGCCTTATCTACGGGTATATACTAAATCTATCACTGACGTATATTATATGGACAGGATATCTAATACAAAATGACAGCTATTTTCTTGACTTATTTGAAGCGCCCCTCTCGAGTGTCTTTGAAACTAAATTTAATATATAATAGGGATGTTCATATTTTTTTAAATATCGGATTTCCGATATATCGATATTTTTAAATATATCAATATCCTAGTTTGATATATCGAAATAAAATATCGATATTTTTATTAAAAATTTTGACTCGTCTAAGGGTCTGGTCCTGACGCCATACATCCTTTCTTCGTGAATCGGTGCGCCAATGAGTTTTTTAGATTCAAAATTCTTCGAATCATACTTGACGACACGTTAAAACGTGATATATTTTAGTTGTTTAACTTATAATTTTTTGCCATGAACTTAATATTATTTTCTACTTTTTGTTCAGCTAGCTATTAAAGCGTGCTATTTTATATATATAATTTATAGTCCCAAAACAGCATCAAACCTAGTTATGATAAAATATTCGATTGCAAATTTAGACCCCATAAAAAAATATGATCTAAAATGATACCTTATATTTTGTATTATCTTGGTGAACCTATAGATCATAGGTCCTTGATACGTGTGTAAATATTCAAGTAAATCGGATGTCTTGAAGGTGGTGAACATTACGTTGAAAGATTCTGTTAAATATATACTTAGTCTACTTAGATACAAGTGTAGCTAATATAAAGTGTGTAAAGACAATCATAATGTTAATGAGCTACAAAATTATTTAGCTTCACAGTTTATAATCCACTATATTTATTATAAAAATTTAAGTGAATACTATACTAAGTAACTAAATTAAATAGGGAAAGAGGAAACACATATAATAGTATAAATAAAGTACCGTAGATTAAGTTGACCATGCTTTAGTAGTTTCAATAATTTACGAGTATAAATATCGATCTCCGATATCTATATTTCAATATCGATTTATCGTTCAAAAAAAATATTAGTAATAAATATCGATATTTCTAAATCCTAATATCAAATAAAATATAATATATAATGTAAAATCATGAATTAGGATTGATCATATATTTTAATATAAAATAAAATAAATTTTGTATACGTACAACATAAAGAAACTACGCGGAGCTCTAGATCGGTAAACCTACATGTTTTTATACTTCAGGATTCTGTCTAAGGAATAGGAAATATTCATTTCAAATCATAAAATTACATTATAAAATTTCCATTATAGGTTTCCAACTGACTCGGTGATACAAAAACTATGGCTGAGAAACATGAATGTTGAAAATTTGTCAAACATAAATAGCTATTTATGTTCTAAACATTTTATGGAAAATTGTTTTATTAGACATGTTTCACGGACCCAGTTAAAAAATATAACATTTTCCGGTGGGTTCAATATTATATTAAGCGTTTTAAACATAACATAGTATTAAAATATGTTTTGCTAAGGCGATGTTTTTATTATTTTTAAGATTTGTAAACCATCGACTATTGTGTATCATTGTCGATATATCATCCTTCGTGTCTCAACTCTATCGTTAGTTCCACGGACGCTCACTGCTCGACTGCACTGCTATCAGCGCCAATATGGCGAAAATCAAATAGGCACACTTTCGCGGATCAAATATCCTGTCCATATAATAGACGTTAGTGAAATCTATGCATTGATTTAGTGCATTATGTCCACTGACGTATATTATATGGACAGGATATCTAATACAAAATGACTAAATTTGACATATAATAGGTATGTTGATATTTTTTAAAATATCGGATTTCAGATATATCGATATTTTAAATATATCAATATCGGAGTTTGATATATCGATATTTTTAAATATATCAATATCGGAGTTTGATATGTATATCGATATTTTTAAATATATCAATATCGGAGTTTGATATATCCGAAAAAATATCGATATTTTTATTAAAAATTTTGACTCGTCTAAGGGTCTGGTCCTGACGCCATACATCCTTTCTTCGTGAATCGGGGCGCCAATGAATTTATTAGATTCAAAGATCTTGGAATCATATTTGACGACACCTTAAAACGTGATATTTTTTAGTTTTTTTAAATTATAATTTTTTGCCATGAATTTAATATTATTTTCTACTTTTTAGTTCGGCTAACTATTAAAGCGTGCTATTTTTTAAATATAATTTATAGTCCCAAAACAGCATCAAACCTAGTTATAATAATATATTCGATTGTAAATTAAGACCCCAAAAAAAATATGATCTAAAATGAAAATATGTTTTGCTAAGGCGATGTTTTTATTATTTTTAAGATTTGTAAACCATCGACTGTTGTGTATCATTGTCGATATATCATCCTTCGTGTCTCAACTCTATCGTTAGTTCCGCGGACGCTCACTGCTCAACTGCACTGCTGTCAGCGCCAATATGGCGAAAATCAAATAGGCACACTTTCGCGGATCAAATATCCTGTCCATATAATATACGTCAATGATTATGTCGATACCTACAATTTTACGACTCGAGACACTGATCCTTTGAGCGTGTTTTAATTTTGCTTTTTAATTACCTTTCTTACAATCAAAAAGTCCTAGTCACCAAATAACTAAGTCCCGCCAAATCTTCCCAAGCCATTAGCAATTCAACGTTGCAACTAGTGCTGCCAGTCACAGGGGAATTCCCCGATTTGCGGGAATTGGAAACTTGTGCGTGCAGGGGGTTGGGTGATAGCTCAAGTATTTATTGATTATTCTGTTATTTTACTTAGAAAGTAATAAACATTTCGAAATTTGAATATGTTTTTCATGATTCCATTAAAATATACGTTTATATATTCCTTTGATTTGTTAAACTGCACTGAAAAATTCCATCGTACCAAAGATTTACCTCAGAAGCCTACGTACGCAAATTTTGATAACCTAAAAATAGTTCTCAAAAGAACTGAGACATTTATTTGCAGTACCGTGATAAATACACAAGGAAAAAGTCTTGGTTTCGGATGGAAAATAATAATTGAATGAAATAGGACGACGACGTACCTCAGACCTTGCTGCGCTGAAAGATTTCATTTAAAGTTTAAACTGTACTACGATGGACTAGGCTGTATGGGCTTCAGTCCTTTGCCTACCTTTTATAAGGAAGAAAAAAAATATCCAGGCTGCATGGCGGAGAACCTTGCCTTCTCTTTTATATAAAAAAGCATAGATATAGTATATACAACTAGATAAGGCATTGGCGTGCACCCGAAAGGGACAGGTGAACTCTATAGGGTTACCAACTAACATTATTTTACCCAGTTCTTGAAATCACAGGTGTGCGTGTTTCACACTGACGTATATTATATGGACAGGATATTTGATCCGCGAAAGTGTGCCTATTTGATTTTCGCCATATTGGCGCTGATAGCAGTGCAGTTGAGCAGTGAGCGTCCGCGGAACTAACGATAGAGTTGAGACACGAAGGATGATATATCGACAATGATACACAACAGTCGATGGTTTACAAATCTTAAAAATAATAAATCATCGCCTTAGCAAAACATATTTTCATTTTAGATCATATTTTTTAATGGGGTCTTAATTTACAATCGAATATATTATTATAACTAGGTTTGATGCTGTTTTGGGACTATAAATTATATTTAAAAAAATAGCACGCTTTAATAGCTAGCCGAACTAAAAAGTAGAAAATAATATTAAGTTCATGGCAAAAAATTATAATTTAAAACAACTAAAAAATATCACGTTTTAAGGTGTCGTCAAATATGATTCCAAGATCTTTGAATCTAATAAATTCATTGGCGCCCCGATTCACGAAGAAAGGATGTATGGCGTCAGGACCAGACCCTTAGACGAGTCAAAATTTTTAATAAAAATATCGTTTTTTTTTTCGGATATATCAAACTCCGATATTGATATATTTAAAAATATCGATATATCAAACTCCGATATTGATATATATAAAAATATCGATATATCGGAAATCCGATATTTTAAAAAATATCAACATCCCTATTATATGTCAAATTTAGTTTCAAATACACTCGAGAGGGGCGCTTCAAATAGGTCAAGAAAATAGCTGTCATTTTGTATTAGATATCCTGTCCATATAATATACGTCAGTGGTGTTTCATGCTAATTCTAGCCCAGCGGGGCTATTGGCTAATTTTGACAGTTCGAGTGATCATCGATATTTCGTTGTCAACCGAACTTTGATGTCAACTGATATTTTGTATAATTTGGTATTACGTATGACATTATAATAATAGACACCATGGGTGCCTATCAGTTTCTTTCAGCGAACCACTTGACATCTCTAGTTTTTTGTCGACATTATGCGACTAAATTAAACATATCCATTTGACCACTAACTAAATGGGATAAAAGGTCGTCCATATTTAGCGGGCTTAACAACGCGTTTCAACAATTTTAGAATAAGTTTGTGGCGCGAGATTCATATTTATTTAAGTTTCAACTGCGTTGTGAGAAGTGTTTGAGTGCCTGTCTTTGAGTTTAAACTGTGAAAACAACTAACAATTGAAGTAAGTACTATGATAGCACAACATACTTTATTCTGTGAAGCGCAGACTTCATTTATATTGAGTAGAAATGTTTCGTGAATTAAAACAATATTTTTGTAAAATGGATTATACAGTATTTTCAATATGCTATTATTATACAATGAGTAAGGACTATAATATATATAATTTCTAGTTTAAATCTTACATTTTCCTAATAATACAACTCAGTTTTGCGGAGCTAATAAATAAATTAGTAATGGTTACTGTAATTACACACATACTAGTACTTTCGTGGCGAGCATCAAAATAAATGAAGTTATAATATTTAACATGATTTATTACTTTTCAGATGCCTGCACGTAGAAAAATTTCCCTAAGGCAAACAGAGTTACTGTTGGAATTTGTGGAAAGTCACCGAGAAATTGCGTTGGGTCGCTTCCCAAGTGAGCCTTTGTCTAGTCAGCTTACTAGACAAACTTAGGAATCGCTGGCTCATAAATTAAATGCAATAGCGGATGGTGTCTCTAAAACCTCAAACCAATGGCGCAGAGTAAGTATTTGTAAATATTATAAAATGATCAATTCAATTAATAATATTGTTTGTAGCAATGAGTACCTAGTGGTAAAAAATGTGTGTGTGCTTAACCATTGTTTGTCCCTCTGCATGAAGTAAACCACTTAAATAGAGGCAATCACTAATACACAAGTGTAGATAAAAAAACCTTTTAAGTTTAAACATTTCACCAAGCCACTTATTGGCACTGTGTTTACTATTTCATGTGTTTCATTTTTAATACAAACTTAAAATGTTTTTGTCTATATGGTACTGCATAGAGTGGAAGTGAATAAAAGCCAAAGCCGCAGACTCCAGAAGGAGTGCCTCAGCAACTGGTGGAGGACCCAGTAAGCTCATTCCCCTGACCATGTACGAAGAACTGGTACTGGGTTTAATAGGGTCAGTGGCAGTGGAGGGATTGCCGGGTGTGCACATACCTATAGATGTTAGTTTTATTATTAACATATACAAGTTCTTAGAGGCTGAATTCCGTCTCACAAACATGCATTTCAATGCATGCAAATTAATATAAATAACCTGTTTATGATGACATATACAAAAGATATTTTATTATATTTCATTATAAATAATTTATTTTTAAAATATATTTTCAGTTAACAGTTAAGTTAGTTATAAAAGTTAATATTAACATCTATATGATTATTGACTACAAATGGTGTACCTAGTGGTTAGGTGGTCAGTTCACCACTATTATACCAAAGATTGTAGGTTCAATTCGCATCATATATTTATTTAGATCTAGAGATATTTTTCGAGTGCTCTTTGTGTCCCATAATTGTATGTGTTTAAAATACTATACTACACAAGGCTTCTTAGTTATTGCGGGAGTGTCCTTAACATATAATATGAAGATATTCATGTATGAAAATTTAACACAAGTTTATAAATTTCAGTATGTCGAGACGAGAGAGTACCCCGCTGGGCTTATGAGCTCGAATTGAGGCGCCTTCGTGTTGAGAAACAGCACACGGCCGCCTTGGAAGGCAGCATGGTCGCCTTGCAAAGTATTGCTGAGGTGCTTAGAACAGTTGTGGGGATACTTGATAACAGCTGGCTTGCAGGGCCTCGAGGCGATAGATAGACCTTAGTTCTCAATCCTTAATATTAAATTGTAATAAGTATGCTAGTATTGTTGCAGTAAAAGTTCTGAAACAATTGTAATGGTTTTACAATTGTTTCAGGTGTGTTTCTTGCAATTTTCAAAAAGATTAATCATTAATTTGGGCTCTCTCAGTTCTTATAAGAAGCCATAGATTTACAAATGTACCATGTTCATTTATCAAATTTGGGTTCTAGTTTTTATTAAAACCACAGTAAAGGCACAATATTTAATTTCAGAATCTAATATAGAATTAAGTTTGATTATATGTCTAGATTTAGTAAATGTTAAATCTTATAACATACAAAACAAACTCCTATCATGGTTCGTTTTTGAATAATTAATTTTTATAAGTGCTTACTCAATCCACACTTTTTTGGAAAGTACGCATCTTTCATATCTTTACGTTTTTAAGCAAAAAATGTAAGTAGTTCAAGTGTTTTTTTTACTGAATGTCCATCATTTCATATTTTCGATTTTTTGTGTACTTTAAGAGATATACCTTTTTATTTGTATGGGAACCTATAGTGCAGTGTCGCCACACGTGTCATAATACATTATATTCTACTGTATTCATTTATTTTTATCTGTTTGTAGGAATCTAAATAAATACATAAAATTAATACATTTTTTGTCAATGCCATCTAGCAACAATTTACTGATGTGGGAAATCCAACTGTGTACTTATGTATTATGTTTAATGTGTTTGTGCACAAATACTTATGTGCTTCTTATATCTAAATAAAAGTATATCAATAAGAAAATATTTGTATTTTTCATTTAATGTTTTTAGAAATATACTGTCAGGTTACTCACTTTCAAAGGTTACAACAGGATTATCAGTTATTACTTCATCATTTAATTAAGCTAAATCCAGTTCGGAATGCAGTTATCCTATGGGGAGGAACTGGCAAGAAACCCCATGGTCGCACTTTTAAACTTCTTTTGACTGGTTATCTGATATTTGTAAGTAGGGTAGTAAACTAACGTTGTACACAACTACGCGACTAGTGTTCAAACATTTTATGCACTTGCTATAGAATCTGATAACTAGAGAGGTGTCCAACGTGAGTTATACCAACTTTAAATAAAACATGGCTTCAAATGTTAAGATTTTATTGTCTTGAAATCAAATCAAATCATTTATTTTGTAAATTAGGCCACTGGGGGCTTTTTTTACAGGTCAGGATTAAGTTTATCTACCGGTGCTTCGAAAAAAAAAAGATTGTTTATTGAATCCATGAAATGCTATATATTATATAGATTTAGTCAATCCTTTTTACTCTACCGCCAGTTCGGAATTCAGTTACGCTAGAGAAGAATGGGCAAGGAAACTCTAGTGTTGCTCTTTTCGAACACTGGCTAACAATATTTGGTCATACAATTAATATACCATTCAAGTAAAATAAATAACATCCAACAGTCACACACATAGCCCCGACCCCACACCAAGTTGTGCCGGTGTGGGAATCGAACCCACAGTCTCTCGTTTCACAGCCAGCTACTCGCCAACGGCGCCACAGAGGTTGTCAGTTTTATTACATAGGTTAGAGTAGCTCAATGTATGCTAATTAAGTTGCCTTATTGTTATATTCTAAAATAAAATTTATTACAAGACTTATTGCCACACAATGACCATTGGGAGAGATGAAATCTTGATTTCTTGAATCAGTTGGTGCTTATTGAACAGTCCAAGCAGACCAGTCCACACAAGCAGCACCCATTCACGAGTAATGATGCATGTGTCAGGCATCTGCCTCCTCAACCATGTTACAGGGAAGAGACCGACCAAGCATATGGTGTTGCAGCAAGCACAGACACTTTAAGGAGCATGACATACCCATACTCATATTAATAAACATAATGTACTACAAGTACTACTATCAACCATATTTAAAATATTCTAGTTGTATTGAATGAGCAATCTTTTTTAACATCTTGCTTGCCATAGTCTGGACACAAGTCTATTTCGAGTGGTATCGGAAGTATTGATTTGCTCTGTGGGTGTAGTATGTTGATCAACATCATTGTTGATATCAGAAATCTCTGGCATTGGCACATTCTGCACATTGGCTATGTTATGTAAAACAACTATCTTGCCAGTAGTAACTGGATCATAGTGAAGTACTCTGTGTGCCAATAAACAACGCCAACGTGCTTTCAGGATTCCTATGCAACGTTCCACAGTATTTCTGACATGACATTGAAGTTCTGTATGGTATGCTTCTGGGGTCCCCTAAGATAGGCGTCATCATCCAAGGGCGTTGAGCATATCCAGAGTCACCTAAAAATAATATGATTACATATTATTTATCATTACATTTTAATTTACTGAAACTAATATGAAAATAAATATTCTTCTTTGATAAAACTTACATCATTATGCAGTGATTTTTTATATAGATTTTCATTTTAAAAATCCATTATGACAATACATTAAGGACAACTTCTAACAAGTACAGTATAATACAGATATATATACCTAGTAGCCAACTGTGTTCTCCATTTCATTCCAGTACTTCTAAAAAAGCTTTTATTGCACACTGATTCCAGACATATGAATCATGTGATGCGCCTCCAAATGATGCATCAACATGCAGAATATTTAAGTTAGCATCACAAATCTGAAATTATAAATATTACTTAAAGCATATTAAATAGTTAGGTATATAATATATTTAATATAGTGCAATACTTACTAATAAAACATTTAAAGAATGGTAATTTTTTCTATTATAATATATTTCTTCATGTTCAACTGGGCGAACTAATGCTACATGAGTGCCATCAATGCATCCAATTACACCTGGAAAACCAAATTTGTCCATAAAACTGTAAAAAATAATTTTAACTTTATGTACACATAAATAAAATATTTTGGAATTTGTACATTTCATATTTTAATGCTTTACTTACTCTGTCATAATAGTTTCTCGTTCTCATTGGGATGTAGGGAATGTTATGTATTTAAGAAGCACTTCATGGACATTAAGTGCTTCAGTTACCTCATGAAGGCACTTACTGAAACTAGGCTGGGACATATTGAATAAAAAAGAAGCGCCCACATTACGCTGATACGATCCATTAGCGTAAAAATTTAAAGCAGCCAAAATCTGTAATAGATAGTAAATTTGTATTGTAAATTTTAGTACTAATTCAAAAAAGTAATAATAAGTGCCATACTTTATTCAGTAGGCCACATTATCTTTATATATTTTTGTAAATACTTATTACTATAAATAAAATGTACACTTACTTTTAATTCCTTGGAAATAGCTGTTCTTCTTGGAATTACTGGAAGGTGGGGAGAGAGTTCTTCTAAGACCTGTCGAAATCCAGCCTTATTTAGGCGAAAGTGTGCAATAAATTCTCTCTCTGGCAACTGCAATGGATCACTTGCATCGCGCAGACGACGTCTTTCTATGCGAAATGCCTTTTCCTTCTTTGTTCTTCAGCAAAATCCAATAAAAACGAACGAGACATAATTTGATAAAGAAAAGTACGGACAGTCACGCAGTTATATATACTATTGATCCTATTTCTTTGAAATATCACAACTATTATACTTAATTTAGAAAAGTAAACGCTCTCACACAACCGTACGAAAGTGTAAATCGGAAATCGTAAGTTAAGTGGTTTAAACACGTAATAAATAAAAAATCTCAAATCTCTAAGTGTTTCTATGTAGACTACTTCAATATTCTAAACAGCCGGTTAATAGTGTTAATCACTTTACATCTATAAAACACTGCTTTTAGGTAGTGTCTTTCATAATTATTTTGACATATAAAATGCCTATCGAATTGATGTCCACTTTGCTTAGCCGATACAAATTTATATTTTACGATAAAAACTTATACTGCCAAACACCCATCGATATCCACCATGACGTCACCGGTGCCTATCAAAATTCATAAGCACCGAACCGTCATCGTAGTTGTTAACCGAAGTTAGCCAATACCAAATCACTAATTTGACAGTTATTTGTTGAACACTTTGGACAGTGATTATCACTTTCAGTTGTCAACTGAGATACGCAATAGCCCCGCAGATTGGGAAAAAATAACGACAGACATGGCTGCATGGTGGAGAACCTTTGCCTTCTCTTTTATAGAGTAAATAAAGAGAAAAAAAAATGGCGGGAATGTGATGTGATGTTGTATTGTGATTAGTAAGTGAAAAAAATATTTCAGACATGGCTTAGGCATTTAAATTGTGACTATTACAGACATGGCTTCGGCCTTTAAATTGTGACTATTAGAGACATGGCTTCGGCCTCTTGAATTGTGTTTATTTTGCTGGTGGTAGGATATTCATATCCGCCCGGATAGCGACCACCGTACACAGGGTAAAAAACCCGCCATAGTGGCACACGCAAGTGTGTCGCGTTGCGGGATCAGCCAGTGTACATCCGGTTTTTTGGGGGTCTAGAGTTGGGGTACAATGTTGGCCATTTTGCGGCCTTCTAAATACTCTGACAATAGACCCTCGACCGCTTCTTCACCTTCTTGCCCATGGCGTAGTGTGAAGGAGCAGGCCGGCATGATTGTGTTGAGTAGCGGGGGATAGATCGTCTCTCACTACTCGATACTCTAATTGGACCGTACTGCGCTTACCATCAGGTGAAGTGCGGTTACGTTGCCGTGCTAGGATAAAAAAAAATGGCTGGCCTTTAGAATGAGAAAAATATCGGACATGGCTTCCCCCTTTTGAATGGATGAAGACTGCAGACATGGCTTCGGCTTTTTGTATAAGTTAAAACCAGAGAAGAAGACGACTTTAATTCTAGCCAAGATTTGGAAAAAATAACGACAGACATGGCTGTATGGTGGAGAACCTTTGCCTTCTCTTTTATAGAGTAAATAAATAAAAAAAAGAGAATGGTACTACAAACAAAATATTTATATGTGTTGTGATTTATGAACAAATAGTAATTAATTAGGTGTGGATGTTGTGTTAATTCATAAACAGAATTAAACTGTTTTTATTCATAAAAACTTTTGACTAAATTTATTATGACAGAAAATGTACTCACGCAACAAAAATCTGAACAAATGGTAACATCTAATAAATATAAAGCCAATACTAGAGGCCGACCATCGCTAGACAAGACGATTTTATTTAGTTCACAACCAAAATCAATAGTTGCACAATTACTGACCAACAAGAAAACTGTACCTAGTGATACTACATTAATATCTGTCGTGTTGAATGAACCTTCAGAAGAGCCTGACTCAGTTTGTACAGAAGGTACACAAGATAAAACGAAAGTTTACACATGTGAGGATTGCTCATATAGGTAAATTATCAAATATTTCATTAGAAAGTATGAGAAATCATAAATAATAAAGATTTCTATTATTGTTACATTGGACTAAGGCCTAACCAGTAACCACTCTCATTAGTAGAGGAGGCCTATGTCCAGCCTGGGAAAATATTTAATACAGGTTAAGTTGTATGAGTATTATTTATTTTATAATTGCTGCTTCATCTTTATTAAATCCTTTAAAAATTGTTTGGTCGACTTTTTACCGATTATACATAATCATGAAGTGGTAAAATACTTAAAATGTGCTTAATACAATGTGTTAAGCACAAATACTGTTCTAAACACAAGGAGTGTGAGCCCTGTATTTACAGTCAAAGCTCCTTTTTACATTTCATATATTTATATGCTGACCAAAAAATCATGACTATTTCTCATATTGTATTCCGTATTTGTAGACAATAAATTAAAGATACATACTGTAATAATGTGTATTTTCTAAGAGACAAATTGTTAATGCCACAACTAAATATCAATTCAAATTAAAAGCCCAATTATTTTCACCCCTCTCATTAGTAGAGGAGGCCCGTGCCCAGCAGTGGGACAATGTGTAATACAGGGCTAGTATTATTTTTATTATTATTATAAATAAAAAAAAATACAATATTATTTAGACCATTGTCCAACAATATTAACTGATTATGATTAATATTAACACTTTGTTTTTGAAAGGTTGTATTCACATACCTATGAAACAGTTAGGGAGATATCTTAGATATGTAAGTTTTATCAGAATATTTTCCCTTACCATCGGAACAGGTTATAATTAGCACTGTAACTTCGGCAAATACACCTAGATTTAAAATACACATATCATGTGTGCTGCAGTGAAACTGTTAAAAATAATCTATGGACATGTAACTTTAGATATAAGCAAGAACAAGATCATCATTTTCATAAGGATGAGATTTGCATGGTAAATCATCTTCTTGTCAATCAAAACTCTTTTTTCTTAGGCTCATTCCCAATAGTTAACATCCAATGCAATCTAAATTGTTATTATAGGTACTCTTTTTCTTGTAATAGCAACAAACAAAATAACTGTGGAATCCAATTTAGAAATCAACATTAACCTAGTGGCCTTTTCGGTTTATCTTTAGTCCCATACATAGTCTTGGTTACACAGCAAAAGATTGCTGTATTTCAGAAATAGTAATTTATCAAAAAGTTTAATTTTGTTTTATAGATTACTAGCTGTTGCTCGCGGCTCCGCCCGCGTGGAGGTTATTTTCGGGAGTAGAAGTATACAATCCAAGGAGTTGTCCTCTGCACTGAGGCACCTGTAGCGATTGTCCAACCTCTCAGTTGTTGTGCCTAAATCTTGAGATTGCATCTAAAGAATACCTCATAAGTTTAACCTCACGTTGCCCCTTTCAGGGATGATTTTTCAAAAACGTTGAAACTCGTATTTCTCTATTTCCTTCCAAAAGCCTTAATATGAATTTTCAGATCCCTAACTTGAGGAATGATAGATTTCCCAGATTTTGAACTCTTATTTGACCCCTTTCAAAGTTGTGTTTTGAGAAAAAAGATAGCCTATGTCCTTCTACAGGATATAATCTATCTCCTTGCCAAATTTCATCACAATCTCGTCAGCCGTTGAGTCGTGAAAAGGTAACAAACAAACAAACGGACGGACTGACTGACGGATCGACCGACCGACCGACTGACTGACCGACGGTCACTCTCTCACTATTTAACTTCGTGTAAAAATGTGAAACACGTATTTCTTTATTTCCTACCAAAAGCCTTAATATGAATTTATAGACCCCTAAGTCGAGGAATTATGGATTTCCCATACATATTTTGACCTCCTATTTGACCCCTTTCAAGGTTGTTTTTTGAGAAAAAATATAGCCTATGTCCTTCTCCAGGATATAATCTATTCCCTTACCAAATTTCATTACAATCCGTTCAGCCGTTTTGTCGTGAAGAGGTAACAAACAAACAGAGTTACTTTCGCATTTATAGTATTAGTATGGATTGCATGATCTACACATGACTGGGTGAAACATGCAAAACACCCAAATTTGTGAACTATGACCTTGAATATTTTTTGCATATATGGGATTGATGAGGACTTTCATATTTTGTTCATAATATTGTTCAACGTTAGTACCAATTTTGTGGTTTTTGCAAGTTTCTGTAAAATGACCACTTATTTTCAAGCTAATTTAACGGGACTATATTTTATTAGCATCAGGATTGGTTTTCTGTGGCATTCACGCTAGTAATTAAATTTATGTCGAAAGTGGACTTGCAAATTCCATTTCAACGTCACAAAAAAGCTGCGTACACAAGTTACTAAATAATATTTACCTTCCTAACATATTTTGTTCATTTCTCAGGAGTGAAAACACACAGGCCTACAGGAAACATATAACAAGCCACAAGCAATTTAATTGTAATTTCAACGGCTGTAGTTATACATGTAAGCTATTATCAAATCTTATTAAGCACAAGAGATTGCACACCGATGAAAGACCATATCTTTGTGATAGATGCTCATTTAGAACTAATTATATAAACTCTCTCAAAGCACATAGAAGAACCCATACGATGGAAAGACCCTACCAATGTAAACATTGTGATTATAAATGTAATAGTAGTTCTAACTTAAAAAAGCATTGTCTTCAAAAACATTCCCAGTCTAATTAAATGCAATTGATAGAGAAAATTGGAGGATTGATTCTTTATTTTTAAAATTATTAATTGTCCCCAAGTCCACCGTAAATGGAGAAAAATCCTTCAGAATTTAAATAAAGATTATATAAAGCTATTCAACGATTTATTTTAAATTCCATCAAAACTAGGTTAAGAAATTATTATATTCAAACAACAACTTAAATGACAAGAAAGTAAGCTAGGCCGATATTATATCCACATAATGCCCACCATAGAATTAAAGAGGCTGAATTCAGAGCCATAAAGTTTTTTTAACAAACAATTGAGTCATATAAAACCAAAGTCTGCAAAGTAGTTAGTTGGACAAAAATTAAATACAGTGTAAACTCTATATAGCGACACTGAAGGGACTGTGCATTTTATGGCGTTATAGAGAGTTGTCGTTAAATGGAGAGAAGAAACATCAGAATTAGAAAAATAAAAAGTTTATTTCTGACTATTGTTAGTAGTTATGTGCATAAAAAAAAAAGTTATTTGAACGCTATTGAGTATAGTCTGTTATTTTTGTCTGACGTCTTTTGCTGCACCAGTAATTTTGTTGTATTTTTTTAGTTATTTTATTAATATCTAGCAATACTGAGGCATCTTGGTTATAAAGGAAATATTTTTCCAATAATTTTGCTGCTTCCAGAGCTTCTTTAATGCTCGGCGGAAGCTCAGGCTCATCCGTCTCATCTTCTTCATCACCTTGTTCTTGATCCTCAGTTTTTCTCACTGAATCCAAAATTTCTTCGTCTGTGAGTGAAGCCGTTGTAAGCAGGCGGTCGTCCACTTCAATGTAGGTTTGAAGATTTACCGTATTTCCTGCCATGTTGAATTGTTGAATCCACTCAGTTAATGGAAGGTCGTCGTCGCTTTCAAACTCAGATTCTGTTTCCACCTCATCACTCGTAGAATTGGTACAAAGTCCAGCATGTCGAAAAGAGTGCTGTATAGTTGTGGGTTTTGTTGGGTGTGGTAGCTGTTTCTTTAATTTTTTGGAAGATTTTCCCTCGCCCGCAGCGTGGAGGATTTTTTCTTTATTTTTCCATATTGTGGACACGGTAGAGCGACTAAATCCAAAGCGTTTGCCAACATCACTTATCTTCTCTCCCGTTTCTATTGCGCGTATCAGTAAAACTTTTTCGTCAATACACAGTGATTTTCTTTTAGTAGCCATGTTTACAGTTTGCAAGTTTGTGAGCAACTAAGAATATGATAAGGTATAGATAATCCATGACTCCTAGTTATGAATCATGGTCAATAACAGTCTACACGTGCAAGCAATCCCAATTTGTAAACAAAAGAATGAATTTCTTAGAAAGTTCGGTATGCATGATGCCGACAGTCGAGTTTATTGCGGGCTAGGATAATAAAGCGACAATAGATCGTACACAGCTGCGCAGTTTTTACTTATTTTAGCAACTTAATTGTTGTCGTTATTGAGAGTGGGTGTAATGCTATATAGAGTGAAACATTGTATGAAAAACAAGCTAAACCAACCAAAGCCAATTGATTTCGACGCTTAAGAGAGTTTGTCGTTAAATAGAGTGACGTTACATGGAGTTTACACTGTATATGGCATTATACGAAATTCAATTCTGGATCGACTATACTAAACGTTTTATAGTTAACACTTTCCCTGCGGCTCAAGCGCTTCGTGTTTTTTTCGAACTTATTGCGATACGAGCCGCAGGGGAATTGGCCGTATTGTTTTGCGCCTCAATGAAATTGAATACCTAACCCTTCTAAAACACAGAACAAAAGTTGATTTTAGAACCAAAGATGGAAATCGTTAAAACCTCACAACCATACTGGGAAATCTAGAAAACGTAATAAGATTGTGCACCGTTAAAAATATTTTTTTATCAATGTTGTTGTTGTTGATTAATATAAATATATTCTCTGAATAAAGTAAAATATTTAGATAATTGTCGACCTCAACTTTTTTGAATTGCCAAAAAATAAGTCCGCACTACTTTGCCGTTTTTGATTCTATACGACTCAATTATCAAATAATCTAATATACATAGATTGTCTCTTGCTACTCGATACTCCTATTGGACGGCACTGCGCTTACCAGGTGCAGTGTGGTTGGTAATTTTGCCTTGCCCAGGAAAAAAAAATCATTTTGTTGTTTTTTCTTTTCTTTCAAAGTTTACTTTGTAATCACTGCACCAAATACGGGGATTTAGTCTCCCCAGTGATATCTCCGAACGATTGTATATTCCTAATTTATTTAACATAAGTTCTATATTTGTGGTTTTATATATTTTATTTATATGCAAAATAATGTAAATAAAATCGTCCAAAGCATTTATTACTGTCTTTTACATGAACCTAAAAATTACATTTTCCTATAAAGTAAAATCGGTATAACTGGTATAAATACAGCTCAAAAGTTTCAAACATATGTTTTCTTTTTATAACATGATCATATATCATTTGAGCTTCTCAAACAGCGAGGTTAAATATGTAAAAAAATAATACTAATTTTACATTCACAATAAACATGTAAATACTAGAAATGATATCAGTGACAATGTTCAGTAAAATCCACCACTACAGATTCTCGCCATCCGAACAGAAAGTAGCCAGTAGCGGAACCCAGCACGACGGCAGCGCACAACCAAACATTGTAAGTCATAAACACCAACATGAGCATATAGCTCACTAGCACCTGCACACCGTGGAGAACTGTTTGCCAACCGTGTGCTGTGCTCAACATTGTAGGACTGCAACATACAAACATGATTTCACGTTGACCATTAAGCCAAAACAAATACTTTATTATTTATACTTTATACATTAATTCAGTGGCGTAGCTTGCCTTAGACGGACCCTGTATAAAATTTTGTTGGGGCCCCAAATGAAAGGTAAGGAGTATAAATTGTGGATAATATATAATACGGCGGTAGCTACGCCGCTATATTTATTATTATTGGCGTAATACACACAGGGAATATTCTTAAAATATAATACATGCAATTAAACTTCAATACTCTAAAACTGTGTAATGTTGCACAGAACGCTAATTATATGATGTTTAACCCCAGTAAATAATAAATGCACTCAACAGTCACACACACAGTCCTGACCCCACACTAGGTCAAACATGTATCGTAGATATCAACAACTACAGCCCCACAACAACTATACCCGATACATTTAAACACATAGTTTAAAAGTTTATGTTTTAATGCCGTACATAACACCCTAAATTCAAAACGCGTTTCTTTTCAATTTCTGTATTAAATAGGTGTACTTACAAAATTCTTTTGAATGATAATTAACTACATATTTTTGTATTATTAATTAGTCCTCAAATTAGCTCAAAAAATATTCGTTTTTTTTTGTTAGTTTTGTTATAAAATTATAATATAATATATACTTACATATTTCTTTCAAGAACATGCGGTCCGGGCCTTAAAAAAACAAAATACTGTTAGTATAATTTGTAAAAGACAATGTGTTAAATTCTGTGGTCACGAAGTTAACATAATATAGATAACATATACATACACACTCCCGCCTGTAATGAAGGGGTGTAGTCAGTATACCCACTTTTCGACGAATTTATTAATTTATTACTTATTTTAGTATTTCTAAATAGAAAAACCCAATATTACTTTACCCGACCCGGGGATCGAATCCGAAACCTCAGCACAGCAGTCATAACGCATGCGCAATTACAACAGCGCCATCGAGGCAGTCATAATATAGATAAGTAAAATATTATTTACTCCTGTTAAAGAGTTGGCAGCATACAAGAATTAAAGACTGTCACTAATTAGTTCGACTGACATACACATGGCCCATTATTTCAACCGTAGTCAAAAAAAAGTAAATGTAATATTCTGTGATAATTTTTATTTATGTCAAGATTGTTTATTATATAATTAGTGGCAACAGCATTAATAACCGACATACATAACTTTTAATGATTTCTCTGAATAAAATGGCTTAGACTTTTGTAGATCCGTTTAGCCATGGGTACACATAAACAGCTTAGCATAGCTAAGGCAGCTCTAAAAAAAGGATCCGTTAAAGTTTACGATATACCTACTGTCTAACTTTTCCCACCCCTGTGTAAAAAATCATCAAGGTTGTATTGTGTTACCACTTCTACTAGGCTACAAAATCTTCAATCAACGTTGCGTCAATAAAATAACTTTGTATGCGATAAGCAGTGTACATATAAAAGACCTTTTAAATAATCGAAGATAATGATTGCATGCGCAAACAATTTATTTACAATTTATCAGACATTACATTCTGTGAGAATGCATTGTGTTATATGTCTACTTAGAAGCATTCATCTGTAAATATAAAAGAAGAAACTGACTGACTGATCGATCAACGCACAGCCAAAACGGCTGGGGTTAGAGACTTGAGATTTTGACAGTAGGTACCTTTTATGACGTAGGCATCCACTAAGGAAGGGTTTTTGGAAATACCACCCCTAAGGGGGTGAAATAGGGGATGATAGTTTGTATGAAAATCCGTCATTTCTTAAGTTAAACGCACGAAAATTGGTATTTGGCCTTTTAGTTAAAAATGAAAAAAATATATTTCATGATTTTTGGAAATTCCGCCCCTAAGGGGGTAAAATAGGGAATGAAAATTTGTATGAAAATCCGTCATTTTTAAGTTAAACGCATGAATATTGGTATTTTGTATTGTATACTTTTCCTCCCAAACATGACCTCCACGCGGGCGGAGCCGCGAGCAACAGCTAGTTTGAAATAACGCGTGGACGAAATTAAATTGGTAGTATGGGATCTGGAACAGCTAAGTGCAAGAGGCTGCAGTTGAAACGGGACATCTTGAAAATTGAAATGAATATGAAATTAAATAGCGTCACTGTAAATATGCGCAAATTGGGTGAATTTGCATGTCGTTAAGGTTGAATTTATGAGAGCGCTGCGGGTCGCCTAATATTACAATAACCCTTCTTCTTTGATCTGCTTGGTTATTTGAGCTGTTACAAGTGCAAGCCATGATATATAAAACATACTCAACTGTATAACTTGTGGCTCGTCTGTGGCACATATATTGGCAACGCCTTTATCTGGGGGCGCCACTGCACAATACTGAAGTCCTGTGTACGTTTTCCACAACAAATGTTTTCTATAATATTTCAGGCTAAAAAAGAGAATTATATAAATGACACAATTTATGAACATAATAACAGGAGTAAGTTGATGATTTTATTTATTTTATTAGGAAAATGTTGTTGATTCTACAATGAACTGGCAAACATAATAATTGTAGCATCTAAAAAATCATAACAAGCTAATTGGCACTCACCCTTCATATAACAAGGCCATAATGAATATTGCAAAAAATGATCCCACAAATTCTCCTACGTCAGTTACTTTCCACCATGAGAATAGAATAGTTTCCAAATAGCCACCATGAAACTATAAAAAAAATAGTGAGGACTTAAGAAAACATATTTCTGTATCAACAATACATGAAATAATAAGTCCTAATATATATAAAATAAAAATACTTACAGTCATTGAGTGCATCATCCCACCATGGTGATCTTCATGCATTGCATGACCATTCATGTCAGAACTGTGTGCCATATGATTAAATGAAGAATTGAAGACATTCTGAAACATAACCACAAATATTTTCGTTATGTACTGAAAATAATGTTAAGTACACATAATGATTTATTAAAGCTATGTTCAGATGATTCAACATGCGTTGGATCATTGAGATGATGCGGTAGGTAAACGCGCGGCATATTTCTCATTTAAACATACCCTAAATGCATGTTATTTCAACCAGCATTGTTCGAACAAAATACATCCAGTAAGATGTACCACGATTAATACTGAAACCAAATGAATAAAAACCTATCAAAAGAGTTTTTACCATAGGTTAGTGATAATAAGTATCAATTAAGATAATTATATTAAAATTGACAATACACTATGCCTATGTACTAACTAGCAGAGGAGGCCAGCTCAGCACTGGGGCATTGTATAATATTAAGCTGATATTACTATTATTACATTTGGAGGCACAAAGTCAAATATTTCAGTAATAGTCTTTCAACGTTTGTAATTTGTATAGAACATGATCGATGAGCGCAGTTTTAGACGCACATTAATTAGTAGGTAATGTACAAATGTCGATGCTAAACGTATAAAAACATAAACATGTAAACCCGCGGAAACGCGGTTTTAGGTGGGTTAAACAGACTTGACTAACATCAGAGATGCTAGGATCTATCCGTATTAGAGATTCTAGGCATCCTGATAAAGTTAGATATCGCTTTAGTAAAGCTTGCCTGGCTTAATTCGTCTGTGTCTATCCTACAGTAACAGTCAGACAGTAACCAACTAACGTGAAATGCGGCTTCATGTCAATACCTTTGTATAATCAAAAGGCATGATATTCAAAATTCAACTCAAATATCTTAGTCAATATTTTTCTAAATGAATATCGTGTTGTTGTAGGTATATGTGGCAATAAACTATTTTTATCACCATGTTTTACTGAACTTTAATCAATGGAGTTAATGAGACTTTATCATTAATTGACAGCCTCTGTGGCGCATTTGGCGTGTAGCCAGCCGGCTGTGAAACAAGAGGCCGTGGATTCGATTCCCACTCCGGGACAAATGTTTGTGTGAGAACTTAAGTATTGTATATATATATATATATATATAGATGAAACTGTTTGTTTTCCAAATAAAATAAAATAAAAATAGATATATTTGTGTACGGGGTCTGGGTGTTGTGAGACCGTGCATCTCTCGTAGTCTCTGATACCCACAACACAAGACTCGTATCTTAGTGTGGGGTCGGGGCTATGTGTGTGGCTGTTGGATGTAAAAAAAAAAAAACAAAACTTTATCATAAATCTCATTGTAACGTCTAATGGAACTACTGAGACGTTTTCCTAATAGTTTTATTGCAAAAAAAACTAATAGAACTAACGCGATTATCTTCTCAGTAAAATTCCTACAAACAAATAAAAACCAGTAAGACAATTTCTACCAATGATTATGTTTACGTTCGATGGAAAATATTCCAATTGAACAGTGTGCATGATGTGAAAAAACATAAAATTTATTACTTACAGTGATATCTTCACCATGGGACATATTCATTGGCATTTTGTGGCCGGCGTGTGACATGTGATCCATGTTAACGTGGTTCATAATATTGACATGCTCATGATTCGAATGATCCATGTGCATATGATGATCGTCCATTTTCCTGTTAACAAATTTTATTAACTTACTTGGTTTTATTTCACACGATGTGGCACGTAATGTCTATATGCAAGTTGCTATTGAATAGTTGACCACTCTCTAATGGCCACGAAGTACAAGGTCAAGTATAATGTTTTATTTGATTAACAATATGAATGGATAAAGGTAAAGGGTGTGAAACAGAATAAAATAAATAATTTCCAGCAATATATTAGAGATCACGTTAATGTATTAAAAAAATATTGGATCAAAAGCTAATTTTCTTAGTCAAAAATTTAAAAATTATATTTATACTTTTAAAGAAACTCGGGCGCTCTGAAAACATGATAGCACAACTAGGTATTAATAATAACATTTTACGTAAAGAAGCAAGCATCTAATAATTTCTTTGCGAACATATCTCCTTAAATTTTTCGCCTAGACATACTGAGTGTGATAAAAACTCATCGAGTCTTACTATCTGCTAACGCCCGCGAAGATAACTTAAGTGTTCTAGTTCTATGGAAAAGATCATAGCATGAGAGGGGATGGACAAAAAGATATCATAAATGACGATATTGAAGCCCTTTATGAAATCAACCAAAGCCAAAAATATTTTTTCTCTCATCAAAGAAAAGCCATTCCCGATTATCGAACAAATGCGACTGCCCCGCCCCCTTTGAAAAAATCCTCAATCCAGACTAATTCTCATAGGTACCTACACAACAGGTGTCAACGTAACACAAAAACACATAATTTGATGATTATTATTGTGCAATACATTAGTATTGATTACCTATTTATCAAGCACATGATGCGACTGTTGTCACTGTGATCACCGAATATCGGGTGTATCCCAATGTTTTTAAAATACCTAGCCATAAATATTGATGAAGTATACACATACACACACACACTTACACTCACGCCTGTATCCCCGAAGGGGTAGGCAGAGGTGTAACGAGTACACCCACTTTTCGCCGAATTTCGGTCCCATAATGTTATAGGGAGCGAGCCTATCGCCATACCGGGCACAAATTCCAGACTCCGGGCTAATACTGAGGAATTTCTAGATAGAAAAACCCAATATCACTTTACCCGACCCGGGGATCGACCCCGAGACCTCAGCACAGCAGTCGTAACGCATGCGCAATTACAACAGCGCCACCGAGGCAGTGATGAAGTATGTTTATAAAATATAACGAGCATTAGCTTTGTTATGCTCAAATACAATGTCAGGTACAGAAAAGATAACATAGATTGTTAAACTACCCACTTAATAGATCTATAAGTACATTAACCACTTATATTGAGAGCTCTTTGTTTCACTATTTACAATATTTTATGCTGGATTTTGACCGCAGCTTCGCGTACGTGATTCCGTTTATATGTATCTTAGGAGGACTAACTACATCCATATTTTCCCTGGCACAAAAACGAACCCGAAACGGGGATACAAAATATTTAAAAAAAGGTTGGGGAAGTAAGGAAACATAATTTCTTAGACTGGGAGGGGGTCCCACTTTTTACGTAAGATTTTACTTAGTTATAAATTAAATGTCGTTAGAAGAGCATCGGTTGTATACGGTTGATGCTCATTATTTGTCATAAATCAATGATTGTTATTTAATAAAAATAATTATTATGCATTACGACTTAAAAAAAAATGATGAATTGCCCCATATACTATTGAATAGGATAGGCACGCATAGTTCAAACTAGTTTATATTAGACAAAATATTGAATTGTTGAAATTGCAGCTAATATATTTAATGATGGATATACTAGAGTATTACTTTTAATGCAAATACAAACCCTTAAATTGGCCCAAGCACGCTTCAATTAACTGAAAAGTCAGATTCTCAACAAATAGCCATAACGCCCATAACCAATATAAGAGCTCAACAGTAGACTAAAGAGGCCAGGAAATTAAAAGGGCAGCTCAAAAGGAAGCCGCATTGTGAATGATGCAGCTGTGAGTAACAGCCCAGAGTCGTTACTCTACATACCTTGCAACATAACTGTTGATTGAATACATCGATTTTCATGAAATTATGACCATGTGTTACCTCGAAACATGCTTTATCTCTATAGCAATGATACCCAAAGTGGTCTATATCAACCCACAGGTGTTGATGACGTCCTATGATGGGCCCATTGGAGCAAATAAAAAATTAGGGGTCCATGGGATGTAAACAGGGGGTCCACACCTCCTACCTAAACCCCACTAAATTGATGCCAAGTATTAAAATTTATTATCAAACTAACAGGTTCATCCCTCCCACCAGAAAGTGTTTATTTTAAATTATTGATTTTATGTAATACCTAGATATTTTTACAAGACTAGACTAATTTTATTTTGGTATGTTTTAACTAGTTGTTGCTCGCGGCTCCGCCCGCGTGGAGGTCATGTTTGGGAGAAAAAGTATATAATACAAAATACCAATATTCATGCGTTTAACTTGAAAATGACGGATTTTCATACAAACTTTCATTCCCTATTTTACCCCCTTAGGGGCGGAATTTCCAAAAATCCTGAAACATATATTTTTTATTTTTAACTAAAAGACCAAATACTAATTTTCATGAATTTAACTTCAAAAATGACGGATTTTCATACAAACTTTCATCCCCTGTTTTACCCCCTTAGGGGTGGTATTTCCAAAAACCCTTCCTTAGTGGATGCCTACGTGATAAAAGGTATCTACTGTCAAAATTTCAAGTCTCTAACCCCAGCCGTTTAGGCTGTGCGTTGATCGATCAGTCAGTCAGTCAGTTTCTTCTTTTATATATACAGATTTCAGTTTCTTTTACATCTCACTACAGCTAGTTATCAGTCAAAACACATTTGAAGTTGATGAATTTTCAAAATGCAATATTAGCTTAATAGGAGGTCTACCCAAACCCGAAAAACAGACAAGGGGTCTGAGAGACAAAAAGAGAATGAGAGACAAATGAGACAAAAAGTTTGGGGACCTCTGCTCTATATTATTATTGATTTCATTCTTTTGTACTTTGATGTGATGCCTTGAAAAACAGACAGATAATAATGAAAAGAATGATTTGGGTTTTATATTGATATACCTAACATAACACAATCAAAATGTTGCAAAAGTATTTAATGATATAGAAGAGATTATGTTTCTATATTTAGTGGGTTTATGAATTCTCAAACATTCATTATTAGCCAATGTAGATACTACAACACATTAGTTGATGTTATTAAAATGTGTTCATAAAATAAAAAGCAGATGCTTACATCTGTTTGGTACAGTTGTAGGCTTTCTGCAAAAATTCTAATTTCTATGATTTATGTTTCCATAAAAAGTAAGTTTCATTAACACCACAGTTTTGTTCTTAACCTCATATTAAATGCAAAAAAAGGAATAAATTAAGATACATTCTAGTATGAGAGTAGCAAATACCTTACAACAAAATTCACATTAAGTATTCATAGCATTGAAACAAACACTTGAATAAACTTGAATTAAACAAAGGAAATTAATATTGATATTAACATTACTATTGAATCAACACTACACCAATCTAAATTGAATAATTACCACTATCCAAATGCAATGTTGGTACATATAGATTGCATAGATACACAATATGCAGTTTTATTTACTAAACCATAGTAATACATACATACATACACTCACGCCTGTAATCCCTGAAGGGGTAGGCAGAGGTGTAACGAGTACACCCACTTTTTGCCGAATTTCGGTCCCATAATGTGATAGGGGGCGAGCCTATCCGGGCACAAATTCCAGACTCCGGGCTAATACTGAGGAATTTTTAGATAGTAAAACCCAATATCACTTTACCCGACCCGGGATCAAACCCGAGACCCGAGCACAGCAGTCGTAACGCATGCGCAATTACCACTGCACCGCTGCACTGCGCCACCGAGGCAGTCAATAGTACACCATAGTACCATAGTAATATAATAGTTATAATATATTCTTTGGTGTTATTGTCTGAGTAAAAGGTTTTATCGTAAGATACAATTACTAAATGATCATAAAGTAAACTGATAAAGATATTTATCTAACAAGGACTTCATGTTTAGAAAGTAAAGTGTAAAACGTGAGCAGTGCTGTAATTGCATCAGAACTGTGCAGTGAAAGTAAAAATGTACAGCAACCATGTAACTTATATAACACATAAAACTTACATTATTATAATCGAATCTATATTTTAATTCACTGAGAGTGCTAACGTTGAACTTTAGGATAAATATTAAGGTACATAAAAAAAAAATTGAGATGCATATAATAAACACACTACAATAAACGACAGCTTGATAGAAGAACTTTTCATTTAGAGAGTATAGTAACTTGGTAAAATTGTTGGAATTTTCACTTGTATATAATATAAATATTTATTTGTATTAGTTATTTCGATTAAATCAACATTTTACATAATTACTTTATTCAGTTATGAGGTTTACGTGGCACTTACACTGAATATTGGGACTATAGTTGTAAAGACCGCAGACACTGTTTCTATGCAAATAAATTTAGGTATATCGGCAGAAAAAATATTTTTATCCACTTATGTAGTACTTAGTCCATAACCCATTCCTTTCAAACAGAATAATATGATAATGGCACAGATTAATAAAACTAAAATGAATGACGATTGACGTCTGGATTGACATTCACACTTCACCACTGACGTCTATTATACTGGACAGGATATTTGATCCGTGAAAGTGTGCCTATTTGATTTGCGCCATATTGGCGCTGATAGCAGTAGTGAGCGTCCGTGGAACTAACGATAGAGTTGAGACACGAAGAATGATATATCGACAATGATACACAACAGTCGATAGTTTACAAATTATAAAAATAATAAAAACATTGCCTTAGCAAAACATATTTTGATCTACTATATTATGTTTAAGCGTTTTAAACCCACCGGAAAATATTATGGGCACACTGTTCTTTTTTTAACTGGGTCCGTGAAACATGTCTAATAATCTTCCATAAAATGTTTAGAACATAAATAGCTATTTATGTTTGGCAAATTTTCAACATTCATGTGTCTCAGCCATAGTTTTTGTATCACCGAGTCAGTTGGAAACCTATAATGGAAATTTTATAATGTAATTTTATGATTTGAAATGAATATTTCCTATTCCTTAGACAGAATCCTGGAGTATAAAAACATGTAGGTTTACCAATCTAGAGCTCCTCGTAATTTATTTATGTTGTACGTATACAAATTTTATTTTGTTTTATATCAAAATATATGATCAATCCTAATTTATGATTTTATGTTTTAACGGCACAGCATGAAAGCATAAATACTAATAGATCCAAACTAAAAAAATATATCGATATGTATTGTCGATATGAAACTTGGGCAACCCTACCTAGATATAATGTATATATAAATTTGCTATTACAAAACAAATTAACATAAAAATATGTCTTATTAGAAATATTTTTTGCTTACAAATTATAATGTCATCTTTAAAATTACTAGTTTCAATATACATAGCTAAAACATGATGCAAGTTTACTAACTTGTGAAATGTTACTCCACTTCCCGTTTGGTAACGGGTTATACAATAAACACAAACTCTCATGGTTTATTAACAAAAACCACACACAAATAATTCTTCAAATTCAGGTCTTCAACGCAATAATCAGTTAAAAGCCACTGACAAAACAGACGCACTCGAAACAATAAAACGGCCATATGCATTATATGTCAAATTTAGTTTCAAATACACTCGAGAGGAGCGCTTCAAAAAAAATAGCTGTCATTTTGTATGAAATCCTATCCAGTATAATAGATGTGATATAAGGCTAATCGAATAAAAGCGCCATCTTATAGACGGTGCCACAATATGTGCATCCTTTTTATGTGAACTTAAATGTCAAAGGCATTCCCTATATTCAGCCTATATATGGGTTGATATAGCAAAAAACCGTCAGTCATGGAAAAAATTGGAGGAGGCCTATACCCAGAAGGGGCCTTAACTAACACTAATTAACCTAGATGTATAAATTTAAATATGTGTAATTTTTTATGTTATGTTGTTGTTAAAGGAAATAAAAAGGCTTATTATTATTATTATTATTATATGGGTTGATAAAAATAAATATATTCACCATCTCTAATGGGTAAGTAAAAGACATGACATGGGTCACCTCTAGTCTATCTCTAAGGATTCAATTTGACCCTGGAATTGGAAAAACTAAAGGCAGATAAGGCTGCATATTTGAGAAACGTTTCCTTTCATTTTTAAGAAAAAGAATTAGACAGAGTCTGGAAGCGCTTTGTATGAGAAAATACGTTGCCGCGCTTTGTTATAAACCAGTGAAATGTGTCAACAACGGTGGTAACTCAATCTGAAAGCTAAAATAAGACTTGATTAGGGCCTGAAGGGGAAAGCCATGTCCGATATTTTTCCATTCTAAAGGCCGAAGCCATGTCTGAAACAGTCACAATTCAAAGATCAAAGCCATGTCTGAAATAGTCACAATCCAAAGGGCAAAGCCATGTCTGAAATAGTCACAACTTAAAAGGCCAAAGCCATGTCTAAAATAATGAATTCACATAATATTCACAAATAAAACTTCACATCACATTCCCGCCATTTTCAGAAGTCCCGAACTACAGACTTTTGACTTATAAAAACCAGAGAAGAAGAATACTTTTAGCCCAGATTTGGAAAAAATAGTGACAAGTTTGGAAAACCTATGCCTTCTCTTTTATATAAAAAAATTACGACGGACAAAGCTGCGTGGTTGAGAACCTTTGCCTTCTTTATATATAAAAAAGAGAATGTAACAAAAAAAATGTCTGTGTCTTGTAGTTGTAAATTTTGAGCGGTTTTTTTTATGTATAAAACTTCTCTTTTGATGGTAATAATTAATTTATGAACCATGTCTCAACTTGATATATCGTGTGGTTTAGAGTACATAACAACTCCAGACCTACAAACCTCGTTAACGGAAGCTTTACGGTGTAATTATTCATTTATTGTATCGCCGATTGTACATCCACGTTTTCGAAGGCAGCAATGTGTATCCAATAGAATTGGAGGTTTTACACGGTCAGATATGATACTGTCGCCGCAAGATTGGACTAGCAGAATAGTTGCGAAGGTTTCTCCATATTTGAATGTAGACACAGAGTCACCCTTAGTAAGACAACGCCATGAAGACTGCTTAAACGAGGAGTTAGGATACTGCAGAGGATTAGGTGTTCCTGCTATAATGATATCTATTCATGGCAAACAAACTAACAATTTAGCCAGAGTGCTGCAGACATACTATGAAATAAGGTATCTATTATTTTCATAAATTATTTTTAACTATGATGTATTTGATTGATTAAAGCTACATATAATATTCTCTTATTAATAACAATGTTATTGATTATATTAGTAGCCTTGTACCATGTCTCTTGGGATAGTATTGTAGCTATGAATAATAAAAAAATTGTAATCAATTATGCCTGATAAATCAAGCTTTTTAATATAAGACAAAAATAAAAATATGCTTTTCTTTGCTACTCAACACAATCAGGCCGGCCTGTTTCTTCACACTACAACATGGGGCAAGACATTGAAGAAGTGATTGGTCTAGTGTCAGAGTACTCAGTATCGCAACACAGACAAACATTGTTCCCCAACTCTAGACCCCAACAAAAACGGATGTACACTGGCTGACCCCAGAATGCGACATACTCGCGTGTGCCACTATGTTGGGGTTTACACGCCATGTATGATGGTCTCTTTCCAGGTGGATATAAAAATCCTACCAGCACCTATTTGTATTTTTTTTAGCCATCATCCATCCCTAATTTGGGCATGCGTACCAATGGTATGTAGCAGAATATTAAGGAGTTCAAACCCTGACGACACTGAAAGTTGTAATGATGATGAATCAGCTTGGAATGAGACATGGCACTGGTGGTCAGAGTTTCATGAGAGACTGGAATGGGATAAACGAGTTGGTGTTGTTCTGGAATTGTCTGCTGATCTGCCATCTCAAGAAATATTGAAAAGATGGCTGGGAGAACCAGTTAAAGCAATTATTGTGCCTACATCAATTTTCCAAAATAATAAAAAGGGGTAAGATATATTTTTTTAAACATTCTTAATAAATAGAGAAATTTAACAATCTGGCTCTATTTATTAAAGCCTTATTTCTTGCTTTTATTTTTTTACATATGAAAGGCATTAGGAGTGGGTTAGGTTGGGTGACTGCCCAAAACGCAAAAATTAAAGGGTGCACTTTTATTTCTGTCCACTTGTTTACAATTTATACTGTGACTTGCTGTAGTTGTTTCACTATGAAAGACTTATAGGGTATTTAAGTCTAGTGACCAAATCGCCTAAGTGGCAACACAAACACTACTTTATGCTGTATTTAACGATTTCATTCTTTCTCCTAATTCTTTTTTTCATATGGATTTGGATAGTGGACAACTGGGGGCGTTATGTAGCAAACTCGCCACTGGCACTGTTAGTGATAAAACCAGTACTGATGAAAATAGTATAGTTATGTTTTGTCACTGGTACAATTTGTTTTGATTTCATGTGATGTGCCATTTCCCTGTCTACCACCATCATCACAAACTAGTTGATTTTGAACTATTGTGTATTCTATGCAGTAGTGGCGCTAGCAAAATTTTGAGGTTTGAAATCTCTAAATTGATATACTTAGTGTTCCTATGCTATGCAGATCCTTGTCCGTGATATAGCTTAATAGGCCTAGCAAATATCTTTGCAAGCCGGCATGATTGTGTTGAGTAGCGAGGGATAGGTTGTCTCTCACTACTTGATACTCTAACTGACAACACTGCACTTATCTTCAGGTGCAGTGTAGTCACTATGCCATGCCAGAATAAAAAAAATAACAGTTTTTTTTTTGCAAAATCATGTTAGATTGATACATACACCAATCATAAAAAAATCAGGTGAAGCTCATTTTTATTTAACTGGATACATGATCATGAATTGGTCCAAACGCATTTAATTTTATTATACAACAAATCCAATGTTTTGTAATAATCAGTGTGAAACACAATGTGTATTGCAGATATCCGGTGTTATCTCGAGCACACCAACAAATTGTAGTAAGTATGGTGGAACGTGAGGCTCAAGTCATTGTTAGTGGTGCAAGGAGATCCAATGTTGAGTTTTATCTTCAGTACTTGTATAGGATTTGGAAGAGACGCCCAAACCCTGCTGATGATCCTATGCTTAGTTATGCTAGAGGGTTAGTACATTTAAGACTTTAGGGGGCATACCCATACTACGTGACCCAATTTCTACAATATTTTCCCTGTTCCCCCCTCGGTGACCACCCATAGTATATGCCAAGGCCCCTCTCCGCTCTAGTTTTCACATAGTAATTCTTAATTATGGTTTTAAACCATTTTTGCAAACAGAACGTTTTTTGTAATGCCTGCATTTAATAAGGAATCCTTGTGACATTTAATAAACGCACAGCCGATGGTACAACGACATTATTATATTGGGACGGACTCTCGTCGCCTTGCTTGACTACAGCACTGTACTGCAACTGTCACGATTTCAATCAGCGGATGTCCCGGCATATGTGCGTCAGTGTTGCCACATGTAACCCAGCGTGGTATATTGAGGACCTCCCTACCCCCATGAGCGCGTCACATAATATGGGTACATTCCCTTATGTATATTTAATATTGTAGATAATTAATATTGTTAGCATATAGTGTTTCTGCTGACAATATTTATTTATGATTTATATTCATAACACCTCATTAGTTTACTCGCACTTACTTTGACTAAAAGACGGAGAGGTCCTACTTTTGGTTACTCACTTTTTTGGTTAGTTACTCAAAACTTGTGTTTGGGTTTTTCAATTCGAAAAAGCACACTTATGGTATTTGGGAATGGATTGAAGTTGTACCCGATGGTTATGGGAATGGAAATAATATCGATATACTGTGGTTGTACACATTTCGCCTCTGCCTACCCTACCTGGAATGCAGGCGTGCGCTTATTTATATTTGTATTGTTCCTACCAAAATCAGAAATGTACCATATTTATTTCAGTTGGGAAGATTACCTTCAAACGCCATTGCAACCACTAGCAGATAATTTAGACACTCACACATACAATGTATTTGAGAAAGATCCAGTTAAATATGATCAATATCAGAAGGCAATAGCACAAGCTCTCATTGATCTACAGAAAGCTAAAGCAATTGAAAAACTTGCGACATATGTAAATTATAATTTATTTAATTTTGTCCATTTCTTATTTTTGTTTTCATGCTTTATGATTTAGAAGTTATTTGCAGAATGAAACCAAAACTGTTGCTGTGGATGGCCTTCATGAACCTGAAATAGGCCAAGGTGAGGGAAAATTAGATAAACCTCACAAAGATGATGTAATAACAATAATGGTGCTTGGGGCAGGTAGGGGTCCCCTTGTAAGAGCCTCATTTAATGCAGCCGACATAACTAGTACGAAAATTAAGGTAAAAAATTATTGATCAACATAGTCTAATCATATCAAAAGCTCTGCAAATGCTTCAGAAATAACTTACAACGAAATGTTTTTAAACAAAAATATAAATCATGACACTAGTTAATTGATGAACGACATTCTCTTTTTGAACAGACTTTTAGATGTATTTACTTTGTAGGTGATAGCAGTGGAGAAAAATCCTTGTGCAGTTGTGGTACTTGCGGCACAAGTACGTGAAGTGTGGCGCGACCGTGATGTTATAGTTATACCGGGTGACATGAGACAGCTAAACCTTTCTCCTAAAGCTGATATCATTGTTTCTGAACTATTAGGTAAATTCATTACAGCTATAAATAGAAAAAAACTTATGGTACAAGTAATATAATTAAACTTAATATTTTAGGCTCATGGGGCGACAATGAACTATCTCCAGAATGCTTAGATGGAGCTGCAGGTCTACTGAAGCCCGGTGGTATCTCAATACCATGTTCGTATCGATCATATGTTGCGCCGATTTCCTCCCCAAGGCTCTGGGCCGCCGCCCGAGCTGCTACCACGGGTGTTACTCTACAGAAAGAGAAGAATCTAGAAACACTATGGGTTGTTTATATGCAGAACAAACACGATATTGCTGAAACCAAGGTACGTTCACAAATTCATTCCAGTGTTTCATATGAGTCGTATAAAATAAAATCCGGCAATGTAGGACAGACTTATATTTCGGCAATTTAAAAAACGATAACTTTTGTTAAGGCGAATAAGGAACATTTTGCTTTAATCTGTGGAGGTATTTAATTTAAATTAAGCAATGACGACAACATTGAATTGTTTTTAATCTTAACAGTGCAAAATGTAATTTAATTTACTAGATTGCGTTTGAGTTTTACAAAATTGCCATCTTTGAACTTTGAACTCTTAGATTCTTTTTTCGCCGCGAAAAGCGATTTATCACTACCGCCCCGCCGGGGGGCAGGCGGGACGGTTATGTTGAGCTCATCGGTCTTACGACCCAGCGTTGAGCCGTACGGGCAAGATGGTGACATCCGGACGACCGCTGGGCCGAGTCCCTAACAAATACCCTACACCGGTAATACCAACTAAAACCCCGCGGTGGCCCTCTTCGACGCATAAGAGACAGCCCCGGGCTCACGGGACGAGAAGCGCCCCATTTTCGCGCTACGACAGTCCCCCAGTGCGCGCCCGCGACCCCTATTAGTCGCCTCTTACGACATGCAGGAGATACGTGGGATTCTCCAAACGCCCCCAAATCTCTTTGATTCTAAAGCAACTTTTGTTCTGGGTTTTAGGAGGATTTTTGGCCGTCAAAGTACAATGTTCCAATAGTCAGTCCAGATTTGAATTTCCTATATTGCCATATATGTATTTTGTAAATTTTTGCCCAAAGTCCTACTTGTTTTACGACTCATATGTCTGGCACAGACGTTTTGGTCAGAGAATATTTGACAGGGTGCAGTTACCTAAGCAGAAACGTAGGCATAGATTTAATAACTACGTAAAGTTTAGATTTTTGTTAATTATTTTACATATGCAGCTATACTCGTTTTTCTATGGAGGGAAGTGGACAATTTATATTTCCAACACCTCCCTATATTTCTATTTGATTAATTTCGTTGCGGGATAAAAGACAGTAATTAAGCATTCCCAGAGACTCGCTGAGTTTCATTACTCGGTGTCGAAAAAATGCGTGCTATTGTTGATCCTGGCTAAACAGGAGTTACAATGGCGAGTGTGTGGGCGGGATAGTCTCTATACTCGTTTTTGTTTTTTCGTTTCTTTATGTAAAGAACACACGTAATTAAAATTTGCAATTTTAAAACAATTTGCTTTAAAAATTTGAGAACATTTGTCAGAAGTGTGTCCCGAGGGTTAGGACCGAAGCCGCGACCTCTAGGTAGCCCGTTCCACTCTCTGCAAGGTCATAACTGCTATATCGAACAAAAGCTAATTAATAACGGTTATCACTTTCCAGTTAGTGTTCACATTTGAACATCCAGCGACAGGCACAAAAGATCAAGAGGGTCAAGAATTAACAGATTACAGGGGCTTGCCATTGACAGATAACAGGCGTTCAACTACGTTGACATGGGAAGTGGAACAGGATAATGTAATGCATGGATTTGGTGGCTACTTTGATTGTTCCCTGTATGGTAGTGAAATGATAAGCATAGTACCTTCCACACACAGTCCCGGTATGATATCATGGTTCCCAGTGTTCATTCCAATCAAGGTATGTACCTACATGAGTGGTTCGAATTAATACTGTCATTACATAAGGTCTTAGAAAGAATATTTAAAGGCCTATTTCATTATATTATGTTTATAGTTTGCCTCTTTTATGAATATGATTTAGGACTAACCGTCATTTTCAATCAAGTTGGTTAACACGTTGACTGCGGCGCACACACACGGTGTGTTTTTGATTTTTCTACGCGCATGCGGCCGTCACACGCTAGGTGCGTTTTAAAAATCTCTATACAAGAGTGCGGCCGGCACACAACAGGTGTGTTTTTATTGCGCGACGCCTGTGCGGGCGGCACACGCTAGGTGCGTTGTAAATAAATATATACAAAGATTGTGGCTTCACCCACGTATTTTTATTTAATATTTTATTACTTGTCTTAGATAGCCATGGTTTGGTTTATATTTATAGGAATGATTATCCTAAATGTTAAAGCTAACTTGAGCGAGTTATTTCGATAAATCTTACGAATATAAGTATATACTCAAATTTCATACATAAAATTTATTTCAAACACGTAAATATCTACCTTTTTATTACATCTAAACAGGGACACACATTTTAACAAAATACAATAACAGCTTTGGTAGCTGTTGCTCTAAATAAAGAATGGTAATAATATCTAAAGTTTTATTTTAAGTTTTAAATTAAAACGATGCGCAATTACTGTATTGCAAGTAATTCAACAGTACCATAAATACGAGGGGAAAAGTGGCTTATAAATTTGCACGGCCAGACATGGTTTTTAGCTTAGCGATATATACAACACGCGAGGCGCGTAGCGCCGCACTGGCGTTCGGGATTGTTACGCGAGTGCGGGAAACGCACCTAGCGTGTGCCAGCCGCATAGGCGTAGCGTCGCAATATTTGGCGCCGCAGTCAACGTGTTAAAATTATGACTAGTTTGCTTCCGATTCATGTTAGGTTTTTTCAAACTTGATGAAAATAGTATAAAGAAAAGTGTTGTAATGTCGTTAATAACTATTATTATAGCATGTTATTCATTATTGCCTTTGTACCTAACTATACACTAAATAAGAATATCTTCATCATCATTAATAATATGTACATGAGGGCACGCGCCTCCTCTACTGATGGGAGGGGTTAGGCCTTAGTCCACCACGCTGGCCTAATGTGGGGAGGTGGTATTCACATACCTTTGAAATTCGTATAAGAATTCTAATGTATGGAAGTTTCCTCACGATGTTTTCCTTTGCCGTTAAAGCAAGCGACAATGAATATACACGTCACTTTATAAAAGTCAGAAGTGTATGCCATTTGGGCTCATTTCGACCCTACGACTTTCCTATCGACAATCCGTACCACTACCGACTAGAAATACTTACTTGGTCTTTTTTTATTGAACCCGCGGCCTCGTGTTTCACAACCGGCTACTCGCCCATTGCGTCACGGAGGCTGAATCTCGTATACATAAGTACATCAACAATAAGTATTTCGTTATGGGTATTCCCGTAGAAATAATTACTTACACTGACTGCACCTGTGTTATTGAATAATAGTGTTATGGTAAATCTAAACGACTAAAAGCACGATTGTTTATTAATCAGACACTAATACAGAATGGATACTGTAGGCCTTAATATTCCCTATAACAACTTAATTAGACAGTTATACAATCCCTGAACACAATACGACTACTTAATCTGGGGGTCTAATAAAAACCTTTTTCTGTTGGCGTCAACGCCTAAGGAAAGATCAAGATTTATGGAAATGACATTGTTTGATACAATTCACGTGAGCACTTCCATACAATTTGATCTTTTCTTAGAGTTAGGCGTTACCGCCATCAGAAAAGGGATCGCGTCACGGCGCTGAGAGAGCTCGCCGCGTGCTTCGTCTAGCGTCTCCGCCCCGCGGTAACTTACGATCGACACGGGCCAGCCGTTATGTGCGGTATTTCTAAGGAGTTCTACGTATGCGCGCGGGACGTGTGTAATGACGGTGTGCTACAGTGTATAGTAAATTTGCTTTCAATCATGAATGTTTTATCATTACAGACACCACTTAGAGTACAAAAAGGTGACATAATATCGGCAAAGTTTTGGCGTTGCGTGGATTCCCGCCGAGTTTGGTACGAGTGGAGTGTTGAAGTAGGCGGCCATATTACTCCTCTGCACAATCCAAACGGACGCAGTTCAGAAATGTTGTTATGATTGAGCTACATTGAAATGTAGAGGGCACAAAGATATTTAAGATGTCTTTATATGCAATTTGGATAGCATCATTGATCCTCATGTGAAACATTTGGTAATTCCATAATGCATTGTAGTAACTTTAAACTATATTTTTGAATACAATTAGAGCATATTCCATTTGTACGGCATACCACCTTATAAATCGATAATAAGACAAGTTTTATAAACATACTTTTGTAAATACTGTGCTAAGAATAAAGTCAGTTTAATAAAAAATAAATATATTGATAAATTATTTATAATTTTATTCTATTTTGTACACAACAGTAACAATTAATGCAAATGTTTATTTTAATTAATTTAGAATTTTTTCACTTTTTTATTAATCTCACAATGTTCATCTCTTTATGAAAATCATCAATATCCTGGTCCCATCGCTTTTCAAAGTAAATACCTGTAGTAAAAAGATGATTATTTGTATTAAAATTACACACACTATATTGCATTGAATTTGCAGACAGTGTAAATAAACATTTTACATAGGTCATTTAAAGGTGACTTGAATGTATGTAGACTTATCTGCATTATTTTTATGTTGAAGAAGTTAAATGTAATCAAATACATATTTGTCGACATTGTATTTTTGCTTTCGTGAATAGATATGAATATCAAAATCAGTTTTTTTAAACAAGTTTGCAAGTTCTATTGAAAGTAATTAAGTAATATTATTATGGACAGTTAGTTGACAATTCTGCGGTGCTTAATGATGAGTGAAGAATGGGTACACAAAACAATATATTTATGATTGTATAACAGCAAAATAAACCTTATGGGTTTTTTATACTATTTAAGGTTAGTTTAGAAATTATCAAAATAGATAAACCTCATAATTAATTATCAATTAACACTATTTACAAGTAGCAAGTTGTTAAATAATTATTAAATTATTTTATTATGTGTATTGACACCATATACCATTAGGCTTTAGGAAGACCGTGAAGAGTCAAGATCATGCCTACATAGCAGATTTCTCCAATGAGTCAAACTATATATTAGCTAGCTAGTTTTGTACCTTGTAGGAACTTGGCATTGTTTCCAGTCTTAATTGCCCAAGGCAAATAATACTTTAAGTACATTTGGCGATGTTTTGTTTTCAGTCTTGCAGCACCCCAGATGCCTCCGCCAATACACATAGGGAGTTTTGTTTGAATTCCTTCTATCCATTTTACAGTAACCTACAAATGTTTTCATAAAATAAATCAATTAATCATTAATAGGTAAAATTAATGATTGTGGGGGCCACAGTTAAGCTGTTAACAATTTTTTTCTAATACTATATGAGATTTTCTATTTTATTTTATTTTGGTCCTTTGAATGGATTGTCGCAGAGCCTAAGGCTGCGTTTTGAAATCCACATCTTGTCTGCTCCACTTCAATAAAAATGGTCACAGCAGAGATGAGGATAAATTATATAAAAATATTTCAGAAAAAGGTACAGAAAATATTATGCACTTTAAAAGACCACTATGACATAACTGTGTACAAGAGTTGTGGCCATGTGTGTATATCATAAATGTATCAAAGAATACCATAAATGCATTAAACTGTAAAGTATGCGAGGTTTGGAACAAAGGAGAGAGAGGCAGGAGCCGCCGCACACACTGGTTAGTCGCCAGTTTTTGTTTTCTACCAATGAACAATATAAAAGGGCTGCTTTTTATTTAGTGCCGACTCTGACTAATTCGGTCAGACAGTGTTTCTGAATCAAAAACTCTAAATAAAAAAGGAGTTATTCAATATTAAAATCACAGCCCTCAAATTTCTGGCTAAAGTACACACTTTTGAAGCCATTGGTTTTATTACAACAAATAACTAATTTCTATGTTTTCACAATGATTAATTTTACCTCTCCCAGCATGTTTGTCTTCATAAATAGAGTAGCATGCACCAAATCATGAACCTCCCTATATCGTTGCATAACATATGCTAGTTCTGTATCGGCAATGAATTGGACTGGTAAACGCGAATCCGCAGTTATGTTATTGTCCTTCATGAAATCTGCATACACACGACCCAAACTGTTTTCAGGCATTTGAGACAGTCTTTCGAAGGAAACTGTTTGTGAATTAATACGCGGCATTTCTTTTAAAATTTGCCCACCCTCTGTTGTTTCTAATATTTTTTTCTGCATATATTTGATGGCGTAGTCTCCGGTTACTTCTCCCATACAGGCAATCATATCACCTCGGTGGGGATCTAAGAGTGCTACAGTAGCTGATCCCCATGCTAACAAAGTCTTTTGAAACGCCGACGTAGGTATAAAGTTCTTCTGCATTTCATCACGAAAACTGCTGCTACGGATTACACCACAAGAATATTGACGAAAAATTAATAAAGAGCGCATTATAGTCGTATAATTTTATTGAATACTCAACTTATAATCAATCAAAAACAAAACCACAGCTGAGTATGACAGATCAGCACTGTTGCCACCTTAACGACGTGCTTTTAGCAGGGATGGGCAAAAAAATATCGATATTTTTTCAGTTTTTTTGTTTCTTTCTCTTTTTTATATAAAAAAGAAGGCCAAGGTTCTCCACCATGCAGTCTTGTCTGTCGTAATTTTTTCCAAATCTGGGCTAAAATTGAAAGTCTTCTTCTTCGTCAGAATTCAAAAGGCCTAAGCCATGTCTGAAATAGTCACAATTTGAAAGGCCAAAGCCATGTCTGAAATACCCAGTATTCGTGAATGATACTTAAAAGACTTATCTACTCGGGACGACTGAATACCAAAATTAAAAAAATAATAAAACAAAATGGCTGGCCATCAATGAGTTCAATGAAACTATTTTGTAGAAATTTTATGGAATATTCTCTAATAGTATGTATTATGATCATGAAATTAACATTCTAGACATTATTTTTTAATTTCCTTAAACCTCGTATAATATTTGTTGATATTGATCTTGTGACAGTGATATTCATCACATTAACCAAGCCGAGTTGTTTGTTTATAAACCTACTTCCTAGTTGGAAAAAGAACAAAATGAATGTTGAAAGTTTATTTGTACAGAAGAAGTTTCTATACACAAATATTTTAGACTATCTGTTAAGGTGGTCCTGAACAGATTTTAATTACGAAGTTAAATAATTAGGATTTACTATTAGTCAATTGATATGGCACTATAATCGGGCGCGCAATTGCGTTGTTTGTTTACTTTTGTAATTTTGTTCGATATCGCATAGGGTCAAATATCTTTCATGATATAAGTTATTTATTTTTCAGAATTATAAATCAAAATATGTCTAAAAGAGATCAAGGTGAACGCAATGATAAAAAATTAGACTCGAACGATTATGAAAATATCATATCGCATCACAGTATCTTCGAGTCGTCGCGATCTAAACATCAGGAACTACCTAGTTTTCCTGGGTACTCTAATGCTGAGACACAAACCAAACCGGCTGATATCAAAGGACAAAACGCACAGTCAGGCTTGGGGGCGTGGCACTATAATCCCTGGTGGATGCTTGCTAGCACATCAAGATCTGTCCCTTCACAAGATGATTTCCCAGAGAGCAGTGAGCAGGCAAAAGTTAAACAGGAGCCACCCGGTGCTGGCACCCCTGATCATGATCCTTTACAGACTGAACTTGACCATTTCCAAGCAGGCACATCCACACCGCCTGCTGGTATAGATTCATTTTGTGATGATTGTTCTGATCCGTTCTGTGACTCTAGTATAGCTACTTGCCGCAAACTATTCCACTGTCCGCACTGCAGAAAAAGCTACCCTACAATTTTAGAATTTAACACTCATCTAACAGGTGTGCATCCTGCTCAAAAACCTTTCAGATGTCAAATTTGCTTAGAGCCATTTAACAAAAAGTCATATTTGAGAAGGCATTTAGATGCTAACCATACCCGCAAGGATGTTAATAAATGTTCAGTGTGTTCAAAATACATTAAAGATAAAAGTAATTTGCGTAAACATATGCAGGTCCACACGGGGCGTGTCCCCCAGAAACAATTCAAGTGCGACTTGTGTAACAATAAACGTTACATGTCTCTAGACAGACTTAACAATCATAAAGTAGTGTGCACTGGGGAGAAAGTGTTAAAATATTGTGACATGTGCACTAAAGTATTTGACAATTCAAGATCATTAAACAGCCACAAAAAAGTTCATGCAAGGGAACTCAAGTGTGAAAACTGTGGTGAGCAACTACGTTCATTAGAACAATTCACAAATCATAAAATGATTTGTCAAGGAACTATGCACGAAGCAGGCCACAGCCAGACTGGGCCTGTAGGAGTGACGACAGGCACCTCTATGAACCGATGTTGCCAACAGCCAGGTCTATGTGAACATGACAAACCTGCATATCTTAATATACCAGGCTATGCAGCCGGCAGAGTACTTGATGCAACATTGTCTTCTCTAAAATCTGAGCTCAACTGATGACTTCAACCCAAATGGTAATTTTTTTATTAAACTGTTTCTTTTTACAAGATTACCAAATAGATAAAATATTACAGTAATGATTTTCACAACTGAAGATTTCACAAGACTGATGCAAATATCCCGCCTCATGACTTGCTTTATTATTACCATTTAAATTTAGGTTTTAGTTCATAGATTAATATGCTAGAATAAGCAAATCACACATATTTGAACATATTCCAATATTTGAGAGGAAAGTTTTTTGAATGTGTTCAAATTGTTGCACTTTCATTTATTAACTGTTTTATACAACAGCCTTATGAATCACACCAGATAATCAAGAATTTTTATACATTTGTGTATGATGAATATTTTTTTATTATTCAATAATCTATTACAATATGTTGACTGATTTAGATTAAACATAAAAGTGCAGTATTACATATATTTCACCATATTTTTTTGTTTTCTGGAGATGTAAGAACTATATTAGTTTTATAATTTTAGAACATAAATTTAGTTAAAACTAATTTTAAATACTAGATGGAGACTGTACAAACAGCACTTAGTATTTTTCAGTGCTGTGATGTACTTTATTCTCCAAAGACAACTTACTTATATGTGCACATACATGTATGCCTCATCCACACAGTCATACTAGCTCTCTAGATGTATTGAATAATGTAAATAATAAATTACAGGATTACAAATAGTCATTGCATTATTGGAGTTGTCCATCCACATGTGTATGCTTAAATACTTTGTCTTGTGGCCCCATATGGAAAGTTAAGCTCATTAGAGCCCCCGGCACCCGACCCGTACCGCCTCGTCGCTCGGCGTCCACTCGTTGTCGGCAGTAAACGTCGCGTCGCGGTTCATGGGGCGCCTGCGTTGGCAATGCGCAGCAACGCAAGGCAAGCATGCGAGCAGCGGGTCGTCACCGAGTGGTCAACACGCGCGCGCGCGGGCGGCTTACGAACGAGGCTAGCTGGTGACGCAATTGATGTAATGAGCGCATATCCATTAAGGTCCATATAAAGAATACTAACCGCACAAGGCGAGGCGGTGAGGGTTGGATGCCGGGTGGCTCTAATGAGCTATGACCTTTATTCTGGATAAGAAGCAGTTTTATTAGCCCTGTTGGCCTTATTACAAAACATAGATACATTCTAAACTATGAGTTAACATAACAACCAGTTGATATAAACTCAGTTTAAAGTGTCTCTATTTAGTAATAAGGCCCTGTATGTTTACTGGAGTTTAGTGACACATACATGGAAAAACCATTTTTATGTGATGCACTAACAAATTAACAGACAGATAAGCAAAATACAGATTATGGAAATTAGAATGATTGTGTGGATATGATAGATATTTAGTCTAAAAATAATGTTGATATTAACATAAATGAACATTATTTGTTTAATTATGTTAAATCTATATTGAGTTAGCGTAAGCTATGTTTATAGAGTGCAATCATCCATTGGCAAAGCCTTGAGCATGTTGTGGCTATGGAATAATTTGTTGTGTTCTTGTTCGTAATAGTTATACAAAATCTTAATATTTTTAAAGTGTTATACACTAAAAAACAATGCTGCAATCTAAAAAATTATCAAATATTGTTTTATTATAAGAGATAAAATAATGGATGTGGCAAAAATGTTATCTTTAACAGAATAATTTTAAAATATAAAAGTTATAGACTAACCATGTTACTAATAAACATTGTAAAACTCTTTATTAGTTACAAATGCATTGTTTTGATATGTTGAGTGATATTTAATTACTTCTGAAAGCAAGACAAGACAAATATAACAGAGCTATACTTTTTTATTAGTAACATAGTGATCCATAAATAATGGATCCTGTTTTACATTTACATATTTTTTTATTTATTTTACATGTTATTTAAAATAAAAATATTTGGAGGCTCTTTATTGATAAATTAGTTGTTGCTATTTAATACTTTTATTGTTTTTAACATTTCTAATGGTCTGGATTATTTTTTTAATTTTATAGTTTAGGTAGGTTAAATAGATAAGGACATACAACAAATAATTGTATAAAATATACACCATATTATAATAATATATGATGACAATTAACCTCAATGATATGTCCCTGGTTGTGCCTCTCGGATACCATTGAATTTGTGGCATGTGCTGGACTGCCATTCAATTATATTGTAATGCACATGTGCAATAGCTCATGCTGCTAATACAATCATCCGAAAGGCATGCGTCATGTCGAAGACGAGCCTAACAAATGCTAGTATACGGTCTACTACTACAAATACTGATATGAATAATAATAGGGTATTTGACTGAATAGAAAATTAAGACTATAATGTATACGTCCCACGTGTCTATATACATTGGACATAGGTATACCTACAGTCTTCAGTCCGTCAATCATATGGGTGTACTGTATATATACTGATTTTCCTCTGTATTTTTTTTATTGCAGTAATTTTAGCCCTAATTATGTGACTAAAAATACTCTGACTTTATCACAGAATCCTTTGTTCCCACAACTCACTTATCCTCGTACATTAAAATCTCATACAACTTTTTTTGTGGAAATAATAAGTACAGATGTCGAAACATAATCTGTGAGATTAAATAGCAAAAGCGCGTTGATACATAATAATAAAATATAATAATAATAGCCCTGTATTAAACACTGTCCCACTGCTGGGCACGGGCCTCCTCTACTAATGAGAGGGGTTAGGCCTTAGTCCACCACGCTGGCCTAATGCAGGTTGGTAGACTTCACATACCTTCGAAATTCTCAGGTATGCTGGTTTCCTCACGATTTTTACCTTCACCGTTAAGCAAGCGATAATTAACATTTAATACATATGGATCTTTAGAAAAGTCAGAGGTGTGTGCCACTTGGGTTTTGAACATACGATTTTCGTCTTCACAGTCCGTACCGCAACCTAGGCTATCGCTGCTATGCGTTGATACATACTTAATTATTAAATTGGCGTTACTGTGAAATTTGCGTAACTTTTCTCTACGCTATTCATGAATTAGCGAAAAATAGTCAAATACCCTATTTTATCAAATGACGCTTATAATTTTTTAAAGATAATATCTGTAATTTGGATACAACAGTTTCTAGATTCATCTGAATAATCAATATCAAGCTATTGAAACTTCGACAATCAAGCCTACAATAGGTGCTTCATGGGAAAGTTTCAAAATTATAATTTGATTATCGCACGTAATTTAATGTCAATTATTTTAGACGATTAAGTACTATAATCTCACATAAAAAATAACATTAGATTATCGGACAAAAAAATATAGTACATCTGCATTCTGTAAGTACCTATAGAACGACTTACAAAAAAAACTTTTTTGTGAAAGTCTGTATGTTGTGAAAATCGTAAAAAAGACGTCCAATTCCACGGAATCTCTGGAAAGTTTTACTCAATCTCTGTATATAAGAATATATACTTTATGTATTCCCAAATAATGTAGACAACACAAAAAAGCAGATGGAACCGGTTTATAATACCTACAGTTTGCTTTAAAATTTAAACAACTAATAAAATGTACGTAGTAAAATAACTGCTATGACAGCATAAAAACGAGTTTAGTGCAAATTTAAATGTATCTACCAAAATATTAAACAACAATTAAAAATGACTGCTCTCACTGGGATGACCAAAACCTCAGCTTTGTCCAATTTTTGTATGGGGCGTAAGCTACAAAATCGAAACGTTATATGTGTATCGGCTTAAACAAAGTTTGCAATTGCTATTTAAAATAAATATTTTATGAACTGAAAAATCAACGAAGTTAATTAAATGTATAATTAATAGTATTGCTATTATGAATGGCAAATCTTCAATCATCATCAACTTGCACTCAATTCATTTTGCTAGAAAAAGACAAAATACATAAATTTTATTTAAAGATGTATGTGTATGTATTAATATCTAGCCATTTAAATACCAGTCAACTATTGAAATAGGATTTTTTGTCCGGTAGTCTATTGTTAAACTTTACGCAGAATATATAGCTAATGAGCCCTTCTTATTGGTCTGTGTAGTTATACAAAATAATTAATGTTTATTTACTTTAAAAAGACGTCGTCATTCACAATATGGTCTTGATATATTGTATTCTCGATTAAAAAAATATATATTTTTAAATTCTTTTAAACGTTTTATAAGTATTTCATATGACACTACAGTGGGTATTTCACTGTCAGTTTTTATGTTTCGATTACTGTGAATATACTTTTTTTTTATGTATTAATACTACATTTGTTACGTTTATGATCGTTTAATTAAATATTAATGAGCAAATTATGTCACCAATTTGTAAAAACTTTAGGGACTTACAAAAGTATCTGTAATGGGCTTTTAGTGTAAAATGACAATGTGTAATAGTTACTTTAATTTTAATATATAAGCCGAAAATACTGTCTCTCCCATCCATTACTCAGTTGCTGCTAATTTGTTGCACAGGTCACCAAGGTCTATGTATTAAAGGCTTTAGTAAAGATGCACAATTAACATAAAATTCTCATTAAATATGGTTTTAATAGTTTTACTAAATATTTGGCATTTTAAATATGAAGACATGTCCAACATTTGTATTTTATGATAGTATGTCGATGAAGTACTTTGATATATATTTTGTACCAAATGTTCAGCAAATATTATGTACATTAGGGGAACAACACTCTTTATACCTAATTACTATTTTAATAATTACAAAACTGATGACTGTTAACAAACTTTATCATAAATATTACATTTGTGTCTCAACTTGCCTGTCTCTGGTGTCTATCAAATCGAACCTTCTGGAATGATATTAAATTACACAGAAAATATAATTTATAATTTTTGGGAAGTATATAATTTCGTCTTCGTGGCTTTTATTATCGTGTGTATCATTAAATGCATCTAGAATAAGGAAAAATGTGTTCATATAAATTTGTTTAGGTACATAGGAGTATAGTTAATTCATAGAAAGTAGACTGTAAAACAGTGTTTTCTACTCCCAATTCGAATAATATTGTTAGCCTTCCATTCCATTCCAAATTATTGGAAAATTGTATCTTGATCAGGTTTTTTTGCGCGATCGCTATTCCAAATCGTGTTTCTGAAGAAAATAAAGTAGTGCCTATCATTACTTATTAACTGTCGCCAATGAATCATTGTTGTTTCTGTTAGACATTTACTTTAAGCATTTCAACACCTAAATGTATGGTAATTTAAACTTTAAACGATTTTTATAATAGTATATCAAATTTATAAAATCAAATACATTTTAATTAAAATGAGTTTATTTGTTCTTATATGCCTTACTGTAATTCATTTATATCACGACCCGCCCCCGTTTAACAGCTGCCTTAACTATCTTCGACTTTTTCTCCTTCTTCTTTTTCGTAATGTTCTCCTTTCGTCTCTTTTGTCTGTCTTCTTTCTTCTGCTCCACACTCTTTATTCTATTAGTCCACTGTTTCGTACTCTGTTTCTTTTTTTGTTCCTATAAAATAAAAACAAATATTTATTTAACTAAGATGTTTCATTCATTTTGAGACCGAGTACGAAGACGGCAGTGCAAAAGCCACAATGTGACTTAAAAAAAATAAACTTAACTTGTAATCTTTTTTTGATTTTAAACATTTCATAACGAAGCCCTTACAAATTTTCACTTGTCTCGTGTCTGTCGTAGCCTATTTACTTTACTTAAGTACTGGATGAAAATTGTAATTTGGTAAGTACCTATAGACAACGGGGTGGCCTCAATAACTAATTTTTGGGGCGCAATTAAGAAATTAAAAATAAAACTTTTCGAAATACAAGTACTCAGGGTGTATGCGTTTGGGTGGCGCCCTGGATGGTTTAGATTCACAAATCAGCGGCAGATGGTGCTGCTTTTACGGGCAGGACGTCTGCCGGGCCCGCTATTTATACAAGGTGTCCCAAAAGTAAGTTTATATTTGTTTATCTTCTTGCGTAAACGCAACGCATCCGAGGGGCGCGGGGGGTATGTCAATGGGTAGCCCGGCTCTTGGGAATTTAGTCGCTATGGAGCGTTTCTCGGGAGCGGACCGCGCGTTGTGCGTGCGAGAGTTTTACAAAAGCGGCAATTCGGCGACTGCAGCGCGTAGAACATTTTGCAGTATTCGAGGTTTTCGTCACGTAAATGACGCGCCAAGCATACCTCTCATTCGTAAATGGGTTAAGAAGTTTGAAGAGACCGGTTCAACGTTAGAAAAACCCATAACGGGGCGACCAAGATCATCAAGAACGGCAGAAAACGCGGAGAGTGTTAACCAGTCTGTTTGTGACGATCCGAGTCTTTCAATTCGGAAGCGCGCAAGTTGTTTAAGCGTGCCTAGATCGTCATTACATCGTATTTTGCACAAGGACCTGAAGCTACACCCCTATAAAATTCAATTGGTTCAAGAGATAAAGCCGCAGGATGCCATTCAGAGGCTTAACTTTGTAAATCAGGCAATTGAGCGCTTTTAGACGTTTACTAACGTCTTGTTTTCGGATGAAGCTCATTTTCATCTTAACGGGCACGTGAACAAGCAGAACTCTCGCTACTGGAGTGCAAAGAATCCAAAACACAAGCATCAGAGACCCCTACATTCGCCTAAAGTGACCGTATGGGCTGCGATGTCGGCGCGAGGAATTATCGGGCCTTACTTTTTTGAAGATAAAACAGGACGCGCCGTTACAATTAATTCTGAGCGTTATGTGGAGATGTTAGATAATTTTTTGGTGCCTAAATTGCTAGAATTTGCTGGCTATAACCGAAGAACATGGTTCCAGCAGGATGGAGCAGCATCACACACATCTAACACGTCTCTGTCACGAGTACGTCAAATTTTCCCGGGCAAATTAATCTCCAGGAGAGGTGACATAAATTGGCCTCCACGCAGTCCTGATTTAACCCCTATGGACTTTTTCCTGTGGGGTTATCTCAAATCTAAAGTTTACATCAATAAGCCGAGTTCTCTGGCGCATTTAAAAGTAAATATCCGTCGCGAAATGGCAGCCATCACGGAATCTACTTGCCGAGCCGTCATAAGGAATTTCAGCGTTCGAATAAATGAGTGTCGTGTCCGCGAGGTTTTACATTTGGACGATGTTATTTTTAAGGCATAAATTCCCAAATCGTATATTTTAATAAATAAAAAACATATTTTCTATAGATGGAATACTTTTTTTTATTGCTCCACAATATATAAACTTTCTTTTGGGACACCTTGTATATATAAAGATAATTATATTCAAAGGAATTATATGAATCGATCATTAATTACCCCTTCCTTTTTTAAAGTATATAGAATATAGAAATATATTTCTTTTTTTATCCTGGCACAGCAAAGTGCACCTGATGCAAGTTGCAGCACAGTGCCGTCCAGTTAGAGTATCAAGTAGCGTGAGACGCTATACTATAGGTACCTAAATTATGTGAATTAATATGGGTATGTTACGGAAATTTTAGAATTTCTAGAATTGATTTTAAATACATACCATTTTCTTTATAGACTTTTTTAACAATATTGGATCATCCTTCACTTTTTGTCCTTCAGCTTTCTGCAGTATTGTTTTCCATGCCATTTTTTCTTTAACTTCTTTAACTTTTTCACTATCTTCTTTTTCTTCTAAATGATGAAGTTTCTCTTGTTGTTGTTTCAGATGTTCTAATATCTTTTTGGGGTCTCTTTGTGTTTTGTTTTCTTTACCTGAAATATAAATATTGTGTTTTTTATTAAATCCATCAGTTTCTTTTTCACTCATCGCATACATAACACGGCCGGCCCACTGCCCACCGCAGTTGGCACGGATGGCAAGAGATATTTGTGGATACTGTTCGATTGAAGATCATAAAATATTATTTATTTATTTTAAATTTTATATCAGACTTAATGTAATGTCCATATTTTAACATTCATATGTATAATATTAACGATAATAATAATCATCAACCACCGAAGTTGTTTGGCCAAAAGCCCACAACTTCGGTGTAATACCCCAGAAATGGCAGAAGTTCAAAACTTTAAAATAATAATAATAATATTTTTTGTTAGTTACAATAACTTATGGGCTATGTTAGTATGTCTTAAATTAATAAACATGTGGGACAGTCCTACAACAGGCATTCGGAGCTTTTCGCATGCAAGCGTATCCAGTGGCCCAATAACAAGGAGTCCCACCTATCCGCCCACACACCGACGATGGTGTTGGGGCTGCCGCGCACCCGCGCCATCAACGAGGCGCAACGCTTCCTTACGATGGCGTGGAAACCATCTACGCGCGCCTCCGCAAACATACTGGATGCGCTACAGTATCGCGGCAGCCCCATCATCACCCGGAACGCGTTGTTGTACTGGATGCGGAGCGCGCCGTAAGCCATTTGCGTATAGCTAACCCACAGACTGCCCGTGTAAAAGGACTGACAGTACGCTTTAAAGAGCGTCACTTTAACTTCTTTAGTACAACGCGCAAATCTGCGTGCCAGCATATTGCATCTCACTGACAACGCCCTCCGCTCCCTTTCAATATCTAACAAATTATGAGATACTTGTTCTTACGTCTACACTGGGTAGTTTTTCTTGAAATGTGGTTTGCCGCCATATTTAATTTACATAAACACTTTTCTTTAGTTACAAAATATACACAATTATGGAAAATACTATAATTTTACCAAAATTGAGTGTGGTGGCGCCTACTGTAATATCATACTACCGAACGCAAAATAGCCGCTATTTTAATTGATTTTCTGCATGTGATAGAGCCACACATTCATAGACCGGTTTGAATAAAGCATGTACGGGTCGGTAACATTATCAAACAGAAAACAAACTTATCATTGACTACGTTTCAACATCATTCTGGTGCTTAAGGGCAGTGGAGATCACTTACCAACAGGTGACCCACTTATTTGTCTAATTTTCTTTTTAAAAAAGGTCCATACATTATATGGATTTATGATATTATACAATTCTAATTTACTTTTAAATTTGCGTGAACAATATAAATATCTGAATAGTGCATATTTTCTAAATGGTGTTCTTACCTTGGCGAGTACCATTAGCAAAGTCAAACTTGGAAAACACAAGTTTACCATCATTGTTGAAAACTGGTTTTGCATTAACAACTTTGTTAACTTTAGGCTTTTCCTCAATTTCAGCCTTTTCTTCTTTTGCCTTTGCACTGACGGGTTTTATTTTGGCTGTTTTTAGTCTCTCTTTCTTTTTGAGTTTTTTATTTAATTTACTGTTTAAACTTTTTTTCACCAATTTATTTTTCAAGTTAAATTTGTTCTGGGATTTCAGCTTTTCTAACTTTTCTTCCAACTCAGCTATGCTACGTGCACGTTTAGGCAACACTTTATCACCATTACTCTTTGAATCCTCAGCTACCATCTCATAATCAGCATTTTCTTCATCATCTGAAAAATAAAAAACAAGAGAAATGGCAAAAAAAAAATTAAACTATGTTGTTTCACCCATGAGACTTCATGTCTATCCGAGCAAAAGTTTTTTTTAAATAAAAACGCAACAAAAGTGTTTGTAGCTAGATACATAACATTGATCTGATGCTGCAACCAAGCCATCTAATTCCAACTAATTTGATGAATAATCACCGATATATCATTTAAATAGGTTTGTAGGGGATTGAGCTATAAATTGTTGTTAAAGTGAAAAGAGTTCCTTTTCACTTTCTCAATAATATTTTTTTGTGTCAGCAGTTATTTAATTTAATTTCATTTATGAATGTATATTCTAAATCTGCAAATGAATTTTACAATTTTGTCTAAAAGTCAAAATACAAAGATTTATTTTTTATTCTGGCGCGGCAAAGTGACCGCACTGCACCTGATGGTAAGCTCAGGGCTGTCCAGATAGAGTATCAAGTAGCGAAAGACAGCCTATCCCTCGCTACTCAACACATGCCGGCCCACTGTTTTTTAGCTTCTTCTCATTACGCCTGAAAAAAACTACTATACTATACTTGCAAAATTGCTACTGCAACTATGTATACTCATGGAAAAATTTAGAGGAACACAAAAGAGGTTTACTTTCTCCTATTGCAATTATGGTGCCAAAAACATTAGTAAAAAATATATAACATTTTAGAATGACTATTTTATTCGAATTAAATTTGATTTATATGGATAATATATTTATTATATATTCATTTGGATAATACTGGAAAAAACATTTTCAACTTTTGAATTGATGTTTAAATTTTTGCCTTGACTGCCTTATTTATCACAGTGTAAAATTTTATGGCAAGTGAAGCAACTGAGAACGCCAGAAATAAATGTCACTCATGTTGCTAAGGCTGTTACTTTAATTGAAACTGCCACACCTATTTGAAATCATAAAACACATAACAGGTAGAATTGAACCCAATTGGTCAAGATTTTATTAATAATTTGATTAAAGGTATGCCAAAGAGACTGGAAGCAGTTCAAAGAAAGAATTGCAGGGGGCAACACTAAGTACTGATTATAGCCCAAATTGTAGTCTTTCTTAAGCATTAATATAAAGAACTAATAAAATATTAAGTACACTTTAATGTAAAAATATATTATGTTTTACTTTGTGAATAACCAATATCCAAATTAATAAACTTAATGTTCACAAATATCCATTATATTTTGTTTTTGTTACACACTTTTTTGTGTTCCTCTAAATTTGTCCATAAGTTTCTTTTACAGATGTTACTCACCTCTCGTTTGTGAAGGTAGATGTGTAATAGAAAACAAGCCTTTTAGAAAATTAAGCTCCTTCGATAACTGTGCTTTAATCTGTTTACTTTTAACAGTTTTCTTCTGTTGCGTCATATCAACTAACTTTGACCACACCTGTAAAATATACAACACAATAAACTCAGACCCTGAAAGAAGTTAGTTAAGAATCGGCTACTGATTTTGTAAACAGGTAAGTAAATAACAGACAAGAATAAATTATTACAAAACCAATGTTGTGATGATTAGGTACATCAAGTAGTGATAATATGTCCTTCAAAGCTAGTAAAACATTTAAATGCATAATCTATATTGAAAGTTACTGTAATTGTATCAGCACCACTTTGTGTGTGGTACATAGTAAAAGACTCTAAAAATATTATAAAGTTTATATATATAAATTGGTATGTAATGTATGTTTAATTTGTTGGTAAATTGGTATGTCTAACATCATTGCTCCTCATCAGTGTATCAACATTTCCCAGAATTATGCCACCAATAAGATAGTTTTGAAGTGAGTTGAAAACTGGAAGCATGTACAAATAACGCAACTATTAACCTCTGGGTAGAGAGAGTGCTATAATACTCAATGCTTGACTATATCGTGTTACTCGTACCTAGAACTCCAAATATTTTTCTTCTTGATCGACGAGATTATTTAAATCACGTTTACCAATAGGTTTAAGTCCCTATATTCAAGTTACTCTGTGGGTTGAAGGTAAATAACAGAACTCGGAAATAACCTCACTTTTTTTGTTTTAATCGTCTAGAGGAGTTTGGAGGACAGGCTATAGTCTTTCAAACATACTGCCAAATCTTACTTAAACTCTGTTTTTTTTAGATAGATTAAAAATGATATTTGGTGGGTTGCCACGTTATCGTAAAGTAAAAATAGTGTTGTATCCTGAGTGATCGAGTTTGTCGATCGCAAATCGAAACACTGATTCACTTTCTTTTACAATAAATTGTTTTAAATATTCCTTTGAATTTGTGGTGATCAGTAAATTGAAAACTAAACTTATTAGGTTCTGTATGTTCTGTGTTCTTCTTAGGTTCTGTTGCGTTAAGAGCGCAAGGTATATTCGTACAACCAATTGCGAACGAAGAAGGAAGACGAATGAAGCACAAAATAGCGGATGCCTACCATTTCTAACCATATTAGTAAATTAGGCAATAGAATAAATACACATACCTACTAACAAAAAGAGTAATAAATGAACTAAATTCTATCGATGACTTTTTTTATTGTTACTCACTCACATACACTCACACCTATAATGCCCGAACCACCTATACATCCACTTTTCGCCGAATTTTGGTTCCATAATGTGATAGGCGAGCGATGCGATATGGCGAGCCTATCGCCATACTGGGCACAGATTCCAGACTCTGGGCTAATACTGAGGAATTTCTAGATAGAAAAACCCAATACCACCGACCCGGGGATCGAACCCGAGACCTCAGCACAGTAGTCGTAACATAGCCAAGGCATTTGATAGGATCTGGCATCGTGGCCTTCTCTCCAAGCTCCCAGCATACGGTCTGCCCGACAACCTGTGCAAGTGGATTTCCGGCTTTCTGCATGAGCGTAGAATGCGTGTCCTCATTGATGGACAAGGTTCTATGCTTTCGCTCACCTTGTTTCTTCTGCATATCAATGATATGTTGTCGCTCGGCAACATTCATTGCTATGCAGACGACAGCACGGTTCATGGGCGTTATTGCAGCAAGCCTCCTGGTTGCCGGGCAGATACCGAGAGGAGACGCGAGGATCTTGTCATTGAGCTCAACCAGACCTTGGATCTCATCTTATCATACCAGGGTACCAGGAATCGGGTTGAGTTTAATGCCAAGAAAACCCAGGTGTGCGCGTTTTCGTGCAAGAAATCCCCGTTTTCTCCCATTTCCGTTCTTCAATTTTGATTTCAATTGATCCACTCGCAATGCGGAATGACCTTAGTGTCCTAGGTATGGATATCCGCTGCGATCTTAATCCAAGGAGTCACATCGAGGGAATATCCACCACTTCCCGCAGGGTCGGAATCCTGAACAGGGTGCAGCGGTTTTTCACGCCCAGTCAGCTCTACCGCTTATATAAAGCACAAGTGCGGCCAGGAATGGAATACTGCTCGCACCTCTGGGACGGTTCCGCTAAATACCTTTTTGATGCCTTGGATGGGTTGCAGCGGCGGGCCATCCGCATTGTGAATGATGCAGACCAGCAGACGTGAGTAACAGCCTGAAGCCGCTACAGCTGCGTAGGGATATTTCCTTGCTTAGCGTGTTCTACCGTCTTATCATGGCGAATGCTCTGAAGAATTGTTTGATCTTATCCCATCTTCTCCGTTCCATACCAGAACCACGCGTACTGGATTGCGGAGCCACAGCTTCGTGGTATCTACTACCCCGGCTAGAACCAAGAGGTTCGCAAACTCGTATTTTAGCCGCACCATCAAGCTGCGGAACAGTTTGCCAGCTACCGTGTTCTCTCTTTCCTATAATCCTGGGCCCTTTAGGCTTTTAGAAGCTAAACAGCAGGCCAGCATGATTGTGTTGAGTAGTGAGGGATAGACTGTCTCTCGCTACTTGGTACTCTATCTGGACGGCACTGCGCTTACCATCAGGTGTAGTGAGGTAACTTTGCCGCGCCAGAATAAAAAAAAACGCATGCGCAATTACAACTGTGCCACAGAGGCAGTTTTTTATTGTTAAATAAACAAATTATTAATTTTGATATATTCATTTTATTACTTTTATATTTACTAAACATTTAGGTCGATGAATCATTCATAATCAGCCATAGCCATTTAAAAGAAAAGGTCCCCCGCAACTGTCATATTAATCTACCTAATTATGAATTAGAGTATAATTTAATCGTAAAATCTTTTTTTGTTACACAATATAAACAATATAAAGTCCCTTGGTAGATTTTTATAACACTTAAATCATGAGCTTTCATGTTAGACCATGGGCGTATATATGGGGGGGGGGGGGGGGGTTCAGGGGGACACCCCCCTTAGCATACGACATAATAAAAAATCGCGGACTACTGATAGCGGATAATATAGACGGTTAGCAGGCTACTTGATTTAAGTGTCAATTTTTGCAGCATTCAGTTATATGCATATTTGGAATTAACAGATTTTTCTACGACTTTTGAGCCAAGTTTAATTTATTTCGTATACTTTTTAGCGCTTAAATCAACTAAAAAAATACGACCGAGTCTTAAGTAGTGACTACTTAGTAGTGATGAGTGTGATAGTATATGATGTACCATAAGTACCTGGAGGGCAATTCTCCTTTCATTCAAAATAATTTCGTACTCGAATCTACAGTTCGAATCATTTCTCTATTACATAATTTCGAACTACGAAGTAATTTTTTCTAATGTTGCATCCACATCCATTTGAATTCGAGTCTTTACTATGAGATTCTACTAAAAAAATTGAATTTCGATCTAAAAATCTATAAGTATTTTAATATCCATAGTGTCTCGGGCCTCATCAAATGTGCATCCACTATCCAGTTCTTGGACATGTTTTTGGACTCTTCCAAGTAAGTATTTTATCTTTCTAAGACTTTTAGTTAAATCATAATAAAAACACGAGATTGAGTCTTTTTATGGGTAAACACATTAGCATATGGCATCATATACGCAGTAAGTTAGGACCAAAATAAAACAATATCTTTGGGTGTCTAGAGGCCTTCGTACGTCCAACATTACCGCACCACCTTCAAGAGCATAGACTTTATGCCGCTTAGCTATAAACGTCGTAAAATATTAATGTTAAGGAAACAATCTTGCCACTTTATCTGGAGAATTCACCTGATGCAGTTCATATGAAATTTGTCAAGACGCCATATGGTTTAGACGCCATTAGGTTTCAGTGGTTTCTGTACGTCCTGTGACAGGGCTTTTAAAACAAAATTAGAGCTAGCTAACACATATGCTAACATTGGCGAAAAAAACTTATTCCAAAAGTGCAAGGTTCGCCGTCGAAGGATACTTCTTGGAGGACATCATCCTATATTGTGTCCTAACTTGATGATGATCATCAAGTTAGGACACAATATTGAATGGTTTGGATTCGAGATGTACGTCTCGGACGGTCTGTACCAGTCGAAGCAGTTCGAGCGATAACCTTCGAGAAATGTTCGAATGGTAATTTTCAGAATAGCTCAAATATTTTGATTTCGAATTCTATGTTTAAAATAATTTATTTATGAACATTTGACATTGTACACTGACAATCAAAACCTTCGAGAAACAACGGACTCGACATTTCCATAATAGCTTAACTTGACATTCACTCGAAAAAAGTTCGAATTTGAATTATTTTTCGTATACGAAGTTGATTCGAGTGCGTGAGAATTTTCTCCCTGAGTTCTAACATCTCATCTTGGTAATAAGCAACATTAAAATAGTTATTTACCAAAAATAAATTGACTTCACTTGACATTTGATGTTTTGACAGTTGTTATGTAAACAATAAAACAAAAATGAATGAAAATCTGCGGCAAATTTTCATCCATCCAAAGTCCAAATCCAAATAGCAAGTAGCAATTTTTTATTAACTAGCGTTTTCCCATTCTCTGTTTAAGTAATTTCTAAATAACTATGATTTGAGCGGTTAGATTTTTAGCTTTTACCCGCGGACCCCCCCCCCATGTAAAAGCTATTGCTACGTCACTGTGTTAGACTATGCAGTATGGTCTGTATAGCCTGTCATTTGGACGAAAAAAAGAAATAACCTTGAGCTAACAAAAGACAACAAGTTTTGCTGGTGGTAGGGTATTCATATGCACCCGGATAGCGACCACCGCGCCGTACACAGGTTGATAGTCCTAGTGCCATGCCAAAGACTGACGAGAGTGAGTAGCTTTCTACTAATACTTAATCTGTGGTGAGGACTTCTGAAAATGACGGGAATGCGATGTGACGTTTTCTGTCAATAAAGCATTGATATATATAAGGAATAAAGTGAAAAAAATATGTCAGACATGGCTATCGCCTTTTGAATTGTAACTATTTCAGACATGGTTTTGGCCTTTTGCATTGTGACTATTACAGACATGGCTTCGGTCTTTAGAATTGAAAAATATCGGACATGGCTTTCCCCTTTTAAATGGATAACAACAACAGACATGGCTTTGGCCTTTTGACTTATATAAATCAGAGAAGAAGAAGACTTTCAATTTTAACCCGGATTTGGAAAAATAACGACAGACAAGGCTGCATGGTGGTGAACCTTTGCCTTCTCTTTTATAGAAAGAATGAAATAAAAAAAATATATAACGAGAGTGACGCAGGGTTGTTATTGATACGGCAATTGCCGTATTATACGGCAATCCAAGATATTTTTTCAGAAAATACGGCATACGGCAGGCTTCTCATTGCCGTATCACTCGACTGACCAACTCCAAATAATTGATTTAAATTTTATGTAATTAATTGATGTAAATGTAACCAATGTAATGTCTGGGTTTATTTGAAGGCGGTTTTATTTTTATTTAAAAAGTAATAATTTATTTTTTGCTTTTCAGTGGTACAAATATAAAATACGTACGTTGGATAGAGTACCAAAAGAAAACACCATTGAAAAAGACACAGAAAAGCAAAAATTTTTCAAGTTATTTTGGTTTTAAAACCAAACTACTCAACCGATTTTGATAAAAATTCTATGGGACCAATCTGGAAGCATATTCTCTGTAATAAAATAACAATTTTCCAAATCGGTCAATAAATGACGGAGTTCTGAGGTAACAAACATTAAAAAAAAAGTTGAAGTCGGTTAACAAATAAGAAATAGTTTTTTTTTTAAATAAATATTTAAATACGGCAAATTTGTGTTTTTTTCTTTAAAATACGGCAAACCACATTATGACATACGGCAGCTCAGATTTTTACGATAACAACACTGGTATGACGAGTGTCAACTGTCAAAGTCAACTTCGGCACAGAATTACACTTTACGAAAAAGCGCGGGAAACTTCGTACTTGGTGGACGTGATTTCTTAGCTCTTTAAATTTTTTCAAAATATCTTTTTGGAAATATTTCTATCAGTGGAGTACTTGTATATATTTGTAGTTTAGTTAATATTTCATTATTTTTTCCTTTTCATTTTCATCATTTTGGTAAGTTTTTGTAAATACAATTCCTTAGTCCATAGTAGTTCAAAATGAATGAGCCGCCTGATCCGGGGGGCTTTGTCCCTCCGGCAGGCAGTTTTGTTACCATTTATTCAGAACCAAGCTTGTCTAAAGCTATGTCTGAGTCTGGTATGGACACAGATGGCTCTTCATCGTCCAGGCCGCTCAAACGAAGTCGTCGACTTCATATCTGCAAAGTCTGCAATAAAAGAAAGAGAAAACAAGGTCCTAACGAATCGTCGTCTGGATGCGGTTGTACAGATACTGACCTCTCGTTGTCAGTACAGTCGCAGCCAATAATTCAAAACACAAATAAAGTACTAGAAACACCAGAACTATCGACATCCAAAATTCCCGCGCAAATGGTGGGAAGGAATACGTATGACAAAAGCGATATTGCGCCCTTTATTATCCATGTGCAAAGAAATACCTCTGTGGAGAATGATCCTACCATTTTGCATCCGCTTGCTTTTGGCAGGTTTCTTAAACAATATAATTTTAAAAATATTGTTAATGGGAGCCTCAAGAGAATAGGGAGAAACAAAATATCTTTAGCTTTCACTACTTACACGGATGCTAACTCTTTTATTTGTAATGAAAACCTTTTGAAAAAAGATTTTAAGGCTTTTATTCCAACTTTTAATGTTACAAGAATGGGTATTGTGCGAGGAGTTCCTGCTGAATGGTCTCCGGAGGAAGTTATTGAGAATACTTCTGTTCCGATAGGGTGTGGACCCATTTTAAAAATTAGAAGATTAAATTTTAAATCATTTGAAAATGGTTCAGCAGTATGGAAACCCTCCCAAACAGTGGTTGTGACCTTTGATGGTCAAATTTTGCCTAAACGTATTTTTATGTGTTATAATGCTCTGCCAGTAGACCTATATATATACCCGACTATTCAATGTTTTAATTGTTGTCGGTTTGGCCACACTAAAACTCAATGCAGATCTAAACCTAGATGTTATAAGTGCGGGCAACTCCACTCTGGGGAAGGATGTGAAACAGAGGAAATAAATGCACAGTGCTGCTTATGTTTTGGAAATCACTATGCAATAAGCAAATTTTGTCCTGAATTTTCTCGACAAAAGCAAATTAAAACACATATGGCCCAGAGCTCAATTTCTTACATTGAGGCCTCCAAACTGCTGCCCCCAGTCACAAAATCTTATGCTGATGTTTTAACATCTTCAAAATCTCCAACTACTCAGTCATCTACCTTACATGATTCATCATCCAGCTATAAAAAAACGGTCTTCTTGTTCTCACCCTAGTTTAACCAAAGGATATGACAAACAAGCCCATAATGCTATAATTAGAGATTACTCCTTACCTGAACCATCAAATGGGTGTGCCCTTGGCCCCAGGAAAGATGAGACACAAAATGAAAATCAATTTAATATTAAAGAATTTATTACTGCATTATTTAACCTCTTTACTAAATTCAATATCTCACCGTCCCACGTTGCACCTTTACTTGATATTCCCTCTATTTCCGTCCTTAATGGACAACAACAACATTCTTCAATGGAACTGCCGCAGCATAATTAATAAAAAGTCTGACCTTATTCATCTTATTAATAAATACCAGCCCTTTGTAATTGCTTTATCTGAAACATGGTTAAAAAACAACTATGTTTTTAAAATACAAAGGTACATTACTGTTAGAGAAGACAGATCTGATGGGTATGGTGGTGTTGCCTTACTCATCAAAGATTCTGTTCCTTTCTCAACTATTTCTTTACCTTCTCATAGTGACCAAATCTCTATTGTAGCTGTAAGTGTACATAATACTTGTTTTGTCTCCCTTTATATTTCTCATCCTTCCTCTTCTTTACTTAATGAAATTAATTCCCTTCTTAGATTTCTTCCAAGACCGTTTTTACTTCTAGGTGATTTTAATTGTCACCATCAATGTTGGGGTAGCTCTGTTTCAAATTCATATGGTGAAGCATTACTTGACATATTAGACACAAACGACTTGTGCATTCTAAATACAGGGGCTCCTACTCGTCGCAATGACCCCAACCATACTAATCAAAGTGCAGTAGATCTTTCTATCTGCACCCCTAACTTCGCTTCCCTTCTTTCTTGGACTGCTCTTTCTTCTTCTTTTGGCAGTGATCATTTTCCTATTAAAATTTCCTATCCTTTCTTCCACAATAGTTCTTCATATTTCCCTAAAAAACCTTATTTAAAATACAAGCTTCCCCCCATCAAATGTAGCAATGACTGGGATGAGTTTAGAAATAAGGTAGACATGTTGCTTCCATCTCTTCCTGTTGTGACTGAGGGCAGTGAACGTACATGTGCTATGAATTTAGTACACATTATGACATCGGCTGCTGATGACATCTTTCCTCTTAAAAAGTCAGATACAGCTTCAACATGTAGGAAAATTCCTATGCCTCCCTGGTGGGACTCTGATTGCACTGAGGCTATTAAGAAACGGAAGAAAGCAGAGCAAGCATATAACCAAAACATGTCTCAGGAAAACTTTGCATATCTTTCCAACATTATTGCACAAACGCGAAAACTTTTCAAAAAGAAAAAGACTGAAGGCTGGCATAGCTTCTGTTCCAATATTTCCCCAAATACCCCTCCTTCAGTTGTTTGGAGTAACATCAGAAGATTTAGATCTGCCCTATCTGATATCTCTGGTCCTAGAATTCCTCAATCTTTGGCTTGTGACTTTCTGGATAAACTCGCTCCTCCATGGGTTCCTCATAATTTTCTTTTGTCTTCTATAACTGAAAATACAAATTCTGAAAATCATTCACCATTGAACTTGCCCTTTACTTTGAATGAATTGAAGGGAATTATTTTGAACACTGTTGATTCTGCTCCAGGTTACACGGCATTCCCTATTCATTTTTTTCCCATCTAAGCGATAAATTCCATACATATTTTTTAAATCTCATTAATTCCATTATGTTTACAGGAAACATACCTCGAGAATGGAAATGTCAAATTGTGTTGCCAATTCTTAAACCACAAAAAAACCCGTCTGATGTTTCGTCATATCGCCCCATAGTCTTATCATCGGTTTAATAAAATTAGCAGAACATTTAATTAAAAATCGTCTAGAGTGGTATATTGAAAGTAACGGATTACTAGCCGAGTCTCAGTATGGTTGTAGGAAAGGGAAAAGTACGATGGATTGTTTGAGTATACTATTATGTGATATCAGGTTGGCATTTTCTAATAATCGCTCAACTGTTGCTGTATTTTTAGACATTAAGGCCGCGTACGATAATGTTCTGCTATCAGTCCTGCAAAATAAGTTACATTCGCTACAGGTGCCAATAAATCTCATTAACTTCATTCTTAATATATTAAACGAACGGTCAATTATAATGTCGCCTGCAGATCCCCAGCAGCCATCGCGGGTTGTTTGGAGAGGTCTTCCGCAAGGCTCTGTTCTTAGCCCCTTACTGTACAATATTTATACTTTTGATTTGGCCTCTATTATCGATACTGATGTTAAGATATTACAATATGCAGATGACATACTTCTTTACTGTTCTTCTGATTCCGTTAACCATTCTTGTTCTGTTCTTAATTCCTCTTTACATTCTTTATGCTCATGGCTTCATGCCAATGGCTTAGAACTTCCCCATCTAAAAGTGCAGCTGTTTTATATACCCGTAGTAGAAATCCTTCTACTATAAACATAGTCTATAATAATATTCCCATTCCAGTCCAAAATAACTTCAAATACTTAGGTCTCATCTTAGACTCTAAACTCTCTGGAGCTGCTCACTGTGAGTATGTTGTAAATAAAGTGGAACGGCAATTAAATATGCTGAGATGTTTAGCAGGCGTGTGGTGGGGTGGCCACCCTTGTTCTCTAAAGCTTATTTATAATGCTCTGATCAAAAGTGTTTTTGATTATGGTACTTTTCTCTTAGAACCTGGTAATATAAATTCATTTCAAAAATTAGATCGTCTACAGTCAAAAGCGTTACGTATTGTATCAGGTGCAATGAAATCCAGTCCAATCAATGCATTGCAAGTAGAGTGTGGCGAAGCGCCACTGTATCTTAGAAGACAGTTTCTTTCCGACAGATATTTGTTCAGAATTTTACAATTTTCGAATCATCCTCTCATTCCGTTACTTGAGTCTCTTCAAACACATATAACTTCGTCTAATTACTGGTCTCATAAATCTCCTCCATGTCTCGTCAAAAGTTACCAAAAATTTCTATCTCTATCTGCTCCTACTCATAGCTCCAACAAGCTCCCTTTATTTACCAATTCTTATGATTCCTTAATTTTTTCCTCGAATATTATTTATAATTGTGTTGATAAACACTCGCCAAACGTAAATATTTCTTTTAACTCCTTTCTCAGTGATTTTGAGGGTTTCCATTTCCTGTACACCGATGCTTCAAAATTTTCTTCTTCTCAATGTGTTGGGATTGGTGTTTACCATTCCCAATACAATATAGTTCAAAAAGTAAAGCTTCCTCCGGAGTCATCAGTTTTTACAGGTGAATGCCTTGGAATACTAAAAGGTATTGAATACGTCTTAGCTCTTAACCTTAATAAAGCGATAATCTTCTCAGATTCCCTTAGTGCCCTTCAGGCCATTGCGAAATTTCCTTTTAAAAATAAAAACTTATTACCAATAATCTTCCAAATCAAAGAATTAGCATTTAAATGTTTTTCCAAGGGATTCTCAATACATTTCGCGTGGATCCCTGGCCATTCAGGAATCGTTGGCAACGATATTGCTGATAGACTTGCCAAGGAAGCGGTGCAATGTGGGGATTTGTTTCCCTATAAAAATTTCAGTGTAGATCTTTTATCTTTGCCGAAAATATTTCTTCGGGATTCGTGGAATGAGGTATGGTGTTCCAGTGCACAAATAAAGGGTCGTTATTACTTTTCAATTCAACCAGAAATCCTTACAAAACCTTGGTTCTGTAGAGCAAAGTTTAGCAAAGTGGAAACGTCTATACTGATCCGCTCTAGACTTGGTCACACTTGCTCGCCTGCTCACCTTGCAAGGCTTAAAATTTTAAATAGTTCTTTGTGTTCCTGCGGATCAGATGTCGGCGACTTAGATCACATTCTGTTCTCATGTACAAATTATGATCGTTCATCCTTTTCTAATTCACTCATTAATCTTCGTATTCCTTTTCCTTGTTCTATTTCCTCTCTTCTTAGTAGTAATGATATCACTGTATATAAATCTATAGCATTGTTTTTCATTAGTAATAAGATAAAGATTTAACTATTTTTATTAATATTTACATATTGTAAATACTTGTAATTTGTTATCCTTGTATTTAAATATATATATATATATATATATATATATATTTAAAGCTTCCTCTATTATATTTAATATACCAAGTTTAACTCTCCTGATAGTTCCTACACCTCTCCTTTATCCGTTAAAATCAAATAGTTTCCCTACCTTTATCTGTTGATACCAATATCCAAAAGTTCAACTCGCTTAACACTTGTTCAAATCATATACTTGACATTGGCTACATGTACAAGAAGTGCGGAGCCATAAAAGGAAAAAAAAAAAAAATTACACTTTACAGAAATTGTCCGCAATTTATGGGACAAACTGTCGAGAGAGGCATCAGGCGGCAGGAACGTATATCGCCTCAAATCTCGAAAAATTGTTTGTAATTATTTAAAGAAAATATAAATGAATTGGGCATTATGGCGTGGTTGGGATCTACTGTACTAAATACCTTTTGGAAACCCGTAGTTAACGTAGTGAGGTTAGTTTTATGTTAATAAGAAACAAATTTAATCATCATTTATTAAAAATGAGAATAACAGTAATATAATCACGTAATGTTAGTGAAACTTGTTATATTTGTAGTAACAAGTTTACTATTAGAATTATACTACCATTGACGTTTATTTCTTTCATATTTGTTTTGTAGAACGCGTTACCATGCTGATAAATCGAGACTTGTGAGAAGACACGGTTATGAAGAAAAAATTTGGAGTGGTGGGTTACTTCCCAGGTCTGAGGGGAAGCGATTACCTACGCCAGAGTACAGGTACAGTCTATAATGGACTGCATTATTTTATGTTATATATCTTTCTTCTTTGATTTCTTATTAGCAACAGTAATTATTTCAAAAAACGGTTTTTAGCATCAATAACATCGTAAAATCAAGTTGTTCATAATAGTATTAAACAGGGGGCCCAAACTGCGGCTCGCGAGCCACATGCGGCTCTTTGAAGGATTATTTGTGGCTCTCAATTAATGTACCCAAGTTCCCTTTTCAATTTTGTGTTATTATATTTTAGAAAAACATTATAGTTCCATATGTGTTTCAAAATGTCTTTTACTGACAACAAATATGAAAGACTATAGTGCAACATTGTAATTTTTAATATTTATATTCAATACACATATTTTGTACTTTTATTTATAAATTTTCATTAATATAATTTCTGTAAAAAAAAAATTATACTATTTTTGCATACCTTGTAAATACGTATTCAATTAGGGCTCGCGAAAAAATGGCTTGACTATCAAGGGGCTTGGCCACCCCTGTTTTAAACATTAAATTCTATGATTCAAATAATTAGTTTTTTGCAATATCTGTTAATCAACTAATATTGTATTTAAAAGTTTACTACACTCAATTTTGCACTCCCTGTAATTTTTTTGTGATTGTTTGAAGTAAATTCTTCATTATAGATTTGTGAAAAAATGACTGATATGCAATTTTAATTTTTCTATGCAATTTATACCATTGCAGGCCTGATAATCCATGGTCTGAACGTAAGGCGTTGTTTGGCCAGAATGATTATATTGACATCCTAGGTAAAGGTGATTTGCACCCAGTGAAGACTTTGTACAATGTACCTTCATGGATAAGAGGTGTTAGTGGACATGAATACCATGTGAGTATAAGACAATTATGCATTAACATAACCAAACTTTATTTAAAGTTATATATTTTTTAGTTTAGAAATATAAATTATGGATATTTTTTAATTAAGTATTATTCAGTACTGGTTATGTGTAATTTGTGTACTTCTGAATTTGACATATTTACAATGCTTTGATTGCTACTCTGCTTATGCATATTATAATGCATTATTCTTTGATCAGCCAATAAAATATATTTTTTTGTGTCAGATTATATCATTACATTCAGCAGTACCTTTAATATGCTATTCATTTTGAAGAATCACTATAAATTACAGACAATTCTATAGAATTGGCTAATTTCACTTGCCAGCCTCTACTATAAATAAAAATTAAAACTTATTGGACTATGAATGAAGAAAGAATTAGACATAATTAATGTTTTTGAACATCCAATAAAGATTTTGATATGCTCCAAGTATTGGTAAAGATTTTTTTTTAAATAACTGAATAAATTTATTTTTTAGATTTTACTAAGAAAAAAGAAAATGTGGGCTAAAACACCCACACCATCATTAAGACCGACGAAATGGAAGGAGATTGAAAAAAGATTATCATTTTTGTACAGAAAACTTAATAGAAAAACTAAGACGGGTCCATCTCCTGATTAAATTACTAATAATAAGGCAAATATTACTATTAGTGTTTAAATACTAGTCTTAAATAGATATTAGATAATAAAATATGATATAAAAATATTCATGTATTCTTTTTATGAGTTTATTCTTTGATTCAAGTTATAAAGATTTAATTCAAGTATAGGAAATTGTTGCCTATTTACATTTGAAAAATATTTTATCGTAATGTACAAAAATAGTTTTTGTACCTATGAATTTTAAAGACTATTATCATCAATTTTTTTTAAACAGTGTTTTTTCCTCTTTCGAAAATCCAGAGGTAAATAATCTTACTTCAAGATAATTAATGAATCTACTTTTTTGCATCAATGTTATTTGTTAGTATAGAAATAATTAAAATACTATTTATATTTTCATATTCTTTATTATTACTTCAAAAAGTATTGTGATCTATGTTAACTGAAGTTATTTTTGGTTGGTTTAACTATGGTATTTTATTTTGACTAGTTTGATGTATGAATATTTCTAATCAGTGAAGATAATTAAAATAACCACACTTCGAAGAGGTAGACATTCTGTATTAGCAAACCGTTTCTTTGGTTTTATAAACTATTTGAATATTAATTACATATTTCTAAATTGTGTTGTCTAGCAGTCCCCAGTCTTCTTTGATTAGATCTGCAGCTTTCTCAGCGATCATCACAACCGGAGCATGGGTATGAGATGCTGGGATTCGTGGTATTATTGATGCGTCTGCTATTCTAATACCTTGAACTCCATGGACTAGCAGCCTCGGAGACACTACGCCGGTTGGATCGTCTTGCGGCGCCATTTTGCACGTACCCACCTAAAGATTTAAATATTAATACATTTGAATTTTCTTTAGAATGAGGCAAAATTTTGCAAGTAAATTTTACATTTGGTTCACCTCCACTAAGTTCTACCGTGTGTATTTTGAAATTGATTTATTACTATAAATTAATAAAAAATATCTGAGCGCGTTAGTGGACACCAAAAATGTTGCAGAGTAGAATATAAAAATGCATCTAGTTTTTAAACTCAAATTGATTCATGATAATTGCACATAAGGATTTTTTTATTAAGTTAGATGGAAATTACAGTTTTGGTTTATTTTGAAAACCGAAGCGAGTTAGTGCCCTGCGTGCCCAGAGCATACCATGCCCATATTATGGGTACAATAACGTAAAGACTATATTACCACATAAAATAAAGTAGATGGAAACATATGTTTTGAAATAAGGAATATTCACATTTAAACACATGTAAAATTAATTTTAAAAATTATTCTGGTAAAAATCTCATCATGCTCATCGGAGAAGCATCAATCTCATTAGATACCTAACGATAAATAAATAAATATTTAGAATTAATTATCAGCTTCATTGATCCATCAATAGGTTCTTATAACACGATCATTATGTGTGATTTGTTATCCATACTCGTTCTATAAACCTAAATTAAAAAACTATATATATTGTTTAATATCAAATATCTTACTTGATGATCCAAGGTTATTGAAGTTTGCATTATAGCACATTCCCAGTACTCGTCTGAATCGAATATAAGATCTTCACAACCCGGGAACGAAGTGTTATGAAGTCGAGTATCAAAGCTCTGGAATGCCTTTGTACTAATTATTGCTTCTATCTGGAAAACGGTATAAACTTTCCAGGAATTAAAGATTAATTGAGGATAATGTGATGTAGATGATTTTGCATGACTTACCATACGTACTCCGTCAACCATAGCCCGTAAGTCATTTAGATCGTCGAAGTAGTTTGGATGTATCTTTGGATGGTCGTCGAAATTTGCAGAACGTAACATCAACCGACCAACGCTTCGTGGTCTAATCAGTACTGGGTTCATGGCAAAAGATTGTTGTTTTAATTTTGGTGTAAGTGACCCGTAGACCTGCGAATACCATTTATCGGTGATACCTGAAAACATGTTTATAGCAGATGTGGCCACCATTGCTTATTAACACCCATAACGATAGAGGAATCATGAATTAACTCAACAGTAGGTCTGAGGTCCGATGGCCATCTTAGTAAATATGGAAAAAATTGGAAAGCTATCTGGGATACCAGGAAATTCTGAAAGTTATTTTTCTAAGAGATTTCTGTCTCCTTTCGTACCGATAAACGTAATCACGCATGGAAAGCTGCTTGTAAAAGCCAGTTTTGTACTGTATGCATAATTATTAAAGACACATTCAACGTTTATTAAATAAGACACATCGTTTTTTTACATAACTGACAAATTAAGCAGATGCCTCGCTTGCGTATAAATAGTAGCAAATTTTATTACAAAGTACTGCTTGGCCTTGTACAACGCTCGTAATCACGAGACAAGATATTATATTGCCAAAAGTTAAACAATCTCCTTCCAACGGGAGCACAATAATACTTTCACTGGTATCAATAGATGAAGCGGTAATACCTACCCAGATCAACTTTGGTATAAAAGGTTACCCAGTTATAGTACCTACCTGGGTACCTAATTAAGTCTTATTTAAATTCCAGTAGGTTATATATTTAACACACCTAAAAGAGATCTCAAAATACCCAACAAGTCTCCAGCTAAGGAGCCAGCCCCCATTACTATTTCCATGTCTGGTCTAGTTTGGACAGGATCGTTGGAAATCTTAGTACGGTAGAAGGCAAGACCAGCTGCTCCACCAGGGAGTGTCAGTGGTCCTTTTCCTGATAAATAGGCTTTGCCTGACAGTGGTGACGCAGCTGTAACCTGGAACAGACCGACATGCGAAAATAAGTGTCAATTTTTTGTGGAATTCAAGTGTTTTAATGCAGATTACGGTGTACCCTGCGTATCTTCCTTTCTGTAAGATGTTTATTTTGCCTGTTTCAAAATTAACTTACATCGTTTATACACAGGCCAGATTCATTGACTAGAAAGGCGTTGCCTGAAAAAGTAACGTGGTCTTGAAGATTATATCCAATGGGAAGGTCTACAATGGGTTCTATATCCATATCCCGTAAATGGTCAACGGGACCGATTCCTGATAACATTAATAATTGCGCCGTTCCAATGGTGCCCGCTGCCATAACCACCTCTCGACGTGCTCGAACTCGTACCCTGCAAAAATAATATCAGATGTATGATTAAACGCATGCTGTTTGGTTTTTCTTAAAGCGTACTAGCAAATGTTTCATTTTATAGAAAGTGGGTCACTACAACCTTTAACTTCCACAATAGATATAGAAGGAGTTGTTGTTGTGGGACCGTAGTTCCTCGTAGTTCTTGAGATACCCACGATACAAGTTTTACCTAGTATGGTACTATATATACTACTACCAGACTGTTACTATATATACAAGACCATATGTGTGACTGTTGGGTGTATTTCTTTTTGAGTTTGTTAGGTACCTACTGCTGAAGAAAAGAATGGGAATATGTAAAAAGTGATGAGGGATACTTTGACTTGACAATATATCAAGATCCAGAACTTTTTAGAGTTGATGCAATTTGAGTGGATTCGGATTAAGGTTCTGTACCTGTTTATGGTGCAGTTTCGAGATGAAGAATGCGTTTTAACGGCTGAAAAGTTTTTCTTACCTTTTATTACTTTTTATAAATTCGACACCTGTCGCCTTTTTACTTTGAGAGTCGATTAGAATTTTCGTTACTGTACTGTGTTTGGATACTTTCAAATTTTCCCTAAAACGAACTGGTTCCAAAAACGCTTTTGAAGTACTGCATCTTCTCCCATTCCTCATAGTAGCTTGAGGTTTTGAGAAACCAATTACCTTTTCTCCATTCGGATCGTTCCACTCATAGCCCAGTTCTTCACCAGCTTTTCTAAATATTTTTTCTAGTGGAGATTTGAACGGAGCGTGTTCTATGTCTAAGTAACCACCTCTGCCGTGGTATGATGAGTTCTTTAAATGGTTTATTTTAATGTTTTCAGACTTTTTGAAATATGGCAACACATCGTCATAGCTCCATCCTTTGTTACCCATCCGTTCCCAGTCGTTGTAATCTTCAGGATGGCCACGTTGATATATTAAAAAGTTAAGTACACTGCTTCCTCCCAACACTTTTCCTCGAGGCAGAAAGCAAACTCGTCCTCTTAAATCTTTGCAAGCTCTAGGTTGCGGCTCGGAGTTATATCCCCAATTGAGTGGTGTTAAAGACAGCAATGGAGCAAGTATTGGAATGTCGGAGAAAAAGTTTTCATTTCCTCCAGCTTCTATAAGTAATATATTCCATTGCGACACTTCGGTCAGTCTATTCGCTAATACGCAACCGGCAGAACCGGCTCCTACGATTATAAAATCAAATTCTTCTTGAGCCTTTGGAGTGTAATCTGGTATGAAACCTTCTTTTGGGTTATATGGAATAGGACGTAATGCGTTAGTCCAATCATCTAATATCTTGTTTGGATTTAGAGCCCCTACGACCGTGGCCGTGGCACATAAAAAATAAAACATCCATCGCATTTTGTTTTCTTATTCTTCATGCCTGAAATTACAAATTAAATAAATATTTAGGTTTATCATACTTTGTTTTTTGAGTTGATTAGCAGAATATCAGTTTTATTTATCTTGACAGCTTTGTAGGCTACAAGTTATAAGACAGAAAGTTACTAGTCTAAATTATACTTACTATATCAATTTAGCCTCAGTAATTAAGTTAAAGTTAGGAAGTTTGTTGAGTTTGTAGAGATGTTGATGATGACAATACCTGACATTACAACGAAACTTCTCTAATAGCTTCTAGCAGTTTATTTATTTGGGCTAAGTATGTACCTACCTATAAACAATAATATAGGTACAACATGAGTAATCATTACAATAACATGCCCGAGCTACTGCTCGTATATGTCTATACAAGACTATATTTGGTACTGTATGAAAAGCAAATGCAAAAATAATGCAATGTATAATCACTGCTAATGCGTAAGAATACCATAGATTTGTGATTCATTAGGACTTGACTATTTTAGTTTACCTAGAACCCACTTTTATGTTTGGGGTATGGGTGGAAACAATGTTTAAAGTTGAATTTATTTTTCAACATTCCAAATAGATACAATAATGTTTCCAACAGAAATCACTGAGAATGAAGCTGCGAAATATAAATTCATTAAACTCCACGTACAAGTACCTAAGTTCAGTTCAATATTTATAATTTAAACTGTGTTATAAGTATCAGCTATATCTAATTTTTATATAAATAAACGATATGTACATACATACATTAAAAATCTAGTCAGCGATTGTACAATGACAAATATTATGTTATTGTTAAGTTGAATCAGAATGAGATTGACCGTCACCTAATATGCGAAGGATGTGATCATCAGTTGCGGCAACATAATGGATGACATCCGATCTACAAACTAGTACAACTAAGTGTAAATTTATTATCATTATAGTACAATAATTTTTTGTTTGCTCAATGGCATCTACTTTTCAAAAAATTTGATATTTGTAATATCTGGTGTTTTTTCATTGTAACCATAAGATTTGTGTGGAATTGTAACGGAAATTGCCTACTACTTAATATACGTTATTGTTATTCTGCTTAAATTGAACTGAAATCCACATAGTTTAAACTTTAAACCCTTTCATTTTGTCTGCAAGGTGTATTGAAAATGCTCTACATTCATCAGCTACGTATTAAATTGTGTGCTTAAGTTTTAAAATCACCAGGAAATCTTTGACCTAGCTCTCTGGTCTCACTTCATGTAGCAATGCGCAACGTATACTTTTTCTCGATTATATGGCTCTGAAATCTTTATAAATCTGTCATCTATCTGTACACAGTCAGGTCATAAGTATTGTCACACAGTAAAAACTTTTATTTTAGAATGCAGGCCACAAAAAAGTTTATTGAATTCGAATTTCAAATTGTTCATGAAAATAAAAATGTATACTTTTTAGAATTTTACTCATTTTTAAATATGGAGTGGACACTTAAAGAAGACCGTGTTGCAGTAATTGCGTTGCATCGTTGCGGTTACGCGCCAATTAAAATTTTTGACATACTGAAAAATTTGAATATAACCAAAAGATTCGTTTATCGTACCATCAAACGATACAATGAAGACTCTAGTGTAGATGACAGGTCAAGAAGTGGTCGCCCTCGGTTTGTTAGGACTCCAGCAGTGATAAAAGCTGTGAAGGCGCGAATTCAAAGAAATCCCAAACGTAAGCAGAAACTGTTGGCCCTTCAGATGGGGTTAAGCAGAACCACGGTGAAAAGGGTGTTAAATGAAGACTTAGGCCTTCGGGCATATCGAATAAAAACAGGACATCGTTTGAATGCTCGTCTAATGGACCTGAGACTGAAGAGATGCCGCGCTTTGTTGAAGCGGTACGCGGGAAAAAAATATCGGGAAATTCTTTTTTCAGATGAAAAAAATTTTACCGTAGAAGGGAGCTACAACAAACAAAATGATAAGGTGTACGCACACAGTAGTGAAGAAGCGAGCAACCGTATTCCGCGTGTCCAACGAGGTCATTTTCCATCCTCGCTCATGGTATGGTTGGGAGTTTCTTATTGGGGCTTAACAGAGGTACATTTTTGTGAGAAAGGTGTAAAAACGAATGCAGTTGTGTATCAAAATACAGTCCTGACGAACCTTGTGGAACCTGTTTCCCATACCATGTTCAATAACAGGCACTGGGTATTCCAACAAGATTCGGCGCCAGCTCATAGAGCGAAGAGCACACAAGACTGGCTGGCGGCGCGTGAAATTGACTTCATCCGGCACGAAGACTGGCCCTCCTCCAGTCCAGATTTGAATCCGTTAGATTACAAGATATGGCAACACTTGGAGGAAAAGGCGTGCTCGAAGCCTCATCCCAATTTGGAGTCACTCAAGACATCCTTGATTAAGGCAGCCGCCGATATTGACATGGACCTCGTTCGTGCTGCGATAGACAACTGGCCGCGCAGATTGAAGGCCTGTATATACCTGTATAGATTATAGTCTGGAATAGCATATAGGCTACCATAATAGCGGAAATATGTACGGTTCCCGTGGGATAGTATTGATTTTGTTTTAGACAGCATTTTATACCAGATAATGCACGGTTCCTACGGAATAAAAGGAACATGTAAGAGCTTAAAAGGTCTATGGATTTTATACCTTTTCTTCCAAAAATAAATACCAGGCGTAGCCGCGGGCAAAAGCTAGTTATATATATATGCTTTTATATTTCAGTGATAATCTTTTCAAATAATAAAAATTATGTTCCTCTATTTTTTTCTAAATATATTATGTGGAGATTAAAGGAGTCTACCCCATTTAAATATTAAAAGTGAGGAAAGTGGCGGGCATTGAATAGTTTCTGGGTCAAACATTTGACATTGGTTGTTAATAGACAAGTTTATGTTAAAATCGAGTCATTCACATACAGATGTTAATGCATTGAGTACACAAATGAATGCAAGTCAGTAGAACTTATGTCATCGTGTCGTAAATTAAATGTAGTTGCGAACTTAAGTGTTTGGCACCTGTACAATACGAATAGCTACTAGGAATTTTATTTTCTTTTTTCAAATTCCCGGGACATGAGAGGAATGCTGTTATTTTGTACACATACATAAATATACACTCACGCCTGTAATCCCCGACGGGGTAGGTGCAATCAGCACACCCACTTTTTGCCGAATTTATTTCGGGCTAGCCTATCGCCCTATTATTTGAAAAAAAAATAACCTTATTGCGTATTAAAATATCCGAAAAAGACAAAAAATCTTCTGTACTACTTATAACTTGAATGTTATAAGGTATTGCAGGCGAGGATAGACAAAAATTATAAAAGAAAATTTTAACAAATTGTCATGTTTATTAACTATTAAAATAGTTTAAAAACCTTTAATTAATTCAATTCAATAAGGCAACTTAACATACATTGAGCTGCTCTAATCTAAGGTAATTAAACTTAAATCGTATATATTATATGACCTATGATTATAACTATATGACCAAATATTGTTAATCGGTGTGAAAAGAGCAACGCTATAGTTTCTTGCCCGTTCTTCTCTAGCGAGACTGCATTCCGAACTGGCGGTAGAGTGAAAAAATTGACTGAATCTAAATGATGTATAACATTTTATGGATTCAATAAATATTTGATTTTGAATTTGATTTTTAATAGTTTAATAGTTAAACCATCAAAGTTGTTTTGCCAAAATCCCAACATATGTGAGTAGTTTTAAAACTGTATACACTGTCTCATCCCTACTGGGCACCGGACCTCCCCTACTTTCTAAAGCTAACAAACTCCTCACACCACACTTATGTCAAACTTGTATGGTGAGAATCAAGAACACTCTCACCCGATTACTCATAACCAATATTTACGAATCACACAAACATATGTTTTTTTGTGGGGATTGAACCCCAGCCTCACGTTTCACAACCGAGTGCACACCCGTTGCGCCACGGAGGCTGACGACGGGCTGATGTTTAATACACGCGTGAAGCGTGTTGATTATTATACAGATTGCTGATACCACACTGCTTCTTGACGATGGAACTCTGAATAAATACGTTCGTACTTCGTTCCATATTCTGCGTTTATCAAGATTTTATTCTTTATTTCGTATGCTGTTATTACCTTCAGACTGTTTTATTTATAGTTTATTTCAGAATATACGGACTGCATGATAATATAAAATACTTATAAATATTTCGTAACGGCACGGCGCGGCGCGGCAAGGCCTAGGGTTCGTTGTATATGCATGTAAAGTTTTATAAAGACCCTTGTACTTGAGAGATTGGCTCAATATAAACTGTAGAATAATAAAGATACATCATCGTCTCGTAAACTTTATAATCATTCGGTAATTATATTATAGTAGTAATTTTGTAATTGAGCCAAATTAGTTGAAGCTGTGTAGGATGACCCCTTATCGTGTTTACTGAGGTCTCGTTTTAATCTCGAATTAATATTTGTAACAGGCCTGGTTATTAATAGCACACTTATTAGGTTAGACCCTAAGGGAGCAATGTCAATGTGAAAGTCCAGTGACACCTCTCCACACTTTAGCCGCTCAAATGATGTTGCTTGTCACTTGTCACTTTTTCTAACGACTATATTGGGGAGCCCATTTACCTGAGTTGGCGTGCCACCAGCTGCCTATTTTATCCTTCTTGGTACCATTGGCCGGGCAGGTGCCATAGTACTCCCCATAGACCCAATTAACCAATCCACCAACATCTCACTTCAGTAGACCAGCATACATTTTATCCATCCATACAATAATCATACACCAACCGGGGTTTTCCTTGAGTACACTGGTATAGTGTATACAGGGATGACCGTCAGATGGAGTCACATCACAAGATTAGATTAAATTTGTCTAACGGGCCTCTACGTGTTGGATTCGGCGCCACGCACGCTTTCCAAAAGTCCGGGACTCTGTAGTCCAGACACATTGGTAAGAGAAACAATAATAATACCTACTAGCCCATTACTAGGCCTCCTCTACTAATGAGATGGGTTAGGTCTTAGTCCACCACGCCCGCCTAATGCGAGAATAGACTTCACAAAACTTCGAAATTCGTATAAGAATTCTCAGGTATGCAGGTTCCCTAACGATGTTTTCCTTTATTATTAACGCTAGCGATAATTAACAATGAACATATACGTAACTGTAAAAATGCCATTTAGACTGGTTTCGAACATACGGCTTTCGTCTCAACAGCCCGTACCACTACCACTAGGCTATCGTTGCTTTACTAACTAGGTACACAAATTGCATTGTGTTATTGAAGGGTCTGATAATGACATAAGCTACTTTCATCCCGGAAAATGCACGGTTCCTATAGGATTGACAGGCATGGCGAGGCTCTGGCTGTGAGTCTCGACATAGCCAAGGCGTTTGATAGGGTCTGGCATCGCTGTCTTCTCTCCAAGCTCCCGGCATACGGTCTGCCCGACAACCTGTGCAAGTGGATCTCCGGCTTTCTGCATGAGCGTAGAATACGTGTCCTCGTTGATGGACACGCTTCGCAGCTCATGTCAGTAAGTGCCGGAGTATAACAAGGCTCTGTGCTTTCGCCACCTTGTTTATTCTGCATATTAATGATATGTTGTTGCTTGGCAACATTCATTGCAATGCAGACGACAGCACGGTTCATGGGCGTTATTGCAGCAAGCCTCCTGGTTGCCGGGCGGATACTGAGAGGAGACGCGAGGATCTTGTCATTGAGCTCAACCAGGCCTTGGATCTCATATCATCATGGGGTACCAGGAATCGGGTTGAGTTTAATGCCAAGAAAACCCAGGTTTGCGCGTTTTCGTGCAAGAAATCCCCGTTTTCTCCCATCCCCGTTCTTCAGGGTGTTCCACTAGCAATGCGGAATGACCTTAGTGTCCTAGGTATGAATATCCGCTGCGATCTTAATCCAAGGAGTCACATCAAGGGCGTTATATACGCCACCTCCCGCAGGGTCGGAATCCTGAACTGGGTGCGGCGGTTTTTCACGCCCGGCCAGCTCTACCGCTTATATAAAGCGCAAGTGCGGCCGGGAATGGGATACTGCTCGAACCTCTGGGACGGTTCCGCAAAATACCTTCTCGATGCCTAGGATGGGTTGCAGCGGAGGGCCATCCGCATTGTGAATGATGCAGACGTGAGTATCAGCCTGGAGCCGCTACAGCTGCGTAGGGATATTTCCTTGCTTAGCGTGTTCTACCGTCTGTATCATGGCGAATGCTCTGAAGAATTGTTTGATCTTATGCCATGCTCTCCCTTCCATACCAGAACCACGGGTACTGGATTGCGGAGCCACAGCTTCGTGGTATCTACTACCCCGGCCCGAACCAAGAGGTTCGCAAACTCGTATTTTTGCCGCACTATGAAGCTGTGGAACAGTTTGCCAGTTACCGTGTTCCCTCCTTCCTATGATCCTGGGTCCTTTAGGCGTAGTGTGAAGAAGCTAAACATCAGGCTGGCATAATTGTGTTGAGTAGCGAGGGATAGACTGTCTCTTGCTACTTGATACTTTATCTGGACGGCACTGCGCTTACCATCAAGTGCAGTGTGGTCACTTTGCCGCGCCAGAATAAAAAAAAAAAAAGGTTCGCATAGCATAGAAAAATGTAATAGCTTATGATGACTCCATTGACATTTTCTTTCAAAATTAACTACCTCGCTGGCGTAGCCGCGGGCAATAACGTCATGTAAAAATCCATGTTTCCAATAAGCCTTACAAAAGAAGAAGTTATATGCTTTTGATGCAAATTGACTGAAATACTACGAAATCTATATGAAAGAGGTTGTTACCCCTTTAGTTCATTATTTGTCTCCACTCTCCATAGCAAAGCGGACAATTAATGTTTCCAAATCCTCCCTATATTTCTATTTGATTACTTTCGTTGTGGGATAAAAGACAGTTAAGCATTCCCAGAGACTCGCCGAGTTTTATTACTCGGTATCGAAAAAATGCGTGCCATCGTCGGTCCTGGCTAAACAGGAGTTACAATGGCGGCTGTGTGGGCGGGATAGTATCTGTACTAAATTGCGTTTTACTGTAACAAACGTCACATTACGTGTATGGCAATTATTGCTTATTAATTGTTTCATACAAGATCTCGATGGTGGATGCATAAAGATATATTGCAATATTTCAAGTGCGTTGTCCAACCCGGCCAACTTGTATAGATTGCAAAATGTTTGAATTTTATGGGTAATGACTCGGCATTCGACAAACAGGTTTAACTTGAAAAAAATTACAACGTTACTATTTATTAGTGACCGACAGAAGGTTCGGTTTCGGTACCAGTTTCGGTTTCAGCAGAAAACCTGCCGAACCTTCGGCCGCACCGAAACTGCATTCGTGAATTATCGCGCCTCGCTCGGTTGCCTTCCTGTTTCGGTCGGACACTACTATTTATACTTATATGCGTATGTAGAGATAATCTATTCAATTTTAAGTTGACACATATTTTTATGAGAATCTATTTTTTTGACAGATACAATAGCTGCTGGAAATTGAATGTACCTACATAATTTGTAAACTGATCACGATTTTTACATACTTTTTACATGACGTTATTTCGTAGGGACTAATAATATGTCGCCTTGGGGCTAATTTCGAGTCAGACGTGATTTTGAAACCTTTGCAACTCGAATTTAATTTTTTTTTTTTTTTTAGTGCCTCGATAGGCAGACGAGCAGACGGGCCACCTGATGGTAAGTAGTCACCGCCGCCCATAGACTTCTGCAATACCAGGGCACAGCAAAGCCGCTGCCTACCGTTAATTTAATTTAAAGTAAAGAACCGGAGTAAAAACATATTATTATGTTCGTTGGTAAAAACACACTAATTACAATCGTACCAAGTATTGCAATATTAATTGTTAACAGTAAGTTTGTATGTACATATTCCTGCACGTGAAGTGTTTCTTACAGTAATTTACAGTTTTGACTAATTCGGATGTTTAAATAAATTAAGCTTCCTATGCTGATAGGATCGCCTTCTATGACATCATAACGAACGATAATAAGCTTGGCCAAATGTTGATGTACTGGTTACACCTCTGCCTACCCTTTCGGGGATTACAGCCACGAATGCGTATGCGGCCACGACCGAATAACTTGGGCAAATTTATACTGGTGACTCCAGCATTAGAACAAGATTCCACCGACTGACTGAAGAAAAGAAAGAAATAATAAAGAAATGGTTTTATTCTACGTATGTTTATTCGTTATATAGATTGACAAGTTTAATAAACTAAAATTAGGCATTGAGGCTCCACTTAATAACTAATATTAATGAACTTAAAAAAAAAACCTGGTAAACCCACGCCACGGTTACCACCTATCCTGTCAGTGAGACGAGTAGCAAGACCGGTAGGTAGATTAGGTATTCTTAAACCTGGTCGTTTTGCCTAGCCGCAACTGTAGTGGATATTAGATGTTTGTTATTTTGAATAACACCCAATAGTCACATACATATTCCTGACCCCACACTGAGATACTAGTCTTGTATCGTGGACATCTGGAATTACGAGAGACTTTCGGTGTCGAACCAGACCCGAAACCAATATTTGTGGATCACATAATTTCACATAAACATTTGTCTCGCAGCGATAGCCTAGTTGGTTGAGGTACGGACTATCAAGACGAAAGTCGTAGGTTCGAAACCCAAGTGGCATACACCTCTGACTTTTCGAAAGTTATGTGTGTATTAAAAATGTTAATTATCGCTTGCTTTAACGGTGAAGGAAAACATCGTGAGGAAACCTGCAAATCTGAGAGTTTTTCGAAGGTATGAGAAGTCTGCCAACCCGCATTAGGCCAGCGTGGTGGACTAAGGCCCAACCCCTCTCATTAGTAGAGGAGGCCCGTGCCCAGCAGTGGGACAATGTTTAATACAGAGCTAGTATTATTATTTGTCTCGCTGCGGGGCTCCAACGCGCAGCTTCTCGTTTCGCAGCTGGCGACTCATCCACTGAGCCACGGAGGCTGTCAGATGAGTATTTTAAGCTGGGTTAACTTTTGTTCTTCAATTTCTTTATACCGGATACCACGTGGACTGGCCGCGCACCACCCAGGATTGCCTAGTAATCGTCATAGTTGGCAATTTGTTTGATATAGTGTTTAATATTTTAAAAAATATTACTTTGAATACATGAGGTCCATTAGTAAATACGTTCTCCAATGTCATGTTATATATTAATAATAACGTACCAGAGTAGAGTCTGCTGTCTGTTTGTTGTTTATTCACTTCACACAAACTCTCTGAACGGATAGTAGTAGAGGCTCGGATGTCAGTTACTTTGAACCCACATCACGTAAAAACAACTGAACGGCGTTCGATGTACATTTCAATATTATGTTAATAGACACTCCAGAAAAGATATCTTCTTCTAATATATAAAATTCTCGTGTCACAGTTTTCGTTGCCATACTCCTCCGAAACGGCTTGACCGATTTTGATGAAATTTTTTGTGCTTATCCGGTATCTATGAGAATCGGCCAACATCTATTTTTCATCCCCTAAATGTTAGGGGTAGTCCACCCCTAAATTTTTATTTTATTTTTTAGACAAAATTTTTAATTTCAAATTTTTTATGATACAACATACAAAAATACATACAATCCTCAATTTTCACCCTTCTACGATCAACCCTTATTTTTTAATAGCCATTTTAGTAATTTAATCATTTTTCCTCTCCGGTCGAAAACTGATCAATCGTCATTTAATTAGTTATCCCCGATTATTTATATGGCAAAACAACGTTTGCCGGGTCAGCTAGTATATTATAAAAACATGTTGTTCTAGTATAAGATTTGGTTTAGGTAAAAGAATGTCAATGTGAATATAACGCTTTCCTCACGACAACAAAAAAAGGGCTGGAGTCACGACCAAAATATATATTTTTTATGGATACCTACTAATACTAATTAAATAGTCTCTGCTGTGTGTTAATTTGAACGCGCATCACGTAGAGATAAATCAGAAAAAAAAGAAACAAAAAAACAAACAGAAAAAAAACAGAAATTGAAAAAAAAAGAAAACAAACAGAAACAGATTGTTACTAGTTAATTAATCATAAGAATTACAACGTTGTTAAATATCTAAAAAAATGATCGTTTCTTTAGCTTTTTAATTCTTTTCCTCTGGTTCTTAAACCCACATATAGTTGACTCTTGATAATTCAAACAGCTCTATGATTCGTAGTAATTGTTCGAAGCAAAACTCTCGATGAATCAAATAAATTCGATGGTTTTTGGTACACTCGGTAATTCGAAATTCTTTCACGCAAACACTCTACAAATCGAAATATGGACATGTTGAAAGTTGGATATACACAAACGATCATTTAGGCTTATGGGATTTGCAGTTTTTTAATGATGCAAATATTAACTTTAAATTTATTGTCACTTTTTAACATAACTACCATAAAATGTAATGGTAATAGCTTACCATAACAATATTTTTTAAACATACACACTCACTACACTGATTAGAAATCACTGAAATCATTTACTGTATACGTAATATTATTATCCACGAAATACCATTTGTGTTATTATATTCTCATTATTTGTTTAATAAATACACACGGCATGTATAACGCACCAATACGCACACGCGTGGGGTATCATAGAACCGAGAGCACCTGTACACGCATTATAAATAAGCTCCTGCCGGTACTAGGCCTTGTCCCTGAATCATATTATTGTACACTCCGAGATACTTATTTTGTATGTTTGTCTATGCACGAGTCGGTCATTATTGCAGTGAATTTGCAAATCCATTCACATACAATATAATAATACAGTACAGAAAAAAAAATGGCGTGATAAAAATAAAATTCTTCACTTTCATGAAGATGTATTATTGATATTGTAATTTAACCTTTTAAGTTCAAAATATTGTTCTTACTATTTTACTTGTTAAGTAGTTTTTTATTTGTTTATCTATTTATTTGTTTTGGCATTATTTGTAATTAAAGAATATATAATCAATACAAACAAGAGGTTTAATTACGGAATAAATTAGACTTGTGCACGCAATTCATGTTAACTTATGCTAATAGTTCTGGGCTCTATACATAGGTAGATGTGAGTATAATCGGATGCGTGTGTGACACGGGCGTAGCCAGGGGGAGGGTTTTGGGGGTCCGACCGCCCCCCCCTCCCGAATTATCCAAAATATTACATTTATATTATAGAAATAAGGAAAGGCGAGGAGCATAAATGATTACTTAATAAATACTATAAATATTTTGAATTAAAATATTTACAAACCGCCGCCGATACATAAACCTGGCTACGCCCGTGGTGTGTGATGTACTGAAAGTACTCCTTCCACAGTGCATTCCTTACAAGGGATTACTTCAATGACAAAGCAATAGCTTTCACATGAAAGTCCACGGGTAAAAGCTAAAAACTCGAAACGTTCAAATCATAGTCAGTTAGAATTTACTTAAACATAAAATCGGTACACGCTAGTTTATCTGCATGAACATATTGTCACGACGCGTGCACATAATCTGTGGAACACATTATATTATCCATCATCAATATTCCGGGATTTAATTCCGGGAATTATGTCGTATGCTATGGGAGGGCCCGGACCCCCTGAACCTCCCCTTATATAGGCCCATGGATTACTTTTGGTTGTGTACCTATTTCAGATTCAGCAAATTGACTTTGGTAGGTGCAAATGTTAAAAGGATATGGCTGTCCATATCCTTATTAAAATATATAATTTAGGAAAATACACAGTATAGTATTATAATATATACTTCTGTGTATTTTCATTTGTGTATTATTTTGGTCTTTATTTTTATCTTTTGTAATAAGATAATAAAATATAGAATTTATGCCTGTTTATAAGATTTACTCGCACATCAATATACCGTTTAAGAAACGCTATATATCGTTTGTTCGTTGGAAGTGGTAGAGTCACGCTGTAGACATATTTGTCTACAGCATGGATGGGCCGGCTCGACCGGGGTAGTACCACTGTTTCACAGAAAACCAACGTAAAGTGACAGTTTACTGTCGCGTTTCGTATGGTAAGTGAGATATCCGGAGGCCCAGATTCCCCCTTCCCTTCCCTTATCCCTATTACTGTCCTTCAAGGCCGACAGCGCATACATGATACTTTCGGTGTTGTGGATGTTCATGAGCGGTGGAGATCACTTAACATCAGGTGACCCACTGGCTCGTTTGTCGGAATATACTATAATTTTTTTTTTATAGACCGTTGTCATGCACCCACAAAAACTGTGCGCAATTTATTGTACAACATTTAAAGCGATATGTATGTCACAATATAGAGCCTACGTAGTAAATTAAATTATCATCAATCAACTGGACAAGGTCACTGAGCGGATGTAGTTTAAAAATGGATTCCGTCTGAGAGTTGAAGTAAGGCGTCGAAAAGTTTACTCCCGTAACAGTATCCTTAGTAAGGATACTGTTACGGTAAACTTTTTTGACGAACGCCCTACTTAAACACGGAGAATTTAAATTGCCGTTGATTCAAGTTTTTATTATTTGTGGCGCTGTGTAATTTTTCAAAAGCCTTTTTTGAATGGGCACGTGCGGCTTTGTTAGAAAATAAATCACGTTATGGTAACTTACAAAAAATGTTCAACGTGAGAATGGAACCTTGAACCTCTTTGTTCACTATACATGTCTGTTGCAATTAGGGGAGATAGTAAAATTGATACTTATCACAGCAATCTATTGCGGCACCAAACATTTATAAAAACTGTATTAGAAAAAAAAGTATTTCATTAATTGGTCCAAGTTCACGTCACTGAACATAAAAAAATACTACGAGAATACAGTAGAAAGAAATCTTTGATTATAATTAATAATAGGTACATACCTAACTTTCAATCAACGTTTCTTTCTTCCTTAAGTGTTCCTAACGAAGAATATTTTTGCCTATTTTAATTCTCATATTATTGTATTACCACAAAGAAAAAAAGATTAGTATCAAATGCTGATTTATGATAAACACATTACATTCTACAATTTTATCACAGCTGTCAATCGAAAACAAAGCTCAATAAACAGACTTAAGGCGATTCGTCGCGAAAATCGTAAATATTAGGTCGAGATCCAAGAAATTCCTAATAAGTCTGCTGATCCAATCACTATATAAAACAGGCAGTCATGGGGTCTACCGACAGAAGTGAAAACTTTGGAATGATTGTGTTCTTTTTTGAAACAGCGTCCATAAAATAGTAACTTTTTTGTTAATGATTGCTAGTCAATAATTATAGAACTTCATGGGCGTGCTTATGTCAAGAGTAAAATAATCCGAACGTGACAGTCACGCTAGCTCAGTGGTTTTTCCTTTGGTTGCCTACTATAAGGTTTTTCCCCATCCCAAAAGTCCCCAAAGTGCCTAAAGAAGTTTCCATTTAAAATATATGTAGAATATTACTTTATCACCAAACTTTCTGCCTCTTTAGAATTTCTATACGTGTTTTTAAATAATGTATAAAAATCCTTAAAAGTAAATGTCACCTATGTTTAATGCAAAATGTTTGATAATGTACTTAAGCATATTCACATGTATTTTTAATCAAAAGAAGCGTTATGGCATCCTTATAAAACGGGACTAGCCATATTTTTTACTTTGGTTACAAAAAAAGCCCCAAAAAACGCTGTACCTCGGGCGTACAAAACGTCCGCGTTATCCGGTTTGTATGGGGTTATAAATGTTCATCATCAAGGTCATTGGGGTGGTGTATAGCCTTAATTCTGAGGAATAATCACTAAAATCGCAGGATAATATGAGCATTAAGTCTATACAACAATTATTATTTTACTCTGCTGAAGTAGGCTCATCACATACTATCCGCCTGCTCGTGAAATGAGTGACAGAGTCAGCAACTAACCGCTTCGTCGTGGGTTTCTGAGCGAAAGATACATGAATTGTAAACAAATATGGAGTTTTGCGAGTTTTCGCGATGAATTAATAACAAGTTCGTGCGACTTATTTATAAACTACTAGTTGTTGCTCGCGGCTCCGCCCGCGTTGAGGTCATGTTTGGGAGAAAAAGTATACAATACAAAATACCAATATTCATGCGTTTAACTTAAAAATGACGGATTTTCATACAAACTTTCATTCCCTATTTTACCCCCGTAGGGGCGGAATTTCCAAAAATCCTGAAAAATATATTTTTTATTTTTAACTAAAATGCCAAATACTAATTTTCATGAATTTAACTTCAAAAATGACGGATTTTCATACAAACTTTCATCCCCTATTTTACCCCCTTAGGGGTGGTATTTCCAAAAACCCTTCCTTAGTGGATGCCTACGTGATAAAAGGTACCTACTGTCAAAATTTCAAGTCTCTAACCCCAGCCGTTTAGGCTGTGCGTTGATCGATCAGTCAGTCAGTCAGTCAGTCAGTCAGTCAGTTTCTTCTTTTATATATACAGATCTATCTATCAACACCGCAAATGAAGATAATTTTCTATAAAATTATATTTGGTTTTATCTACCTTCAATAAAGAACGAACATACTTCTACTACTCCTAGCCCTGTATTATTTTCATTTATTATTAATATCCTATATTATTTTCATTGTTGCACTGCTATTACTACTACTAGTGAGAGGGGTTAGGCCTTAATCAACCACGCTGACCAAATGCGGGTTGGTAGACTTCACATACCTTCGAAATTTTTATGAGAATTCTCAGGTATGCAGGTTTCCTCACGATGTTTTCCTTCACCGTTAAAGCAAGTAATAATGAACATTTAACGTACACGTAACTCTAGAGGCGTCAGAGGTGCCATTTGGGTTTCAAACATACCACTTCCGTCTTGACAGTCCGTACCGCAACAAACTAGGCTATCGCTGCTTACATTACATACGACATACAATTTATAGGATTCGATATTATCAATATATGATATTTGACCAGTCTGTAAAGGTAAGTCTGTGGAAACTGTGTCATGTGGACCCTTCGCTACTGTTATAGCATGACTCGTCAACCAGTCGCCTCAAATTAATTTATTAAGTTATGCAATGTTTTCGAGGCAAGGTGCGCTGTTCATATGTTATCTGTATAAGAGTTAGGTTTATTAATTAAGACTTACGAATACACAATACTACTGGCTATGACATATGAATAAGCTATTTCCGTTAAATTATTTATAATAAAATGTATACTGGAATGGATAATATTAATCAGCGTGTATGTATGGGTGTTTGTGGTGTGAATAAACCGTATGTAATTCCTGGTACAGCCTAAATACGATTTGGTTTGTGACATCTGTATCATGGGTATTAAGAATTACGGAGGACTACGGATACTTAGATCCGAAGCAAATATCTGTCTCTCACACAAACATTTGTCTCGGTGCGGGAGTCGAACCCACGGCCTCTCGTTTTACAGCTGGCTATTCGCCCGCGCCATGGAGGCTGTCAATCATTATGTAAATATATAATAATAGTTCATTACATAATCCTACTAATATTATAAATGCGAATGTTTGGATGGATGGATGTTTGTTACTCAATCACGCTACAACGGCTGGACGGATCTGGTTGAAATTTGGCTCAGAGATAGATTATGGTCTGGAATAGCACATAGGCTACTTTTTATCTCGGAAAAATGTACAGTAGCCGTGGGATAGTTTAGTTTTTCACAGAGCAATGGATTGACATGATTTTTTACATAGTGACAGTTTAGGGATCAGAAAATGACATAGGCTATTTTTATCCCGGAAAAAGGCACGCTTCCTTGGGATAGCAAAATATAGAAAGGTGTAATAGCTTAAGATGCCTCCATGGATTGTATACATTTTCTTCCAAATATAACATCCACGCGGGCGGAGCCGCGAGCAACATCTAGTGATTCTATAAGAACACATACTACATAATCTAAAATACTATGACATCAAATTACATACCTACATTCGAATTTAATTAATTGATGCAACTTTTTTTTGGTTGGTAGAGTAGAATAAATTTATTTCAAAATATAACCTTGTCTGAGATCTGGACACGCGGGTCAAGGCGACAAAACATTTATTATATGATAATATCTTCAGAATGAACGTAAATATGAATATAAATAATAAAAATGTCACATGGTCTGTTTCGGCCGCCGAACACAGTACCTAATAAATACTCTAAGACAGTAATGGATCAGCTGGAGTTTCGAAAACGTGAATGAATAAAAAAATATAATTCATTTGTATCTCTACATTTTTTATACATACTCGTATATGTTATATGCTATATTATATAGCACATGTATTTGCGTCTGTATCCTGGAAGGGTTAGGCTGAGGTGCAACTACCAATCACGGTTTCCCAAGCTTTTTCTGTCTCATGACAAGATATCTGGCCACTATTGTCCCATCCCAGGTCATAAGTCAAGTGGGATTTTTCTGATCGAAATGCTAAATATAAATTGCGATTGCTCGTCGCAGGATGTGACGCCAGGATATCAATGGTTTCGCAACCAACGTGCCATAAGGCCATTTATACGCACTACTTCGCAATAATATATAATTACACACACATACATTCACGCCTGTAATCCCTGAAGGGGTAGCCAGAGGTGTAACCAGTACACCAGAACTTCGATCCCATAATGTGATAGGGCTCGAGCCTATCGCCATACCGGGCACAGATTTCAGACTTCGGACTAATACTGAAGAATTTCTAGATAGAAAAACCCAATATCACTTTACCTGACCCGGGGATCAAACCCGAGACCTCAGCACAGTACACAGCAGTCGTAACGCATGCGCAATTACAACTGTGCCACCGAGGTCAACTTGTATGATAACGCAGCAAAGTCTATGCTGTTTGTCTGTTAGTTTGTTAGTGCAATACGTAAAAATAGCTGTACGTATTCGGTGCATGTTTTATCTATTATATGTTAAGCGAAACTGGAGGAAATATAATATATGCTATATAGAAGTGCGATTACAGAGAAAGACTTTCATGTGAGCAAAGCCGTGAACAAAGCTTCTTTATTGTAAACTAGCTGTTGCCCGCGGCTTCGCCCACGTGGTAATTATTTTTGAAAGAAAACGTATAAAATCCATGGAGTCATCTTAAGCTATTACATCTTTCTATCTGTATTTTGTCATACCATAGGAACCTTACATTTTTCCAGGATAAAAGTACCTACCTTATGTCATTCTGTGACCCCTGAACTACCACTATGCAAAAAACATGTCGATCCCTTGCTCTGTGAAAAACAAAAAACTATACCGCGGGAGCGTATCTTAAAAATATCTTTCGATTATTTATTTTTTTTCTTTTATACAAACCTTTTCCTGGCAAAAACGAAAACAAAATATAAAGAATTATCCAATTTGGTGCAGTCGTTCGGAAGTTACGTGCGTACATACGTTTCACCGATTCATTTTTATTTATATACGAGAATCTAGATAAGTATCATTCGGATGAGGGTTTTTGAGACAAAACATAAAAAAACTTCGAATAAAGCTATCGCGAGGTTATTGTTATAATATCGCCAACTTAAATAGTTATTTACACAGCCTCCGTGGCGCAGTAGGCGGCTAGCCGGCTGTGAAACGGGAGGCCGTGGGTTCGATTTCCACACCTGTCTGTCACACAAATGTTTGTGACCGATAATTGTGTCCGGAGTTTGGGTGTTGTGAGACCTAAAGTCTCTCGTAGTCCCTGATACCCATGGCACAAGACTCGTATCTTAGTGTGGGATCGGGGCTATGTATGTTACTGATGTGTTATTTATTTGAATCATTAAGTAACTGAAAAGAATAAAGAAAATATAAATAAAGTTCACGTCGGTTTCAGATATTTTATCTGTATTTTCACAAACTCGTGAATCCACTTTGATTGATTGGACACTGACTGGATGAAATAATTTGAAACAAGCTCTGGCTTTTGATGTGCCTACATTTTCTATTCCAATTAAATATGCATTATTTGAACGATATTTGCCGTAAACAATAATAATTTGGGAATGTATCGAATGAAAAGCCAACCATTATTAATTTCCATATAATGTTTACAAATATAACTTTTACACTAAAAAGTAAAGATAGCGTAGAAATAATTCAATCGATTTATTTAACCTACGTTGTTAAAGCTCGATGGTAATTATATAAGTTGATATTACAACCGTTCAAACAGTTTCAAGAATTTATCTAGACAAGTGCAGAATTATCTAAATAACACATATCTACCAAACATGCATATTGCATTATTTACAAGTTGCAATTTATAATACGAAGTTGGTCGTTGTTAATGTTTAATATAATTAATGATGATGTTATAGATAGATAAACAGATAGACAACTCTTTATTGCACACCATTACAAAAAGAATATTACAAAAAGAAACCTTAAAGCTAAATAAAGTAAGTTACAATAGGCGCGGGCGGTCTTAAAGCTAAAAGCGATTTCTTCCAGACAATTATAATTAATTACTAACATCAACAAATATTCAATAATTTTTCGATTTTGAATATTTTACGTGATAATTATACTTATAAATACAAATTATCAGAAATCAGAAAATTTACGGGATAAACTGTAATACTGTTCGTCATTACTTTAAACAATATGTGCTATTTGATTTTTTATAATACTTTGAATTTACATAAACTACAACTCAAACATAAAAATGTGTATATCTAATACATTAATTTGTGTTTTACCCTAACCGTTGTCTAACTATTGTACCTCTAGGAGGACCCGGATATAAATTCATTTTTCACATTAATTGTACATACATACACCCATATACACTCAAGCCTGTAATCCCCAAAGGGCAGGCAGAGGTGTATCCAGTACACCAACTTTTCGCCGAATTTATTACGGCCCCATAATGTGATAGAAGGCGAGCTCATCCCCAAATCGGGCACATTCCAGACTCCGGGCTGATACTGAGTATTTTTAAATTGAAAAACCCAATATAACTTTACTCGACCCGGGGATCGAACCCGAGAGCACAGCATTCGTAACGCATGCGCAATTACAACTGCGCCACCAAGGCAGTCATTAATTACATTAATGGTATGATAAAATCTTTACATTATATACATAGTGCTAAGTAAACATTTCCCTTAAGGGTTGCCGCACACTGATAATCATATCAATATTGTTTGATTATTTTTAATACCTATGTGTAATATTATTGTATGAACGAAATTTTTATGAAAACATCGGTTTTGATTTTGCTGTATCGTTTGTAATAATGTGATTTCAAAAGTAGAGTATAAAATATTAAAACGAGATATTTCTATCTGCAGGTCGATATTCTATAAAAGAATCTAAAGTCTAGACACAGTTTGTACGAATTGTACATGGCTAAAGGTTTTACCACATAACAATCTAATGATATAAAGGTACATATGGGTACCACTATAAGGCATAACAAAACTGCCTCAACTGCACTAACGTCTAGAGGTGGGTCGTTGACAGTTTTTGCGTTAAAGAAATGAAACCCTTTCCTATATACGGTCAACTGGTTGAAAAACCAGTTGACGATTTTAACTGGTTTGCAGAAATGTCCACAGATCTATACGTTAATGGCCCGTTTTGTTCGCGTCTGTCGTTGATTCAACGACGTTGAATGAAACAGGTTGATAAATTCAACTAGTTTTGCGGTAAAGAGAAAACAATTGACTCGTTAAGAGTAGAAAAACAGTTTAAAAAAACGATTCAACGCCCACTCCTACTAACGTGTCGCCTCAAATTGGTAAATTCGCAGTCGTATATCACCCCCACTAAAATCTTAGAGGAATGTCCAAAAACAACTTCATGCGCTCCCCGATGTCGGTGACGGAGCGCTCGTCCGGCTGTTAGCTGTCGTCGACGGTGGTGTCGTCGTCGGCGTCGTCCTCATCTAGCGGCTGGCTGGTGAGCGCGGCCCACAGCGGCGAGCGAGCGCCGAGCTGCGCCGAGCCCCGCCGCTAGCTGTCCCGCGCGCACATCGTCGCGGCCGCCGCTGTGCCCACTGCTCCCACGGCACCAAACAGTATCGCGCCTACCTCACGATCTGGTGTTATTTCCACCTGTTGCAAATACAATGTTATAAGGTGTCTGCAATTTAAAATTTCCGAACACACCGTGATACAGCGACTTCACAAGCCCAAGAATTTTTTTAGTGCCTCGATAGGCAGACGAGCAATCGGGCCACTTGATGGTAAGTAGTCTCCGCCGCCCATAGACTTCTGCAATGCCAGGGCACTGCAAAGCCGCTGCCTACCGTTAAATGCGCCCGCGACGCGACCGTACGCGCCCTGCTTATTTAAATGATGATTATTGTATGAGTTAATGAAAATCAGTGTATAATTTGTGTGGACTAGGGTTCTTTCGATACCTCTAGTATAACGATACCTAGTCATATAACTAGTACTCAAATCAATTTACGATAGTACTCATTTGAGGACTACAAAAGTATCGATACTTACTCATATCGATACTTTTTGCAAATACCTTTATGTGTACTATCCTTTTATACTAGGTAAATATATTTTAGCCGTTTCGAAAGTGATTTATATACCATATAAGAATCTTGTCTATTGTATTTTGTTTTTTGTGATTTATATATATAGACATTATTTTGTCTCTACATGACCCACATGTAGGCTGGTAGAGAAGCCTATGTCACTTAGTCCGCCTTTACACATTTTGTGTGTATGAAGATTTAAATAAACAAATATAGGTATGCCTTGGACAGAAATGACCCGTGTATAATAGGGTGTTTGACTGGTGTAACCAAAAAATATAAAACTGCACTAGGAGAAAGGATAGTGGGCAAACATATTTATTAAATACATTTTTTTATTTTAAATGTATTATAAACATTTTATATTCGTCATTAAAATTTAGAATTTTTAATCTGTATCACTCGGTGCCAAAAACGTAGCAATACCGGCCGCCATCACTCGTGACGACATCGCACATAAACATTGCATCCTACGACAAATAAAATTGTAAGGAAGAACATATTTTTCCATGTGTAAACGTGTTAATTTCGTCTTCAAGTCTTCTATAAGAATGGAAGAAGGCATTACAAGGGCTGATAGTCGAAATCTGCCACTTCTTTCTTAAAACTTTTGATTTTGGCAAATGGATGAACAATTTATCGGGATTTAGTGTCGAGTTTTTACACAAAGGCATTGAACAATATTTATATGCTGGCTCATTCATTTTTGTGGAAAAACTAACAGATAAATGCGAATAATATGTTATGTTGTTAGGTGTCACGAATGTTTGTATATGTGCGATGACGTCACATACAGATAATGTCACGTGACAACGCGTTTTAGCGCGAAACTATATATGAAAAAATTAAATCACGGATTTTATATAAATTGAGTATATTTCAATAATAAAAATATTACGGGAGCTATAAGTGAAGAGTCCTCTATCGATGTCCATCAATTTTCAAAAATTGTCAAATACCCTTGCATTGACTTTCCAGCTCTTCTGCTTTCGATATTCAATTAGTGTACTAAATAACACTTAAAAACTATCAGAAAAGGGCCGTGAAACGAGAGGCTACTGGATTGATTATAGAAAAGAGACTATATTTGGTATATTTTTTTGATGTGGGTGTTATGTGGCTAAAAAATCTCTTAAAGTTCTTGATATCTGCGATACGAATATAGAATATAAGCGTATCTTACAGTGCGATCAGAACCTTTTGTGTGATTGATGTGATGATAATAAAGAAAAAAAACTAACAATAATTAGGCTAAAACAGGGTGTAAAACCCACCATAGTGGCACACGCAAGTGTGTCGCGTTCCTGGATCAGCCAATGTACATCCTGTTTTTGTCGGTACTCTATACTCTAATTGAACGGCACTGCGCTTACCATCAGGTGCAGTGTGGTCACTTTGCCGTGCCTGGATAAAAGAAGAAGATAAATTACTTGTGATAGCGTTGTTTGTTCAGGGTCGGAACGTTCCTCTAGTACGGTGTCGAGCTCGAGGATCGGGGGCGCTCGAGGCGACCGCACCAGACTCACGGCGCGGGGTTTGGTCTTCACCGGTGATAACCGCACCACAGACAACTCGCCGCGGTCCAGCTCGCAGTTACGACGTCTCGCTCGTTCCCTTGGAAATGAAACGTTTAAAGGACATGCAAAACTTATACAACACCGGGCGAATGCTGCCGCGTAGGCAAATTATACAACATGTAGTGTTTTATTTCATTTACAAGATCTGTGTTGCTCACAGCTTCAAGGTTGCGCCTTATTACGATGTGATAACGATAATGTTCAATTTTAAGTTAAAAATAAAAAAATTGAACATCGTCAGTGTAATACATAGTAGACACGAGTCTAACCGCCCATATACGCAAAAGCCAGTGCGTTAGTTTTTTATCAATTAGAAATTGTTTTTCAATGCACAGTCATAATACTGAATTGTAGTTGGTATATCTGTTGGCAAATAGGTGGTTAGATCAGCCGCTTATATCAATTCTACCAAAGGAGGTTGATGTAGGTAATATAGAACTAATAACAGATGTAAAGCCATGGTAAGTTTTCTCTCTAGCTTATATCGGTTATTTTGATTGGAATGGTTCCCACCCTCTTACAGAATACTAACTTACTTAGTCATTTTGCCTAGTAATAAAAAGGTATTTTCATTATAAAATAAAATAAAAATCACTATTCATCATGTAGGCATATAAAAAGCACTTATGACAGGTCAAAACACAAATGGAAATTCTCCATACGGAATGAGTAATTATGGTTATTAGCGTAGGAACTTGGAATCCACCGTCAAGATCATTGTTTTTGTCCTAAGATTTTATTTATTATAATTATTTATTATAATATTATAAAAAGAGGATTATTAATCGATGTCTATTACCTGTATAATAAATAAAATTGCAGATAACACAAACATGGCATTCCATATCATCTATTTGTCTACTCAATTGGTATTGGCTCAAATAATGAGCAGAATAGCGTGGTTAGGTGTCCCGCTTAGTGGACTATCATTAAACTATAATTTGGTTTAGCTAAAAGTGATGGCTCTCGAAGTTTACATTACGTGTTTATCTTTTCTATTTTGACCTGTAATAAGTCAAACATGGGTATATTTTGCTGTCTACATAAGAAGTAATTATGATGATAAAAGACGTATAGGTAACGATGGATTTACAAATGCATATTTTGCTATTATTTTATAGGCTACTTATGTTTATTATATTACGCGATTACAAACCCCTTGGTATTTTTGTATAGTGGATTACTTTTAGAATAACAAATATTTTCATTTTTTATCACTTTGTAGGCCAGAGATGTATTGGGTTTTAACTATAAACAACTCAACAATAGGATAACGTGCTGGTGGTAGAATATTCATATCCGCCCGGATAGCGATCACCGTACACAGAGTGTAAAATCCGCCATAGTGGCACACGCAAGTGTGTAGCGTTCCGGGGTCAGTCAGGTCTAGAGTTGGGGTACGATGTATGGCCGTGTTGCAACCTTCTGAGTGACACTAGGACCTTCGACCGCTTCTTCACCTCCTTGCCCCATGGCGTAGTGTGAAGATAATACACAGCAGGCCGGCATGATTATGTTGAATAGCGAGGGATAGATTGTTTCTCGCTACTTGATACTCTATTCTTATAATTATATATTAACATTAGCTCATTGTTTTTCTCAATTGGATGCGTTTAGGTTTTTTGCATATCATGATTCAGGCGGCAGCAGCAACTCTTTTTGCTAGCCCGGACGCTCTAAAATATCCCCATAAAGACCATTTATCGGGATGACCCATTTTTCGTCGTAATATATTTTCGTCCTGAAAGGTGGAGAATCCATTGTCGAGGCGGGAATAAATTACTTGTTCACGTGCTTGGTATTTTTATATTCCAATACTTCGGTCGAGTGTGTCATTTAAGTCTTAAAGTCGTTATAATTTTTTCCAAACTTAAGCATAAATGTGTAACTATTTCACATGCTGAGACGAAGTATGAGATTTTGTGCTTATACTATAAGCAAGTCGAATGTAAGTTAGTAGCATTCGACATTATTGAAGTAAGAAGTCATACAGAGACGTAAATTAACTTTTCATATTGTAAAAGCCTTTGCCTGCGATATCTTCCGCCTGGCATTTTTGATCTGTATGTGTAAGGCACTGACGACATGATTAACAACGGCGTGGGATTTCTAAATTTTTTATTTATTTTAAACTTTATACAGAATTTTTTCGTTACTGTGTGTAAATTGACCTTCTTGAGGGAAATGCGCTAAAACACAGCAAAAGCAAACCATCCCACGGGAACTGTACATTTTTCCGGAATAAAGAGTAGCCTATGTGCTATTCCAGACTATAATCTATCTCTGTGCCAAATTTCAACCAGATCCGTCCAGCCAGTATGGCGTGATTGAGTAACAGACATCCATCCATTCAAACATTTGCATTTATGATATTAGTACACAGATACATCGACGTTCCTATTTGTCTATTTAGATCTACGCCTATGGTGTCCTCTGAACTTTATTATGGTTATAAAAATCTACATATAAGTTTAGAATATAATACAAATATTTAAGAATTTTGTGTCACTTCTATTTACACTTTTTACATTTCTAATTTTAAAGATGAGGCTATTTATTTATTAATATTTTTCTAAAACTGATTTATACTGAATATATAATGTATGATGTACCCTGCAGGCGTTAAGCTTCACTATAACATCGTTCGTGTAAATGGTATTGTTATTTGATAAATTAATATAATATATTATTCAATCCGTTTCCGTAATATTTCAGTTTGTGTTGTGAGATCCTGGACTGTCTCTCATAGTCTTTGATAGAATATATATAATATAATACTAGCCCTGTATTAAACAGTGTTAACCTCTACTAATGTGAGGGGTTAGGCCTTATTCTACCACGCTGGCCTAATGCGGGTTTATAGACTTCACACAGCTTCGAAATTCTGATGAGAATTTTCATGTATGCAGGTTTCCTTACGATGTTTCCTTCACCGTTATAGTCTTTGATACGCACGACAAAATATCCATATCTAAGGGTCAAGTCTTAGTATTTTTCTGATTTCGCAAGTACCCTTCTCATTAGTAGAGGAATGTACAAGGGCTGATATTATTATGCGCAAGTAATTGTAGTATTTGTTACGACTGATTTCATGTTTATATTTACATAGCAAAGAAGTCCATTTGTACCACGTTTAATATTCACGTTAAGATTCGCCAGGCGACGTTGCTCGAAACAGTTAGTAGGCACATCGGAACTGTACAAGCAATTTATTTTTTTAGATTAAATATTTATTTATTTATGCTTTTTTGTACACCAGAATAAAAATATGTAATAAAATAGAATGTACAAACGGCGTGACGTCGCTGACGATCTCTTCCAGACAACCTTTACATGGATTAAATGTGAAGAGAATCAAAAGTAATGGATAGTCATAGTAAGGAAATAGACATGCACGGCCAAACAACGTATCCCAACTCTAGACCCCCGACATAAACCTAATGTACACTGGCTGACCCCAGAACGCGACACACTTGCGTGTGCCACTATAGCGAGTTTTACACCCTGTGTCTCTACTGTGGTCGCTATCCAGGCGGATATGAATAACAGTAACTACCAGATAGTAGTAACTACCAGATAGTAGTAACTACCAGATAGTAGTAACTACCAGATAGTAGTAACTACCAGCAGCATATGATGTACAGCTAAATATATAGACATAACATAGTACATACTTCATACTATAATATACTACATAAATATCGATAGGTATATACTACACTACCAAATAATATTTTTTAACAAACTCATTTTTAATATAATATCACATTGTTACCTTACCAGCACAGGGTATCAAACATAACTTTTATTAAATTATTCGTTATCCAACAGTCATTTTTTATCCACAGTTTTATATTTTCTGCCACAGCTACTTCGTTGTAAGGTCTCATGCTTTTTTCACTGTATTCTAAGACTGTAATTTCGCGTTATTTTTATGACAGTTAATTGCTTTAATGATCATTTGGCTACTGAAATATTTCATTATTCAGACCGATTAAAGCATTACAATATGCTTTAGTTGTCGTCGTAGTCTGTTGCGTCCGTTAGCCCTAAGTAGGAAAATGACCAATCTGGTATTTCTACATAAGATGTTTAATGGCAACTCTGATTGTAATGAGCTTATTAGCGCCCTAAGTAACAATGCCCCAAATCGTATCCCAAGAAAAGGCGCGTGTAATATTTTAAATGTTTCCCTCATTCAGAACAAACTTATTTATTGAAGTTTGTTCAAATAGAATGTAACAGTTAACAGTATTAACATCATAATATACGGTATTATAGTAAATATTATCCTACTGAAATGCGATACTCTTTATCCCGGAAAAATATACAGTTCCCGTGGGATAGTTTAGTTTTTCACAAAGCAAGGAATTGACTTGATTTTTTGCATAGTGGTAGTTTAGGGATCAGAAAATGATATATATATATACTACTTTTTTCCCGGAAGAATGCACGCATCCTATTGGATAGCAAAATATAGAAAGGTGTAATAGCTTAAGATGCCTCTATGGATGTATACCTTTCCTTCCAAAAATAACCTCCACGCGGGCGGAGCCGCGAGCAACAACTAGTAGTAAATAAGATAAACAAATACGAATAATATTATGCCACAAAAATAAAAACAGTTGTAAAAAAGACTAATAATGATAAATACACTGTCAGGACTTTTATTACTCAATATTTACTAAGATGTTAAGGCATATTTAGTAGACAAAACAACAAAAAATATGGTCACAAAAACACTTACTTCACAGTACTATCTACTATAATCTACTTGTTACTACTATCGTTAGTCTCACATATACTTAACTTACAAAGCTGTGATCAATAACACACACTAATAGGTACCCCTATTATATTAAAGTTCACACTCCGCTTACGTGAAATATAATCGTGTAAGAAAGAAAAAGATTTATTGACAGAAAAACACAATATAAAAAAATAAAATAAAATTAAATGCTATATTTCCGTCTCCAGAATACTTGCTGCGTTGCATAGAATTGGAACATATTTAGGAACATCAACAAAACTATGCAAGATGGATATTTAAAAGGCACAAATACAATATTTATAATTTATTTATTGATTTACACGACACTGTTACACATCTCAGTGCTTAATATTAACACACACGCATGTCAGGATTGACTTTAAGGCTTCTCTTTATAATTAATCTACCAGCATTACCCTTTTCAACTGAACAACACCATTGAACCATTTACAATTACTTACTGCCCCGCGAACGAACCACAAATGTTCTCACTACCAACTCACTGCTACACCGCTAGTCTTCTGAACTGAACACCGGAGCGCGGAAGGCACTCTGTTTTATATTAAACATTTACTACTCCCACTTTGGTTGTCATTATTAACTACCCCCAACTAGTCTCCTAAATACCTCCGTTATACCTTTGGTATTACTTATAATAGTAAATACTCTAATACATATTTTAATACTCTAAAAATATAAATAGTTTTGATATCACCTCCAATGTGACGGAATTTAAGTATTCCATTTTCCAACACGTATTGCCGCCAAGTCACGTTTGGAGAAGTTTTATTAGAAAAAGTGAAGAAAAATATTATATTATTTCGATGCTTCATATTATCTTAACATACTAGTCAAATATATTATTTTTTTAATACACACCAGCTAGGTTCACAGATCCAATTTTATCAAAAAAATCTATCTTTTTCGTGTCAGAAATGTTTTATGTGAAACGTGACACAAATTTGACCTTAGTTTGATCTCATCGCGCCCAAGGAAGTTTTATTTCAACAATTGGTAATTTCGGAACATTCAATTTATTTTGATATATTTAATTTTATTGTGAAATGTGGAAATTGGCCTTTACATGTGATAAAGAGATCAAGTAGAGAGTAGCTTCATCTATGCATTGGGCTAGGTTAATAATTGAAACCTAAGTTTTAATAGCTTATTGCATATTATAATTTTTTTTATGTTTCCGCGAATATTACACATGAAAAAATTAATATTATGGATTTTATAGCGGTTTACTTTACTTTTTTTAAACCGACGTTTCGAAAGCTTTATGGTCACGGGGCGGACTGCACACGGAAAATCCGGAAATCAGTTTTATTTCAATATTATAGCTTTTTGCGAATGAATGCTTTAGGCGGTATATATTCAGACAAATCAATACTTTTATGATATGTATTAGGATAGTTCCTTTTATTAGAAATACCGAAGGTATAACTGAGGTATTTAGGAGACTAGTTGGGGGTAGTTAATAATGACAACGAAAGTGGGAGTAGTAAATGTTTAGTATAAAACAGAGTGCCTTCCGCGCTCCGGTGGTCAGTTCAGTTGTTTTGTAAAGTAGACGAGACGATAGCCAGTATATTCGTGGTTCGGTGTTGTAAGAGTTAATCGTAATCAGTTCAATGGCGTTGTTCAGTTAAGGGTAATGCTGGAAGATTAATTATAAAGCGAAGCCTTAAGTGAATCCTGACATGCGTGTGTGTTAATATTAAGCACTGAGATGTGTAACAGTGTCGTATAAATCAATTAATAAATATTGTATTTGTGCCTTTTAAATATCCATCTTGCATAGTTTTGTTGATGTTCCTAACATATGATACTAAAAGCATCGCCATATGGTCGAAACTTTTATACCTACCCGCAGCAACCACATATACACTTTTTTTTTCAATTTAACAAACTACTGATGTTATTGATATATTGTTATTTTGGACTGCCTCGGTAGCACAGTTGTAATTGCGCATGCGTTACGACTGCCATTCTGAGGTCTCGGGTTCAATCCCCGGGTTTGGTAAAGTGATATTGGGTTTTTCTATCTAGAAATTCCTCAGTATTAGGCCGGAGTCTGGAATCTGTGTCCTGTATGGCGATAGGCTCGCCCCCTATTACATAATGGGACCGAAATTCGGCGAAAAGTGGGTGTACAGGTTACAATTCTGCCTACCCCTTCGGGGATTACAGGCGTGAGTGAATGTGTGTATTTATATTGTATGTGTATTTTTATACCAACCCGCAGCAATCACATATACATGTTTTTTTCCAAATTAACAAAATACTGATGTTATTTGAAATGAAATGAAATAACCTTATCTCACTCTTCTTTTTATAATATAACTACGACACATTTATGATCATAATTATGGATAATGTTAGAAATAACAATTATAAGAAATACGTGCAATTAGATTTAAAATTGGTTTTACATGTATTCACCAGAAATTTCGTCATATTTACTGTAATTCAAAGTTGACATAAATATAGCCAGACATTATAAATTGACAGCATCAGATTATTTAAGTCCGTAGGGATAGAAGCGAGTTCCAAACTTTATCATTTATTTACTGACGTATGCCTCTGGATCTGCCAGAGATCGTGGAGTCAATCAAATACGTATTTCAAATAAAAAATAAATTATGTTAGAATATTGATTACACAGAACAATCAATCTTAACTGATCTATGTATTGTAAGGGTAAATCCTGTTTATTAGAAATATCGGGGGTCTGTAAGAAAATAAGTACGGGTAGATTGATAAGTTATAGACTGAGAGAGGTGAAAGTTTAACGGTAGGCAGCGGCTTTGCTGTGCCCTGGTATTGCAGAAGTCTATGGGCGGCGGTGACTACTTACCATCAGGTGGCCCGTCTGCTCGTCTGCCTATCGAGGCACTAAAAAAAAAAAAAAAAGTTGTAATACTAGGGGACGCCTATGCGTACCAGAGCTCAGTCTAGCCCAATTCAAGTATGTAGTTCGTTTGCAGTTCAGCCAGTGTGTGTATTTAGTCGGTTTGCTAATAGAACGATATTTTGCAGTAGGTAAAATATAGTATTTTATGTTCACGTCTACTGCTCTATCAAGTACATGCCTGTATAATTTATAAGTAATCTTTAACAAATGCAACAGTTTCACGGATTGGTTTTTCTAAACTATTGTTGCTCTTGCTATAATATAATTTGGTAAAAATAACATTATTATTATTATCTGATTGTAATTAGCGTCAAGGCTGCAATTGTGGTCGTATCAGATATTTGTCCATTGTCGAGATAATTTTGCGTTGGAATACTCGTGTAGAGGTCAAATATCACAAAGTATGTAGTTTGTGAACGCGTCATAAAATCCATTTATTAATAAGGACACACTTTTATACTATGGTACCAGACAATAAACAAAAAAATGTTTATAATAAAGTGTTTTGTACAAGTAAGAAATAATAGTGCGTTTAAACCCGATCAAATCATTAAATATTTATTTGAGCATACTGTTCATACACATGTAATGCGATTGTCTGCTAGTAAGCTGAGTTCACTCCAATCAGGTCATTTCAAGTACTAAAATAGTATGTTATTGTATTTTATATAGTATATATATACATATACGCCCTGCAGATATGGTTGCTGTAAACAATAACGTTATTGATAATATTACTTTACTAATATACATATGGATAAGGAACTTGTAGGTAAGTTTAAGTCTGAGAGACCTTGTTTAATATAAGAGCTATTGATAAATAAATCATAGATCAAAATCCTAAATAACCTGTTAGCTCTCTCCAATATGCAATATCTTAGGTACACCAGCGAACGGCTTCAAACGCTTACGGGCATCTGTTTAACAAACTATCTAAGAACACGGAAAATAGTATTATTTGTGTTGTGTCTAAATATCACGTTCAATACCTTGCCAGCTTCGCTCTCCGTCGCAAGCAGCATATAACTGTTAGTGCCAACAATGGAAACCCGAATATGCACGACACAATCGGTACCACGATGGATTCCGGAGTCACTGGAACAATGAAAGCAAATTAAAATTTTCGATTGAATATTCCCGTGCATTACTACAAGAACGGAGCAAGGGCTGAATGAGATTATGATGCCATAACCTGATTAATTTGTTTCATTGCTTGAGTTATTCAAGTTAGAAATATTTTTACTGATTCATAAATTTTAACATTGATTTGTGAAACCTTCTGTGATATTGAATTTGAAGCAATCATATGTATGTCTTGACTATGACTATTTACAGTACTCAAACTCAGTAATCTGGAAAATCTTTATCTAGTGTTCAACAAAAAGTAGCAGTCAATGTGGAAAAAAATTAGGTGCTCCCAAATCAATCATACTTGAATGGATTGATCGAGAATATAACCTAATTACATTTTGCTAATATTCTCACGAGAATGTTTACACGGTGTCTAGTCGGTCTACTTTATAATTATGTAGACATATTAAATATCAGAACCGCTCTGGTACGGTAATTATATAGTTCAATCAGTGTGTGTAAATTCCTTTTCGTACAGTTTTTTATTATTTTTAGCTGTTAACGGTTCTGGTAAATGAATAATATTTTTGAGTTAATATCTCTAAAAGATTTCGTTTTAAATATTTTATTTAAAAGAGAGTTATGAGAGAGAAAGAGTATTGAGAGTATAACAACTGTTGTTGTTCAAACTATTATGAGTAATTTTCACAGTGAACTTTGCCCTAGTTTTACAACATGTATGTATTTGTTATGAGCTTTGCCCGACTAGGTCACAGCACACAATAGGCGTCCAAAGAATAGGTGCACAAGGGGGCAGTTAGTTGAGACTAGAACCGTTGTTACACAACTTTGATGCGGAAATTATATAAGAAGTAATTTTATAATGTGGGGTGCTCGTTTGCACGAACTGTTTGATCAATTAATGTGTTAATAATTTGTTTATGTACTAAAATAAATTTAATTAATATTTTGTTATAAATATGATTTCCCTTATCAAAAATGAGTGTAGAGATTTACAATAATAAAATAATAATTACGTTACGTTTATAATTAGGATGGATTGTAATATTATTTATCGTAAACTAGTTATTGCCCGCGGCTTCGCCCGCGTGGTAGTTATTTTTGAATGAAGAGGTATATAATCCATGGAGATATCTTAAGTTATTAAGAAAGAAAGACCCTATGTTATTCTCAAACCCCTCAACTAATACTTACTTACAAACAGAGTTACATTTTATAGTATTAGTGTGGATTAGTGTGGCTATACATTTAGGGATGATTTTGCAAATTTAGGAATTATGGATTTCCCACACAAATTTTGAACTCCTATTTCACCCCTTTCAAGATTGTTTTTTGAAAAAAAAAGATAACCTATGTCCTTCTCCAAGATATAATCTATCTCCTTGCCAAATTTCATAACAATCCGGTCAGCCGTTTAGTCGTGAAAAGGTATCAAACAAACAAACATACAAACAGAGCTACTTTCGCATTTATAATATTGGTATGAATAACGAAGTTGAGGCTTACTGATGCACCGCTCCGCTATCATTCATTTGCTAGATAGTACTGGTGTTTCAACAGCCCATTGAAAATTTTTATTTTAATATTCCATAGATAATTTTGTTTCGATAACGGGCTCGTAAATGTCATTGCAGCCATGCTTTCTTTGTAGTTTGGTTTGTACATTTTAAAATAAAAGAAAAAATATTTACTAATCTAGACGTAGGTGGAAAGGAAATTTGCTAAATAGACTAAATAAATTAGGAAAGGGCACACAAAGTTGGGAAAAATTGCCACGGCCTGAAAGCACAGCGACCATGTCGAGGTTGGAAAAGGGTATCACCCTATTAGAAGACCAAAAGAGGAGGATTGATAATATAGGTATCCGACCTGACCTCCTGGTGAGTCATTCAGGAGAACAGGCACGGAGAAGAAGGAATGGTTCTAGATAAAGCTATTATGATGTTTGAGTGTAGTAAGCGCTACCGGTACCGCTACTTCAACGGTAGGCAGCGGCTTTGCTGTGCCCAGGCATTACAAAAGTCTATGGGCGGCGGTGACTACTTACCATCAGGTGGCCCGTCTGCTCGTCTGCCTATCGAAGCACTAAAAAAAATATATTAACAAATATACATACCGGTGGGGTATATGATGATGGGTGTGGGCCGTTTGTTGCCATTGGCGTGTTTTGCTACCTGGCCGACATTACTGGCAGTTGCAGTGGCGGCAGGTGTGCTGCTCGTCAATAAACGTTCTACCAACCCTATAGGATTTGAAGTAGTAGAACGCTTCATCCTGTATTAAACAATAATATTAGTTTTCATAATTATTAACTCTTTTTACAAGCTTTTAGGGTTAGTGTTATGTGAAAAAGTTATTTGTTTCGTCCTTAAAACTAGTTATATTTCAAATCCAAATTCGTATTACAATATTGTGCTGTAATTGCAGAGACTAACAGAAAGCATCAGATCCGAAATGTATATAAAATATGTTTTATTGAAACTTAAAACCGTTTTCAAAAACGCAACTTTACACACTTTTTAGTGCCTCGATAGGCAGACGAGCAGACGGGCCACCTGATGGTAAGCAGTCACCGCCGCCCATAGACTTCTGCAATACCAGGGCACAGCAAAGCCGCTGCCTACCGTAAATTTACAATCATCATCATCATCATCATCATCATGTCAGCCGGAGGACGTCCACAGCTGGACATAGGCCTCCCCCAAAGAGTGCCACAATGACCGGTCCTGCGCCACCCGCATCCAGCGGACTCCCGCGACCTTTACCAGGTCATCAGTCCACCTTGTGGGGGGTCTACCCACGCTGCGCCTTCCGGTACGTGGTCGCCATTCCAGAACCTTTCCGCCCCAACGGCCATCGGTTCTACGCGCAATGTGCCCCGCCCACTACCACTTAAGTTTAGCGATTCGGAGGGCTATATCGGTTACTTTGTTTCTTCTGCGGATGGCCTCATTTCTGATGCGATTTTACAATAAAAACTAGAAATAACATAGTTAACCACTTCTCAGTGAAAGACAGTAGAGAAGAGCTGTGGTTAGACTCGGTGCAAAAGTTATACTAGCACCGATATGAAAGAATAGTTTATATATTCTGTTGTATTCAAAATCAGTATTCAACAAATCGAGTCAATTAGGTGGCATCGCTTACAAATACCTACCGCACGGGCTTGAAGATGTTTCGAGCCCTTCAAGAAGAGATAACGCTGGTACGTTAGGGTAACACATACGGAAGCGTAGACATTACAACACACTTGAATCAAGATTATCATATGTCATATTATAATATGATATCAGTGCGGCAACATTCATTGCCATTCATTCTGAGATATGTAAGAAAATTCGGGTTTAATAGTGCTTTACATACACATATAACCATCGTAAATGCGCAACTTATGTGATAGAGATCTTATGCCCGGCTCTACTGAACTTTGACCGCCTAACTTCATGCTCAACATGCATAAATCTCTGTAACCTAAGTTTATGTCTAACTCTCGAGGATGCATTTAGCCATAAAATGCGTTGCTTTACCCATAAGTGTCTGCCTAAATGCTTAGGATATATACAATATTATATCAATTTGATTGTATAAAGCACCCATGGCCTAAACCAATGTTTTTAGACTTTCGCGATTTCTATACATATTATAAAACGCAGATGCAACTCGGTTCAAACGTCGGAAAATAAATTGGTATTTATACAATTAAATATTGCTGGATTAAGACCCATTCTCTAATTTTATAATATAAGCCTATACCTTGGCATTGGTATAGATGGTAGAGATCAACTCAGAATTTTCAAAGTTACGTTTGTACTCATCGTCAATATTGCTTGCTTAATCGGCGAAAGAAAAAATCGTGAGGAAATTTGCATGCCTGAGAATTCTAAATAAGAATTTAGGTATGTGAAGTCTACCAATCCGCATTAGGCGAATATGGTGGACATAGGCCTTAATCCTCTCATAAGTATAGGAGGATCTTGCCCCGCTGTGGGACAGTATTTAATGCAAGGCATTATAGTTTTATAAATGTAACATTTTGTGCACTAATGTAGCCAACTTCTTAGCTAACCTCTGTCTATGAGTTTAATGCAAAAGGACATTATTTGTGATCCACAGAATAATAGTTATATCAATAAAAATAACATTTGTAATGAATAACCAATTACCTATGTTATATGTAAAATATTATGTTACAATAATGTGACAATGTTAATATAATATCTACGACTTTTCAATCATTTAAATGGCATTCAAACTTCGTTCTTTGCCCGATAAATCACCCAAAAGGTTGAAAATTGTACGTAAGTTTTCGGAGTAATGTGTTTACGAATTATTGAGCGGCCTTAATGTACGCTCACGATTTATCGTCATCGTTAATATTTCTGTACGGTCGTTTTCCTTTTTATTTGCTACATTGCTTTAATGGCTTCTTTACCTTCTCCGATTGGCTATGTACTTTTCTATCCTAAATCTAGATGGGAAACATTATGTTCGCTGAGATTCGTTGTTGCGTTAAGTATGAAATTAAATATGAACACTACCATAGATGTAATAATATAATAGGCGATTACTATACGACAATAAAATTTGGAAGACCATTTAAGAATAGCGTTAATTTAAGCATCACTAGTATCTTCGGTACGGCGATACTTGACTAGACGAAGAGGTAATTAATGCTCGCGTCTGACGCAAATTCACATTTTTGTTCCTCCGCCAAATGTTAAAGACATGTACGAAATGCAAGAATGTATAATTTTTATCGAGTGCCCAATCTTATTTACTTTCAACCGCTTAGGAGATATAAGTGGTTTTTAATTTAGTAGTATTTGATGAATATAACGCTATATCTCTGCCACTTAATGTGGACCAGTGATATCCAAAGGGCTCTATATCGACCCACAGGGGTCGACGACGACCTATGAGGGGTCCATGTGAGCGAACCAAATAATTAGTGGTCTGTGGGTTGTAAATCCCTAAATTTATACGAAATATTAATGCTCAAAAGACTGTTTAGACTTTTGAAGTTGATGAACTGTCAAAATAGCATTATTAGCTTTATTTTGTATACCCACAACCGAAAGACATGGTAAAGGGTCTATAAGATAAAAAGTTTAGAGACCTCTATTATATATTAGCTTCACCTGTATCTATGTATGTATGTTTGCATGTTACATAATCCTTTTGTATTTGAAAATGTGTACCTTGATGATATTAGATAACCACTAAAATAAAAGTTACAAATAATTATTCGTATGTTTCACTATCGTATTATTAATATTTAATAAAAAATTGTATTGACTAAATATTTTTTCATTTCAGTCGTTGCATTTGCCGTTTGAATAAAATTCTGGTAAAGTTCACTAGATTTATGTTAAATTTTAGATAAATATTAAAAATCGAGGCACCCTAGTCACAACCTGAGTTGTAGTATCAGGTAATATAATATCCTGGATATAAGTATACTATTTACAGGAATTTAAAATCTTGAGCTACTCGCGTCAGTTAGACTTTAGCAAGATGGTAGCAATTGTTAACTACTACAGTTACGACTACGGTTGAAGCAATATGGCTTAAATTAACAAAAAGTAATTGCAATGAAACTTAGGAATGTGCATAAAAACATAATGATTTAAGTTCTCTATTCTAAATATTCTTGGTTGCCGCGTTGGTTTTGGTGTCAGTATATTAAGGCTGAGAAATCTGTAAAGTCCTGGGTTTACATCTCAGGTCAGGGTAATCACAATTTCTGTTTGATTTTTCGATTAGAAAATTCTTACGCCTGAGTTTCCTGAGATTGAAATTTATAAAATGACAGTAAGCATCTATCATAGAAAAGTCTGCATTTCTGCCTACCCCTTCAATACGGGTATGAGTTTATATAATATGCTAAATACTCCAACGATAACAGATAATAACTGTCTGAATTAATTTGAAAAGTATTTCCACTTTCAGTGACAGGCTTAAAACTTTAAACAACATTTTACTGTTGACCGAATTCAAAGCCGCGGAGCGTTCAAGTGCTATAATATCGGAATTATGTCAGACAAGACTATTCTAGAAGGCCACCAATTTTATTTACATCGTGCTTAATCTTCGTCTCTTATCATCATTTTGAGCTTCGTCGTGCAAATCGTAAATATTACTTAGTGTTCCAAGAAATTCCTGAAAAAGTATGTATTAAATAATAATAAATAAATAACACCCAACAGTCACACACATAGCCCCAACCTTTAGTAAGATAGGATAGTAAGATACGAGTCTTGTGTTGTGGGTATCGGGAACTACGAGAGACTTTTGGTCTCACAATACCCAGACCTCGGACACAAATATCTGTCTGTCACACAAACATTTGTCCCGGTGTGGGAATCGAACTCTCGTTTCACAGCCTTTATATTTTCATTAATAATAATTGTATGTTTGAAAAACATATGTATGCCGGATCGTGATGAATATGGACACTGAATTGAACTTGCAATTAACTTTATTTATTGTAAACTGTGGGTACCGCCATTTGTTTTGCTATTTTGAAGGTGGTTTCGACTTGTTTATCGAGTAATCTCACTCGCAGAGGAGTGGGTCACAACGAAAATCACAATATAAAAGAGCACCTCGTCTTTGGCGAGGCATTCGTGTATAATCAATGAAACAGTTAGTAACTTGTCGGTCGTAATGCCGAAATATTGTTAAAGTAGTAAGTTAACGTGATGTGAAAGTGTTATTGTGTACCGCATATTGTAACGTAAACTGTGATGTGTTTAAAAGAGCAACCATGAGGGTTTCTTGCCAGCTCTTCCCCATGGATGACTGCATTCCGAACTGGTGGTAGCTTAAATAGACTCTGAAGTGTTAATCTCATGTTTTATTACCGAACTATCATACGCTATGCATCCTGACCATATCTGGAGATCAGAGAGGGACGTGTAAGCCCTCTCACTGCCTCGGCCGATGACCGGTCGACCCGTCATGTATATGGTCGGTGCCAATATGGCTAAATCAATGGAGATTTGTAATTAGCTATTTGTTTATATCATAGTCATTATTCATTCTTGTTATTAATCTGCAAGCCTTCCTAAAATAACGAAATAAAATAAAAATATAAGTGTTCTTACATAACTTAGAAAATCTTAAAAATAAATGATACCGTCTTTTAAATTGTCTCTAAAACTACTAAGTTTATTCACGTGTCCTATACTAAAATAAATGTTATGGCATCTTAACTAAACCACATTTTCTAACGAAAACAGAGAAACAAACTACAAAAACGCTATATTTCAGGCGCTCAAAACCTCTACTTCAACTGTTAATTAAGCAGAAATCAAATTATAATTCATAATTGACATGTAAAAGTGACATACTAATAACCCGATTAACAAAATAAATGGTTTGATTTGCAAAGGTCTGCTGCTGGTGGCAGGATATTCATATCTGCCCGGATAGCGACCACCGTACACGGCGACCGGCGCGGCGTTTAAAACCAGCCATAGTGCCACAAGCAAGTGTGTGGCGTTCCGGAGTCAGCCAGTGTACATCCGGTTTTTGTGTGGGGTCTATAGATGGGGTTCGATGTTGTCCATGTTGCGGCTTTCTGAGTACTCTGACACTAGACCCTCGAACGCTTATTCACCTCCTTGCCCCATGGTGTAGTGTGAAGAACCTACACAGCAGGCGGGCATGATTGTGTTGTGTAGCTAGCGATAGATTGTTTTTCGCTACTTGATACTCTAGCTGGACGGCACTGCGCTTACGATAGGGTGCAGTGTGGTCACTTTACCGTACCAGGATAAAAAAAAGTCATTGGTCTTAATATAAGAAGAATCCACACAATAACCCTCCCTTTTGCTTCGCCGTAGTCGGGTAAAAAGGAAGCACCTATCTATCTGCTTTAGGTAGAAATGTTTTTAATGTAATCGTGTTAAATCAACAATACCCTAAGCTAGCATTTAAACGGATTTGGACAAGTAATTAATGCTGGCTGACAGCATAATATATTAACAAACAATGGCGTCAGGTAATTAGGAAGGCGTTAATGAACTAATCATTGATTTATTACATGCGCCGTAATTTCATGTATCGGTAACAGCACTATGCCTTTGTAATGTTTCCATTTTGATTAATGCCAACCCATTTTCAGTAAGATTGTCGTTACTATCTCCGTTAATGCAAATTAAAATTAATTATAATTTTAAACGCTGGCAAGGACTTTGATACCTCTGGGTCGCTGTGATTCCTTAATATGTACTACTTGGCTATTCGCTACCATTGTTGATAGCTACAAAATAAAAGGTACTTTACCAAGGTTTTACAATAAATAAAATTTCACGGAAGAATTATTTCACATATGAAAATCAACGTTTATGATATCTATATCATTATTTACATAAATTGAATAGACCGTTATTTGCCTTCTAGGTTATTTGACTTTTAATGTTAGTACTTGTGTAGTACATGGGGATAGTACAAATAGAAATTTATTCCGTGCGCTGTCCGAGATTAAACGATTCCGTCCACAGACCTTAATTGTAGGTTAGTTCATTAATTAGTACAAACTTTTACGTTCCGACCGAGATCGAGAATTGTTCATCTCAATCTACCTATTGCCATGTACTACTGAGCTGCAGTAGACGCGATGGGTAGATCTGAATAATATTCAAACTCTATTACCAATAACCGAGTAAGAACTAGTATTTTTTTAGTCTAGTTTAATATACTTCTATTACATACAGCATCGCCACTTATTTATTTAAAACTTCATACACACAAAATGTGTAAAAGCGGACTTAATGCAGTAGACATTCTCTACCAGTCTACATGTGGATGATGCAGAGACGAGACGATGTGGGTGTATATTAATCACGGAAAAGAAAATATTAACAAGAGTGTACTAGACAAGATACTTATACATAAACTTATCACCAAGGGCTAGCTTGCTAGTTAGCAGGGGAGTAACAAAAGAAACATTAAAAACGTATTGTTATGGATATTCAAAAGATGCTTCAAATCTGAAGAATCACTACGTACCTACATATAGTTTTAACTTCAATGCTTTCATTTGTTAAAATTAAAAAATCATTTTCATTTGTTTTCCTGCCTAAGTTCTTTTTGTGACACTAAATTTAAATAATATATCTACCAATGGTTACTACTCTTCCCAAATTTTTATTATTTATTTTTATTCGGGCTTTGCATTGCATGGCATTGCAGGTTTTTATCGCATATTTTGTTTTTGTTTGAAAATGTTAAAATTTCCACAAGGAAGGAAAATAAGCTAATCAATCAGTATTAGTTGTATTCCAATTCCTATTCGTTCGGGAATACAGACGTAAACGACGACGTTGCCACTGAGCCGAATTAAATTTTTCTATAGAAATAAACAATAGATAATAATAATAATATAGATACCGTGACTACTAAATAATGCAAAACATTTTATTGTTATTTTGTAGGCTCCAAGCTTTGCAGACACGGTTGGGCCATAAAATGTTCCAAAATAATAAAGCACCAATCCGATTCGATGGGCTGTTAAAGCTGTACGTAAGCCAATTCGTAAAATTACATTTGAGTTGCAAGAGATTTTTGAGAAACTTTCTGAATCAATTACTAAATAAAGAATATATAATTTGGGTACGAAAAGGTTTTTTATAAGTCTAAATTTTTTTGGTGTTTGATATAACTAAACTAGCGAATTAATTAATGGTTCACGTAATATTAAACAAAAAAACCCTCGTGAAAAAAAAAACTTTGCTTCCGTTCACAATACAAGTTTGAAATAAGAAATAAATGTATAAAAAGCTCCAATATTATACAACATATCGGGTACAGACACCTCAACACCAAGACTTTGTATATCGGAGTTGAAAATTGCAAGGCCATTGTAATTAATTAACGACGCCTCTATTTCAGGTATTCTCTAATCATTAGGATTATCTGAAGAGATATTTTAAGATCATTCTGAGATTTACAAAATATATGTATTATTTCATTATAAGGATTAAAAAAGTACGTTTCTTGATAATAATATTCATTGAGTACACTTTCATTACAATGTCGTGAACACCAATGTTTTTTAAAATAAATTCGTAATCAAGGATTTATTAAATCCATCAAGACACAAATATAATTAAATTTTGGATAGGAAATTTTCCTATCCAAAATTTAACAATGTCCGTTTGAATTCCAAAAGGTTTTTATTAGGTTTGCAAGCATAATTTTTGCAACAATGTAGTCATAACAATAGCAATCACGTTTAAAATAATTACACTACTTACCTAACTCTCAATGGTTAACGAACCGATGTTACAGCTTGATATTATTACACGACTTAACCCACTATAATTTAATTGACATTTTAATATCCAACTGCAGATTTATTTTCGCCCATAGTTTTTCTTCAATTTTTATCACGAGGTTCGTGTATTCGACCGGGGTGGGCTCCAGAGAAATGAAAGCGGGCGCACGGGAGCTCTCCCGCCGATGTACTGAAAACTAGAGCCCGAGTGTAACTGAAACATTACAGGTCGCATCGGCTGTGCATTTTCGACCAGCAACCCCACTGCAGTGTTCCACTATTTCAATTCTATTAATAGATATCTTATTTAATAGAAGAATATAATAGTGTATAGAAATAAAATATCGTTCTAAATATAGCGACATGAGATATTACTACTTATTTAATATGTCTCGATAGTGACAGTAACAGTAACAGTTGATAGTAACACAATATAAGACTAATTTTCGTCTTTAAATGCTCTTTTCCAGACTGTGAAGATTAAAAAACATCTATATAAGAATATAATTGGCAAAGTTTTAATATTATCATTGTGGAAATGCTGTTTTATCGGCACGCTTGTGAGATGAGAGAATAATTTGCTTTTAACGGGCCATTAGGCTCGTTTTTCTTGGATGTCTGGAAACATTGGTAGACAAACAGTTACTAGCGTGTCTGTTGACGGACTGGGTAATTAAATTCAGAAAAACCATTTTTCTTTTGATTCTTACAATATTTTTTTTTCTTTATGGCTTTCGATAAAGCAGCGATAGCCTAGTTGGTTGTGCTACAGAATGTCAAGACGAAAGACGTATGTTCGAAACCCAAATGACCTCTGACTTTTCTAAAGTTTCAAATACGTGTGTATTAATTGTTAATTATCGCTTGCTTTAACGGTGAAGGACAACATGCATACCTGAGAATTTTCATGAGAATTTCGAAGGTATGTGAAGTCTACCAACCCGCATTAGGCCAGCATATATACATACATATACACTCACGCCCGTATCCCATGGGGGTAGGCAGAGATTATTGAGTGCCACAAGCTATGATCCTGACACGCTTCTTTCGCCTCTTCCACATTCATACATCTTTTCATACATTTATGACGGTTGGAGGTACTCCTAATTTGCCCTTTTAGGAGAAGATCGTTGATCTGATTCGTATAAGTTCTACTCGGGCGCCCTCTACCGACTCTTCCAGTTCTTCCACATTCGCACTTAAAGGTATTTATCATACCTTTCGTAAGTCGCCTTTCATCCATCCTCTTCATATGGCCAAACCATCTCAGCATACCTCTTTCTATCTTAGTCACCACATCATTCTTCAACTCACAATGATCTCTTATCACACTATTCCTCATGCAATCAGCAAGGGTAACTCCACACATACTCCCTAGGGAACGAATCTCTACCGCATTTACTCGACTTTCATGCTTCTTCTGCCACATCCGTTATTAGGCCAGGGATGAGTGTAAACCCTACTCTAGCTAACCTACCAGCCTTTCACTAGCTACCTAAGTGATGACGACACGAAGAAGAAACGCAGAAAGAAACTCCGGGCTTGATTTTTTCTTCATCAATTGTCTTTTTTTTCTCATAATAATTTTATAGACGGCGTATATATATTATGCGCCACAACGACCCCACGAGTGAATTGCACATACCTAATGTACCATAATGTACTAATTTTTTATGAAATGATACGATTTTAGACATTTTTAACACTAATCTAGGAATCATTTAAATGGTGGAGTTATATCTTTACATTAAGTCAATAAACTATATGCCAAATTATAATTTTACATCTACAAGTGGTAGCTTAGAGGATAGTGGTACGGACTGACGAGATAAAAATCGTAAGTTTGAACATAGCACCAGGGCACATATTTCCGAAATCGCTATAGTGAAGAAAAATATTTTAAGAAAATTTACACACATAAAAGTTCTTTAAATAATTAACAAATTTATGTGAAATTGAATCCGCATACGGCTAGCGACTGGACTACTTTGCTACTCCTCTCATTAGTAGAAGGTAGTAGCATAGTATAGTCCATGGCCATGGCCATAGTCCAGGCCCATGCTCAGTAGTAAAATTAACAACTTTGAATACATAAAAATAACACTGCGAAACAGGTTTCACTCTCCTTCATATATAAATAAAGCTAGCTCTTGCTCATGTCCTCACCCGCAGCTGTCTTCTGGGATCGTCATGGTTTACATAAATTTGACTTGAAAATTTCACCCGATTTCTATTTCTTAAATATTAAAATCTAGCCTGCAAAAGATCTAAGATTACTCCCTCAAAGTTCTCTGTCTTCTAATGAAAACCCCGTCAACATCGGTTTAGCCATTTCGGAGATTACTTCGGACTAACAGACGGGCACTTCAATTTATTTATTTGTATTAATGATGAGTTGTAAGTTTTTTTGTACGGTTTTTGTCGGGTCAAGAGTTGAGGTACGATGTTTGGCTGTTTGGCTGTTTTGCGGCCTTCTGAGACTCTGACACTAGACCGCTTCTTCACCTTTTTGCCCCATGGCGTAGTTTGATGAAGCAGGTTGGCATGATTGTGTTGAGTGGCGGTAATGGATTATATGTCGCTACTCGATATTCTTATTATTGGACGGCGCTGCGCTTACCACCGAGTGCAGTGTGGTCACTTTGCCGTTCCAGGATAAAAAAAGGTTACATTTGTGTTTAAAAGTTTTCGTTAACCTTAACTTCAATGCTATCAAGAACAATTATGACCGCAGTATACCTTGTAGATATTTCGCATTGTAAATCTGTCTGCGCTTATCAATAACTGCACTTCATTTTAACAGAAAGATTTCAGTCGCAATCACAATGGACGTGAATATGTGTAGTGTCGTGCAAATATTTTTTCTATTAAGTATTCTAGTACTAACCGCAATTTATTTCTTTTTCAATAATTTATATAAGTATTGGAAGAAACGTGGAATACATTATGAAAAACCGTTGTTAATCTTCGGCAATTTGTCGTACGTGATGAGAAAAAGTTCTTGGCAGATGTTCATGGAATGGGGCAAGAGGAACCGGAGGGATTATTATGGGATATTTCTGGCCTGGAAACCTGCATTGATATTGCAAGCACCAGAATACATAAAGAAGGTTCTGGTTAAAGATACTCATCATTTTGTAGATAGATATTCGTATTCTTCAAATGATCCATTTGGTTCCCTAAATTTATTCAACCTGAAGGTAAGATATGAATATATTGTATTTTAATATATATCATAATAATTAATTGCTAAGTTTACCTCAAAATGAGCGCCGGGTTTCTCGTAGTCTAGTATTTGGCATCGAATTTACTGAAGCTGATAAAACGTTTGCAAAAATCTTCTAAGTCAGAGCTTACTTAAGAATATCGTAAACAAGTATTTCCAAAACGGTAAGTTGTGACCGCACTGCACCTGATAGTAAGCGCAGTGCGGTCCAATTAGAGTATCGAGTATCGTAAGACGATCTATCCCCCGCTACTCAACACAATCATGCCGGCCTGCTCCTTCACACTAAGCCATGAGCAAGATGGTGAAGAAGCGGTCGAGGGTCTATTGTCAGTACTCAGAAGGCCGCAAAATGGCCAAACATTATACCCCAACTAGACCCCCGAGAAAAACCGGATGTACACTGGCTGATCCCGGAACGCGACACACTTGCGTGTGCCACTGTGGCGGGGTTTTCATCCTGTGTACGGTGGTCGCTATCCGGCCTGATATGAATATCCTACCACCAGCAAAATATATTATATCCTGAGTATTTAAACAGACTCTTGTTTTCAGTGCGAACTAGAAAGTTACGCATAAACTTATGGGATGAAATGTCGTAATTCATATGCTGACAAATAATACACTTCGATAGCACAATATTGTACCTTCCAATTCCTTGTGTCGGTATTTTTTGCAGTCTCCGCTATGGACTCACATGAGACACGAACTGTCCCCGATGTTCACATCGAACCGGCTCAAAACACTCACAGAATTAATGAACGTGAACGCGAAAGAACTAGTGAATAAAATAAAAAGGGATAACATCGACAAAAATGAAAAAGTCAGCCTTAAGGTAAAATGGTTTGGGTAGGTTTTTTCTCTAATGATATGGCGTATCTGCTTTAATTGATAATAATACAATTTATTATACTCTCGAAGGGGTCACATCAGTTCAGTACAGAAAACTAAGTTTTACTATCTATATATATAAAAATCATTCACCGTTTGTGTGTCTCGAGAATGGCTGGACAGATTTGGCCAATTTTGAAATATTGGTGAAAGTTCAGGGAAGATATAAAAACAAAATTGGACCCGGTAGGGGGTGCTACTGTCCGTATGTCACCAAATTTGATTTGTGGGAGAAATGCCAAGTTTGTGTTATCTTTTAATATCATACTTAATGTGTCGCTGCTTTTCCTCTTATTATATGTGCCAGCAAAATAATAAAATTAGCACTGATAGTGATTACAGTCGTTTGTTTACTCAGGAGTTATTCTCTATGTACTCTTCTGATACTGTGGGGTACACGGTGTTCGGCATCTACGTGAGCGCTTTGAATGACCCTTCGTCGCCACTGTGGTACATCACCAGGCACATGACCAAGTGGACATTCTGGCGCGGCTTCGAGTTCACGATGATCTTCTTGGTACCGGTTGTGGCTAGTGCATTAAGGTAAACTATACGTTTCGTATTACTATGACAGAATATATTTCACGGCTTGAAACAGTCGCTGTGAACCTTGTTTTGTTGTTCTTTCCGATGGGAATTTAAACAACTAACGCCCAAATATTCAAATGCTACTTAAATGGTCGACCGTATAACGTGTACTTATTTTAAGACGCTATACAATTATAACAAAAAAAGAGGGTCTCAAAAGTTTAACACAATCTTAAATGTGCGAGTTGCGTCTGAGTATTCGGGCGTTTGTGATTCTAAGGGCTATTAAAAGTTACGTGTTACGTGTATTCATATCTATATCTATACTATTATATAAAGCTGAAGAGTTTGTTTGTTTGTTTGCTTTGTTTGTTTATTTGAACGGGCTAATCTCAGGAACTACTGGTTCGAATTGAAAAAATCTTTTAGTGTTGGATAGCCCATTTATCTAGGAGCGCTATAGGCTATATAACATCACGCTATGACCAATAGGAGCGGAGCAGCAATGAAAAATGTTGCAAAAACGGGGAAAATTGAATCCTTTTGAGAGCTTCGGTTGCGTACGCTGCGTAAACGGTTAAAGTTACATGACAATCATGTACGACGAAATTGTTCCTCTTAAAAAGTTCTAAAAAAAAGTCCGCGATAGCATATGTCTATCTATTTCGGTTGGCTCACTATAACGTTTTTAATGGTTATCGAATTTGTTCTGAAACAATGCATTATTTGGAAAGGGGTTTTTATAAACATGGTATTAATCCTTATCCAAATAAATACTTTATTCATCACAAGTATTTAATTTTGAACAAAGTTGCCCTTTACGTCATTTGATTTCAATGAATATCTTAGGAGATATAACAGTTTTAAAATATCTCCGCAGCAAAATTAATATTGTTGTTTGTATGTCTGTTTCTTACCTTTTCATGACTAAACGGGTGAACAAATCCTAATGAAATTCAGTAGAGGGATAGATTATATCCTAGGGAAGGACATAGGGTATCTTTTGTCTCAAAAAAATATCTTGAAAGGGGTGAAATAGGGGTTAAAAATTTGTATGGGCAATCCGTAATACTTCAACTTAGGAATCTAAAAATTCATATTTCGGCTTTTGGGAAAAAATAAAGAAATACGTGTTTCAACGTTTTTACCAAATCATTCCTAAAAGGGCGAAGTGGGGAGTTAACTTATGAGGTATTTTTTAAATGTAATCTCAAGCTTCAGGTACAACACTTTTTTTTTGTCGCGGGGAAAGTATTTTACTACTACTACTGCCGTCCGCTCCAGGGGGAAGCGGAATGAGAATAAAACGGTTATGCTGGACTAGCCGGTCTTACGACCCAGCACCCCCTCGCCCGGATGATAGCTATCCGGGCTGCCGCTGGGCCGAGTCCCTACCTCTTATGTACACCCAATCGGACACTACCAGCTAAAACCCCGCGGTGGCCTTCTTCGTCACTTACGGAGCGATCCCGGGGTATTATAAGGAGTGCTAGAAGTTGAAAGTTAGGAGTTGTGCCTGTCTAGCCATCTAGACAGGCACAACACCTGAGAGTCAGGACGATCGCTATAGGTGCTTCGGTGCAGAAGACAACTCCTTGCATGGATACTTCTGCTCCTGAAAATAACCTCCACGGGGGCGGAGCCGCGAGCAACAGCTAGTACTTTATATATTTTTATACCACATATTTTATGGTGAAATGGATTATGTGAGTAAGTTTGCATATTTGAGAATTCTCCATACAAATGTTGAATGTATGTGTTGTCAACTAACCTGACTCAGGCCAGAATAGTGGTATTGTATATAAAATAGGGCTGCTATTATTATTATCACACAACATTATATTGCTAAATTATTTCCAATTCTAGGTTAACATTATTCTCAAACCCAGCGTCAGATTATGTGAAAAAGTTATTTTTGAGGACTGTTCAAGAACGACAAGCCAGTGGCAAGACGACTAATAAGGATTTGGTTAATCAATTATTACAATTGAAACGGAATTTGAAGCTACCTGCCAACGCTAGTTCACGTTTGTATTTATAAAGCAGAATTTTTAGCTATTATTTTAAAATTAGTTATAAAAATATATATATAATAGCAGCGATAACCTAGTTGGTTGCGGTACGGACTGTCAAGACGAAAGTCGTATGTTCGAACCCAACCCTAATGGCATACACCTCTGACTTTTCTAAAGTTACGTGTATGTTCATTGTTAATTATCGCTAACTTTAACGGTGAAAGCAAACATCGTGAGGAAACCTGCATACCAGAGAATTCTCATAAGAATTTCAAAGCGTGTGATGTCTACCACCCCATATAGGCCAGTGTGGTGGACTAAGGTCTAACCCCTCTCATTAGTAGAGAAGGCCCGTGCCCAGCAGTGGGACAATGTTTAATACAAAGCTAGTATTATTATAAGTATTATTTTTAATCCTGGCACGGCGATGTGCCTATACTATATCTGATGATAAGTTCAGTTCAAATACAATTTTATTTTATTTTAGTATTTTAGAAAAATTAACAGCTAATACATTTATAAATATAAGATTATATAACTAAAGGCTAATTACAAGTTTCCACTTTTAGTAAATGTACATTTTATACGAACCGTCTTCTTTCAATAATAGCCAAACAGTTAAAGTTAAGGTATATCAATCAATCAAACTTATTCAAAGTATAAGTCACTCAATGACTTTTTAAGACTTTTAGTTGATGTATTATACAAATCTAAATCTACAGTTTTACTATCATTAATGTTGACCGTTAAATTATAACGGTCTGTAGTAACACATCAGAACCAACCACGATGGCGAGATTTTCATCAGACTCTTCACCAGCACTTGTATGCTATGTTACAAACTAAAATTACATGTTTTTATTTTATTACTGAACCATACCATCGCACATTTTGTTTAATACTTCTGTGACAGAAAATGTCTGGTCTATAAACTTCTGTACCACTAAATATTTGCAGAATTATCAGATGATCTTATGATTGCTCAAGCGGCAGTGTTCATATTTGGCTCGGTTGAGGCATGTTCTACTATCACCAGTTATTGTTTAAAGGAGTTAGCGCAACACTCTGAAAAACAGGTATGTGATTCGTTTTAGATAAAGTATTGGCTGATTTACCTACTCCTTAAAAATATATATCAAAAAACGAATTCATCTTCAAATTCAAGTTCAATCCATACGCATACAATAATGGTTTTGAGAGATATTAGCACACTCTACCACTTTTGAATTGAAATATTTCAGGCGATATCAATATGATCAAAACATACGATACCGCCACGCTTGTTTCACCAAATAATTAAGCCAAAGTACATAATTATTTTCTGGTGGTAGAATACTCATATCCACCTGGATATCTACCACCATGCAAAGGGTGTAAAACCCGCCATAGTGGCACCCGCAAGTGTGTTGCATCCCGGGGTCAGCCATTATACATTCGGTTTTTGTCAGGGGTGTAGCCCAACTCTACACCCCTGACGATATTTGGCTGTGTTGCGGCCTTCTGAGTACTCTTAAACTATAACCTCGACTGCTTCTTCACTGACTGCCACATGTGCGAGGGGTAGATGTTTCTCACTACTTCATACTCTAACTGGGAGGCACAGCGCTTACTATCCGGTGCAGTGTGGTCAATTTGCCAGGATAAAAAACAACTCTTCTGTACAGTGTTCGTTATTCCAGGGTTATTTTACATTTTATACAATATGTAACACAATAAACACAAAGCCTAAAAGTAGGTTGTTAGGGATAGGCAGGCCACTGAATCGATTTCAGTAGCCTGTTAAATTAGTTTTTATAAGGGGTTATTTTTTTCCTAAACGATATTAAAACTAAGTAAATATTAGTAAGAATTAGTAAGATTATAAAGACCGTAAAACAGTCAAAACAAATGTAATTGAAACATAAATCCAGGTAAGGACAATACAGTTTCCATAGCGTAAGCAATTCTTAAGTTCATCACAGTATAATTTCAATGTATTACTATTTTAACTTTATTTTTCAACTGGGGTGTCTGAGGGTGTGCGTTATTTCTGTGACATGCTGTTTATAAAAAAAACTTATTATAATAATATTTTTTTATATAAACAGTTTTTGTTATAAACAGTTTTTTGTTTTGTTTGTAAAATTACAAAATAAGTTTCTCCAGATCGGCTATATAAACAATGTGAATTGGAATCAATGACTTGTATGATGATAAAATATACACAGAAGAGATATTTGCTAAAAGTTAAATAAAGGTGACATTATGTCGGATACATTCAACTTTCTTAACATATTAGTGATTATTTTGATAGTTTTGTACGAGGCTGATATTTATTTTATTCATGTTTCACAGATAAACAATTGCAAAATTCCGGACTTTGAAATTGTTTGTGAATTAAAATAAATAACTACTAACTAAATAACACTAGGTCAAACCTGTGTTGTGGGCATCAAGAACTACGAGGGACTACGGTCACACCAAACCCAGACCAGAAACAAATATCTGTCTGTCACACAAACATTTGTCTCTGTATGGGAATCGAACACACAGCCTCTCGTTTCACAACTGGCTCACCCGCTGCGCCACGGAGATCAATTTCTTAAAATCATTCATATTCCCTTTTTATTTATTGGTATTATACATTTCATTTACTTTATAACACATATACATAAAGTTTTATTACTATATGTTTGTAATTCAGGAGAAATTATACGAAGAAATCGATAAAGCACTGAAGTGTTCTGGCAAAGAAATGTTGAATTACGATGAGTTGATGGACCTCAAATATCTAACGGCTTGCATTCATGGTATGTATGTATTTACAAAATTGAATGTAACCTTCATTTTTTATGATCGTACTTTTAAAGGAAAGTACTACATACTCGTATATGTACTTGACAACTGACGTCTAGCCATATTGCGATATAAATTTCAGCATTAGAAGACATTAACACATTTGAGATTTTTAATATGAAATTTTAAAAAAGTGACTGCCTGTTAATATAAATTTTTCTTTCAGAAACTTTAAGAAAATATCCTCCCGTACCGCATATAGACAGATTATGTTGTAAAGATTATCAATTGAACGATGACGTACTCATTGAAGCGGGCACACCGGTGTTTGTGAACGTGGTTGCTCTCCACCACAACGCGGATTATTACCCGGAGCCGGAGGAGTGGCGACCAGAACGCATGTTGAACTTGACAGACAACGATAATTTGAACTACACATTTTTACCATTCGGAGGAGGGCCTCGACTCTGCATAGGTATGTTACAAAATTCATAAACTCTCACTCAACGGTTTCTTCAGCAACAATACATACATATACAATCACGTCTGTAATTAAAGGGGTAGGCAGAGGTGTAACCAGAACACCCACTTTTGCCGAATTTATAACGGTCCCATAATGTAATAGGGAGCGATATCATCGCCATACCGGGAATAATTCCAGACTCCAGGCTAATACTGAGTATTTTTTTATAGAACTGCGCCACCGAGTCAGTGAGAAGTTTTTATTATTTATGAATTGTAAATTTGCAGGTAGACGCTACGGATTAATGCAAATGCGCTCGGCGATAGCTCAAATGGCCCACAAGTATATATTCAAACCAGCACCCGGAGAGCCGTACGAAATCGAATCAGACCCTTACAGCCTTCTCTTATCGCCGAGAAGTGGAGGTCGCATTGTATTTCTTCCACGATAATTTGACGAAAAAACGGAATATGTTTTAAACTATAGAATTTATGTAATATAAGTTCTTGTCTTGTCTATTTTCTTAATTACAAGTTATGAATTTATATAATATATTGTATCAACAAATAATCCATTGAATCATTTATTATATGATATTTTTCAATATTTAAAATAACAGCAGCGGTGATACCAAAACCCGACTATTGAAAAATCACGCTCTAAAAGGTATGAAACAAGAATGAAATAAATATTTTATTATATTTTATTCGAAGTTATACAGGAAAATAATCGTGAGGAAACCTGTATGCCTGAGAAATATAAGTGTTTTAAATGTATGTGAAGTCTACCAACCCGGATTAAACCAGCTTGGTAAATAGGGATGGGTACTTACAAGAGGAGGCTCGTGGCCCACAGTGGATAGTGTATAATAATAGGGTTGGTTATATTGCTATTATTAATATTTAGAATATGTTTAATAATTAAACGTTCATTAAAGGTGTATAAGAATAATATAACGATACGTTTAACTTTGGTTTGATTTTTATATACAACTTATAAATATTTATTTGACTTTTCAATAGAAAATCTAGGTATCTCTTGAAATGTGTATCTATATGTTACACATAAATTCGTATATATACATTTCTTATATGAAAAAGACTTAAAAGCAACTTTGCTCTTCGTATAAGAACAGAGCACGTAAGTAATGTCTTCGTTCCGTACTAAGTAGCCGAGTAACGAAAATTTGGTTGTGACAGGCGCGGCGTTTGCTCATAAAAATAACCCAACAGAGAAATAATCGATTATCGCTCTGCCTCTTGTGTCTGTCATAAATTTATGTACTGCTTCGTACTTAAGTACAGAACAAAAAGGGCTGGCCGCATGCCACGTTTTATACATCAAAATATATGAATTAAAAGGTCATTTTGAAAAGTTTATGTACAATATATTTTTAAAGACCTATTTAAAGGTAAACCCGCATTACCATGGCATTAAGTGCTAGCTTTATCACCCCTATAGGAGGCTCGTGCCCAGTCGTGGGAAAGTATATAATTAATTATTATGTTTGTCACACCATTATCTCGTAACTACAGAGTCCCGAACTTTTGGAAGGCTTGCGTGGGGCTGAAGCTAACACGTAGAGGCCAGTTAGACAATTTAATATTGTGATGTGACACCAGACAACGGTTTAATGTATACACTATATGAGTACACCCAAGGACTACCCCCGTTTGGTATAGGACTCTTGTATGAAAAAATGTTATTCTGATTTATTGAATTAAGGTGTTGGTGGATTGGGTCTACGGAATCTACCCGACCAATAGTATAAACACGAATAAAATAGGCAGATGGTGATTTGATAAATTAGGTAAATGGGCTCGCCAATATAATTTGTGTTATCTTTGTTGGAGAACTTTAATAAATAAATATCATCTAATAGCAGCGATAGCCTAGTTGGTTGCGGTATGGACTGTCAAGATGAAAGTCGTATGTTCGAGACAAGATGGCATACACTTCCTAACTTTTCTTAAATTATGTGTATATGCATTGTCAATTATCGCTTGCTTTAATTTGGCTGCAAAACCCACAAAGCCTTATTACGTTGATAACTTTTAACCATATCTCAATAGACGCGGTGCTGTGGGCCCCTGTCCGTCGTAGTTTGTGAGACGCACGTTACACGTTTGACCAAATATGGGGTCCAAGCTGTGTGACTGTTTAAAAAATTAAGAATTTCGCATAGCGCTAACCACTTAAATATTAGTTAATTAGCTTTCCTTCAATGTGTAATATTCGCGTAAAGTTAAGAAACGATTAGTTCATTATTACTGATTTTGAACATCAATCGCAAATGTGACAAGGGTTCAATATCAAATATTAGTCACCAAGTATCTAATTCAAAGTTTATTTTGAGAGGGAAAATTGACACGAGCAAGTATCTGTAGCTAAGATCTCGAGATCCTCATAACGCAATATACACAGTGGATTTATTAGATCTCGCGTTGAATGATAGACGGGTCTCGGGTTCACGTTATCCAGATACATTATTGTTTGATATATTATGTGTCTTATAAAATGTAACACGAGTATTCCGAATACATTTGACATTTTATTTGATATGATGAGGCTTTTTGCTTTATTATTTGTATAATATAGTAGTAACAAAATGTAGTTGAATCTTAATATATATGCCGGATCGTGATGAATATGGACACAGAATTGAACTTGCAATTAACTTTATTTATTGTAAACTGTGGGTACCGCCATTTGTTTGGCTATTTTGAAGGTGGTTTCGACTTGTTTATCGAGTGATCTCACTCGCAGAGGAGTGGGTCACAACGAGAATCAAAATTTAAAGAGCACCTCGACTTTGGCGAGGCGTTCGTGAATTATCATTGAAACAGTTAGTAACTTGTCGGTCGTAATGCCGAAATATTGTTAAAGTAGTAAGTTAACGTGATGTGAAAGTGTTATTGTGTACCGCATATTGTAACGTAAACTGTGATGTGTTTAAAAGAGCAACCATGAGGGTCTCTTGCCAGCTCTTCCCCATGGATGACTGCATTCCGAACTGGTGGTAGCTTAAATAGACTCTGAAGTGTTAATCTCGTGTTTTATTACCGAACTATCATACGCTATGCATCCTGACCGCGTCTGGAGATCAGAGAGGGACGTGTAAGCCCTCTCACTGCCTCGGCAGATGACCACCCGACCCGTCATATATATAAATCTGTACGTGTTTGTCATCTAACTCCTGAACAGCTGGACCGATTTGGAAGAAATTTTGTATGTTTGTTACAATGGGTTTCTGAATAGTTTGAAAACACAATTGGATCTAGAAGGTGGCGCTGCTGTCGGCATGTCACCAAATTTGATTTGCTGGGATTTGTGGGAGACATACCAAAGATTGTGATCATTAAAATATCATATTTAATGTGGCGCTGCTTTTCCGGACAGGACGACGTCTGCCGGGCCCGCTAGTTTATTTATACATGTTAAGTAAGTATCGACGATTGCTTCATTAAATGCCGTGGTCATGTAATATGGGACATAGTTAAGACATGCTGGGGCAATGTCAGTATTACTTTAAGATTGTTGCCAATATCCTACGTTTACTATTAGCCATTAAAAGTGTATCATATTGAAATTCTGATCTAAACAATAAATAAATAACACCCAACACACATAGGCAGTAAATAGGTTATTGTAGAGTCGGCAACGCGCATGTGATACTCCTGGTGTTGCAAGCGTCCATAGGCTACGGTAACCGCTTACCATCAGGCGGGCCGTAAGCTTGTTTGCCACCACCGTTGTATAAAATATGGTCCTAATATTAAGATCCCAAGACTACGAGAGATTTCGGTCTCATAATTCGTGGATTCGCGGCCTCTCGTTTCACAGATACACTTACCCATTGTGCCACGGAAGCTGTCAAATCTGCAATTAATTTAAGTCCATACTTAGATATAATAATACTTAGGAGGTAAGAAGAGTAGATAAATAATATTTAAAACGTGTTTTTGATTATTTTTCATAGTCATTGAGTCGTGTGTTATGTACTATTATAATAAAAAATATCGCAATGCCACACAGCAGTTTTAACTCCTCCCTATATTTTTATTAATTAATTTCGTTTCGCATACCCAGAGACTTGCAGAGCTTTACTGCTCGGTGTCGAAAATGGGTGCCATTGTCCATACATTTTCGGGATATTCGTTAATAACCAAATCCACCCCGAAAATATCTTGGGCAGGGTCTAGTACATTATAAATGTCAATTAGCATTACAAATACGTATCTGATTATAGAATATCTCCAGATTATATTAAATTCAGTGTTACTGTTTCATATTTAAATCGGATCCTTTGACAGCATTAACATAATGAAACATGATTTATTTTTCTTATATTAAATTTGTATGATAATTCTAAAATATCGCAGATAAAAGGTTCCAAAATAAAATTTACTCGTAAAAGTATATTTGAGAAGTATTTCGTCCTTAGATAAGTTAGACCGGTAAACTACACATGTAATCATGCTAAATTGCGCTATTAAGAACTTTATTATTATCAGCCATGGTCGTCCCACTGCAGGGCAAAGGCTTCCCTACCCTCTTTCCTCTCGTCTCGACTTTGAGCTGCAGCATGCCAATCCCTTAAGTGGGAGTCAAGCTCATCTCGCCATCGCCTTCTGGGCCGTCCTCGTCGCCGCTTTATAAATGGAACCCATTGTGTGGTGATCTTTGCCCACATGTCATTACGCATTCGGCAGACGTGTCCAGCCCAGTTCCATTTCCGACTAGCGGCTTCGTAGCCAACATCCGTGATTTTGGTTTCTGAGCGTAGTATACTGTATATTCTTATTTTATCAGAGATTTTGACTTTCAGCATACTACGCTCCATAGCTCGCTGGCAAACCATAAGCGCGGACTTCTGACGTTCTGTCAAGGACCAAGTCTGCGCACCGTACATAAGGATTGGAAGAATGCGCACGTCCACGAGTTTCCGTTTAAGGGCTAGTGGAAGCTTGCCTTTCATCAGGTCTTTCATAGACCAGTAGCTCTTCCAGGCGTTCTCGATTCGTCTCGTGACTTCGGCTTCTTGTCGCGCCTGAAAGGAGACTATTTGACCCAAATAAACATACTCGTGGACGTACTCAATCGTCACATCATTCACCTCTATTGTGTGCTGCATGCTGTTTGTCATTAGCTTGGTCTTTGTCATATTCATCTTTAGTCCCACAGCAAAGCTTGCACAGCTAAGTTCGTTGATCATAGAACCCAATTCCGAGGCTGAGGATGAAAAAAGGACGATGTCGTCGGCGAATCGAAGATTTGTTAATCTTCTATCACCGACGACAACACCTCTCTCTCTCTCCAAAAAGGCATGACTTCTTTAAACACTTCTTCTAGTATGGCGGTGAAAAGTTTTGGCGAGAGAGGGTCACCTTTTCAATTTTGAAAGTAGGTCCAGTGCTATGTAATTTGATGGAAGCTGTACTGTTGTGGTAAATGTGTTGAAGGATTGGATGTAGGTGGGTTCTATGTTTTGTTTTCGGAGAGCATTGAAGATGGAACTGTGTTTTACACTGACAAAAACTTTCGAGTAATCGATGAATGCAATATAAAGAGGCATGTGATATTCTATGTGTTTCTCTATAACTTGGTTAAGAGCGTGCAAGTGATCTGTAGTGGAGAGCCCACGCCTGTACCCTGCTTGTTCGGGTGGTTGATGGCCGTCTATTTTTACTGAGATTCGGCTCTCGATGACCTTTATAAAAATTTATATAATTGTGGCACCAGGCTAATAGGTCGATAATTTAGGCAATTTTTCTGATTTGCTGCCCTTTTTGTGTAATAAAATAATATCACAGTGGCAAAATTTTAGCGGGAATATTCCTGTTTTTAAGATGGTATTAAACATGTTAGTTAAGTGAGGAAGGAGGATGGGTTCCCCGACTTTTAATGTTTCTGCTGTGATACCATCGTGGCATGGGCTTTTACTGTATTTCGTACCACCGATGGCTTGGTGTACTTCTAGTGGCGTGATATGTGTAATAGTTCGGTAATAAAACACAAGATTAACACTTCAGAGTCTATTTGAAGCTACCACCGGTTCGGAATGCAGTTATCTACTAGGAAAGAAGCCGGCAATAAAACCTAGAGTTGCTCTTTTAAACATATCACTTTTACATCAGTTTATAATTTCACTTTTTACTCATTCAGTCCAATAATTCACAAAAACGACAACGAGCCTTTTATAATATTTTTTACATTGTGTTGTCAAAAATGGCGCGCTGTCAGATGTCAATTGATATTTATTTTCAATAGATGGCGTTACTGGACTATTTAATTCAATTTATTTTCTTCATACTCCGATACGGCCATTCTGCAGTGCGATGCGCGCTCTGCATCGCTTGCTCAATCCCTTCTGTAATGCCGTTCTGATGCGGCGATACCGCAGTGGGACGAGTACTCTGCACTGTTTGCTAGAGCCCTACTGGAACTTAAAATATCATCAGTATACACAGGCTAGGGTACACTCATAGTGCCCCTATGCCAACATTGTTAATTTTTTTTTTTTTATGTTAAAAGGAGGCAAACAGGCAGGAGGCTCACGTGATGGAAAGTGATCACCGCCGCCCATGAACATCTGCTACACCAGAGGGCTTGCAGATGCGTTGCCGGCCTTTCAGAAAAGAATATGCTCTCTTCTTGAAGGTTCCCAAGTCGTAACGGTTCGGAAAGACCCCCGGCGATAACTGGTTCCACAGAGTGGTTGTGCGAGGCAGAAAATGCCTTAAAAATCGCGCTGTTGTAGAACGTTGGACATCAAGGTGGTGTGGATGGAATTTCTGGTTTGTGCGCGATGTCCGATGGTGAAATCTAGCCGCGGGGATCAATCCAAACAACTCCTCGGAACACCCCCCGTGATAAATGCGGTAGAAGATGCAGAGTGATCCAACATCTCTACGCAGAGCCAATGGATCAAGCCGATCGGAAAGAGTTTGATCGTCGATAACCCGAGCCGCCCTACGTTGAATGCGGTCAAATGGAAGTAGCTGGTACTGGGGGGCTCCCGCCCAGAGATGAGAACAGTACTCCATGTGGGGCCGAATTTGCGCCTTATAGAGATTTAGGCGTTGACCCGACGTGAAGTACCGTCTCGCCTTGCTGAGCACACCAAGCTTCTTTGAGGCCAATTTGGCCTTACCTTCCAATTGACCGCGGAACTGGACGTTGCTCGAAATGTCGACGCCAAGTATTCCGATACTGGCTGTGGCAGACAAGAGAGCGTTCTCAAAATGAGGTGTTACGACAAATGGTGACTTTTTAGCGGTTAACGCGCAGACTTGTGTCTTGTTGGGGTTGAATTGGACTAAGTTTAGTCGACCCCAGTCTCCGAGTTTGTTTCGGCTCTCGTCGTCGTATTCCCGAGAAATATTAGCACGGCCAGTGTACATTACATCTACAGTGCTATCATCTGCATAGCAATGAATGTTGCTGATTTGCAACATGTCATTGATATGCAGAAGAAACAGAGTAGGAGACAGTACACAGCCTTGTGGAACACCAGCATTGACAAATTTAGGATCAGAGCATGCACCGTCGACGACGACCTTGATGCTCCGATCTGCCAAAAAGCTGGTGATCCAATTGCATAATTTCTCGGGAAGCCCATAAGAAGGTAGCTTCGAAAGAAGCGCTTTGTGCCATACCCGATCAAAGGCCTTCGCTATGTCCAGACTGGCTGCAAGCGCCTCCCCCTTGGTCTCAACTGCTGCTGCCCATCTATGTGTCAGGTAAACTAGAAGATCACCGGCTGAGCGACCCCGACGAAAGCCGTACTGGCGGAGTGCCGGAAAAGACGCGTTAGAACCGGTGCCAACTCCGGAGCACATGCCTGCAACACGATCGGAGGGATGCCATCGGGCCCATTCGACTTATGAATGTCCAAGGAAAGAAGTGCTTTGCGAACTGCACTTTGCCTGAACTTAACTTCAAGCATCGTACTGTCGCACCGCGGGATTGTCGGTGGTGAATTTCTTTGGTCATCCAGAGTCGAATTGGACGCGAAGAGAGAGCCCAGAAGATCGGCTTTCACCTTCGCGGCAAGGGCCAACGAGTCATCCTCCGTGTGCAGGGGTGGAAAAGACGGCTTACAGAAATTCCCTAAGGCAGCCTTGGCGAGTGACCAAAACGCACGTGTTCCCGACGGGAGACGCGCCAGTCTCTCGCCAATTCTGCCAATGTGCTCCGACTTCGCTTTAGCAATAACACTTTTGAAGGACCTAGAGGCAGAGTTATACTCCTTTTTAAATGCACTGGTATTTACATCACTAGACGCCGATGTGACAGCCCAGGCTTGGTAGCATTCCCGCTTGCGGCGTGAAGCCGTCTTGCAGGAACGACCAAACCAAGGCTGGGACTTGCCCCCGATGGGCACTGCAGAGAACGGAATAAAAAGTTCCATACTCTGAAGCACCACATCGGTGACAGAGTCAGCAACCACCTCAGGATCATCCGGCGAGAAGCAAATCTGCCCCCATGGGTAGGACGCAAAGAATGACCGCATCCCGTCCCAATCCGCTGACCTATAGTGCCATACGCAGCGGCAGCCCGCAAAGCGAGGCCGTGTCGAGCGCGTAACTGGCACTGTGCTCCGGATAAGACAGTGGTCCGATGAACCAAGAGGAGGTTTGACGGAAAGCAGGTAGCCATCCGGATGAGAGGTCAGCAGAAGGTCCAACAGGGAAGGTGTATGATCCTCCACATCTGGGATTCGCGTTGGCGAGGTGACCAGTTGTGTCAGATCATATGCTAATGCGAAATCATGGACAGATCTCCCCGCATGATCGGTGGTGCGTGATCTTAGCCATTCGGCGTGGTGGGCGTTAAAGTCGCCGAGAATCACGATCTCTGCGGATGGGATCTGCTGCAGCACAGAATCTGTAGCCATTTGCATGTGCTCAACGAGTCGGTCAGTTTCAGCATTACCGCTATGGGACCTATACAGGCACGCGTAGATTCGCGGGTGGTCGTCGCAGTCTATGCGTAGCCAGAGGTTGGATAGGTCCCGCCCTTCAAGGCTGCCGAGGCGACGAGAGCAGATATCCTCTCTAATGTACACGCACACCCCAGCCCGCGGTACAAAGGAATGTTCCAGTTTGTACCCCGGGTAGGAGAGGAAAGACGTGTCAGCCGGAGAAGAAATCTGCGTCTCGGTCAGGAAGAGCAAGGCCGGTTTTGCCGTCTCAAGATGGAAGTGGACGGCGTTCAAGTTGGAATTCAGCCCCCTTATGTTGCAAAAGTCCACAGCACGAGTGGAAGGGGTCGCCTTATGTTGCCTGCTCCGTTTGCCCCGAACAGGTGTGTAGAGCGCAAAATTGCCCCCCCCAGAATACGGAGGGCAGCCTGAACATCCACGCACAGGTGATGTACTACCTGAGCGTGGACGCCCAGAGGGGGATTCTCCACCGCGATGTACGCCGGTGGTACCCTCCTGGGGTAGTCGAACCAAATTTCGCACTGTCATAGTGGTGTGGGGGAAGGATAGGGAGAGTGGGCCTCCGGGACTCTCACAGACCAAACGAAACGCGACAGCATAGCTGCCACTTGACGCCGGTTTTCTGTGAGAATTTATTACAGTTATGGTCCACAAGACATAGTAAAGATGCTAGCTAGTAGCCACTGTTCTTTTAAAATGATCAGAGTACATGTTAATAAAACTTAACTGTTGGCTCATCATGCCAACAGCAAAATTTGTTAGTGGTACGAGACTGTAGGAATTACATCACCTGATTTACAATAGTGGATGTCGAGTTCAATCCTGCTTCTGATATCCAGGTGAAGGCATGTCAGGTCATCAGGCCGAGGCTGTGAGAGGGCTTACACGCCCCTCTCAAATCGCCAGATACAGCCAATAATTCACAAAAACGACAACGAGCCGTTTATAATAATTTTTACATTGTGTTGTCAAAAATGGCGCGCTGTCAGATGTCAATTGATATTTATTTTCAATAGATGGCGTTACTGGACTATTTAATTCAATTTATTTTCTTCATACTCCGATATACATATAAATGCATCCCTATTTCCCATGGTCACATCGCGCGTGAACGGCTGGACCGATTTCGCTAATTATTTTTTTGTGTGTGTTATTGTCAGGTGATAAGAATTTCGAAGGTATGTGAAGTCTACCAACCCGCATTAGGCCAGCGTGGTGGACTAAGGCCTAACTACTCTTATTAGCAGAGGAGGCCGTGCCCAGCAGTGGGACAATGTTTAATACAGGGCTAGTATTATTATTTTCAGGAGAAGGTTCTTATTAAAGAAAAAAATAAGAAAGTAGCGCGGAAAATTAGAAAATTTAAGAAAATTTAACGACCATATTAACTTTTATGATGTATCCTTAGCGCGTTTGACACAACTGTTTACTGTCAGTCGTTTGACAGTTCGCAAAATATAAAAACATGTAATAGTTTAAGATGATTCCATGGATTTCATACTAATACATTTTATTTCAAAAATAACCACCGCGCGAGCGGACCAGGGGACAAAAGCTAGTTTAATATAACATTCAATCAATTCAACAGAAACATGTTTTGTTAAAAATTTAATGGTTTTGTCCACTCATGGGTAAATAATATTTATACTTTACCTCGTTTTATCCACCATCTAATGTATGTGGTCTATTTTAAATATCTTATCTCAATTTATATGCATACATACATACATGCATATATTGCGAGAATGAGAACAGGCGATTCAAATGAAATGTTTGAAATATAATAATTCAGAATATACTTTTATTTGAAACGTGCTCAAGTTGCTCGCACTGAATACTCCTCCAATGTTCAACTTTACACAAGTGCTCTACTTCAGATATAGGGCGTTTAGAGTTTTAAGTATAGTGTATTTTCCATAGTAATGGCTTTCATTATTTATTTCAATCGAACAACGTAGCTAAGTGTGCTTCTCATCAATGATTTAGGACCAGCGCATCGTATCAACAAGAAAAACGTATTGAAGACTGACTTTAACCCGCGGCTTCGCCCGCGCGATACTTACTTTTAAACAAAAGAATAAATTCCATGCAGTCATCTTAAGCTATTAAAACTTTCTATATGATATGTTAAACAGTATTTCAATAAAACGTAGATAGTAAGTAGTAATGCATTCTGTTTTTTGACAGAGAAACGTCTTGTCCCACGTGTATCTACTAACTGTGCTAAGAATTATTTTTACACCCTACTAATACCTTTACAAATGTATCAAATCAGCAATCATATATCTACTGAATATGTTTAAGGGTAGTATATTATTGTATCATGATATAATTAAATATGTAATGAGCAATTCTGATTGGTGTTTCCGGTGATATAAAACCATATAATGAAGATGTGACGTAACCGTCGGATGTCTTCTACATAGTACTGCTGATACTTGTTAACATATGCTATCCCACAGGAACGGTGAATTTTCCGAAATAAAAAGTAGCATATGTGCTATTCCAGACTATAATCTATCTCTGTGCTAAATTTCAACCAGATCTGTTCAACCGTTCTGCCGTGATTGAGTAACAAACATCCATCCAAACATTCGCATGAATTATATAAGAAGTAAGATAAGATAACAGACGATAGGTTTTGATGGAGAATTTTTTGTAATCTGCAAAGTTGGTTAGGTGGGAATGTAGTGTGCATATTTGTGCATAATTATGTTTTTTCTTTGCTTGAACAAATAATTGGTATATTTCATTCGTTTTCCTTTTCTCACTTAAAATGTAAACAATATATTTTGTTTTTCACGATTTTATTAATTTTAGTGATAACATTCATTAATACCATGTTTATAATTAAAATGAAATAATCACTTTTATAAATTGAAATTCGTTCATACATAATTGAAGAGTTACATAACATAGTTAAGTATTTATCGAAGCACAAATTTGACACGCCCTCCACTTTTCGGAGCTAGCAGAACGCTGTACGGATCAGGTTGGATATTGTACGGCTCTTCAGGCGTTGTCTCGATTTTGAACCTGTGTACCATTTGAGCCAAAGCCGCGCGAACCTGCATCAAACCGTATCGCTTACCTGCGAAATGTCATATCAGAATATTATAAATATTAAAAAATGTGAATTGATGTTTGCCTGAGCCCGTAGAGAGCTCCACTTGGACACCACCTTATTTTACGTTATGATAGAATCAGATAGTATTAGTACATCCTCCGCAGACAGCCTTCGTGGCGCAGCGGGCGACGAAACGGCTGTGACACGAGAGGCCGTAGGATCGATTCGTGCACCGAGACTAATGACTGTGTGCCATACAGATATTTATTTCGTGTCTTTTTTTTTATACTGGCGCGGCAATGTGACCACACTGCACCTGATGGTAAGCGCAGTGCCGTCCAGATAGAGTATCAAGTAGCGAGTGACAGTCTATCCCCCGCTACTCAACACAATCATGCCGGCCTGCTGTTTAGCTTCTTCACGTTACGCCTAAAGGACCCAGGATCATAGGGGGGAACACGGTAGCTGGCAAACTGTTCCACAGCTTGATGGTGCGGCAAAAATACGAATTTGCGAACCTCTTGGTTCGGTGTCTAGGTGTTGAGCGGCCGTAGTACCTTGTAGGTCTTGATTACCGCGATACGGGTTTTACCCATTGTGGGGTCAGAACTATCTGTGTGATTGTTGGGTGTATAAATATAATAATATAACTTTACTCAATACAACCACAATATCAAAAGTAAGTAATACTAATGACTACTACTATTACTGACTCCACTAAGATTCGGGTATTGTGTATCAGAAATTACACCCAGATCCAAAACAAATATAATGCGCAATTACAAATATAATGCGCCCCCGAGGTAGTCTGCACTGACTGGTATATTAAAAAGTACACCGACTTCAATATTAAACAAAGTATGGGTCACTATAAAATATGAGGGTTTCCCATGATTTTTCTGAAATCCCAACATCAGATCCTGATTTGGTGCCAATGGGACCACCTGGGAAGTATACCCTTTTAAACAAAAAAACAATTTCTCGAATCGGTCCAGGCGTCTTCGAGTAATCGGGTAACATACATAAAAAAAAAAAACCGACGAATTGTTAACCTCCTCCTTTTTTGAAGTCGGTTAATTAAAAATACGTACCAACGAAGCAGAAACCATCGTTTTCGTTGTGGTGTTGCTCCATAAAATTCTGTGTCATAATTCGTAGTAGTAAGGAAAAGTAAAAAAAAACACTGGTCATAAATACTAATTTATAATTATATAAATTCTATTCACCTAAAATATATACTAGATGAAATAATGACGAGTTTCAACTAATGGAAAGCTCATTAGTTTTGGATATACAATATGAAAACAAATTATCTTAATACCATAGTCATGAATCGTGAAAAGCGAACATTAATGTTTCAATACGTCCACTTTAATAGCAAAGCCATAAGCCAAGCCCAATGCAATCGCTGAAACATGCTGAAATGCATTCATATAATTACATTCACACATTTAAAGACAAATATAGATTAAGCAATCGGAATACAGAGTCTCGGTCAGACTGATCCAACGTTGTTTTTTATTTACGCAATGAAGTTGTGTATGAAGTGAATAAAGTTGTTTAAGAAGTATCCCATCAAAACATAAATGTGAAATGAGAGCCAAGTTCAATATTATGATACCTATATGTATGCCTTGGTTGTTGACTTTAATGACAAAAGAACTGAGATCTAAATGGGTGCCAAGTTCAATGGTCAGTCCTGAAATTTATTTAAATATTAACATAAAATATTTTATAACAACTTAAAATATAATTTCTTCTTATAACTTAGGATAATATATTAAAGCCTAAGGTCTGGCTGGGCTAGTTCGAATATACGAATTATTATTAAGTACCTACTAAAAAAACTTCGGATTCGGATATGAAAACTAGCCAAGTCAGACCTTATGCTTCAATATATTAACCTAAGTTATAAGAAGAAATTATATTTAATTTTGATTGCTAATTCTTACATCACAGGCACTATAAGTAAGTGTTCCTAATAGAATTAATTAATTGAAAAACTATAATAAAATGATAATAATTTACTAGTTTCTGATTTATTCCTTTGTATTCACACAACTACCTATCTCAACGCCAAATTTGAACTTTCTAGGTCATCGGGAACTGGGTGAAAGTTTTGATCTATAGGTCAGTCAGTGATAAAAATGACGATTTTTGAACGTTAATTTGACATGTTTATGTGAGATAGTTTTTGAGTTATGAGGGGGTCAAAAGTGGCTCCAAATGGTTCGTGTAATATTACACACGGTACTAATCGCCATTCTGTTAGCTTGAACTTGGCTTGACACGCTGCCGCGTGTCTAGATTTTGTCTAAGCAAAATTGATTTTAAAACCTCTTTATTGCTCGTTCGTACTTCGCAGGACCCGAACAAAATTACAGTCTATCAAATTATTATTTTGTAGAAAATGAATTTTACCGTGTGTAACGGAGTTAATGACAGCCACCGCTGTGCAGCCGTAGCTGAAACGCGAGGCCGTGGGTTCGATTCCCGCAACGAGACAAATGTTTGTGTGACAGACAAAACAGTCAAGACAGACAGAAAAATATAATAATTAATAAATAAAAAGACAGAAATTTGTTTTGGGTCTGGGTGTTGTGGGACCGTCGTCCCTCATAGTTGTTGATACCCACGATACAGGTTTTACCTAGTGTGGGGGTCAGAACTATCTATGTGATTGTTCGGTGTATTAATTTAAAAAATATATATTGATTTAATGTTATCTTTTTTTTCTAGAGTTCGTTAAAGTTTAACTATGAATAATTGGATTGTATTCTGTAGTGTCTTTCATAAATAAATAAAAAAAAATAGCGTATATTATCTGGTAGTAAAATGTTTTATATACACGTTTTTATTTATTCTCTGACTGCTTCGGTGGCGCAGTTGTAATTGCGCATGTGTTATGACTGCTATGCTGAGGTCTAGTGTTCGATCCCCGGGTCGGGTAAATTGATATTGGGTTTTTCTATCTAGAAATTTTCAGTATTAGACCGGAGTCTGGAATTGAGCCTAGTATGGCGATAGGCTTGCCCACTATAACATTATAGGACCTTAAAAAATCGGCGAAAAATGGGTGTACTGGTTACACCTCTGCCTACCCCTTCGGGGATTACAGGCGTGCGTGTATAACTGTATGTGTGTTTATTTATTCCTATGTTTTTATTTGTTCTCGTTAACCGATCCTCTGTTGATTACTGATTATTCTGTTAATGTCGAAACATTTTCTCCGAATATTCGGTAATTTCTGCTTCGTTGATTTTTATTCTATCTTTACACTTCTTTTTTCAGTTATTGTTAGTACTAGTGCTCAAAAATCAATTTTGGTTATGGACTAATTCTTCAAATTCAAATAAAGGCTAAAAGTTGTAAAGTATTATGTGTATCAACGTATACAATAATAAAGGAACTTTTCTAGTAAATAAATCCACCTCCGCATAGCCATCGAAAAAGAAAATTAAGCAATCATGCAATTATTACACTGGCAGCCCTGGGGGCATCGGTGTTCCGAATACAGTGGTTTTCTCGAATACCCTTTCAAATAATTGCCGTGTAATAAATAAATATATGAAATAAAACTTCATACCGTATGTTCAGTCCAGATAGCATTTCTATAATTGTTCTTAAATGATGCGGAAACAAGTTATAGGGTTTTTTTAATGCAATTTGATTTTCATAATATTCATGTCATTGGCGTACCGTATGAGTGTAGATCTTTAATGTAGGTATTAAGTATTGTATTGTTATTGTAAATTAAAAATAATTTTAATTTTTATTATCGTGAATCTATTCAATTCATAGGTCCCTAAAATAGTCTATTAATTTACAGCTTCTTTTACTTTTATTTTATGTTTTTAATATCCAAATATGTTAATTCATATTGCTCATATTAATAATTATTTTATTATTCAGATTACAAATATTTTTGATAGCCTACGCTGGGTCTTGTGGGGCCGTAATTATTGATCCCCACGATGCCAGATAGGACCCACGCGTACTGGCTTGCGGAGCCACAGCTTTGGTGTTTCTCCCCGGCCCGAAGAGCTTCGCAAATTCGTATCTCTGGTGCGGCAGAGATACGAATGAAGTTAAGATGTGAAACAGTTTACCAGCTACCGTGTTCTCTCCTTCCAATGATCCTGGGTCCTTTAGGCGTAGTGTGAAGAAGCTACTCAGCAGGTCGGCGTGATTGTGTTAAGTAACGAGGTATAGTTGCCTCTTGCTTCTTGATACTGTAACTGGACGGCACTGCGCACCATCAGGTGGAGTGTGGTTACTTTGTCGTGCCAGAATAAAAAAAAGGATTTACCTAGTGTGGGCTCAGAACGATGTGTTACTATTATTTATTTATTACTATTATTATTAATTTATTTATAACAATAACAATAACATTCTAAAACGGATCACAGTATTAATAGTAATTACGTATAAAAAAAACATTTCTAGTTTACAAAAGAAGTATGCTTAGTGTTACTCAAGTGCTAATTAGCACTAGATCCCTAAATAATTTGTCTCTTAAGTGCTTAATTATACCGAGAATTTATCTTGTGGAGACCCTTTCTTCTTTTGTGTTTCTTGGTTGTAAAATTTTCAGAATTTGAAGCAAATAGGATTTACTTTATTCGAACGTTATTTAGTTAGTTTATTAGATAAAAGGTATTGATAAAACTTATGTCGTTAAAATTTCTGGTAATTCTGGAATATTCCAATTGTTTGACAAGACATAAATTATTGATTGATTGATGAGTGATTGGTGCAAGTTGCAACCGCAAGCAATGCTCACAAATAAGTGAAATGTGTCAATAAGAATAATAAAACAATCATGAGATTGGTTCATAGATAGTTGTAGTACATAGATCGCTGAGTCCAAATATTAAAATTTTGCCGATCAAATCTCTTATTTGATCAAGCCCAGTGATATAATGAATTATATTGATATATTATGTAATTCATTCATCTCTGTTTTGTTATGTATATTGTACAACGTAACATAGGGAAATAAATAAACGTAGTCTAAAACTGTGGTGGTTGGCGCTCACTAGGGGGCTTCTATGTCCAAGTGGTCGGTGACAGGTTGAGTTATTTACCTACTACATTGTAGTAGGGACTTTACTTATAAATACTACAGTGGCGCGGTGTAAAACCCGCTACAGTGGCACACGCAAGTGTGTCGCGTTCCGGGATCAGCCAGTGTACATCCGGTTTTTGTCGGGGCTCTAGACTAGGAGTTGGGGTACGATGGTTGGCCGTTTTGCGGCCTTCTCAGTACTCTGACACTAGACCCTCGACCGCTGCTTCACTTTCTTGCCCATGGCGTAGTGTAAAGAAATAGCCTGGCATGATTGTGTTGAGTAGTGGGGGATAGATTTTCTCTTGCTACTCGATACTCTAATTGGACGGCACTGCGATTACCATCAGGTGCAGTGTACTCACTTTGCCGTGCCAGGAAAAAAAACTAACTTACCTACACAAAAGTGAGGTCCTTCTCCAAACGGTAAGAACGTGTAATTGCGATTATCGTTGTCTGACAAGTTCATCATACGCTCTGGCCTCCATTCCTCCGGCTCCGGGTAATACTCCTCATTGTAATGGATGGCTATCACATTCACAAACACTGGTGTGCCCGCTTCAATAAGTAGCTCATCGTTCAGTTGATAGTCTTTGGCACAAACTCTGTCTAAATGTGGAGCGGGGGGATATTTCCTCAATGTTTCTAAAATGTTATTTGATAAATATTTGATGCTGAAGCATCGATATTTAAGAATTCAAAGTCCCGTTTTTTAATGTCCCGCAGCTACTTAAGGCAAACTTTACATTCAACTTCGGCATATGCACCTCATTCGTATATCAAAATTATTATATTTCGCCGAATTTATTACGGTCCCATAATGTGATAGGAGGCGAGCCTATCGCCATACCGGGCACAATTCCAGACTCCGGGCTGATACTGAGTATTTCTAAATAGAAAACTCAATATCACATCACCCGACCCGGGGATCGAACCCGAGACCTCAGTAGTCTTCAGCAGTCGAAATTTTTATGTTTGTACCGTACCATGTATACAAGCTGTGAGATACTTCAGTTCCATTAACTCATCATAATTTAATACATCTTTTCCGGATCTTTTCAACGCCTCGTCTAATTCTTGGTACAGTTTCTCCTGGATGCAAATAACATTTATGAGAAGTATGACACAGGTTGGTTTAATTAAATAAAAAGGTAAAAAATGTACTACAAGGATAATGGAGGCAGAATGTAAAGTAGTTGAAAAGACTTCACACTGTTGTTACAGCATACCTTCTACAATCCCATTGTTAGAATGTGTCGTCTATATAACGAGTTGGCGTTCTTCTCAATTTGATTCCATTAGTTGTTAGCAACATCAACAAAACTATGCAAGATGTATATTTAAAAGGCACAAATACAATATTTACCTATAATTTCTTAATTGATTTACACGACACTGTAACACATCTCAGTGCTTAATATTACACACACGCATGCCAGGATTCACTTTAAGGCTTGTCTTTATAATTAATCTACCAGCATTACCCTTTTAAACTGAACAACGCCATTGAACTGATTACTATTTAAACTTACTACACCGAACCACGAATATACTGGCTATCGTCTCGTCTTCCACTCAACTGAACCGAACCAACTGAACTCCAGAGCGGGGAAGGCACTCTGTTTTATATTAAACATTTACTACTCCCACTTAGGTTGTCATTATTAACTACCCCCAACTAGTCTCCTAAATACCTCCGTTATACCTTCGGTATTTCTAATAAAAGGAAATATCCTAATATAGTGTTTGAAAGAAATAAAATAAAAAATGTAGGTGATTTTCTTTTACTATGTTTATAGGCGTCCATCCAAAAAACTATCACATTCTTCTTTGATAAATATGTCATAATGAAATGGCATAAATACACAATTATGCAAATGAACATAATCATCAATTATCGCACTTCGTTGGCGAAAGCTTTGCAAAGTGAGCTGATGAATCTATTTAGAAGTTAATATTCTGAAGAAAAACTTAAATTGATAGAATAAAATGATTGATTCGTGAGGTTTGAAAGTAAAGTTTTGTATGATCCTCAAATATTTGTTTCGGGTCTATGTTTTGTAATTGTGATACGAAAGTAGGTGTTATTCCATACCTGTTCTTCCGGATGATAAGCCAACTCATGAAGACAGTAGCTCATAGTTGAAGATGATGTTTCTATGGATCCCAATATGAACACGGCTGCTTGAGCTAACATCAGGTTTTCTGACAATTCTGTATATAAATCAGTTAATCTAGAGAAAACACTTAAACACATCAAAATAAAAAAAAACAAACACCAAAACAATAAATATATAGCGCCGATTAGTAAATATTTATGGTTATCATAGTTTTCCACGGACATATATGTATGCTGTATGCATGTATATTTGACTGGTATTGCTTTGAATAATATTAAAAATAATAATTATAAATACCTTTTAAATGAATTAAAGTAATTGCTAGTGTATTGATGATGCTATGTATGTTATGTATATACATAAGCTGATATGCTTTTTGATAAATTTCTTTACTTTTTTTAATGTACTGACTTGTCATAAGAGCGCATGTAATTGCCTACATGATCAATAAACTGTTTAATTTCATTTAAATATTAATAAAGGTATCAAGCGGCTGTCATATCAATTGTAAAATACCTGAATCGGCGTCAGCAGGCAGTTTTAAATTCTCCTTCAACTGCAATAAGTGATTCACTAGGTCCTTATCAGAGGACTTGCCTTTACGTTCGTTAACCGTATTCCAAAACAGTTTCTTCACATATTCAGTTGCTGGGTTTGAAAAGAACGTTAACCTGTAACAGGCTTTAGTGTGTTAATAGCTCTACAAAAGTTGAACAAGTACTTACACTTAATTCGGCATCGATTTTTTATTTTGCAGGTTATTTTTATCAAAGCGTTCCCTGTATACTTTTGCCACCAATAAATAACAACTGGAAATGTAATACCAATTACAATTTATGAACATAATTCATTTGAATATAACCAATAAGATCTAAGTGATTTCTTAAGCGACTGGTAGCGGCAACGATTCAAATAATTAAAAAGGATTTATGTCAGATGCTTAACAAGAAAGGCAATAATAAAATTATGGTAAACGAGGTAGGTAGACGGTAGGCAGCGGCTTTGCTGTGCCCTGGCATTGCAGAAGTCTATGGGCGGCGGTGACTACTTACCATCAGGTGGCCCGTCTGCTCGTCTGCCTATCGAGGTACTAAAAAAAAAGGTAAAAGGCGAGCTGATCCACAATCGCAATTCATAATTACCTCAAGACTTTAGCAATGGCGGGTATAAAGAAGATCATGGTAAATTCGAAGCCGCGCCAGAATGTCCACTTGACCATGTGCCTGGTGATGTACCACAGTGGCGAGGATGGATCGTTCAGAGCGCTCACGTAAATGCCAAACACAGTGTACCCCACTGTGTCTGATGTGTACATTGAAAACAACTCCTGCAAGTAAGTTTTTTTTACTACAATCTACAATATTTTGGTGTTGTTTTGTATTGAAAGTGTTTTTGTTGTATCTAATTTGTTTTCATATTTATGTGTAACTATTTCTTGTATTCTTAAATACATGTTATTTTACTGATGTGTTTCACGAGTCTAGAGGTTAAATCCTGCTGAATCCACTTCTTCTTTACTCAAAGAAGAAGTGGATTTTGTAACCAAAAATCCCTGTTAAAATTGTACTTTATGTATGCGAATATAAACTTTAATTTAACACTTACAACGGGTAATTTTAAATAAAAGAGGCAACGCCAACAAAAAAATTTATGGGATATTAAGTTTTACCTTGAATATCTACCTAACTAATAAATTTTAATATTGTACAACTGTACATACAGTTGCGAAGTTGTGTCTGAGACTTCCTTTGAAATTTGTCTAAAATTGTATTTACCTTGTTCATTTTGTTGTGTTTTCTCCACTGGGGATAAGACAAATAAAAAACACACACACCTAAAACATTAGCATGATATAATTAAAAATACAAGATTTTTGTTCACAGAGTGGAACCTGTTCATTCATTTCAGCCTGCGTGTACAGCGGGCAAGTAGTAGCTGTTAAACGAGAGGCCGTAGGTTCGATTCCCGCACAGAGACAAATGTTTTTGTGAAAGACAGTTTTTTAAGGTCTGGGTGTTGTGGGACCGTGGTTCCTCCTAGTTCTTTAATACCTACGACATACGTTTGACCTAGTGTGTAGGTAGTCTGTCTATCAGCACGTGTGTATCGTTGGGTATATTTATTTCTAATGTCTGTTAACTTGCATTATGACTTGTGGGTGGCACTAAAGTATGGTTTGTACATGTTATGATGTTACCTTTAATTTGGCCGGTTGGTTATCATCAATATTGTCTCTTTTTATTTTCAAAACGAGCTCTTTTGCATTTACGTTCATCAAGTCTGTAAGCTGCTTCAAACGCTTCGACGTGAACATAGGTGATATCTCATGTCTCATGTCCACCCATAAAGGAGACTGCAAAACAGACAATTTGATTACTAAGTGAAACATATGAGAAAATATATCTTCTTCATGTTAAAGAAGTTTGTGACTTTATATTTATAGGCGGTAACGTTAGGAATTTTAGATTCTGAAAAATATTTTTGTCGCCAATAGAAAGCTACAATAATGCTATAAGCTATTTCACATTATTAAAAATAATATTACATGTGTTGAGCCGCGAGCAAACGCGGGCGAGTAGTAGCAACCCTCAATAGCTAGGTATTACATAAGCTCTGTTTTATTGAGGGCCATTTTTTTTTAAGTAATATGAATCACGGTGAAGACCTCAAACACCGGCAGGTACCTACGAGCCTTTTAGTGTATTTTCTCTTTAAAAAATGGTACCGCAATCAAATTATGTTTTGCAATATATGCAAACCAAAATTAAAACTGGACAAATGACAGTCGTTGTTTTTATACCTTTAGGGTAAACAAGTTCAGTGACCCCAACGGATCCGATTCCAGTGATGAGTAACAAAGTCTGTCTTGAAAGTAGCTGTGGTCTTTGACAAGAATGTTCTTTGCGTATTCTGGTGTCTGCACAATCAAAGTAGGCTGCCAAGCGAGGAATATTCCGTAATAGTCCCTCTTATTTTTCTTTCTCAATTCATCGAACATCTCCCAAAAACTTTTCCTCATCACATATCTTAAATTACCAAAGAACAAGAACGGCTTTTCATAATGTACACCACGTTTTTTCCAATAGCCGTAACGTTTGTGGAAAAATAAATAAACTACACTTAATTTAAAAATTAAAAGGATTAAAATTAATTGCGCGAGCACACCACACCAGCCGACGTCCATGTTTAACGCGAACTTAAACTGTTATAACGTTTGTCGTGAATCGTGATTATACATGGATAAATAAGATAACTGTTAGAGGAGTAAATAGGCGATACATGATAACAACGATTACTTATTTATGTTTTCGTTCGCAATGCTCTTAGAGGTAATGCTTAATGAATTTACGCAAGCAACGAGTTTTGTATCACGGAAAATCGTACCTATTGACTTAAGAGCCTATTAATAGTAAATTAGTTTGGCCATATACATTTGAATACCATGTACATAGTTTTACACGTGAATAATATTTTTTACTGGCCTTGTATTACACACAGTCTTCCTGCCGAATCATAATTGCTAGCGAACAGTACTAGTTTTAAACGATAAATTATATTAAACGGCTACAAAAAGAAGGAGGTCCCTAATTAATTCGTACGCATAATTTTAATGCGTGTAAATTTCTGACTTGTTATATGTATATTTTTGAATGATTATTCAATTTTAATTGATTCGCGTTGCTTCTTTCCGAGATTCTATTTAAAGATTTGGACAGATCTAACGAGAACAATGAAATTTCTCAATGGTCTTTAAAGTAAAATCTAATAGTTCTAATGACTATAATTCTGCAAATTCAGTTACGTATTTCCCTATCATCAGATGGGTGTCCAACATGGGTATTGGGGTTTTGGGTTCAGACAAGATATTTTTATTCGCGACCAAATCTATTCTCCCACTCGACTTTATATTTAGACTGACCTAATTTCCTGAAATCTAAAAATCGTCTGCTTCCAAACAGGGTATTTCTAGCCAGTTGAAAAGAAATTGACAACAACATTTTTAATTCTATCGCTAGATATATATTTCTGGACGACAAGTGCACGATCACGATCCGCCAGGCCGATCTTTGACATGACACCAGCTGGCCTAGCCAAGTTCACAATCTACAATCGTTAACGCTATTAGAAAAAGAATCAAATGTATAGGAATGACATCATCTCAACGTTAAGTCACGTGGTCAGAACAAACGAATAGAAAACTCGTAGACAAGTTTACAACTTATCAGTCGTTCAAAATCATAGAATGAAATATAATCTATTCTACAACGTTGATCGCTACATCCCATAGAAATGGTAGCCAAGTTACAGTTTTGACAAGCGCAAACGAAACTTTGTCTAAGTGTTTGAACGATAGCTGAGCGCTCGCCGAGACCCAATAGAAAACGATAAAAAATGGCGTCTATTATGACACAGCTGTGTTGAGACCGAGTTGTGAGTGTCTGTTTTGTTTATTCACCTATTTTTTGCCAAGCCCTTTGCCAAGAGCTTCGACAATATACTTCATTAAAAGGAACCAACGAGATTCCCCTAAAAGTTAAGGTAAGTGCTTATTAAGCTGACTGGCATATACTTAGAATTAGCATTTATTTTATTACTTAGCTATTATTTAATTTCCTCGATGTTTGTATTTTTGTAGGTGTTGTGCGCTCTTAGTTTCCTAGCCACAGGATCCTATCAGCGAATTGTTGGCGTCACTCAGCATCTTGCCCAACGCACAGCTAGTCGGTGCATCAGACAAGATGTTGATGCTTTGAACCACCCCGATGTCATGGCAAAATGGATTGTGTTTCCGAAAACACGACGAGACAGAGCATTCATAAAACAAGAGTGAGTAGTTAACAAACGATGTAACAATATTTAAATTAGTAATATAATTTAAATCAACAATTATTGTTTCAGGTTCCAAAGAAGATTTGGCCCGCCTGGAGTAATTGGGTCCATAGATTGTACCCACGTAGCTCTGGTAAAACCCAATGAAGAAGAGCATCTTTTTTATAATAGAAAAGGATATCATTCATTAAATGTTCAAATGGTAGATATTATATTTATTTATACTGTATGGCATGTTAAAGCTAGATATATATAGAATCACTTCTTAATAATAGTTTTATTTTCAGATTTGTGATAGTAATCTTATAATTTTAAATGTGAATGCAAAATTCGGTGTAGCTACACATGATTCACATATATGGTCTTCTAGTAGAGTTGAATCATATATGCGTGAACTTCATCAAAATAATGAACAAGTATGGCTATTAGGTAGGTATTTATAATAGTAAAAAGATCTAATCTATAGGAGTTTTCTATGTTTTGTCTACAGAAATATTTTTTCATGTGACTCTGGATATCCACTACGCCCTTGGCTTATGATACCTATCCTCAATGCAGTTCAAGGTTCTATTGAAGAACGATACACACAAAAGCATGTGCAAGCCCGTAACTGCATTGAGCGCTGTTTTGGATTACTTAAAGCACGGTGGAGATGTTTGCTTAAAGATAGGGTTCTTCACTATCATCCTCATGTAGCTAGCAATATTACAATGGCATGTTGTGCGTTACACAACATAGCATTAAAAGCTGGCTTACCACCACCACTAACACTTCCTGCAGCATATGACGATGGGGATGAAACCATGCAAGTGCCCACACCCACTGCGACTGTGGGTAGCCAAAATGAGCTAATCCAAGGAAGAGCCATGCTGATATGTTTATTAAATAGGCTGTAGTAAGATTATTTTAAGTTTTAATAAGATTATATTTACATTTCTTTATTATAAATTTTACTTTTTATGATTTATGATATATTTGTATGAATAATATTAATTATATTTTATTTAGGTATAAAGTTCTGTTTACGTTTTTAGTTTTTATTTCTGCTTGAGTATAGGTTTCGATGATTTTTGTTGGTATATTGACGTGTGCTAGCTAACATTAATTGCAAATAATTTAATTTAATGTTTTGTGTTGCAAATGTAAATTATTTTGCATACTATTGTATAGAAACAAGTTTTTTAAACTGAATAGTGCTGCTGGGGAGTTTGTTCTGACTTTTGATTTTGAATAAATTATTAGTTAATAGTATTTTGAAAATGCCCAGTTAATTTTATGTTCAATGTTATGTACTTTGATATAAAAATTATTAATAAAACAGCTTTTTTATAACAAATAAGTTTAATATTGTTTTTATTAAAACACTGACACTCATAATAATTTGATGGTGGCGTGCACGGTAGGTAAGAAGGAAGGATTTTCCAGTTATCCAATACCTTGTATTATAGTACAATTCACTACAACACATTTGAGGTATTATTTGCTATCAAATAATTGTCATAAATCAAAAAAATACTACAAAGTGAAAAAATAACTTTTATTTCGAAAGTCTTTAAAGTCAGTTAGTTTTTATTGTTTATAATTTTTAGTTGTGGTGGCTACCACAACTAAAAATAAATTAAAAAATAAATTAAAACTAAATTAAAAATCGCGGACAAACAAACATACATACGGGTCAAATAAAGAAACCACTTTTTGGGAGTCGGTTTAAAATAACCTACAGTCACTGTACATAAATATTCTTTTCATTCTTACATTTCAAGTCTAAATTAAAATAGGGTTTGTTTTAATACCATTAAAAAAATAATTATACTGTAAAAAGAAAAAAACATACAATTTGTGCATATTAAATTTAGAGTAAAATGGATTAGAATAGAAAACAATTGAAATAAAAAATAATTGGTACTCTGATATTGTACGCAATTTGAAATATTCATAGCCCTCAGCTGAGATAACTATCACTACATTAGACATTTTAAGGAATGATATCTGTCGAAGGTAGTGATGATTGTTTCAACTGTGGCAAATATTCTATCAAATTGTCTACACTACCAGCCAAACGACTTAAAATTATATTTTGGTTTTCTTCCATTTCAATTCTTCTCGATTCTAATCGCAACCTTTTCATCTCCCTCTCGTGATAATTTTTTTCCCGGTCTGCTTCAAGTTGTAGCCGGCGATGCTCGACAGCCACGAACTCGCACGTGGCTCGTTCGAAGGGCGTTTGTATGCGGCGTGTGCGCGCTCGAAGCAGCCTGCGGCGCCGCGGTGTAGATGTGGTGGGCGATGGGCTTGCCCGATGTCGCCGCCGCTGCGGAGCCGTCCGGAGTGGACGTGTTAGGCGACGTCGCTGACGGCATTGGCGCGGACGCAAAGCCGGGCGGCGGCGTTTGCACTGGTTGTGGAGGATGGCGTGGGAGTTCTCCAGAGGGAGGTGGTAGTGAAGCACGAGCGGTAGATGTTATTGTTGCTGAAAATAAATAATTATAGTCTTATATTAAAATGTGCCCAAATGAAATATTTTGCCAAAACATTGTATTTATAAAAAAAGTACCTTGAAAAGAATCAGGAATAAAATCCAACATAATTTCATCTGTGGCAGAAATTTGGGATGGACAGACAGGATGCACAGAATCTCTGGTTGGTGGTGGTGGAGTGTTTCTCTCTGATGGTAGGGCCTGAAAATATAATAATAATACTAGTCCTGTATTAAACATTGTCCCACTGCTGGGCACGGGCCTCCTCTACTAATGAGGGGGGTTAGGCCTTAGTCCACTACGCTGGCCTAATGCGGGTTGGTAGACTTCACATACCTTCGAAATTCTTATAAGAATTCTCAGGTATGCAGGTTTCCTCACGATGTTTTCACCGTTAAAGCAAGCGATAATTAATATTTTAATACACACATATCTTTAGAAAAGTCAGAGGTGTATGCCACTTGGGTTTCGAACATACGACTTTCGTCTTGGCAGTCCGTACCGCAACCAACTAGGCTATCGCTGCTGCTCATAAGCTGCTTAAAAATATGAAGAAAATAAATTAGAAAAATTAAAAGATTGCTTATAAAATAAAATATATATTAAATAATATAAATAATAACTATATTATAAATAAAAACTAACATCAAAGCCTCTCTCCTCAATTCCAGGTTGAACAATGACAGCAGCCAAACCCATTATGCCCAACACCCTCTCTTCTGAAGCAGTGACAATTTGTCTGCTAGTGGACCACCACCAGTACCAGAAGCCTCACGACGAATTCTCAAGGCTTTTTTCTTGGTTTTTGTTTTCCAGTCTGCCCACACCTGAACATATTTGTCTGTTAATTTTAGTCATGCATGTTTTCATCAATAATTTTCTTCTAGTTTAGGAAGTAAGCTATTGTTGCATGTCAGTACTTTATCTTGTAGAATAATAAATTTTAATAGTAGGAAACCATAAAACACATCTGCCTACCCCTTCGGGGTTTACGGGCGTGAGTGTATTCGTAGGAAACCTTAAAATAATATTTTTAGTGTTTTTGTGAGAATCTTACTTTTTTCCATTTGTCCAAAGGCTTTATTACTCCTCCACCAAGGGAGTTAAGTAGCTCTCCCAGTTCCTGCCACAGTTGGTCGGATTTTATTCGACCTTGAGGACCTTGCTGGGGCCTCGTTATATCACCATGGCTAGAACATAAGTTAAAACTATTTCAGAGAAAAAAAGGGACACTTGATTCAAACACGATGTTTTTTTGTTCCTTAAGTGTTATTTCATGTCGCAGATCGCGTCATTGTTTATGTTTCAATCTTTCAAGTGCCTGAGTATGATAGATTTTTAAATAACAGAGGAATACATTTACGAAAAACTAATAATTTACGTACCTTTCCATGAATTCCAATAAAGCTGCGAACTGTTCAGGGCTTGCTCGAGATCTAGATTCCATCCTATAAAAGGTATCACTTTGTTTAAGGCATCTTTAATTCATATGCAGGATCATATCATAACGTTTCGAGACACAGTAATGTTTAGAATTACATTCCACACTGTGATGTTATAATAAACCTATTATAAGAAGAACTTTACCTTATTTCGCTTAGTTTTATGATTTTAATCAATTATTTGCCCGCGCACTAAGTCACGCAACATAAACACTCTACTAAGTAGTAAGTACACAACTCACCTATGACTGTTGACGTTATTTTGACGTTTGTAGGAACGCTCACCATAGACTAAAGTATTGGTTTTTTCTAAATACATTGTAGAACGAGCGATCGACGCAGTCGTGTCAACTTGGCTAGCAACTTATCGTTTTCTAAAATTGCTTACGCCGAGGCGTTGACGATTGTAGAAAGAGAATAGATACGAAACGTTTGTAACTTGGCTAAGCCTTCTGGATCTTATAAATATAAGTTTTTTTTATTCTGTCACGGCAAGGTGATCACATTGCGCCTGATGGTAAGCGCAGTGCCGTCCAATTAAAGTATCAAATAGCAGAAGTAATCATACTTGTTCATAAGTAAGTTTGGACAGAAATACATTGGCTGAACACCGTGGCTTCGACTTGAGAATACACCAAGAGAATATTAGTTAGTGAGAACGCTATAGTCCAGTGTATTAAGGTGAAAACTACGATAATAAGACGGATTATCGTATTATAAAAAATTATTAATTAACGATTTTAAAGTTAGATATCTTAAGATAAGTAAAGACATAATTCTAATTAATGAAAAATAATTTACAGTATAGTTTGAGGAAAACTGTAGCTGTACGTATAATCCAAACAAGATAACGTGAAATATCTGATCCTTTTGCTTTGGATGATTGCATTTTGCGCTTAATTACACATAAATATAATGAGATAATTTATTGCATTAAAAGTATCTTTAGAAATAAAGAGTTTTGTAAATAATAATATCAGTTCTGTATATGAATGAGCTTCATCCACTAATGTAAGGCATCAGGCCTTACCTAAAACGTTGGCCTAGTCAGACTTCACATAAATAGCTTCGAATGAAGTTTCCTTATGAAGATTTTAACTACGCTTGTAGTTTCTTACCGATGTTTTTCTTTATCGCTAAAGCCGCGGTAATTTAATAATATACACATTCCCCATAGATTTGACTTTTCAAGCAAGAAAAGGTATCATATGTGGATTCCATTGTGTTTATTATCTAATATAATGCCCAAATAGAGTTAATGGGTTCTATTTAAGCATCAGATTTGAACGCTTCTGAATAGTTGAAAGCATACATGATTCCTTTTCTATAGACTAATATGTACATATGTGCGTGCAAATAAAAGGAGGAACATAGGGATCGAACGTGGTTGTAAGTGGTAAATTGAATAGACGTGGCAGGAAATTAAAGTGCTAACGTTGCGCGGCCGAGACATGCCATTCGGGTGCCATTTAACTTGCCAGACAGACTGGTGACTTCTCTACAAAAGCATTGGTGTAAAGTGCATTTAACACTTGTGAAAACCCTCGCCGTAGTTATATCCATTTCATAGTACTCCCTATGCGGTGTATCAATAAGTGTTGTAGTATATGGTTGAATTGTAGTTAATGTTTGGAATAATAATTTGAAACATACGGTATTTTAACCTAATCATGGTAGGCAGCAGATTTGCTGTGCCCTGGCATAGCATAAGTCTATGGGCGGCGGTGACTACTTACCATCAGGTGGCCCGTCTACTCGTCTGCCTATCGAGGCACTAAAAATAAATAAGCATAATTTTACTAATACGGGTGTACCAAAAATCCTGGGTATAACTTTCATTTAATGTGCAAAATACGACTTCTTATTTAGATCTAAAGGCTTATTAGATACCTCAATATCAAATGTATATACCTAGTCAGGTCATAAATTCTGTCACATGTTTAATATAAAATAATTGAAACAAGTTTATTCATTATGTAACCATTTATATACCAAAATGAACTTAACAAAACATAGATTCTTATGACACTAAAGTTTATTCAAAATTACCTCCGTGATTTTGAATACAGGCCTTCAATCTGCGCGGCCAGTTGTCTATCGCAGCACGAACGAGGTCCATGTCAATACCGGTGGCTGCCTTAATCAAGGATGTCTTGAGTGACTCCAAATTGGGATGAGGCTTTGAGCACGCCTTTTCCTCCAAGTGTTGCCATATCTTGTAATCTAACGGATTCAAATCTGGACTGGAGGAGGGCCAGTCTTCGTGCCGGATGAAGTCGATTTCACGCGCCGCCAGCCAGTCTTGTGTGCTCTTCGCTCTATGAGCTGGCGCCGAATCTTGTTGGAATACCCAGTGCCTGTTATTGAACATGGTATGAGAAACAAGTTCCACAAGGTTCGTCAGGACTGTATTTTGATACACAACTGCATTCGTTTTTACACCTTTCTCACAAAAATGTACCTCTGTTAAGCCCCAATAAGAAACTCCCAACCATACCATGAGCGAGGATGGAAAATGACCTCGTTGGACACGCGGAATACGGTTGCTCGCTTCTTCACTACTGTGTGCGTACACCTTATCATTTTGTTTGTTGTAGCTCTCTTCTACGGTAAAAATTTTTTCATCTGAAAAAAGAATTTCCCGATATTTTTTTCCCGCGTACCGCTTCAACAAAGCGCGGCATCTCTTCAGTCTCAGGTCCATTAGACGAGCATTCAAACGATGTCCTGTTTTTCTTCGATATGCCCGAAGCCCTAAGTCTTCATTTAACACCCTTTTCACCGTGGTTCTGCTTAACCCCATCTGAAGGGCCAACAGTTTCTGCTTACGTTTGGGATTTCTTTGAATTCGCGCCTTCACAGCTTTTATCACTGCTGGGGTCCTAACAGACCGAGGGCGACCACTTCTTGACCTGTCATCTACACTAGAGTCTTCATTGTATCGTTTGATGGTACGATAAACGAATCTTTTGGTTGTATTCAAATTTTTCAGTATGTCAAAAATTTGAATTGGCGCGTAACCGCAACGATGCAACGCGATTACTGCAACACGGTCTTCTTTAAGCGTCCACTCCATATTTAAAAATGAGTAAAATTCTAAAAAGTATACATTTTTATTTTCATGAACAATTTGAAATTCGAATTCAATAAACTTTTTTGTGGCCAGCATTCTAAAATAAAAGTTTTTACTGTGTGACAATACTTATGACCTGACTAGGTATAATAGACAAGAGTATACAAAAAGAAAACTCAAATTATTGATCGGGTTTTCCTTAAAATATAAAAAAGTTGAATAAATTGAGTAAAGTTCTATTTCAGGAGCTACTCAAGTATAAATGGAATCACAAAATACGCGTTTCCCAGCATCGTCTGGTAGCCGTTTTTCTATCGTTTTTCCTTTGTGTATTTCTCTTACGTAAAAGCAACTATAGATTTATAAGGTAAGATAGTTTGCTCCGATGTTCGGCTCACTAGACACAACAAAAAAATCGTCTATTTTCGAGTAGGGTTAGTTCTAGAGAAATTAGAGGAACAGTATTCATTTAACATAGATACGGGTTATGCGCTCTACTATGTTAATAACAAATAGCATAACGCTACCCGTATTATGTAGAGTTTATGTTGATAACATAGCGGTGACCAAAATTACACTTACGAATAGAAAAATCACGGATAGTTTATCTTTTTGAATTTTTAACCGACTTCAAAAAAGGAGGAGGTTAACAATTCGTCGGAATCTTTTTTTTTATGTATGTTACCTGATAACTCGGAGACGCCTGGACCGATTCGAGAAATTCTTTTTTTGTTTAAAAGGGTATACTTCCCAGGTGGTCCCATTAGCATTAATCAGGATCTGATGATGGGATCTCAGACAAATCAAGGCCAACCCTCAAATTTTATAGTGACGCATAATTTGTTTTGCTATTGAAGTCGGTGTACTTTTTATGAATAAAAAAACTTTTTATTTATATATACGCATCCTAAAATGGCATCTACAAAAATGATATTTGCTATAAGTCTAGTAAAATTCCATGATAACCCAACTAATAGTAGCATATACATACATACATATACACTCACGCCTGTAATCCCCGAAGGGGTGGGCAGAGGTGTAACTAGTACACCCACTTTTCGCCAAATTTCGGTCCCATGATGTGATAGGTGGCGAGCCTATCGCCATACCGGGCACAGATTCCAGACTCCGGGCTAATACTGGGAATTTCTGGATAGAAAAACCCAACATCACTTTACCCGACCCGGGGATCGAACCCGAGACCTCAGCATAGCAGTCGTAAACGCATGCGCAATTACAACTGCGCCACCGAGGCAGTCATAAAGAGTCAACCATGGTTATGTCATAGTTAATAACAAATAGCATAACGCTACCCGTACCATCATAAACTCTACCCATTATGTAGAGTTTATGATGAGAACATAGCGGTGAGCAAAATTACACTTGCGAATAGAAAAATCACGCATAGTTTATCTTTTTGAACTTTTATTTGTAAGTACGGATCTTAAAATGGCATCTACAAAAATGATATTTGCTATAAGTCTAGTAAAATTCCATGATAACCCAACTAATAGTAGCGTTTAGTAAAACAGCTCTAGATTCTTACTATAAACTAATACACTGTTATAGAGTATATCCACATAGAAAATTATAAATTTCATCAAATAATAAACAACAGCCTGATAGTAGTTGACAGCCTCCGTGGCGCAGTGGCCGAATAGCCAGCTGTGAAACGAGAGGCCGTCGGTTCGATTCCCGCACCGAGACAAATGTCTGTGTGACAGATAGATATTTGTTTCAGGTCTGGGTGTTGTGGGACCGTCGTCCCTCGTAGTTCTTGATACCCACGATGCAGGTTTCACCTAGTGTGGGATTAGGACCATGGCTGTGACTGTTGGATGTGTTTACTTATTATAATTTAATTAAACAAAAAGTTGTAGACAGAATGTCTATCATCGAAATTTAAATGAGCCGCAATAGAAATTACAATATCTTCTCTTAAGTGCCCAAAAACCGGAGTTATCTTTTGAATTAACAAATTAGAAACAGACGGAAAAGAGCTGCAGACGATGCCCAAGTTAATCCTTTTATTTGAGTATTCAGCTCAGCTACCAGACAATGAAATATCGAAAATGTTGTGTCGGAGAAAACCAAACCTCGTTTAACGGTTCGAGAGGCAGATTCCCGGATACAAAATTAAAAAGGGTACAGAAAGCTCACCTTACGTAACCAAATCCTCCATTGTACATATAAAAGGTTGGCCCATATCTTTCTTCGGTATAGGAGAGTAATAGGTATTAATTAACCTAGACTACTATGTTGTCAGATAGATAGATCTGTTTGTGTTTTGCAGAGCTTAAGCATCCGTGTTCTGAGTTTGTTTTGTGGCAATTGTCCGCGCCGTAAGAATGCCCAGCTACGTGTTTATTACCTACAAACGTTTTATGCTTTATTTATAACATGTTAATGTGTTAACAAAATGGACCTCGTACACATTTTTCCATTCACTATATTTTTACATCGCAAAAATGTTTTAAAGTAGGTTAAAAGTACTAAATGCTTATCGCAAATTTTATTTGCATTTTTGTAACTAATGCGAGGGTCAAACATCATATTTTGGAAGGCAAGTCACCTATAGCGGGTTGAGTTCTGGTATTTTAATGGCTGAAATACGAACAAGTCTATGTGCCACCGCGATGTAAATGAAATGGTGAGGTAGCGAATATAAGTTCAAATCAAATTAGAAACAAATTGTCGATCTATACATTGATATCTAGAAGGACCTTTGTATCCGTTATTAAGATATGGCGCGCACGGAAGCGTGTGAGATTTCTGTCTGTGACTGAAAAACCTCAATAACGATCAAACTAAAAATACGATGAATTATGGTCGAATTATGACCACTGGGTGAGCAGAATTTATTATTGAATTTTCTCGTAATAATCCCACATAGGACTTGAAACTTAATGTTTTCAGATGATTGCGTTCATTTGTTTAAAAACATAAATACATGCCAATGTTGTAAATAGGCCAAGACTGACGATTAACGCATCTTAGAACTAAGGTCCGATGATCATTTATACAGTTGAAATTGTGGAAAATTCTAACGAACACGAAAAGTATTGTCAAAAACGGTCTCCTTTTAATGCGTAACGCACATAAAAAAATAAGTATTGAATTGGGATAATTCTCTTTATGAAGTCAGTTAAAAAAGGGGCCTTACACCGTACACACAGGACAACCATACTTATAAGTGTTCCATATATTCCCTTAAGAGAATGGGGTCCTAAGCAGAATAGGTCGACTGAAGTGAGCAAGGTCATGTAAATAGGTACGCTGTAAGTGGTGACGTGTGTTCATGAATAAAAAGTCAAGGGCACAATGGTAAATGAGAACACTTCTATAGAGGAAGGAAAGCAATTTTTAAATAATGGAGCCACGCTCCGTTTCTCATTGTTATTTTATTATTTTGTGTGTTTGTCATACTTATACCAACGGAAGGTCGTTTATTCTTCAATACATATGTAGCATTAACCAATAACCTTGGCTGAAACTAGAATAGAACTTGGATTATGATAATTTCAAACTAAATTTGATGTGATTTGCATTTTCATTCTTGTACGCAGTAATGTGTTGAATTACATCTTACTTCGTTATAATGTGGATTCTTATCTTATAAACCGGATAAGATTTGTAAAATTTTATTTATTAGTCATAGGACATAGTAACACGTGATTCTATTTTTGTAATGTGTGTACGTAAGTAATGTTAATGAAATAATTAGTATTCTATGTTTATAGTCAGTTTGGAACTTAATATTATTTCTTTAAATATCAACAAAGACTAAGGTTCCTTTCTGGTATTCTCTGAGTGAATTAAATAATACATATAACAGTCACACACTTTCCTGACTCCGCACTAGGTCAATCCTGTATTGTCGGTATTAAGAACTACGAGGGCTACGGTCCCAAAACACGAAGATTCATAAAAAATATTTGTTTATCATATGTCTCGGTGCGGGTATCGAACACACAATCTCTCGTTTCACAAGCTACTCACCCGCTGCGCTACGAAGGCTGGCGATATTAATGGATTTATGATGCTTTGAGCCCAAAAGTATTTGAAGATGTGTAAGTTTGTGGAGAAGAAAACAATTAGGTATTTAAATCGTATGACATCTCACGTTTTGGAAAATAAAAGTGGGATGCTGGGTCGTAAGACCGGCTAGTCCAGCATAACCGTTTTATTCTTATTCCGCTTCCTCCCGGAGCGGGCGGCAGTAATAAAACGCTTTCCCCGCGACAAAAAAGTAAAAAAAACATAAGTACAATTATGTCAGTGTATTGTGTATTTTTAAATAAGATATTTTAAAGCATGGCATTTTATGCTAAAGGTCTAATTTAACATAAAGACCACGACATACCTACCACATGACACAAAAAAGTACCGAAGTTCTATAGCAAAATATTTTCTTTAGAATTTATTTAAGGTCCTTAATTTATAATCAGTAATAAATTACTACGCAGCATTAAAACATAAATTAATTTCATTGCCTACAAAACTTATTTTGGAGGGCCCAAAGAGTTAAACAGAACATTTATAATTCATACAATGGAATAATTTTGTTACCAAATATCAGGATGGTGAATAGATTAAAATGTTAATAGTTTTGAACTTTATTCTTGGCAGTGCCTATCCTTATTTACTTATAATATATCAGCAAGTAACTGGCAATATTTATAATTGACGAAGTAGGGCGAGGTAAGTGCAGTAAAGTATAAAGAAGTGTCTGGATACCGTTAGAAATCGTTATATTTTCATCTTTTCCGTGGTGTTCTTTTTATAAGCTTTGGTAAAATCGATTTTACATAATTGTAGATTTATGGGTATCCAATTAATTGTCGTATGTTGTAACTAAAAAAATCCATAAATGCCAGAGATATGATAATGCCACTGGACCATAATTATCTCAACATTTACTCCTTTTCGTTGGTTTCGCACTCTGTCCATTTAACAATATTGATAATAATGATAACTTAATTGTCTCACTTGGTTGACTTCACAAAGTGCCTGAGAAAGTTTTAAAATAATTGGCTTGATTTTGACTAGAGATCAAAGATGAACACTTTTACTAAATGTATAGTACGTTTAATAATTACACTGGAATTAAAAAAAAAATATTTATCCATTTCTCCGCCTATACTATATCTGGATAATGATATTAGTAAAATGATAAATGATATAGGAATAAAAAGTGTAAATACCAATCAAAACTGGCCAAACAAAATTTTCCTATGAACTTCTGTCTAAAAAATACCACAGTAAAAATTCAAAGTGGAATATTCAAAAATCATTTTTATTAAATCACGGTTGTTTTCCGTTCGTAACCCTAAACTGGTTAATTGCCTCAACTTACGTATAACTCGGGAACAATCACGTAGACTGTTTAATGGCCCCTAAATAAACAGAAAGGCCTTTAACTGCTGAATAATTTAAAAAGCGCGAGTATTGTTTTTGTCCCTGGTCCCAGTGGGGTTTACACTGAATAAACTTTTTTCTATTTTCATGGTTTTATTACGAAACTACAGCTAATTACACTTTTCAGCTTCGTGATCATTAAGGTATATACTACAAACCGTAACTACAAACAAACGGTCAACGACATGAGTAAGAAGAGATGACTTGAATATGGTTTAAGTTGTACAAAAATGTTTCAACGGCTGTAGAAATCTATTATGTAATTTTATGGATAAGGTTTTTTTTTTTTTTATCCTGGCACGGCAAAGTGACCGCACTGTACCTGATGGTAAGCGCAATGCGGTCCAAATAGAGTACTGAGTAGCGAGAGATATATTGATATATATGTATATATATTGATTGATCATATTCAAATATAAACAAATTAATAACGTAACCAAACATGGTGATTAATAAAAAATATTCGCGGTGATGTAAATTTGTTGAAAAAATTTCACGTAATTGGATTTCCCTCGAGGCTTCGTTATGTTTCTATTGTACTGGCTACAGTCGCGAGGTTTCGCCTCATGGTTAAGATTTATTACTGCACTGTCATGGCACAATGCTTTTAGTGCTTGTTTCACGTGGAATAAAAGAATTCCCTCGCTAATAAGTAATAACATTATACATACTACATATTTTCTGTTTGCTGCGTAGATCAAGTAACAAAAAAAAACCAATAATATCCAAATTAAGTTCTATATAAAATAATGATACGTACTATGTTTCAATTAATGTTAATTCATTCAAATACATTATATTCAATAGAACATAGTCTATATTATTCATATATATATTAGCCTATATTATTGAAAGCATCCATCGCGCAGCGGGTGAGTAGCCGGTTGTGAAACGAGAAGCCGTGTGTCTGATTCCCGCGCCGGGTCAATTTTTTGTGTGGCAGATAGATATTTGTTTCGGGTATGGATGTTGTGGGATCGTAGTCCCTCGTAGTTGTTGATACCCACGATACATGTTTTACCTAGTGTGGGGTCAGAACTACGTGTGTGACTTTTGGGTATATTTATTTATTTATTATTAATAAGTAAAAAAACGTTGATAAATGAATTGAATGTAAAGCAAAATAAAACGTAGCATGTCGGTAATTTATTCAGTGCCATTAGTTAATTCATATGTGGTTGTAAGCAAAACAGGATTTTTCGTAATGTTTAAATTATAATACTGTAATTTAATATGAGACATATTTTAATTCACGTGTAGTGATTATATAAGAATAAAATACTTTTATTTTTCACAGGTTTTTTTATCCTGGCATGGCAAAGTGACCGCACTGTACCTGATGGTAAGCGCAGTGCGGTTCAAATAGAGTACTGAGTAGCGAGAGACGATCTATCCCCCACTACTCAACACACTCATGCCGGCTTGCTTCTTCACACTACGCCATGGGCAAGAAGGTGAAGAAGGGGTCGAGGGTCTAGTGTCAGAGTACTAAGAAGGCCATAAAATGGCCATTGTACCCCAACTCCAGACCCCCGACAAAAACCGGATGTACACTGGCTGATCCCGGAACGCGACACACTTGCGTGTGCCACCAGGGCGGGTTTTTCGCCATGTGTACTGTGGTCGCTATCCGGGCGGATTTGAATATCCTACCACCAGCTAGGTATAACTCTAATATAATATAAAGGCAGCGGCTGGTCACTTTTGAAACTGTTGAAAGTTAAATTTAAGGACAAAGACAAATTTGAGAACAAAAACACTCAACATACATTTAATTAGATACATATTTTTTTATAGTATCGTGATATCTGATAGGTTTTCCAAGGGGACTACAGTATGAGGTTCTTCAAGAAGGGAGTGAACAGGTTTCTGAAGGGTCCGCAACACGTCATGCTCCTGGTGTTGCAAGCGTCCATAGGCTACGGTAACCGCTTACCATCAGGCCGGCCGTAAGCTTTTGCCACCATCGTGTTTTAAAAAATATCTTTATTGACCGGTATTCGTTAACAATAATATAAACGATGTCAGAACTTTTTTTCAGGTATAATTTGCACGTGGTGAAGATACAATTACGTCTTAGCAAGTCTTGATAGTGTCGTAAGGAAGGTGATGTGTGAAGGGTCGTCCACGTGGATGGCATTGGCGGCCATCATGGATTAGGTAACTTTATCGTATAATTAATAGGAACATTTTAATAGGAATTGAGAATATTCAGACTTATGTAGATCTTGTATAATATTATCACATACTTGTGGGACCTATTTGTACTTGTGCAAGAAGTTTCGATCAATTATGTTACCTCTCTGTTTTCTTTATCGAATGGAAAAATGTTTGAATCATGCATACATATACATATACACTCACGCCTGTAATCCCCGAAGGGGTATGCAGATGTGTAACCAGTACTCCAACATTTCGCCGAATTTCTTACGGTCCCATAATGTGATAGGGGACGAGCCTATCGTCATACCAGCCTCAATTCCAGACTCCGGGCTGATACTGAGTATTTCTAAACAGAAAAACCCAATATCATTTTACCCGACCCGGGGATCGAACCTGAGACCTCAGCACAGCAGTCGTAACGCATGCGCAATTACAACTGCGTCACCGAGGCAGTCATGTTTGAATCAATTCTCCATTAAGACCGCTACTGCTGTTTTAAAGTCATTTCTCACAGTCACGGCTCTATAGGTACTGACTTAACTTTGGAACATTTATTTACCCAGTGTTTGTTCTTGGGATATTGCATGCGATAGCTTAAATCGACTATGGTTGTTCTAACTTTATGCAAATAAAAATGTATATTAAGTTTGTGATGTAGATGACGGAATTACAGGCAGGTTCCTTTTAAAGTAATGTAACGTTTTTTATACTTTTAGCTAATAATTTTAGCATATTAATGCTAGTTTGACAATTATTTCATTGTTCAAGGATGGTGAAATCACTGAACCATGGTTAATTTTCGTCTGAAACTTCCAGATGAATTCAGCAAGCAATATATATATTAAATAAAAATATACATTGTTTGAATAAAAATTATATGTGACTATGTTTGACGTATCTGCATTGTCGAAATAACCCATAGTGTATAAAGTATCATTAGTGTCGAATCGACATCTTTAACCTTTATAATTGTTACATTTTCTATTTTTATTTGTTTTTGCTGACTCATTAGATCATAAACCCAGATGCTACCGTCATAAACGTTTGTTAACGACATAACGATGTGTATAACTTGCTTTAATGTGCACTAAATCTTATGCTATAACCGTTTAAAATGTTGAGTGTTTTGGTTATACTCGGCTACAATCTGTGTTTAATGGATTCTACAAAGGTCTTCGGATAAACTACATTTATGTTTATATTGTTTTAGTCGTCCCTAATTGTGATAATCCAAGAGAAATCATTTTCTAAGGGTTCATCGCATTCCTAAAATGTAAAACACCACCTATATTATCATAATATATGTCAAGGCTATTTTTTGGTTGGATGTATCTGTATGAAATTTACGTGGCAAATCTATATAAATAGGCAAATACAAACCAGTTCAGTACCATTTACTCCACTGTTTCTCAACCATTTTTTTTTGTTTAGTAGCAATTGACGAGCTATACTGTTATCAATAAAGTCGGAAGCAGTTATTTTTTTTTTGAATTACGGTTGAATTTCTACCACTAGGTGACCAGATAGGTGATAAGGTAAATTAATTATCCTTAATATTAAATGATATAAATTCCATTGCAACACAATATAAAAGATATTCTCAACTGATTGACTCGAAATCTAAACTAATAGTTTTGATTCTCGGTAAATTTTAATCTTCAAATTCAATGTCCTCTGTTAATTGTTATTATTACACATATAAAATAAATATACATATACTTTGAAATCATCTAATTGTTTTGGAACTCTTTGGGTTCATGTCCGACTCATAATACATCGTTTTTAAAATCAATAATACTTGAATAATAATAAATAACACCTAACAGTCACACACATAGCCCCAATCCTACACTAATATACGAGTCTTGTGTTGTGAGTGTCGGGGACTACGAGAGACGCACGGTCTCACAACACCCACACACAAATATCTGTCTGTCACACAAACATTTGTCCCGGTGTGGGAATCGAACCCACGGCCTCTCGTTTCACAGCCGGCTACTCGCCAACTGCGCCATGGAGGCTGTCACAAGACATAATCATAGGATCGTGATGACTATGATATGTGTATACTCCGATTTCTTTGTAAATAGGCTCGCCACTTATCACATTTTGAATGAAAGTAAGCTCGTTATGCCATGGGTGTATTGCCTACGTCTTTGAGGACATTCGCCCAACAGTCTCTTAAAAGTCCTTACATACACGTTTTGTGTTGTGTCTGTCGATTTAAAATATCACCTTCTGCTTCTCCATAATGGTCGGCAACCAAAGAGCCCACGACTGCTCTGCCATTGTGGTGATCATTAGGACAAACAACGTTTTCGGGTTTCTACTACAAAATATAATAACTCTTGTACTTTTTGCAACTCCTTTTCCTTTATTAACCTAATTATTATTATTTATTAATCCTACACATACTATAAACATGTAAGTTTTATTTTATCATATAAATAATAAAACAAAAAAGATAAGCGTTCGAGACGTTTATTTTTTGAATCGTAAAAATAAAATCTAGTCACTATGTTAATACACCTTCACGGTCTGATAGTAAAACAAAATATTGAATAGAAGCGGGAGCTTTTTATTAATTTTATCTAGGTTATATATCGTCTGAATTCGAAAATCGCAAATTTCTTCTTTTTATTTGGCATATTTTTACACTAGCTGTTGCTCGCGGCTCCGCCCGCGTGGAGGTCATGTTTGAGACAAAAAGTATACACTACAAAATACCAATTTTCATGCATTTAACTGCAAAAATGACAGATTTTCATACAAACTTTCTTCCCCTATTTTACCCCCTTCGGGGTGGAATTTCCAAAAATCCTTAAAACATATTTTTTATTTTTGACTAAAAGGCCAAATACTAATTTTCATAAACTTAACTTCAAAAATGACGGATTTTCATACAAACCACCATCCCCTATTTTACCCCCTTAGGGTGGTATTTCCAAAAACCCTTCCTTAGTGGATGCCTACGTCATAAAAGGTACCTACTGTCAAAATTTCAAGTCTCTAACCCCAGCCGTTTTGGCTGTGCGTTGATCGATCAGTCAGTCAGTCACTCAGTTTCTTCTTTTATATATACAGATTATACATGACTCCGTGAAGTACCTACAATAAAGCTATATTTAAATCACCTTCAATAAAAGCAGCCTCTGAATAACAGAGTCACATGAAAAATTATTAATGCTATTTATTTCTCCCATTCAAGGGAGTGTATTGAACTGAGGACATATTACTTGTAGAACTCAGGGGTTTCAATCGGCGCTGAAGTTAATGTAAGGGCTGTTAACCGTGCCTTTTGGAGCCTCGAGGCAGTTTCTCCGAAAGGACCATTTAAGTGTTACGTAAGTCCAATTTATTACATTTTGCACATTTTCTCTCTGATTTCTGAGATAAAATTATTAGATAAGATGTGAAGTTTCCACAAGCTCTGACCTTCTTTCACCCTATATTATGTAAAACATAATAAAATTAGAAGCAATTTTAAGTTATGAAATGAAATTCATTATGAATTTTTATGTTATATTCATTTTGTAACATTTATTTAAATGTTTTGTTTTAATTTTCACATTCAATACTGTATATTTTAGTCCTGGTTGAGAAACGCCGTATTGAAGGCAACCTAATTTTGACGGTAGTGTTTTTCGGTGAGCTATCGATCGTCGAGTAACGGTCACTCTTAGAGACAAGATGTTATCGTTAAGTTAAAAATTAGTTAAGTTAAAATGTTATTGTTAAGGTAATTAAACTTAAATCGTATATATTATATGACCTATGATTATAACTATATGACCAAATATTGTTAATCGGTGTGAAAAGAGCAACGCTATAGTTTCTTGCCCGTTCTTCTCTAGCGAGACTGCATTCCGAACTGGCGGTAGAGTGAAAAAATTGTCTGAATCTAAATGATGTATAACATTTTATGGATTCAATAAATATTTGATTTTGATTTTTTATCGTTACTTCATTTATAGAATTAAGGTATTTAAAAATGTATAATGTGTCAAACTGTCGAACTCGTCAAGCTATATCGGTAACTAGTTATGTTGCCTCAAATAACCTGGTAAATGCGATTGTTACTAAAAAATTCACAAACATTCAATTTTTTTACTCAAATGGATTATTGCACTCTGAGTGTTGCAATTTTTTTACTAAAGCGATAGTTAATGGTCCATTACTGGCTGATTATGGCGGTGAGTATTCTATTAGGTTTAAATTAATTACACATACATTGTAAAGCAAATTTTTTAGAATAACTACAAAATAATATAAAACTATTACGGGAATCAATCTCCTCTATTATATATTATACTATATCCGTATTCTTCCTATGATCCTGGGTCCTTTAGGCGTAGTGTGAAGAAGCTACACAGCAGGCCGGCATGATTATGTAGCGTAGCAAGGGATAAAGTGTCTCTCACTGGTTGATACTATAACTGGACGGCACTGCGCTTACCATCAGCTGCAGTGTGATCACTTTTCCGTGCCAGACTAAAAAAAAATTTCAGATCGGTCATGCATATTCGAATGGCACTTTTTATTTAAAAATCCGGCAAGTATGATTTTAGCGTGCATTTTTACTTTATTGTCCCGACTCGTCTCTATCCAACAGATCTCTAAACGTGGGATAAAAGTAATATTAACTACGGTAATGACTGAAAAGAAAATAGTTTTATTTCCAAGATTACGGTTTTCCAGCTGCGTATTTTAACCTTACTGGATTCTGTTTGCTATGTATACGTGATATTATAATCATTAACCCGGTTTCTAGTAGTTTGTGAACAACTTAGTACGTAGTATGTGTTTATCTTATATTGAGTGTAAGGCATTCTGTCTGAAATACACGTATAATAAAACAGTGGAAAAGGCCTTCCGGTAAAACGAATTTTCTTGTAACCTCCTTGTACTAACGCGTAACACATTTACTCCACGCACTTATATTTTTTATTACATCCTTACGCTTAATATATATTTATAACTTATTTTTAAAGTCATCTTTATATCCGTCGTATAGAAACGGATTTATGCCTTCCGTAGTCTACCGCTGTAATGGGCAAAAATGAGGCAGCATAATTCTTAATAAGCCTCGCCTACTTGAACGGAATTCATTAATCTTACTAATTATACTTAAATTTTAGGGGCGCAACACGATCCCTGGCATCCTTTTTGAGGAGCCGATCCTCTTCCGTCTTCAGTAAACACTTTATTAAAGATACGTTGGGCCAATTTGGACTGTATTATCGCAGCGTCATCTCACCAGCGCGAAAGTTTACTTTGTCGTTTCTCAGTTGAACGGAAAATTTCCGAAACTGCTTTATAATAGCGTTATTAAGATTTGTGTAGCATACTTGTGTATACTTTGAGAATTTTGCCGTAAAATGTTTTGTTGTCTTTGCTAGGTTATTACGTTTATTATCTTATATTATGTCTGGTGAAGTCGAAGTATGACGTCACCATCACAAGTATCACCATCACGTCACAAGTAGTCTTGGTCTCTTGGAGTAAGTTAACTACATAACATACATATACAGTTTATAAAAAGGTTTAAATATATGAGTATATCCTACTAATATTATAAATGCGAATGTTTGGATGGATGGATGGATGGATGTTTGTTACTCAATCACGCTACAACGGCTGGACGGATCTGGCTGAAATTTGGCACAGATAGATTATAGTCTGGAATAGCACATAGGCTACTTTTTATCCCGGAAAAATGTAAGGTTTCCGCGGGATAGACTTTTGTTAGCTAGTTATTTTATAAATAAACTGTAATTACAATTTGATTTTTGTACATTATAAAATCTCTATGACAACTGAATATAAATAGCAACTAACTAAAGACCTCAAGGAGTACAAAAAATATTCATCTCTACTATATAATATTATCTATATAAAAATATAAACTTTATTTATTCTAAAAATTCTTGCATTAATAGAAACCGGGACTGCACTATCCAGGACTAATAAATATAGGCCATATTTTATTTTAATCCATTCAAGTTTTCATTTTCAATATTTGTAAATCAAGTCGAAAGAAAATAGGTACTTGGCTGGTTAATCGACGTCCACTATCCAAATAGTTCATGACACGTGAAAATAAAGTAGGAGATATGTATTTGTCATCAGTAATAATGTTACTGGCCTAGCATACCTATATTTAAGACACAGTAACGTTTCGTATGTTGGAAATTTATTTAATTCTATTTTTTTTTATTTTATTCGTAAAACAAACAGTAACATCTATATATATATATATATATATATATATATATATATATATATATACAATACTTAAGTTTAAATCTAACCATTTATATGTTTTCGCATTTAAGAAACTTATTACTCGTTTTAATATAATTAAAAATCAAACTAACAAGAATACAAAAAAAAACAAAAACAAATCTACCATTTAGTGAACCGATTCAAACCAGTGTTTAGACAATGTGCGCTTGAGAGTCAATGCCTTTGAGTTAAACAGATCGAGTTCATGACGCCTAACCAGATTATTGAAGGAGTTGGCCGATCTTATGAAAAATGAATGTTTTCTATAATTAGTATTAGTGTGTTGGGTATATAGAATACTAGGGTATCTTATAGTTGGCTGTGGTCGCCGAGCCTTATTTTGTTCCCCCCAGGGATGACTGGGCAGGGAACCTTAACGGTTTGGTGGCCGTCATCACTCGGGGCGCCGCCGGCTCCCCGCCCTTCGAAAAAGTAGCGAAGGGGTCGGGATGTGTGGCGGTTCTGTTGGGGGAGGTCTGGATTGTGGGTGTGAATTTCTCCCCCAACAGATCCCTGGCCGAGTTCGAGCACTTTCTCTCTCGGCTAGGGGCCCTGGTGGTGCAAGGCAGTCAGCCTCGCCCCGTTCTCGTTGCCGGCGACTTCAACGCCAAGTCTCTGGCTTGGGGTTCGTCGGTCACCAACAGACGCGGCGAGGCCCTGGAGGAATGGGCGATCTCGGCCAACCTGGCCGTCGTGAATCGCGGGTCGGTTAACACGTGCGTGCGGCATAATGGCGGATCGGTGGTGGACATCACGTTCGCCACCCCAGCTATTGCCCGCCGCGTCCATGACTGGAGAGTTCTGGTGGATGAGGAGACGTTGTCGGATCACCGATATATTCGGTTCGACGTCGCCTTATCCCCTAACCCCCAGTCCAGTGTAGGACCGACTGGCCCGCGGTCGGACGGCCCGCGTTGGTCGGTAAAACGCCTCGATGTTGATGCCCTGAAGGAGGCCGCACTGGCCCAGGCGTGGCTCCCTGCACCAGAAGCACCGATGCAGGTCGAGCAGGAAGCGGCGTGGTTCGGGGCAGCGATGTCGCGCGTCTGCGACGCAGCTATGCCCCGAGTCCGACGTCACAGCGCGGCGCAGGGGCGGTTCCGGCAGCAATTCTAGCACTCCTTAGAATACCCCGGGATCGCTCCGTATGCGCCGAAGAAGGCCACCGCGGGGTTTTAGCTGGTAGTGTCGGGTGGGGTGTACATAGGGGGTAGGGACTCGGCCCAGCGGCAGCACGGATAGCCATCATCCGGGCGAGGGGGGTGCTGGGTCGTAAGACCGGCTAGTCCAGCATAACCGTTTTATTCTTATTCCGCTTCCCCCCGAAGCGGGCGGTAGTAATAAAACGCTTTCCGCGCGACAAAAAAAAAAAAAAAAAGGGTATCTTATAGTTCTAGTAGGAACATTTAAATAAATATTAGAGAGAAGTTCAGGAGGATCTATTTTAGACTGGGCAATGTTAATTAAAAAGGAGACATCGGCTATTGTCCTCCTTCCTTCAAGTGGTAAAATGTGATGTCTCTTACATCTTGCCTCGTAATTGTCGTCGAATGTTTTGCACTTGTATTGAATAATTTTCATAAATTTACGTTGTATGGATTCTAATCGATATATATAACCATCATATTGTGGATTCCATATTTGAGATCAATACTCGAGGATGCTGCGAACATACCAACAATAAAGTATCTTCATAATTTTAATACTGCTAAATTGAGAGCATGATCTTATTATAGAACCTAGGGCTGTTAGCTGTTAACCTTGTTAGCTTTTTTGACAACATAATCTACGTGTTTGTTATATCTACGTGTTTGTTATATATTAGTTTTGAGTCATGTATTATTCCTAAATCACGTATTTCATTTACTTGTGATATAGCTGACCCTTTTAGCAAGTAAGTGTAATTAATTTTGAATTATCATTGGATTAATGTACGATCTCCGAGCATGCATGAAATTAAATTATAGAATTAAGATAAATTATATATGTATATGTGATAATAATATACAATATGCATGTACCAAGAACTTTAGTTCTAATTATTATACATTATATAATAATATTTATACATTATATTATTTATAATATAATGTATAACTATAATTAACTTATACATATATTACATAAACATATATTAACATAATTATATTAGGTACCATTAGGTCAAACCTGTATCGTGGGTATCAATAACTACGAGGAACTACGGTCCCCAACATCCCGAAAATAAACAAATATTTGTGAATGGCACAAGTTTTGGTCTTAGTGCGGGGATCGAAGCCGCGGCCTCTCATTTCTCAGCTTGCTACTTATTTATTGTGACACGAAGGTTGTCACAACTATAACGTTTGGTTACTGCACAAAACAAATAAATAACACCCAACAGTCACACACATAGCCTCGACCCCACACTAAGATACGAGTCTTGTGTTGTGGGTATCAGGGACTACGAGAGACTTTTGTTCTCACAACACCCAGACACAGGACAAAGATATATCTGTCTGTCACACAAACATTTGTCCTGGTGTGGGAATCGAACCCACGGCCTCTCGTTTCACAGCCGGCTACTCACCAACTGCGGCACGGAGGCTGTCTAAAAGGCCGCGATATGCTTACATCGATCGATAGCAGGCGGCGTTATTTTGGGCAGTATCCGAGCCCACCTCTTAGTCGGAACTTTTGACATGTAAAGAATGAAACGAAACATATTGGGTTGGGTCCACACATCAAAGGAATATCAACTAGAATAGTGTATTTTCAGAGGTGTCGTCCACGTCTTTGTTATACAATATGAATTTTATTTGCTTTGACTCATAAATGTTTAGGTGGAATTTTGAGATTCGGAGAATCTTTGGATTTAATAATATATTACGTCGCTAGGTTTTTTATACTCTATTACGAGTAAGTATAATAATTTCACTCTATTGGTATTTATATTATTAACAAATAATCTAAGCATCTTTAGTATTTAATCAGATAATATTAAACACCTAAAAGCGTACCTTAGCAAGGTAGGCTTACACCTAGCTGCCTTAAGGTGGCCCTGAACAAAACCGAGGCCCTTTACTTTCAGGGTCCTCGGATTCGGCCACCTTTAATGCCCTACATCAATGTAGAGGGGGTGCGGATTCCCATCGGCTGTACAATGAAGTACTTGGGATTGATTCTGGACAGCCGGTGGGATTTCCGTGCCCATTTCAAGGAGTTGTCGCCGAAATTGGCGCGGGCGGCGGGCGCGCTCGGACGCCAGCTGCCGAACCTGGAGTGACCTAATAGCCCTTGCCGAAGTTTATACGCTGGAGTCGTGCGGTCAATGGCCCTGTACGGATGTCCCGTATGGGCCGAGTCCCTGAAAACCCGCTGCGTCGCCTTGCTGGGCAAACCGCAGCGTTTGGTGGCGCAGCGAATAGTAAGGGGCTACCGCACGGTCTCCCACGAGGCGCCCTGCGTATTGGCCGGCACACTCCCTTGGGAGTTGGACACAAAACTCCTTTCGTCAGCGTTCTTCTGGCGGGAGGAGGCATCCAGCGGCCGTCAGGAGAGACTGGCCCCAAGGGAGATTGCGGCCCGGTTTCGCAGAACCGCCGTGGAGGAGTGGCATACTAGGCTGGAAACCCAAGAGGAGTGCCCAGCCTGGGACGAAGAGCGCAGCGCTCTCAGAGCAGTCGTCGGAGGAGACCTCTCGCTGCCGGCCGTGGTATCGTCCATGGTCGCCAGCCGTAGGTCCTGGCGTGCGGTGGCCCACTTCTGCGAGAGCGTCATCTCGCAGAAGGAGAGTGCCGAGAGGGATCGGGAACGAAATGATCCCTCCCGCCGCCAGAGAAGACGTAGGAGGCGCCGGGTGGACGACTGACCGGCGTCTCGCGCCCTGTGGAATGGGGGCATTTTGAGAATTTCACCACGGTAACCCCTGCCTGTCGTATGAGGCGACTAATTGGGGCCATCGGGGGTCGCGGGCTCGCAGCGGGGGGCTGTCAGCCCGAATCGATGCACTTCCAGTTTCGGAGCATCGTGCGACCCCGAGATGGACGGCAGCGCGCGTGGTAAGGCCTCGTTCGCTGTCGTTGATCGGTGCGCGGGGGCTCCAAGCCCTCCCATGGAGATGGGCTGCAACGCAGCACCGCGCAGGGGCGGTTCCGGCAGCAATTCTAGCACTCCTTAGAATACCCCGGGATCGCCCCGTAAGCGCCGAAGAAGGCCACCGCGGGGTTTTAGCTGGTAGTGTCGGGTAGGGTGTACATAGGGGGTAGGGACTCGGCCCAGCGGCTGCCCGGATAGCCATCATCCGGGCGAGGGGGATGCTGGGTCGTAAGACCGGCTAGTCCAGCATAATCGTTTTATTCTTATTTCGCTTCCCCCCGGAGCGGACGGTAGTAATAAAACGCTTTCCCCGCGACAACAAAAAAAAAAAAAAAGGCTGGAAACCCAAGTGCGGGCTTGAGGACCGTCGCGGCAGTGCGTCCTGTCCTAAAAAGATGGCTAGACAGGCGCCACGGTGCGCCTACGTTCCAGCTGACGCAGGTACTGACGGACCACGGGTGTTTCGGTTCGTTCCTGTGTCGGATCGGAAAGGAGGTGTCTGCCGTGTGCCACCATTGTGGCAACTGCCGTGAGGATACGGCCCAACACATGTTGAAGGAGTGCCCAGCCTGGGACGAAGAGCGCAGCGTTCTCAGAGCAGTCGTCGGAGGAGACCTCTCGCTGCCGGCCGTGGTGTCGTCCATGGTTGCCAGCCGGAGGTCCTGGCGTGCGGTGGCCCACTTCTCCGAGAGGGATCAAGAACGATATAATCCCTCCCGCCGCCAGAGAAGACGTAGGAGGCGCCGGGTGGACGACTGACCGGCGTCTCCCGCCTTGTGGAATGGGGGCATTTTGACAATTTCACCTCGGTAACTCCTGCCTGTCGTACGAGGCGACTAATAAAACGCTTTCCCCGCGACAACAAAAAAAAAGCTTTGGCTAACACTAACCTTTTTTTTTGTTGTCGCGGGGAAAGCGTTTTATTACTGCCGCCCGCTCCGGAGGGAAGCGGATTAAGAATAAAACGGGTATGCTGGACTAGCCGGTCTTACGACCCAGCATCCCCCTCGCACGGATGATGGCTATCCGTGCTGCCGCTGGGCCGAGTCCCTAACCCCTATATACAACCCACCCGACACTACCAGCTAAAACCCCGCGGTGGCCTTCTTTGGCGCTTACGGAGCGATCCCGGGGTATTCTAAGGAGTACTAGAATTGCAGCCGGAATCGCCCCAGCGCGGTGCTGCGTACCAGCTCATCTCCATGGGAGGATAAGGAGCCCCCGCGCACCGAACAACGACAGCTAACGAGGCCTTACCACTCACGCTGCCGTCCATCTCGGAGTCGCACGATGCTCCGAATTTGGGAGTGCATCGATACGGGCGTACAGCCCTCCGCTGCACGCCCGCGACCCCCAATGGCCCCTATTAGTCGCCTCGTACGACAGGCAGGGGTTACCGTGGTTTTTTTTTTTTGTCGCGGGGAAAGCGTTTTATTACTACCGCCCGCTCCGGAGGGAAGCGGATTAAGAATAAAACGGGTATGCTGGACTAGCCGGTCTTACGACCCAGCATCCCCCTCGCACGGATGATGGCTATCCGTGCTGCCGCTGGGCCGAGTCCTTAACCCCTATATACAACCCACCCGACACTACCAGCTAAAACCCCGCGGTGGCCTTCTTTGGCGCTTACGGAGCGATCCCGGGGTATTCTAAGGAGTACTAGAATTGCAGCCGGAATCGCCCCAGCGCGGTGCTGCGTACCAGCTCATCTCCATGGGAGGATAAGGAGCCCCCGCGCACCGAACAACGACAGCTAACGAGGCCTTACCACTCACGCTGCCGTCCATCTCGGAGTCGCACGATGCTCCGAATTTGGGAGTGCATCGATACGGGCGTACAGCCCTCCGCTGCACGCCCGCGACCCCCGATGGCCCCTATTAGTCGCCTCGTACGACAGGCAGGGGCTACCGTGGTTTTTTTTTTTCTTTTGTCGCGGGGAAAGCGTTTTATTACTACCGCCCGCTTCGGGGGGAAGCGGAATAAGGAATAAAACGGTTATGCTGGACTAGCCGGTCTTACGACCCAGCATCCCCCTCGCCCGGATGATGGCTATCCGGGCAGCCGCTGGGCCGAGTCCCTACCCCCTATGTACACCCCACCCGACACTACCAGCTAAAACCCCGCGGTGGCCTTCTTCGGCGCTTACGGAGCGATCCCGGGGTATTCTAAGGAGTGCTAGAATTGCTGCCGGAACCGCCCCTGCGCGGTGCTGCGTAGCAGCCCATCTCCATGGGAGGGCTTAGGAGCCCCCGCGCACCGAACAACGACAGCGAACGAGGCCTTACCACACGCGCTGCCGTCCATCTCGGGGTCGCACGATGCTCCGAAACTGGGAGTGCATCGATTCGGGCTGACAGCCCCCCGCTGCGAGCCCGCGACCCCCGATGGCCCCAATTAGTCGCCTCGTACGACAGGCAGGGGTTACCGTGGTGGTATTCAAACGCCCCCGTTCCACAGGGCGGGAGAAGCCGGTCAGTCGTCCACCCGGCGCCTCCTACGTCTTCTCTGGCGGCGGGAGGGATCATTTCGTTCCCGATCCCTCTCGGCACTTTCCTTCTGCGAGATGACGCTCTCGCAGAAGTGGGCCACCGCACGCCAGGACCTCCGGCTGGCGACCATGGACGACACCACGGCCGGCAGCGAGAGGTCTCCTCCGACGACTGCTCTGAGAGCGCTGCGCTCTTCGTCCCAGGCTAGGCACTCCTCCAACGTATGTTGGGCCGTGTCCTCGTGGCAGTTGCCACAGTGGTGGCACACGGCGGACACCTCCTTTCCGATCCGACACAGGAATGAACCGAAACACCCATGGTCCGTTAATACCTGTGTCAGTCGGAACGTAGGCGCCCCGTGGCGCCTGTCTAGCCATCTCTTTAGGACAGGACGCACTGCTGCGACAGTCCTCAAGCCCGCAGTCGGGCTCTCCAGCCTGGTATGCCACTCCTCCACGGCGGTTCTGCGAAACCGGGCCGCAATCTCCCTCGGGGCCAGTCTCTCCTGACGGCGGCTGGACGCCTCCTCCCGCCAGAGGAATGCTGACGAGAGGAGTTTGGCGTCCAACTCCCAAGGGAGTGTGCCGGCCAATACGCAGGCCGCCTCGTGGGAGACCGTGCGGTAGCCCCTTACTATTCGCTGCGCCACCAATCGCTGCGGTTTGCGCAGCAGGGCGACGCAGCGGGCGTTCAGGGACTCGGCCCATACGGGACATCCGTACAGGGCCATTGACCGCACGACTCCAGCGTATAAACTTCGGCAAGGGTTATTAGGTCCCTCCAGGTTCGGCAGCAGGCGTCCGAGCGCGCCTGCCGCCCGCACCAATTTCGGCGACAACTCCTTGAAATTGGCACGGAAATCCCACCGGATGTCCAGAATCAATCCCAAATACTTCATTTTACAGCCGATGGGAATCCGCACCCCCTCCACACTTATGTGGGGCCCAAAAGGTGGCCGAATCCGAGGCCTGTGAAAACAAATGGCCTCGGTTTTGTTGAGGGCCACCTTAAGGCCCAGTCGCCGAATCCTGCCCGCCACCTGTTCTGTTGCGAACGAGGCGAGCAGGGTGGCCTCCTGGAAAGACCTGGCCGAGGCTGCCAGTGTGTCGTCCGCGTAACAGACGACAGCGACACCTCGGGGGTTGGTACCACGGAGCACCCAATCGTAGCCGATGTTCCACAAGAGAGGGCCCAAGACTGAGCCCTGTGGAACACCGCAGGCCATCGCTCTTCGGTGCCAACCGTTGGCGCCCGGATACACTATGTATCTATCTGAGAGATACGAGTGGACCAGGCGCCGAAGATACGGTGGCACCACGTGGTACCGCAGTGCTTCCATTATGCAGGCCCAGGGTAAAGTATTAAACGCGTTGGCGATGTCTAGAGACACCGCCACCACCACTTCACCCCGAGCCACTGCATCCTCCGCTTGTGCCTTGACCCGCAAAATCGCGTGTATTGTCGATTAACACACTAACCTTAGAGTTCAATATTTTATAGTACCAAATTTCATCAAAATCGATTCAATAATGAAGCTGTGAATATAACAGACAGACAGAGTTACTTATTATATATTTGTACACAATGGCAGTCAAAGAGTTACTTATTTCATAATATTAATATAGACTAGTCCCTTAAAATACTGTATCATTGATAGCCATCATTCCCGACCTTGCACCGTGTAGAGTTAAATACATAATTAAACATAATTTGTTGGTAAAGCGTTTCATTAGAGACGCTACATAGACTGAGACACGCTGGAGTACCAAACTAAACTCGTAACTTAGATACTAGACACATTGAAAACCAATATTATACTGTAATATAACGCAAATTTCTATCTAGAAATACTCAGTATCAGCCGGAGTCTGGAATCTGTGCCCGGTATGGCGATAGGCTCGCCCCCTATCACATTATGGGACCGAAATTCGGCGAAAATGGATGAACTGATTTCACCTCTGCCTACCCCTTCGGGATTACAGGCGTGAGTGTATATGTATTTATAACGTAATTGTTTGATATATTCATACGTGTATAGCGTATAGTTTTATATAGTCGGTTCAGTCGGTTACATAGAGGTTATCAAATCTAATATTCGAGCGGAGCCAAACAGAGCAACGAGATTGAGCGCGCTTTGCGTCTCTGCCATTAATATTAACACATAGTTGGCTGCGGCACGTTTCATGACGTCTGTAAAGTCTGCATATAAAAATGGCATACCTATATAAAATTTAACGAAAAGGGCTGGTCATTATGCGAGTAGGTTAACAATCACATATTTATTTATTAAGGTACGTCAACAATATTCATAATATACATAGAATTATTATTTATCACAGCACAAGAACAGTTATGAATATCAATTAAAGACATACACAGCATTCATAAAAAAAGAGTACGACAATAGAAATAGAATAATACCGAAAATAGGGCACATAATAGATTACACAATTACATTACATTAAAATAGATGAAATTACATTAAATTAGATAAAATTACATTAAATTAGATGAAATTACATTAAATTAGATGAAATTACATTAAATTAGATTCGATTAGGTTAGATTACATATTAAAAATATATAGTTCCAAATAGCACTGTACCTTATATAACATATCAACTTGTATTCAGGTAGGAGTAAAAAAACCTTACATAGATAAATTTAGCGTAGCTAAAACTAAAAGGATAAAATAACACAAGCAAGTTGTATTGCATTTGTTGACATTTCAGTTTCAAATATGGATGTGAATATAGCTCGCTCGCTGCAGGTTGACTTGGGCGATCGTGTATTTTTATCCGTTTTTCTTTTTTGCTATCGAATGCATACAGTAATATATCATAAAACAAACTATGGAGGCTATGAAAATTCATTGGTAGATTTAGAAATTTAACGATGACAAAATTGAAATTCTTAAAAATATTTTTATGCTTCACGTAACAACAACTATAACGTCATATGCTTGAACAAACGATCCTAAGTAAACGTTAAATGGTCTACTTAATTTTATCACAGGCACTGGAGCGAGCAATCCAGGGGTGACAAAGGGACGATCAGATAAACGCGATGACCTGCACTGTAACACCTTCCTGCCTTATTATATATGTTTTACCGTAGTGACGCAGTAGTACCTGGGTGTAGCATAGCACTTTACGTTTGCTCTTACCTAGAAAATCACGAGTTATGGGCTGCTTCTCTTAATTTGTGAGTCTGCGAAGAAAACACTGCAAATATATTTACGATGCATGCATAAGGTAATGAAGTTTTATTGTCGCGTTAATTTTGCCTGGATTCATTTGTTCCCGGCATCGTTACGTTTCACAGAATGTTATTGGATGCTTTAACTCTCATAAGAGCAAAGTATCCACTTAGGAATCGTAAAAACACACACCATACATTATTTTAAGAACACGTTTGATATGTTTTCCCGGTTTATTTCGTACGAGCATTTGTTATTTGCAGCTTTTATTTATCGTCGGAAAATTTTTATTACCTACCCTCAGATAAGAACCAGCATAAGTGTTTTTTCAGTTGCACAAACTTTAGGTGCGCTTGAAATATAAATAATTGAAATATGATGATCCATACCTTTTTTAATCTACGAGTGCATTAATTGTAAATTGTCATTCGATATAATGAAGGAAAAAGTGAGAAAGCCTGAATACATGAGAACTTTGAAAGCGCGTTAAGTATATCAATATCCATTAACCATCAAGCTGAACCGAAAGACCCATACCTCAATTAGTACAAGAGATCCGTACCTAGTTATGGGAAAGTATGTAATATAAGGCCGATATGTTTTCAGTAACTATTACCTCAAAAAATGTATGAACCATGAATTTCGCACTGTTTGGGGCAGTATTTAGAAAGGCATATATGAACGTTGCGTTTACGGCTTATTATGGTGTGTACAACTCTTTGCGTATATAATATGTTAAACAAGAAATGTTTGTATTTTAAGAACAAAAGACGTTTTTGTTCTATTATATTTTGTGTTTTCGTTTCGATACATTGAAAATTATTGAACATTGCGAACTGTTATAGATGTATAATGCACCGTTTCCCGATCATCACACATCTTTCCTGCTGACCACACATTCTCATCATGGATACAAAACTCAGCTTCTGTGATTCTTTAAGTCCGACGCTCCTTCCATTCCCGTCAGTGTCATCTCATCATCCAAGCTATGACTTGGAACTTTTGACATGTTACATACTTTACAATAATTGTCAAGAATTGACTTTACTTTACAAGAAATTACACAATTACATTTTCCGCTATGAAATGTACACTGCTGAAACGCGTTTCTTCACTTGAAAGTAACTAGCGAGGTCAACACAGTACTTCAGCCAACGTAGGTCGGGCATAATTTCAACATTATGACCTCTTCATTTCAGCTCACTGTGTTTCAATTGACGCAGAGATCTTATGTTCAAAGTTTCCCACTTCGGAGTGAATCACTTGACAAAATAACACTGTTATACCGGCTAGAACAGTATCGACTTCACTCAGCTAACATAATGCTTGTAGTTAGTTTGCGATAGTTGACACCATTTGCAAGTTTAATGCAGTATTCGCACTCATCAATTCATAATACTCCAACATACAACATGGTTTTTGTCGGGGGTGTAGAGTTAGGGTACGATGCTTGGCCGTTTTGCGGCCTTCTGAGTAACTCGGACACTATACCCTCGACCGCTTCTTCACCTTCTTGCCCATGGCGTAGTGCGAAGAAGCAGGCCGCCATGATTGTATTGAGTAGCGGGGGATAGATTGTCTCCCCCTACTCGCTACTCTAATTGGGTGGCACTGCGCTTACCATCAGGTGCAGTGTGCACTTTGTCGTGCCAGGATAAAAAAAAACATATATTGATTTTTTTAGCCATGCAGATTTTTTATTGACATAGCTGGCAGTTGTTTTTGAGATTATTTTTTAATAGGTTTTTGTTCTCAAAATATTTATTATTGGATGAATAACTAAAGATGTATACAATTATAGGCTGTTTTTATTAGATTATGTTTTAATGGCTTTTCGTTCATAATATTTTTATTATTCGAGAAATATCGGAATATTAATAATGTTGACTGTTTCTTTTAGATTGTTTTTTTAATAAGTTTTCTTTCAAAAAATATTTATAATTCGATTAATATTAAAATTTTAATACAATTCGCCATTTACAAAATATTAGGACGTACAAATGTTGTATTACAAAATGGTTTTTAGCATACTCTTATCAATGCGTATACGTATATATTTATTAAATAGAGCCGTTTTCGGCACATAATTCATACTGAAATACCGAACGTTGAAGTTCATATTTCAGCAAAACACTTAAAATACATATAATTCAGAGGGAAACTTGGAACTCATTACATTTCGTATCGCTTCTGTATATTCGTTGTGTTAAGTTGCGTAACAACTTTCATTCTGCTTTCGTTTTGAATTCCATTTGCAATCTCTGGTAAGTTTAAGATACTTGAAATAGATAGGATTTGTTTGTTCAGGTATTCCGACAATGATCGTCGATTAGGTATTCAAAGAATTTCAGAACACGGTAAGGTTTCTCTCATAATAGTTTGGGTTGGTTTGAGCGGATGTGCCATTTTGCCTCGACATTTATTAGCCGATGCTCACACGTGCAAACTATATAGTTACCTAAATGTGTATTGAAAGAAATTTGATTTGTCAGTATAACCTGATATGGTTTCATGTTCTTAAATTATTTAACTAAAAATTTTTTTTTATTCATAAAAAGTACACCGACTTCAAAGAAAAACAAATTATGCGTCACTATAAAATTTGAGGGTTGCCCTTGATTTGTCGGAGATCCCATCATCAGATCCTGACTTGGTGCCAATGGGACCACCTGGGAAGTATACCCTTTTAAACAAAAAAAGAATTTCTCGAATCGGTCCAGGCGTCTTCGAGTTATCAGGTAACATACATAAAAAAAAAAAGATTCCGACGAATTGTTAACCTCCTCCTTTTTTGAAGTCGGTTAATAAAAAAATATCGGATAAAGCAAAATAAATATTTCATACCTGTAATCCCCTAAAGAGTAGGCAGAGTTGTAACCAGTACACCCACATTTCACCGATCCTATTTTCATCCGATGATGTGTGATGCTAGCCCATCGCCACACCGGACATAATTCCAGACTCCGAGTTGATACTGAATATTTCGTGTTAGAAAAACCCAATATCACTTTTCCCCGACTTGGGGATCAAACATGAGACCTCATCAAAGCAGTCGCACTGCGTACGCATTGACAACTGCGCCACCGACGCAGTCCACACTTATCTTTATACATCACTGCCAACAATATCCAGTTTGCCTCAGTTATTGTGGATATTAGCATGCACAAACCTAAAGACAAAATGTCTTTCATATTCTAGATGAATTGAAAAGACAACGGTGCATTGAAAATAACAATAACATCTGAACACGAACATAAAATAGACTCGCATATTGCATATATCTCGTGTACGTGTTAAATAAAAAATAAATTCATTCCATTGCCTTGAGCAAGAACTGGAATTGGCTTCGAAATGAAACCTCCCGGCGCGGCACGGTGCGGTGTGGGGATGGAAAAATATTAGACAATGTTTGCGCATTGCATATTCATATGAAACGTACTCGATGAGGTTTGTTTACGGTACTAACATTTCTGTATACAAGAGCAATTTATTTTCGATATAAGAGTGTATACCAGTTCTTCCGCTACATATAAAAGCTTGAAAATGGTTTTGTAAGTCTTAAAATGAATAGAAAATCTTATTGTTATTATTTATATTTTTTCTAGAGGACTGGCTTTAATTGTTTATGGAAAACTTGATTCACCTAAATTGTATCAAGTAGAAAATTCTATTAATAATCAAAACTGAACACATATACACATATTTTTTCTTAGCATGAACTCAATTTCTGGAAAAGGATGTGGAGTACTACATACAGAGTAAGTGGTACACACATATATCCACTCACATCTCGGGGCCCTTGAGTCCGATTTTCTTGTTATCTATTCCCGTAGTTTGACGAATGGTTGTCTTTTAGTGCGCATGTCAGTGAATAAGCCCTTATCTCACCGGTTCAGAGTTCAGACTAAACTATACCTAATAAATCAATTTATGACGATGCCACTCCTATCCATCCAAACTGTGAGTTAATACTGGTCGAGAGATATTAGCTCTCTCTTTATTTATTTATACACATATATGTCGGTCAGATACAGAGAACATAGAAATGTTCTATCCTCTTTCTATGTTCTGTGGTCAGATAATTAATCTGTCATATGTATAATCAGTCATGATATGAATGACATATTCATTCTTCTCATGGAGTTTTCGTAATCAATCTCATGATTAGAATCTATGAGATACTATTGATAGGCTTTCTGGCGCGGTCGGTGAGTGTATAATTGTGAATTGAGAGGTCGCGGGTTCGATCCCTGCACCCAGACAAATGTTTGTGTGATCCATAAATATTTGTTTCGGGTCTGGCTGTTGTGAGACCGAAGTCTGTCGGTACTTTAGGACAGAAAAATGTTGGCGTATACGCTCTGCTAGCCGTGTGAAGCCGGGGCGAGGCGCTAGTTTGCTATAAATCCGAACCTAAAACAAGACATTGATTATTATTATAAATCAAAATTAAACTACAGTGTTTTGTGTACAAAGGATATTTATTATTTGTTTAGTCCTCTAAATATATTTATCTGTAATCAGATTCTTTCATAAAAATGGTTTCATGCAAATGTCTCTAAAATTTGTAGGCACCTAGAATTGCAATACTTACTTTTTCAGTTGCAATTAAAGTTTCCATTTCATGACCTAATGACCCACTTGGTACACAAATTGCAAGCTATGAAAATAATTGAAATAATCTCCTAGATTGGAAACCGAGGCGATTCATGCTACGATAGTACAATACAATAGTTTATGAAGACATCTTGCTTAATTGGTTTTGGTTCTATATAATAAACTAGATGTTGCCCGCGGCTCTGCCCGCGTGGAGGATATTTTTGGAAGAAAAGGTATACAATCCATGGAGGCATCTTAAGCTATTAGGTACACCTTTCTATATTTTACTCTCCCATAGGATGTGTGCATTTTTTTTGAATAAAAGTGGCCTATGTCATATTATGATCCCTAAATTACCACCATGCAAAAAATTATGTCGATCCCTTGATCTGTAAAAAACTATATATATCCCACAGGAACTGTAAGTTTTTCCGGGATAAAAAGTGCTATACCAGACTAAAATCTATCTCTGTGCCAAATTTAAACCAGATCCGTCCAGTCGTTGTAGCGTGATTGAGATTGCTGGTGGCAGGATATTCATATCAGCCCGGATAGCGACCACCGTACACAGGGTGTAAAACCCGCCATAGTGGCACACGCAAGTGTGTCGCGTTCCGAGATCAGATAGTGTACATCCGGTTTCTATCGGGGGTCTAGAGTTGGGGTACGATGTTTGGCCGTTTTGCGGCCTTCGAGTACTCTGACACCTAGACCCTTGGCCGCTTCTTCACCTTTTGACGTAGTGTAAAGAAGCAGGCCGGCATAATTGTGTTGAGTAGCGGGGGATAGATCGCCTCTCGCTACTCGATGCTCTAATTGGACCGCACTGCGCTTACCATCAGGTGCAGTGTGGTCACTTTGCTGTGCCAGTATAAAAAAAAAACATCTATCCATCCATCCAAACATTCGCATTTATAATATTAGTAGATAGGATTAATGATTCTTGTACGCTCTGCTCTTAGTATTGTTTATATGATTCTATCACGTGATTGGTGTAGACTGTCGAGTTTAATCTCGCCCATATTTTATATTTTGTAATTCAGTCAGATTGGACCGTTAATTATTACTGTGGGTAATTATATCGCTGAGATAGGTTGGTTAAAGATTCAGATCATTCGATAAGGCGATCCAGTAGTAAAATTACATTCATTTTAAGCTTTTTAACATAAGTTGAGCACTTCAAGTTTTCTTCTTAATTGCGAAAGTTCGATTATCAAGTATTTTTATATAGCGATTGGGACAGCAGATTTCTCATGAATTTCTTGGAACCTAACGTAATTTTTACTATTTGGATTACGTTACTTAAAAATTCAAACCAAATTAAAACAGCTTGTGAAAGGAACATTGTTGTTACACATTACAACATATTTTTTACTAGCTGTTGCTCGCGGCTCCGCCCGCGTGGAGATCATGTTTGGGAGAAAAAGTATAGAATACAAAATACCAATTTTCATGCGTTTAACTTAAAAAATGACGGATGTTCATTCAAACTTTCATCCCCTATTTTACCCCTTTAAGGGCAGAATTTCCGAAAATCCTGAAACACATATTTTTTAATTTTAACTAAAATGCCAAATACTAATTTTCATGAATTTAACTTCAAAAACGACGGATTTTCATATAAACTTTCATCCCCTATTTTACCCCCTTAGGGGTGGTATTTCCAAAAACCCTTCCTTAGTGGATGCCTACGTCATAAAAGGTACCTACTGTCAAAATTTCAAGTCTCTAACCCCAGCCGTTTTGGCTGTGCGTTGATCGATCAGTCAGTCAGTCAGTCAGTCAGTCAGTTTCTTCTTTTATATGTACTGATTGAAGACAATATTTTACAAAAACATAATAATACTAGTCCTGTATTAAACATTGTCGCACTGCTGGGCACGGGTCTCCTCTATGAATGTGAGGGGTTAGACCTTAGTCCACCACGCTGGCCTAATGCGGGTTGGTAGACTTCACATACCTTCGAAATTCTTATGAGAATTCCCAGGTATGCAGGTTTCCTCACGATGTTTTCCTTTACCATTAAAGCAAGCGATAATTAACAATGAATACACACGTAACTTTAGAAAAGTCAAAAAAATATAAAAATAATAATAATTTGTTTCAATGTGACGAAGTGCAAACGTTGTTTTATATCACTAGCGGGCCCGGCAGACTTCGCGGTCGTCCTGTCCGGAAAAGCAGCACCACATAAAATAGGAGTTTTAAAGATCACAATCTTTGGCATTTCTCCTACAAATCCTAGTAAATCAAATTTGTTGACATACCGACAGTAGCGCCACTTACCGGGTCCAATTGTGTTTTGAAACCATACAGGAATCCGTTGAAATATACACACAAAATTCATTCAAGTCGGTCCAGCCGTTTAGGAGGAGTTAGGTGAAAAACACACGTACAGAAGAATTATATATATTTAGATTATCCTACTAATATTATAAATGCGAATGTTTGGATGGATGGATGTTTGTTACTCAATCACGCTACAACGGCTGGACGGATCTGGTTGAAATTTGGCACAGAGATAGATTATAGTCTGGAATAGCACATAATATATTTTATTCCCGCAAAAATGTATAGTTCCCGTGGGATAGTTAGTTTTTCACAGAGCAAAGGATAGCAATATATAGAAAGGGGTAATAGCTTAAGATGCCTCCATGGATTGTAAACGTTTTCTTCCTAAAATAACCTCGACGCGGGCGGAGCCGTGGGCAACATCTAGTATTATATATTTAGTTAGAGCCCAACTATCATGTATACGTGTTCATTCCCTAGAAACTACAGTACCGATTTAATCAAAAATGGTTAGTGATTTATAGACATAAACCTATCTACCTCATTTTATTAAAGAGTAATAATTTTGACGGACGTTTTAATATTCCAGCTGGAAGTTTAATTACCGAAGTGATTTAAAACAATGGGAAAGTTGTCACGTTTGCGTCGGTGGATGCAGAAAGATCGCTCCCTTGTAATGAAACGGCTTGTGCCTCCATTAAGGGAACAAAAATGTCTTTAATTAACAGTTGAAGCACTTTTTCCAGTGGAAGCGGCGAAGCAATTAGTAGATGTGGAGAGAACCAGCTTTGTCGTTTGGCACTGTCTTCATGGAGACCTCATTAGAAAATATTTTTAAATCCCTCATGTTTTAGCAGGGGTCTTCATTTCGATGAAACGATTTCAAGAGATCTTTTAGTATTTTAATTTAATTAAATGTTCCTGAATTCAGCATTAAAATAGCATTGAGGTTATTTCAGTTTTATCTTTATTCAGTTCGTTCACTTGTAAGTATAAAAAATACCTACTAATAATAAGGTGCATTTTTTTTATTAACAAAGCAAATGCAATGTTTAACACTAAACATTTGACCGAAGCCTGAACAGCAGTCGTGTTGCAGCGCAAACACGACTGAACAAAATAAAAAAACTTTTTAATTTCACAGGTGGTGTACATCTAAGCACCTACGCGATCTGCATTTTAATTCATGCCTGTGAGAGCTTACTAAGTTAATCTGAAAATGGCCGGCGCCTTATGTAACGTGCTCTGCAAAGGTGTACGGCGAAACTTGCCGAATAAAGCTATAACGAAAGTGTCGATAATGATACTAAACTAACATCGGGAATTCGAAAATATCTTATGTAAAATATAGATCTTATTTTATATTAAAACTAGCTGCACCCGACGTGGACGTCATATTTGGGAGAAAAAGTATACTGTACAAATACCAATTTTTGACGACCTAATTACGGATTTTCATACAAACTTTCATCCCCTATTTTACCCCGTTAGGGTGGTATTTCCAAAAACCCTTCCTTAGTGTAACTGTACTGTAAAAATTTCAAGTCTCTAACCCCATCCGTTTAGGCAATACAAACAATATTTATATTAATCACAGTCTAATTTCAATACATGAATTATGATTGTAATAATATTTTTAAATTGGGGTGTCTGAGGATGTGCGTTATTCCCGTTACACGTAGTATATACAGATTATATTGTTCATTTTCATACAGTTTGATTCTGTTGTATGTCTTTTCCTCTTATAGTTATTTTACTATACAGTATGTTGGTTTAATCATCATATGTATTACATAAATGTAATATATAACTTAGCACACGAATGAGACTAAATTTAATAAAGGAGCTAAGAACCTTAAGAGATTAATTTTCCGGTTATTTTCCAAAGAGGTGACGTTGAAAGAAATATGAATAGCAATTTATTTGGCTGCTTCAAATTATGATGGAAAATAATTTCGACGTATTTGCATAAAAAAATGTGAAATGCTATCTCTATAAGAATCATAATACTTATTCGTAAAAGCCCTTTTATTTCTTGATTTGGTGAGACATTTTGTGAGTAAAAAGTAGTTTTATAATTGATATTGGTTAGTCTTTACAGGCGTTTACTATACGGACAGCATTTGTAGTAGTAGAAAATCCAAAAGAATTCATAAAAGTATTACCTGTTTTTGTTAATCTCGTTTATTAATACAACAGTAACAAAAGGTCCAAAATATTCACTTAGAGAATTGTGTCAAGTCTAAAAGTATAAAGTCAAAGTAGTGGCACACTGTGACACTTTTGTCTACAGAAAAGAAAGAAAGAATATATTTATTGATTTATTTAATTTACATCATGATTGTGCCGATCCCCTGGGTTATTATCACTGTGTCACAGAAAACTAATATTGGATTTCGTACAGTAAGGGAGACTTTTGGAGACCTAAATACTTCTTTTTCCCATTTCATTATTTTAAGGTCGTTAACCTATGCTTCTTCTGTTATTTATTTTTCTTTAAGAAATCGAGATTTCACTCTCACGATGGTCATGTGCGGCACTAGGTGCTGTAATGAGTTTTATTTCACAATCTTGCAATAAGGCAGCTTAACACACATTGAGCTGTAAATTATTTTGTAAAATAAAATTGTATAATAATTGTATTACCAAATATTGTTAACCAATGTTGAAAAAGAGCAACGCTAAAGTTTCTTGCCCGTTCTTCTCTAGCGAAACTACATCCGAACTGGCGGTAGAGTAAAAAATTGACTGAATCTAAATAATGTATAACATTTCATGGATTCAATAAATATTTGATTTTGATTTTGATTGTATCCAAGGCGGTACAATAATTTACCATGAGGTGAATAATTTGTAAGTTTGCCACATAATCCGCATGTGTACATCCATCAATAAAGAATGCTTCAATGCTCTTTTGTAGTTTATCTCCTTTACCACATATCTCTATTATTGGGATATAAGCGCGTGTTATCACTGGTACGGCGCGGCGGCGGGATAAAGCCACCGACCAAGCCGACATTACGGTTCGATCGGCACATTGCGCGGGTCTTTACTAGCACGTCCGCGTCGGCACAAAAGCCGCACATAACATCTAATCTTGACGTATTTGCTCTACTGATCTTCATGTGATTTTGCCGCGTTTTTGTACTTTATTTTTAGCTCACTTTGTACACGGGACAATACGTTTGTTTGAGTCGGTTTGGGTTGTCGTTTATCGCTTTGAAGCAGGTTATTGGTTTTTCGTTTGATACGATCTGTTCAAACGGGATTCATGTTCTATATTCCTATATAATATTATGATTGTTTTTCTTATTTCGCAACAATTTTATGAAGCAGCCTCGATGGCGCAGTTGTAATTGCGCATGCGGTATGACTGCTGTGCTGAGGTCTCGGGTTCGATCTTCGGGTCGGGTAAAGTGATATTGGAATTTCCTATTTAGAAATACTCAGTATCAGCCCGGAGTCTGAAATTGTATTGGCGATAGGTTCTCCCCATATCACATTATGGGACCGTGATAAATTCGGTAAAAGTGGGTGTACTGGTTATACCTCTGTCTACCCCTTTGGGGATTACAAGCAGGATTAATATACAATACACTCGTATATTTATGAAGCAGTTCAGTAATCAAATAAATAAATATAATATTATACCCCGAAAGAAAAGTCTTGAATTTGCAAAATATATTGTTCTATATTTTTATATTCATACACAATGATAGAAGGCTTGTAATCTATGTTTTTTTTTATCCTGGCACGGCATAGTGACCACACTGCACCTGATGGTAATAATAATTTAACTAAGGATATTTTCAAAATAGAAAGAAATGCAATTTAAATAATATTTTATTTTAATATAAATATTTACAAAAATATTCTTTTATTAACCGTACAATTATTATTTACAAATAAGTACCGTATTGTGAGGCACATACATACATAATATATAGTAGAGAGTTATGAATATACTTTTACTGTTGCCGTTTTGCGGGTGTAAATTAAGAATTAAAACTATTATACGTATAAATTTACTAATATAATATAAATGTCTGGTATGGTATGGTATGTTTGGTCTGTTAACAACATACTGCATTTATTTGTCGTTTAAAATTATTTGGACTGTAGTTGTAGTGAAGTTTGAAAATAAATTTTAAGTTCTAAAAAAACGAGGCTTAGCTAAATTAAATTATTGCCTAGTTTTAGTTTGATTGAGTTTGGTGCGAATATCTACCCTTCAACTAGCCTAAATATCTTCAAATAGTCATCCGAGTTAAATTCGATGTTGTCAGCAGACGAAAGTATGTATTCTATGTAAAAATGCAATATTTACCAAAGAGGCAACATTTTATATGAATCTGGTACATATTTATTTTCAATAGCTAATTAAAAAGTAGTCTATAGTACTCAGGGATAATATATATTTATATCAGTGAAAGAATTTAAAATAGGATCAGTGGTACCGGAGATTATCCCAAACATCCAAACTCACAAACTTAACCTCTTTATTAGTATAGATATAGATTAGTATAGACTAGCTGTTGCTCGCGGAGTCACTCTAGAGATATTCTATAGTCACACACACATACACTCACGCCTGTAATCCCCGAATGGGTAGGCAGAGGTGTAACGAGTACACCCACTTTTCGCCGAATTTCGGTCCCATAATGTGATAGGGGGCGAGCCTATCGCCATACCGGGCACAAATTCCAGACTCCGGGCTAATACTGAGGAATTTCTAGACAGAAAAACCCAATATTACTTTACCCGACCCGAGGATCGAACCCGAGACCTCAGCACAGCAGTCGTAACGCATGCGCAGTTATAACTGCGCCATTCTATAGTCATTCGGATAAATAGTACTTTTTATCTATGCATATACAATTATCGACTTACCCTGACTGACTGACTGATTCATCAAAGCATCATAGATAAGATATGACCATAAGCTGAAACCTGTATCAAAAACTGTTCAGCCATTTTATCGTCATGCGTGTTTAAATTAGCAGTCAGACAGGCTATCCCGCCCACACACCCGCCATTGTAACTCTTATAGCCAGGATCGACTATGGCACACATTTTTTCGACACCAAGTAATGAAACTCAGCGAGTATCTGGGAATGATTAACTGTCTTATATCCCGCAACGAAATTAATCAAATAGAAATAAAGGGAGGAGTTGATATATTAATTGTCCACTTCCCTCCATAGCAAAGTGGGAGAGAAATAATGAACTAAAGATGTATTAATCTCTAATACAGGACATTTACATCTGAAGAAGCCAGACGTAAAGCACTACTGATGTTACTTAATGGGTCCTATCATCCGAGCTGTTAAGCTTGGTTCTATATCTAATAATAGGTATGGCAAAAACACTGGGAAGCGCGGAAATTCCTCCTAGTCTCCACAAGATCCATATAGTATGCAATCGGCATTGCCATTTGTTTACTAAATATCATTACATATTCGGAGCGCTGTTTAAAAAGTCTACCGAATCTCAAGAGTTTTTAAGAAGACAGACAGCGAAAATTCTATTGATTTATTACCTATAGGTTTTGATTTAAAGTATAGATGACAGTTACAAAAATACAATTTGACACAATATATTACATGTATAAGGAATGAAGGAAGGAAGGAAGAATTGGTCTGTTACCCTCATAATTATATAAACATTAATTATTGATTTATAATTTATTGAAACGGTTTAAGCCTACCCTGTGACAGTGTTACAAAGGGCTTATTTAAATTAGCATATACAATATAACGCAACGAAACAATAGGACGATGCTAGTCAGCACTATCATGTAACGTAAAATATAAAACATTTAAATAAGTTGCGAAAGATTTTTTTTTTCCCAACAAAACAGTAGAGTTTTGTAAACTGTTTATTGGTACATAAACAATAATATGAGCCTTGCGTTGTGGACTGTGATGTAAAGAAAACAAGTAATAGAAATCAAAATATCAAAACAACTGTGAACTTACTCAGTCAGTCAGTGCCAGTTCACACCAGTGGTCAAATTTGTAGCAACGGTATGTCTTTTAGTAATAATTTCCAGAAATTGCCAAATAAAAAATAGTTTATACAAATTATAGGATACAAACATAAAATGATACAAACTAGATTGTTATAAGACTGTAATGTTCTTTTAACAATAATTGCAACCCAATTACTAGCTACATATCTATCGATCTGGATCCCATAACTGTAAAGCATAACAATTTTTTAACTAGCTTTGATTATGAAAAGTTGATGACGCCAGCAAAGTTGAATTACGATTTTATAAATACGAGTGGTTACTGTCCAACCTCCTGTGACATCACAAATATTTGGTAATTTTTATGACGAAACCTAATTATATAATTTACTAGTGGCGCCGGGCAGACACAGACTGAAAACAATAAAAAAAAACTTTTAGTTCTCGATAAGAGCGCCACCTATCGGGTCCAAAACTATGCTATTATTCAAGCTATAACCAACCATATATATCCACAAAATTCCATTGAAGTCGATGGGGTGTTGTGCAGACCAAAATCGTGACACGGAAATTGTATATATCAAGATATATGTGAGGGTTGAATTATTTTTTTAGTTAACAGACCACTACCTCATTTTAACCTTAAGGAGTTCAAATATATTTAGGTCATGATATAATATACAGTTGCCATTCTTTGGCAGCTTTGCAGTTCGCAAAACCCTCAAGCTTTCTCCATAGCACACGGGTCAGCAAGTTCTTTAAAAGTCATAAATGTCGCAGCATGTGGCACTTCGTGTGCGAAGATAAAGTGCTACAGTTAGCGGTTGTGGCGTTTGCAAACTGCGAACTCGACGGTTCTCAGTAAGTAACTCTCAACTATCGATTAATACTCCGAGATACATCTCCAAACAACTCATTAACAATTTTTAAACTCATGTAAAAGACCTTACGAATATTTTGGTAACTTGTTCACCTATTTTAATCTTGGTTTATAAGGAAATATTCAATGGTATTTCCATTTTATTATTATATCTATAATCCTTATTTGAAACAGGTGTTTGTTAAATACATTTTGTATTTCTTAAGTAATTTAAATATATCACTTGTTTCTTGATCTTCTTGTCCCTCCGCTGACAATTTTCAGTAGTCTCAAAGCTGGCGCTTCGAATGCTAGCGATATGACGAAGGAAGCTAAAAATGCCATCACGGAGTACCCAGCGTATATGGCGAGCTGCAGAAAGAAAAAAATATTAAGAATTGAAAGGTAAAGGTATATATATTAGAATACCCACGATATTTCTTTTTTTATCCTGGCACGGCAAAGTGACCGCACTGTACCTGATGGTAAGCGCAGTGCGGTCCAAATAGAGTACTGAGTAGCGAGAGACGATCTATCCCCACTACTGAACACACTCATGCCGGCCTGCTTCTTCACACTACGCCATGGGCAAGAATGTGAAGAAGGGGTCGAGGGTCGAGTGTCAGAGTACCAAGTAGGCCGTAAAATGGCCATTGTACCCCAACTCCAGACCCCCGACAAAAACCGGATGTACACTGGCTGATCCTGGAACGCGACACACTTGCGTGTGCCACTATGGCGGGTTTTTCGCCCTGTGTACGGTGGTCGCTCTCCGGGCGGATATGAATATCCTACCAGCTGATATTTACGATATATCTCAATGTAACGTCGAAACAAGCGTATTGCTATTTATACAACATGCCATAGGAATTACGCAAATCCTCAGACACCCCAATTGAAATATAAAGTTATAATTAAATACATACCCTAAAATTATATTGTGATGAACTGAAATAATAATAATTTTAATGAAATAAGTATGTATTTGAAACTGTATTTGTTAAATCTTTTATTTCCCTCGATATAAAGTTTAGTTACATTGATATCGGTTTTCGTTTACTATGGCACTGAAAAATGTCTTATTGGATTTATGTTGCAATTTCGTTTGACTATTTTTCGAAGAGTTACTGTTAGTTAATGTTGTTTAGTTTAGTTTTGTTTTTTTTAGAGCAGCGATAGCCTAGTTGGTTGCGGTACGGACTGTCAAGACGAAAGTCGTAGGTTCGAAACCCAAGTGGCATACAACTGTGACTTTTCTAAAGTTATGTGTGTATTAAAATGTTAATTATCGCTTGCTTTAACGGTGAAGGAAAACATCGTGAGGAAACCTGCATATCTGAGAGTTTTTCGAAGGTATGAGAAGTCTGCCAACCCGCATTAGGCCAGCGTGGTGGACTAAGGCCTAGCCCCTCTCATTAGTAGAGGAGGCCCGTGCCCAGCAGTGGGACAATGTTTAATACAGGGCTAGTATTATTATTATTACTGTTATTTACTTCTAATTGTTTATAGGAAAGAATACTGGTATCAATTCAGTTGCCCATTATTAACAAACTACTTTGGGTGGGTGTATAAAATAGTTCGCATTTATTATGTTACATGTTGTTTATGCTTGTAACATAATGAACGCATGCACGCACGCATGAACGCACGCATGGACGCACACATGCACGTACGCGCGCAGTTGCGCTGACACCGTAACCGATTAAATCATCTTTGGATTGATGAAAGTAGTCAAACTTTATTTACATGGTAATTTCATTTCAAGTACTTCTGACAGATTCATAGTAATAAACCCATTTTAGATTGAAGGACTGTTAAACTACTTTTTAAGTGTTCAAGCACCTACATTTCCAAGGCTTTTATCTCATTTGATAATAAAACTATTTTTGAACAGTAAATAGCTCTTTGTAATTTAAACAAAACGTGTTAGTATAAGAAAAAGCTAGTTTTTGTAATTAAATGAAATTATTTTAATCAGTTGAGAAAATGGGTGGAAATCCAGTTTTCGTTAAATGACGAGGCAATTTTTGTAACTTTAATTACGTGAATTGTTGAGCTTGAGGATCGCTTGACCTAATTAGGAAAATTCAATGCTTTCACAGATTCAGTCGTTCGAATTTGAATATCCCGGTTAAAGGAAAGGAATGGACTACTGAAAATAGTTCAGATACAAATTATTTTTAGGACGTAAATGTGATGGAAGTAAATGTTATAATATATAATAATAATCGTGTATATTGTACCATATAGCTCGTACACTTTTAGACACGTATCCCTACAAACGAAACTTACAACAATCAATAGTAAGTTATCAAAAGCAAAGTTATTACTTTAAAGATTTTCATTTGTTTATTTTCTTTCTTTCTAAAAGGTTCCCACATAATGCCTCGGGCAATACTAGACGGCCCTGTTCGTTGATAAATGCCACAAAAAGGTAACGTTTTCTCTTGAACTTTTCATTTGAAGTCGTGCCAATAGACAAGCGTTGTATAACATCGGTGTGCGGTCCAACCACCCGTCACAGCAAGCGACATAAAATGTATTAGGCTCTTGTTTATTTCCGAATATCAAATGTTATTGAAACTCTACTGAGTCTAATAATGCTGTCGTGGATTATCTAGCGCGTTGATTGATGTTCAAAGTTCAAAGGCTATGTTTTGGAACCTATACAGAGTTGTCATTTTGATATAATTCATTATAAAGTTCCATCTAACTTTGAAATGTCTTGCAAGTGTATTAACCAAAGTTATAGTACACTAGAAGTTGCCCACGGCTCCACTCGCATGGAGGTTATTTTTAGAAGAAAAGGTAGGTATATAATCCATGGAGGCATCTTAAGCTATTACACCCTTCTATATCATGCTATCTCATAGGAACCGTGCATTTTCCGGGATAAAATAACTAGGTTATTTTCAGACCCCTCAACTAATATGCAAACAATCATGTCGATCACTTGCTCTGGTTAAAATTAAAACCAAATTATTCCACGGGAACCGTAAATTTTGCCGGGATTAAGGTAGCCTATGTGCTATTCCAGACTATAATCTATCTCCGTGGCAAATTTCAACCAGATCCGTCCAGCCGTTGTAGCGTGATTGAGTAACAAACATCCATCCATCCATCCAAACATTCGCATTTTGTAGTAAGAAGTTAGATTATTATTATTATTATAGTAGGATTAATTTTCTATTAAGCGTTTTTAATAATAATTCTTATAAATAGTTATTCATCATCGTTTACAAAGGGATAGTCAGAGGTGCAACATGAACCCACGGTTCGCCGGATTTATTTCCATTCCATGGTGTGATAGGTGGCGATCCTATCGACACATTGCGGATAAATTTTATAATTCTGGACACTGCCTGTGTAATATTTCGAATTTGCCCTTGGTTTGTTTGAAATTTTCTCTAAATTTGAACCAAGGTTCTGACTATAGACTGATATTTATACTTTAATACACTAATTCGTAATTTATGTATAAGAAATTAATTCTAATCATAATATGGTAAACTCGGGACTTTAGTATGTATAAATATTGTTATGAAGTGCAGTGAAGTAATTCCAAGTATAAAGTACTAAGATGTTCCATTAGATATTCTCCTTGAACAGAACAATTTCGTAAGATATGTCAGTGCACTATGTGTGAGAGGAGAGATCACGGCTACTGGATATTGCGAAATGGCATACCGCTTACGACACCTGCGTATACAAAACCATGTCCGATTTAGAAAATCGTAATCGTAGATACAGGTCTCAGAAAGTTGATGCACCTTCCAAACGTTACTGAACAGTATATAACTGGACGCAAATTTGTATTTTTCTCCAATCCTACATTAAGCTACAAACACATACATCCAAGAAACTTTTTAACAAAAGAATGTCAAGGGCGGACACTTAAAAAAAGCAATATTTCAGTGTTGGAAAGGCTTCAGACTAAAGACGATTTCAATGGAAACATTTTAAACTTTTATGTGTATATATATTTAATGAAAGGCAAACGTTAGTGTTTTTCATGGAGCAGTCCTTAGGTTTTTCGTCTTCGGAAGTGATTACCCTAAACAGAGAGAACGCCAGAGGAATCGAGGAATCGTGGGTGTATTGGAAATGGAATGTAGCTGAATTTTTTAGGCCTTTTGCTAATATTTTTTTATTTAGCATCGAAGCTGTTACTTTACTTCGGTTTTGTACCGTCAGCCGCCGCAGTCATTACAGCGTGAATAGGCTTATACAAGGCGAGTATTCATACGATTTTAGGTATTATATAATCAGACCCATATTACAGACTATTACACTACTGGGCCTCCTCTACTGAGAGGGGTTATGCTTTGGTTTGGTAGACTTCACATACCTTCGACATTTTTATGAAGAATTCTCATATTTGGTTGCCTCCACCTCCTATGTCTTCACCGATAAAGCAAGTGATAATTAGCAGTCAAAACACGTGTAACTTAGTTTTGAACTTGTGACTTTGGTCTCGGAAAACTCTAGCGAGAGACTTCGCGAGACAAAATGTATTCCTCGCTACTCGACACAACCATGGCGGCCTAGATACTGAGTAACCTCGTCAAAGGACCCAGGATTATAAGAAAACGAAACACGGTAGCTGGGAAACTGTTCCACAGTTTGATGGAGTGGCAAAGACACGAATTTGCTCTGCTCTTGTTTCAGGCCGGGGAAGTAAGCCCCGTAAAGCAGTGGCTCCACAAGCCAATACGCGTTGTGGTGGAGTGGAAGGGAAAGGATGGGATAAGATTAAACAATTATTCGGAGCATTCGCCATGATACAGACGGTAGAACACACTAAGAGAGGATCTATCCTTACAAATTACAATTTATAAATACTAAAATATAAGTCGTATTTGTCTAACTTTATAACATTACCTATTATTCTTGCGGTAAAGCCTAATGTCGCTAGACTAAAACGAGCTTATATATCATCTCTTATGACCTAAGCGACAACATTCAGGTCAGCTGAATAAAACGTTTATCTCCCGCTTGCAAACTTTGTATCGGATTATTTTTGTTAAGCAATAATTTTCAGTTCTCGCAACGCCGTTGTCACCAAGATTTAGTGCCTCAATAAGATACGGTTGCAATTTAATTTTATGTCCTAAATTCCAACTTACGGCCCAAATCGATCAAATCAAATCGAACTTTATTTTCTATGATGGCAGTTTCCGTATTTGTGATACGAATAAATTATTCAATCAGCTTTGAAAGTAGTTTTCGGCGGATTTATATAAATGATTAGCTATTCTGTATATTGATGCTTTTTTGTTTAAATATTTAAAATGTAGAGCTGCTAAACAATCAATTAAGTTGCATCGTTTCAAATGTTAGTTAAAATGTAAAAAAATAATTATATCTAATATCTTTGTTTTCGCAAGAATGATAATTTGAAAATAGTTAGATTCAACACTACATTCATTCACCGTAAACACTGGATTATAGTCTGGAAAATAACAGAGAGCACACTAGCTGGTCAGTCTAGCCTATCTCATTGATTTTATCTAATCCTACTTAAAATAACAAATAAAATAGGTTTTACTTACCACAGAAGAATTTTCCATATGGTAAGGGCCATCGAGAAGGAACGAAGAGTACATCATTATAGTAGGGTGAACCAAGTAGGCGCAGTATGTGAGCCTGCTCAGTGGAAATAGACCACGGTACGAAAGTGCAGAATTTATTAGACCACCGTAGCCACTGCAGCAAGATATCACCACCCATGCGACTGCTACACCCCAAGCTGTAAACAACCACAATTTCTTGTTATTGATCGACACTGTCTTGTGCGGTTCGGTGACGTGAAACTCTCTCCACACTTAAATGTCGCGTTAAATTCCAGCCAGCCATTCCCAATAAATGTCTATTATATTTATGTCACTGAGAATAAGTAGCTATCTGAAGATTGCTCGGGTTATTTTCTGGTTGATAGGTTTACTAAGCATAGTGCTTTGGATAAAAATGATTGGACTTTTTGAATCATGTACTGAACGCTCGTTTTTTAAGAAATAATAACTTTACTGGAATTAAGTTTGTGGATTGATGCGTGTCAATTGTTGCAACTTATCGAAAGAATAACTGAAATAATATTTTATTGTGTGAGTTGCAAGTGCCAAGTTTGGTTCTAATTTGCAGAACTTTTATAACCAGACAGTCTATTAATGCCATCTATACTATGTTCTCATTGACGTTACATATAGAATTTATTTGGTATTAAAAGTTTTTAATTCATAAAAAGTACACCGACTTCAATAAAAAACAAATTATGCGTCCCTATAAAATTTTAGGGTTGCCCTCGATTTTTCTGAGATCCCATCATCAGATCCTGACTTGGTGCCAATGGACCACCTTTTTTTTTTTTTTTTTTTTGTTGTCGCGGGGAAAGCGTTTTATTACTGCCGCCCGCTCCGGAGGGAAGCGGATTAAGAATAAAACGGGTATGCTGGACTAGCCGGTCTTACGACCCAGCATCCCCCTCGCACGGATGATGGCTATCCGTGCTGCCGCTGGGCCGAGTCCCTAACCCCTATATACAACCCACCCGACACTACCAGCTAAAACCCCGCGGTGGCCTTCTTCGGCGCTTACGGAGCGATCCCGGGGTATTCTAAGGAGTGCTAGAATTGCAGCCGGAATCGCCCCTGCGCGGTGCTGCGTAGCAGCCCATCTCCATGGAGGGCTAAGGAGCCCCCGCGCACCGAACAACGACAGCGAACGAGGCCTGACCCGCGCTGCCGTCCATCTCGGGGTCGCACGATGCTCCGAATTTGGGAGTGCATCGATACGGGCTGACAGCCCTCCGCTGCGCGCCCGCGACCCCCGATGGCCCCTATTAGTCGCCTCGTACGACAGGCAGGGGTTACCGTGGTGGAATTCAAACGCCCCCATTCCACAGGGCGGGAGACGCCGGTCAGTCGTCCACCTGGCGCCTCCTACGTCTTCTCTGGCGGCGGGAGGGATCATATCGTTCCCGATCCCTCTCAGCACTCTCCTTCTGCGAGATGACGTTCTCTATGAAGTGGGCCACCGCACGCCAGGACCTCCGGCTGGCGACCATGGACGACACCACGGCCGGCAGCGAGAGGTCTCCTCCGACGACTGCTCTGAGAGCGCTGCGCTCTTCGTCCCAGGCTGGGCACTCCTCCAACGTATGTTGGGCCGTGTCTTCGCGGCAGTTGCCACAGTGGTGGCACACGGCGGACACCTCCTTTCCGATCCGACACAGGAACGAACCGAAACACCCATGGTCCGTTAATACCTGTGTCAGTCGGAACGTAGGCGCCCCGTGGCGCCTGTCTAGCCATCTCTTTAGGACAGGACGCACTGCCGCGACAGTCCTCAAGCCCGCAGTCGGGCTCTCCAGCCTGGTATGCCACTCCTCCACGGCGGTTCTGCGAAACCGGGCCGCAATCTCCCTCGGGGCCAGTCTCTCCTGACGGCGGCTGGACGCCTCCTCCCGCCAGAGGAACGCTGACGAGAGGAGTTTGGCGTCCAACTCCCAAGGGAGTGTGCCGGCCAATACGCAGGCCGCCTCGTGGGAGACCGTGCGGTAGCCCCTTACTATTCGCTGCGCCACCAAACGCTGCGGTTTGCGCAGCAGGGCGACGCAGCGGGCGTTCAGGGACTCGGCCCATACGGGACATCCGTACAGGGCCATTGACCGCACGACTCCAGCGTATAAACTTCGGCAAGGGCTATTAGGTCCCTCCAGGTTCGGCAGCAGGCGTCCGAGCGCGCCCGCCGCCCGCACCAATTTCGGCGACAACTCCTTGAAATGGGCACAGAAATCCCACCGGCTGTCCAGAATCAATCCCAAGTACTTCATTTTACAGCCGATGGGAATCCGCACCCCCTCCACACTTATGTGTGGCTTAAAAGGTGGCCGAATCCGAGGCCTGTGAAAACAAAGGGCCTCGGTTTTGTTGAGGGCCACCTTAAGGCCCAGTCGCCGAATCCTGCCCACCACCTGTTCGGTTGCGAACGAGGCGAGCAGGGTGGCCTCCTGGAAAGACCTGGCCGACGCTGTCACTAGTGTGTCGTCCGCGTAACAGACGACAGCGACACCTCGGGGGTAGGTACCACGGAGCACCCAATCGTAGCCGATGTTCCACAACAGAGGGCCCAAGACTGAGCCCTGCGGAACACCGCAGGCCATCGCTCTTCGGTGCCAACCGTTGGCGCCCGGATACACTATGTATCTATCTGAAAGATACGAGTGCACCAGGCGCCGAAGATACGGTGGCACCACGTGGTACCGCAGTGCTTCCATTATGCAGGCCCAGGGTAAAGTGTTAAACGCGTTGGCGATGTCTAGAGACACCGCCACCACCACTTCACCACGAGCCACTGCATCCTCCGCTTGTGCCTTGACCCGCAAAATCGCGTGTATTGTCGATCGGCCCTGCCGGAACCCGTACTGGCATTGTGCCAGGTCCGGCCCGACCCCTTCGAGATGCTCGACGAGGCGAGCGTGAACAATACGCTCGAAAAGCTTGCAGACCTCGTTGAGCAACACAATGGGCCGTTAGGCCGATGGCGACTCTGCGGGCCGCCCCTCCTTCTTGAGCAGGACCAATTTCCCAGTTTTCCACTGAGATGGAAAACGGCCCTGCTCCAGACACGCGGAGAACAGGCCACGGAGCCTAGTACCCAGATGCTCGACGGCTAACACCCATGCACGCCCGGGGATACCGTCGAGACCCGGGGCCGTCTTCTTGCCCCGTAGCCGAAGCACCACCGCCCGAAATTCTTCGGGCGATACCTCCGAAACAACCCTTGCCGAACTTAACGACGATGGCGTCGATAAATGTGACACCATCGCTGGGGGAGTGACATTCACAGTGGCAGGGAACAAAGCTGCGACGACCTCTTCAACTAGATCGCCCCGGAGACTCTGAGTCAGTGGGGGCGCCCATGGGCGATACCGTCTCATCGCCACGCGATATGGACGCCCCCAAGGGTCGTTATCTAAGTTCCCCGAAACTCCTTCTGAGCTGCAGACTTTGCACTTGCTATTGCCACGCGCAGCGCTCTCTTAGCCTCCCTGTGGAGGCCGTGAAGTAGCCGTTCCTGGTCCTCGTCACCGGGAAGACGGACCCGACGACGACGATGTCTGGCGAGACGACGAAGGGCGGCAACGCAGGAGACACGTAACCGCATAAGTTCCGCCGACCACCAGAACACCTGGCGCTTCTCGGGAAGACGTCGGACTCGGGGCATGGCCGCGTCACAGACGCGCGACATCGCTGCCCCGAACCACGCCGCCTCCTGCTCGACCTGCATCGGTGCCTCCGGTGCAGGGAGCCACGCCTGGGCCAGTGCGGCCTCCTTCAGGGCCTCAACATCGAGGCGTTTTACCGACCAACGCGGGCCGTCCGACCGCGGGCCAGTCGGTCCTCCACTGGACTGGGGGTTAGGGGATAAGCAGACGTCGAACCGAATGTATCGGTGATCCGACAACGTCTCCTCGTCCACCAGAACTCTCCAGTCACGGACACGGCGGGCAATAGCTGGGGTGGCGAACGTGAGGTCCACCACCGATCCGCCATTATGCCGCACGCACGTGTTAACCGACCCGCGATTCACGACGGCCAGGTTGGCCGAGATCGCCCATTCCTCCAGGGCCTCGCCTCGCCTGCTGGTGACCGACGAACCCCAAGCCAGAGACTTGGCGTTGAAGTCGCCGGCAACGAGAACGGGGCGAGGCTGACTGCCTTGCACCACCAGGGCCCCTAGCCGAGCGAGAAAGTGCTCAAACTCGGCCAGGGATCTATTGGGGGAGAAATACACACCCACAATCCAGACCCCCCCCAACAGAACCGCCACACATCCCGATCCCTTCGCTACTTTTTCGAAGGGTGGGGAGCCGGCGGCGCCCCGAGTGATGACGGCCACCAAACCGTTAAGGTCCCCTGCCCAGTCTTCCCTGGGGGGAACAAAATAAGGCTCGGCGACCACAGCCACTTGTATCGACCACTGCGCCATGCTCTGGACTAGAAGGTCCTGGGCCCTGGCGCAGTGATTAATGTTCGCCTGGAGGAAACGTTGTGCCATATTAATGGGCGATCTCCATCTGCTCTTCACTGGTGCCCGCTGTCGGCTGGGTCACAACCTCCGACCCCCGACCACGATTAACGCGGCGAGGGCGGGAGGAGGCGACGCATGCCTTGGCGCCCACCTGGTGCTCCGCGGGTTTACCGACACCTGCGCAAACTACGCAGTGCGGCTCCGCGGAGCACCCCTTGGCCTTGTGACCCACAATGCCGCAGCGATAGCAAATTTCGCTGCGGTCACACTCATCGGTGCACCGCATCCGCACATGTCCTCTGTGCAGACAACGGTAGCACCGCATAGGCCTCGCCTCCAGGAGCTGGACACGCGCCGACACCCAGCCGATCAAGACTCGGCCCGACTTTAATATTTTGTCGGCGACCTTGGCGGGGCACCGCACCCACGCCGCACCAAGGCCCGACCGGTCGGGGCGGATCTCCCCGACCTTAAAAGTTTCATTGGGGCTATCCCCAGCCTTTGCGAGGGCCGCTGCTACTATTTCCGGGTCGGCTGACGCGTCCAACCCGGATATTCGCAATTCCGCGGCCTTGAACGGACGGGAAACGCGTACGTCGTCCGCCAGTTCCGTTCCGCGGAATACCTCCCTGACTTTATCGGCCAGGGAGTCGGCCCTCTTTTCGGATTCTGGGCCGGGTACCTCGTACAGGTACCCGCCCGTCGCCATTAGGCGCGCCCGAGTCTCAGCAATGCCGAGGCCGGCCAGGTCCACGGATTGCTGGACCTGCCGCAATACGTAGGCGTATGTGACGCCCCGCGCTAACCCCTCCGGCGTAACCGTTATTGTAACGGCTGCCTTGCGGGGTAGATTTATTCTCGGCTTCGGCCGGTGCTGCTGCGGCGGTGCGGCCACCGCAGCTATCGGCACGGGCTGGGGATTTTTCTGGCCCTTCTTGGCAACAACATTCCACCCCTCCTCCATCGATGCAGGAGCGGGAGGTAGTGGCCGCGGTTCTCGGGGTTTCGCAACGGGAGTGCTGCTCCTGTTTTTTATTTTATTTCCCCTCTTTCCCCCCCTTCGGGATTTAGGTTGAGGGGGATTTGGCGACGCCATAGATGTTGACGGTTCCGCCGGCCCAGCGACTACGACAGGCGTAAGTCGGGGTCGGGGAGCGTCAACAGGGGTGGGCTGGGCGTTACTCTTTCCCTTGCCCAGCCCTTTTCCTTTCGTAGTGACCGGTGGACCGGCAGCGACTGATGCGGCCTTTGACGGCCCAGAGACGGCAGGCGTTACCGGAGCTTTAGCCCTATCGGCGGCCAATGGAGGCCGCATGATGGGCTCTGGAGGTAGCCTCGAGTATATATCGCTCAAGCGCGCGTCAATGATATTTAAAAGACGGCGCTCGAACCGTTCGAGGCGGTCCTCCTCTCCAGAAGCGGCTCCAGTTTGGGCCGCTGGCTGTGACTGTCCTTGTATCGCTTGGACAGTCGCCACCATCTGATCCAGGGTCCGCTGTTGGGACGCAAGGGAGGCCTTGAGGACGGCGATTTCCCGAGCCATCGCCGCCTTCTCAGCCTCCAGCCTGCCCACCTCTGCGGAGGCTGACTCCTCAGCCCTCACCAACAGCTCTTTCGCCGCGAGATTCAGCCTCTGCTGCTCCGTCCCTTGAATATTTTGTGCCTTGCTGGCCACGTCCTGGATGATGGCTGACATCTGCAAGCGCCAGTCACGGTCACCAGTTACTTCCATCGGCGTGGTATCTTCGTCAGACACCACAGCCGATAGAGCAAGCACTTTTGGCGCCGGTTCATCGTCACTGTCGCTTGCAGATGCGTCCAGTTGCCGAGCTCTTGCCGCCCTCTTCGAGCGCGTCATTACGCCGCTCGTTCCGGTATCCTCCTCAGGAGCTGAGACAGTTGAGGCAGCCTTAGCAGTTGCCTTCTTAGCCTTTCGCCCAGCATCATCCGTCTTCCCAGGGTCACTTTCGTCCCCTGGGATAGACATTTTTCCCACAGCATCGTCTTTGTTTTTTTTTGTTTTTAAAGATTTCATTGTTAATCCCACGAGTATGGGGGAAATATTCGGTCCACCCAGCCAGAGCCCCCTGTAGCTGGGTAAGCAAATTCTGCACGAGGTTCAGCACGTTCCCCGCCGGGGTTCGCACTAGAGACCGAACTACCCATCGGCCATGCATCCCCTCACGGTGCGCCGCCGCTTGGGATTCGGGGTGACTTTTTATAGAGGTATTCTCCCTCGCGGCCCGGGCGATTAAGCCAAGACCCTCGGTCCAGTGGGAGCGCGAGACATGACCACAGACCTCCTTTTAACTGGATTACGATATACGACGGCGGCAGCAAGAGAGAACTTCCCCCCTACTACCCGCTCGGCGGCGGGGTGAGCGCACACCGAGCCCGCCGACAGTCCCGAGACAGAACTCGAGAGTAGCCCGAGGAAACGAGCCTCTCTGCCAATCGACAGTCGCCACAAAAGGCGACGTCTGTCTACTACCTTTTGTCAGGATATCAGCCGTCGGTCAAAGTGACCGCCGTTGCCCAGGGTGCACCACGTGGAGGTTTCCTGACTTCGCACCCCTGCCAATGGACCACCTGGAAAGTATACCTTTTTAAATAAAAAAGAATTTCTCGAATCGGTCCAGGCGTCTTCCAGTAATCGGGGAACATACATAAAAATATGATTCCGACGAATTGAGAACCTCCTCCTTTTTTTGTAGTCGTTTAAAAATACGCATTGTGTTGGACAATTCTAAGGATTACTAGATGTTCATAAGCGGGAACTGGAGTGGCCGTACACAAGAGGATTGTCGCAGCGAGAGCTCTAGTGTCTGATGCTTCATGTTTAATGTATTCAGAGTACACAGAGTAGTGTGAGCCGACGACGGATGGCGCAGATGTACTCGTTTCGCATAAATTCACTTTACGTTAGTACAAATAGACATTACTTTTTCCTGCAGAAATACGCTTGGTAATAACATTTCAGCCTTTATGTGCGCTCTCGTGCGTTTTTAAATTAAATTTTGAATAAAAATACTAACGCTAATTGCAAGCTATTTTCACATATTTCACAACCGCAGAATTTAAAGTATTAAAACGTAGTCTTGGTTTATAATTATATAAATTTTTATACTGCACAAACTACAATAAAATGATTATTTAATTTCATAATATTATAATAATAATACTAGCCCTGTATTAAACATTGTCCCACTGCTGGGCACGGGCCTCCTCTACTAATGAGAGGGGTTAGACCTTAGTCCACCACGCTGGCCTAATGCGGGTTGGCAGACTTCTCATACCTTCGAAAAAATTCTCAGATATGCAGGTTTCCTCACGATGTTTTCCTTCACCGTTAAAGCAAGCGATAATTAACATTTTAAAATTTCATAATATTAACGATGAAATTAAAGTAATGAAAGAATAATGTAATGTAAAGACTTAAAGATGGTGGTGATACTTCGAGAGTATAATAAAACATATAAGAATAATATCCGACTGCCTCGGTGGCGCAGTTGTATTTGCGTATGCGTTATGACTGTTGCTGTGCTGAGGTCTTGGGTTCGATCCCCGGGTCGGGTAAAGTGATATTGGGTTTTTCTATCTAGAAATTCTCAGTATTAGCCCGGAGTCTGGAATCTGTGTCCGGTATGGCGATAGGCTCGCCCCCTATCACATTATGGGACCGGAATTCGGCGAAAAGTGGGTGTACAGTGGTTACACCTCTGGGCTCTGCCTACCGCTTCGGGGATTACAGGTGTGAGTGTATATGTATATATGTATATGGATGTATATAAGAATAATAACGTATAAATAAAGAAGAAGAATAATAACGCTGTTATGCAAGTTGTCCTTAAAGCTATTAACACCATTCATGTGTACTCCATACTAAAAGTGTGGTGACCCACAAAATAAGTCTCGTATATTTTCGTCAAAACTTGCTGCCAGGTTGCATCACGGGCGCACATAACTTTCACTTCGGTTGTTTTTGTACATATTGAACAGCGTTCGAATAGTCTGTCATTAGCGTAAGTCAGCCTTAATATAAAAGACGTATAAATAAATTTAAGATCAGCACGGAGCCTTCATTATGGGATGCAAGATTGCCTTTGAAACTAATATTATATCGTTACTTTTAATGGAGAATACTAAATAAAGACATTATGTTAACTGGATGTAGTCTATATTACATTATCAGGTTACAGCGATTCTTTAAGGTTTAATTTAAATATAAAGTAGTCTTACATAATATATTTCAAGACTTATCAAAAGGTAATCCGAATCTAAGTCCTACGTAGAAAAATATATCAGTCAGTAATATATACATAAGCTCACGCTCGAAAGGTAGACAGAGGTGCAACTACGCTTCGCTGAGCTGATTTGCGTCACATGATGTGGTATGCGGCGAGCCTATGATTATATCAGGCATGAAATTGAATTCCAGGCAAGTAGAGTGTGATTTTTGAATCGAAAATTTTGAACCCAAATTGTGATTGTGAAACTTGGGATTTGATCGCAGAATCTTGGCAGTTTCCCAGCCTAAACGCCAATCAACCAGAAAGCCATCAGAGAAATAATGTTATCTTACATTTATCTACTGCAGCGGTATATACATTAAGTCCGCCTATACTTAATGTATAAAGTGTTAAATAAATAAATACACGGAATCAGAATCAAATATAGTTACACGGATCCAATATATTATTTGACTGCCTCAGTGGCGCAGTTGTAATTGCGCATGCGTTACGACTGCTGTGCTGAGGTCTCGGGTTCGATCCCCGGGTCGGGTAAAGTGATATTGGGGTTTTCTATCTAGAAATTCTCAGTATTAGCCCGGAGTCTGGAATCTGTGCCCGGTATGGCGATAGGCTCGCGCCCTATCACATTATGGGACCGAAATTCGGCAAAAAGTGGGTGTACTGGTTACGCCTCTGCCTACCCCTTCGGGGATTACAGGCGTGAGTGTATATATGTGTGTGTGTATATATTATGTTAATTTAAATAGCTGTCATTTAAAAAAAAACATTCATTAATTTAATTTAAAATTATTTAGATAAATACCTGTGTGACCGATGCTGATGTAGAATGCTGTGGGCCAAACATCGAAGTATCCATCTACCATGCTGAAGATGAGGCTGGCGATCACTGCCAAGGCCCCGGGCCAGCCCAATATCGCCACCCAGTAAGGGATCTTCGGCTGACATTTAGTCTTGTGCAAATACCATCCCGCTATCATACCTAGAATATATAGAATATTTTATATACATAAATAAATATAACACGAAAACCTAACAAAGAGCCTGCAAAATCATGCACATAGAATGCTTAGTAAAATTAAATCCGTAATGACAATGAAGAAGAACGATATCGATTCCTACATGTATATTTTCTTTTAATATATTTATTAGTATGTAATGTAAAAAAATGCCTTAGGTAAGATTGAAAACGAACGTAGAAAGATTTCTAACGATGTAATTTAATCCTATCAGTATGAGAAAATGTAGACATCTTCTAGAATTGAGTATTCTTGAACCACTAAACTAAAACAACACAGAACTAAATCGAAATATTTAATATTAAACCTGGTTTATGAGACTTCAAACAGAGCTAATTTGTTGTTCTGGCATTGGCAAGACGCGACCAGATTTTTTTACCTTAAAAAGAGCTTTGTATTTAATTTTACCACACCGATTTAAAGCTACGAGCAAATTTTATTTTTTAATCATAATTTCTGCCTCGGTTCTATTTATCTTTAAACGTTTTAATTCTTTAAGAGTTAGTTTGTCTCGAACAAATGAAAGATTTGTAAAAAGCAGCCAGTCAAGTACTAGAACGGGGGCTTAAGGTACGTAAAATCAGTATACAGGTTGGCCTATTATCAGTAGTAACTCCAAAAACTTAAGTTTTGATTTTTAATGCAGTTTTCAGTGCACATTTCTTCAACTATTTGAATGGAGTAGTTCTGATTTCCCGCAAAATAATACAAAATTTACTATTTCTGAAAATATGTGAATTCATTATCTAGTAGTTTTTTTTTATTGCCTTGATAGGCAGACGAGCAGACGGGCCACCTGATGGTAAGTAGTCACCGCCGCCCATAGACTTCTGCAATGCCAGGGCACAGCAAAGCCGCTGCCTACCGTAAGTACCTATATCAAAAATAAATAAACAGTTTATTCTCTCTCTTGTAATTTTTTTCTAAAACGGAGTTACCTGATTTGATAATCAGGCCAACGATAAGGATATCAGGTAGATCCTCGAGGATCAATCAAAATGTCAATATTTTTACTGATTTATATTCGGCAATTTATTAATTGTAAACCTTTGGGGAAATAATTACATTTCTTAGTGCCTTGAAGGTGCATCAATGACTGGCAAGAAAATGAGATATCAAAAACATAAGAAAATTAAGATTGTGGGCAAAAAAATTCAAATAACAATGTGTGTGCGCAATATTTCAAAAGACGGCAACCTGAAATAACAAATAATTTATAGATTACAGACAGGTATCAAGCCAGGTAACGATAAATTTTCCAAATTGTATTTCCCGATGTTAAGCGGTCTGTTTAACGTTGAATAATATTTATACTGTACACCAAAATGCAAATTCATTTAAAATATATCACCGAAAGTTATACCACGAGCTACTGTCTATTAAATTGTGGGATTCATTTAATATTTAACTTTAACGAGTAATAAAAATGAACCAAAGTTCAGATATAAATAACATTTTATAACTTAGTATAAGTTAGGTATTCACTTACTAGCATTTGTTTGCGACATCACCCTAGAAAACCTTTCTAGTATAAAAAGTAATATTTGTAGCCTGCATAATAATAATAGCATAATTAATAGAATAGAAACCTGCATAGAAATCCGTATAACTGTTTTTAAATAATGCAGGAAAAAATTTACAATCTGAAGAGATTCTACTTTTTTTTATAAACAAATTAGGAGTCACAACTATTTTTATAGTATCTACTAATGACGTCACCATACTCTTTGTTCATAGAAACCAAATACTTGAATTACATTCTATAAAGCACAAAGTGACCGATATCGGCCGCTAGTTATCGAATAGTTCACCAGCCTATTGAGTTTTCGTCGAACGGTTTTACGAGGGACTCGCTGACCTCCGATAGAGGACACAATGTTACGAGAACTCTTTCAAAGGGATTGATCGAAATGCAGTAAAAGGGTCGATTCTGGGGGGATTACGACGGTTTCCAATTTGCAAAAGCGTACAGACGGAAACGCAAAAACGCTGCTCTGGTATCATTGACTTTGAGTCATTTGTAAGTGAAAATGGGAATGGTCGAAAGAACTCGGAGCAAATATAAAAGCTGTTCAATATAATATGTATGTATGTATTGTATAATCTGGATTATGAAGTCTGAATACTGCGGGATCGTTCCTAATTACTTGATAATAGTAGCACACTTGGTTTTAAAAATAAATCGAACCAACTGTTTTATTATTTTTGTTCTTTTTTGCTTTATTATTTTTATGATTGTAATAAACGTAATAAGATAGTTAGTTATATATAATATTCTTAGATTTTATATTTTTACTTGTAGTAAGGCTGTAAAATTTTATTGCAAATTGCTTTGTACAAAGTGTTAGGATTACTGTGGTAATATTATTCTTTGTTATTACCCGACTGCCATAGAAAGGAGGGTAATGTTCTGAACTTTACTTTACCATATTACTATCTAAAATAATAATACTAGCCCACTACTAATACATGGTCTGTTAACTACGGGCTAGCTCTGCTAATGAAAGAGGTTAGGTCACTATGGCTGACTGCGATAATTTTGTATAGAAATTAGTAATCGCTGTGTTATGCTTCTTCATAATAAATAAATATTACACTTAAACTAAGTTGGTATCAAGAACTACGAGAGACTACGGCCCCACAACACCCGAAACATGATCAAATCAAACAATGATCGTGGATAACACAAACATTTGACTTGGTGCAGGAATTGAACCCACGGCCTCGTCGACCGAATTGACCGACGTCTATGGTATATACCTATAAGTAAATTGTAAATGGTGTCAATTAAATAAGTGCCTAAAATATCCAGTAGCGATAAATGTTGTGTATTTACAAATTATGTCTTACCTAGTAAAATGTAACAATCATATTAAGTATTAAATAAATAAGGATTGTTTTATTCGACTGCCTCTGAAGTAAGGCAATGTTTTACGCTACACGTTACGCATTAATCGAAATAATTTCACTTTTATGATTCATCTGTATTTCATAATAAGTTGTTAGTGCAATTTGTACGACCTCTACAAAGTAGTAATGGTTAATTACACAAGAAACAAAATGTTTTTCCAGAAACAGCATCATTTTATGGGTATGCTGAGCTACATTTGAATAATGACATTGCTTAGTTTTTAGGGTTCGTTATTCAAATGCTTCCAAAGAGATCCTTTTGCTAAGTCTACGTCATCAATCTGTCTGTCTGTTATCCCTTTAAAGGGATTATTGTCTTTTTAATTATGTTTTTTTTATCCTGGCACGGCAAATTGACCACGCTGCACCTTATGGTAAGCGCAGTGTCGTCCAATTAGAGTATCGAGTAGCATGAGACAATCTATCACAACAATCATGCTGGCCTGCTTCTTCACACTACGCCATGGGCAAGAAGGTGAAGAAGCGGCCGAGGGTCTAGTGTCAGAATACTCAGAATAGTACTCAGAATGCCGCAAAACGGCCAAACATCGTACGCGAACTCTAGACCTCCGACAAAAACCGGATGTACAGTGGCTGATCCCGCAATGCGACATACTTGCGTATGCCACTATGGCGGGTTTTACACCCTGTGTACGGTGGTCGCTATCCGTGCGGATATGAATATTCTGCCACCAGCCCCATTATGATATTATCTTTTTAACAACTTTTCACAGAATTTGTTTCATCGTTCAAGTTTATCTAAATAATAATAAAAATAAAAAGTGTACAGAGCCCTATAAAAATAGAACGGTACCCTAGTTGAATGAGTCCGACTCGCTCTTGGCTAATATTTATAATTTGCATCATTTGTACATACATCCGTGTCTACATAATTATTAACTTTCCCATTGAATAAACAAAACTTAATGTTGTATGTATAAAACCATATTTAAGACATTATGAATATTCAACAAACAGATTAGATTGCACACTTAAACTTGGATGTGTTTTTATTTGTATATCGTTACATAATAATAAATAAGATGTATTATTATATTATGTATCTACAGGAGACTTTCGGTAACAATACTCGACACGAAACAAATATTTCTCTGTCACATAACCAACTTTCGCGGAGAGTTGAACCCACGGCCTCTTGTTTTACAACCGGCTATTCGCCCACTGCACTACGGAGGTAGTATGTAGGTACTAGGTTGTCAATCTTATTGAAACGTGAAACAATGAAAATTCTAATATTGAAGGCTATAAATAATAAAAACATAATTTAAAAATTTGTATTGCATCAAAATTTGCCAAACTAAGACCACACCAGCAGCTTAGCCTGATTGACGACCTAGTTTTTGTTAGGAATAAAAACAAGTTTCACTGCGATAGTTGTAGGTCTGTATTACTAAACGACAGGCTGTAAACATAGGTTAGTGATTATATCAAACCTCAGAGCCTAAAAGCCCAAAGTTCTTCGTTGCATACTGAACTAACACTCACTAGCTGTCTAGACTCAGATTTCTAAGTAAATCCTGTTTTTTTTTTAAATATCTATGTTGATCATATACTACCACGTTTTATCTTGACCATGCAATAGTTTAACACGGTAGCTTTAAACAGATCTCAAATTGTAAAAATTATTGCGTGGGTACAACCTTAAACATATTGTTATTATTATTTTTAAAATTTCTTCAATCTCAGAGCAAACACAATATTCATAATATAGTGCAAATAAGATTATTCTTTTCTTTACTTCGACATATGACAAATGTAATCAAAATACGTAATCTGAATGTATGTGATAAACAAATAACACCTAACAGTCACACACACATAGCTCCGAACCCACACTAAGATATGAGTCTTGTATCGTTGGTAGCAGGGACTATGCGAGACGCCCGGTCTCACAACACCCAGACCCCAGACACAAATATCTGTCTGTCACACAAACATTTATCCCGGTGTGGGAATCGAACCCTCGGCCTCTCGTTTCACAGCCGGCTTCTCGCCTATTGCGCCACGGAGGCTGTCAACTCTATGATCAACTCTTAATACGGGTGCACCTGTTACAAACGCTGACATATAACAAGTAAAACGTCCCTGATTGGCTTCAAGGGGACATATTCCAAGTCACCACTACACGAGAGGAATTGCGCTTCGTTTTCTGTGCTTAGCTTTCATTCATTGGACCAAAAACATGATTAACAAACTACGAACGAAATTCCTATTCCTTTCGAACCAGATGGAATTGACTACACAGATTAAACCACACCCTACCAACTTGGTTTACGTAAACTAAGTAATTATAGATAACATTTACTTTTGCCATGTATAATACCAGTACTTAAAAAATACACTTCCTTAAATATAAATAATAATAATACTAGCCCTGTATTAAACATTGTCCCACTGCTGGGCACGGGCCTCCTCTACTAATGAAAGGGGTTAGACCTTAGTCCACCACGCTGGCCTAATGCGGGTTGGCAGACTTCTCATACCTTCGAAAAACTCTTAGATATGCAGGTTTCCTCACGATGTTTGCCTTCACCGTTAATGCAAGCGATAATTAACATTTTAATACACACATAACTTTAGAAAAGTCAGAGGTGTATGCCACTTGGGTTTCGAACCTACGACTTTCGTCTTGACAGTCCGTACCGCAACCAACTAGGCTATCGCTGCTATCCTTAAATATATCTTATGAAAATTATTAAACTACACTTTAATGAACACTTAGCTATTAAGACTAGCTGTCTCGTTCAAAACATTATCTAGTCAAACATTTTAAACTTTATCTACATAGACCTATAGTTTACTAGCTTGTTTGCAGCTCAGCTCTCCATGGCAGTATTTTCTGGTAATTTAGTTTAATAAAATAACATAAACTTTGTTATTAAGTGAAAGTACAGTTTTTTATTAGTGAAAGATTTTTGTAAATCTATTTACTTTATACAGAGATTACTCCCTACATATACATACAAATTTTACGTCTTTACTAGATAGGTATATATGCAAAAAATTATATTAAATACTTGCACTTGTACATATCACATTTTAGAACGCTATCATTTATATCTGAAGACTATAAAATCCCGGGTTTTGCGAAGTAGGGTAAAACGATTCTCCACTTACCGACTAAATAGGGTCCAATCCTCGACCACGGCTTATCGTAAAGGGGGTCGAACATCTCGAAGGGTTCCTGTATGCGCGCCTTGTACTGGAGCCATACAGATATGTATATGGTGGTCGCCCATGAGCTCACTAATATGATACTCAGCGACGTTATCGCAATTTTCGGATGGCTGTGGACGGTTATTACTTTAGCTTGGATTACATGAAGTATGGCGTAGTGTGAAGAAGCAGGCCGGAATGATTGTGTTGAGTTGCGATAGATAGATTGTCTTGATACTCAAATTGGCCGGCACTGCGCTTACCATCAGGTGCAGTGCAGTCATTTTGCCGAGCCAGGAAAAAAAACATACAATCATAATTTTTTCTTACATGTTCTCAGTAACTTCAATAATTTATATATTAGAAGTATGGGGTTGTCAAAGTATCACGTAAGGCAATTTTTGAAGATTTTTTACCCTCCCTCCCCCCTATCCCGCGGCTTTGCTGTGCTCTGGTATTGCAGAAGTCTATGGGCGGCGGTGACTACTTACCAGGTGGCCCGTCTGCTCGTCTGCCTATCGAGGCACTAAAAAAAAACGAGGCACTATCCCACCGTAACATTTTTTTATACCCGCCTTCCCCCTCCATAAACGTTCCGTAGGACCCAAGTAACCAAAAGTCGCATACAAAGTACTTACTTAAGTAACTTGTGAGATTTTAATTCACTTTAATTTACAAAAAAACAATATTACGTAACGCGTTGTTCAAGACCCCAACAATACCCCCCCCCCCCCCCCCCCTAAATTACGTAATACTTGAACGGCCCCTATGACAATACTTACTTTACAGAAATCAATAGAAGTATTATGGCAACAACATAGAACTGAGTGTCGTTGGCCATGTACCACGACCAGACCATGCACATTTCTCGCTGTGGGTACAAATTGTTGATGAACAGGAGGTTCCTCCACCACCACTTGTCACATGTGATATGGTCGAAGATGGCCGGCTCAAACACCGAGTTGTTATGGGTGTAACGTAATGCTATTTCATTTACACCAATAACGAAAGCGTATGCTGGAGTAACTCTTACAAATCGGTAAGATAACAAGACCAAAAATGATTTCACCGATTTAAACATATCTGTAATGTTATAAGTGTTTGGCTTTGGTTGGTCTAAGAGATCGTCTTTAAACGATTGCTGGCTTGTAACGGATACTGATAAAGCAGAATTCGAATATCCATTTATATTTTTGTTGATATCTTGTTTGTTTATTTCTTCAGATTTTTTCTTTGCTTTATTGTCCTCTGTTCTTAGAAATAGGATTGTTACGAGTATACCGCTGAAAGCCAAGAAATATGATAGTATTAAGAGCGATTCAAAAGAATTCACTGTAATATTGTGACTAATAATGGATAAATAAATACACTCAACAGTCATACAATAGCTCTGACCCCACACTAAGTAAACCTGTATCATGGGTATCAAGAACTACGAGGGACTACGGTCCAACAACACCCAGACCCGAAACAAATATCTGTCTGTCACACAATTATTTGTCTTGGTGCGAGAATCGAACCCACGGCCTCCCGTTTTACAGCCACTCACCCGTTGCGCCACGGAGGCTGTGACATTATTACGAATGTATTGTTACATTTCTAGCATAAAAACCGATTTAATAACATACCTGATGACAAAGAAAGTGTCAACGCAATAAGAAGCGTTTCCGACAGACTGATACCAAAAGCTTCGTTCCGTGACAACCCTCATCGCTTTGTTATCAGCTACATAAAATATAGTTAGGTACGTATGTACCATGATGACCCATAACACAGACATGAATCTGAAAAAATAATTAAATTGTAGCCAGCTTATTGCGAGGAACAAGATATAGGAAATACCATTTTGTCCTCATAACATTTTAAATTTGTAATTTATCCAGACGCCTCTCGTAGAAAGCACTCATGGATGAGTCTTATCGAAGCAAATGTCAGATATTACGTCCGAATATTCAAATTAAATCGTATTTATGCTTGCCACGGTTTATATGGCTATTCTGGAATTGGGATTTTATTTCCTTTCGCATCCACAATAATTATTTTCTCCAGTTCACAATTTCACCGCAAATGCTTCTTTATGGAAATACCACTCCTCATATTTATATCTTAAATTACCATACGCTGGGGCGACTGCATATTTTATTACCGATATTTGTCTATACCATTTAGCTGGGAAAATATTCACATTAAATTACGTAAAAAAATTTACAATATCTTGAAAGTTATTTTGTCCCATAAATCTACATACATACTGTTATAACACATACTGACATACCTTTGTTTTTTTAATATGCATTAACAAATTACAAATATAATTGTAAGTCATAAAATCTTTTATTAAATTTCATTTAAGCACACGTGAAGCACTTAAAGGTTGAAGTTCAGGTCGTTCGTTGATGATACGTAAATGGGGAATGAAATTAAGTAATATATGCCGCTCATTTTCCAAAACGCTTCCTATGAAATATAGCGTCCTTACAGCCACTCTGTGCCGAGTTTCTCATAAAGAGGTATTTTTAATAAAAATGTTCTACACGCATATAAGTACACTAGCTGTTGCTCGCGGCTCCGCCCGCGTGCAGGTCATGTTTGGGAGAAAAAGTATACAATACAAAATACCAATATTCATGCGTTTAACTTAAAAATGACGGATTTTCATACAAACTTTCATTCCCTATTTTACCCTCTTAGGGGCGGAATTTCCAAAAATCCTGAAACATATATTTTTATTTTTATCTAAAATGCCAAATACTAATTTTCATGAATTTAACTTCAAAAATGACGGATTTTCATACAAACTTTCATCCCCTATTTTACCGCCTTAGGGGTGGTATTTCCAAAAATCCTTCCTTAGTGGATGCCTACGTGATAAAAGGTGCCTACTGTCAAAATTTCAAGTCTCTAACCCCAGCCGTTTAGGCTGTGCGTTGATCGATCACTCAGTCAGTCAGTCAGTTTCTTCTTTTATATATACTTTTACAGTCATCAAGATTATTTAATCAGGTTTTAATACATTTGATGTCCTTAAATTACAATCTGGGTGCAATATTGGCGATTTTGGAGCTATATAAAATAAATTACCTCATGCCGTGCAGACATTTTAAAGCACCATCGTTTGGCTTGTCAGTGCTCAGGATTGTACGCCCATTGGATAATATGGAGAAAGATAACAGCAGCTCTGACCATACCCCTGTTGAAAAAACATTGATATAGTAAAAACAGGGTTTGAAGAAAGTCAATATTTATAATAAACATCGGATAATTATCGATTATTGATAATTTTATTAACAAGATTCATTAAAAAAACATTTAGTACCTACGTTGGTTATTTTAATTAATTGCACATTACAGTCCCATTATTAAAAAATAATTATACAGCTTACAGTTTCATAAAAAATCCAAGATTTTTTATCAAAGGCGGATTACTTATTTAATTTAAAAATATACTATTATTAATAGTTATATTATTATTAAAAACTAAGACTATTTCATAACTCCTTATAATACAATATTTAATTGAATCATAAAATGATTAATTGGTGTTAATTACTTGATAATATAATTATAGAGGTATAAATATCATAATAATTATCAGTACACAAATATGAAAAATGATGTCCAAAATGTCCCAATTAAGAACAAGCTATAGTTCTATTTCTAATAGTTAATTACTCTAGTCTTTCTGCGTCTTCTTTCTTCTTAATTTATAAAATTTATGCAACTTAACTCTGAAAATTAAAAATGTATTCTAACGATTTTGTTCTTCGAACTCACACAAATTAAAACCCAGGCGAGTTAAAAAGTAAAAGTTATGCGAGAAAAAAATTATTAAATATAAACATTCAACAACTCTGCAAAGTAAAGTTTTGCATGAAAATTTAATTTATTCTCTTATCTTCCAAGATTACTTGAGGCGATCACCATCCGACTTTTGCAACCAATTGAAAACTATGCAGAGTTGAAACTTCGTTCTTTATCTGTATAGGACTAAGGATCTGACGTGAGCAGAGCCTTGTTCGCTAAACTTTGGATAAAAGTGAACTTTGTTTCACAAAGTAGTTCAGAGGTATTTTAATGATTTAATTTTAAAGTTTCTATCCTGAATAATAATATTTCATTGTCAGGCAATGTGATGATAAATGTAACTATTCTATATTTGAATAGGGACGTGCCGGCTTATGAGTAGACTAGCTGTTGCCCACGGCTCCACCTGAGTGGTAGTTATTTTTGAAAGAAAAGGTATAAATTCCATGGTTCATCTGAAGCTATTACATATTTCTATATCTTGCTATCCCATAGGAACCGTACATCGTACCGTACGTTTCCGGGATAAAAAGTACCCTATGTCATTTTTTAATCCTTTAACTACTACGATGCCAATAATCATGTCGATCCCTTACTAATAAACAAAACGACTCCCGCGGGAACCATACATTTTTCCGGGATAAAAAGTAGCCTATCATTTGCGCGTTTGAATGATCTATCTGTATTCTAAATTTTATGATGGTTGATCATGTTGTTTTTTATTTAAAACCGGCCATACAGACAGATAAAAAAAAAAAAATTGCAGAAATCAGTCAGTCATAAAAATAATAGTTCACGCAAAAACTGGTAAAATACTCAAATGTACAGACAGACGCTACATATTTATATATACTAGTATAGATTAAATTGTTCTATAGTTTGTCTGTGGACCACGACTAAGATAATTGATGGTTTATGAGATTTGTAGAGAACCAAAATTTATAATAAAAGAAATATTATGTTTGAGGGTGCAAACGAATATAAAACTTCTATCTAATGATATTAAATAATACCTTAATCATATTTAAAACAAGATTTATAAATATATATACACGACAAAATATTTATTAAGCTGATTTGTTTTTGTAGGATTGACTGAACTAATCATATCATACATTAATTAATTTAAATTTATAAAAAAAATGTATGTAGTCTTTTTTGCTTTTATGAATAAATAAAATCTTTAAAGTCAAACAAAGTTTTTCAAACAAACTAAAACATTATTATTATATGATGTGATTATAATATACGATAGACGCTTTTTAAGAGCCAGGTGAATTTATTCTTATATAATGGTAGCATATTGATGCTACAGTTACAGTTTTAAGTTTTTTTTTATAGTATGGTCCGACAAACGAGCCAGTGGGTCACCTGATGTTAGTGATCTCCACCGCCCATGAACATACATAATACCGAAAGTGCTGTCGGCCTTAAAGGACAAGAATAGGGATTAGGGAAGGGGGAATCTGGGCCTCCGGATATCTCACTTACCATACAAAACGCGACAGTAAACTGTCACTTTACGTTGGTTTTCTGTGAGACAGTGGTACTACCCCGGACAAGCCGGCCGTTTCATGCTGTAGACAAATATGTCTACAGCGTGGTTCTACCGCTTCCAGTATAAAAAACTATAAATTAAAATTAAATAATTATAATTTAAATTTAATCTTATTAGAGATCATTTTTTACATTGTAAGGCAAACAAACTGACAGGCCACCTGATGGTAAGTGGTTATCGTTAAAATATACTTATTTAGTCCAACAATGAATGTCTTACTTAAAAATGACTTACATCAAAGCGGTTGAAACAAACTGGTTAAGTCTATATAACTTTCCCGTCACCACAATTAATGTTTTTAATTTGTTGATACTAAAGAACAACGAACGCTTTCAACTCACAATGAACACAATTCTGCGTGCAAAGAATCGTCTCAATGATACTATGAAAATCTTATTACCTTACGTAGTTTGTCAAAATGTTTTGCTGATGAATTAAAATCAACACGGTCGAGAGTAACAAACTTATTATGAAACCTTATTTCAAGTGCCATGGGCTTTATTTAATCAAATGTATAGTCAAATTATTGTCGTTTGAACGATGCCCCTCAGCAGATATGCAATGTTGGACCAAAATTACTACATACTTGTCTTGAAAATTTAAACTAAAACGGAGTAGAGTACATTTTCCACCTAACAACCTAAACTTATGTTAATAACAGCACATTTTAATCTAAAGAGAATATAAACAGGGAGATGTGTTTAATTTTGCAAATTGTGATGAAATTTTGGTCGGCGAGAGCTTTTAACGAACCTTCGTAAGTATGCACTTCTACTTAGATACACAACTTGGCAATTAAATAATCCAAAAATCTGCATTTTAGTACAAAAATAAATACCTAACTATTTAAGTAGTTTATATTTTGTTCAAACCAAGTAAGAAGCAGTTTATGCTTAACACATTCTAATTTATTAATAAGGCAATAACCGTTAAATGTAAGTGAAAATTCATGTTAAAACATGTGATTATTTAAATCGATTGTCGCGGTTTACTCTTAAGTGTTTCATGATATCGAATTTCATATAGTTATTATCTCGAAAATATTTAATTAAATAATAATTCCAAAACTTTTATAACGAATCGAAAGTCAGGAAAAACTGTCGAGAACGTTCGAAATTTTCCTATTTCCCTCGAACTTGGGGCGAATTATTGGCTCAGTAGTTCCAAAATTGTTTTTTACGATGAGATTTCCGTGATTTATGGGTATTTTATAACTTTATGGACTACAAAGTTCTTATTTATATACACAGTGTATACCAATTTTTGTCCTCTATGTTCATAATAAAATTATTATATTCAACTTAAACAAGGAAAATACAAAATTTTAATGAATAGTTTAAGACACACTTTAATGAATTTTAAAACGTTTTAAAAGGAATTAGCATATCAGATAGATAAATAATATTACATGTAAGAGTGTACATGTAATATACATGTTTTAAAGAAAATAAAAATGTTAAACACGGGTAACAGTACGTTTTATTTTTCTTTTTATGTGTCTATTTTATGAAATCGAACATTATAAAAAAGGGAGAAGTGGCAGGCTTTAGTTAATTAACTTTAATCTATAGTAAATAAGTTCTGACATAGTATGAAGATAGTGGATAAATTAGCATCGATCAGTGACTTACCGCAGGTTTCCCGCCGCAGATCTTTGTCTACATTGTTCGAGTCTGCCTTCTCGTCGGGCTTCGCTACGCCGTTGCTGCCCTGTGATAATGGATTTACGATAAATCGTATAACAATAGATATGTACACATACACTCACGCCTGTAATCTCCAAAGGGGTAGGCAGAGGTTGTAACCAGTACACCCACTTTTCGGCGACTTTCGGTCCCATAATGTGATAAGGGGCGAACCTATCGCCATACCGGACACAAATTCCAGGCTCCAGGCTAATACTGAGGAATTTCTAGATAGAAAAACCCAATATCACTTTGCCCCACCCGGGGATCGAACCTCAGACCTCAGCACAGCACAACTGCGCCGTCGAGCCAGTCAAATAGGCTATGTGATAGCACAATATACTTAATAGTACCTTCTGTATTGAGAACTAATTCTTGTGTAATTGTCTTGTCTTATACTGTTTAGTTGGTATCATTGGCAGTAGTTTATTTCATCCCTTCGGACACGTCGATTCGGCTAGAATGTAATGCAGTTTTCACATTGAAACCAAAACCTTTTAAAATCGATTATTTAAATGTTGGCATAATTATTAAAACTAGACAAAGTTGGTACTATTATCACAAGTTTCATATTGCTTTCGTCACCCAAGTGTGAAAAATCATATAAAAACAATATTCTATTTAAAAAGAAAAGTCTCTTACTCTCTGATATTTAAAGAGTTATAAAAATTTAAAATATTTTATATTATAGTATAATAATAGTAATCATACTAGCCCTGTAATAAACAATGCCAATGCTGGGCATGGGCCTACTAATGAAAGGAAATCTGTTGATGCTCAGTTTAGTAACCGCACGTTGAACCGAGCATGATCAATACTTTGGCAGCTTATTATTGTACATACATATACACTCACGCCTGTAATCCCCGAAGGGGTAGGCAGAGGTGTAACCAGTACACCCACTTTTCGCCGAATTTCAGTTCCATAATGTGATAGGGGGCGAGCCTATCGCCATACCGGGCATAGATTCTAGACTCCGGGCTAATACTGAGAATTTCTACATAGAAAAACCCAATATCACTTTACCCGACCCGGGGATCGAACCCGAGACCTCAGCACAGCAGCAGTCGTAACGCATGCGCAATTACAACTGCGCCACCGAGGCAGTCAGCTTATTATTGTGTTCATGTTTTATTTAGTTTAATTATCATAGACCAATCACAAGAAAAATCTAGATATATTGTTAGGTTCATTACACTCAATATATATCATACATTGACAGCCTCTGTGGCGCAGTGAGTAAGTAGCCAGCTATGTAACGAGAACTGCGGGTTCGATTCCCGCATCAAGACAAAGGTTTGTGTGATCCAAAAATATTTGTTCCGGATCTGGGTGTTGTGAGACTGAAAGTCTCTCGTAGTTCCCGATTCCCACGCCATATGAATTGTGTCTTAGTGAGGTCAAGACACAAGAAGATATGTGTGAATGTTAGGTCTTATTTATTTTATTTATACGGTAGTTACTAACTATCCTCGAGGCCAATACTAAGTATATGTATAGTAGTGCAAATCCTATCAAAATCCAGATAAGTAAGAAAGCTTCAATATAATAAAGCATTTATATTGTAATGTCATCTCACAAATATGCACATGTCGTAAAATACCGCTCTATTGAATTGAATTCGAAATTCTGATAGGAATCGATCGCATTCACAGACTAGTGTACGTGCCGATTGGATGTAAAACTGCTATAAGCCGTTGATCGCAATTTTTCAAATAGATAACTTACATAGGCAGGTAAATTGCGCCAGTCCTGTCCTCAATTTTAGAATCACCGTGTCTAAGAGAATTGTGACACTAAATCAAAGAGCTCTTTTATTTGTAATCTTATCTGATTGTGTTGAGTAGCGGGAGATAAATTATCTCTTGCTACTCGATACTCTAATTGGACAGCACTGCGCTTACCATCAGGTGCAGTGTGGTCACATAGCCGTGCCAGGATAAAAAAAATACTTTCAACATCTTTACAGGAATAGTATAGAGACTATCCCGCCCACACACCCGCCATTGTAACAGCTATTTAGCCAGGATCGACAATGGCACGCGTTTTTATACACCGAGTAATGACTCGGCGAGTACCTGGCAATGCTTAAGTGTATTTTATCCCGCAACGAAATTAATAAAATAGAAATATATGGAGGAGTTGGAAATATAAATTGTCCACTTCCCTCCATAGCATAGCGGGAGACAAATAATGAACTAAAGAGGTATTACCCCCAATAAAGGACATTTACACCAAAAGCACCACTGATGTTACTTAATGGGTCCTATCATCCGAGCTGTTAAGCTGGATTCCAATAGTAATAATAGTAAATAATAATTATTGACAGCCTCCGTTGCGTAGGTACCTAGTTGGCGAGTAGCCGGCTGTGAAATGAGAGGCTATGGGTTCGATTCCCACACCGGGACAAATGTTTGTGTCTGGGGTCTGGGTGTTGTGAGACCGAAAGTCTCTCGTAGTCCCTGGTACCCACAACACAAGACTTAATCTAACAATCTTAGTGGCGGTTCGGAGCTATGTGTATGACTTTGGTTAAAAAAATGGTATGGCAAAAACGCCGGAAGCACGGAAATTACAAGAATAGTACAGTGGAAAGTACCAACTGTTTGCTTATGGTTGTCGTTATGCGCAAGTTCCAGATCTCTGGTCTGGTGATCCACACGGTACCGCCGCTCCAGATAGCCCTCATAGAATGACGCCACCAGCATCACCGAACCCACGCAAACACACACCGACCTGTGGACAAATACTTAATCAATATCGTTCTCGTCACCTCGCCGTAAATTAATTTTTGTTCGAAACAAAAAAAAATTGATATGAAATTTGAACACAAAACATTGAATGGTTATTAAATTGAGTTATACCAAATTTAACAACACCGTTAAAATTAAAATAAAGTATTTTGAACGTTTATGAATGAGGTGGTTAGAGTATAAAATGGTATTAAATAAAGCACACAAAAGTAATATTCCCTATTATGAAATAAAAATACACATTTCATATTAAAATGCTGTATTAAATTATTATATTCTTGGCGTTCTTTTACTTTAACTGTTTTTATTATTTTACACAAAAAGTAAAGGTTAAACGAAAGTTCAATGCATTCAAGATTTCTTTATAATTTTTTTAGGTAATTATCTCTCGACGCCAGACCCAGACAAATCATTGAACTAACCGCACAAACAATTGCGTTGAAGTATTCTGCGTCATCATTTATTTAATATTAGTCTTTAAGAGTTTTTAAGGTTTTACCTACGCCAATGGCCTTGACGATTTAAACGCTAGTTGATCTTTAAAAAAACTCTAACATCGTAATATATAATTATTATCGAACGGCCGAGGTGCCAGCGTTTATAAAGTATTTAATTTGCTATTTTAAAGTTAGTCTATGTTGCAATGTGGATCTATTTGGTAATATATGTAAAAAAAATGATTTTGATAAATACAAAAAGCTAAATTTCATTAATTCATTCCATTGAGATTTCAGTGGATTTCAACATATATATAACTTTTCGTAATGTTGATATACTTTTTCATTTCAAATAGAAGTCGAATAAAAAATTTAAGTAGATATAAGGCGCTTAAAGTCAAACTTCATAAATATTTATTGTATAATTTAATCTATCTCTTACCTGAGTTTAAGTAGTTTTAAAATTATACTAAGCCTGAATCTCGATTTAGCAAACTGTCAAACGCAAGGATCATTTTAAGGTTAAGTTTAAAATGAATAGCATTTAAGTAAGTAAATTATTAACTAGTGCAAATAAAGGAGATTTTCGAATCAATTTTAATTGATTATTTGCAAGATGTATAGTAAAATACGAAAGTAAATGTTACTTCATTATAATGATGGCGCAAAAAAGGTGTAAAATCTGAAATAAAACATATTCCAGCCATAAGCCAATGTTAATATTTCTTGTACAATATTCATAAAAAGGTTTTATTAATGATATTCGTGAAGCTAATAAATCATGCTCAAACAGTAAGATTAGGACGGGCGCACCGGTCCGCCGTCGCTCTGTGGCTAACCAATATTCTGTACCTACTACGACTCTATGTTGGCTTACTTTATTGGATTATCGCAACTGTTATGACGTATACCAACAGAGTTTATATAATGTATATAGAGCTGATTGTATATATGATTTATTATTTTATTGCTAAACAATGTTGTCCTAGAAGTTTGGTGTCATATGATTTAAGAAAGTCATGCCTAAAGAGTATGAAAATATTAAGCTTTCTAAAATAATAACTAACTAAAAATATCTCTATATTATTTCTCAAAAGTGTTTTTTGTTGGTACGCCATAACTTATATACATTACTTACACCTATTTAAAGCTCGTGTTTGTGTGCCGCTATTAACGAAAAATAAGCAAACGTTTTAAAATTATCGATTTTGATGAAAAGTGAACAGTGCCATCTGTTGACAGTATAATTAACTAATTTGTTGTATTGTTAATTTAGGGTTACGCGCATAGACGATTTTAGGAAGTTTTTATTTCGTATAAGACTGATTTCGTTACTATTTTGTAAACTTAAATATTTAAAATTAATAAATTTTAAATTATTATTTCTTTTTGATTATATTACTTAACTGAATACTTTCGGTGCGAAGTAATTGCATGGGCCAGCTAGTATTACTATGCATATGTATGTACCTACTTTTATTATAATAACTTACAATACACTGAAGTTTTATTTTATTAAGTAGTATGTAGTGTAGTCTTAGAGTATTTAACACTACTCTAAGAGTGTAGTAGACTAGAAAGTTATTGTTGTATGGGGTTGTTAGATTGAAAGGCCAAGAAACATCAAATCAAATAAAAATATAATTTATTCACGTAGTCTTTTACAAGCACTTATGAATCGTTACACATACATGAAGCAACATATAAGTATATATTAGGTATGTTAATCCTAAAGATTCTCGTGCTTCGATGATCGTTCATTAGAAAAGTTAAGAACTCTTCTAGTCTATAAAAAAATATATTTTACCTATCAGACATAATGTTCTAGCCTATAAAAGGTTTATGTTTAACCTATCAGACATAATGAACTTTCAGTGCACAAGCAAATCCCAAAAGCTAAAATTCAAGCGCAAATACGTCTCTTTTGGGCTTTTACGTGGAAAACGAATTTCCATTTCTCCGATAAAAGAAGTTTGAGGGTTCCGTGCGGCTCTGTTTCAATTCCTCCTCAACAATTTCCAGTTCCGCTACGGTAGCCACACAAGTTTCATTTTGAAAATGATATTAACACGTTGAAAATGCGGCCGACGGCCGTTACGAATGCAGTCGTCTGAAAATACGACTCATGGTTGAGCGGTGTTTTATTTTTGATACCACATCCATTGATAAAGCGGGGAATATACCGTTTGCCTTATAAATAAAACTACCGAGAATTGTCATATGAAAATAAAATAACCTAAATTGTAAATTTTGGGTAAATTGGGAATTGTTATCAACTTTATTGTGATACATAATGGAGTCCAATTAGCTTTGTCTTATTTGTTCTGTTGGAGGAAATGACCGTGAATCGTCTCACATAAAGGCTTAAGGGGTTTAACTTTGCACACTTTTCTTTGTGTTTCTAAATTACAACAGTATATTTTCGAAATTGTCCAAGGAAATCACAGGAACACTTGAACAATTTCTTTTACTTTTTATATTCCAATCTTGATCAGAACTTAGCTCCTTTTTTAAATGACTTTATTTTTTCTTTACTTTCATTTGTATTTTGGTAGTCTATGTTACGCAGTGTTTCCGATCAGTGTGGACTAATTGTGATGTTTTTGGCTGTAGTAGATAACAGGGTATATCCCATATATAATTAGGAACCGATGGCGAAGTACGAGGCAGCACACTTGAGGTCGGTTTTCAACGTTTGATTTTTATGATTATCTAGAAACTAGATGTAAAACCTAGTTGCATTTTATATATATGGTCCATTCATTATCATCTCATTCTTGACAAAGAGGTATAATTATTTGCATTCTTCACTGCAGCATTTGCACTTTATTACAATCAGAAATATAATAGAAGCACACAATGACATTATATGCACACGTACCACCAATGCTTTTGCTGGTGGTAGGATATTCATATCCGCCCGGATAGCGACCACCGTACACAGGGTGAAAAACCCGCCATAGTGGCACACGCAAGGTGTCGCGTTCCGGGATCAGCCAGTGTACATCCGTTTTTTTGGGGGTCTAGAATTGGTGTACAATGTTGGCCATTTTGCGGCCTTCTGAGTACTCTGACAATAAGACCCTCGACCGCTTCTTCACCTTCTTGCCCATGGCGTAGTGTGAAGGAGCAGGCTGGCATGATTGTCTTGAGCAGCGGGGGATAGATCGTCTCTCGCTACTCGATACTCTAATTGGACCGTACTGCGCTTACCATCAGGTGAAGTGCGGTCACTATGCAGTGCTAGGATAAAAAAAAAATGCTAGCACATGCTGCAAAATCTGTATTATACTAGCCAAATTGCTTCCTGGACGTGACACTATTATTGGGTACTAACTTTTATTACTATTTGCTAACATTCTAGGCTCTAGCAGAGCTGTAAAGAAACGTACGTTATAAAAAATCATTGGAATGAGAATAGAGTATAGAATATATCGATAGAAACAGTATTTTTCATGTAATGTTGTTTCTTTCATAACTTTGCAAGGCACCTGCTTTGAATACGCAAAGTTTTAAAGGGTTTCGAACATTAACAAGACTTTGAAAACACGTATTATTCCCTTCAACACTGTTTAATATAAAACAAAATTTACATTATGTGTGTCTACTTACATTGAATATAAATTATATGGTAATTATTAATCCGTCGGTTAAGGAGATTATTGAATATTTAAGAATTTGTATTTATTATATCTAATGAACATTTGCACCTATTAAATGAATAAAGAATGAATAAAGACATTTACCTAGTGGAATGTATTTAATACATAAGCTCGCTTCTTATTTTCTCAGTTTTATTCATATTCACAAGTCAATCTTTAACAACGATATCATAGAAATAATTCATATATATAGCTATTTAATTGTAAGTATACTAAGGGACTTCAGATCAAACTCATACTACTGTTAAGGAGGAGATATAACACACCCCGCGTAATGAAGATATATCAAACATGTTTTTCGATATTTGTTTTATTATTATTATCAGCCATGGTCGTCCCACTGCAGGGCAAAGGCCTCCCTACCCTCTTTCCACTCGTTTCGACTTTGGGCTGCAGCATGCCAATCCCTTGCCAATCACAATGGAACCCATTGTGTGGTGATCTTTGCCCACATGTCATTATGCACAATATAATCGTTATATAAACAAATAAAAACATTTACCACTTTACACATACATATTTTAGCTGTTCAATATTTGTCTCATTCTGCATTAGATATATACTATAAAGTATATACAGGTATAGTAATAAACATAAAATAAGTAATAGATGTTAACACATTTCTATTAATAGAGTGATAAACATATTTTTATAAATCACTTGATTCACTCACGCGATAATGAGAAGTTTAGGGTCCGCAAACACATCGTAAGCGCCTGGAACGGGGCGCACTGCGATGTTCTTGAAATAAGCCGCGAGACCAGCCGCGGAGGCTTGCTCAGCTGCAGTTACTTCCGAAGCTCTTAGTAGCGAGCTCAGGGCGTCGGCGCTGCAAGATGCAGGCACGCATTCACCCACCAGCATCAGCCTGCTCTGCATAGTAATTAAAATAAGATCAATTTTAAGAAATTTTAAATATAGATAATTATTTATATATCTTATACATGTACGTATACGTGTATATTATCAACATATTTCCATTAATTGTTATTAATATATATAGAGCAAATTTCAACCAGATCCGTCCAGCCGTTGTAGAGTGATTGGGTAACAAACATCATCAAACATCTATCCATCCAAACATTCGCATTTATAATATTAGTAGGAAGTAGGATTATAAGGAAAAAACCCTAAAAACCGTTTTTAATTATGTGCAGAAATGTAAGAGAGTTCGTTCAAATAGATGAAAAGGACACAACTCAAAATTGTACATTGTCAGTAAAACCGAAATAAAATGGGATACTACCCGAGAGAGATACAGTCTGTAAATTATGCAGTTAGTACCACCCAAGGTTGAGAGAAATTAAACTATATAATATTAGTGAATAATTCTTAAAGACAAAAAATATAATTAAATAAAATTTAAGTCTCCGAATCTTGCTGTCATGTAGAATTGGGCCTTTGGGTCAATACGTAGCAATCTATTATTGTACTGTCTAAAAAGCCTACGAATAATTCGATTATCCTCTAAGATCTTGAACAAAACGTGTTCATGACATGCCACTATAAAAGTTTCGGTTATCCTCTGGAATGGAGCGACACTTGTAACAGCGCCGTAAGTAATAAAACTTTTATATTAAACTTTCCCACATACGTAGGAGACAGGGAAATGTCCTATCTAACGCAGGTGAACTTTAATTGAAATTATTCTCAGTTGCTCAGTTTCAATGAGATAAAAGCTCAGATTCAAGATACAGCAGTTGATTTCCAACACTGAAACGTTTTTATTTTATTAAAAAAAAGGAAAGTCAATGAAGACCACATACTTTTATTAGATCATTGAGCTGTCTTAAAGTAATGCACATTTGCTTATAAAATCGTGCTCATAGTACTCGTTGAAGAACAGAGAATAATATTTTTTTTGTTTATCCTGGCACGGCAAAGTGACCGCACTGCCCCTGATGGTAAGCGCAGTGCGATGCAACTAGAGTATCGAGTAGCGAGAGACGATCTATCCTCTGCTACTCAACACAATCATGCCAGCCTGCTTTTTCACACTACGCCATGGGCAAGAAGGTGAAGAAGCGGTCGAGGGTATAATATCAGAGTACTCAGAAGGCCGCAAAATGGCCAAACATCGTACCCACCCTCTAGAGTCTAGACCACCGACAAAACCGGATGTACACTGGCTGATCCCAGAACGCGACACACTTGCGTGTGCCACTCCACACCACTATGGCGGGTTTTACACCCTGTGTACGGTGGTCGCTAACCGGGCGGATATGAATATCGTACCACCAACATTAGTCTAATTTACTGTTAAAGAATTTTACTTGAGGCAGATGGTCATTGTCCAAGGTGAGGTTAATCTTGGCCACGTAGAAGGTGAGCGGGAAGGGTGGCGTGTGCACGTGGTACTGTGCCAGCTGCATGTCGCGGCAGGCATTCACCGAGCCCAGCCAATACTCGTTGCCGAACAACACGTTCGGGCTGTATTGACCAGATGCGTCGAATACTGAAATACAAAATAAGAAATATAAAAGCCTATATAGCAGCGATAGCCTAGTTGGTAGCGGTACGGACTGTCAAGACGAAAATCGTAGGTTTGAAACCCAAGTGGCATACACCTCTGACTTTTCTAAAGTTATGTGTGTATTAAAATGTTAATTATCGCTTGCTTAAACGGTGATTGAAAACATCGTGAGGAAACCTGGATACCTGAGAATTCTAATAAGAATTGCGATGGTATATGAAGTCTACCAACCCGCATTAGGCTAGCGTGGTGGACTAAGGCCTAAGCCCTCTCATTAGTAGAGGAGGCCCGTGCCCAGCAGTGGGACAATGTTTAATACAGGGCTAGTATTATTATTATTATTAAAAGCCTGTAAAATACAATATATAATAATATAAATACATACACCCAACAGTCACGCACATAGCTCTGACCCCACACTAGGTATAACCTATGTGTATATATATATATGCTCACGCCTTTAATCCCCGAAGCAGTAGGCAGAAGTATAACCAGTACACCCACTTTTCGCGTATTTATTACGGTCCCATAATCTGATAGGGGGCAAGCCAGGTTGATACAGAGTATTTCTAAATAGAAATACCCAATATCACTTTACTCGACCCGGGGATCGAACCCGAGACCTCAACACAGCAGTATACGCATGCGCAATTAGAACTGCATCACCGAGGCAGTATAAAGTACAAGTATTAAAAAAAGTAAATAAAATTTGTATAAAATGGAAAGTAATTTATTTCTTTCGACTAGTTTATTTTTAAATTGTGAAAATCCTTGCCCTTCGTTGAACAGTAATCTAGTAGCAAATAAACAAAACTATTTTTGTAGATTCATTATAACAAATTACAGTTTCCATTCAGCGGCTACAATAAAAATAAATATGTATGTTTCTTGCAAGTTGTATTTTAAAAAACACAAATAAACTAAATTTGCAAGATAAAATCAGGTAGTAATTTTTTACATTAGAAACGTGAAATGTAAAGGTTGTATTTTGAAACTACATTAGCATAGATAGCAAATGACCGTATAATCTTTGCTACAATCACAATAGTAGGTACGTTCTTGATTTCGAGAGTTAAGACGTTAATCCATTGTTATCTGTTAATGGAATTCCTGGATATTTGAAATCGGGAGAAATTTGTAAAATAGGCCCAGAATTGGGCAGAAATTTTTATCGCAGTAAAAATCGATTATAAATCGTCCTATCCTATTAAAAAAATCTATTTTATTTCTAGATTCGTTGTTGTTGTTCGACATCTTGGTGAAAAAGATAAAAATCCTCATGCTTATTGCTTTGTATAGATATAAAAAAAACTACCAACTTCAAAATGATTAAAAGCAATATGGTATTCCTTTTAGATTTTAATGTCGGCAATAGTTTCTTTGGTCTACCTGGTGACTAAAGAGGTTTTATATTACATACTAGCTGTTGCTCGAAGCTCCGCCCGCGTGGAGGTCATGTTTGGGAGAAAAAGTATGTTACAAAATACCAATTTTCATGCGTTTAACTTCAAAACTGTCGAATTTTCATACAAACTTTCATCCCCTATTTTACCCCCTTAGGTGTGATATTTCCAAATACCCTTCCTTAGTGGATGCCGACGTCATAAAAGGTGCCTACTGTCAAGATTTCAAGTATCTAATCCCAGCCGTTTAGGCTGTGCGTTGATATGTCAGTCAGTTTCTTGTTTTATATATACAGATTAGTATGGCTATAACTTTAGGGATGATTTTGAAAAACGTTATTTTCTACTAAAACCCTAAATATGCATTTCCAGATCCCTAAGTCAAGAAATTATGGATTTCCCATACAAATTTTGAACTCCTATTTGACCCCTTTCAAGGTTGTTTTTTAAAAAAAAGCCTATGTCCTTCTCCAGGATATAATCTATCTCCTTGCCAAATTTCATCACAATCTGGTCAGCCGTTTAGTCGTGAAAAGGTAACAAACAAACAAACAGAGTTACTTTCGCATTTATAGTATTAGTATGGATTATAGTGTGCCTTGATTTATTTTTAATGTTGCTTAGCAATCACTTGTTATGTCTTTGATATATTCGTGTGCATCAAAATACGTTATCCAGAATTCTTGCAATTTATTAAATATTCAGAATAACTTTCAACACTATCCATAAAGGACATTTTCTCAGCTTATAAATTAAGATTCATATTTCGCCAAGACTGATTACGCTGAAGAAATATTATACCAATTTTTTATTTAGTTGACATTCTTCATCTCATAATATTAATACAGCTCAAGTCTCTATGGAAATTATATTTTTTTGTAACTCGAATTTTTATTTAAATTCGCAATTCGTTTAGTATAATCTGAAAAAATTACTATAGTACTTGATGATTAGTTTAACATCTGCGCGTCTTATAGTAAACTAGCTGTTGCTCGCGGCTCCGCCCGCGTGGAGGTCATGTTTGAGAGAAAAAGTATACAATACAAAATACCCATAATTCATGCGTTTAACTTAAAAATGACGGATTTTCATACAAACTTTCATTCCCTATTTTACCCCCTTAGAGGCGGAATTTCCAAAAATCCTGAAACATATATTTTTTATTTTTACTTAAATGACAAATACTAATTTTCATGAATTTAATTTCAAAAATGACGGATTTTCATACAAACTTTTATCCCCTATTTTGGCCCTTAGGGGTGGTATTTCCAAAAACCCTTCCTTAGTGGATGCCTACGTGATAAAAGGTACCTACTGTCAAAATTTCAAGTCTCTAACCCCAGCCGTTTAGGCTGTGCGTTGATCGATCAGTCAGTCAGTCAGTCAGTTTCTTCTTTTTAACCGACTTCAAAAAAGGAGAAGGTTAACAATTCGTCGGAATCTTTTTTTTTATGTATGTTACCCGATTACTCGAAGACACCTGGACCGATTCGAGAAATTCTTTTTTTGTTTAAAAGGGTATACTTCCCATGTGGTCCCATTGGCACCAAGTCAGGATTTGATGATGGAATCACAGAAAAATCAAGGAAAACCCTCAAATTTTATTGTGACGCATAATTTGTTTTTTATTGAAGTCGGTGTACTTTTTATGAATAAAAAAACTTTTTATATATACAGATATACAGATTACAGAAGCGGGGCAGACCAATTCTTAACATTTTGACATAAATAAGGTATAAGAAGGTATCCCCAGAGGTGAAATTTCTAAGTTCACGGTTCGCCAAGCTTATTTCCTTCCTATGATATGATAGATGACAAACCTATGATATAATATTGTCCTTTAATTTGATGTCCCGGCACACATAACTTATGTGTGATATTCGAACTGAATTAAAAAATAAATTGTGATTGTTCGATCTGGGATTTAAATCCTGGACCTGACCGGTTTCTGTACACATATACAATGCCACTAGTCTAACGAGGCAATATTTTACATATTATATATTGTCCTGTATAATCAATTCATTTGAAGCACGCGATTCTACGTATGAGTGCACAAAACTGAACTATGTAATTACATATATTTACAAGCTCACACACTAAGGCACATCTATCTATACATATGAAGTACTTTAATAAGGTTTCTTATTTAATTCGCTTTTTTCTTAACCTTATTACCAAGATCTTTTTATTTTATTTCGATAGCTCGAGGCGTACATCGCTTCTTGATACAAAGAACTAGTACGAATAAATGAAGGCCATTGGTAGCATTAACTTCTTTTCTATTTCTGCGTATACATAACAATGTACTAAACATCTGGGTTCGGGATTCACAATTGATTTCTTTCTGTTGTAGTAAATTAAACATCATGCCTGAGACCATATTTATGACTTTTACAATTAAACCAATGCTAATATAATAGCACTGATAACATTGACATTTAAAATGCTATTATTTATTCAATTGAATTTTATATATTTACTTCTTATTACAGTTGCAAATAAGTGTACGACCCAGCCGATAGTAAAGGATTAGTATAGAGTTATGCATCACTTAAAATTAAGCAGCTTTCAGAACACTGACAAATATAAATGAATGCGTAAATAGACTTAGAATATAATATATACATAATTAGTGCTTACCGACAGTGCAAACAAACTGATTACAAACAAATTTCTTTGTTTCATTTACCTACGTTTCGTGTAAACTTTAAGATAAATTTTAACGGACTCTGAGATTAATAAATAATTATCCACGCAGATTAAAAACATTTACTTTATTAAAGTGGTAAAACATTCTTTAAAATGTTTATTAACAGTTTGTTGAAGTTTTAATGAAAATACTTTAGTAGTTTATATATTTTTCGTTAATCAAAAGTGTAAGATTATAAACACGGCGTAGTGTAAATGTTAGTGAGATGACCTAGTTGGTTGATTATTCGGGGAGCTGCCATGCCACGCCTGTCGGCACGGGTATCCGGAACGTTTCCGTTGACCCGGACACCCGAACACAGAAGCCGGCTGATCACGAGGAGTCTCAACTGCACAACGCAATTTATTACCTCACACGTTCCATTTATACTTCTTTTATTCCTAAGACCCTATTAAAATACACAATCGTTTTATACCCTGGCAAATCGGTCATTCGTTTTGTAGACACGAGTAATGTTTTAAGTTTTCCCATTTTGTCCGTTTCGTATAATCTAACAACATACTTTTAAGTTGAAATGTTTGGCGGTGAATAACAAGAAAAAGACAATACATAACAGTATTTTCTCTTTATAACTTGGTTTTAATTTGTTTAGTCATAAAAAACAACTAATTACGCAGAAAGACCTATCTGGGGCGATGTCTGCTTTCAGTTTTTATTTTATATTTAATGTTTACGCCACGTTTTGACATTTGTTTGTTTTGACATAATTAGAAAAACTTTATGCTCGAAGATTGTCTTATCTTAATAAGTAATACCCACTTTAGTATTAAAGTGGGTATATCTTTTTTTAACTATAGACAACGGTTAATGAATGCCACCCCGGCGCTACTTCATAAAAATAAAGTCTTTAGATTTAGCAACCTTTTTTTTTTTTTTTTTTTTTCGCGGGGAAAGCGTTTTATTACTACCGCCCGCTTCGGGGGGAAGCGGAATAAGAATAAAACGGTTATGCTGGACTAGCCGGTCTTACGACCCAGCATCCCGCTCGCCCGGATGATGGCTATCCGGGCAGCCGCTGGGCCGAGTCCCTACCCCCTATGTACACCCCACCCGACACTACCAGCTAAAACCCCGCGGTGGCCTTCTTCGGCGCTTACGGAGCGATCCCGGGGTATTCTAAGGAGTGCTAGAATTGCTGCCGGAACCGCCCCTGCGCGGTGCTGCGTAGCAGCCCATCTCCATGGGAGGGCATAGGAGCCCCCGCGCACCGAACAACGACAGCGAACGAGGCCTTACCACACGCGCTGCCGTCCATCTCGGGGTCGCACGATGCTCCGAAACTGGGAGTGCATCGATTCGGGCTGACAGCCCCCCGCTGCGAGCCCGCGACCCCCGATGGCCCCAATTAGTCGCCTCGTACGACAGGCAGGGGTTACCGTGGTGGAATTCAAACGTCCCCGTTCCACAGGGCGGGAGAAGCCGGTCAGTCGTCCACCCGGCGCCTCCTACGTCTTCTCTGGCGGCGGGAGGGATCATTTCGTTCCCGATCCCTCTCGGCACTCTCCTTCTGCGAGATGACGCTCTCGCAGAAGTGGGCCACCGCACGCCAGGACCTCCGGCTGGCGACCATGGACGACACCACGGCCGGCAGCGAGAGGTCTCCTCCGACGACTGCTTTGAGAGCGCTGCGCTCTTCGTCCCAGGCTGGGCACTCCTCCAACGTGTGTTGGGCCGTGTCCTCGCGGCAGTTGCCACAATGGTGGCACACGGCAGACACCTCCTTTCCGATCCGACACAGGAACGAACCGAAACACCCGTGTTCCGTCAGTACCTGCGTCAGCCGGAAAGTTGGCGCACCGTGGCGCCTGTCTAGCCATCTCTTTAGGACAGGACGCACTGCCGCGACTGTCCTCAAGCCCGCACTTGGGCTTTCCAGCCTGGTATGCCACTCCTCCACAGCGGTTCTGCGAAACCGGGCTGCAATCTCCCTCGGGGCCAGTCTCACCTGATAGATTTAGCAACCTTGCCGAGCCTGGAGAAAAAACTCCAATTGCTTTACCTCAAACATCTCAAAGCAATTTTTTACTCAATCACGCTAAAGAACGAGTACATTACGTGAAAGCGACTGTAAAATGCGGATCGTACTAAATTATGTACAAAGAAAGACGCACGAAAATCAATATATTCACACGTGTTCAGCAAATAGCGCAATTAACCTTCATGGAATTGTAACGTTCGGGGAGAGCAAATTCTTCAGACCACACGTTTTGCACTTCCCATATAGATTGGTTACGGAATGAATTAAAAGAAACTAACTGAAATTTTTGGATTTAATTATAGTTTCATTACGTAATAGACATTTACTTACAAAAAATCATAGAACAGAGAACACAGAGTCTAGAGTATATACGCTAGAGTTTCTTTGGCCGTACTTTTTACCGAAACTTCATTCCAAACTGGCTGTAGAGAAAAACGATTAACTGAATCTAAATAATAAATAACATTTCATGGATAATTGATAAATATTTGATTTTATTTTATTTCAACTTTAAACCTGTAGTCATTATCGAAGTGGATTAGAGCGTTGCGCAATGCCTGAACTTAAATATGTATTCAATGATGAAATGAAATTCAAGTTTATGACAAAATGTACTAGATCCGATAAAAGTGTCCGCTTATAGGTATTCCAAGCTAAAAAATAGATTCATAGCAACACAGTATCAAGGCGACCAATAATGTGCAGGGAACTACTACTACTAGTAGAAATACTACGACCATGACCTTTGGTCTTCGTATACCAAAATAGTTTAATCATAGACACGGATTTAAGTGGAAATAGGTTAGTCGACCGTAAGTGAAAACCTCATAGAATTTTGTTTTTTATTACAGATTTTAGTCTAAAAATATCGAAAATTAAACCAATGAGTTAATTTATATGTGATTATTTTCAAGATATAAATATGCAAAATAAAGCATTTTGTCACGGGACATGAAAACAAACCAGTCATGCATGACGTCACTGTTCGAAACATCTATGAAACGCTGAGTCAAACGCCTATTAATTTTGCGGATGGTAACGTCAGACGTGAGGCCATGAGTGTTAGTAGCGTTTAGGTGGGAAAAATAAAGTTGGTTTACAAAATTGCAAACTAAATCTTGAAAACTTATGTTTTATGTTTATTAATGATAATATTTTAATAATATAGACCATGAAGAATAAAATAAAATGCTTCCCAAAAACAGTCAACTAGCCTATTGCCAGTAATTTAATGTGTGGAACCAACCCTTAAATAAACTTAAACCTTAAATGCTTGGTTGCGTTTCAGTATTCGGGCACTCAAACGCAACCAAGCATTTAAGGTCGTGTGAAACAATTGCGACCCTTTTATTTGTCATAATTGTATAGCTTGTAACAAAATAAGTAGCCGTTAGACGGTCGGTCAATAGAGTAGCGTTTAAATATTTGACACAAGTATCTTGTGTAACGTCACAAAAGCATGTCGGTGATGAGAAACACATGAAACACTTTAACGGAGTGTTTATAATATTTTACGGCACGAAAGGCATTTTCGGGGATTGGCGTATCGTATCAGCTTCTAAAGGCAAGTTGGTTACAAGTTGCAACGCAAATAAAATTGCGAAAATAAAAATGTCACTTGCATATCAAGGTGCAAGTGCCATTTTTATTTTCGCAATTTTATCACAATAACCTTGATAAACAAATAATAAGCGGTGTTGTAATTTCAGTTGACGTAGTGAGTATTTTCATTTATTTGCCTGAATGCCGAAATGAGCAAATCGGTGCTAAGTGCCGTCTGCCCGTAAATAGTAGCAATATCATTCAAAATTCCATTACAAAGTACCTACTGCATAGCACAACTGCGCTCGTTACTCCGAGAAATAGTCTCATAATGGCTAATAAATTAACTGGGTTTAGTGATGGTACCATCTTAATAATGAAACTAAGTCTTTTAAAAATATAAAATCCTTAAGAAATGCATAGACAAAATAGTTTGAAAATAAGAATTTCGTTTTGATACTGGTAGGTAAAAGATGTGTACATTTAAAGATGAAAATAATAAATATGAACACATTGACATATAGCATTCTCCGTGGCACAGAGAACGAGTAGCTGGTTGTCAAACGAGAGATTGGGGGTTCGATTCCCGCACCCAGATTTTTTTGAGTGTGATTCGCAAATTTATGTTTCAGGTCTGGGTGTTATGGGACCGTGTGTGTGGGTGGTTCTTTGTAGCTCTGGATAGGATACAGGTTTGACCTAGTGTTGGGTCCCGTCTATGTGTGTTGGGTGTATTGGCCTATTCAACACACATAATATACATTATTGTATTTACTATTTTACTAGGTATCTGGCGTAACTTTCAGAGCTTTGTAGTCATACATCCGAATATAATATGTTTATGCCAACTTATCAGTGACTAACTTGGCATATAGTTAAGGGTCTTTCTGGGAGTTAAACAACCTTAAGTAACGTCAAAGCAATGTGGCTTTGTAGATAAAGGAATATCATCTACAGCGCTGTGGTATTATATAAATTCAATTCGAGCTAGTTACACAGTTTGATGTTTCACCCAAATCCACAGACAATTAGTTCCAGACATTGATCTTAATGGACGAATCTAAGTTTTATAACTTCTGAAATTTACTAATTAAACAGAAGGTATTAAACTTAGTAAAGGTGAAGTGATGGTAAATTCGTATAACAATATTGTTTAACACAAGGGATATTTCCTCGCTTAGCGTGTTCTACCGTCTGTATCATGGCGAATGCTCTGAAGAATTGTTTGATCTTATCCCATCCTCTCCCTTCTATACCAGAACCACGCGTATTGGATTGCGGAGCCACAGCTTTGTGGTGTCTACTACCCCGGCCCGAACTAAGAGGTTCGCAAACTCGTACTTTTGCCGCACCATCAAGCTGTGGAACAGTTTGCCAGCTACCGTGTTCCCTCCTTCCTGTGAAGAAGCTACACAGCAGGCCGGCATGATTGTATTGAGTAGCGACGGATAGATTATCACTCGCTACTTGATACTATAACTGGACGGCACTGCACTTACCATCAGGTGCAGTGTGGTCACTTTGCCGTGCCACGATAAAAAAAAAAACATTCTCATATCACTAGTAGATTCACAAAAATCTCATAATTAACAAGTATTAAGAATGTTAAAATGAAACATCAACATAATAGCCTTTATAACCTTTGTTAAAGGGAAAATCTGTTTATCACAACTTTCGAAAACAAAAAGTCGAATGTATATTTTGCAATAACTTTGTATGGAGACTTTATAATTTGGGTTCTTGCCTTAATCTTTTTGCAAATCCCTCTGAGGTACAGAAGGCAAGGCTTGCGCACAATTCATCTATTACAAAAGGTTCGGGGTCGGAAATATTTCTGGGACCCTTGTCAATGTCAGTAATATTAACTTTTAGTCTGTAAATAATATAATGTATTTAATGGGATATTTTATTTCATTAAGTCCTAATTATCACGAAGAAACTGGAGACTGTTTTGGGAAATATTAATTTATTTATTTATACACTTTATATACATCGTTTATAGGCGGACTTAATGCCAAAGGCATTCTCTTCCAGTCAACCTTAACGTGGTAGGGGTAGGTGCATAAAGATAATTCATCCTTAAAGCATTCTGCTTACTCGTTATTTTTACATTTGATTGTGTTTTTCACACTTGTTATATTAGTTAGTTTTGTTATGTTACTGTTTAGTTTTCGGCCTTTTCACCTTCTTGCTCATGGCGTGAAGAAGAATGCTGTCTTGATTTGGTTGAGTAGCGGGATATAGATCGTCGCACTGCGCTTACCATCAGGTGCAGTGTGGTCACTTTGCCGCGCCAGGATAAAAAAAAGTTTCAACAGTTTCAATGTAATATTCATGCCTAGTTAGGAACTAAGCCATACAAATCCATAACACTAACATAAGCTGCTGTTTAGGATATACAGGTGTTTCAGATAGGTGGTATATAACGATACTATATAAAAGGAGGGTGATTGATAAATTATCAGAAAAATACCTCATTTACTACATACTGGAAAATGCAGGAAAGATTCTTTCATAACACTTAAAGCAAATACTCTTACAGGCAAATTAACTAGTTTTGATATAAACGTTGTTAAATACGTGTAATTCAAAGACATTGTATCGGTGGTGTAATGGCTATATAATAAGCTTATAAGCGTCGCGTTACAATTGTCAAAAATTTGAATATCTACTATGATATAACAACCATCATGATATATTGAGCTTTAGTACTATATTTTTTCAACACACTGTATACAATTAGTATCAACGGTTGGCTGGCTATTTGATATACGCGACATTTTTGAAAAGTTACAGGAGAAAAGTTTAAAGTTATGTTGTTTTCGGAAAAAAATATCAATATATTTATTTTTTTATTTATTTATTTGATTAGCCAACAATTGTGTACACCAATTCAATATTCTATATAAATCAAGCAAAAAATAATATACTTCAGTGCAACAATTACTTACAGGCTAATACCGCATGCACAACTAACATAGGCCAATTTTAGCCAATAATAATAGAGAAATATCGTTACATTTATAATACTATAGTAATTATTATTATTTTAGATTAACCTTTATTATACATACATAAATTGAATATTAATAATATTTTAGTCAACAAATAGACAATTGATTATTCAGGAATTTTAGAAATGAAATTGAAATACTTTAATTACTTATTACATCATACATATTATAATTCATATAGCAACAATTTTTAGTTTTTTAAGAAGAACTCGACAATAATAAAAATAATTGGGTGGATTTTAGTAGAATTAATATAATTCTTCTGTGAGCACGTATTGCATCTTACGACTTGTTTTCATGCATTTATGAGCATTATTTTATAAAATAAATCTGCGCTAAACTAAAAAAGTGGTCAACAAAATTGAAACTAGGTACCAAATATGCAGAAAATTTTGCTTATTCCGAATACATATAACACATTATCGCAAAAAAGTGTCGGTTAAATCAAATAGACTGTTAACCGTCGTCGATATGAATTTGGCTTTGTTTACAAATTTCTTAGGTAAATTAAAAACCAACGTAAAGTGACAGTTTACTGTCGCGTTTCGTATGGTAAGTGATATATCCGGAGGCCCAGATTCCCCCTTCCCTTCCCTAATCCCTATTCCTGTCCTTTAAGGCCGACAGCGCATACATGACACTTTCGGTATTGTGGATGTTCATGGGCGGTGGAGATCACTTATCATCAGGTGATCTACTGGCTCGTTTGTCGGACTATACTATAAAAAAAACTCCGACTTAGCAACTTAGTGCAGACGGGCATCAGGCTCACAGAGATTACCATAGAGCTTTACCTTAATGATCGAATCTACTAATTAAAACAGAACTGCGTATTTGCAAATGAAATTTTAATCACTTCTGAAATTATTAATAGCAATAAGTTGTTAACCATAGTCACAGAATAGACAATGCCTATTGTTTGCCGTAAAATGTATGTAATATGCATTATAAGTGAGTATTATTCACGGCTAAGCCATAACGCCATAAAGCTTGACCATAAGGTCACTGCATGAATCTATAGATATACAACATGTAACATGATTAATGCACACTCTGACAGTAGTTTGTTCAGAATAAGCGACTGAATCGATCAACAATTTTTTAATAGACGATTTTTTTTCCAAATATAATTTACACTCTGGTAAATAATAGTCAACCTTTAATTTAACGTTCAAGACAAACGAAACTGAAACATAACTCGATGCGATAAAGTCTTTTCTAAATGCAATAAACGAACACTTTAAAAAATCAAATAATTAAAATTACGAACTTTATGTCGAGAATTAGTACAACTTTCATAAAAAACAATATTTATATTCATCGCAGTCTAATTTCAATACATGATTGTAATAATATTTTTAAATTGGCGTGTCTGAGGATGTGCGTCATTCCCGTTACACATAGTATAAAGAGGTATAGCTTGTGGGTTTGGATGTTCGGGGTAATCTTCTGTACTTCTGAACCGATTTCGAAAATTCTTTCACCGTTAGAAAGGTATATTATTCCTGAGTGCTATAGATTACTTTCATTTTGGGAAATATATATTTGGTAAAAAATGCAGTATCAATATCATACAGTTTTTTACGGATTACTCATGTGGAACGTATTATAAAGGAGTATACTGTGCCCAAAGAGCAGCGACGTGTGTCCGTCTGTCATCAGAGTGATCAGACAGTGTTGTCGCGTGCGGCGTGCGCTGCGCAGTCAGGGTCGGTCAGCGTCCCACTTCACGGTCAATTCTGCATTCACTTGCTCATTTTTCACATGTCTGTTACGTAAAAGTTGCCTAACATGTAAACTTCTATGTGGCATTGCTCTGATTTTTCGAGAACAAGGTTCATCGGACGTTTACTTTGGCATTAAATATTCAACAAGCGCACAGTTGAAAGATCAAGGTATTTAGCCGTTAGAGCTAATGGTGATTGATGAGAAAGGTAGAGTACATAAAAAGTAATTATTCATTCATATAGCATTACACAAAGAAAGGCATATATTTCATTTTGTTATTTGTATAAAGTAATCATTAATATTCTAGATAAAACAGCTTAGAGGTGAGTAGAACAGACACGAAGACAGAAATCACGGGTTTTATCCCAGCCCCTATGATACTTTATATATGATTTAACGAAATTACGAGTTTTTTATTTATCGCTCGCTTTAGTAATAAAAGAAATCATTGTAAGAAACTCGCATCCCTGAAAGTTCCTCATAAGAGTTTCGAAGGTATGTGAAGACTACCAACATGCATTAGACCAGCGTCATGGACTTACCAAAAACCCTCTCATCGATAGAGGAGGCTCAGTAACAGTGTGCAGTGTGGATAAAACAGTCTTTATTCTAATGTAAACAAATATAATGATTAATATTCTTAAAGTCAATAATTTTTATTGCTACAAAAATATAATTGAATTGTAAAAAAATTAAAATAATTTCAATCTGACTTCACAGGGACGTTTGTATAATCCACAGATATTTGTTTCGGATGTCGATGTTGTGGGACCGTAGTTCCTCATCGATCTTAATACACGGTTTAACCCAGTGTGGGGTGAGGACTGTGTGAGATTTTTTTTTACTGCCTGGGTAGACAGAGGAGCAGACGGGCCACCTGATGGTATTCACCGCCGCCCATAGACTTCTTCAAAGCCGCTGCCTACCGTTAAGTATATGTTATCTTATTTGTGTTAGCAGCCCTGTGTTACACAGAAGTTGCTGGGCATCCTTTACTAATAACTTCCCTTCCCCTTTCCCTTTACTGTTCACTTTTATTTTGTTAGTTAAGCTACTCTTGTAATATCTGTACTGTGAACATACAAAATGTATTCCCGCATAAAGATTTATGCGATACAGGCTTGCCTATTGGAGAAATTGAAGGAAATTTTCATTAACTAGATTAGGCTAGATTTAAAGTCCAAAGACTGGATTGTAGACGTAAGGTTTTCGATTTAGTTTATCTCCACAAAATTATTCATTCTCGCATAGACTCACCCGACTTACTACTCTCTTTAATTCATTTTAATATACGATTTAGAATACGTCACCCCAACATCTTCTCGCTTGATGTGTATAGAAATAACACCTCCTTCTACAATCCTATTGTTAGAATGTGTCGTCTATATAACGAGTTGGCAAGCTTGTATAGTTCTCTCGATATCATGGACGGCAGATTCCCTCGATTTTTTGCGGATATTAAAAAAATATGTTATAAGACTGTTTAATAATTCTTGTAGTCATCTTTGCATTTGTGCGTATATGGATTTATATTTATATGTTTCTTTTAGTTTCCGATCAAATTTATGAATTTTTGTAGTTTTTTATTTTTTTTGTAGTATTCTATATTTATTTTGAGTAGGTGTCACACTAGCATATGTGTTTGAATTGGATCAGTACACATGCTTTGGAGTATGGTCTAGTTTAGTAATTTTTTGTGAATTTGTATTTTTATTGTTTTTCTTGGCTGTATTCTGTTTTGTGACTTAATTAGTAAATAAATATATAAATAAATTTAATATACATTTTGGAGATCAGCAAAATACACTGTCATGTTCATTTTCGTTTTATATTACCTGTGTAGTGTGTATTTTGCTGTAATAAATTTATTTTTCATTTTATATAATAACTATATAGCTTTATGAAAATTCAGGTGTCTGATATATTTACGTACCAATCAAATTTTATCTGAAATTATCTTAAATGTTTTATGTAAATCTAGAATTTGAATAACTTAATTAAATAATCTTTTGAAAGTTCATTAGATTTGACACCAATGTTTATTCAAATCTGTTGGACGTTTCAGCTGACATTTATCAGAAACTATTTAAAATATTAAAATATAAAATGAATGATAATTTATGGCTTTTCAATTTAGCATAGTTCACATCGTGTCGGAGTTTAAATGGTTGGTTTTTTTTATAACGCGGATGTAAAATGAAAGTACGCCGTTGGTTAGGTCAGCAGATGTACACACCGACTTGCTAATTGACCGACCATATTTCATGAATTGAAGGCAAAAATTGTGTTTGGAAATATTAAGCAATTTCCTTTAATGATGTGTAAAAGTTTATAATTGACCTGTTCGTTTACACCACGATATATCATGAAGTCATGTGCTACTTACTGATGAAACCTCAAGCAGCAACATTTGCAGTTCATTTCATTAATTTCACATTACTATATGAGTTGACACATTGCCATAGAGGGAGCATTGAACTATTAGACTCGGTACAAATAAATTAAAGATAGTTATATCCATAATACCATTGACATAGAGAATGGACTGAGAGTCTCTATCAAGCTATTATTTATCTTAGCACGGCAAAGTGACTACACTGCACCTGATGGTTAGCGCAGTGCCGTCCAAGTAGAGTATCGAGTAGCGAGAGACAATTTATCCCCTGCTGCTCAAGAAAATCATGTCGGCCTGCTTCTTCACCTTCTTGCTCATCGCATTAGTGTCAGAGTATTCAGAAGGCCGCAACACGGCCAAACATCGTACCTCAACTCTAGACCCCCGACAAAAACCGGATGTACATTGGCTGATCCCGGACCGCGGAATATGGCAGGTTTTACACCCTATGTACGGTGGTCGCTATCCGGGTGGATATGAATTTCCTTCCACCAGCAAATGCAGTGAATACGGACAGAAAAAATGTGAGAAAGATAAAGCAAACTTGCGGCCAGCAGTTGTCTTTTTCTAGAATTTTGATTGGTTCACGTCACAGGCTTGCAGAAGCGAAAAGAAAGTATATGTGTATTAAGTATAAATAATAATAAATAACACCCAACAGTCACACATATAGGCCCGATTACACACTAAGATACGAGTCTTGTGTTGTGGTTATCAGGGACTACGAAAGACTTACGGTCTCACAAACCCAGACCCCGGACACAAATATCTGTCTGCCACTCAAATATTTGTTCCGGTGTGGGAATCGAACCTACGGCCTCTCGTTTCACAGCCGGCTACTAGCCTACTGCGCCACGGAGGCTGAAATAGACTGTATAGTCTGCTTATATTGTTGGGTCGTAAGCAAGGTTAAAATGCAATTTATATACGAGCATGTTTATGCACCGGCCTGTCATAATCTAATCTCAAAATAGTATGGTACTTCGGGTTCGACTCGAAAATTCAACAACTTATTTAAAAACCAATTATTATTTATACTTTTTATAAAGAGTTGTAATGTTTCCTTGTAACTTTGAAATATATAGGATGGAAAATCAGTGAAAAGCATAAATATCGTGTGTAATTCGTTGAATAAACTCTTGTGAACCCATAACAGTTAGTACGTGAGTATGTATGTTACAAATACAGTATTACTACACATTTATGAATTAATCAGAGCGATATCGGCTCGCAACATCTGTAACATACCGATATCTATCCAATCCAATTATAGAAGTGAATGATCTCGTTACAGCAGTATACTGTAACAAGACCCTTCAGGCTCTTGTTCTTTGAAACCATTTGAACACAGTACTCGTATATATATTTTAAAATATATAAACATAATAAAGAATCTCTGATGTGACATCTAATAATTTACATTTTTTATTTCGGGATCGACTTGCCTCTTCTTATACATATACACTCACGTCTCTTATCCCCGAAAGGGTAGGCAGAGGTGTAACCAGTACACACACTTTTCGCCGAATTTATTACGACCCTATAATGTCATAGGGGGTGAGCCTATCGCCATACCAGGCTCAATTCCAGACTCCGGGCTGTTACTGAGTATTTCTAAAACGAAAAACCTAATACCACTTAACCCGACCCGGGGATCTAACTCGAGACCTTAGCACAGCAGTCATCTCCTTAGAATACCCCGGGATCGCTCCGTAAGCGCCGAAGAAGGCCACCGCGGGGTTTTAGCTGGTAGTGTCGGGTGGGGTGTACATAGGGGGTAGGGACTCGGCCCAGCGGCTGCCCGGATAGCCATCATCCGGGCGAGGGGGATGCTGGGTCGTAAGACCGGCTAGTCCAGCATAACCGTTTTATTCTTATTCCGCTTCCCCCCGGAGCGGGCGGTAGTAATAAAACGCTTTCCCCGCGACAAAAAAAAAAAAAGCACAGCAGTCATAACATGAATTGTTAAAATAAAAAATAAAATAACGCATGCGGAATTACAACTGCGCCACCGAGGCAGTCACAGTCTATCATGTCTTCTTATACAAATCTACAAAATACGTCCTGAATAACATTCTACGTGACTCAGCATCCGTGATGCAGATGATTCACAAATGACTACACCATTGGTAAACATCTGAAGAACAAAAAACAGGCCTCCCATGTTTCTAAACTTCAAATACATTACGTAACACTATGGTTTTCTTAACAGTTCCATTCTTAGCACACCGGATTTAATTTTAGATGTCTGCGATTACGTGCAAGAGATCAAAATTACAACACCGGCAAGCAGGTCTCGGGGATTATGTCAGAGCGGAACCTGTTTGACAAGAAAGCGTCAATCTACGCCAACCGCATGTGAGCTAAATGAATCGTTCACTTTCACAGGCTACTTGTGAAAATTCGATTTGCACGATATATGCGCATGGGTTGCGTAACGGCGGTGCGGCTCGTAAAACTGATATGCATCGATAACTCCGACTACAGTATGGAGTATGGAGTGATTACTCGCGCTCGGGAATACCGCAAGTTTTTGATTGTGAACTGTGGTACGGACAAATATGTTTGAAGTAATGTATAATTATGTATAGACCTTTTTTTTTGTTGTCACTACCAGCTAAAACCCCGCGGTGGCCTTCTTCGGCGCTTACGGAGCGATCCCGGGGTATTCTAAGGAGTGCTAGAATTGCTGCCGGAATCGCCCCTGCGCGGTGCTGCGTAGCAGCCCAACTCCATGGGAGGGCTTAGGAGCCCCCGCGCACCGAACAACGACAGCGAACGAGGCCTTACCACACGCGCTGCCGTTCATCTAGGGGTCGCACGTTGCTCCGAAACTGGGAGTGCATCGATTCGGGCTGACAGCCCCCCGCTGCGAGCCCACGACCCCCGATGGCCCCAATTAGTCGCCTCATGTATAGACCTCCATGCAGATTTTCAGCTGCAGTAAATTTTATATACACAGCCTCCGTGTCGCAGTAGGCGAGTAGCCGGCTGTAAAGCGAGAGGCCGTGCGTTCGATTCTCACACCGGGACAAATGTTTCTGTGACAGACCGACATTTCTGTCCAGGGTCTGGGTGTTGTGAGACCGAAAGTCTCTCGTAGTCCCTGATACCCACAACACAAGACTCGTATCTTAGTGTGGGATCGCGGCTATGTGTGTGACTATTGGGTGATATTTATTTATTTATATCATTAAAAGCATTTTCGTACTTAAGGAATCGTGAAGCTCCAAGGCATTATTGGCAGGCCGTGTTAAAACCAACAGGGTCTGCAGGTACCAACCTTATTATAATATTTTAATTGAAATTAACCATACTGATGGTTAATAATTCATATCTAAAATTGTTTATGCTCTTAAAACATACAGGCTATATCTTAATAAACACACATACATAATTCTTCTGTACGTGTGTTTGTCACCTAACTCCTCCTAACCGGCTCGACCGATTTGGATGAAATTTTGAGTGTATATTTCAAATTTCAATGGGTGCCTAGATGGTTTGAAAACACAATTGGCGCTGAAATAGGGTTCTTAAATTTTCAGGGCAGGACGACGTCTGTCGGGCCCGCTAGTATATTATAAAATATTTTAACATAGCGTAAACCTAACACCATTGAGACACAATTGCTTTTGCAACACTAAATCCGGCTAACACGTCATAATACTATAACGAGCGACAAGAGCATAAGGAAAACGACGCTGAGTCCGAGATAGTCATCGCCTCTGGCCTGACCGGTAATTGAAGCTGTTGTATGTCACCGGAACTCGATGAAAGACGATTGACTACTGCCATTCATTCTATATCCAAACAAGAAAGTGCTGTTATCTCGTCCATCCAGTTGCAAAAAATGTGCATTGTATTTGTCAGTGGTAGAGCCACGCTGTAGAATGGGCCGGCTCGACCGGGGTAGTACCACTGTCTCACAGAAAACCAACGTAAAGTGACAGTTTACTGTCGCGTTTCGTATGGTAAGTGAGATATCCGGAGGCCCAGATTCCCCCTTCCCTTCCCTAATCCCTTTTCCTGTCCTTTAAGGCCGACAGCGCATACATTGTACTTTCGGTATTGTGGATGTTCATGGGCGGTAGAGCTCACATAACATCAGGTGACCCACTGGCTCGTTTGTTGGACTATGCTATAAAAAAATATTTTTGAAATTTCAAGACTACATGAATGATTCCATATATTGTATTTATATATGGCCCCGGTGGCGTAGTTGTAATGACGCTGCGTTACGACTGCTGTGCTGAGGTCTCAGGTTCGATTGCCGGGTCGGATAAAGTGATATTGGGTTTTTCTATTTAGAAATACTCAGTTTCACTCCGAAGTCTGGAGTTAAGCCCCGTATGGTGATAGGCTCGCCCTTATAACATTATGGGACCGTAATAAATTTGGCGAAGGTGGGTGTACTGGTTACACCTCTGCCTAACCCTTCGGGGGTTACAGGCGTGAGTGTATATGTATGTATTTATTCATATATTTTTTTGTTTAAGCTAGTATAATGAAATTGTAAGCTACCACTCATGAACTGACGTTTGACCTTCTAATATGCATAATGCATAAAAAAGTCTTCATCCGACTCAAATATATCACCCTCACAATTTTCATAAATTGTAAATAAGTTATACAATGTAGAAATTTACGCAGAATTAGTACATTCTTGATAAGAAAGAATATGTTTTGTTCTTTTTGTGATGATAAGGTAACTGGCAAAGAGCAAGGACGCGGCAATAAAATTATGATTGACAAAAAAGGCCCTACAAGGAAGACAAACGAACTCATTCTGTTTGTGAACAGACAGAAACAGGGTAACGAAATATATAAAAAATATAGAGCTAGAAATGTGATAGAAAAGAAAATAATTTTTATTTGGTCTACACTTTTACACACATACAATTTAAGCAGCGATAGCCTAGTTGGTTGCGATACGGACTGCCAAGACGAAAGTCGTATGATCGAAACCCAAGTGGCATACACCTCTGACTTTTCTAAAGTTATGTGTGTATTAAATGGTTATTATCGCTTGCTTTAACGGCGAAGGAAAACATCTTGAGGAAACCTGCATATCTGAGAATTCTTATATGAATTTCGAAGGTATGTGAAGTCTACCAAGCCGCATTAGGCCAGCGTGGTGGACTAAGGCCAAACCCCTCTCATTAGTAGAGGAGGCCCGTGCCCAGCAATGGGACAATGTTTAATACAGGGCTGGTATTATTATTATTATATTATTATACAATATAAAAAATATATAACACATAGACGAGTAATACAGTTAAAAAACAATTAAAAACCCTAAATACACCCGCCACTCCTCAATTTGGAACACCTGTCTAAAGTGCGACCAAAAAGGCCATAGGCTCAGCATTAAAGGAAATCAATGAATGCACTATGTATTTGTTTGTTAAAACGCTTTTACCGACAGCTTTCTCCGCATGATACTGTTGGCAACAATGCAACAGTCTGTTGCATTATTTGAATTTAGAACATAGGTGAAGTATGAGTGTGAGTAAACATATGATATCACGACAGATGCCCTCTCCGACCCGCGTCTTCATTCAACTTAAGTGCGCACATAATATTCACAAAGCATGCCATCAATTATAATTTCATTCATGTTCGCTAAACTAGTTTGGTATCTTGAAGCAACAGTTACGTATATGGGTCTGCAAACAGAATTATTAAGATGGCTGTATTATATCAAGAATTCAAAAGATCAAGTCCATTAGGAATTAGACTTGAAACAGTAATAATGTATCAAACGATATCATTGTTACACACACAAATACACTCACGCCTGTAATACCCGAAGGGATAGGCAGAGGTGTAACCAGTACACCCACTCTCAATTTCGGTCCCGTAATGTGATAGGGGGCGAGCCTATGGCCATACTGGGCACATATTCCAGACTCCGGGCTAATACTGAGGTATTTCTAAATAGAAAAAACCAATATCACTTTACTCGACCCGGGGATCGAACGCGCAATTACAACTGCGCCACTGAGGCAGTCATCATATCATTATTAATGAACAAATATTCAAAAATACTATATAAGAATAGTGACATTTAAAGATAATGATTTTTTTCATTTTTCATGTCTGCTTATGGGACGGCTCCAACATACACTATAATGCGCAACTAATATTATGAATGCGAAAATAACTTTACCTGTTTGTTTACATTTTTGCGACTAAATCTTTGAAACAATCTCAATTAAATATAGGTAGGCTGGGGCTCAGAGATGAACGTGGGTTATTTATCTCCCGAAAAAATGCACGGCTTCTGAGGGAAAGCCATTATATTATAAATAAGTAAAGTTGGTAAGATTATATATAGGGGATAATTTCTAAAAGTATTAATCCGATCTTCAAAACTTTTTATACAATAGAAAGCTACATTACTCCTATGTGTATTCTTTCTCCCCTATGTTCAGCATTAATCATTGAGAAAAAAGTTTCCTTTAAAAAACGATTTTCACTCGTGCAGAGAAACAGAAAATATTTGTATATATATAGAGCAAATTATAAATAACCCTTATGACTATTGTTCATTAATTTGCAGAACCTTAGAAAAAATATTCAAAATAAATATCAATCCTTATAACGAAGGTTAAGTGGCTACGCGGGTGATAATTTCAGAAGATAAATTACAAAGATTTAATTTAAAAATTATTTACCAAATCTCACAAATTCTTTTACTTTATAATATACTTATTATGATTCAATTTGAGATATGAGATCTTTGGTTTATGAAAACACACAAACATAAAATGCAAATTACGTTTTATTTTTGTGTGTTTTAATTGGAAAACACACCTGAGTAATAGAGGTAGCAGTCTTAATCTTGTATTAGCATTATGTGACGAAAATAAGCCATGCGAACCATGAGTGAACTTTTTACACATTTGTTTACCCGTACAGGCACATAGTCGTAAGCCTATACAACATGTAACATGATTAATGCACCCTCTGAAAGTAGTTTGTTCAGAATAAGCGACTGAATCGATATCAACAATTTTTTAATAGACGTTTTTTTTTCAAAAATATTGAACACTCAGGTAAATAATAGTCACCCTTTAATTTCACGTTCAAGACAAACGAAACTGAGACATTACTCGATGCGATAAAGTCTTTTCTAAAAGGAATAATAAACGAACACTTTAAAAATCAAATAATTAAAATTACTTTATATCGAAAATTATTACAACAAATTTCATAAAAATCAATATTTATGTTCATCGCAGTCTAATTTCAATACATGAATTATGATTGTAATAATATTTTTAAATTGGGGTGTCTGAGGATGTGCGCTATTCCCGTTACACGTAGTATAATTTTATGTTCATAATAGATATAAACAGCGAAGATCTACAATATATCTAAAATTATTACGTATAAAGTTTATGAATATTTAAACAAAGAGAAGTCTATTCGTGACTAAGTTGTGTTGTCTTTGCAAAGTGACCCCGACCACAATCAACGAGCGCTTGAAGTCAAAGGTGGGACTGAACAAAGAAAGTGAAGTGTATTTTGTATACATACATCCATACTAATACTATAAATGCGAAAGTAACTCTGTTTGTTTGTTTGTTTGTTACCTCTTCACGACTAACCGGCTGAACGGATTGTAATTAAATTTGGTAACGGAATAGATTATATCCTGGAGAAGGACATAGGCTATCTTTTTTCTCAAAAAACAACCTTGAAAGGGGTAAAATAGGAGTTTAAAATTTGTATGGGAAATCCATAATTCCTCGACTTAGGGGTCTGTAAATTCATATTTAGACTTTTGGTAGGAAATAAAGAAATACGTATATCAACGTTTTTGAAAAATCATCCCTAAAAGGGGCAAAGCGAGGTTAAACTTATGGGGTATTCTTTAAATGCAATCTCAAGATTCAGGCACAACACCTGAGAGGCTGGACAATCGCTACAGATGCCTCTGTGCAGAAGACAAATCCTTGGATTGTATACTTCTACTCCCGAATATAACCTCCACGCAGGCGGAGCCGCGAGCAACAGCTAGTATTATATATATAGGTAGGTATTTGATCAACAAAGGCTCTAATTTGTTTGTTCAACTCATTCAAATATCTAAACAAAAACTACTTACTATGTTTAAACGTTAAAGTGGGTAATAAAATGTAAATAATTACCTCCAAAATCCGTGTTTCTGTTGTAATTATTAAGGTTTATCGAAAATATAAAATATACAATGTTTTATTAAATTTTATTTATGTGGTTTATATAATACTACTAATATTATAAATGCGAATGTTTGGATGGAAGGATGGACGGATGAATGTTTGTTACTCAATCACGCTGCAACAGCAGGACGGATCTGATTGAAATTTGGCACAGAGATAGATTATAGTCTGGAATAGGACATGGGCTACTTTTATCCCGGATAAATGTACGTGTCCCGTGGGATAGATTTTTTTTCACAGAGCAAGGGATTGACATGATTTTTTGCATTTTGGTAGTTTAGGGATCAGAGAATGACACAAGCTATTTTTTCCAGGAATAATAAACGGTTCCTGTGGGATAACAAAATATTGAAAGATGTAATAGCTTAAGATGACTCCATGGATTTCATTTTCTTTTAAAAATAACTACCACGCGGGCGGATCCTCGGGCAGTAGCTAGCTATTAACATAATGTTATTTTTGAAGATATGTGGGTTAAATCAACGATCACCGTATAACATTTTCACATCAATTTCTAATGTGTAGTTAACTTCTTTTAATTCTTCAAAATACTGTTATTACAAAATAAGTAAATTAACATTTACTCTTGACTTAAGTCCAACTTTTATATTAGCCGTTATTAACTCTGAGTAAATGTCTCTAGAAAACTCATAAACCGGTTGTATTGTCACACAAATGCTTGTAGGTTTCTGTACTTAGTCTGTGTCACAACGAACATTGTAAGTAAGTGTAGGCGATTCTATAGAGTGAATGGACTATTGTCTCAAACCCATTCAAGATGAACATTTCTGTGTATATACTTATGTAATCATTCTGTTTGATAAGAGGTTCGACGATTGGCTCAATGAACACATCCTTGACCTAAAATTAGTAAGTGCCTACTCATATGGACAATTTAACACATTTACTTTCTATTCACACATTGTCATATTTTAACAACCTTTTTTTAGCCTGGCACGGCAAAGTGACCGCACTGCACCTGATGGTAAGCGCAGTGCGGTCCAATTAGAGTATCGAGTAGCGAGAGACGATCCATCCCCCGCTACTCAACACAATCATGCCGGCCTGTTCTCCACACTACGCCATGAGTAAGAAGGTGAAGAAGCAGTCGAGGGTCTAGTGTCAGAGTACTTTGAAGGCCGCGTAACGGCCAAACAACGTACCTCAACTCAAGACCCCCGACAAAAAAACCGGATGTACACTGGCTGATCCCGGAACGCGACACACTTGCGTGTGCCACTATGGCGGGTTTTTTACCCTGTGTACGGTGGTCGCTATCCGGGCGGATACGAATATCCTACCACCATGCTTTTTGGTTAATAGTTCAATTTCTGCTATTTCTATGCCAATTTTTTGATAATTTAATTATAAAAAAATAATATGAATAGGTTCTCCTGCAATATATAAGTCAATTGTAAGTCATGGTACAAAATCGCATCGTAATATTGCAACAATATATGGTGGTAGGCTGGCAGGTGCCTCCGTTCCACACCGCAATATATGTATGTGGTTTAAGAGGTTAACTTAACGGTGCATATGTGAGGCACACTACGCCGCTCCGGGCGCGGGAGATCGGCTATTAATTTTGGGAGCGTGTCTAGTAATCTTGAGATAAATTCGCTCGCAATCTTCCGGGCTGTATTTCATCACTGCTTCTGTAATCTTACAGTTTTCGAATGTTTTTTGCTCCTTATAGTTAATACCTATACAATGCTATATAGAATATAATATGTGCGGAAATTGGCTCATATATAGAAGTACAAATTACTCTCTTGATTTATGCAAATACTAAAATAAATTGATATGTTAATAATTGTGTTACTGTAAATGTAATTAGTAATGTTTGTAACTTTATATTTTGTTTTTAAACTAGTGATCATTTGTCATTCTTTCTTTCATTAAGCTAAGTATTGTAATAATCTAAGTAATCAAGGTAAATTACTAAATAGTGACAACGTTCACAGAATCCGCCTCTGCCAAGCAATCATTCGAATTGTTCTAATGACATGAGGATATCCGCAGAATAATGTAATCCATTAAATCTTACACAACTCGGAACAAACATGCTCGTTAATTACGCGCAAGTATTCTGTCTGTAGGAAAAAAGAGATATCCAGTAAATGTAAATGCTTTCTTGTGAACGTATGAAGGCCAATCAAAATTAAGGTAAACTATCCATGAACCTGTTAAGTCGTGTATTCACTAACAAACTGTTACTGCATATTTTACTTTCTTTCCGCAAACATATTGCGGTGATTTCGTAATCCGAATTTCCCTGTGAACTTTTAGCGCTCTATTATATATAGTTTGCAACATAAGTACGCCTAGTTTTAGAAAACACTGCACATGTTATTATATTTCGTACTGGCTACGCATATTTAGCATTTAATGTATGGTAGTATCATCAAGCTACACTAGACCACCGACAGGTTGCTTCGGTTTATAATATCGACTGTTTATCCAGGTCAAAATATCTATGACAAACTTCGACTTAGACTACGTATTTTTTTACGAAGTAAACTTTCATCATATACTAACCTATAAAATTAATTATATATATATACTACTTAAATATGTATTATATTGTATTTAAATTAACTTAAAAAAATAGGTTCTCATTGAAATAAAACGAATTTTACGGATTCTATGGCGTTTTATTTTCCTTTTTAACCTGACGTTCCGAAGGCTTTACAGCCTTCATGGTCACGGGGCAGACTGAGTTGTATGTCGTCACGAAAGTATAGTGCAATGTTTCGATGTTTGTTGTGCAAAAAGTAAAATAAACCGCGATAGAATCCGTAAAATTCGTTTTATTTCAATGTATAATATTCGCGTAAACATAAGAAACCATTATAAAGAAGGTTCTCAATTTGGATGAATTATACGTTATGCCACGCCAATATCGATGTACCAAATGTACAGTGATTTCGAAGTTTCTTTTTGTATTTGACAATTGAGTATAAATATGTATAAAATTTTGCTGATGGTTGGATGTAGAGCTAGAGTTGGGGTACGATGTTTGACCGTGTTGCGGCCTTCTGACTTCACTTTCCTTTCTGACTTCTACTTTGACGCTAGACCCTTGACCGCTTCTTCACCTCCTTGCCCCATGACGTAGTGTGAAGAAGCCACACAACAGGCCGGTGTGATTGTTTTGAGTAGCGCAGGATAAATTGTTTATCGCTACTTGATACTCTAACTGGGTGATACTTTGCAGTGTCATCATAAAAAACTGCTTTAAATATATTAAATAAATAATCTGATAAACTATAGAGTAAAACATGATTTTTTTCAATTACACACAATGCTGTTCCGACCACTAAGTGTTGCAAAATGGAAATTACTAAAACGTATAAACAAACTACAAAATTGATTACCTAAAACTACCTCATTTGTCACTGTAGAAACGTTGTATTATAGATTTTTGAGTCTGCACCTCTTAGAAACATTTCTGACGCCGTTTGCTCTCGCAAAATACAGAAATTTCTAAAGTTTGCACTAAGTACCTGAAATTGTTTGTTAAAAAGCAAATTCTGCCGTGCGGTTTGCTATTTGCGAGCTTGATGTATAAAACAAAGCCACTCCGCAATGTAGCATTAAAACATTTCACCGTAAAATAACATAGTGCGTTATATCTCTGGTTTAGCAAAAATATTTTTCTTTCAAGTGTTCAGTTTATTCTCTTTGCAGTCATTTCGTTTCCATTCAATTACACAATAACAATTGGTTTCGAAGATAGAAGTATTGGCGAAATAAATGTCGATGAGCCGATACAAAACCCTTTGCGAAAAATAAATTTATTTCTCTAACGTGCATGAAATGATCAAAAGTATATGAGATGTCTTTGTGGTAAACTCGTTTGTAGAATTCATTTTAAACATTATATATAAAATAAATAAATAATAAAATAAGCCCTTATTGCTATTTACATACACAATCTTATAAAACTATGTGTTTAATTTACAATGTTAATGTTTAATTTATAAAGTTTGTATCGGTAAGCGGCTGTAAGCGGTTATTCGTCTCCTACAGCTTGTCTTTCGACAAAGGCCTCCTCTAAATACTTCCATTTTGTCCTATCCTTTGCTATTCGAGTCCAAAACATTCTATAGTATTTCACAAAAGGAGGTTCACTGTTTTTCTTTACAGGTGTCCTTTTGTGTGTCGTGGGTAAAATTTATGTAGTAAGTTTGTTCATGTATCACCCGGTTAAGGGGAAACTCATTCAAACTTTCTGTTAGTTCACAGACGCAGTGAATAGGTAAGTCGACAAGGACCCAGCTATTCATTCATTTGAGCACCCTCATTTAGCTTCATTTAGTTCGGACCACTTTTCTGAAATCTTTGTCCAGTTAATGTCCTTATTTATAGGACGCGAGGTAGCTTACCCGTTATTTCTACTATTGCACAAGTATTCATTATATATTTTTATACGATTCAGTACGTAGTTATTTAAGTGGAGTAGGAAATAAACCCCTCGCGGTATTAAATTAGTAATATTTTATTATTCGGATCGCTCGGTTGTAGTAGAAAAGCAACGATGCCAAATCTCTATTTTGAATATTTTGAAATATCACCTATACCTAAGCCAACCTAACACCTAACAAGGTAAAATTATTTATATCATACATACTTATTTATTTCCTTTTGTCAGGGAAATAAATCGGTATACCATTAAATATTACGCGATTTAGCCCCGTCGCCTGATTTGATAATATATAATTTTATAAAATCTAAAAGTATTTATTCTGTATTAAAATAATATGTTTTATTATACAGATACAGTATTAAATACTATTTTTACCAGAAAAACAAAATATAATTTTCGTAAATTACTTACATCAGCGATAGCCTAGTTGGTTGCGGTACGGACTGTCAAGACGAAAATCGTAGGTTCGAAACCCAAGTGGCATACACCTCTGACTTTTCTAAAGTTATGTGTGTATTAAAATGTTAATTATCGCATGCTTTAACGGTGAAGGAAAACATCGTGAGGAAACCTGCATATCTGAGAATTTTTCGAAGGTATGAGAAGTCTGCCAACCCGCATTAGACCACCGTGGTGGACTAAGGCCTAACCCCTGTCATTAGTAGAGGAGGCTCGTGCCCAGCAGTGGGACAATGTTTAATACAGGGCTAGTATTATTATTAATTATACTACAAAATAAATGGTAATTATAATTTTCGTAAAATTATACTACAAAGTAAATGGTAATTAGATAGTTATTCGTTCGTTTCTTTGTAATAGTTGAATTATAATTATGTTTTATATACATACAGGAAAATATTCATCTTGTAAATAAATAATACGAAAAAGAAAGTAAAAGTACGAATAATTTGATATCAATGTGTGGTTGAAGCCTACTTTCATGAGAAGTAATATGTACCTGAAGGTTTATGAGGTATTATTGGCTGAGACGTCATCGTCGACCCTCGTCATTCCTTGCATCTATTATTTACATACTGAATTGGAAGCGTATGTTAATATAATCTTCTACTATTATAAATGCGAATGTTTGGATGTTTGTTACTCAATCACGTCAGAACGGCTAGACGAATCTGGTTGAAATTTGGCCCAAAAATAGATTATAGCACATTGGATACTTTTTACCCCGGAAAATTTTACGGTTCACACTGAGCAAGAGATCGACATGATTTATCGTATAGAGTTAGTTGAAGGGTCTGAGAATGACATAGATTTTTTATCCCCGAAAATGCACGCTTCCCATGGGATAGCATGATATAGAAAGATGTAATAGTTTAAGATGCCTCCAAGGATTTTATAGTTTTTCTTTCAAAGATGACTACCACGCGGGCTCAGCCGCGAGCAACATCTAGTTATATATATTTACGTGGCAGAACAGTCTTTAAGAGGCTTAACCGTTTTAATATTAAATAAGGAACGAAGAAGACAAGATTAATGTGAATATGAAATTGAATGTAAGTGCAAATGATGAATGCGAAAGTGGGTGATGAATAAACCGAAAAGGACGTCACTGGGGAACCTAATAAATATTTTAGTCACGTGCAGAAAAGGAGCGATTGTAAGAAATCGGCTTCGTAAATAAAAAGAAAATGGGTGAAAATGTTTACAAAGGTTTTCTGTAATAATTTGTTGTTTCTAACAAGCAGAAATACACATCACTCCAAGTTCTAACTAAATTGCAATTATTTACTTACTGTGTAAAAGAAAATACTCAAGGTCAATAAACCAGTAAAATCCTTAGTAGGAACATAATAAAATAGGTCCTAAATGGAAGTGTACCTTTGGAATTGAATTACTTATTGGAGGCCTTGTTTTGGTAAAGCAAAGATCCTGGAATAGAATTGTATAGTGTTCATCTTTTATTCGTTTCAGTACTCTATCTGTTTCTAATATATTTTGTTTCATCAAAGTTTTTAATCACATATTTAAATATTTTAGTGATGTGTACCTTATGTATGGTAAAAACAAACTGTTTTATCGATTATGTACTTGAATAATAAGCTTATGTATGGCTTGAATTAGCGAATCACCCCGTATCTATAAATCTGTACCGTAGATGTATGTGGGCAGGGCAGCCTCCGTGGCGCAGCGGGTGAGTAGCCGCCTGTGAAACGAGAAGCCGTGGGTTCGATTCCCACACCGATCAAATGTTTGTGTGACAGACAGATATTTGTTTCGGGTCTGGGTGTTATGGGACTGTAATCCCTCGTAGATTTTACACACGCTACATCCATCTAGTGTGGGCCAGGACTATGTGTGTGACTAAACTATTTACCTAAACTAAATAATATGTGGTCGTGGCGATTAAACTTTAATCTGATACATTTACTAATTTATTTCTGGGATCTATTTAGAAGTTTCGGTTTTACTCGTCGTTAACTTTGACCGTTTGCCCATCAACTAAGATAGATGACATATAATTTAATATATATGAGCTCGTGAATACTCGAATTTTTACAACGTGCTTACGTGGAATATGGAATAAATATGGCCGACTTTATCAAATGTTGTCTATCAAAAACTTTTATGGTAAATACTGAAATTATCTCGTTGAATTCAAACACACACCACATATGCATTGATATTTGAGATTTATTTCGCCAGAATATTTTGCTTTGTTTTCTGTATTCTTTATCTTTTTGATTAGCACCATTATGACTACACTGTCATACATAGTTCTAGCTATAGTGTATGGTAAAATAGTAATCATTTTTGACCATTTTTACACACACACCAACGTTATCATAACGAAAGACAAAAATCAAGTGAATGAAATCAATAGATAGAATATAGTTTTATAGCTCAACAATAGCCCGGGCCATAGACATAAGGAATGGACTGAACAATATCATCATAAGATTGACCACTTTGTGAGACAAAGCGACTGTGCGGCCAATATCTATTTCTTCTCGCTCCTGCAAGTCTGTGACATAGACCAATCAAAAGTCTAGACAAATACTACTGGCCGCACGTATGCTTTATCTCTCACATTTTTCTGCCCTTATTCACTTAACAGCTGGATATGGAGCGCTCAGTCCATTCTCTATACGGATATCTCTGACAATAGCGTATCATCTGTCATCCCTTTAGTTATAAATAGTCGGTTCTTATTTTCAGCTTTCACGACGTTTACATGGTAAGAGTTCTCCGCAACTCTATCAATTAACATTGAGAAATGTTAATTGAACGAAATAGGTACTAAAAAGCATGTATGAAAATCTGTTAAGCTCTTCAACGAATTACGTAGTATCTATATCTTAACATATAATGTCGATGCATGCGATCGAAAACGTATAAAACTTACCTATGGCTATAAATACCCGCCACGCCGATTAGCAGCAGCATCTTAACATGTTGCATAACGTGACGTACATAAGCTACTACAAAAATACCGCAACGAATATTATGAATACGTAATCTTCTTATACCGGTAGCATGCAGGCTGTTGGCCGGGTTTTACCGTTGCAAATAAACAGCGGATCAAGGAATTTAAATTTCGAAGAATGTTTGCATTTTACAAACTGTGTCACTTCTACACAGTTTGTCACGTAAACTTTATGGCTCTATGGCTCCAATACTTAAGGCAAAATATTTTTCTTGTGATAACATATTTTTGTGACAATATTGCTTAAATAGCATAGTTTTTTATGATTATTGAATATAATTATGTAAACGCCTTTGGAAGAGGTAGTATTCTCAGTACCCCCAGTCTCAGTACCACTATTCTCAGTACCACCTGTCTCAGTAGAGCCAGTACCAGTACCACCAGTCTTAGTGTCACCAGTATCAGAATTCACTTAAAGCAGTGGGCGATTTCTCTAACTATTAATTAATAGTTATTTATAAATGCTTGAAACTGTAAAAATGAATACTCACTTTTAGAAGCCCACAGTTGGCCATCATGCAGAGCGTGTAGGTACACTCTTAGGTGATCTTCACACTGCGGTGTTAAGGTTGCATTGTCTATAAGTTGAGTCCATCCGTGATGATCCAGCAGTGCCTTCATCCAGGCCATGCGGGATCTGCCAGATCCCTCGTAAGTAGAGTTCACTTTAGCACCCACAACACTCACTAACACTAAGATCGTCGCTATTAACATAGTTCTCATTTTGTATACAGTTTAACAACATCAAGTTCTATGTGCACATTATTTTTTGGTAGCCCCTCACGGAATCACCATGCTGTTATACCTGGAACAATACATTTTGTGTTGATTTTAATTATATTATGTAATTTTGAGTACACGATCTTTTCCAGTTCTACACCAGCATGAACAACTGACAAATTGCATTAAAATGTGTATACCTACTCGAATATTACCACATATATCATATACCTCGTATATTACTGAAAGGCATTTGACCATTTTCTTTTATTTATTAAACATTCATTATAGCAGCAGTAATAGCAGCGATAGCTACCTACCTACCTACCTACCTACTTGGTTGCAGTACGGACTGTCAAGACGAAAGTCGTATGTTCGATACTCAAATGGCATACACTTCTGACTTTTCTAAAGTAACGTTTTTTTTTATACCATAGTCCGACAAACGAGCCAGTGGGTCACCTGATGTTAAGTGATCTCCACCGCCAATGAACATCCACAATACCGAAAGTATCACGTATGCGCTGTCGGCCTTAAAGGACAGGAATAGGGATTAGGGAAGGGAAGGGGGAATCTGGGCCTCCGGATATCTCACTTACCGAAACGCGACAGTGAACTGTCACTTTACGTTGGTTTTCTGTGAGACAGTGGTACTACCCCGGTCGAGCCGGCCCATTAATGCTGTAGACAAATATGTCTACAGCGTGGCTCTACCACTTTCAAAAACGTGTGTGTTATGTGTTAATTATCGCTTGCTTTAACGGTGAAGGTAAACATCGTCAAGAAATCTGCATACTTGAGAATTTCGAAGGTGTGTGAAGTCTACCAACCCGCATCAGACCAGCGTGGTGGACTAAGACCTAACCCTTCTCATTAGTAGAGGCCCGTGCCCAGCATTGGGACAATGTTTAATACATGGCTAGTATTGTAATTTATAAACATTCATTAAACATAATACTGACGCTTTATATAAACTATCATTACAACTAAGCACAAAGAAAGACCAAATTCAGTGCATAAACCTATCCTTTTTTATTAGCTTTCATGGTTTGCTTTACACAGTAAATAAATGTGTTTATCAACTACATATTCACACTAGTTCATGACAAACAGATGGTTTACAATGATACAGAAGACATCCAAATAAACAAATATTCCTATTTTAGATAACAAAAAGAAACGATTCTCTTTAATAAAATATTAGTCAGCAAATATTATGTAATACGGCGGACGCCCAGGCTTAAAATTCATTTTACGGGGGAAATTAATATTTCACCGTCCACGTTGACGTTTAATGAAAAAATCAATGAATGTAATCCAGTCCAAGCTTTTGGGCAAGGCCGGCCGTATTATCCCGTGTTGCGGTTTCATAAAAGCACAGCTGCGAATTACATTAACGGCTGACATAATATTTTGTTTGAATTGTATTAATACTTACAGGCATTATTTATTTTTATTTTATGTGTTTTTTAGTAATATAATTTGATTTCCAAAACTTTTAATAAAATGAAAAAATATTATGAATGTCAAACATGCCTGGAGATTTAAGTTTGGAACAAAATCGATGGAATTATCTTTAATCTCAGGGCATCTTGAATATTAACCATTATTGAAACTTCAGAACCGTTTCCTTTATTTTTCTTTGACATTCTAAAGGAAAATATATCACCGCAATTTAGTTTAACGATATCCACTATGGAGTCTGGACCTAAAATGAAATTTCTCCCAACCAGCCATTCGGCTACAGCTATTCAATTCAAACGTTAGTTTTCGTTGACTGCTACAATATTAGTCTCAGTCACTGAACGTCGATTTGAATCTTAGACATGTTGACAATGACCTCTCGGCGGGAAAACAAATATGTTCGAGTCAAGAAGAACTATTGGGACGACATCATTATTCATGAGCCGAGCGCGGAATAACTAAAAAGTAATGCTGCTGCGTCATAAAGAGAGAAAGAATTTCTCAAACGAGATGGATAAAACGAGCTCGTGCGGAGTTATGCACTTTTGATTTATTTGAGTGCTTTAGAAAGTGACATATTATGCGTAAATAAGGCTTATATAGATTTCAAATCAAAGTAATCAAATGTAGAGTCAGTAATATAGCCTGAGAAAACGTATTTTTTATGATTTATGCAAGGGGAGAAAATTGTACTATAAAAAGATAATTGCTGATTATAATTATTTGTTCAAAATATATCTGTCTGTCTGACTATAAAAGTATCGACCTCTACTTTTCATTTTGCATCAGATGGCTGCCAGTATGCTATAAACATCTTTTCGTAATCAGCCTTATTAAAACTATTACATATTGTGATAATGCCGACTGTGTAGCGAAATATACATAATTGTATTTTGACTGTAGATGAAAATATAATACCATTAGTTAGTCGTAGTATACATTGTTTAAATGTCTAGCCTATTTTGAATTAACAACGGTTTGGAATGAGGCCTGTGTTAGCAGTGATCGTCGATAAAGCCAAGAGTCGAACAAACAGACCGGTGGGAAAACAATGGTTTAGAACAACTAGTCTCTGTTAATTAACAATTCACTTTGTAATTACAATTTATTGCAGTATGTTTTTTTTTATAGTATAGTCCGACAAACGAGCCAGTGGGTCACCTGATGTTAAGTGATCTCCACCGCCCATGAAAATCCACAATACCGAAGGTATCATGTATGCGTTGTCGGCCTTAAAGGACAAGAATAGGGATTAGGGAAGGGAAGGGGGAATCTGGGCCTCCGATTATCTCCCTTACCATACGAAACGCGATAGTAAACTGTCACTTTACGTTGGTTTTCTGTGAGACAGTGGTACTACCCCGGTCGAGCCGGCCCATTCATGCTGTAGACAATTATGTCTACAGTGTGGCTCTACCACTTCCAAAAACTTGTAAATGTGTTTTAATAGAACGGTAAATTCACTGCATTCTCTTTTCAATTCTAGTAGTATGGTAGTAGTTATTCTAGTGGTAGTTTTTGATACCCACGATACAGGCTTTACCTCGTGTGGGGTCAGAACTATATGTCTGTTGGGTGTGTTTATTTAATTATTACGCATTTTTTCATAGTAGCAGGAGATAAATATTTTTAATTAAATATTCCTATTGAACAAAGCTGAACTAGAAATACCAGCCCTGCAGTGATTAAAAGGATAAGGCTTTAGTCCATTCCGCCAGTGTTATGCTGGTTGGTTGACTTGATATTTCGACATTAATATTAGAATTGTCAGGCATGCGGGTTTCCTCACGATGTTTTCCTTAAATTTTTAAGCAATAGATAAGTAACCAACCAGTAATAAAGTAACCACACGTATCTTAGAAAAGTAATTTATTTATTTATGTTCATAAATTATATGATTATTTTTTTATTCAAACATGCAGAATACAAGTTTGAATATCTAAAGTAACAGTTTTCGAAATATAGAACATAACAGATTTAATACAAAATTATTAAAAATATCCACGTCGTTCATTTCACTTTTTGTATCTCATGCCATAATTGTTATATAACTTCACAGTTGAGCAAATTGCGTTTTGTGGCTCTTACAAATTATATCCATGATAATACGGGTTGAGTGTTTCCTCAACTGTGTGAACTGTGTTGGTAAAATAGCGGGATTTATTTATATATCTTAATCAGTATCATGCTCTGTACCTTTAGGAACCTGTTTGGTGTACTGATTTGATGTTATAGGCATGTTGATTTTTTAGATTTTTGTTTAATTTTAATTTAATTTACTGTGCTTATAATGAATAAAATATTTCTTTCTTTCTTACAGTGATCTATCTCTGTGATGTACTGATCTATCCCTTACGTAGGCATTGCATTGTTAGGAGCAGTATATAATTATTATATCTAACAGTAGATGTTGCTTGACGGTATTTTAAAATGAATGTGGTGATAAAGATGAGTATATTAATTTTTTAGCTTGCGTGTGTGATTTTAAACTGAAAGGCTCCTCCCTATTACTAATTATAATAAAAAGTGTATGTTAACTAAATAACCCTTTAGGCCGACTTGCGCGATCATGGGTTAACGTATTTAACTCGGTGTTAACAGCTAACACAGGGTTAAATAAATAATTTATCTTGCGCCATCAACATTTTCGAGCAAACCTAGGGTTTAACTTCTAAATATTTAACCCACCAATTTGGGAAGGTTAAGTCGCTAAACCTGCGGTTAGTTTTTTTGTTGGTATGTATTGTGTAATCTATTTTGTGGTTTATAGTTAAAATATTACTACAATGATCATGAATTGTTATTCTCTGACGATGAAGATGAAGTCATTGAATATATAAGCTCAAATTTTTATGACAAAAGGGTTACAAAACGGTCAGAATATTATAATACACATAGAGGGGCAATGTTTGAATTTTTCAACTATTTACATAAAAGCATATTATCATTTATCGTGAAATAGGGAGCACATCATCGAGGTTTCTTCTTCATTACACTGACTTTCTGAATTCAACAAATAAATAAAACACCACAAAAAATCAAATAACATGAATTTGACAATCTTAAAACAAACAAATTAAAAAGTTATCAACCGTCATAGAATGAAGGACACACAAATACGCATCTCTATATAGTGTGCTGTAGTGTAAAAGAGACAGAAATATTGTTTCGTTTTTATGTATATTCATTCATCCTTGGACGGACTACAACAGATGTTCATCGACATTTCAGTGTTTCCAGCTAAAATAAAAGAAATGTCGGGTTAGCTAACCCAGCTTCAGTTTTTAGTGGTGCAAGGTGAAATGAGAGTTAACATTTTAACATTCTAACCTGGGTTAATAAACACTAAATTTATTTATTTAACCCTAATTTGCGTGCAAGTGGGCCTTAATAAACTATATATTATTAACAAAAATGCGTAAGCATGCTGTAAATAGCAAAAAACACTGGTATGCTTGATCCGCATACAGACAACTCGCGCGCTGCTTTACAATGAAATCGTATATCGCTGAGTCCATATAAACAAAAGCAGAAAGTCAAAACGTAGAAGTTTTGACTGAGACTGCTTCGATGGCGCAGTTGTAATAGCGCATGCGTTACGACTGCTATGCTGAGGTCTCGGGTTCGATCCCCGGGTCGGGTAAAATGATATTGGGTTTTTCTATTTAGAAATACTCAGTATCAGACCGGAGTTTGGAATTCTGTCCGGTATGGCGATAGGCTCGCCCTCTATCACATTATGGGACCGTAATAAATTCGGCGAAAAGTGGGTGTACTGGTTACATCTTCGGGGATTACAGGCGTGAGTGTATAAAAACTATTTTCGGTCATACATTAACCATAACATAATATAATCTATCTATACCTATATATATAGTAATATCGTAAACCATAAACTCGTATAAAATCGAAGCTTGTAGCTTCTAGGCAAGCCTGTGGTTAATATTCGCTATTGCGTCTCGTCGCAATATCGTGTATCTGAGACGCATGCACGACCTAAATTGTGTTGAATGCTTTCCGCATCGGGCAGCGGCCTGCGGTAGCAACTGGCAACGAGCGCCGAGTACTCGATTGCCACAGTGCACGCTTCATGGTTTATGGAATTATGTTTTAGTTAGCCCATACCCATACACCATAGCTAAATAAAGCTTAATAGTGTTATGATGAAATGAATAGCAGCGATAGCCTAGTTGGTTTCAGTACGGACTGTCAAGACGAAAGTCGTATGTTCGAAACCCAAATGGCATACACCTCTGACTTTTCTAAAAATCACGTGTATATTAAATGTTAATTATCGCTTTCTTTAACGGTGAAGGAAAACATCGTGAGAAAACCTGCATACCTAAGAATTCTTATACGAATTTCGAAGGTATGTGAAGTCTATCGATCCGCATTAGGCCAGCATGATGGACTAAGGCATAACCCCTCTCATTAGTAGAGGAGGCCCGTGCCCAGCAGTAGGACAATGTTTGATACAGGGCTAGTAGTATTATTATTATAGTGTTATGATAATCAAAGTCTTTATTTTTTTCTTTGACTATTTTAGTGGCGCAGTGGAATGTGTGTACGTTAGGACTGCTGTGGTGTGGTCGCGAGATCTCCGGGTCGGGTAAAAGTGATATTGAGTTTTTATATCACGAAATGATCAGTATCAGCTCGGAGTCTGGAATTGTGCCCGGTATAGCGATATCACATATCACATCACTATCGCTATCACATCATGGGATGGTAATAAGTTCGGCGAAATGTGGGTGTATTGGTTACATCTCTTCAGGAATAACAGGCATGAGTGCGTATATGTATTTATGTTATAAGTTTTTTAAACATTTTCGCATTATATTAAAAGTACTTGGTAAATGCGATTTATACCTTTAATTGGCAAGTATAAAACACAAATTACCTTTATAATTGTTAATATTATACTAAATAATATATACGTTGTTGGTATACCTGTAAATAAGTATGAAATTTGAAGTGTCGTGTGAAATTTAGCTAATATTCGGCTCTTCTATTTATTTCGCGCATTTTTACAGCGGTAATTTACATTTTCATACATAATTAGTACAAATGTGTTTATCAGCTTGTGGTGGTCATCTCACCCTTTTAAATATTATAATTTAAACATGAAATATGTTATATTGGACGTAAAATTATCCAACCAGTGCGCAATGTAGATAAGAATAATAAAGTAGCTAGAAATGTTTTAATTCATACAAGGCCTATATAAACCCGTATATATTTATATGCATATGGGTCCTCATAAACATTCACAATACCAGTAGACTGATACGTGCGTTGCGGTCTTAAAAGTAACGGGAATAAAATAGGAAGAGGGATTTGGGGCCCCCAAAATCTTACTCAGCGTAGGATACGCAACAAGCTGCTACTCAAGTCGATAATCAATCTTGTTAAAAATGCGAATGCATGATTTGCAATTATTTTTATACAAACAAATACACTCACGCCTGTAATTCCAGAAAGGGTAGGCAGAGGTGTAACCAGTACCCCCTTTTCGCTGAATGAATGGTCCCATAATGCGATAGGGGTGAGCATATCGCCATTCCGGGCACAATTCCGGACTCCTAGCTGATACTAAGTATTTCTAAATAGAAAAATCCACAATAACAACTGCGCCACAGGCATTCAGGCAATTATTTTTATCTTTTAATACATTACCTATCAAGAGGTGTAAATGCAAATATGCATCAATCCACAATCGCCTTTTTAATACTAAATAAACCAAACTGTAGCAATTAAAAGGCGCTAAAATAACGGTTAACACACCCATGTAAGTATATCCACATGTATCCAAAGAACAATTGATTTTAAAAATGTCGTTGAGATGAAAATTCACTTCGATCCCAAAATTTTTAGGAACAAACCCATTTCAGTCTCAAGCTATAAACGACCGCCATTTCAAAATTAACAACATGGTGAATCTGTTAGCCTTCATTGTAAGTTGAGTGCGTATGTGGTTTGATTTTTTGTGTGTTTTGCTAAACATACATTTGCGCGCGATGGAAGAAGATATATGACGAACTAGGAAAAGTTTGAGAACAGTTTCACTATCATTATAAGACAGCTGTCAAATATAATAGAAAAAAGCAAACCCGCTTTCACCAAAAGTATAAACTGCAAATCCACCTATATTTATATCCTATATTTTTGCCGATTTTATCAAATTCTCTAGTAAATTGTGAAATAAAATGTATACCTATTTATATTTTTTAATTATTTTTCCATCGTAAAACCATCAACATTAAAAGTCATTACCAATACATCACAGGAATAAAAGTACAGTAATCTCGATATAGGGCAGGGCTTCCCAAACTTATTTGTACTGCGACGCCCTTGAGACCTTGTCATTTTTTACCTACCTTTTATTTTTTGGGCTAAAAATACCTACCAGTAAAACTATTTGGACATTTTTATTTTTTATTAGAAAATAAAAACAAAACTAAAACATAAGCATACAAATTAAGAGATATTTATTTTAGTTTGGCTTGTTGGCTGGAGAAGGATTTGCTTGCTTTTCTGAGCATAGCTTCTCAAGAGCCGGCTTCAGTTTGGAAATTGCCACTCTCATCTATTTTTATATTTTGGCCTGTTCTTGTTCTTTATCCAAACTCCGCGTGCGTAACTAATCAAAATAAAAGGTTGACTGAACGACATAAACACGGGGGGAATAGAGAAAGAAAGCGTGGGGGGAGGTCGACGGCGGCCCCGGACCCATCGTCTGCGTCGCGACGTCAGAATTCGGCATGCGCTTAGCACTCACTCGACTCGGATGCATCGACACACGACGCCCCTGGGATAATGCTGCGACGCCATGGGGCGTCGCGACGCACAGTTTGGGAAGCCTTGATATAGGGGTTTTGTGACTCATGTGGTTTTGCTTTTATACTCCTATAAAAAATATAATAATACCAGCTCTGTTTGGCATGGGACTCCTTTACTAATAAAAGTTTTTAGGCCTTTTATACGATAATACATCATATACTTCAAATAAGCATGTTTATAAAAGAATGGCTTCTAATAGTGTTATTACAGGCATAAAACACGCTAAAACCGAATGAGAGCCAAAATGGTGCAACTTAAAACATACGATGGGTATTAGCCACATGTGGTCGGCGAACATAAACATTATACTAGCAACAAAACGTTTCGATTGAATATAAGCTCGGTACAGCGTACATTATCGTAAAATTGAACACTATTAGCGTGTTTCTAGACTCTTTGTTTATCATATTGTGGGAACACGTTAACTCCAACGATGTCTATATAGAAGCTAAATACTATTCACTCACCGACAAATCAAGAGTTCTGTAAGTACTACAAACTTCACAAACTTGACGTGGTTCCTAATGTTGGTACGACATGATTTCTGCGAAAATTTAAATATCTATTAAGAAAATTCAGCTCACTCGAGATCAACTCACAAAGTTTAGTTGGAAGTATGGAAAATCAGGCCAATAATATGTACAATAGTCTATCACTCAGCATATTTCTCAAAGGTAGCGGCATATTATTGCATTGAAAACGCATCAAACGTCGCGGTGGCGCCAGTCTGTAAATTTTTGTGTAGGAAACTTAACTTGAAGTCATCATAACCTGTCTCGTTTACTTTTAAATCAGCTATTATCCCAGGTTTTTTATGGTTGTGGTTTTGTATAGTCTGCCTTCTTCATCGAAATCGCGAAAATATTTCAACACCAATTTTTAAATAATGGTTTCTTATCTTTACGCGAATATTATACAATATACTCGCTACTTGATACTCTATCTGGACGGCACTGCGCTTACCATCAGGTGCAGTGTGGTCACTTTGCCGCACCAGAATAAAAAAAAAACATTGAAATCAAATTCATGAAGGGTAAGGTTTCGAAACGTCGAGACTAAAAGGTAAAATAAACAGCGAATTCGTAAAATTAGATTTATTTTAACCTATTTTAAGACCACCAACCACACCACAAGTTAATATCTAGACGTACTATATTGAAAATAACTTTAGTAAGTCCACAATGCCGAGTGATATCAGGATCAGTAGTTTGCTAACTCTGCTCGGGTTCGATAAGCCACATTCAGGCACTAATTGGAAATGACTACTTGTACTTCGCCCACTGTTAACGGTTCAATTGCTAACGCCCGAGCTATAAATTTGATCCCCTGAATCCGACAACTCCAATATTAGATTCTCTTGGGCTACAAATATTTTATAGTTATTTTGCCTTAACTAAAGTATAATTTTCGTTTTCATTACTATGTTTGAACTAATATTTTTTTGAAATGTTGTTGGAAATTATTCATTTTATGTAACAATTATTTTTATATGGTGGTACGATATTCATATCCGCCCGGATAGCGACCACCGTACACAGGGTGTAAAACCCGCCATAGTGCCACACACAAGTGTGTCGCGTTCCGGGATCAGCCAGTGTAATTTTTATAGAGTTGGGGAACGACGTTTGGCCGTTTTGCGGCCGTCTGAGTACTCTGGCACTCTAGACTCTCGACCGCTTCTTCACCTTCTTGCCCATGACGTAGTGTGAAGAAGCAGGCCGGCATGATTGTGTTGAGTAGCGGAGGATAGATTGTCTCTCGCTACTTGATATTCTAATTGGATGGTACTACGCTTAATATTAGGTGCAGTGTGGTCACTCTGCCGTGACAGGATAAAAAAATAAGAATGATATGTAAGAATTACACATAATTCTTACACTTATGGCCCACGGTCCAAATTAGCAACTAGACCAACGTGAATGCATGACTATATTAATGTAAGTAGATGAACCTAGAGTGGTATTTCAGGATAGTACAATGTCGAAATCTATAGTCTGTGCCTACTCCCTACTTATAATTTTAATTATATTTTTCGTTTTTATTACCTGTACATACTTTTCTTTTATAATTCATAATTACAATTGATTACAATGTTGTATAGGAAATGAGTTTATATTCACCTAATACAAATTGTCATAAAATATTCAGAGCACAGTGATTTCACGGCATATTTTAATAAAAGCTGCATTCACTTTATTAAATTACATTTAACGAGCAAATCGACATGCATATAAGTAACTTAATAAATGCACCCAGCTCATGTGATACCATTAGTTTTATTATAAATGGATGATGCCATAAAGATATGCGAATTATATTCGCTCTTTCACTTCGGAAGAATTTAACACGGCTTTTTTGGTTAGCTGACCTTTTTGGCTAGTAAACATACATTACCGGGATTTGGATTATATTTTCCATAAGAAGCAGCGCAACCGGTAACGGTAGGCAGCGGCTCTGCTGTGCTCTGGCATTGAAGAAGTCTATGGGCGGCGGTGACTACTTACCATCAGGTAGCCCGTCTGCTCGTATGCCTATCCAGGCACTAAAAAAAAACTGTGCGTGAAAAATATTATGCGAGAGATTTATCCTTGTAAACTATATAGTTATTATAAAGATCCACCAAAACCAAAGCCTCACGTTAAGCTACTAACTTATGTTGCCCGTACACCAAAGAGACCTTCAGAATAACTTACAAATTCTTAATTAAATTCATTTGTCATTGTTGTGCACAAAGCTTTTGATCCTTTTTGAGTCAGACATGTAATTTCTACCTTGCCCGCATTCTTGTACAAAAGTAATTCAGAAATAAACTGTCCCCAGACGTGAGCCAGCAATGTTGTAAGATTGCGTAATTATTTTTTTTTTCTGCGGGCAATTAATATTCTTATCCTAAGAAAATATATCATTCATATGTACGAATTGTCTCTGATGTTCCTACGAAATTATTATAGAGTATCATTTTGTTTTTTCTTTTCTGTACAAAAAAGTTAGTTCTTTCAACATTGTTTCATTAACAGCTAAAATTAAGAATTCATTTGTTTCGTTTTGTTTATATTAATATTTATTTGAATTTAAAAATTATTAAAATCATTGTTAAATATATAAAAAATATCTTAATTATTTCATTCTTATTGCAAATAGATTCCTCGGTTGGGATTGTAGTGTTAACATTTGACTGACCCATAATATACCAAAATATTAACTGAATTATACTGAAATATGACTGTGACAGATCAACCTAAATAATCTAATCAATTGTTATTCAATTAAAGTGGAAGTGGTAGAGCCACGCTGTAGACATATTTGTCTACAGCATGAATGGGCCGGCTCGACCGGGGTAGTACCACTGTCTCACAGAAAACCAACGTAAAATGACAGTTTACTGTCGCGTTTCGTATGGTAAGTGAGATATCCGGTGGCCCAGTTTCCCCCATCCCTAATCCCTATTCCTGTCCTTTAAGGCCGACAGCGCATACATGATACTTTCGGTATTGTGGATGTTCATAGGCGGTGGAGATCATTTAACATCAGGTGACCCACTGGCTCGTTTGTCGGCCTATGGTATAAAAAAAAAGATATTACGATAACCGAGTAATGTATCTGTTATACTTTCATGAATCATATAAAATCAGTTAAACAGATTTCACAGGTTTTATAACTATATTAAGGCTATATAAAACTTAAACTACAAATAAATTAACGTATTCCAAACCGAGAGTAAAAGCTAGTAATAGATTTTTCAGGCTATTAATTTTCGACACCACAAAATCGACCAGATAACTAACTTCGCTTGTTATTTCTTGATAAAACAAATTGGTACCAGCTGCACCAGTATGACAATAGACACCTATACTTTGTGAGGGTGTAGCGACCACCGCTTTCATTTTCCTTTTAGAAGCTATTTCCGACACAATGTGTTTCATTTTTCTTTACCGGCCATTTTCAAGACGCTACACTGATATTTTGCTACATTGTTACGAAATATCACCCAGTAGTCTTTTAGAAAACAAAGAATATTTTCAGTGTTCTTTTGAGGGTGGTTGTTGGCATCTTTATGGACTAATAAGTATATAATATTGTCCGTTGGAATGAAATTGGTCACGCATACACTCTATTCCAATTTAAAATTGGGATTGGGTTCGAAAACTGTACAATTGGCACTCTTGAACGCAACACCAGCGCACGATTTAACTGAATACGGCGGATTTTTTGTAACTAAATGAAATAGAGTATTTTCGATCGCTAGTTCGTAAATACTCTATTTAATTTAGTTGAGTGAGTTACAGTGCCTATATCTTCTAGATTGGAATTGAAACTTTATCGAGTACAAGATTGGAATTGATTTCAAGAGTAGGCCTACAGGACGTGGTTTAAAACATAGGGTAGGTACTTTTATTCCGACAGCGGGTTCGATTTGAAGAAAATATTTATTCGGGGGACAATTTTAGGTGTCCTCATTTATTGTGCAGTCCTCTAGGGTAACGTTCTACCAAATCACGCAAGAGGAGTATAAATTAAAAACGTAAACAGATTTTTTTATGTACGTCAATAGTTTGGTTTGGGTTTTTAATAATGTAAAGAAAAACTTGAGGTAATATTAAAAGATATTTTATATTAATTGGTTGGAGATCAAGTATCATATTGAAGTGATGAGTATGGCAATTCAAAAGTGTCTCTTGCGCTCTACATCTACAGACTACAAGTTTTACGATCCAAACTAATCTTCCAAGCCGACAAAAAGTTTTGAAAGAAAAAACTAACTCGCTTATTTTTAGTTGGGCTATAATAGAAGACTTCACATTGGATTAGCTTAAAATATTATCTTAAAAGCTGCCAAAGTCTACGTTGAAAACAACGCGCCCAAAAAAATTGGTACTAGGCTCAAAAGATGCAGAAAAAATTGCTAATTCCGGATATCTGTATATATAAAAGAAGAAACTGACTGACTGACATATCAACGCACAGCCTAAACGGCTGGGATTAGATACTTGAAATTTTGATAGTAGGTACCTTTTATGACATAGGCATCCACTAAGGAAGGATTTTTAGAAATGCCACCCATAAGGGGGTAAAATAGGGGATGAAAGTTTGTATGAAAATCCGTCATTTTTGTAGTTAAACGCATGAAAATTGGTATTTTGTATTGTATACTTTTTCTCCCAAACAGGAAATCCACGCGGGCGGAGCAACAGCTAGTTTGTATATAACTCAAAATCGCAACAAAATTCGCCAAAATTACTATTTGATTTATAACCCTCAAATTATGTTTAAACATAAATTAACGCTTTTATACGATTACCCAAATGTGGGGTGTGAATGTTATTTTTACCGAATTGTACACGGCTGACTCGTATACGTATTCATTTTAATAATCATGAACTCGCGGCAAGAAAGTTGTCGGCAAACAGAACCGTAAGAGTTCGTTATGTAAAATTCTGGCGTAAACTTCCTTGGAACTTCAAACACGTTATTATTTGTATGCCGTGCGTTATCTTAACCGTGACTTTGTATTTTTTTGCTTTTGGGAATTCCTATAAGGAAGTTGAAAGCCGTACAATAAAACTGCGTTATATGTGCCAGTTTCTTACAGAAATTATCCTTGAGATAGATCCATATAGAAACCATTTTTGTCTATATATTCTAACAAATAAATAATTAACACCCAACAGTCACACACCTAGCCCCGACCCCACGCCAAGATATGGAGTCTTGTGTTGTGGGTATCAGGGACTACGAGAGACTTTCGGGCTCACAACACCCAGACTCCGGACGCAAATGCCTGTCTGTCACTCAAACATTTGTCCCGGTGTGGGAATCGAACCCGCGGCCTCTCGTTTCACAGCTGGCTTCTCTCTTACTGCGCCACGGAGGCTGTCAAAGAACAGTCTAACAATAAAAATGTCTAACAATTATTATAGAAGTTTCCCTAAGGGATAGCTGGTGGTAGGATATTCATATCCGCCCGGATAGCGACCACCGTACACAGGGTGAAAAACCCGCCATAGTGGCACACGCAAGTGTCGCGTTCCGGGATCAGCCAGTGTACATCCGGTTTTTTGGGGGTCTAGAGTTGCCCATGGCGTAGTGTGAAGGAGCAGGCTGGCATGATTGTGTTGAGTAGCGGGGGATAGATCGTCTCTCGCTACTCAATACTCTAATTGGACCGTACTGCGCTTACCATCAGGTGAAGTGCGGTCACTTTGCCGTGCTAGGATAAAAAAAAAATTGTGGTATTTATACCATTAAAATATTGCGCGATTAAGACCCGTTCCTAATTTTATAATAATTATTATAGAAATATTATAAATTACCATTAACAGTTGAACTGCGATTAATAGTTTAGATATAATTAGGTATACTCTTATCAATATAATAAAACGGTAGAGGGCCGATTGTTTGCCTGTTTGCTTATATGAATGCGCATTATGTAAAAACCGCGGAACGAATTGCGATATAGGCCGATGAACTCCACAAAAAATTAAGATCTAAGAAGTATTACTTTTATCAATTAGACTATAATACTTACACAGCATTTTAAAAGAACAACATAAAAAAATTAATAAGCTCAATAAATATGGAAGAAATATGTAATTTTCTATAATAATAATAAAATAACGTAAGACTAGAGCTCGAACTCTACATTTATGTATTACATAGTTTCAACCTTAAATAAATGTTTTACATAAACAATTTATGTTATGTAAGTGATCACCTCAAACAATACATACATCTTGATTCATAGTTTTATTATTACAACAGATTAAGTAAAAAGCATCCGACGCGATTTCCCCAGGGAAAAATGTAAGTATCGCACATAGACCGCTTAAAAAGAATAAATGTCGTAAGGGAAAATTGCATCATGAATTTTATTTTAGTTTGGGTATTGTACCAACAATAAGTAAACCTTTACAACGTTGACATTAAAGGAGGACGCAATCGATACGAGAAAGTAGGGTTTCTCGTCTGTACAGCTGAATAATGTGTTCGGTTTTGTACGTCAACAAGGCGCATAAGGGTCTGAGTTAATCGAATTTATGGACAATAATATGTCTAAAATGAAATTAGTGACATCAAAAAGATTTCAAAAATCCGTTGATCACGCGAATCATAAATGTAAAAAAGTTATTTAATTCATAAAAAGTACACCGACCCTAATAAAAAAAACAAATTATGCGTCCCTATAAAATTTAAAGGTTGCCCCCGATTTTTCTGAGATCCCATCATCAGATCCTGACTTGGTGCCAATGGAACCACCTGGTAAGTATGGGCATACAAAAGGGTTTTTAAACAAAAAAATTCTCAAATAAGTCCAAGCGTCTTCGACTAATCGTGGAACATACATAAAAAAAAGATTTGAATTGAGAACCTCCTCCTTTTTTGAAGTCGGTAAAAAAATTACTCACATAAAATCGCGTACGCATCTCGTTAGTGGCGTAGATGCATTACGTAACATCTATGTTGAAGGCAAAACTATCAAACGGTGAAAGTTCATAGTCATCCGCTGCGACCGCGGTTCAGCAGAAATTACTTCTGTCACGTTTATATAATAATAATAATAACGCCCAACAGTCACACACATAGCCCCGAGTCCCGACCATACACTAAGATACGAGTCTTGTGTTGTGGGTATCAGGGACTACGAATGACGCACGGTCTCACAACACCCGGACCCCGGACACAAATATCTGTCTGTCTGTGGGAATTTAACCCACGGCCTCTCGTTTCACAGCCGGCTACTCGCTAACTGCGCCACGGAGGTTGTCCAATACAATACAATAATAAATTTAATTTACTTAAACATTTAATGGTCTATATGGTAGCGTATCTAGGTGGGGAAATAAAAAATATTATGTCTCGTGGCGATATTTTTTTAAATTCACAAAACATATTATTTACCCGGTGTTGAAACTATGACCGGTATTTAGATAGACTTGCTCATCACATTATGAGCCGGATGCACTCTCGATCAACTATGGATGCAAAAGTTTTAGCTCAGTCTACCTTTCGAAGTTGACAAGTATGAGGCATATATGTAGATATTTAAACACTAGGTATAAATAGGCAATAGACATGTTGCGAAGTGAATATGAAATGTTTTCCTTATTTTCTTGTGTAAACGATTGCTTGCCGAAATGGAGCGGCAAATCAAAACCAGTTATTTCGTTCTAATTTACGCAACTTGATCATGCAACGACTTCGGCTTTATTTCGCGGTGATGATTAATAGGGCTAGCATGTGTGATATGATACATCAAGTTGTTAATAATTTTAAAATGAAATTTGCTAGAAAATAATTATAAATAATCACAACACAAAAACCATGTATTTAGTTTTTACTACACATTAGGACAATAATAAAAAATTAAGTTATAATTTTTATTCTAAAAACTAAACTTTAAATGTGTTCATTTTAAACATAACAAGAGTTTTTATGAATGTACATTTTCCAACGTGTTGTACGCCAACATATTTTATTGCATACTATAATTTCAACCGTCAAGTAAAATTTGTGCACAGTTTAACGTCGCTTGTCGGAGACCCATTAAGCACTCTAAAGTTGAATGACTTTAGGCGACAGTTCTAATTACACAATGTCAATATATTACGTAGCCACCACTCTGAACCATCCAGCAGCTGTGATGATTGGAGTAATTATACACTACAATTTGTTTCCCTGCTACCTACACAAATAAGTATAACATAATTGACAGCACAATTTACACATATTAACATTGTACAGCACCTACCTTTAAAATTTTGAAATCCACAATAAAAAACACTTATTCACAAAGTGGCTCCGGTGCCGGTTGTCAATGCGTTGTGTAAACTGAGATGAACACTTGAAGATGCAACTGGTGGTACGGTGGTACGGTGGTACGCTGCGCCGATGGCGACGCTCGTGTAGACACTGTCGGCAAAAACCACCACCACCTGCATGAAAGTATACAGCTATATCACTAACATCGTATTGCCTTAATATTTTCCACTTGTTATGTCAACGAGCTGCTTTACGCAAATAATTAAGTAGGCCTAGCGCGGATGCGGTGACCGCGTCTCCGCTTAATAGATTATATTATTGCGTAGTTAAGTGTCATTATTAGTGTCGTAATGGGAAAGTGTACGCTCATACGCAAAGTTTATTTATTATTCTATAGGATAAAGTAAACTTACTTAACATGTACAATATCATAAAAGCTAAAAGTAAAAGTATTAGTAACTAAATACGAAAAGTATCTACTGCCTCGGTTGATGTTGGCTCTGCCCACATTAAAATTATAAAACTCACTTTTATCGCAATAAAAAACAGCATATAGCAAGTAAGGAAAATGTATCCTATAAGGTGATTTAATAATTCTCGATATTATCTTTTACATCTAAACACTTCATATTTACATCTTTACATTATTAATGTCTTAATAATAATAATAATACTAGCCCTGCATTAAACATTGTCCCACTGCTGGGCACGGGCCTCCTCTACTAATGAGAGGGGTTAGGCCTTAGTCCACCACGCTGGCCTAATGCGGGTTGGCAGACTTCTCATACCTTCGAAAAATTCTCAGGTATGCAGGTTTCCTCACGATGTTTTCCTTCACCGTTAAAGCAAGCGATAATTAACATTTTAATACACACATAACTTTTTAGAAAGTCAGAGGTGTATGCCACTTGGGTTTCGAACCTACGACTTTCGTCTTGACAGTCCGTACCGCAACCAACTAGGCTATCGCTGCAATTAATGTCTTAATATAGGTTATAACGGTTAATAGGTTTATAACTGTTTATGGTACTTGTTGTCCAGCAGTTGTGCAAGTATCTACTAAGAACTAGGAAGCTACCACAAAAGTAATTTTTTTTTCTTGTTACAATTTTTACAAGACCCGACATCATCGTGGTGCTTTACATCTAGCTTTCTACTTATATTTCACGAGCTTTCTTCTGTCTTTAAGCTGAATAATTAACAAGACAATTTATAATATCGAATATCCTCTTTATTTAAGTAAAGTTTTTTGCAGTATAAAGGAAACTTTCCAAAAACTTACCAAAATTCACTGTCTGATGTCAATATACGTGTTACTGCCGATCATACCATACAGGCCAGATAGTCTCCTGAGACCTGAAGTCAAGTGCACATTTCGAACAAGAATTCGTGATTAATAGTGATCTCGGAGCAAATGAGTGACAGACATTTATATATTCACTTTAATAGCGTCATTATAAGGTCGTCTGTCGTCATACAAATTACCCTCAAAGCGAGTAATAAAACGTTCATCTGGTGCTTCATTTGTAAAACAAAACGAACCCACATTAACAATGAAACGCAATGATGAAGCGAAATACCTACTAAGTATTAACGCCAGTGATAAAAGACACGCTTTCTGTGTGAAGAATGTTATTGCCACTCATAAGTTACGACATACTTTCAAGCTGACATCATTTTTGTAAAACAACCCTTAGATGACATCACATTCTAGTAATTTTCGTAACTTAAGCGAAAGTAGGTAACCTTTATATTATACTAGTAGTTGCCCACGGCGTGGAAATTTAGATGTGTATGTGTGGGAACTAACGGCCTGATCAACAACGGGTTTTTCCAAATATTTAATTTTGTTTATTCAAACTTTTTAGAGAATGTTTTTCGTCACTATGTAAATTGGTCAAGGAAAATGCGGTCGATTTCACGAACTTAAACGAAAATCCTTTTAATCAGATGGTTTCTGTAGGATACTATGCTATGCTATCCCAAAGAAACCATGCATTCTTCTGGGATAAAATGTATCAATGTATGATATTCTCTGACTCTATGCAAATAATCATGTCGATCGAATATTTTAAATGTATTAACATTTAGTAGGTGACATACAAGCTGTGGTTTTATGGAGCGGCATAGTCGGTTTTCGACCAAGCTCATTAATTTTAGATAAAAAAAATCATGTCGAGCCCTTGCTCTCTGAAACACAAAAGAGAAACTATCCCAGAAGAACCATACATTTTTCTGGGATAAAAAGTAACACATGTACTGTTCCAGACTATAATCTATCTATATGTCATATTTCAACCATATTCAGCCGTTCTGGCGTGATTGAGTAACAAACATCCATTCATCTAAATATTCGCATTTATAATATTATATATTGTCATTTATAATATTAGTAGGATGTATATAGTAGCATTATATATTATTCATACAATTAGATAGGTTCATTCATTTTTGATTCTTGAATTAATTCCGTGTTGAATGGCCTCATCCGGCGCCCGAATGTTTGCGGTCTTGAAACAACCAAATCGTTGCGGAATATTCAATTATCGGGCTTTTGTTCCGAATATTATATTTCGGTTTTAATATTTATTATTGTCAATGAATGGGGCAGACTTAGGTAATTAATTATCTATTTCTATACAATAATAATACGGTTTAATATAATATTAACATAATCATCATAATATACATACATATACACTCACGCCTGTAATCCCCGAAGGGGTAGGCAGAGGTGTAACGTGACAGGGGGCAAGCCTATCGCCATGCCGGGCACAGATTCCAGACTCCGGGCTAATACTGAGAATTTCTAGATAGAAAAACCCAATATCACTTTACCCGACCCGGGGATCGAGCCCGAGACCTCAGCTCAGCAGTCGTAACGCATGCGCAAATACAACTGTGCCACCGAGGCAGTAATTGTCATATCATTGTAATATATTTTTTTAATATTGACCCATAAGTGTAAGCCGTAACATTGAAAGTGGGGATTTTATATAGATGAAAACGCTGGAATGGTTATATCCTAGGTCAGTGATCTTTTTAATATATGTGTAATATTCATGTAGATTTGTAGATATACGAAATAAAACATTGTTTATTTATTGATATAGGTATAATATCAATAAATAAACAATGTTTTATTTCGTTTTCTATCCTTTTTAATTACTTTCTTCAGTTAACAGCAGCTAATACTTGTTATGTTCGAGTGGCAACCGACCAAGTGAGTACCAGATGGTAAGCGATGCACCACCTACGAACATCCAAAATACCAGGAAAATTATAGTAATGTTGGAAGGAATGAGAGAGAATTGGAAACTTCTACGTGACTCTAAGAAACGCAACAGTAAGCTATTTTCTCATGTCGGTTTTCTGTGAAACATTGATAATGGAGGTAGGCTTTGAGCTGACCGTTCATGCTGTAAATAAAACCATCTTCAGAGTAGCTCTACCACTTCAAAAGTACAGGAATTTCTATCAGCGCCGATGCCAGTATGGATTACAAAACATCTCTATTTGATTGAAATAAAACGATTTGACAGCCTCCGTGGCGCAGTTGGCGAGTAGCCGGCTGTGAAACGAGAGGCCGTGGGTTCGATTCCCACACCGGGAGAAATGTTTGTGTGACAGACAGATATTTGTGCCCGGGGTCTGGGTGTTGTGAGACCGAAAGTCTCTCATAGTCCCTGATACCCAAAACACAAGACTCGTATCTTAGTGTGGGGTCGGGGCTATGTGTGTGACTGTTGGATGTTATTCATTTTTTACGGATTATATCGCAGTTTATTTTACGTTTTTAACCCGACATTTTGAAGGCTTTACTGCCTTAATGGTCAGGGGGCAGATAAATCGTTTTATTTCAACGTGTAATATTTGCGTAAACATAAGAAACCATTATCTCTACTTGATTTTTAAGTATACAGCGTGACTCTACAATTTTCAATTAATAACTCAAGAATAAAAAGGTGATGCGATTTTGGGGTTGCGGTAAATACTCAACCAATCCAAAATACTTGACTATTAAATTCATTAAATTTTATTCATTATTTTGATTCAGTCAATCTTTTTACTCTACTGACAGTTCGGAATACAGTTTTGCTAGAGAAGAACGGGTAAAAAACTCTAGTGTTGTTCTTTTCGAATACTGGTTATACAATATTTGAACTAAATACAACTAAGATACACATTAAATTGGATTACATTAGATTAGAGCAGCTCAATTATTTAAATCTTGTTGAAATGATCATAACGTAATATTGTAAAAAATATATAAGACCTGTTACCATACATGACTCGTACGAGCGCGATGAAATATTATATTTTGATAATAATTTTCAAGTTACAGGTAAGACATAAACTATAAAACATTTTCCTAACATGATTTACGCTTGAAACCCAATCTTTCCTAAATTCTATATACAAAGTATGGAATGCTTCTTGGATAATTTATCTTTATTAGATTGTCATAGCGTGGTAAAATCAGATTTAAAATGAATGTGGCGTATTAGCTCCGATGTGACCTTTTCCCCGGGCGGGAGAGATCTTGTTTTTTAGGATTTATTTTGCATTGATCTTACGCTCGTACCTACGTATCTATTAAATCCTGTATTGTTTAAAGAACCGTGTATAATTATTGCCATTTAATATAAAAAAAATATCTAAAGTATAGACTCCTGAATTATTATCAAAACATATTAAAATTTAAACAACCGTGATGATATATTAATTTATTGCAGACCTATACTATCTACCTAGTGCAATTTGTAACTGAAAAAACCATTATGATAGCTTCAAAAAGTACACCGACTTCAATAAATAACACATTATGCGTCCCTATAAAATTTGAGGGTTTCCCTCGATTTTTCTGAGATCCCATCAGATCCTGACTTGGTGCCAATGGGAAGAATTTCTTGAATCGGACCAGGCATCTTCGAGTAATCGGGGAACATACATAAAAAGAACAAAGATTCTGACGAATCGAGAACCTCCTCCTTTTTTGAAGTCGATTAAAAATATAAATATCTGATCAAGACTCGCTTAGTTCCACTAAAACACGTAAATTTAAAGTATTATCGACCAGTTACTACTACAGTCTTTACTAAATTTCTATCGGTATTCTGTTTTCTTTAGTTCAACAAACGACAAATTTATTTATTTATTGTATGGAAGACTTACAGATTTAGCTAATAAAGAATAATAACAATGTACAAAAACCGATAAACAATAACAAGTCTCACTTATGGCAGTTGTTTAAAAACAATTGTAAACCGCTTTAGTATGACGTTACATTGAACTCGCACATTGGCTGTCTACCCTTGATATGATATAATATTAAAGTTTTTAATTAAGACTCAAATTTCTCCTCGCCGAAGTAACAATGGTAAAAAATGGGTCCAAATCGTGCTGTTTACAAAGCCTATTAAAATTGATACTCGCTCGCACAATAAAACTAATTTTGACTATAAATAATTACTCTATGTACGTGGAATGTATATAGGTGGATTAAAGCGGAGTAATTTAAAGTATGTTAATATACACTTTAAAAAGGGTTCACATTTTTTATGACGAGTCTTAGGGAAAGGGTTTTAACAATTCTGGCGCTTGCGCAATTTCTAAGTTAAGAGAAATCTTTTTTCGTAAGCCATAGTTCCGTTACTCGCATTGCAGATTTTAAAACGTTTGGCTAAACTTTTTTGTTTGCACAAAAAAAGAAATCATGTGTTACACAACAATTAGCGAAATATTCTCAAGTATATAACGAAGCGCAACATTATTAAACCTGTCGGTATCAATCATAACAATCTGAACGTTACGAAATCAATTATTCTATTATAACGCGATAACAAAGAAACAATTTGGTACCTTTTATATAATAAATCATTCGCCATATGAACTACGTTTATTTTCTTTTTTTACTCAAGGGAAATTCTTTGCATTTTCTCCTGCCGTAACAGGGATATGTCGGAATTTTATCGGTTGAAAACTCCATGATTAACTTTATCTACACTGTGGGTTTGGGCCGCTAAACACACCAAAACCTCCTACAGTTGACATTGCACGAGAAGCGGAGAATTGATGTTACACTATACTAAAATCATTTTTAGTGTTTTTTGTTTAATATATACTAACTTTTACTTGCAGCTTCGAATGCTTAATTACGTTCATCTGTACCATAGGAGACTAAATTCCCATAGAAAATCACTTTCAGTTCTTCCCGAATTTTCCGTGCAACGTTTCTATTTTTTCTTTTCCTAATACCCTTATTGAGACTATTAAAAATTGGCTTCCATGCAGCCGTTCTCAAGTGCTCTTATCAACTAACAGTATTTCAATAATAATTAGAAAATAAATTGAATAGAAATGTAAGAAGGGGTGTGCTATATATCTTGTTAACTACGCACTTATTAGTGTTCATTAAGCCTTTCTGAATGTTCATGTATGGAGCATTTAAAATTTTAATAATCTCAGTTTATTATCGTTTTTTGGTCATCCTAAGCTTATAATATAGGTATTAAGCTTAGGGGTAAATAGTTAGACATCAATAAAATACACAATACCTACTGATTTCGACACATAATAATACTAGCCCTGTTTTAAACATTGTCCCACTGCTGGGCACGAGCCTCCTCTACTAATGAGAGGGGTTAGGCCTTAGTCCACCACGCTGGCCTATTGCGGGTTGGCAGACTTCTCATACCTTCGAAAACCTTCTCAGATATGCAGGTTTCCTCGCGATGTTTTCCTTCACCGTTAAAGCAAGCGATAATAGGGTAGTTTCCTGTGTTTAATTTTGTACATAATTCTCTATGCAATCTAATATACTACGCAACAGAAACTCTTTTGCGAAAACAGAATCCAAATTGCTTGAAAAATGAGGTCACAATATTTATTTTAAATATTGGTATGAGCAAATACTCACAGGCATAAGCGAAAACGATGGCGTATTGGGAACATATTGCTATCTCCCTCGCACAACGGTACAGTACAGGCGATTCATAGTACCGTGACGTCACGGTATCAGATATGCATCCTTGTACTGTTATTGCACAACTACCCCTTCCAGCAGATTTGAATGTCGTCTAATTTACTTATTTCTGTTCGAATTCATAAAATTCTTTCGATAATAGGTTTTAGGTAATGTAACTTATTGATTAAATTAATAAAAAATATCGAGTCAACTACCCTATTAACATTTTAATACACACATAACTTTAGAAAAGTCAGAGGTGTATGCCACTTGGGTTTCGAACCTACGACTTTCGTCTTGGCAGTCCGTACCGCAACCAACTAGGCTATCGCTGCTATTTCGACACATGACTTCGATAAAACGACGTTAGTATTATAAATACGTCATTTTATGTCCAATATACGCTGAAATTTAATTAATTCCTTTTTGTAAAAGTATACATGCAATAAAGGTAACGTTAACATAAAACATTCTTCTTTGATTCACAACATTATTATTAAGGTTGAACTCAACAGCACGGATATTATCACGTATCTGTAACGTAACGAGGCGCGAGATTATGTAAATTATGTTTAATATATTTTGCATGAAAGAACCACGTAATATTGAACTTAGATATACACGTAATGTACTGTAATACGGTATATTATATTTATCTAATCAACAATCCGTAAGTTTTTACATTTGCATCACACAACACTTTTATAACATAACTAGCTGTTGCTTGCGATTCCGCCCGCGTGGAGGTCATGTGTAATGTCAGAGTGTAATTTTTCTTGCAATTAAAAGAGCCTATATTAATCAGTGATAATGTAGCATTCAAATGGTGAAAGAATTTTTAAAATCGGTCCAGTACTTTTTGAGCCAATTCGTTACAAACATACTTACCTATAAATCTTTCCTCTTTATAATATTAGTATAGATAATAAAGTTTTATTGCGAATATAAACTGACTGAAACTGACTGCCTCGGTGGCGCAGTTGTAATTGCGCATGCGTTACGACTGCTGTGCTGAGGTCTCAGGTTCTATCTCCGGGTCGTGTAAACTGATATTGGGTTTTTGTATTTAGAAATACTCAGTATCAGCCCGGAGTCTGGAATTGTGCCTGGTATCGCGACAGACTTGCTTCCTATCAAATTATGGGACTGTAATAAATTCGGCGAATAGTAGGTGTACTGGTTACACCTCTGCCTACCCCTTCGGGCATTACAGGCGTGAGTGTATATATGCGAATTAAATCTTATAAGATGCACATTATCTCGTAAAATTATGTAACATTCACTATTTCATCCATAACAGGTAAATCACTTAAATATTTGCACAATTCCCGACCTCGGGATGTCGTGGCATGCTCCTAGTTCAGACCGTAAAACCCGTTTATGCGGAATAATGTAACACTGGTCACTATAATCGATGACTGCGATGAATATGTTGTCCATCGACTTTCACGTTCGTTGAAATTTATTAGAAGCCAGTGTGAAACTAACGATGAATGTGGCACCATTGAAGATAATCATAAACTAATGTTTAGTTATGTTGCACAATCGTTGCGTGGCGAGACACGGAAGGCGGTACACTCGGCCAATGGAGCAGCGAACGCAATGTAACCACCACACGATTCATGCAAACTTTAAATTATACGGGAGTACCTTTTTTCTATTACTTAAATATTCGTGTAACACGAGTTACATAAACTAAGCCTCAAACTAAGTATACAACTAAGTTTTGACAGCCTCCATGGCGCAGTTGGCTGTGAACGAGGCCGTGGGTTCGATTCCCACACCGGGAGAAAAGTTTGTGTGATAGACAGATATTTGGTCCAGGGTCTGAGTGTTGTGAGACCGAAAGTCTCTCGTAGTCCCTGATACCCACAACATAAGACTCTTATTTTAGTGTGGGGTCGGGGCTATGTGTGTGACTGTGGACTTGACTATTTATTTATAAAAAATATCTTGTCAGTTCAATAAGCGATAGATCTGACTTAGACACAACACTGAAAGCCACTAAGTATGTCGTAAATATTGTAATGACCGAAAGTAACTTTCTAAGGATCAAAATGTCGAAGCGGGAGTCCTATCGTAAAATTTTGCATTGCGGCTTGTGTTACTTAGAAATAAAGATTCTTTTGAATACCACAGTCAAAGTTATCTACCTACTAGACTTTACCTGTCTTATAGAGCCCAAGTTACGTAGGACATTTTATTCGTTCTGCATTTTTATTGCGATTCAACTCACCCGCATGGATTATCACGAACACGTAACGAAGCATGGGTAGATTATACCATTAACATTTTTAATATATCGTTCTCATGAATGGTTGCGAGAGAAGAGAAGAGGCAATTGAAAGAAAAGTAATAATATCACCGCATTGAAATTATTTTCGTTGGCTTTTAAACTGAGTATTATTTTAGTGATAATTATTCAATACAAGAGAACAAGCGATCCTGGTTTGCTTTAATTTAAAGGTATCTTAATTTCCAAAAACCAACCAATTTCGTTAAAATCATGGTTAAAATGTTGAAGAGTACAGAACATATTAAAAAGAGCTACATTTTACTTACAAAATGATGTATCTTTATTATACAAACTTATGCTCTTATTTACGTTTTGGGGCAACGCGACATTTTTATCGACAATGAAAGCATGCAATCTTTCCTCTTACGAGTTACGACAGAATTTTACCTGTAGTTTTTTGAGCGGTACCCAGAAAAATAGTTTTTGTATGCCCATTGTTCTCTGTTCATGTACTTAAAAATAGGGCATATAAATCCAACATTTACGTACAGAAATCTTGAACACACATATATCCGTCTAAAATGTCAGCCAAAAAGCACAGTAAATAATTGTGCAGTGTTTTTCACAATATACAATCACGCCTGTACTCCCCGAAGGGGTAGGCAGAGGGGCAACGAGTACACCCACTTTTCGACGAATTTGTTTCCAAAATTGCACAAATTTCGGACTCTGGGCTAATAAATAATTTCCGACTATATTATATGTAACAAATTTGTTTGGACTTGCTTTTTTGTTATATAAAACAAATATCACGACTACCTAAAGACGAATATGCTTGAGAAACGGTCAGCAATCGGTAATAACATATCGTCATATCCACAATAGCTGTCTACGCCTATGTATAAACATGGCTCGCTCTACTGTAAGGCGACCGGAGCTGCTTCTACAGGCGATGCACCTTTTACAAATCTAAGGACGCAATGCTTTATTTTCGCCCTGAATGCTTCTTCGACTAACTGGATCGTGAAAATGGTGTCATAGTATCACTTCTAAGTAATCCATACTAATACTATGTATGCGAAAGTAACTCTGTTTGTTTGTTTGTTACCTCTTCACTACTAAACGGCTGAACGGACTGTAATTAAATTTGGTAAGGGAATAGATAATATCCTGGAGAAGGACATATGCTATCTTTATTCTCAAAAAACAACCTTGAAAGGGGTCAAATAAGAGTTCAAATGAGATCGGCAGATTTGGAACAGCATGAACAAGATATTCTTAATAACCAAAAAATCACTTGTGTTTTTTAGACTTTATTTCTCATTTTTATTGCATCCTACACCGATGCAATCAGATTTAGAAGAAATATAACGATAACACAAAAATATTTCTACCATTTTTTATTGTAAATGATCGTGGGGTTGCTAATATAGCTTTTGTAAATATTGTATCGATTTCCAAATTAAACTAATATCGATAATCGATATTCTTTCATTTTTTGTTAAACGACATTGAATGTTGGCAAAAACTATAGAAGCATAAACATTGCAAGTACATTAGAAATGCATTTGTTCAAACATTTATTAATCAAAAGAAAATACACTAAAATAAAATGACTCGGGTGGTTCATCGAGTTTGTTATTTCAATATTGATCGAATGATAATAGATTGAAGTGTCTAGTTTTTAACAGCTGTCCATTTTCAATCTCTAGCTTGCTACTAATACTTAATCTGTGTATTATGTGATTTGTCGCGAGACTTCGCGAGAGCAATATGTTTTCGATTTGTGGTGCCGGTTATTTTGTGTTTATATTTTACAACGACCCTTGGCTAAAATAACGGATTAATTATTTCTATTGGCGGATAAACTTCATACAATGTATTCCCAACTTGAAAGGTGTGAAATCTTGGATTAGTGGTTCGATAAGGTAAGGTACATCGTTATTTATAATTATAATCATTTAAGGAGATCATATCTGATGACATTCATAGTCATTGACGATGGTAGAAAATAGTAGATTATGTATACCTTTAAGTTGATAAAACTTTGAAACCCTATGACCTGGCTCAAAAATACTTTATCGTAGTTAAATTGTGGCATATCCTTATTGTTAAAAACCATACCCCATTTGTGTTCACCACCTAGCCCAGTTTACATAGGAAACCTGCGGACCTCCTTTGTATGTGAAATCCATAATTCCTCGACTTAGGAATCTGTAAATTCATATTTAGGATTTTGGTAGGAAATAAAGAAATACATGTTTCAACGTTTTTGAAAAATCATACCTAAAAAGGGAAAAGTGAGGTTAAACTTATGAGGTATTAACTTTAGATGCAATCTCAAGATTCAGGCACAACACCTGATAGGTTGGACAATTGCTACAGGTGCCTCAGTGCAGAAGACAACTCCTTGAATTGTATTGGAGCAGAATCCTGAATATAACCTCCACGCAGGCGGAGCCGCGAGCAACAGCTAGTTACTTAATAATTTACAAAATAAAGTTATAGTAATAATTATTATAATTAATTTGAAACGACATAATGAATTCTAACAATCACAGCGTTTATGTCTTACATAAGATATTTGTTCACTTGTACGGTACTTACTCATTACCAAGCCTAATGTCTACTAATTTCATTAACCTAGTTCAGAGTAAACTCTAATTAAATACAACGCTAATTAATCAAAAGTAAATTGAGCATGGTTCTTTAGTTACGTATTTTATTTTCTAACTGTCTATTTTACGTAAGTAGTTAGGGCCATTCATCGTGAAGTTCGTCAAGTTCCAAGATGTTCCAAGAAGTCTGCTGGCCTATAATCACTATATCAAAATATATGTTAAATATAAATAATAAATAACACCCAACAGTCGCTCACATAGCCCCGACCCCACACTAAGATACCGAATCTTGTGTCGTGGGTATCAGGGACTACGAGAGACTTTCTCGCACCACCCAGTCCCTGACACAAATATCTGTCTCTCACACATGGAGGCTGTCAATGGCTTCATTAAGAAACTTTCTGTCTCAAGTGAAGTGTCTCTCTAGAAGTGTTTTCAAATACATACATAAACACTCATGCCTGTTATCTCCGAAGGGGTAGGCAGTAGTGCAACCAATACACCCACTTTACGCCGAATTTATTACGGTCCCAATTTAATTTGATAGGCGGCGTGCCTATCGCCATACCGGGCTCTATTCCGGACTCCGCACTAATACTGAGAATTTCTAAATAGATAAACCCAATATCATTTTACTCAATGCGAGGATCGAACCCGCGACCGCAGTACAGCAGTCATAAAGCATGCGCAATTACAGCTGCGCCACCAAGGCAATCTGTTTGTCAGTGATTTCAAATGTACGAAAATCTTAAAAAATACCCTTCTTTGAAAAATACATGGTAACCTACTTTATCTATTAACGTAGATTCTATATAAAAATCGCGTTATGAACGGTAGGCAGCGGCTCTGCTGTGCTCTGACATTGCAGAAGTCTATGGGCGGCGGTGACTACTTACCATCAGGTGGCCCGTCTGCTCGTCTGCCTATCCAGGCACTAAAAAAAATCCCGACAAAACGGGCCACACAATATTTTCGACTTTCTTGATAACGTGAGACCTCAGATTCAATCAGAATTTGTATGTGCTGTCAGCGTTCAAGTCATCGAGGCCATTTTTTTTTTTTTTTTTTTTTATTCTGGCGCGGCAAAGTGACCACACTGCACCTGATGGTAAGTGCAGTACCGTCCAGATAGAGTATCAAGTAGCAAGAGACAGTCTATCCCTCGCTACTCAACACAATCATGCCGGCCTGCTGTTTAGCTTCTTCACACTACGCCTAACGGACCCAGGATCATAGGAAGGAGGGAACACGGTAGCTGGCAAACTGTTCCACAGCTTGATGGTGCGGCAAAAATACGAGTTTGCGAACCTCTTGGTTCGGGCCGGGGTAGTAGACACCACGAAGCTGTGGCTCCGCAAGCCAGTACGCGTGGTTCTGGTATGGAAGGGAGAGGATGGGATAAGATCAAACAATTCTTCAGAGCATTCGCCATGATACAGACGGTAGAACACGCTAAGCGAGGAAATATCCCTACGCAGCTGTAGCGGCTCCAGGCTGTTACTCACGTCTGCATCATTCACAATGCGGATGGCCCGCCGCTGCAACCCATCCAAGGCATCGAGAAGGTATTTTGCGGAACCGTCCCAGAGGTGCGAGCAGTATTCCATTCCCGGCCGCACTTGCGCTTTATATAAGCGGTAGAGCTGACCGGGCGTGAAAAACCGCCGCACCCTGTTCAGGATTCCTACCCTGCGGGAAGTGGCGGATATTACGCCCTCGATGTGACTCCTTGGATTAAGATCGCAGCGGATATCCATACCTAGGACACTAAGGTCATTCCGCATTGCGAGTGGAACACCCTAAAGAACGGGGATGGGAGAAAACGGGGATTTCTTGCACGAAAACGCGCACACCTGGGTTTTCTTGGCATTAAACTCAACCCGATTCCTGGTACCCCATGATGATATGAGATCCAAGGCCTGGTTGAGCTCAATGACAAGATCCTCGCGTCTCCTTTCAGTATCCGCCCGGCAACCAGGAGGCTTGCTGCAATAACGCCCATGAACCGTGCTGTCATCTGCATAGCAATGAATGTTGCCAAGCGGCAACATATCATTAATATGCAGAATAAACAAGGTGGGCGAAAGTACAGAACCTTGTGGTACTCCGGCATTTACTGACATGAGCTGCGAAGCGTGTCCATCAACGAGGACACGTATTCTACGCTCATGCAGAAAGCCGGAGATCCACTTGCACAGGTTGTCGGGCAGACCGTATGCCGGGAGCTTGGAGAGAAGGCCGCGATGCCAGACCCTATCAAACGCCTTGGCTATGTCGAGACTCACAGCCAGAGCCTCGCCATGCCTGTCAATCGCCTCGCCCCAGTGATGTAATCATCATTTCAGCCGAAGGACGTCCACTGCTGGACATAGGCCTCCCCCAAAGAGTGCCACAATGACCGGTCCTGCGCCACCCGCATCCAGTGGACTCCCGCGACCTTTACCAGGTCATCAGTCCACCTTGTGGGGGGTCTACCCACGCTGCGCCTTCCGGTACGTGGTCGCCATTCAAGAACCTTTCCGCCCCAACGGCCATCGGTTCTACGCGCAATGTGATGTAATACAAACGCTAGAAGATCACCCGTTGATCGGTTATGACGAAACCCGTATTGTCTGTCACTGATCAACGAGTGATCCTCCAGGGGGGGGTGATATGTCCATTGACGGGGGTATAGCCTTAAAGTGCATATATATTTAAATAGAAACTAAATAGTATTTAGGTGTTTACGTAAAAAACGCATATCATACATTAATTTAAAAAACTAATTTATATTTGTTAATAATATGCAAAATGCGATACGCTAAATGAAAAGGAAGTTCCAGCTTATCGAATAAATTAACCTACATTATTTTTTATTAACGCTAGCCATATTTAGGTGCCGTTCCGGGAACATGGTGGAGTGCTAGTGAATAAATAGCGCAGTTTGCTTGATGTAGTTTGGTATGTAAAGTCGTGGACTCCGAGGCCTTACGTCTCAGTCTTAAATAGGATATGGAAACGTAATAGCTAGGGATACATGTGGCAAGTTATGAATGGTAAGCCACAACTAGTTATGTGCGTATGCTGAGGCAACTCATCAGCAAAATGTTGCAAATGCATGTCACTAATAATGTTTTTTTTTTAATCAATTATTTTAACTCAGTCGATGTTTCCCTAATCGATTAATATTGAAAAGAGAAAATCAATTTTTAAGGTAATCGATATTTTTGACTCAATGTCACATCCCTACTATATGGCGTTGGCTACCGCCGTATCAATGATACGGGGCCCCCGGGCTCCAGAGGCCCCGAAAATTTTAACAAAAGAATCTTTACCCTACATTTGGGCACCCCAAGAAATTTTGATACAGGGCCCGTTTAAGGTAAGCTACACCACTGGGTACTAGGTAGATACGATCAATGACAAGCGGAATTCTAATTGTGTAGCAAGTGATGTCAATTAGTTTCATAATACTATGACAAGGCCTCGTTGCTCACTATTTAGAAGGGAAACGGCAGGATCTTGCGACAGGCGACATCGCCATTATAGCCTTGGGTAAAATCATTCAAGAATTAACGACCAGGCTTGTTGTCTGTGTAATGAAATCTGGTGGTATTGTTGGTAATAGTGTTTAATTTTTACTGTCACAATTCTCAATAACTTCTGCTATCAAAATTGTGGGCACCAAAAATACACAGACTTCAATAAAAAGCGTATTAACCCATTCAATGCCACCAAAATTATTATTTTTTTCAGTAAGATCCACTTGTTTTTTTTTTGTTATTGCGTTTAAAAATATATAAATATTTATATAAATAGTCAAATTTAAAAAAAAAAGTCAAAATACAGAAAAAAAGCGTAAACTCATATGTTGCGTTGGTGGCACACAGGTATAATTTTTTTTGGGCAGACCCGGTAACGCTAGCCTTGCGTTGGTACAATGGATGATGTTATCCAATCACGCATGTGACTAACTAGCAAAATAATAGTGACTAATGTGCGGCCGATGAGAGAATGCGTTTCAGACACCTGTTATAATGAGCTTATCTCAAGAACGGCAAATCCTGTATCGATGGGATAGCCACTAAACTATGCCTAAGAAAATACTAAATCTTTCCGTGAAAGGCCCATGGAAATCAGATAATTCGTTTCTGAGATAGACCCATTATAACAGGTGTCTGAAACGCATTCTCTCATCGGACGCAGTATAATCTGCAATTAAAATGTTCATGAAAAACAAACGCTTACTTAAATAAAAGTTCTACTTAGAAAAAAATATTTATTAATTAATAATTGTGATACAATTTAAAACAATTCACAATGCAAAGTCCAGGCTGCTCATCACAATCGGGACAGTAATAAGGGGTGTCTTTACGTTTTTTTTCGGTTTCCCAACATACTTTGCATCTTCGACGCATTGACTTTCCCTTCCGAGGACAAGGTTGTATTACATGGACTTGAGAAAAAGTGCGAACATTGGTAATATTGAAATCTGGAACTAAACTCTCGATCACTGACAATCGGAAATCATATAAAGACTTCTTATTACCTGATAGTAGGTTGTATATGTTGAAAGAATTATACAGCATTTGTTGTAGAATATGAATCCCCAACTTTTTATACCATCTCACAGTCTTATGCTCACAGCTGTAATATGATAACATTTGATCCTGGTGATCAACTCCGCCCATATTTTTGTTATAGTTTATCACCATATTTGGTTTTACTATTTCTGTGTTGCGACGTGTCGTAGTTGGCGTCATGTGTGAATCGTATTCAGATGAAATTAAAAGAACATCACGATTGTCTCGCCATTTCATTACGCAGATACCTTTTTTATTATATTGAGCAATATACTCACCCTTTTTTAGCTTTTTGTTAACTACTTCTTTAGGGTTTTTTTTTCGATTTTGTCTTAAAGTGCCTGTACAATAAGTTTTTTGTGACAAAAGATTTTCTGTTAACTCAACAGAGTTATAAAAATTATCCATATACACCGAATAACCTTTGTTCAAATATTCTTGTATTAAATTCATAACGACTTTTGAAGAATGGTTAGTGCCACCGACAATAGTATCACCTGCACCAGCATATACGATTGTTTTTAGAATAATGCCGTGAACATCCGTGAGGAGATATAGTTTTATACCATATTTATTGTGTTTATTTTTAATATATTGCCGAAATATGAGACGTCCTCTCCATAACACTAGTGATTCGTCAATGCATAAATTATTAGATGGAAAATAAATTTCCTTCATTCGATTATTAAAATATGTAACGAGGAGCGAAATTTTTGCCAACCTAGTGTCATCAACATTATTGTTTTCGAAGTGAAGGACTCTTAAAATAAGCAAGAATCTATTTCGGCTCATATGTTGGCGGAAAAATGTAAGATTGAACAATCGATTTTTTTTCCAATAATCTTGAACTCTGTTCAATTTTATGGTGCCCATATGGAATAAGAGTCCTAAAAAAACTTTAAATTCAGGTAGAGTTATATCTTTCCAATATTGTATCCTACTTCCAGGAAAATTTTGCGCTAATATGCGAGACGCATTCTCAGTGCTTTTTTCTACAATTATTTGAAGAATTTCATCTGTTACTACAAGATTAAAATAATCAATGGGTTCCGAACCCTCAGGTTGAATTTTTAATCCCACAGGATTTCCTTCAAAATTCATTCTTCTAGTATGTCTATGGTCATTTGACCATTCTTGATCTTCCTCAGTATTTCTAGGAACTGATTCGCCTTCACTTACAATTGATGTGTCGCTATCATTGTCAGAAAGATTCATATTCTCAATAAAATCATCATCAAAAATATCGTCATCATAATTCTCGTCAGGGTCTTCAAGAATTTGTAATAGTTGTTCATCTGATATGGGTATGTTTTCATTTTCAGATCTGTTTGAGGGATTTTCATGTTCTGAAGTGGTTCCAATGATGTCTGTTAATTGTTCTTCAATACTTGTTGTCTTTGTATTGGAAGTAGAAGCTGAACAAGATTTACCACCACGTGTCCTTACACGTTTGCATGGTCTCTTTTGGGTAATTGGTGGCTTTTCATTCTCTGAACTGGTCTCGGTACTCTCAATACTTGTTGTCTTTGTATTGGAAGTAGAAGCTGAACAAGATTTACCACCACGTGTCCTTACACGTTTGCATGGTCTCTTTTCGGTAATTGGTGGCTTTTCATTCTCTGAACTGGTCTCGGTATCCGCTATCAATGTTTTTTTAATATTCTCTTTCGAAATACAGGGTGAAGCAAACTTGCCCCCACATACTCTTACATGTCTGCGTGGTTTCTCTTCGTTGCCTTCTAACTCTGATAAAACTTGTTTACTAAATAAGTTTCTATGGGTTGGATAACTAGACTGTCTAGAACTATCAGAATCTCTTGTTGATAGCTTGAAAGAACAGGGCTTTATTTCACTTTCTCCTATTTTAACCGTCACAGATTTTCCAGCATTTTCTCCTATATCAATTCCAGAATTTAATGGTGCTGATAACGTACCAGTTACATTAAGATATCCCTGTGAATTATTTGATTTAGGGTTATCATTTTCTACAATATCCATGACCATTAATTTAGGATTCATTATTTGATTATGAGTAATCCAACTTCGTAATGGGCCAGATGTTGATGTAAATTGCATTGCAGATTGCGCAAATTCTTTAAGAGTAGATTCTGAGGTACATCTTTTTGTACGGCGAATAGGAATAGTTAATTCCAGTTTTTCTAAATGGGGCGAAGTGACATCCCTAGAAGAAGTGAAGACAATTGTAATTTTTTTAACTGTAATCAGAATAACTGAGTATAAATAATTTAGTATGTTAAATACTTACCTTTTTGAACCTAGAATATTCTGAATTATAGATCCTGCATGGTCTAATGCATTGCAAGATTCTGTGTGAGCCTTACATTCAAAATGTGTTGATAATAATACCTTTGCTCGTCTTCTGGTCAAATTTTGGTCAGTGGATCTGAAAATATCAAAACAACATTAAAAACAATCAAAACAAACTTGCTAGTAACTGTTTTAAAACTACGTACATTGATGGCAAAAGCATGTCCTCTTGTGATGAATAGAGAGATTCAGTATTAGATGCCGGTTTGGCATGTGTTGAAATAGATCTGGCACGTTTCCTGTAAAAGACATTTACTAAAGAAAATGAAACAAACATTTAGTTGCTTACTTGGAATAGGTAGACGTAGGTACTTACTTATGAGAATGATAAAATGTTTGAGCCTGTGATGTGGAGGGATTATATGCATCAGTCTTAAATTCAGATGTACTTTGAAATTGTGCCGACAAAGACCTTGCTCGTTTCGTCCCCAATCTTTGACTAGAACCACAAGCAGTAGTGTTTAAAACCTGTCTGAAATAACCATACATATATGTACAATTAACTATCAAACCAATTTTAAAATAATATATTTTACCTAACTATAAGTTAAACTTTACAGTTTTGACTTACTTACCTATTTGAAGTGTTCAGGGAGCTGTTATCTGTTTCTATATTAAGTGCTAAATTCACCAGCTGGGCACTGCGCTTTTTTTTGCCATCAGCCATTTTTCTCGTTATAAAACTAAAAAAATAAAAAAAACGTATTTCATGACTTGCAGTATACGTAATATCTAACACGTATTATTTATTTTACTTTTGTAGTAGTCAAAATTACGATAAAACCTAAGCTACAGAAGTTTGTTACTAAAGTTATTAAAGAAAATAAGAAAAGAAGGAAAATAAATTTATTTGACCCAGGTGTAGTGTATTACTTATAACACTACTACTTACTCATAAGTAGACACAAATAATAATCAGATGAACATTAACGAACGGAGATTTATGCATAATACCATCCCTCCAATTATTGTTCGTCTGTGCCATTCAACACACCATTTGCGTTGAATTTTTAATATTATCGTTCTTACCGGAATCTGATTACAAATGAATAATCTACAGAAATAATAAATGGTAATAAGCACTTACCTTGCGATTTTATATAATTAATCACTGTGTTATGGCGAAAAAACATACAATTCACAACGACATTCACAGCACGTTCAGCACTTGAAAAAAGACCATCGGGAAATGTCACTTTCTGTTTTGAAACTAACAAACCATCAAATTTGACAGGTCGCAGTGACGTTTGTCTATGGTTAAACGATAAAAGTATTCGTATATTTATGAACGCATTCTCAAAAAATATTAATTCAGTATAGGGTAGTCACAACGCGTATGGTGCGTTGGTGGTACACACCAAGAAGTGCTCGAAACGCAAGGGGTGCGTTTCCGGAGATGAATGGGTTAAGTGTCCGTATAATATTTAAGGGTTGCCCTCGATTTTTCTGAGATCCCATCATCAACCTGACTTGGTGCCAATGGGACCGCCTGGGAAGTATACCCTATGAAACAAAAAAAGAATTTCTCGAATCGGTCTAAACGTCTTCGAGTAATCGGGGAACATACATAAAAAAAGATTCCGACAATTTGAGAACCTTCTCCTTTTTTTGAAGTCGGTTAAAAATGGGTGGAAAGTAATAAATAAACACACAAGTTATGTCCTCATATAGTTTTATTTTTATAGAAAAATCATATACGTTCATTCATCCTTCGCCACCTATGTATAAATACATTAACTATACGTACTTATCTCGCATACAGGAAATATTTAAAATAATAGCATTGGCTAATTATGACCTTTAGCTAGCATTACATAACTACGTAAAATTCAAGTATTAGAAGCACTTCATAATATATAATACACGTTAAGTGATATTGGATACAGATTATCATTTCTCATTCTAGTTGCTTGTTATTCAAACAAGTCAATATAAAGCAAACTCAGAGTAGATACAAGTAGTGTTGGTTTCAAGTTACCACTTTTTACACTTCATGAGTTGATACATTTGTAATTCTATTTTTGCTATAATTTCATTGGCAGAATCACATAAAAGCAAGATAACTATCATAAGTACAAAAAACCTTAACACGTATATAGCTGGCACAATGAAGTTCTAGATGAATTACACAATATTACAATTAACATTACACTAGAACGGTACACATCATACATGAAAATATGTATGCCGCATATCCAAACAATATACACAATAAATAAGATCATGGAATGTTATTAAGAATTTCGTTTACTCTCATTATGTTCATTGATGGCCTCCGCCGGGGTAACCTATCGTAATAGAAAGGACGAATAAAAAAACAATACCGACATTTTCATTATCATAAATTATAGCAAAAATATTTGTCACTATATAGGCCACAAGAACATTATAATATAAGTTTAGCGAGAGTGGAGGCGCCGAGCGCGACGCGTACGGACATCCGACATCGGACATCCGACATCCGACATCCGACATCCGACATCCGACATATTCAAGTATTACATATAACCAAACAACAGACACGATCTGTCACTATACATAGTAAACGAATCACAGTCGAGTCAAAAAGTCAAGCCTCGCAATTCATGATGACTATTGCACATAACATCAAACATTGATTTATTAAAGAAAAAAGAGCAAGTAACACTGATACCGTTTCAAAAAATACTTCTGAAATGGCGCGCTTTATAAAATCTATCGCCATTATGATTGTTTTAGAAAATTCAAAATAGAGCTACAGTGCGCTTCATTACACATTTAAATTAGGATTTATTAAAGAAAAAAAAGCAAGTAACACTGATACTGTTTAAAAAAATACTGTTTTATTAATTTTTCATTTCTGTTTTCATTATAAATTAGAAGATATCTACGTCTACTCGTAGGGTAGGTGTAGGATTGCCACCCAATACTGTTATACGGAGTATATTTATATGTACTTATTTCACTTCAATATAGTACATTCATATGAAGAAAAACATAAAGCACGAAAAATATATTTCCTTGATACTTCAAAATAATACAAAACATCCTCAAATAATTCAGTCAATCATAAGGACAGTACAAAAATTGACATTGCAAAATGTCAATATATGCGGACAATAAAATAGAGAAAATGAAGCATGCATTACGCATCCCAAAAGAAGAGGTATCTCCACTATTAGTGTACAGAGATTCTTTCTTCCTCAAGAGGAAGGTGGTGGGTTAAATGAAATGACGTTATGTAATACTTGTGCTCACTCCCTTAGCAGTTAGCAGTTAGCACTAATGACAGTGTGACGGGTTGTGGATTGTTTCTCGCCAGGCGACCGCGACGTCAGCCTGCAAGCGCAAGCGAACTCATTAATTGCTGCCATAGCTGAAATGAAAATTAAATTGTAATTAAACTGGCGTCTATATTATTCCATCTATTGTCCTATAAGTCTTATTTAGTTACTGTTTTGTAAGTTAAATATTGAAAACGAATAAATATTAATATGTAGTTATTTCTGCTTTCTCATATTACGTCACTATCGACTATCTATATGTGTATGTGTGTGTGTGTGTATGTGCGTGTATGTGTGTATGTGTGTGTGTGTGCGTGTATGTGTGTGTATATGGGTATGTGTGTATATGTGTATATATGTGTATGTGTCAGTGTGTGTGTGTGTGTGTATGTTTGAAAGTGTGTATGTGTGTACCTGGTGGAGGCTAGTGCGCCGCGTCTGCATAGAGCGTGGTGGCGATGTATGTGGTGGGCACGAAGCCCTCCTCGCGCGTGTGGTGTCGCCGCACCCGAGTCCAGCCGTCGCCCGCGTCTGTCTCCAGCACCAGTAGTCGCTCGCCGCACTCCATGCGCATCGTCGACCCGCTGCCGATGCCTGCCGATGTCGTCACACAAACACACTAACATTACTCACCAATCTCCATCCACATACTGAACCAATGCTACGTAATACCCACGTAATAAACGCACACCCTAAAAGTAGTTTGTTAAACTGGACTACAGAATAAATTTCAGTCATTTATAAAATAAATTGAATTCAATTAAATAACACCCAACAGTCACACACATAGTTCTGACACAGTTCACACTAGGTCAAACCTGTATCGTTGATATCAACAACTACGAGGGACTACGGTCCCACAACACTCTGACCCGAAACAAAAATCGAACCCACGGAATCTCGTTTCACAGCCGGCAACTCGCCACCTGCGCCACGGAGGCTGATATAAGGACTATTTAGTTACCGACATAATCAATATAAGATTTCATTATACCAATTGTATAAATATGTTTGGCGTTAAAGTTAAAAAAAAAAAATACACGTCGAATTGAGAACCTCCTACTTTTTTTTGAAGTCGGTTAAAAAAAAGATTTAAATGCAATATTTACAGTCAACGAGTAAATAAAACAAATGTTCACCTTCGAAAGCGTACAGCGCCTTGCAGTATCCCACCGGTTGCAGATCGGGCTCTGTGTAGTAGTAGTCGAAGTCTGACTCGCGGTCGTCGTTGTCATCATGTTCGTGGTCATGTTCGTGTTCGTGTTCGGGCGCGTCCGTGGTGTCGTGGTGTTGCGCGGCGAGCTCCCCGCCGAGCCCCGACTCGGGCGAGCCCCCCGCCGCGCGCCCCGCCGTCCGCACCCCCTCCGCCACAACAGTCGCCCCGCCCCCGACCCCGCCGCCCCCGCCGCCGCCCGTGCCCGTGCTCACTGACGACTCCGACGCCGAGCGAGACAACGACTCACTGTTCGAACCGATACTGGGGACGGATAGAACAAAACGGTCATACTTATTTGAATGGAACTAAAATATAATACCAAAGTATAGGCTATAGTACGATATCGATTCCTAGAGCTTTCGCTCGCAGCTTCGCCTGCGTGATTACGTTTATCGATATCGTGGGAGATTTAAATCCCATCGCAGAAAAGAACTTTAAATTTTTCTCCAATTTTCCAAATTTTAGACAACTTTACCAACTTCTTTTATTGCAAACACTAAAAAGTGATATGCTCTTATCATTAAAAACCTAAAAAAATAGTATTTTTTTTAAATAGATTAATAAATCAACCACAAATAGAACCGATCACCTTTAAAAAATTTAGGAACAATATTAAGCATTTCAATATTTGATAGGCAAAATTTGCACTAAACTTATAAATTAGGTCTTTTGTAAGTGTACCATAAATATTCCTTAATGACACTCGCAGGAAAGGGACAGAGAATCCATTCATAATCAGACTAAAAACTTTAAACGCTTATGTGTATTGTTCTATTTGAAAATACATTTTTTCGTCTTTATTAGTTATATTAGAAACTTGTCTACTTTATACGTATGTATACAATTACCTCACAAATGATATGGTTAATGTTATATGAGCCAACTTTTTGCAAAAAATCCAACATATACAAATACTTTTTTTTCTTGAGTAACAGTAAATAGAGTAAATTATTATATATTTTTTTAACAAAAAAAAATGCTTAGTATCCATCGTTACCTGGTAGCCTGCGTGGGCGGCGCGCCATTGGTCCTGGCGTTGGGATGCAACGCGTGTGCGTGCGCGTGCGCGTGCGTCGGCGCGCTCACCTGGCTGTTCGCCTCCGCCAACAACTCCTCGAACTTGTTCAACTGCGCGCGCAGCTTCTTCAGCTTGTCGCAACACTCGTTCAGTTGGCCTGGTAACACACATTTGAAAAATTACAGTTAGAATATTACCATTTTTGACAAAGACAACACGACATACTGTTTACAATGGTAACAGGTAAAGGGTCCACTCTACCTAATCCTGCACTGTGGTGGGAGCAGCCAGCTTACCACCACCTTTTAGAGCAGTATTGTTGTAATATTATAATGCGATTTTATACCATTAAATCGCATTGTAATATTATTACAATACTGTTTTAATAAGGTGGTTGGTAAGTTGGCAGGGCTGGCTTTCAGTTGTCACTTTAATTATGATATTTATATTTCTCATTGTCAAAAATACCCATTTTGAACATACACACACAATGAACATATTAGTAGGAACTTACCAATACAATGCACTGGTCTATGACAAATAAGGAATAGGGTAGTTGACAGGAAGTGAAAACCTGATAGAATATTGTTTTTTATAATAGATTTTTAAAACCAATTTGTTAATTTATATGTGATTATTTAATATTTACAATTAACAAATATGTAAAATAGCATTTTGACAAGTGACATGAAACACCCATGCATGACGTCACCGTTCGAAACATCTAAAACGCTGAGCCAAACGTCTATTAGTTTTGCGGATGGTCACGTCACACGAGAGGCCATGACAGTTGGTAGCGTTTTTGTGGCAGAAATAAAAATTGTTTATATAAATTCAAATTAAATCTTGAAAACTTATGTTTTATGTTTATTAATGGTAATATTTTTATAATATAGACCATGAAGAATAAAATAAAACGGTTTATAAAAAACATTCAACTAGCCTATTTCCAACATACACATCATTAATGTTTTCAAATATCATTATGCGAGCAATATTTAAGTACTACGAAAAATATTCTTGTAAAGTTAAACTTAACCAAGAGGATATGTTGGTCTTTTACTTATAAAGTGACGATGATATCAACTTGAATTATATTCATTAATTTTATTATAATGTTAGATTATAATAAAATTACTGAACATAATATGGAATTCTAATAACATATTTACTTATTCAAGCAAAGAAAGCAAAACGGAATGAGTGTTACCTTCAACTGTCATCGGGTCTCCTAATGCGGGACTTGTTTCGTAAACGCCTTTCATTTTCATAAGACCTTCCATGGCTGCTTGTTCCTGACCCACCTGAAATATAAAATTAAATCTAGTTTTTATTTGTATTATAATTTAATCCCATTCAACTGTAGTAGCGATATCCTAGTTGGTAGTGGTACGGTCTGTCGAGACGATATTCCTATGTTCGAAACCAGCCCAAATGGCATACAACTCTGACTTTTCTGAAGTTACGTGTATATTCATTGTTAATTATCGCTTGCTTTAACAGTGAAGGAAAACATCGTGAATAAATCTGCATACCTAAGAATTCTAATACGAATTTCAAAGGTATGTGAAGTCTACCAACCCGCATTAGAGCAGCGTGGTGGACTAAGGCCTAACCCCTCTCGTTATTAGAACAGGCCCGTGCCCAGCAGTCATTGTTTGATTTATGGCTTATATCATTATTATAAATGAATGTCACAGAATTGATTAATTATGACCAACATGTTTATCTTTGCACTTTTAATTACTTAATCTATTAGACTATATTGATAGACACATTCGATTTCAATACGAAAGATGCTTAACTGGAAAAATTAAATCAAACCTAAGGGAAAATCGAAACCACCCACCTGTTTACTTAATTCGAGAACTTTCGCTTGCAGTTTCTTCTTCTTTTGGTTCGGCGGCAAGTCTGAATAATCCTCCTTTCCATCCATCGACATGTTATTCTGAAATAACAACACTCTGAATTACTTATAACTATTTTATAATAATCCATAGAGTGCAAATCTCACACCACTCTTCCTACAACACACTTCAACGTTATTCTCAAATAATACATATTATATTGTTTTTTTTAATCAGTAATGTTGCCAAGTGACTAACAAAATATCATACTGTATGCGTATTTTAAATACATTTAAGGCCTTTCGCGCCAATCTTGGTCAGCAGTTTAAGCATTATGACGTTTTGAAATAAAATATCTTTATTTCAAGCATAAATACCCACATCAGTACAAAATTGAATGAATTCAATTAAGCTTTTAATAAATGATAAATGCATCATAAATTCCTTGCAATTATAATGACTTGATAACCCAGAATGACGCGCAAGGGCTTCATATTTGTATTTCAACTCATATACTAAGGGGCTATTTTATTGCAAAAGGTATTGTGAAACAGATTTGATATAAAACTTTAAAGTACGCCGTGCTGTGCGCTAGAACATAAAAAGCCGTGCAAGCGTAATCATGTTAGAATAGCACAAAGCCACACAGACAAGACTTTCGACTTTGTTTCTGTATATTTTTATTGTTCACTAATAAAATGGTAATTCACTGGTCACTTATGTGAAGTCATTTTCACAAAATAATGTAATTTAATAGAAATATATAGTTTCAACTAGAGGCATCCTCATAATAAAATTTCCACGCTAATATTAATGTCTTAATCTTAGTTAAGATTTAAACCCTCAGTAAATATACAAGAGAGATTAACCCTCAACGTTATTTGAAGACCTTGTTATCATAAAACAGGCTTTAGTTTAAGTTGTTATGTGTTTTCGTTCACGTTAGAAAGGAAAAACGTGTATGAAAAATACAATACTTAAGTAATTAAGGGGACTGAACGCATTTTCATTTTGGGCTTGGACGCATCCATTTACATCCATTTAGGGATGGAGATAAATAAACAAAACTCGATTTGTAGTACGAATTTAAAAATAATTTTTAATGCAACCAAACTTTCTTAATGCCAACCTTTCTTAATACGAAGGTTCAGGAAAAAATTCTATCCAAATTTTTTTAAGCTTCCAGAGCCCAAATCATCGATACTGCATTATTTTTAGTAAATAAAAAAAAATACAATATAACTTTGTTGCTTATTGTAGGTAATATTTTAGTTTCAAGTAAGGTGTCACACACATCCAGTGTGGTTGTCGGCACGGTACGCGCATGTTCCCGGCTCATTAAATCTATAACTTTGTCACACATATTTCTCGTTTAATTGTCACACATTGTAAATGATAAAACCAATAAAAATATATCAGAAACACGCGTCACGTCAAGCAGAACTGACCTTAATAGAGTTGCACGCCTCGACAATCTTCTGCGTGTTTTAGACGACGCGGGCGAGGCGCGGGAGGCAAACAAACAATATTAAAACAAGTGTAGAGACGCACTCCGTAAAGTCCCGGTTAAAGCGATAAATCACGCAACATAAGAGTAAGACAGCGGTAAGTGTCGAAAATAGGGAGAACTTACAAACGTACTTAATTGAATTTTATATTGGCTTTTCAATGAATAAACGGTTACAATTTATAATTTTGCAATTTAGGATATACCTAACAGGGATTAAAATTATGTGAAGTATAAACAATTTGTTCAATTAAAGACGACAATTTTTTTTTATTAATTGGCTAATATGAAATTTAACACAAATAATAATTAATACTAGCCCTGTATTAAACATTGTCCCACTGCTGGGCACGGGCCTCCTCTACTAATAAGTGGGTGAGCACAAAACTAATGATTATAAAACACATGAGATTTGATACACAATTATGTACCATATTTAAATATAACTTGAAAAATTATCGTATGTCATTTATAACATGCCATTGTCACAAAATCTTATTAAAACATCGGTCAAGGCGACTTTCATCTGATAAATGAATTGGTCACGATTTATTATGGAACGTGACTAATAGGTAGGCCATTAACAAACTTTATTACAACAACTGTTTTGTTACGCGAATGATTATAACGTTTGTAAGTACAGCAACAGGTGTTATGGATTTAAAACACAAATAGCAATGAAATGAAACAAATGTATTGTACAACAGCCGTGTCATTGTGTGAGTGTACAATGAGTCATGCGTACTATAACCCGTACTCGGGTCGACTTACTTTTTTCGTTCGGTAACGCACCGTCCGCCGGCCGTCAATAAATCATATTGTTGTTATGTGAACCCATGTTAGGTAGGGATCGAACGGGGTTTGAAAGATAAAAACAAATTAGTACCTCCAACTTACACGTAATAAATAAACATATAAAAAATTATAACTGGCTTTTAATCATATTCATATATATTACTTTTAAATAGTGCATTACAAACAAAGGGATATTTGGAATTCAAACATTTAAATATTTATAATATGTTTTTTTACGAACATAGATGTAATTCATTCGAAATAGACACCGCAAATGTATTTACTTCGTATGCTTGCGACGATTTATGACGTTGTGCAAATTACGTGCGAGGATAATGTGATACAGCCTGCATTCAACAAGACTACACATTAACATAAAATATTTATTCGTGTCGTAAAATAAACACACTCCATCGCTCTTTTGACGTTACAACAGATACTTTAAAAATGTAAAACATTACATTCCATACAAATTAATTACTTGAGTTGTCTATTTCTATCTACGTCTATATCAATGACTATAAGCCAGTGAACTGTTTAAGTAATAAAAATGTGTTTGACTATGATGTTTGTACACATACACTATAAAAATAATATGGCATATTCCCATCCCATGCAACAATGTCTTCTTGTACAAATATATTATGCAGCATATCGATCAAGCTCTAAAAAGCCCAATATCACATACTAAGCGTATAGGCGTATACATGTTACAGATACTTAAAAATACATAATATAATAATAAAAAATGGAATTTACTACCATATCCCACAATATTATTAAAATACCATCACAAATACATCATATTGTTATATTTTTTGAATATTAGCTAGATTCATCATGACTAGCAATAATCATTCATAAAATTCCACCCATAGGCAGACAGCCTCCGTGACGCAGTTGGCGAGTAGCCGGCTGTGAAACGAGAGGCCGTGGGTTCGATTCCCACACCGGGACAAATGTTTGTGTGAGAGACAGATATTTGTGTCCGGGGTCTGGGTGTTGTGAGACCGAAAGTCTCTCGTAGTCCCTGATACCCACAACACAAGACTCGTATCTTAGTGTGGGGTCGGGGCTATGTGTGTGACTGATGGGTGTTATTTATTATTATTTATTATTTATTTATAGGTATAGATAAAAATTGGTTAAAATGAACTAAAGTTCCAGATAAAAAAGAAACCAACAAAGTGAAATCAATATGGGCTGTTCACTTTTTACACAATCAATTATATTTTTATAAATACATACAGTCTTTATGACATAGCCATTTTATATCGGCTGTACTAGGCTTACGACTTCGAAATCGAAATTATCACAACTACGTTTTGTCAACTAAAAGTCTGTGTTGATTCGTTTGCTGTAAATCTCGAGTTTTATTTCTGCTGTACTAGCCTCACATATCTCCAAAACAGTCAATATCTATGCATGCATAGATACTTCAAATAATTATTGCATGTTCTGCTATATATCTGTGTGCATAGTAATAATAAAACATGTAACAGTTACACATATACTCCTGACCCCACACTAGGTCAACCCTGTACCATGCTTATTAAGAACTTTGAGGGACTATGGTCCCACAATACCCAGTCCTGAAAAAAACCTGTGGAGCACATGTGGAAACATCTGGCTCGATGCGGAGGTTAAATCCGCGGCCTTTCGTTTCACAGCTGGCTACTGCCCACTTCGCCACGGAGGCTGGCAATATAGTTCAACTCATTGTTGCACATTCTACTATATGTGTTTTTTTATCCTGGCACGGCAAAGAGACCACAGTGCACCTGACGGTAAGCGTAGTGCCGCGGCCGTCCAGTTAGAGTATCGAGTAGTGAGATACAACGTTACCTCGCTACTTGACACAATCATGCCGGCCTGCAGAATAGTATCACTGTCCGGATGTATGATGGTGATGAATGATATAATTATGTTTGTATCACCTTATTGGAGGTGAATATGGAGAGCAGACCGCCGCGCTTCTTGAGCTTGTTGCCGGAGACGGTGCCCCGCGCGGCGGTCAGGTGGTTGTGCGGGTGCGGGTGGTGGAGGTGGGGGGGCGCGTCGGGAGCGTCGCCGCCGGACGCCGTCTCGAACTGGAAGTCCTCCGGCGGCACGAAACCAGACTTGTACCTGTCTATCACTAGCTTTGTGTCCTGCGAACAATACATGGAGATCACGTGACCTCTTTGGTCGTTTGTAGACAACTCACAATCTTAGTCTTGCATGTTCTGAATGATCATCCTAGACAAGGTGTGAATAGTCAATGATAATCATCAAAATCGTCTTCACAATAGGGCCTATTATATACATATACACTCACGCCTGTAATCCCTGAACGGTTACGGAGAGACGTGAGTAATAATGTGATAGGGACGAGCCTGTCGCAATACCGAGCACAATTCCAGACTCCAGGCTGATACTGAGCATTTATAAATAGAAAAACCCAATATCACTTTACCCGACCCGGGGATCGAACCCGAGACCACAGCACAGCAGTCGTAACGCATGCGCAATTACAACTACGCCAATGATGCTAACAGACCATTGGTCAATTTTAGACTATTCAGACCGTTCTATACACGTGATTTGTCAAATTTTTCATAGACTAATATAAATTGAAATTTCTCATGCTAATTAAGTTACTTTAGCGTTTACGATAGCTGTCATTGAGCTACAGGAAATATTGTATCTTCTATTGAATAAAACGTAAAAATGTTCTTTTAATATTGGTGGTCAATTAGGACGACATCGATAAAAATAAAATCTTATTTAAATGTCACAGACTTTCTTTAGCTACATAACGGTTTTTTAAATACGTACGTACACACATGAATGTAACACTTGTTTTTTAGATCTAGATATTAATCTGTTCCCACATGGTATCTAGTTTTTATAACGCGTTATATGTTTACCACATCTGTTAGACCAAACCACACATGTTGATGTTTCTAGTTTCTGCTAAATGAATATTTTTATAAAGTTCCGTTTTCATCTTTATATATATAATTCTACTGTACGTGTGTATGTCACTGAACTCCTCCTACACGGCTGGACCGATTTGAATGTATTTTTTTGTATGCGTTTGGGTGGCGCCCTGGATGGTTTAGATTCACAAATCAGACCGGCAGATGGCGCTGCAGTCGGTGTGGCGTTGCTTTTACGGGCAGGACGACGTCTGCCAGGCCCGCTATTATGATATAAATATTTAGTCTCACCTCTTTTTCGTTAATACTATTCGCCGCTTGTTCCATCCCGTCAAGGCACTGCATGATTATGGGAAACACTTTCCTTTCGACGTCCACAGAACTCAACATAAAATTTTTGATATTCTTTATTCTCTTCTCATCTAAATCCTGTAAAAAAATAGTTTTTATAAAGGGCTTCAATTTAAATCGATTTATTTATTAATTTGGGCTCATTATACACATAACACAATACTTTATAAACGAAACGTCGTTTAAATAACAATATACATCTACACTCACGCCTGTAATCCCGAAGGGATAGGCAGAGGTGTAACCAGTACTGGGTGTACATTTCGCTGAATTTATTACGGTCCTATAATGTGATCACTCCTAGTCCGGGCTCATACTGAGTATTTCTAGATAGAAAACCCCAATATTACTTGAATCGAACCTGAGACCTCAGCACAGCAGTCGTAACGCATGCGCTATTGCAACTGTGCCACCGAGGCAGCAAATAACAATCTTGGAACAATGTCCAAAGGTACAATTACTTTGTCGTATTTCTCCTATAAAATACAATGTTGGCCACATATAGTTCGTACCAAATCTTTCTTACGCCATGTCTAACAAAAAAATGTGCATCAATTTTCTATAATGTTTTCTGTTTGACCCGGTTGGCCGACAGCCAAAGTGCGCTACATTAAGAACCGGACAAAATGTAAGCAAAGCTTCCTCGAATTGTTCCATGGTTTACCTGACTCACCACTATTCAATGTTAATATACTTTTTGATTTTGAAAAAATCTTGAACAGGAAATCCGTTAATTAAAACACACCAAATAAAATTAGGATTGATATTAATCAAATGCTTGGCCACTTTCGAAAATATCAAAGAAACCCATTCATTTGGGTAACGGGTTTTTTGAAAATAACGACACACATATTGCTTGATGGCAACCATGCGAAGATTAACTTGTATTAAAGACCAGGCAACATACAATTTTAATTTACAAAGCAATAAAATGATAATTAAGCAATCATAAATCTGTTCGTACTATTTCGATTTCTAAACAACATTAATTTTTGTTGGGATTAATTTGTTTCGTTTTGATACTCCTGATCCACTGCCTTCGTCTATTAAATGAATATTATCATATTAAATATAGGTGTATATTAATTACACACGAAGAAGGTCTATACAAAACGGGTTCTAGCGGTGAGACACATAAATATCTATACCAACGCTTGACTAATTTAAATTCTTACAGAAATACAAATCGAGCGAGTATTATACCAACGTACAGATTTCTTACAATGAGTAAGGGCTTATCACTTTTTCCTAAAGAATTATGATACTAATAGATCATATTTTAGCGGCAATTAATGATCATTATACATCTACTTAGACATCAACCATTTAGTATCCCATATCAATCAGGTCATAGATATTGTAATACTACACCTGCACAAATAAACATTTTAATCAGTGCTTAATAGGTCCATCATCTAATAGGATGAGTGTTGTCAAAAAAAGGATACTTTGCTTCAGCCATGGGTCGTATCAGTACTAAAACCGTCAAGAAAACGGCTAATATTATTATTTCGAAATATTACACGAGATGTGACTCTTGATTTCGCCACAAACAAGAAGATATGTGAGGAGATTGCTATAATTGTTTTTTTTACCGAAATAGGCTTGCGTTTGACCACTATTTCGCCTGATGGTAAGTGATGATGTGGTCTACGGTGAAGCACGCTTGCCTACAAGATACTTATTCACTCTTGAAAATTCCTACGAAACCCCTCCGCAATAAAATTGTTGGGTTTGCCACCCATTTGATGAGGCGTCTCAGACACTCCCAGATACGAGGGATCTCTATCAAACTCCAAGAGGAGCATGAGAGCCATGATAACTATGTGCTTGAAGTCACTGCCCTTGAGCATGACATCATTGAGGTGGACTCAGACACAAAGGAGATGTTGAAATGCTTTACTTCAATAACATCAATGGTCTGCAGCTCACTCAGCCTGCGACTAATATAATAATACTCCGAGTATTATTATATAATAAATAATAATACTCGGTGACTGCCTGTGCTGAGGTCTCGGGTTCGATCCCCGGGTCGGGTAAAGTGATATTGGGTTTTTCTATCTAGAAATTATCAGTATTAGCCCGGAGTCTGGAATCAGTGCCCGGCATGGCGACAGGCTCGCCCCCTATCACATTATGGGACCAAAATTCGGCGAAATGTGAGTGTACTGGTTACAACTCTGCCTACCCCTTCGCGGATTACAGGCGTGAGTGTATATGCATGTGTATGTAAATAATAATAACAGTCTCTAAAGAATTGACGTAAGAAAGAAAGAGACGAAACAGTGTCGGTAACAACTTGTAATGTTTTACCTGTAACTGTTTGAAGACGTGCGGCAACCGCTGCTCGTAGTGTTGCCGCTGGGCGTCGTTCGTCTTGCGCAACTGTTCCATGTACTCCTGCTTCGCGTCTTCGCACGCTTGACTTCGCTGTTTCATATTCGCCTTCTGTTTCTCTAGCTCTGCACGGCTGTCGAGATAATTATTGGTATTGTAGTTGGAGCAAGAGTGTACTTAAGATGTTAAGGAAAATTAATAAAATATATAAGTGGTTGGGCCATTTAAAGATATATTATTGTGAAATAAACAAGCATAATTCACACACAAATGGAAATAAACTAACCACGAGACTGCAATGATAACAAATTAAAAATCCTTTTGCCTAATATAAATTACGAGTTGCTTGAAAAACAAGTCTCGAGATGAAAAATTCCAAATCGAAAAACAAGACAATTATCCCAGTTAATTATTAAACGAGTTTGCTCATTTAACATTAATACTTAATGGCCCAGGTATTCTTGTGTGGTTGATTAGATAATGACCTGAGGTGAAGGTCGGCGTCTGCCTTCTGGAAGGTTTCGATCGCCCGCTCGGACTCGCGAGCGGCGCGCTCGTACGCTCTCCGCGCGCGGTCTAGCGCCGCTATAGATGTGTTCAACACACCCATCTGTTTCGCGCCTTCGTTTAAATGTTGCTGGAAATATGAACATAGTATATAGTATGTATTATAATGTACACATGTCTGTTAAGATCCTGTTCTATTATAATGATGTCATAACATCTTTCGTCAATGAAGTAGCTTAGACAAAATATTATTGAGAAAATATAGCGATGACTCCAACCATCTTCTCGGCCTACCGGTAGGACCCACAGAATTGGCCAAAGATAACACGTGATACTCTGGAGTCCTAGGTAGTAGACGGCTATATATTTTAACGGATTTCAAAGAAGGAGGTTATGTCATATTTGATTCGGCTTTTGTATGTAGGTATGGTGCGTGATTGTCCACCAAATCTGGACCGATTTAAACGATTCCTTTTATATTCGACAGGATTGTTCAGTATAAATTTGGTGAATATTTGATGACGAAGTAAGTACATAAAATCGGAATAATATTTAGGCATGTATTAATTGACTTTGCGACAGTACTACATGGTCCTCAATTGTGTGAAGTGTGATTACAATTAAAATATAAACTACATTTCTTGATTATTATCACGCACTTCGTCGTAATCAGTTTCTATCTGTGAAAATGTAAATAGACAGAGAACATAAACATGTAGCAACTACATATTGTTAATATAACACGTGTGCATTCGATTAGCATCACATATTCCATAAATTGTCATAATAGAAAACCCCCCTATAATATTTTAGAACTAAATATGGTTGTTTGGAAAGTAATTTCATTTTCCCCAACTAAGGACTAATTTGTATTTGTTCACATATAACTTCTCACTGAAGCCACATAATCATCATATATTTCGCGAGCTGATGCAGCAAGGCTTGCTTATGAAAAAAATCGGTTGATTCTATGCAATCGTTTTTGGTTGGTACCCTGTAAAATATGGAAAGTGAAAAGCAACATTTTCGGCATAATTTCAGTTTATTACTAGAGGAAGGGTCAAAATGCCGTTCAAGCAAGAAAAAAATATCCGATGTATTTGGAGAATATGTATTGACAGAACGCCAGTGCCAAAAGTCGTTTGCTAAATATTCACCACGTCTAGAAAACCTTTTGAGGTTGATAAGACACAATAAAGGCACCCATATCGATGCAAACCGGAGAATAACGTATAAAATGGCAAAAGGTACTGAACAAGTATGGACAACATATAAATTAACAAATATTTATTTGAATATTAAAAATTAGTCTTTCATTTTTATAAAGATAAACGAAATCACTTTCCGAACAACCTAATATTGAGTCATGAAAAGAGGTTTATAAAAAGGTACCTATATTATAAATACCGCCATGTATTATAGTCCGAACATTAGGTCATCCTACTAATATTATAAATGCGAATGTTTGGATGGATGGTTGTTACTCAATCACGGTACAACGGCTGGACGGATCTGGTTGAAATTTGGCACAGAGATAGATTATAGTCCAGAATAGCACATAGGCTATTTTTTATCACGGAAAAATGCACGCTTTCTATGGAATAGCAAAATATAGAAAGGTGTAATAGCTTAAGATGTCTCCATGGATTGTATACCTTTTCTACCAAAAATAGCCTCCACGCGGGCGGAGCCACGGGCAACATCTAGTAACACATAAAATCCCGCTTGCATCCGACTGTACGCCGGCAGCCCGCGCTACAAGTACACAGCAACAAAAACTACAACTCGTTTTCTTTCTCGTAAAGAATGTAAATGAATTAAAATTGTCCCAAATACACACTTGTAGATAGAGATATAAATTACTGACTTATGAATAGAGGAAATGCGGATATGCTTATTTAAATAAAAAGCGTAATCATGTCACGATATTTTAATAAAGTTATCTTTATTATTAAGGTAAGCACGAGAACACGTCCGGCTATTTAGAATCTTTTTGGTATTTTAGAATTATCGAGTAGTAAACGATATTTTAAATACGCAAAAATATGACTTAATTAGTTATTTATAGAACAAAACAATCAAAGTTATACGGGTGAAAGTACATAAATAATTGTATTGAAAAACAAATTCCTATGATCAAATATATTATGTTAGGCATGCCTTTCATATAAAATATTTTAACCATACGACTGTAGTCAGTTCCTAAGTGTCAAATGAATATAAGTACCTTTCTCTCTTCTCGCAATTCTTTGGCGAGTAGATGCAACTCTCGTACAACATTTGACTGTAGGTTCTCAGCTACAACTTCCCTCTGGCCGGCGAAGTCGCCCAACTCTTGAAGCAGTTGTTTGAATCCTTTGCAGGGTGTGTACCTGCAATATGAAGTTATCACATCAAGTTTACACAAAAAGATCTATTTTGATCATCTGTTTGTAGTGGAAAAACTATTTCAGCAAGATTATTGAATCTATTTTACATGTAGTTGTCTTTAATAACAATAATATTTAAAATACTTAGCAGCTTTGCGATTTACGGAGGATTATAATTATCTTTCCCAAATTATGCAAAGACAAATGTTTAATACCATTAGCAACTAGACACTGAGTCAATGAATTAATTACACGAATCGTTTTTATATTATCATACATTATCCATAACATCATTGATACAAATTGAGTAATTACACACTAAATGATATCAGAATTGAATTGCAAATGTTAACTTTAAAATCGTATTGTTTGGTATTGCACCGCTGAGGAAAACAACCGTGAAGATACTGCGACAAGCAGACATTAGTATTATTCGAATATTCAATATATTTTTTGCTGTTTTTATGTGCTATATAATAATACTGACTGTCCCTGATATAATTTAGAACAATATATTGAATCTTAAAATGAAAGGGTAGTCAACAGGTCGGTAAGGGTAATACAATTTTTCTTAATGGCTATTCCGATCTACAATGTAACTGGATATAGACTAGCTGGTCCAGAAACGTGACTTGTGAGAATGAGTCACTATAACGGTTTTTCCCAATGCAATTATAAAGTAGTCGCTATTTAAGTAGTCTTAGAAACCCTGCCGTTAAGCTTAATACACTATATTTTGAACACGTATAGACTTTGAGATGGTATACAAGTAAGATATATGCGGATACATATACCGGCCTCAGAGCTCACACACTTCTTAGTGGGTCAACGTTTCTACCGGGCGCGAATGAATCGCGTGAAAAAATCACATCTAGCCACGTATTTCTACTTGTTTTATCTAAATTATCATCACTTACTGATATTCATCTTCTTCTTTTCTTTTTGGTTGATAGTTTTTGACGAGCCTCCTGAAAATGAACAAGTTAAATAAGTAATACTACAATAATATGTTTTCCTTATTGCTCAAGGCAAACATAAGGAAAAACTTTACATCATTAGGTACAAGTTGTAAGTTGCAACCCATACCTACAATGTAATCCTTGTATGCATCCACAATATTAACAAATACTAACTCTAGCACTCAGTCTTATCAGTAAGCGTTAAACCAACATGATAGTATACATGTATATATTTTTTAAGTTAAAACAGTTACTGTCTGCAAATTCATTCCCATAAAATTCCCAGAGACGGCTAGTTTTAATGGTAAATCGCAAGATCACATGTCGTTCCTTCTATGGTCTTATTGAGTATTCTAGTTTAGTGATAGCCAGTATAGAGTGGTCAGGATGAATGGTCGTCTTGGATGAGTGTGTTTCCATTGGGAGTACATTGGTACGTGCATAGCAGTTTTAAGTCAATAATAATTAAAGCCCTGATTGTGTGATAGGTTCGTGCCCAACCAGTCATGATGTAGATTTTGTTATGTCTACTTTTCCCATGGTGTAATTGCAAATCGACACCGTGTATAACGTTGCACATCGTGTTTCCTTCTAACCATTAGTATGTACTTGGAATCTATAAATAAAATATATTTTGCGTCCTATTTTAAAATAAAAATCAGTCAACCATTTTGAACAACATACTTTGTGTCGTGGTAAATCAATTATGTTTGCTGTTTATGTTCAAACTTTTGTAACTTTTCTTAAGTAGACCGCATCCATTCGCTGCCTATCTTCTCAAATCGTCGGTACAATGTTAAGTAGTAGAATATGTCTACCTAAACACGATCTTTCCACTCCCGCATGTATCTGCTCTACTAAATATGTTTTGGCTTAGTAATTTCGTGTGTGAGGTCTACGATGTCAAAAAGACCGTTTTCAGGATGATCATATCCCTTCCTCGAAAATTCACCTATAAAATATTTATGTCATGCATCCGGTTAGTAGATCGATCTGTAGATGGATGGTGGATAATGGGGTTGAAGATATTAAAAGCTCTACTTATGGATCATACAAGTTCCCATAATACTCTTGAAATTCTGGGATTACCTCTAGTATTGAGATCATGGCATCGGTGTTCCGTGGCTTTCTGAGCAGATTATAACTGAAGGTATATAACTTGCGTTGAGTACCAACTATCGTATATTATTCTTTTTTACAGCCTTGTTAATTATCTGAAACTCATACGATGTGATTTTTACAATCGTCCTCGTTAACTGAACTATTCCAAAGACTAACCGTCAAGTTTCTTACTGTCATTCATTGTACTTACTAAATGGCGACGCATCGTCAATATTCGCGATGGTGGAAGACAACTAGCAATCGCCCCTACCATTCCAGTAACCCAAAACCTTATAGCACTCGTACTTTCAATTTACTTTACACTTGTATCACCAGTATGTCACTGTAGTCTACAATGATAACGTAGAAACGTAGAAAAGTTTAATTTCGGCAAAAATCTTCGTACTGATTTTGTACTTTGTCATTGTGGGAGCCATGGCGTCGCGCCTAGCGGTCGATAACCCTTCGGAAAGTACCTATATTTCAGTTATTTTAAGGTACAAATCGCCGAAACACTGCCAACTTTTAAAGCGTTGCTTTTAAATGATTGATGGACCTTAAATCGGACTCTACCTTGTGATGTGTTCATTGCGGAAGTTGATCAAGTGGCCGGCATCAACGATCTTCTATTCTCGGTCTGTCTGTCCTCAGAGTTCCGATGACCCATGATTTGCCAGTTAACATGACTCACGTTTAATAGTGAGTGTGACTGAGAGTAGTCGCGAAGTGCATAGTCCAGGACGATTTTAATTTATTATTACTATATTATCGAGGGTACACTGTTTCCTATACTTTAGTAAGTATAAAAAAATGGGTTATATATATACCTCAAACGCGGTAACTAAACACCGCCCTCTTTTACTAAGGTTATTATTTGCCCACTTTGCCATGGTCGTCATTATCGATCATAAGAGTGAAAATTGTCGTCCCAATTTACTATATATATTTTGTTGTTAACTAAGTTATAAAAAATAGCCGCTAAGCTTGCATGGAATAGCTGACACTGCTTCAGATTTGCAGACTTCAATTCACATCTATCTATTTTATAACATATTCATCGAATTTCAAAGAGCGTTAGGTATATGTAGGTACAAACTATTGATTGTGATACCTTGCTTTAACTTGGGGATTCTTACGATTCTCCCACCCAACCGTCAATCATTGCAAGTACTGTGCTCAAAAATTATGGACGACTAGTATATGGGAGTTTTGCCATTAATTAATAGGTTACGGAGGCAGGTCGGTAGCCGCATATACTGGAATGTCTTATCACTGATGGCGCAGCTGCCCGTGATCAGGAAAAGCAGTGCGAGATTTACAACATAGTTGTGTAGTTTTACCGTCCGCTATTTGGACTGAGCGCTATAATAAACTCTTGGCCTCCCTTTAACCCAAATAACAATTTGATTTCCACAAATATCTGTAGGTGCGATTAGGTTGATTTCTTTACCTCTAAATGTTATTATTTTCCATATGTTATTGTTATAACCACACAAGGTTTTCATTCCGCAAAAACCTCAGTACTTGTATAAAGTAATACAAATGTATCTAGTTATTATCTAATCAGTCAGTGCTGTATTCCAACAGCGTATACTGATCTGGTACCCCTTCCACCCGCACATATTGCAGCAAATCATAATATTAGATGTAATTTTTTTTGGTTCTGTATTTATATGTGTGGAAAATTAAATGGTTTATAGCAACAAAAAAAATACGCTACCTGAGTTTTCCTGCATATTCTAATTCTATGGCGCACCTCTCCTTGACAAAGTTTCCATATTTGTCTAAAAATTCTATTCCTTTTTGTGTGTGGGCGGCTAAGTTATCATATTGATCCTGCGAACAAAGAAACAACAAAGTTAAAAAAAATTAAAAAACAGTAGCAACAAAATATGGTTGTAGTTAATTTCAATATGCGAAATAGATTGAATTGATAGATTACGGCTAAACGTTCGAAAACTCAAAAGTATATTTATAAAAATATATATAAAAGCCGGTTATTATTTTTGCTTATTGCGTCCGCTTGTGAAGTTTTTATTCAGAATAAAATTTATTAATATAATATAATTGCTATCATACGTTTCCCTTTACCTAATGTAAATAAGTAGAGTAAATTGGCATTAAACAATCTTATAAATTATAAAGGTCTAAGTTTAAAAACCTAGACAGGTCAATAAAAAAGTTTAAATATATAGAAGTTAACTTTTTATGCAAAAATGCTTCATTCTTTTAACCGACTCAAAAATGTACGAGGTTCTCAATTGGACGAGATTGTTTTGAGTGTATTACGGAAGATAAATACTAGATATGTTATACATGGCATTTTTGAATAGGATAATATAATAAAAGATCTGTCTACATTAGCCAGAATCTTCTAAAAGTATAAATAATCATTCTTTCTTGAGTAGAGCTTACTTTGAAATATTTATTACACTGAAATTTTCCGACATATTATAATAAGAAGTTAGTATCAAAAGCTGTAAAATATAAAAACATTGGCAACCCTGCCTATATGCCGCGTATTGTGTATCGTTGTGCAGTAGTCATTATAAGCCGAGAGGAAACGGCCGCTGATACGAGGTCATCAGAGCGGAAAACTGACCACCGACGCAGATAACCACGGCTCGGGACACGACGCATACTATACTCAACGATCAAGTGTCAACACCGTATTATATATTTCTTATTAATATATATTTGGATTTTAATCCCAAGAAGTAATTTTGATTATTGGACTACAAGCCTGCCTCAGTAGCGCAGTTGTAATTGAGCATGCGTTACCGGGTTAGCCGGGTAATATGATATTGGGTTTTTCTATCTAGAAATGCTCAGTATGTTTTTTTATCCTGACACGGCAAAGTGACCACACTGCACCTGATGGTAAGTGCAATGCAGTGCCTACACCTTCGGGGATTACAGGCGTGAGTGTATGAGCCTACAAGCATCAGACTTGCTCTCTGATTACAATATCGAAGGGTGAACTTAATGTATGCGCAATTTTAGCTATTAATTTATTGTTTTAAAATAATAATACAAGCCCTGTATTAAACATTGTCCCACTGCTGGGCACGGGCCTCCTCTACTAATGAGAGGGGTTAGGCCTTAGTCTACCACGCTGGCCTAATGCGGGTTGGTAGACTTCACATACCTTTGAAATTCGTATAAGAATTCTCAGATATACAGGTGTCCTCACGATGTTTTCCTTCACCGTTAAAGCAAGCGATAATTAACATTTAATACACACATAACTTTAGAAAAGTCAGAGGTGTGTGCCACTTGGGTTTCGAACATACGACTTTCGTCTTGACAGTCCGTGCCGCAACCAACTAGGCTATCGCTGCTATGATAGGCTATCGCTGCTATGTTTTTATTTTTATTTAGTGTTAAAATAAGAGCACTTTTTTTTTAATTGTTTAACCTTTATTTGTTCATCGTTCAGAAACACTTATCGTTTTTTTAATTGTTTAACCTTTATTTGTTCATCGTTCAGAAACACTTATCGTTTTTATGTTTAATCAGGTACGAAATACTTTTATTTTGTCTAATTTGTTAGAAGCTTAAAAAACCGCAATTCGTTCCGCTAACTGCAACTTCGTACACCTGAACTGTAAAATGATGTTTAACGTATACCGCAATGCAATTTACACGGGCAAAAACTGCATATAAAATGAATTATGTAATTGCAAAAAGTATGTGTTACAAATGCGCTAAGTTGGCAGTTCCCAGTCACACGGTGGCTGGTCGTGTGGAGCTGCGATTGCACGCCGCGATGTGCACGCGTCGTGCACCTCAACACCCGCCCTTGACTCCTCAACTATTTGTGCGGTACAACGACATCAAATTCCGGTAGGCAGCGACTTTGCTGTGCCTCGGCATTGCATAAGTCTATGGGCGGCGGTGTCTACTTACCATCAGGTGGCCCGGCCCGTCTGACTACCTAGGCAGTAAAAAAAACAAATATTTTCATATCGTTATCATACCTATATTACTAACGCATTAAGGTACTTTGCTTGCGGCAATGGTCACATGGCTACGATCAAGCGCAGATTTATTAATCTTACATTGATTGATTGTACGAGCTGCTGAATAAAAGTATAGTTTTTCATGTGAATTTACCTATTAATAAAAGATTTCTAAGTAATTGTGTAATTACAAGAATACCTGAAAACGTGACAACTACGTGACTCGGAGCTTTAACGAATATTGTAAAGACTTATAATAATACTAGCGGACCGTGCAGACGTCGTCCTGCCCGTAAAAGCAGCGCCACACCGACTGCAGCGCCATCTGCCGGGCTAATTTGTGAATCTAAACCATCCAGGGCGCCACTCAAACGCATATAAAAAAACATACAAATCGGTCCAGCCGTTTAGGAGGAGTTCAGTGACATACACACGTACAGTAGAATTATATATATAAAGATTACAATGTTTCATTTTCCACATATTAATCCATATACCATTACTGTAAATATAAATATGCCGATATAGTAAATGCTTTGGAGATATGCGGTCAACAGCTGTACGACAATTAAAATTCAACAAACGCAATGTGTGTGCCTATACATACCTAAATTATTTTGTCTAGAAAAACATTCATGTTAACACACAGTAACCGACTAATGGTATCAATTAAATGTGTGTTTCACTGCGCAACCCATTCTGCGGGCACAATATGAATGGAACATTTTTAGACGTGACAAAGCGCTAACATAAAACAAAATTAAGCGCTGCTGTCGGTGTGGCGCTGGTTTTCTGGGCAGGGCGACCGCGACGTCTGCGGGGCCCGCTAGTAGACATATAAATTATAATGATTACCCACAAGACACTAGGCATTAGAATAAATAACTGCTCCTGTAGCCCGTTGTATTCTGAATTTTATATTTTATTTACTTTTAGATTTTTAAAGAGATCATTTCGAAACGTAAGTTGTATGAACATATCGTGATAAAATATAGCACTGTTTTTTTATCCAGGCACGGCAAAGTGACCACACTGCACCTGATGGTAAGTGCAGTGCCGTCCAGTTAAAGTATCAAGTAGCCAGAGACAATCTATCCCTCTCTACTCAACACAATTATTCATTCATCATCTATATTATTTGTATAGATTATGAATGAATAAAAACAAAGTAGGGTAATAAAGGAGATGAGCTATGCTAGAGTAATATTATAATTGGTTATGTGTATTGTTATGTGTATTGAACGTGCGCGCAGTACTGTACGCCACAAGTAACATTGACGAATAATATGTGCACCACATCACGTAATGTGTAAACATAACGTATTGGAGCATCACATTTACAAATTAATTTATTTCAATTGTTTCGTAACTGCACGGCCGTTGGTAAAATTGTATCATGCTCGCGCGGACGGGTATCAAATAATTTAAAGATAATGGAACGAATATTCTCTACTGTTATTTTCTTTGTTTACTAATAACTTACTATATATCTGTTTAATGATAGATTTAAATTTGTCGAATAAAACACTGCATCCTTCTGTATCTTAATATATATACTTCTTCTGTACGTATGTTTGTCACCTAACTCCTCCTAAACGGCTGGACCCGATTAGGATGAAATTTTGTGTGTATATAAGTGGGTTAATGGGTGGTTTGAAAACACAATTGGACTCGGTAGGTGGCGCTGGTGTCTGTGTGGTGCTAATTTTCGGCAGTACGACCGCGACGTCTGCCGAACCCGCTAGTAGACATATCAATTATAATGACTACCCACAAGACACTAGGCACTAGAATAAATAACTGCTCCTGTAGCCCGTTGTATTTAGAATTTTATATTTTTTTGTTAGTGACATAGTTCTTAAGTGTTACTAGTCACGTATAGAGGCTAAATGTAACCATTGTATGAAGACATTGAATGTTTCTAACGTCGCGACGCGGTGCGCCGTCCCACTAAAGTACCGTTGCCATATTTAGATGCTTGTCATTGAGATACAAATAATTACATGCCAAATATGAATAGCTCATAATTCTCATAAAGAATTTACAAAATCAATTTAATTACAATACAGCTTTGTCATCATTGGTGGTATTCAATGAAAATTCATACAAGCATTGAAGTCTATGACAGATAGTTTATTCATTGACATCAATATAAAATTTACTGCTATGAAACTTATGGATATTTAAATAATAAATAAAGGTGAGATTATAACAGATCATATGGAATAGTGTGGTGGTGACAAGTAGCTGGCACGGTTCGATAACCCGTATTCGCGATGCTGTGACACAGCACGCCGAGCCGCGCTGCGCAGCCCAGGCTTGCCAACTGAGGGCTTTTAGCCCCAAATTTAGGGCGAAAATATGTGTTGGGTCTTTTTTCAGGGCCCAAAAAAATTTTGGGCAATTTTAAGGGCCATAATATTTTCATATATTACTGTTTGACTGAACAAAACGAACAAAAAAAGGCAAAAGTTTCGGTATTATACAAATTCTTCGACAAAGTATAATGCCAAATCCACACTGTAATCCACACTACACATCAAATTAAAACCAAGTTATAATTTATTTGAAACAGGAAACTCATTTAAACAATACCCTAATGTGGGTATACACTACATAGTTCAGGGTTTTTTTTAGGGCTTTTTCAGGAATGTTGCATTTAGGGTTATTTAGGACTATTTCATCTTGACTTTAGGGCTATTTTTTTAGGAGTTGGTAACCCTGGCGCAGCCGCCTGCCAGTGCGGGCGCGACTCTCGGCGGGTCGTGGGAGAACTGGATCTGTGACGACTCGCAACATTTACAAGACGTTTGAGAGGTAACCGCCGACTCGTATAATTATTTCGCAGTATGTTTAAACGCAAAGCTATTTCTGAACCTATTAACATATCCTGTGCGGATTAATGAAGCACAGGGTGTGGGAGAATGAAAATAAATACAAAACGGGTTTTTCTAAATAATAAATACACCTAACAGTCACACACATAGTTCTGATCCCACACTAGGTAAAACCTGTATCATAGGTATCAAGAACTACGAGGGACTACGGTCCCACAACACCCAGACCCGAAACAAATATATGTCTGTCACACAAACATTTGTCTCGGTGCAGGAATCGAACCCATGGCCTCTCGTTTATCAGCTGGCTACTCGCCCGCTACACCACGTAGGCTGTAATAAATAACCCTCAAGGAACAGACAGAATTTAAGGACCATAGTAATTTGGCAGCGTTCGTGGCCCAATGGGCGAGTAGCCGGCTGTGAAACGAGAAGCCGCGGTTGCCATTCCCACGAATTTGTGATATTGTGTACATACGTTTATATCGGGCTTGGGTGTTGTACGATCGAAGTCTCTTGGAATTCCCGATACTCGTGACACAAAATAATTATATCTTACTGTGGGATCAGAGCTCTATGTGTGTGACTATAAGGTTTTATTAATTTATATTATTATAGTAAATCGCAGAATGAATTATTTACTTCATAAGACAAGTTAATGTGTATATAAGTCGTGGTATTTGTTTTAAAGTTGGCTGTGGGCGGCGCCAGCGTCGAGGAATGCGCACACACAATGTTCACGGCATCAGTATGCAGAGCACAGGCAGCTTCGTTGCCGACACGTGTACGACTCCTGGTTACCTTGGCTAATTATTCAAACTCATATACATACTATGATAATAATTCAAACGTGACGAATGCATCAAATATTTTGTGCCAAGCTTGATTCAAAATATTCCCAATAAATAGGAATATCGCTGTCTGCAGTATACCATATATCTGCAGTTTGCTGGTGGTAGGATATTCATATTCAGTTCTGGGATCAGCTAGTGTACATCCGGTTTTTGTCGGGGTCTAGAGTTGCTGCTCTGACACTAGATCCTCGACCGCTTCTTCACCTTCTTGCCCATGGCGTAGTGTGAATAAGCAGGCCGGCATTGTGTTGAGTAGCGGGGATAGATTGTCTCTCGCTACTCTATACTCTAATCGGACGGCACTGCGCTTACTATTAGGTGCAGTATGGTCATTTTGCCGTGCCATGATAAAAAAAATATAGCAGGATGCAATAATTCTGTGGCGAGTACGTCATATTTGCATGCAAGCTTATATGAATTTTACTTGGATTGTGCCGTGTTTGGCACCGAGGATGTGCGATTGTCACCGAATCTATCGAAGTGTTAATGCATAAACGTGACCAGTGACTATAGATTTATAGTCCAAGATCCCAGAGCGATCTGACATAACTTATTTTCACATGGATGAAACCTGATTACTACAATTTGTCTGATTAATGAAATATAACTTGTTAATAGTTACCTTAATAACATATTTAAAAATCAGCATGTAAAAATAAGTAAACATAATTTATTTTTTGTGGAGTTTTAAAGCGTCTGACAAAAGTTTTGGTCCATGGTAAGTGTCTGACACTTATGATACTATTTTAGAATAATATTCTACAAAACATATATAAAAATCAGCCATGTAAATTTAAGTTAAGTAACTCTTATTTTTAGTTACCTTTCTTACCTGGTACTTGCCCAGGTGTCACAAGGAGAGCTCCACAAACACGCAGGTTATTCAAAGAACATGAGACGCTATTGAGAACCTAAGGTTTCTACCATGTGAAAATAAGTTATGTAAGATCGCTCTGGGATCTTACTCTATTAGTATATATACAAGTGACACAGTGGCACGAGTGACGACACTCGATAATTAGCACTTGAGGTTTGTTCTGGCAAACATATATTTCGAACTCAAAACCGTTTGGTAAACATAATCTACTGATTTGGAACTATCTAATAGGGTTAATGGTCAATACATTTGTGTCTGTCGGTAATGTAAAGATAATTAAAAAGTAATTTAAACCATGCTAACTACTAGATAGACTAAACCGTACTACGTATATTTTAATTTTCAGGTGTTTGGGCGTGGTGTTGTAAAACGACAACTTGAACAGAAGTATAGGAATATAATATTAATAATAACGGCACTGTATTAAACATTGTGCCACTGCTAGGCACGGGCTTAGGCTTCCTCTGCTACTGAGAGGGGTTAGGCTTTAGTCCACCAAGTTGGCCTAATGCAGGTTAGTGCTTGGTAGACTTCACATAATTTTGAAATTCTTATAAAAGATCTCAGGTATTATGGTTTCCTCACGATGTTTCCTATCACCGTTATAGCAAACGATAGTTAAAAACAAATACACACGTTACTTTAGAAAAGTCAGAGGTGGATGTATGCGTTTCAGGGTTGGTTTCGACCTAACGCTACCTTCTCGGGAGTTCGTACCACATAGCCTATCGCTGCTTAGAATATAATATTATACAATTTTAATTTATAATAATGAGAATTAAGATAACACATTATTTTCACCGACTTCAAAAAAGGAGGAGGTTAACAATTCGTCGGTTTTTTTTTATGTATGTTACCCGATTACTCGAAGGCGCCTGGACCGATTCGAGAAATTCTTTTGTTGTTTAAAAGGGTATACTTCCCAGGTGGTCGCATTGGCACCAAGTCAGGATCTGATGTTGGGATCTCAGAAAAATCAAGTGAAACCCTCAAATTTTATAGTGACGCATAATTTGTTTTTTATTGAAGTCGGTGTACTTTTTATGAATAAAAAACTTTTTTAAATAATAATTTCAATAATATTTATTAGTGATTTCTATTAAGCTGGCTTAATGAATACAGATCCATACCTACATGCAATTTAAAAGCACGTATTAGATAAAACTGCGTGGAATATCTGACCTAAAAATAAATTGATTTATACTAAGACGTGACCGTCTCATATACTGCTTTAAAGTGAGATTCCCAAGTTGAAAATCAAACTTTTTTAACCCATTTAGCTCAAAATTGGCCCTTTACCATGTTGCAGCGCGACTAATGATATAAAAATGTCACATAAAATGCTGAACTGGAGTAAACCCAAATATCAAAATATTTGAAGTATATCTACATATAATACAGAATAACATATTTTCCAGAACGAGGTCAATCAATTTAATTATATTAGCTATTTTCTGCATGTCTATATATAATAAACAATTTAACAAGTTGTTTAATCTATTTTTATACATAGGTATTCAAAATGGTCATAAAAACAGCCACGATGTAATTCCATTCAATGGCGTAAGTTTTTGAAATCGATTGAAGGAGATTATAGTATTATCCGTAGGGAAACTAATCTCGAATATATGCATTAATTTAAAATGAAATTTCTTACGATACGAGAAGTTTATGGCGCACATTAAAGCTTCAAATCTCTCAGGTAGTTTTTTTGTTATATTCAAAGCAGGTACAAACGCGAGATGTGCTAAGAAGAATATATTAGGGATTCCAGAGGTCACCTTGGTAACCAGTACTGGTATGTTATTAATTTTCGTACTCATACCTACGTCTTCAGATAAAACATTAATGAAGTGAACTTGAGATTTTAGTTTTATAAGATATACAATTATAATTACAAAATGTAATATACAATTGATTTATTCAAAATACAATTTTGTTTCGATGTAATTAAAAGCACTATATTACATTGTTATAAGGTGGTATATCGTTAATAATGATTTTAGAATCGTCAGTTATTGTGCACACTATTTACAAAGCAAACAAGTCTCGCCGATGACCTTCCACCTAGGTACCTGAGCGTCTCACTTGAATGCCAATGTCACACACCAACCGCCGTTGCTCTACTGATTACATAGATTTTATTAAAACGCTGAATAAATATATTTTTTATTGTTTTTTTTATCACAGCCTAGTTAGGTTATGGACCGTGATGTACAAGGTTGAAACATGTTCTTTATCGACGAATAAATTTATGGGTGCCAGTAACATCGCGCACTGTGTGATTGGACAGAGATAATGTTGCCGATGTGAGAGTGCATTGGTCTGGTTGCAATATTACCATAAGAATGGTATCTTATCAAGTGTAACGATATTGTGATGTAGTCATAAACGCGAATAAACCTTTCATGTTAATAATATGACAGTCACAAGCTAAGGACTAGTTCGCGTCAAATATTTAGACGATCGTATATACACCAGCTGTCGTTGAAACTGGTTTGTTCGAGTCGACGCATTCTTGGACTTCGCCACAGACATAGATAAAATTTCAAATTAAATATGAGATCTTGCGCAACATCTTGTGCAGCGTAAACTTGGATGCATTAGTAACCGCAGTGAAACGTCAGAGGAACTAATTAAAATACCTTCCGTGTCGTAAAATATTGTATAACTCGATGTAAGGTGTTTCAAGAGTGTTTCTCATCACTAAATTTCTCTTATGACGTTACAACAGGTACATAAAATATAACACCTTGGGTTTCATATAGATCAAGTACTTGCGCTGTCTACGATTTATATTGTCTATAGACACCGTTTCTGAAGACCAATAAATAGGGACGCTAGGTAGCGGCTTTGCTGCGCCCTGGCATTGCAGAAGTCTATGGGCGGCTGTGACTACTTACCATCAGGTGACCCGTCTGCTCGTCTGCCTGTCGAGACACTAAAAACTACAAGTAATATATCCAGCTGTGTGGTCTGTTGAGTTAATCAACGAGCCTTTATGCGTTGACCTTTCACACGTGCACATTTCGCGTATGTTCAGTGTCCACTTCCGCTGTGTTCCAACTCATTGATATAAACGCTGTGTGCGGATTCACACCGGAACACCGTCTCGTTCGTCGAAACCGATTTGTTTGATCGAATGTCGGCGGTCGACAGTGGGCGGTGAGTCATCGCGGAGGAACGCCCTGGCCCGTCCTTTAGCTGATTAGCACTCATTACTCATCGTTAACTAATGAGACAACAATGCCGGACACCTAACTGTGATAAGATTACATCCACGAAATAAGTAATACATATTATTACGTACATATAGTTTTAATAAAGTTTAATGTTTACATAATGGTTTCTTATGTTTACGCGAATATTATACATTGAAATGATAAAAAAGTTTAATAAACCGCGATAAAATCCGTAAAATTTGTTTCATTTCAAAGTTTAATGTCATTCAATGAACTATCTACCGTTGGATGCAAAATGGATGCTTTATGATACGTATTTATTTGAACATTATTTTAATAGCTTAAATAAGTAAAACTACCTGAGATAGATACATAAAAATACCATTCAACATTCATACCTTTAAACCTGATTCTACTAAGTGAGACTATCTTGTGGGTATCCGGAACTATGAGTCTAGGCCCTCCACTCAGATCCGACACAAATATTTGCGGATCACACACAATTTTGTCACGGTGCAGGGATCGAACACATTGCCACTTGTTTCACATCCGGTTACTCATCTACTGCAGCCATTGAGGCTGGTAAATTAATAAACTATTCCCTTAGGGGTTTTTATGAATGATTAATTACGTAAGGACAAATTTGGTGATTTTAAATCCCCCTACCCCAATGTAAGGGGGGATAATTTATTTTTCCCTAAGATTTATTGGACTCCCCTCCCACTTCTTACGTGATATTTTACCTAGGTATCGTTTATCTTTTATAGTACCCAGTTAAATGTAGTTAGAAGAGCATCAGTTGTACTAATGCTCATTATTTGACAAAGATTTTCATAGCATAAAAAACAATTGTTATGCAAATTCCAACTTAAAAAATATTACGTAATAATGAATTTTACACGAGTTACAAGTTATGTAGGGATTTCTTGAATCCCTCCTCCCCGTTGGGATCCTTACGTAATTAATGAATGTTCCCTAACAACGGTCAATGACAGAAGGCACAGTAGTGCATACAATATAAATATAGTGTATATAATGTGAGGTTAGGTACTTTCTGATGATTTAATTATGAACATAGAACAATAAAGTGAACATCCACGCCATCCAAGACGTGGCGCCTCCTTCTGACATGACAACAATCTTTGTTGTATCTACACAGAAATAATATAACGTAAATAAAATATTAGCTCAGAACGCAATCTACTTTTGAAAAAATTACACAAAATGTATTTTGCACTGATTACAAAACAACAGAAATTTCAATGAAAAATTCCAATATAACACAGATTTTTAGCTAGAATACTATCAAGCAGTAAAATAATAAAGACAGAGGTTTATATCTGGATAAAAAATATAATAATTTAACAAAAAAATTGCTATGTACTTGAAAGATATAAGCTGTGAAACAATAAGAATAATTATGTGTTAAAATAAATTATGTTCCAATTGTAATAACTAGTAAATACCCAGATTGCCAGAACTTTCAGCTTATTCCTTCGCCGTGACAGCTGGTAAATAGGGATTATTACAATAAAAATGACACATTGACCCGTCCACCAATGCTTCTGTCATCGACGGTTTCCCCACACATTCCCCGATTGGCCAATTACGCACGAAACTGTGGTTGGTTTCCTTGTACCCGTCAAGTCCTCTGCGTCACTTTGAGGTCACGCTGATTGTTTACAGAACCAATACATCTAATGTCATTCAACATCTACATTCGAATATTTTATTTATTATAATTATGAAGCGGAAACATTTATTTTCGATACAACAAAAACTCGACATAAAATTGACAATTAATTCAAACATGGAACAGTGTAGAACATACAGTGAGAGTGTACGAACACGTCAATAAAATTAAACCATTTACTTCCGATGAGTGCACAAGTCTACAGAATTAGATTCGTGCTCGCCCGAGGCCCATTTCTATATCGAGTGGGTGTGAGTCATGATTTGGAGTGACGTCACGGGGTGTCGAGACGCGCACCCTAATGTGCCACCCTGCGTGAGTCAACGTCGCGCCCCCGCCCGCCCGCCGCCAGCCAGACCGGCCGCCCAGACGCAAATAAATTGGACCTAAAAACGACATCACATTTTCTGCCAACTAGATCAAGTATACGCTCTTGATATAAAGGAACATTAATTATGATCCAACATATTGCTTTCGAGTATATAAATTAATTCAAATATTATGCCCGGTATATATTAATTTACAGCGATAGCCTAGTTGGTTGCGGTACGGACTGTCAAGACAGAAGTCGTGTGTTCGAAACCCAAATGGCATACACCTCTGACATTTCTAAAGGTAAGTGTGTATTAATTGTTAATTATCGCTAGCTTCAACGGCGAAGGAAAACATCGTGAGGAAACTTGCATACCTGAGAAATCTCATAAGAATTTCGGTGGTACGTGAAGTCTACCAACCCGCATTAGGCTAGCCTGGTGGACTAAGGATAGCCCCTCTCATTAGTAGAGGAGGCCCGTGCCCAGCAGTGATACAATGTTTAATACAGGGCTGGTATTGTTATTATATATTAAATATATTTACATATTTATACACGAGATGGTCCACAATATACATGCAGATGGTAAAATTAAAATTAAATATACAAACATAACTCATTATAGTAGATATATTAGTTCCATTGGAGGCAGGATTAGGAGCATATTTGAAACCTTCTTTACTGTGTATATATATATATGTATTTTAAAATGTAAATAAATGAAACTAGAATTAAATATATAATGGGTTTCATTTTATGAGAAAGTGGACGTGATGAAACTAATTGTTTTAGTGTGAGTGTGAGTAGTGATGGAAAATTGCTACGTATTCATCGGTATCAGAGAATTGACAACCTTAATTAATTTTCTATTTCATCGTATGTCTGGCCTTAATCCTTTTGGAGACCGTTGATTTACACTGCCGTAGAGTAGGGTTACCAACCCCGGAATTCAAATACCAGGATTGAAGCTAGAAAAACCAGGACAATTCAGTTTAAAAACAGGACACATCTTTGTTATAAAATAGCGTAAACACTTGCGAGCCGAGACGCCGCCCCTAAAGTAAGGATTGCATAAGTGGTGTGCGAATTTTAAAATGAAGGACCTTATCAGGGCGCTTTAAAAACCCAGGACACTGCTTTAAAACTATCCAGGACATCCCAGGACACTCTAAAAACCAGGACATGTCCCGGGAAAACAGGACGGTTGGCAACAATACGGTAGAGTATGTGTGTGTTACAAAAATTATTGATTTTATTGTATAAGTATACCCCCTATAATGCAGTAATGACGTTGGGCTACTTTTCTACATATTACAAGTGGACATACTTTGTAAGGTCGACGACCAAACACCGGATCTGTACCAGGTTTCCGTGAGGGATGCTGAGGATATTAAGTACAAAGAATTTCTGACAGTTTAAACTTGCCAATCTTGATATAGAGTATCTGTTGAGTATTTGAAAGGTTTGAATATCATTATTTTCAAAACAGCTCTCTGAACCCTCTGTAGGTGCAAAAGGTGTGCCTTATCATATGAAATGAATGGAATAGCGAAAGGAATTCCTTATTGCGTAAGTTATTCAAAGTCGCAGTTTAAATTTGTATGTCATCAATATTTATACAGTAATACCACCAAAACACATCACATCAAAACATTACGTACATACGGAATGCAAGAGAAAACTTTCTTTTATGTACACTTTCAATATTTTAATACTATGCAAGACACGTATCCGATACCAACATACGTAACAATTCTACTTTCATCTTCACAAACAAAATATACATACAACTAAAGCGTAATTTCCGATAGCAAACATTGTCGTGAAATGTATAAGTATTCAAGACAATTATAGTCAAATTCAGATATAATTTTATAATAAATGACATTTCTTTTATATAAATTCATAAAAAGTAACAATTATTCGCCACAAAATTAATAAACCTCAATTAAATGATAAATGCACACGCACTCAGTAACTGCATCGGTGGCGCAGTTGTAATTGTGCATGCGTTACGACTGATGTGCTGAGGTCTCGGGTTCGATCCCCGGGTCTGGTAAAGTGATATTGGGTTTTTCTCTCACGAAATACTCAGTATCAGCCCGGAGTCTGGAATTGTGCCCGGTATGGCGATAGGCTCGCCCCTATCACATTGTGGGACCGTAATGTATTCGGCGAAAAGAGGGTGTACTGGTTACACCTGTGCCTACTCCTTCGGGGATTACATGCGTGAGTCTATATATTCTGTAACTGTACTGCCAAGACTAAAAATCCGCATCTATTGTTATTAAGCATATATCAGTACTTTTTAACGTAGTCTTGCAAAAGGACTACATTACACTTAATAGTAAGGTACAGTGCAGTCCAAATACAATTTAGTCCTTTTCACCATTATTGAACACAAATCCAAGACATAACTAACAATGGGATCTTAATTTTCACAGCACAGTGCTATTATCGGAAAACAATGACATTATTTAATAGCAATGTTTATTATCTCACTGAATATAACAATTTCACACAGGCTATTATGAAACGTTTGAAATGGCCGCGTGGGACGTGCTTTACAATCGTCCACCGGCAACCGCGAAGTCCAGTACAATCAAATCAGACGGGCACGTACGAATTTTTATAGCAGTCACTATTGGTACTTTCTCTGGTTCGGTATTTTTGTCGACCGCACGTATAACATGTCAATGCGGAAATGTTTAAATTCTAAATACAGATACGAAATAACAAAATAGTTAAATAAAAGTGTTAATTGTGTGACAGCCTCCGTGGCGCAGCGGCCGTGGCGCAGCGGCCGTGAAACGAGAGGCCGTGGGTTCGATTCCCACACCGAGACAAACGTTTGTGTGACAGACAGATAGTTGTTTCGGGTCTGGGTGTTGTGGGACCGTAGTCCCTCGTAGTTCTTGATACTCACGATACAGGTTTCACATAGTATGGGGTCAGAATTATGTGTGTAACTGTTGGGGTGTATTTTATTTATTTAATTTTGTGATAAAAGATTCGAAAGGTAGCTAACTATTTTTATAGACATTAAAAAGTCGTGGCTCAGGAATATTCGGGAGTGGACTGGAGTCACAAGTGCTGCAGAGTTGTTCCGCCTTGCAAAGGACAAATATAAATATTCGGAGTTGATGGTGAACCTCCAGTAATTAGAGAGGCACCTGAAAAAGAAGAAGATAGACACACATACATACACATACACTCACGCCTGTAATCCTCGAAGGGGTAGGCAGAGGTGTAACCAGTACACCCACTTTTCGCCGAATTTCGGTCCCATAATGTGATAGGGGGCGAGCCTATCAACATACCGGGCACAGGTTCCAGACTCCGGACAATACTAATAATTTCTAGAAAGAAAACCCCAATATCACTTTATCCGACCCGGGGATGGAACCCGAGACCTTAGCACAGCAGTCGTAACGCATGCGCAATTACAAATGCGCCATCAAGGTAGTCAAGAAGATAGTCATTAACAAAAAAATATTGTTGTTTATTAGTATATTATAAATAATAACGGACAAAATCTGTGTATATAGATACATAACTGAATAAGCAGCTTACAGAAACTATACCACATTATACTTAAATACTAGATATATGGTATACATGATTTTATAAGGGTGTCCGCCGCCGATGAGTAAAAGTCGTGGAAAGCCACTCTCGCTTAGAAAGCAACGCGTGGACACATTCTCTCATTAAGAACCATGATACAGAAATTTGATACATTGTAAATTAAGCGACGTATGACAATTTTAGAATCGCCTTGAAAACGGAATATCTACCGAAAATATTGTTACATATTGTACTAAGTTTATGATCAAATCATGCATACGGCACGGGCAAGGCCTTCATAATAAAACAGTTACATTGTGAAAGTAGTATACGATATGAACCGCAGAGAGCTGCAACACCTTGTGAAAAAAATTGTGCCAAAGTCGCCTCTTACATAACGAATTATAACTCCATTCAGTTCATTCTATAAGACATAAGAATGGTTCTAGACATCTATTAAAATTAATAAATATTTTTATCATACGCTAAGATTATATAAATTATATAAAAAAAGATTGCATACTGACAGAAACCGACGGTCGACAGAAGTTGTTATTTTTGGTCGGCAATAATCAGCAATTGCTTCAACAATAGTGAGGCTAATTGTTCTCCATTTTTCCAATGAATATTCACACGAGTTAAGTGTGACTATGGCTGGAACTAAGCAGTGAAGTTATATTTAACTATGAAAGGACTTAATTTATAAAAAAAGTCATAATATGACTACGGTTGAAACAAAACGGTTAAAATAAACACCTTTTATAAAATCTGTTTCGGAATGTAGGTATATTTTTTTTTGGAAAGAGTGATAGGGTCTGCAGTCCTCTTAGGAGTTTCATGAAAATCGAAATCATTTTTACGATTTCCACGTCATAATACCACCAAACGTTACGTTGGTCATAAAACCAACGTAAAGTGACAGTTTACTGTCGCGTTTCGTATGGTAAGTGAGATATCCGGAGGCCCAGATTCCCCCTTCCCTTGCCTAATCCCTATTCCTGTCCTTTAAGCCCGACAGCGCATACATGATACTTTCGGTATTGTGGATGTTCATGGGCGGTGGAGATCACTTAACATCAGGTGACCCACTGGCTCGTTTGTCGGACTATGAAATAAAAAAAATAAAAAAAACATTTGATATCCGCTATCCAAAAATCTAAGCAATTAGTAATAAATACCATTACAAACAAACACAAATATTGAAATAGTGCTTTGAATTTTTTGGCTCACCATTATAGACACGTCCTTTACTAAGAAACGACTATACAGGCTGTTTGTTATAATAAGTCCACAGTTAGCATTACGTGGGAAGACGAGCGAAGCCAGCCACGGGTGCATTGTGCGAGCTTTGGATACGAAAAAACTTTTTTGTTATTCTATTGCTCATTGTTAAAACACAAAGGGCTTGTTTCCTGCTATTAAGTTCGTACTATATGTAAAATTTCATTTAACTAACATTGGTAACATATCAAACTCATTATTACAAAAAAACACAAGAATCTTGAGTATTCAAACATGTGTAGGAATGAAGCGTGACAAATGATCACCCCTTGCATTTGCGTGATTGCATTAAAAGTCCCTACGACTGTTTCCCCTTCGGAAAGTATATAGGTAAACTACATCTGAATCGATTTTGAGATAAACATTATTGAATGATATTAAATCACTTGCGACTTAAGAACGCGACGTGTCCCTGGCTTCGAAAATGAATAACCACTTTTGTTTATTGTCTCAATATCCCCCTTGTGTAAACATATTCAAACTGGAACATTACGTCATAATCGATATTCATAACTACGGTTTAACGTTTGTTCAAAGTTTGTTGTGACAATAAACGTCGCTGGGAACGAGTTTGGTCATCCTATTGCTATATGCGTAGTTTACTTATCTGTAGTTCTAAGAATAATACACAATGCAAGTGCAGAACGTGGCTAAGCACGAGCGGCGAGCTATTGTTCACACATGCGCGTTTCCGCTTTCTCGTGGAAAAATGTTAACGCATTGTTGGAAAGTAAGCGTGTATGTAGTTTATGAGTTGATTTCGAGAATGATGCCCGTGAACATCAGCTGACAGCTCGAATATTGCAGCTACTACTCGATAAAAATAATATGCAAGCTTGCACTGCACATTTTACATTGATTATTTTGGAATAACGGAGCTGCACTGCATTGACTCATGCGACAACGTGGCGCCGAGTGCCGACTGTTCAGGCTTCCACAAACGGCTGCTTCTGTTCTTGGCGTCCAATGTAACCGGCACGATCATATCAATTTGCAAGCCTGCTATTTAATGTTAACTATCAGCTACGCCATCACGAAAATTAATTGGATCAAGCTCGACAAACAAATAAATTGAACCAGTTGCCACTAGAGCTAAAGCAAATAATAATAAACCCAACAGTCTCAAACATAATAATGATGTCTACACTAGGTCAAACCTGTATAGTGGGTATTCAGAACTACGAGGAATTATGGTGTCACAACGCCCAGACCAGAAACAAATATTTCTGTATAAAAAAAACATTGCGAAGGCATATTTATTTATTGGTGCAGGAATTGATATGCTGTGCCATTTAAAATTGGAAAAAAAATCCTGCGAATCCTAACTAAAATAAACTATATGATTATGACTAGGATATAATATGTTAGCTACTAATATACTGAACTTGATAAAATAGAATAGTTAATAAAAGTTTTTGTCAGCAGATGTTAATAATTTCACAGCAGAATGGACGCGGGACCGGTCAGAGGGGTCGAACCACCGCAGCAGGTGTAATAGCTCCGTTGGCCCCGTCGACGAAACCACTATCTCGATTATTACTTTATTCAAAACCTTCCACAGTACCCCAATAAAACAGTAGCAATGCATTGGCCGAGGTCAGGGACATTTATTGACATTAATTTAAACTCAATGTATGAAAACAAACCGTGAATGCCTGAGATAAATATTACACGGCTGTGAAACAAATAGATGTAGGCGGTGGTATCAGGTATAATGCAGCTAATTCTAAGTTTATGTGAACGCTAAATTTGTGTGTAACACTGTCCAAATGGCCCCCTTCTGACGTCAGCATTTGCCGAAAACGTGCTCGAGCGACTATTTTGGGTTTCAGCGGCGCCCATATTGTGATGACTGATCTGGCAAAAACATTTGGTATTTCAAGTGGCCGCAATAACACGTTTAATGAACAATCAAATGTCTTAAATTAAAATAGAATAGTAACTGTATCGAATGTGAAATACCAGCGCCTACCAATAAACGATAGTGAAATTTTCTTATATTAGTTTCGCTGCACATAAATTCCATCACTTCGCTATTCGAAAATTTGTAATTGCTCGAAAAATAATGAAAAATGAATGCGAAGAATTCCCAATAGTAGAGCGTAATGCCGAGCCGAAAATAACGTTTGATACAAAATAAAGGCAACCCGGAAAAATATACAACAGATCGAGCAGGAGTGCGTTGAACCACAGGATGGACGCTACTCACAATAATATTATGAACTAAATGTGTACAGTACAGGTTCCCCCGCCAATGAAAGAAATAAGAGTAAACAAACCAATTTAAAAAGCGTAAAATATATATTTAAATCCTAGCGTGTGACACAAATAACAAACAAAACGAGGGTGAGGAAATAAAACAGGCACGTGAGCATAAGGTTATTGTACTTTATATTGGTATACATGTTTTGAAAAAACAACCCGTCACCCGACCTTGTAAATAAACAAAATATGTACATCTGTCCCCCTGGTGGCCATCGCATTACTTTACTAAGGTGATGTTATACCGCGTTTATAGTATTTTTATGAGAGAAATAGGCAATTATATTGTATTATTATAGCAATTCAAAATTCAATCACTCATAAAGATTGAAATATTATACTCCGAGCTTAACTATTCATGTGTTTCACTAATAAGAAGTGTTAAAATCTAAAGGATCATTAACTCGTCGTCTGGCGCGACGTACCGTAAAACTGTTGAACAACCTTGCTGCTGATGCGTTTCCGTATTCCTATAAAAGTAGGTCCTCTAAACGAAGCGTGAAGAAGCAATTGTGCAAGTTGTTATTGTCATGCTTAATATCACTCGTTCATCCATACTAATACTATAAATGCGAAAGTAACTCTGTTTGTTTGTTACCTCTTCACGACTGAACGGATTGTATTAAAATTTGGTAAGGGAATAGATTATATCCTAGAGAAGGACATAGGCTATATTTTTTCTCAAAAAACAACCTTGAAAGGGGTCAAATATGAGTTCAAAATTTGTATGGGAAATCCATAATTCCTCGACTTAGGGATCTGTAAATTCATATTTAGGCTTTTGGTAGGAAATAAAGAAATACGTGTTTCAACGTTTTTGAAAAATCATCCCTAAAAGGAGCAAAATGAGGTTAAACTTATGGGGTATTCTTTAGATGCAATCTCAAGATTCAGGCACAACACCTGAGAGGCTGCACAATCGCTACAGGTGCCTCAGTGCAGAAGACAACTCCTTGGATTGTATACTTCTGCTCCCGAATATAACATCCACGCAGGCGGAGCCGCGAGCAACAGCTAGTTTCCCATATACGTTAAATAATTTCAACTATACAATATATTTAATATCAAGTGTATTGTGTATAATCGTCTCATTGGTCTACTGACAGCGTATTTAGACTGAGAAATCGATGAGATTTTTGAATCCTTGATCAGTAATCGCAATGCATTTGAATTTTTGGATCCAAAAAAATACACATCATTTGGACCGGAGTGGAATCACTGAATGTCATGGAACGGAAACAAGCCCGACATACAAGCAGGAATTGATACATGTATGTATGTTATTGAGAAAATATAAAAAAAACTCAGGTCTTAATTATGTAGTTTTATGGTAGGATAACAGTAACGTATAGAATTCCTTTCACAAATGAGCCTTGAAACGTAATCTTTGTAAGCAGCCGTGCTGACAGACTAATGTATAAGTCGAAAGATCGTTCAAGCGAATTCCCGCACGGAATGCAAGCGACCGTAAACTATCGATATATTCTCACACTTGCCATTCACATAACATCACGTTCTTTATCAGGAAAGGATGGATACAGGTTAATCTTAAACACAATGGCCCACTGATCGCGTAATCTGTTTCGGTGTTAACATAGATTTGAGAAGCTGTGGTTATGACTTCATCGTGTATTAGTGATAAAATTTAAGATGATAACATCATGGTTTCTTATATTTACGCGAATATTATACATTGAAATAAAACGAATTTTACGGATTATATCGCGGTTTATTTTACTTCAGTCTGCCCCGTGACCACGAAGGCTGTAAAGCCTTCGAAACGTCGGGTTAAAAAAGTAAAATAAACCGCGATATAATCCGTAAAATTCGTTTTATTTCAATGATAACATCAATTTTGTTTTGATTCATTTGCAATACAATGAAGCACATATTATACAAAGAATAGTACAACTGGATCATCAAATGTTAATGCCATCTTCAGTGGCTAGTGATACATCTTGGTAATGAAATGCATAACAAAAGGAATCAGTATATTGAACACAAACATTAAACAGATATTTAACCCCGAAATAGTATTTAAACGTTCATTGCAAAAAGAAACAAAAGTTTAAAGCCATATAAATCCGGGTAACATAGCGATTGAGAGCGAAAAGTGTCTTACACTGCAGACGAACTTATCTGTCGCAACTATTCTCCGCTCAATACATCTCGATAACGATAATAATATAGATGTTGTAAAGTATGTTCTCAACTCGACCGCAACTGTATCCTCTTCGCAATTGCATTTCTGTCTGTCAACTTATATGAACGTACGGAGATGTCCTGTTTAACGAATATCAAAGGATATATCGGTAATGTGTATCGTACTTTCAAGTAGATTAATAAGTCTATCTAGTTAGCAAAAAATATAGAAGTCAGTAGTTAGAAGAACATAATGAGCAGCGATAGCCTATTTGGGAGTGGTACAGAACCACAGACTGCCGAGACGAATCCAGCCCAAATGGGAAGCACCTTTTTTAAAGTTAATTGTGTATCCATTGTTAATTATCGCTTGCTTTGACGGCGAACGAAAACATCGTGAGGGATCCTTCATGCCTATGAGTTCTCATAAGAATTTCAAAGGTATGTGAAGTGTGCCAACCCGAATAGGCCATCGTGGTGGAGTAATACCTAACCACTCTAATTAGTAGAGGAGCCTTCTGCCCAGGAATGGGACAATGTTTAATAAGAGGCTGGCATCAAGAAATAACGAATTGAGCAATCAGTATCAAGTAATAGTATGTTGCACTTATCTCAAATATCACGTGTGGTTATATAGTGTTAATAGCATCTGAAGTTTGACGGTGCGTCGAGTGGCGATGGAGCAATGGAACGCGACACATTGCTTACTTACACCTGATAGTAAATTGTATTTCCCTGTTCTCACTATTTACCATGTCTTTTAAAATATTTGAAACACTATATTTCGGGCCTACACTTCTATCATTGGCATGCTATCGTCAGATCGCAGTAGTCGGCAGTAAGTTGCGACATAAAATGTGAACAGTAAAAGCCGACAGCCGACCAGAGACAAAACTGCCAGTTCGAACTTCGATCTAATGTAAACCAGCTTTAAGGGATTTAGATTTTCTTTTATGCCACGATGACCATGCATATAGCCCACCTGATGGTAAGCGGTTACTATAGCTTATGGACGCTTGCAACACCAGGAAGAGTATGACATTTGCGTTGCCACATAAAAACCTATTTTCTCCCTTGAAGAACCCCATACTGTAGTCCCCTTGGAAATTCCTCTGACACCGCGCTGCGCGCATTTAGATTCCAATGTATGATGTCCCTGTCGATGGCTAATATAGCGGCTACATTGTTCGTACAACAAAACAGTCGCCATTTCTATGATTTTATTTTGAATGTTAATTTTATCTTTAAATTCTATTAAAGTTATTATTTTATAGAGTATTCGCAGATTCGGTTATGATACATCACATCCATACCATGAATGTCAGCACCAACGGCATCAGCAATATTGCAATATACTTGTTAATACCAGGTGTCCATTTTATCTGTGACACCTGTTTATGTTTGTAAACTACTGCACCAAATACCACTTTTGCTGGACGGCGCAACTTGTTTAACGACAGTCGTGAATAATAACTATACGTTACTATAAACCAAAATTTAGTTTAGGTATATAAAATTACTTCGGAAATGTAGAATTAGATATTCAGAACTCAAAAATCTAAATCTATGTAAATTAGGCAGACAGCCCAGATACATATAGTATGATATTTCAAATATTCCTGTTCTAAAGTAAGCAAACAAAAAAATGAGTGTATATCATAACTACCTTCTTTAGCATAAAAATATTAGTATAGAGACAGGAAAAACTGGCCAAAGGAATTCATTACAGGACATAATAGTCTTGGATTAATGTACAAATGCGTTCGATTAGAAGACAGTTAATATATTTTAATTTATCCTGGCAAGTCATAGTGACCACACTGCACCTGATGGTAAGCGCAGTACCGTCCATTTATCCGTACCGTATCCAGTAGCGACGTAGCGTTTTACACCCTGAGTACGGTGGTCGCTATCCGGGCGGATTTGAATACCCTACCACCAGCAATATCTTTATTGTTGTCTGTGTTGCAAACTGAACGGCTACAAATGTAGCGTCCCTCTTCACCACAACCCGACTCACAAGCAATCAGTATTGCACGCTCGCGCTTCACTAACTTGTCCTTGAAGATGTCAACGGAATACTTTGTAATGAGAAATGTACGTGACATTTCGAATATTAAAATACTTCCATCTAATATGGCTATTATATGTAAATAATTAAAATAATAATTATAATATAATTATTATTTTAATAATAGTTATATTATATAATTATTATTTTAATTATTAGGTTTCGAAAAATATATTTTATGAAAGTAAAATTCACGTCAAAGTCAAATTAGAATTTAAACGATTTCTAATTTATCATGATATTGACCTTGTAATTTTTAATGTACATATTAACATAAAATCTGAATCTAGATTTCAAATTTTGATTTCTCGTCGATCTGGTTACAGATAAACCCGGTTAGAGCAAATGAATTAAAATGTAAAATTAAAATAGGATATTCTTCTGCTGTATCTGAACTAGGTAGTTAATAAAATATATTATATATTCTTTAAAAAATATATTTTATAGTAATATTATATACATAATTACATATAATCATTAGATATTTTAATAATACTTTCACAAAATGGTGTTGACATAGCTACAATAGGAACATTTTCCCTAAAAAATGTATATTATTACATTGTAGTGTTATGTAAGTCTGTTTAAGGCCTCTTTATAAAAAAAACACTAATACCTATTAAGAAGTCCCCACATTAATCCAAACAAATGAACTACAAACACCTACGTACAACCCAAACGCCACAAGCAAAATAAATATTCATACGCGTTGCTTTCTTTATAACTTGACTTGAGCTAAACCGGCCGTCTATCTTTAACTCCTTGCAACATCGTCAATAAGTACATATATGAATAAAGATTCGAGTTTTAATAGAACCACTCCATATAATGTACGAGCGATTGAAATTAATAGGAACTTTACATACATGTACACATTAGCACCGTACTTGTATATATTCATATTGTATATGGATTGAAATTTCGATTGCTGTGTCCTAGCCTCCATTTGATAGCTAAAAATAGCTGTTATCACAAGTCCTTGATATTCATTTTGATACTATGAAGACGTTTACTTTGCTTCAGAAAAGGATTACGGATTCACCGTTTTTTGCGAACAGAAATGTCATATTGACAAGTATGAAGTTAATAGCAGTTTGTTGTATTTTATTAAAGAATTTTATTCAGACAATATATTTTATTATTACGTAATATAATGATATCCATATTGATAACTATGTTAAGTCATCGCTTATGGTTCGTAAATATCGTTAAATTTAATTATTAATATTACTAATAGCTATTTCCTTCCATTCATATGCTTCTTGTAAACGCCACTGCAACTTTCAAATGCAAATTAATATTTTTAATCGAATCCAAAGAAGGTTCTCTATTCGAAACCTGCATATTGTTTATTGTAATATTTGATTTGTTATCTAATCAGACCAAGTTTATCGTACGAATTTCTCACGATCGATTCAAAGAGATATGCGTCTATCAATCGTGTTTCCTTGAACGTGTACGTGTGGTTAGTTAAACGTATGTTTTGAATCTTTTTTACTGATATACTATCGAACTGATCTTGGCGAATGCGATAAATTCACAAGTAAATTATGTGTATTTGCGTCAATGTACATTTAATCAATATATGATTTTGACAGACTCTGTGGCGCAGCGAGCCAGTTACCGGGTGTGAAACGAGCGGCCGTGGGTTCGAAGGTATGTGAAGTGTACCAACCAGAATTACGCCAGTATGACTAATCTCTAACGTTTCTCGTAGAGGAGACAATGTAATTAATATTTTACTATGGCACAAGTAAATAACAGAGAGAGAAGAACACGTTTCAAAGACACGGCTGATCATCAAACATGAATGTAGAAAATACTTATAATAACATGCTTCAATAGCGCACCCATTAACTAATACCGTTCCCAATTATCTTTATTACAATCTACTAGTAACGACGCTGTCCGCTATAAACATTCATTTACTTTAATAGTTTCGCTAAAAAACGGTGGACAAGACGAATAATTTGCTAGTAGTAGTCATTTAGTACAACCAACTAAGACCCAAATCGTTAAAATTATTATATTTATACTGTCTGTAGCAGTTGTTCACATGCATACGAGTGATCAACATAAAAAAAATATTGTATATTATGTATAATATACATAATATATGTATATTACGTTAGAGCCTCCGTGGCCCAATAGGCGAGAAGCCCACTAAGAAACCAGCGACCGTGGGTTCGATTCCCGCGCCGAGACAAATGCTTATGTGACAGACAGAAATTTGTTTCAACCTAGGTGTTGTGCTACCATAGTCCCTCGTAGTTCTTGATACCCACGATACAGGTTTAACCTAGTGTGGGATCAGGACTATGTGTGTGACTGTTGAGTGTATTTATTTATTATTACAGTGTAAACTCCATGTAACGTCACTCTATTTAACGACAAACTCTCTTAAGCGTCGAAATCAATTGGCTTTGGTTGGTTTAGCTTGTTTTTCATACAATGTTTCACTCTATATAGCATTACACCCACTCTCAATAACGACAACAATTAAGTTGCTAAAATTAGTAAAAACTGCGCAGCTGTGTACGATCTATTGTCGCTTTATTATCCTAGCCCGCAATAAACTCGACTGTCGGCATCATGCATACCGAACTTTCTAAGAAATTCATTCTTTTGTTTACAAATTGGGATTGCTTGCACGTGTAGACTGTTATTGACCATGATTCATAACTAGGAGTCATGGATTATCTATACCTTATCATATTCTTAGTTGCTCACAAACTTGCAAACTGTAAACATGGCTACTAAAAGAAAATCACTGTGTATTGACGAAAAAGTTTTACTGATACGCGCAATAGAAACGGGAGAGAAGATAAGTGATGTTGGCAAACGCTTTGGATTTAGTCGCTCTACCGTGTCCACAATATGGACAAATAAAGAAAAAATCCTCCACGCTGCGGGCGAGGGAAAATCTTCCAAAAAATTAAAGAAACCTATATACGAAGATTTGGATAAAGCTGTACTATCATGGTTTCATCGACAGCGCCAGAATAATATGCCTATCTCGGAGCCGCTCGTGAAAGCTAAGGCGGAGAATTTTGCTGCTGAACTTGGTTTAACTTCTTTCAAAGCATCAGAAGGATGGCTCGGAAAATTCAAGCAGCGTCATCATATCAACTATGGTAAAATAAGTGGGGAAGCACGAAGTGTTGATACAAATGTGACTCATGATTGGATTAACAGAGTGTGGTCAAAATTCATAGAAAAATACGCCCCAAGTGACATTTTCAATGCTGATGAAGCAGGAATTTTCTATAAGTTGACTCCAGATAAAACTCTGAAATTTAAAGGGGAAAAGTGTGTGGGAGGAAAGCTTTCCAAGGAACGTATTACGGTGCTTGTGGCTGCTAATATGGATGGCACAGAGAAAAAAAAGCTACTAATAATAGGCAAATCGAAAAATCCGCGCTGTTTTAAGAACATCAAAAAATTGCCAGTGACGTATAAAGCTAATAAATCAGCTTGGATGACCAGTCAACTTTTTGAAGAAGAAGTGCGAAAGTGGGATGCAGAATTAAAGGGACGAAAAGTTTTACTTCTTGTTGACAACTGCCCTGCCCACCCTTTTATATCAAACCTTCAAAACATAGAGTTGGCATTTCTTCCTCCAAATACGACTAGTGTCTTACAGGCAATGGACCAGAGTGTGATTAAAAGCCTCAAGGGTCACTACAGAAGGAAATTATTGATGGAGCTAGTCGAATCTCAGGGTAAAACTTCTGTTAATATGCTGCATGCAGTAAATTATTTATCTAAAGCCTGGGAAGAAGTGACACCCACAACTATACAGCACTCTTTTCGACATGCTGGACTTTGTACCAATTCTACGAGTGATGAGGTGGAAACAGAATCTGAGTTTGAAAGCGACGACGACCTTCCATTAACTGAGTGGATTCAACAATTCAACATGGCAGGAAATACGGTAAATCTTCAAACCTACATTGAAGTGGACGACCGCCTGCTTACAACGGCTTCACTCACAGACGAAGAAATTTTGGATTCAGTGAGAAAAACTGAGGATCAAGAACAAGGTGATGAAGAAGATGAGACGGATGAGCCTGAGCTTCCGCCGAGCATTAAAGAAGCTCTGGAAGCAGCAAAATTATTGGAAAAATATTTCCTTTATAACCAAGATGCCTCAGTATTGCTAGATATTAATAAAATAACTAAAAAAATACAACAAAATTACTGGTGCAGCAAAAGACGTCAGACAAAAATAACAGACTATACTCAATAGCGTTCAAATAACATTCTTTTTTATGCACATAACTACTAACAATAGTCAGAAATAAACTTTTTATTTTTCTAATTCTGATGTTTCTTCTCTCCATTTAACGACAACTCTCTATAACGCCATAAAATGCACAGTCCCTTCAGTGTCGCTATATAGAGTTTACACTGTATTTATATTTTATAATAAAAGTTAAAATAGTAATACTATTCACGTGTGAGTCTTACACTAAAAGAAGTGTTATGAAATCCTAAAAATAGGGCTTAGATAGCCGCGTGCCATATGACATGCGGACACGGTTCGTGCGAAAGACGCTTTCGACTGTAGTGATTCAGTGCATTGTATTGTGCGGATGCGTCGATATTTTTGTAGGTAAATCAAAGTTATCCGTATGCACGAGTTAAAATTAAACATCTATTTATTGCGTTGGTGCCAGGGTTGCGAAACGTTCATCGTTTCATCGTAGTTCGATGAAACGTTCGTAGTTCCTCGTACAAATGCTAAATTTGTCTAGTAAGAGGACACCAAACACCCTCCTACAGTTATGCATATGATTTTGATATGAATATATAGAGATAAATAAATATAATACAAAACCCACGTTCATGGTTTGTACTACAAAAACCGGAGGATATCTTTAAAAAAAACCATCGTCTGAAAATGACGACCTTTTTAAAATAAAAAAAGTTTATTAATTCATAAAAAGTACACCGAATTCAATAAAAAACAAACTATACGTCCCTATAAAATTGAAAGGTTGCCCTCGATTTTTCGGAGATCCCATCATCTGATCCTAACTTGGTGCCAATGGGACCACCTGGGAAGTATATCCTTTTAAACAAAAAAAGTATTTCTCGAATCGGTCCATGCGTCTTCTAATAAGCAGGGAACATACATAAAAAAAATCCGACGAATTGAGAACCTCCTCCTTTCTTTGAAGTCGGTTAAACAGGCAACAACCGTCCGGTTTTTATTACTTTAATTTTGATTTGTCATAATTTCAAAATATACGTGAATGCACGAGGTTTAAGATGCAAATGACAATATTTACCCTGTTGATTTCGAGAGGCGCTGTTTATTTAGGTGTCTTGATAGCGACCTTCCGAACGTAGTACTATCAACTGTTTTGTGTTTATAGGTACAACATTTCGCAAATAAATATATTAATTTACAATCAATATACCTTGACATTGATAATTCGCTATCTGCAAAAGATTTCATATTACACGCATAATCATTATTGTTCAGGCAACCTTGATATCAAACAAGACGTGAATTGTTATCAAACTACTGAACACAAATATGTACTAGCTTACGTAATGCCTGAAATAATAACAAACCCACCCATTAGCGTACTTGTATGCACCTTCTAATTTGTTACGCGGAAATTTCGCAAGCACTAACTGATTTGTCATTTCCGTATTCTGTCGGAAGTTTTACAAAAGGCTATCCAGAGGACGTCAAGTTGCAATTCGAAGACCTAATAAGGCACAGTAAGATTTTGAAAAATAAGTCTAGGCAGGTAAATTCACTTTCAGAATCATAAATGTGTCAATCTTTAAGGTTTTGTCGGCTCTGGGCTGAGGTATGATTGAGGGGGTGAGATGCGACGGGTGGCGGCGGCGTGCGCGGGGGCTCCCCCCCCAACGAGTAGCGATAGGCGCTCATATAAAGGATGTTCATTATTTGAAACAGTGAAATGAGCAAATGTCAAATAAATCAGATTAAATAGAACGTAAAATACCATAAATTTTTATTTTTTAAAAACCCTCAACTATTATGTTATTTTATTAAAATTAAAACCTATATGACAGCCTCAGCCTCAAACGGGAGGCAGTGGGCTCGATTCTCGGAACAAAGTTACCGAATGTTATCGTTACAGACTAATGTTTGTTTCGGGTCTGGATGTTGTGGGACCATATTCCCTCGTAGTTCTCGATACCCACGATATAGGTTTGACGTAGTGTGGGGTCAGAAATATGTGTGTGACTTTTGGTGTATTATTTATATGTACCTATATTATTACAAATTATAATGATAACAATGTCAATTATTACTCATTTTTAACGTTCAGTAAAATAAGTTGCAATATGAATGAAAGTAATCACGTCTTTTATGTACTACTCGCTGCTGCTCGAGGCTTCGCCCGCGTGGAGGTCATTTTCGGGAGAAAAAGTATACAATAAATACCAAGTTTATAAAAACCCCTTCGCATATAATGTATTGTTTTAGGACAAATTTCATTACCATTAAAAAGGCAGAGGCAGGTTAAGGTGAGCTAACCGAAAAAGATAGATATATGCTATCGCGGACTTGTTTTATAACTTTTTAAGAGGAACAAATCCGTCATACATGATTGTTGCGTAACTTTAACAGTATACGCAGCGCACGCAAAACAAGCTCTCAAAAGGAATATATTTTCCCGTTTTTGCAACATTTTTCATTGCTGCTCGGCTCCTATTAGTCACAGCGTGATGTTATATAGCCTATAGCGTTCCCAGATAAATGGGTTATCCAAAACTAAAATAATTTTTCAATTAGAAACAGCACTTCTTGAGATAAGCGCGTTCAAACAAACAAATAAACGTACACGTATTTTTTAAAATGTAGCCTCTAAAATTGTGAATTAGTAGTGGTTGAAAGTTTTCTGTCTGTTACATTTTCACGACTGAACTGAAAACACTGAACCGATTTTTATGAAAATATTTTTTTTATCCTGTGCGTTTGGAGTGGAACACCTGTAAGAACGGGGACGTGAGGAAACAGGGATTTCTTGCACGAGAACACGATCACCTAGGTTTTCTTGCTATAGATCTCAAGCCGATTCCTAAGAAAAATAAACATGAGATCTAGGGTCTGATTGAGCTGAATGATAAGATCCTCGCGTTTTCTCACGGTATCCGCTCGGCAAAGGTTACTAAACATATTCATATAGATGGAATATCTTAAGCTAGCTAAGCTAAGCTAGACTAGGGATTACACCCATCTCTGCCAAATCCGTCCAGTTTCCTTTTCATTTTACCCTCCCATTCTTTACCCTTCTCCCGATCATCATCTCCCGTCACTTCTCTTGATCTTCGGTAAAGGAATTGTATCCTTTCGATATTCGATTTCGGGATCCAACTTGGACTTCTTATTTCACAACCGACTAAACGTCCACTGCACAATGCAGACCGTCAAGTATGAATTGTCATAAATCCGTTGAATTTTGAGTTCTATTATCAAAATAATAGAACTCAATATATTGTTAATTGAATTAATAATGTTAATATAATATTTCGTTGTGGAATAAAAACTTTTTCGTTGGTATGAATGAATATTATTAGAAACAAATATTCTGTCAAAACAAAAAGTAATATCAAATGTCATAGTAATAGAAAATCGATATTAGAATTTACAAAAAAAATATCTGTTTGTCTATTTACTATTTTGTCAGGGTAGCTCCGATGATGATGGAATCTGATATTTTTTTTATCCTGGCAAAGTGACGACACTGAATCTGATGGTAAGCGCAGTGTCGTCCAGTTAAAGTACCAACTAGCGAGAGACAATATATGCCTCGCTACTAAACACAATCATGTCGGCCTGATGTTCAGTTTTTCATAATACGCCATGGGGCAAGGAGGTGAAGAAGCGGTTGAGGGTCTAGGTGTCAGAGTACTCAGAACAACACGGCCAAACATCATACCCCAACTCTAGACCCCGACAAAAACCAGAGGTACACTGGCTGACCCCGGAAGGCGACACACTTGCGTGTGCCACTATAGCGGGTTTTATACTCTGTGTACGGTGGTCGCTATCCTGCCGGATATGAAGATCCTACCACCAGCAGGTATCGAGATAAGTGAAACTGAATAGGGTAATTTTTATACGAAAAAGTAACAGCGATATCATAGGATAAAAATTGGCTATGGAAATTATAATAGTAACTCATTGCCGTAAACAAGTGAGAAAATGTATAGATAATATTTAATAGGGGTGGAACCGGGTAAAAAGTATATATCTTCAGTTGATACATTTTCCGAAATCATAAATTTTGCAAGATCTATTCTTCTGACAATTAATATTGTCATCCATATCTGACGTCATGCACGAAATGACAAGAATAGTTATATATTATTTCTCTTTTATCGACACGAACACAATAACGTATAATCGATCGTCCGCCGAAAACAAACGAGTACTTTAAAACGTATTGTGTGTCAAACTGCTAAGTTAATAAAATTATTATAATAATGAACTTTGTAGTCGCCCGCCTTAGGTTGACTTTGAATTGTTATTATCGTATTTTAGTCTTGCGCAATCAGTATAAAATAAATATAGCAGAACTTATGATATATAATTGAAAGAAATTCAAAGTGCTGTATCCAAAGCAGTTATTTACGATTATAGTCTTCGAGCTCTAGGGATCTGGTAATCAGTCGCAATCGTAGTGGGAAATAGTATGAGCCCGCTGATGACCGTTTTCATTTCCAACCAAATATTAATCAAATTTGGACATAAGTTAGTCATTTCTTGACAGCCTCCTGGCGCAGCGGGCGATTAGTAAGTTGTGAAAGGAGAGGCCGTGGGCCTGATTCCCGCATCGAGTTAAATGTTTGTGTGACAGACTGACATTTGTTTAGGATCTGGGTGTTGTGTGACCATTGTCCCTCGTAGTTCTTGATACCTAGGATACACGTTTGACGTGGTGTGGGGTCAGGACTATGTGTGTGTCGGTTGGATGTATTTATTTTATATTTCTACATCTATTTAGGACATAAACTGTTGGTTCCTCTCGTCTCGCGAACACCAACATTTTAATAATGGTATTAAATTAAATAATACTATTGTAAATTTTTATCGATTATTATCAAAAAGAGTTCAGCGGTTCAACCATGCAACCTTCCAAACTGGAAGACTCACTTTCGTAATTATAATATTAGTATATTTTTGTTATATCAAGTATCATACCATAATTTTATTCTCAAATAGTTTGTTCAAATCACTCAACCTGTATTCACGACTTTTGATAAGAATTGACAGTCATTATGATAAATAAAATATATATCGTTTGAAATTATTATGATAAGTTAAATATATTTGATTATATTCAATATATTGTCATGAGTTAGTGTTATTTGTGAACACTTTATGTTATATTCATCATGTTTTCACAGAAAATATTTTTGACAGCGCGAGCGAAAAATCGCGTATACGTCTGCTCTCAACACGGCCCAATTGCCGTCTGACAAGTCTCGCACATGCGCATCATGTTTAAAATACATTTCAACATAGAGACAACTGCCATTTTATGTTTCGTAATTTTAAAACATTTATTTCTTTGTATTTATTTATAAATGAAATGTGATAAAATATTCACACACTCGTTTAATGCAGTTCATTGAAAATTTTATAGAAAAATTTCGTTTCAATATTTTTCTTTATAACCGTATACAACGGATTAATTTGGGGTCGTGTGGATTGAAATTTTAAAATTTCGATGCATCTTTGCGAATATTTTCTATCGAGCCAACTTTAATGAATCGTGTATCGAGAAGCACAATCGTTTTGTAAATATGTTCATCTTTCATGACTAATTTTTATATTGTTAATATTTTTAGTTTTTAACATCGAATAATTAGTTTAAAAATGTAGTCTGAACTGAACTGTCTGAGTCCACCTCACCTTAAAGAAAGGACCGGAGATTGACAAGGAGAGTGGAGTTTACAGACGAGACTCCGGAACTCGCTGCATTAAACGCATATCAGCAACCTGTCATTTTACCTCCATTTACTATGAGAACAGCAGTACCCCCAGTAGATTTTAATTACTTATATAAGCACCACATCTCGAAACCTCAGAATACAGAAAAAACCAGAAACCGCGCTCAATAAGAATTACATACCCCGCGCTGTGTCCAAAAACAATACGTAACGTCCCTCGCCTGCCCCACCTCCAACCCGCGTAATGTTGCTAGCTTGGAGCGGTTTCCCACTTTTTGGGGTAATCTTATAACACTAAAGAAAGTATATTAATAAAAAAACATTAAACTGATATTTGTAAGTAGGGTAGTAAACTAACGTTGTACACAACTACTTCAAAATACATGACAAACATTCTGAACAGGAGGGATACAATATAAATAAAGTAATTATTATGAGGTTGTCTGGAAGAGATCGCAGTTAGCGATAAGACCGCCGATTTGTACATTCTATTTTAAGTTCATTGCAATGTACTGTTAATATTTGTATTCTGGTGTACAATAAAGCAGAAATAAATAAATATGAATATATCTACCCTAGTTGGAATAGCTGCTTTCCTAAGTCTTTTCAAACCATTTTTTGTGTCATAAAAATATTGCTCTTCAAAATGAATTGAGCAAATTACGCTCCGGCTTGATGGTTTCCAAAACTCATCTAGCCGAGTTCTTTGTATGATTTTCATCCAGTCCGAATTTCTCTTTTCATCATTAGGGAAACTAAAATTACAAGAACGATATACAATAGAACTATATATAAAAAATAGTAAATATTCTATAAAAGTATTAAAAAAATAAGTGGGTAAAATTTGCGATCAAAATAAAATGGCAACACTCAAAAAATGGACGCTTCATGTTCTAAGACGATCACAATAAGTAAAAGAAATTCAATAATTAAATAAATATACCTTTGAATGCGCTACTTACAGATGAAATGTGATCCCATCCTGTTTTTTTGTAATCCCAGCAGCATTTTTACATGTAAGGACAATACAAATCGGCATTTTTAAATTAAAATTGACACTTGTACAATACGTCACAACGCGCTTACTGCAAAGGAGTGACTAATCGCAAAATCGTCAAACCACTCTGTTTAAGAGTGGTTTTTGTTGCTTCAGTTTTAAGCGCGCTGGCGGTTTCTGGTTTTTTCTGTATTCTGAGCTCGAAACTAATGGAATAGTTCATTTAGTAGTCAGTTACACGCTGGAACTAACACGACAATGTGATCGGTAGTTGTAATGTATCGAAGAGCGATGATAAAAACTCAAATGTGTACAACCTCGAACTTGAATGGTGGAGTTAGTAATAGCCGTATGTAAACAGAGCCGCGATCTGACAAATGAAATCCTACAACGAGAGGCGCGTTTCCGTGTTGAACGGGCTAATAGACTAACACGTGCCGTACGGAGAAATCCGGCTATTCCGACGTACACACACGCATGCAACCATCTCCATACAGCTCGCTACACAGCCAATAACCACATTTTATATCCACTTTTCTAACGCCTCTGCCATTTTGCTTAATGTTTATGTTTATGACCGTAACGTAAACTATCAAAAGAGTTTTAATATCTAAACATTCTGAACTTGTTCTATCTAATAATAAAATGGGCTGTAAAACTGCAACAGATATACTAATAATTATTCTGATAATTCAGGAAGGTAACCCGTCGATCATTCTTACACGACATCTTTTCGATAATGACCCAACAAATGTATATACGATTTTATTACCTATTGAATACATTATTTTGTATAGAAACTTAATTTGTCTATTTATTTTAGAATTTACTGGATATTATCGTTAGTTGATTTGAAAATCGATCGTAAAATTTGCCATGTAATTTGTTCATTTTACGCCAAAAACTAATGACCACTATACCAATTTACAATGATAAATAGTATTTCTCAAGAAATCACAGTTTATCTTGTTTAATTACTAGCTATTATTAGATTTCCAAATCATTAACTATATTTAAAGAAAAAAAAACAGCTGCTTCCATCTTTTTTGTTGAGGATCATAGAAACAAAACCGCAATCGCTTGCGTATTTGATAAAAAAAAATTAAAATATATTTTGATATTCTGCAACTGTAAAGATACAATCACCAGTTTCAACGCTATGGAAGGTAGCCGCTTAAAACTAAAAGCGTATGCTCAACGGATCAACCATAATTGCACCATCGCCTTCTAATTACTCGAGCGCTACACATTCATCATATCTTAGCACTGTCGAGTGAGCTGTGTTTTTATACTCTCCTCCTTAAGACTGAGAAGCAGTTGTTTCGATTCGCGCCAATATTTTCTTTAGAAACATCTTAAAATTACATATTTTCGGGCGTTGCCAACGTCTAAGGGATCAGAATTAACAGTTTAGTTAGAGGCTGGGGAGGATATTTGAGGCCGAGAAGGGCACTGACCATACGAACCGAGACTCGGATTGGCTTTCTATGTGTAAGGTTTCATTTAATGTCTTAATTTTTATTAATTGCATCACGCGGGATTAATTTCGCATCTATAAGCAATTATGTAGACTGGCGGTGATAATATGTGGCATCACCATGCATTCGTGACATTTACATAACGAATAAGTGATCAGAGCTTGAAACGACTTGTTCCTGGTATCGAAGCGAACGTCGTCATTTGGATTCACTTTCTCCTATTGAACACATCTTGTACGTTAACAACTTTCGCATAATTTGTAAGTATCAGATTTAAATTTAACGTCACCGGTACTTACGCGTAAGAAAATTTTAAATTATGTTCAAGGTTGATGATCAAATGTACATGAAACCTAGCATTATGTACATCCATACTAATACTATAAATGCGAAAGTAACTCTGTTTGTTTGTTACCTCTTCAAAAATCAGCCCTGAAAGGGGCAAAGTGAGTTTAACATTATGAGGTATTCTTTAGATGCAATCTCAAGATTCAGGCACAACAACTGAGAGGCTGGACAATCGCTACAGGTGCCTCAGTGCTGAGGACTCCTTGGATTGTATACTTCTTCTCCCGAAAATAACCTCCACGCGGGCGGAGCAGCGAGCAACAGCTAGTCATAAAATAAAGCATTCATTCGATTCACCAGTATCATTTAATCCTGTAAATCTTAAAAGGGGAACGAGCCGAGCAAGTAGGTTAAAAATGGGTACAATCTTGGCTTTGGGTATCTTTCGAGATGCTCACTAAATATCTGCCATAGTCTAAAGTCTAAACTTTTAACGAATATTACAAAATGCCCTGACTCCTGATTAAGCTCGTAGATAGTTGCACAATCAGGAAATCTTTAAAACTATAAAAAGCAAGATTAATCACTGAATGACTATTACAAAGCCTTTTATGTATGTTAAATGTGATTCACCGTGCTTCAATGACCACGAGATTAAATTATAATGTTTTAATCATACCGATAGCTTGGATGACGGACATTTTAGAAGCGAATGACGAGCACGTGAATCGCATGCAATTTGCAACTATGGCCATATAACATGCACTCAGTACATAATAAATAGGGCAAGTATTTACTATACGTTTCCATAGATTAACTACACTTTCGTTTAATACACAAAAAACAGTGCATATAACGAAAAAACCAGTAAGGTTGCTATTAAGGAAAGGATACGTTTTAACGTTCACGGAATTCAAAAAACGTAACCAACCAAACACGATGCCATAATAACTGAGTAAACTGGAATTGGCGAGGCTCGTATTGATTAGAAACCTTAAACATAAGTTGATAAAAGTGTAGTTCGTGCGCTCCGTTTCGCCGAGTACTTGTCATTATTTGGCTTGGTCCTGCGTTTTCTCGTTGAACCGGTTCTACAAGCGAGACCACGACTGGACTCGCTACTGCTTGCCAAATGAGTCGTGCGAGCCTACATCTCAAATACACAGCCAACGCAATCCATATAATGGCCTAATATCTACTACTTAATACTTGTTCCACTTCTAAGATGATCAAAACAACGTCAGTGGTAAGTTACGTAAAGGTCTAAGCTTAACAGAGTTTTTACACTACTTATATTAAAATGTGGTATTACACTTGTAGAACAACTGGTGGGGGCGTCAGGAAAGACCTTGAGACTCGAAAACTCTAAGCCAGTGACAAATGGCGCAGGTGTGGCGGCTATCGACTTCATTTGGAGTAAGAATTACGCACATCGTGAAATAATTCATACAGAATAATTTCCCCCATTTAGCGAACTTTGATAAGTCTGTTTTATATGATGTATCCTAAAAAAGGTTTGGAATATGAATAATAGTTATTTATATCCGTTTACATTACAGTTAGTTAAGTTGGAGATTAACAAGAAATTCGTAAAGTAAGTCAATCTAAAGATCAACTTTATCTGCGCCAACTAGATTAAGCACTTACATTTGACGTTACTACGGGAGTGAATTTTAGTTTTTTTTATTGATAGTTTTCTAAGAATTCTTATTCTATTAAATAATAATTATATATATTTATATATAGCCGTTTACTACTAACAGAAGCTACATAAATTATTATTATGACATAACCGATTCAATACGGTAGTTGCCTATTTGACATGATTTTATACAACAAAAGTATATAAAGTTTATAACTAATAAAACACTATATAACTATTAAAAATAATTGGAATTCATTGTAAATAACTCATTATTATTGTTAAATTGAATTATCTACCTTATAAAAAGCAACTACCTAAATTCTTAAAGTAACATTTATTATTAAAATTCTTTATGTAGAAGATATTCTGGTACTACGTACGTACCTCGTTTCAACAATTAATCTCACATAGCATGCAAAAAATATGAGATGATAATTACAGAACTCAAAAAAAAAATAAAGGACAAGTTTGAATGGAAAACTTACATGATATTTATGCATATTTCCCACAAATACCTACTGTACATCAGTAAACACACAGCTCCACCATACATTTTCTTACTCATTTTACAAGTTATTCGATAGGGTATAAATTTCGCAATCCCTCCAGGAGACATCGATATTTCGTTAAGTGTCATGATACTTTCAACCCAGTACCCCAGTGACTATGTGTCAATAGAAGCCACTCAAGCGCGACGCGGCAACACTCCACAAGGACAGTGTCATAAAGCGCTTGTCGTACTTAAGGTATTAGAGCAAAACTGTTGATAATCACATTTCATTAAATTGCACAAAATCACGTTGCTGAAGAAACTAAATATATATCGATGATTAACTTAATTTAAAATAAAAAAATAGTCTAACAACTTAAGCATGAAATAACGAAAAATAACTAACTTGGCGAAGTAGCATTATCAGCCTCTTTTATTATTCTGTAACCACGTGAGCAATAATACAAGAAGCGGTTTGTCTATACTAATATTATAAAGAGGAAAGATTTGTATGTATGTTTGTAACGAATTGGCTCAAAAAGTACTGGACCGTTTTTAAAAATTCTTTCACCATTTGAATGCTACATTATCACTGATTAATATAGGCTAGACAACTCCTTGGATTGTATACTTCTGCTCCCGAAAATAAACTCCACGCGGGTGGAGCCGCGAGCAACAGCTAGTTAGCAATATTATTATATAAATATATAATAATATATAATAAAAGTTTTTAAAATTAAGTCATATTAAAAAGGAATCACAGAAAACAATTGTATTGTTTTGATATCATAATTGTTCGAATGAATAATCGTGTCTTCTTTGATAAACGTCTTAAAATGCTGACTCAACACACACTCATTTAGTTAGAGCAAACTTGACTAAGGGACGTGTTCTCAGTTCTGTTTCTTTTTCGTCATGCTTTGATGTAGAACGCATATGAGTAATATAGTTTAATATTGGTCTGCTTGATTCAGCTTTACCATGTTTAGAGTTGTTACGTGCCAAGTATAGCGTAGGACCGAATCTTAGAAATTTTAAGCGGTCATTAAATATTCACAACTTAGAATCTTGAGCGGTTTTCAGAGTTTACCACGTACCAAAATGTGAAGCTTGAAGATACTGCGTTTTATCTAGGAATAGATCTGTTTATTCAGCACGTCAAGTATGCGCCAATTGAGGAATGTAGCGGTCGGTCGCTACTGATCGGGGGAGAGGTGCCTACACTTTACCGTCCTCAGTGTTGGGGCTTGTGCCATACCAAACGTTACTCCATACGAAAATTAGCTTAGAACTAGAACAGATGGACCTCTGTTTGTCCAGAAGGACCGGCCATTGTTTAACACCACTTATAGACAGAAAGTACATACAATTTAATATTTCAAATACTAACAGAGTTAGTGGTAAATGATAACAACTAATCAAACTTGGTAGGTACAAGTAACTGCGGGACTAAAGTCACATTTTGTTTGCTCAGTGCCGCTACTAACCAGGTCGCATTACTAAACGCTCACCAAACTAGATCAGGGACAACATTAATTGAATTGTGTAACACCTGCTCTTCTTAATTGTTATTATTATATTTGACGAAATGACAAGGACAGTGGAGTAATACTATTCTTTTAGTTAATACTTAATCATTTTTAGCACCCCGCTGCTTTACAACTACCAACATTAGCAAGTTGTTTAATTAGTATCTTACATTAGAATCCTCATCATCTTCGCACAAATTGTAGTTCAGTGTTTGCTTATTTTTACAATCTGTTACTTTCTTGACTTCTTTTGAAACGACATTTAAACAAATACTACATAAATACAAACGTTTTTACGTATAGATTTCGTGATGTGGTTTGATCTTTTCGGCGCTTAAAGTAAATTGCACTTGATCCTTATATTATTAGCAGTAATATAAAAATCAATACGCAGTTGGACGCGACTGCTTATAGATTCGGGAAAATTAACAATTTTTACACAACTATACTAATAATTTACAGTTACATCATAACAAAAGTTAGTTAATGACCTATCTTGATTTATTTACACCGAACTTAACATGAGCATTTTAAACTAAAACTGGTCGCGTGAAGACATTTTGCCCATATTTACGTTTCCTATTCAATAATGGAGAAAATAAATACACATATAAAAAACGATGGAAATATGAAATTTATTTAACTAGGACGAAGTGTCCTGGACGACAATGAGTTCTGCTCACTGCTGCGCCGTTGGATAATAGGCGTAAGATACAAAAGGCACAGAATAATAGCATACTCGTTAAACTATATGCAGGTCGAGATGTCCGCCTCGTGAATGCGGTGTGGGTAGTGGGATTCATAATAATAATTATATTGCCCAAGACAGTTCACGTAGTAAGACTTTCTATATAGCATACGCTCATTTGAATACAAATACACCGATACAGTCAATTAATTTCGCAAACGTAAGGTAAAACTCATGTTTAGCTAAGGAAGTTTCACTTTCGTAATTTATTTTAGGATGTTTCTATGTATCTCGTGCACGTATAAACAAATTTCAACTGTATTAAGGTAGGTTTGAAATTTGTTTCACAACGAAATACGTATAGAGCGGAATGCGGGCCGCCAACGACCTTGCAGCTTGCCAAAGTTAACCACTCTCGCACACTTCTAGATCCAAATAGCTATAACGTTTAAGTACTTGTGCGTGCGGTTCAATGACCGCAACCTCAATGTTACCACACACAAGACAAAGACGCGTTTCATTCCGATGTACAGAAAGCTGACGCGACGTGCGGGTTCTTAATGCCCTACAAACAGAAAAATCAATTTCACTGTCACTATTTTCTATTGCGCACAGAAAATGAAATATTCTTTAGGTCAAATATGTGAACTTGCCCACTTTACATGTTTTTGAATGAAAAATATGGAAATGTAATCATCACGTCTTTACTCCACTGACACAAAAACCTATTTATACTATACATCAGCTTTGAAGCACAGCTTTTCCCATACCTGTTTCGTAGTACCAACTATGATTAAATTGAATCATCAAATGAGCCCAACAAACCTTTCACAAAAACGCTTATTGACTTGATATGAGGCTTGTATGACCTTGAAACCTATGAATACCAATCTCACGTATTAATAAAAAGACCTGTTATGTTTTTAAGAATAATAATTTTGATCAACCATTAATATTTGAAATGCCATGATTGTTGGCAGTATTTCTTATGTAAACATCAACATACAATGGTTAAATGTACTGCACTTATTAAGCTCAACCATTGTTTTGAACGAAGGTAGATGCACCTTGTACCCGTACCTTGTGATTCAATCAAAGAGCACAGACTAAAATAATTTTGTCTGTCTCAGTCATCTTAGTGACATCATTAAGATGACTATCATGATGACATCCACATGCTCTAGGCAGAGAAGCCTATCAGTAAGACAGTACATAATATACAGCATTATTGTGTGTTCGCCAGCATTAAAACACCTTTTAAAAAAAAAAAAATTATGGTAAGTTTATAGGACTAAAACTTAAGGCCATGGGGATGAGGTATTTTTCCGGTGGGTAGAAATCCACACAAATAGCTTACGCCAGTGTTTAATAATTTTGAAAAAACATTTCTTGGTATATTATAATATAAACACGTATTTTACTGGTAAACTTTAACTAGCATAAATTTTGACATAGTAAATCGATTATGATGAAATAAATACGAGTTTTTAATGCATCTCGATTAATACATACTGAACTTTAAATGTGATGCATGTTCAAACAGACAATAATATTTCTCAAAGACAAGTATTTATGTAAAAGAACATCTAAAGATCAGAGCAGACTTATTTGATCCTATTCAATATTAAGATTAGTTCATAATGAATATAATGGCGTATATAAGGATTCCCCCCCTCCCCCTCCTTAGCATACAATATAATTAAAAATCGCGGAATATTGATGACTGGTAACACAATCTGTGCCACAAAATATGAGCATGCATCGCAACAATATGTTTGTATGCAGCTTAACTAGCGTGTGCGCATTTCATGTTTAAGTAATTTCTAAATTAATATGATTTCAGCGATTTGATTTTTAGATTTACCCTCAGACCCCTCATGTGATAGCTATTGATAATAATAATAATAAATCTTTATTTCAGGCATATTGGCCCATAAGTTGTCAGTATTATGTTAGTTACATTGTGCTTATATGCTATATTAGTATTTAATTAAATTATGGAACAGCTATTTACTTACATATACTATATTGCTTTGTTACTGATCAATACTATAAGTTTTTTTTTTAGTATCTTGAGATGTAACATAGGCCATGTTTTTAAAAAGCCAACACATGACTAATCCATAAAAACACATATGGTCAGCAATAATAATAAAAATAAATATTGCAAATGTTTATTAACTTAAATTTTGTGAAAGATTTGGTCGGAAGACTTGATACTATTTATATTTGAGTATGTATGAATGCTATTTTATATTGTATATGTTCAGAGTCAAACCAACCTTATGGGGAGTTTTTAGTTATAATGAAGGAAGTAATAAATCATTAACAGTTATTTTGTATGAATACACATTGACAGACATTTTAAAATGTATATTTATGCATAATCTAGATATTTAAATGTTTCAATAGTAAGCTAATAAACCCCATTATAGCCACCTTCGGCGGAAGTGAGACAGATTTGAGGGATACAGGTGTTGTTGCAAGTATTGCTCCTGGGCGGTTCTAGTGAGCCATCCCCACAGTTTGGATCCTTGCTATCAGGAGGCTCTCGGTGTCTACGGTCAAACGCAGTACGGCATCACATCTACATTTATACATCACCAAAAATATATATATTGCATGTTTCCCATAGAGATAAAATAAAAAAATTAAATACATTGCTAAAGAGGTTTTCACGCTGCTGTCCGAATCGAATTCATATCAAGAAAACATACATATTAAGTACAAAGAATGCACATTACACATCCCCATTCAATGGTAAGCTGGTACAAAACCGTTCAACATGAGGAAAATGAATATAGGTAGGTACATAGTAATTCTATAAATACAAACCATTCGTATAGTCCAATCATTTAGTAAAAATACTATACAGAAAATAATTTTAAAAACACTATGAGGTTTTATACATGTACTAGAGTTAGCTGTGTTACAGTACTTTTATATAGCAGTGATCAGTGATTAATCTCTGGAAATCTCACTCACCCTATAAGATAGAAACAGCAAAGTGTAACTTCAAGCTGTGTAGCTTGCCTAAGAACTTTCTAAACAAAGTCTATCCTAAATACGAATCTTATATTATTTGTACTCCTGAAGCAATTAGGTAGACACTTAAGGTTAGTTAGGGCAAAAGTGTAAGACTGCTAGGTGTAATATTTATTTAATTACTTTTTGTCTGTAAGTGTGTTATAAAAGAGATAGGCATGAACTAAGATGTTTCATACTTCATTCAGGCAATATCCAGTAGCTACATTTTATAAAACAGATTCAAATATCAATCTATAAATAAAAGGTGACATAACATATGTTAAAATGGTATGCTATAAAACATATCCACATTTTTTGTTTACAATCAAAGTTTCTATATGTATAATATGTGGGAGTATTCTTTGCATATAATCTTGGATGATTGTATTAGTTAGTTTTGAAATCTAAAATAGTAATTAATGCAATATGATGATTTATTTAATTTTTACTAACTTCCTTAAACCTATTATGTATCACAGGGACACCGGTAATAAGAAGTGAGTAAAATTCAACTTTATTTCCATAATATTAACGTATTTGTATGCTTAATACGCACAAGGGTGGATGTTTCCAATTTTTGTCCGACAGCTGGCTACTGAATGACTGATTAAATTATTTGATGAACAATTGCAGCATACAATAATACAAATGATTTTGATTTGCTTATGATTAACTTTGAAGATACCCCATCAAAATCTTTATTGATCTAGTTATTGTATGAAAGGAGAAAGAAATGCACTGGTTAAGTACCTACCAGTGGTCAACTAATTATAGGTTTTGAATACCCATAGAAATCCTCAATGATAAGCCAGCTACTCATCTGCTATGTCACTGAGATTGTATTGAGGGTGATACAATGTCTGATCCTGTTTAGGGCTTTCATTTTAAAAGTTTTAGTTCGATAAAAACAAGAACAGGTGAAGGTAGAATAGGACTTATTTGTCTACAGCTTGAATGGGCCGGCTCGACCAGTGTAGTACTACTGTCTTACAGAAAACCAATGTAAAGTGACAGTTTACTGTCGCGTTTCGTATGGTAAGTGAGATATCCGGAGGCCCAGATTCCCCCTCCCTTTCCTTCCCTAATCCCTATTCCTGTCTTTTAAGGCCGACAGCGCATACATTATATTTTCGGTATTGTGGATGTTCATGGGCGGTTGAGATCACTTATCATCAGGTGACCCACTGGCTCGTTTGTCGGACTATGTTATAAAAAAAAAGGTGAGTGGTCACTTTTATACATGAATCAGCTAATTAATGGTAAAGAAATCCAGCAATTTACTATTGACTTTTTAATTGTCTTGTTCTTCAGCAATCTCACTAACCATACAAACCGCACAATAAGTATAAGAAAAAGAACACCTATAATATTAAAAGATATACATGAAATTAACATTCAAACAAATATCGTTTGAGTATATGTTTTTTCTGTGAGTCATTTGAAATTATAATTAACTAATATTTTTGATCTATACATTATGTACCCTCATTAGAAATAACGATATACTAATGTGCTCACATTAAATGATTAGTCAGACAACAAAAAGACAAGATAAAACTTCATTTCTAGGAATAAAATAAATTTAAATAATAATTGAGTTCTATGACTTAATTAGAGACATAGAATTTTTCGTATGTAATTAATAAACAAATTAGTTTTCAAAAAACATTATAAAGAATTACAGATATTTGGAATTGTGCATTAAAAAGTTTTTGAATGGATCCATTAGATTTAATATACTTTTTAATAATGCATATAAATTTTATTATCAACTATATTTCAATAACTATTTTATTTTTCTTTTACAATCACTAAATTATTATTTATTTGTCCAATATATTAGTTTTTTCTGGTTTTTATCTGTTTTAAGTTACTCATCTTACAAACAAAATGACACATTACTGAAGATAGTACTTACTTCTTTAGACTTACATGGGCATTGAGAAGGGGTAGCCAGGTTGGGAACTACCAGATATTTTTATTTTTGGTAAAAGGATAGATCTATATGTATGAAAAAATAAAAATCTATACAAAATTAAAGTACCTGTGAAGAAAAAACGATGGCGGGAATGTGATGTAATGTTGTGTTGTGATTAATAAGTGAAAAAAATATTTCAGACATGGCTTAGGCCTTTAAATTGTGACTATTACAGACATGGCTTCAGCCTTTAAATTGTGACTATTACAGACATGGCTTAGGCCTCTTGAATTGTGTTTATTTCAGACATGGCTCCGGTCTTTAGAATGAGAAAAATATCCGTCATGGCTTCCCCCTTTTGAATGGATGAAGACTGCAGACGTGGCTGTGGCCTTTTGTATAAGTTAAAACCAAAGAAGACTTTAATTCTAGCCCAGATTTGGAAAAAATAACCACAGACATGGCTGTAGGGTGGAGAACCTTTGCCTTCTCTTTCATAGAGTAAATAAATTAAAGTCCCTGCATAACAATAAAATATGAGCAGCTCAATTCATATCAAAAACAGCTTATCATTAAAGACAAAGTTTATGTGAAATATATTAAAACTAAATACCTACTGACTTTTGTATTAGTGCCTTAATTCACACAAAGATAAAATACAATCACAAAATCTACGGTAAAACGTAACAGCTTTTAAGGTGTTTAACTCGTACAGTTAGTTCAAAACACGACACTCGTTAAAAACCAGTCTGTACATATAAATTCTGCGAGTTGTTCTGTCCGATTTTTATCTTTGGACTTCTTAATCGTTTTTCATAACTTGTAGAAAAACTCTCGAAATGTTTACTTAGAAATAAGTAATATTATCAGTTGTTCGCGATCTTTATATGTAGTGCTCAACTTTATTATATGGTTTTCCAAGATTCCAAGATAATATACAATAACTTATGCAAAAAAAATGCAATCAATGTATTCTTTGACTAAGAATAACTTGTGTCTTTAAGTATGTTGCTATGAAAACGTTTACATGTCGTGTGGTGATAAATGGAAAGTATTCTAACTTTCTATTCATATACAATTCTCTATATTATTTCACAAGCGAAATACGTATCGGCAAAATTGATTTTTTTCAAAATATTACCGGCTACATGATAAAACAACGCTCGCAGTTAAATAACACACTGATAGACAACCGACACCGATTCATAATCATTCTTCGGAAAGAACTTACCCAAAGCTCAATACCCCAATTCATTTTACTGGTAGTACAATCACTTCACTTACACAGAAAAACACATTGAAGCTTCACTAACTCACTACAGTCGTTAACATAAAAATTACAACAATATTTCCACAAATAAATTATTTTTTATCACTACCACCATTTCAAAACACATTCCATGGAAATAAACATGGCTGACTGACATGACATTTCAAGAGACGGGGATTGTGGACTTATCACCAGTGCTGCCAAAATAAAAATTTAGATTCCCCGGCTCCTTCGATTTTCACTTTTACCCAATTTTCCCAACATTCTCCGGCGATTCAATAAATAAAACATGGTTGTTTTAAAATTATTTCAACATTATTTGCAAATCAATATAAACCATAAATACAGGTTTAGATTGATTTACAATTAATACTAAAAAAATAGTTTTTAATTTCGTCATTATTATTATTACAAGCCACAAACATTATTTATTGTAACAGATCGCACCAGATAGTATCAACTAAATCTGGCATCGTTTTACATAACATTAATGGCTTAGTGATATTTTTTTACTTTTATTGTCTTTATAAATTTTTACTTACATAAGTAAAAGTTTTTGTAATTCATAAAAGTACACCGACTTCAATAAAAAGCAAATTATGCGTCCCTATAAAATTTGAGGGTTGCCCAAAATTTTTCTGAGATCCCATCATCAGTACCTGACTTGGAGCCAATGGAAAGTATACCACCTGGAAAGTATTAAACAAAAAAAACAATTTCTCGAGTCTTCGAGTAATCAGGGAACATACATAGAAAAAAAGATTCCGACGAATTGAGAACCTCCACCTTTTTTTAAGTTAATAAGGTTAAAAATGTAAATTATTCATTTAAGAAATTACCGGAAAATTGTCTATTCACCAGATTTCAGATTTCCATAGAGGATATGAAACAAACCCCACGCTCTTATTGCAAGCAATAATTTCCCTGCAAATAGGAAAATTCTCCGGCCATTGGCAGCACTACTGATCATAAGTTACAGACGGCTGAAGGACATGTATCCATGGCTATGAATAAATAAAAAATAAGTTACAGAAGTTAAAAAAATATTACAACTTCTTATATTGTCTATGGTAGAGATACCATCTGCAAATAATAATTAAACAACTTGACCGTAATTTTAAGCCTATTAACAAGTGAGATAGATACCATTGTTTCTGTCCCTTTCTTTCACTATTCCTACCTCCTATTGCCTTCTCTTTCACACAAATCCCCACCACCAGCAGTAGTCGCCTTCATTTTTGTAAGCGCTTTTTGAATCATTGACGTCGTTGTTTCCGTCCCGTTACCACAGTCCCGAGGACTGATAACTTAGTGCACAAGTGGTCTAAAAGTGTGTAATTTAAATAAGTTATACCTAATTTTCTAACTGATTATACTTTGTGGAAGTGTACAAGTGTTAAGGTATGTAAGACATATTTTCTTATTACTCAAAAGATAATATTTTTGTCATGGTTAAAGGAAGTGCTATTTTCACTAAATAACCACTTCAGAATATTCGATATGATTCTAAATCAAACTGCATAATTGTTGAAATTGTTAACGGCGATGCCGTTCGATAACATGATTATTTTTTTAATATTTCTACCCGATACTAAAGTGAATATAACTACATTACCTTGTTGTTGGCTTACATTGATTTCTATTTTTAAATTGATGGTTTAAAACCTACCTACCTTCATAATTTAATTTTATAGAAAATAATTTGTTGGATTTTGTAAAACTTCTTCTATCGTTTATAACTTCAATAATATCCTAAATATTTGGGTACATGTAGTCGTTATGGAAAATACAGAGTATACTGAACCAGATATTCTGGAGTTATATTGTGCTAATAACAATGAAGTGCCTTCCGGAAACGAAAACAGAGTAGTTCGTCATCTAGCTTAAGCTCAAATGCCTCTTCTGATTCGGCGAGCCCTAAACGATCGCGCCGGCATCGTAAGAAAACTAAACGCCGAAATGACCACAGGATTAAACGTTTAATGGAAGAGGTAAGTGATCTCAAAAATATAATTACGTATAGTAATCATGACGATAATTTTAGTGGCCCCAGTACTAGTGACCATATTGGTGAATAAGAACCAGAAACTGAATTTTCTTTACCGATTGGAACTACTGTGAAGGATCCTGAGGGTTTGTAAACGCCTTCGAAATTTCTGGAAATCCTTAAACAGTTTCAGCGAATTGATGGCGTAATGTCCGATTTTCTGATGTTCAGAAAAATTACCGTCATAGTCCAGGATTTACTGTTTTATTTAATTAAGCAAAAAGATCAACTGGAAATGGATTTACGAAGTTTTTTAGCATGGGTCAAAGATACACCTGATCTTAGGCATGAGGAAGTGAACGAAAAAACTTGCGAAATTTTTGTGAACGGTGACTATTCTAAGATCTCCATTGATGCTCTTCAGCTGGTCTGCGGCCACAGAGCTGAATTGATTCAACAAAGAAGGTAGTCAATTTTATATTTTATTAAGGACCCGCTTCACAAAAGAAGCCTTCGAAAGATACCCCCATCATGCCAAAACCTATTCGAGTCTGAAAAATTTACAGTCACTCTTGAAAAAGCAGGGGGAGTAAGAAAGGTCTTTTGGCCACGTGAAAGGGATCGCGTTTCTGCTCCGCAGACCGATCCATGTACATATTTTTCTTCAAAAAGAAATGTTTCATTCCAAGGACCGAAAAGAGGTACCTTTAAAAATATGTGCAGTCATATTCTCCAAGATCTAATGTAACGCATTCACATGCTCCAAGATCTAATGTAGCAAATGCTGGCAACTTTAATTCCTTTCGTGGACGCGGTGAAAGGCAAGGAACCTGGCGCCAAACCAATGATACCTACGGTAATACGCGCAAGCGCTCTCCCTCATACCACCGGGATAAGAGAGGTAAAACTAGAAGGTATTGACTCACCGAGTCGATTCCGTGCCGGTCAGCTGATCTTGTATCTCGACCGATGGAGACTGATAGGCGCACCAGATTATATAATAAAAATAAATTTCGGGATATCGCATTCCCTTCCTGACAAAGCCATCTCTTCATCTACCCAATATATACAAAAGCCAGCAAGCAACGACTCCTTCAACAGACAGGAGCAAGGCTATAGAAAAGATTAAGTTGGAAGGGGTGTTGACGATGGTCCCACCGTCCCAAAGCTTTCTGGCTCCAATGTTCTTGGTGCCAAAAGAAGACGGAAGTTTCAGACCCATATTCCACCTGAAAGCCTTAAATCGATTTGTCCATGCTTCAAAATTCCGACTCATCAATATGCAGAAAATACTCCAATTCATACAACCGGACGATTGGATGATCAAAACAGACATACACCAGGCGTACTTTCACCTGCCTATTGCTTACTCACACAGACGGTTTTTACGGCTCCTGTACCAGCAACAATTGCTGCAAATGAACTGCCTGCCCTTCGGGCTCAGTTCTGCGCCAAAAGCTTTCGTGTCGGTGACGAATTGGATTGCTCAAATACTACGAAACCACGTAGGCATACGAGTGTTCGTTTATTTAGACGATTTTCTAATCGTCAACCAAAGTCACCATGTTTTAGAGGGTCATGCTGCGTTCACAGTCAATCTATTAGAAGATCTTGGCTGGAAAATAAACTATGCAAAATCCATTTTGCAACCCAGCCAGGTAATGGAATACCTAGGTGTAATATGGGATTCTCGGCTAAACAACAAATCACTATCCATAAAGAAATGCACGAAAATAGAAGGGATGATAACCCAACTCAAGACAAGACTAAAGATCGGTCTAAAGGATCTGCAAAGCTTAGTGGGAATGTTGAACTTCGCGAGTTTTGTTGTTCCTCGCGGAAGGCTAAACTTTCGCCAGCTCCAACAAATATGTATCAGCCATACGAACAAGAAATTGAAAGGCGTACTATTACCCAAGCCAGTTCCTACAGAACTGTGGCTTGTTTATCACAAAGACCCGTCATCAATCCACACGTCTCCTCCTACCCATGTTTATCCTACTACATGTTTACCGATGCGTCAGATCTTGCATGGGGTGCACATGTAGACAAAATACATCTGTCGGGAAAATGGTTAACCTCAGAAAGGAATCTTCAGAATAAACCTGATCGATCCCAATTAGCTAGATTTCTGGCTGATCTTCACCAGAAAGATAGATTTTCTTATAACACCATACTGGCCTATAAATCAGCAGTCTCTACTCTATACGATCCGCAGTCATCTGAACGCTTCAGTGATCACCCTTTAGTGAAGCGGATGTTGAAGTCTATTACATTAGCAAATCCCAAGAGCTCAAAAGCACCAATTTGGGACGTTGATCCCCTTGTCAAGTACATGTCAAAGATAAACTCTTCTATCGATCATTTGTATCAGATATCCAAATGTACTGCATCTATTCTGCTACTTTGTTCCGGATGTCGTGTACATGACCTTCTCTGCTAAGAGTAAATCAAAGCTGCTGCAGCATTACACCCAATCACATAACCTTAAGGCCTGTCTTCGGGTCGAAAATAGACTCGACAAATGTTTGTCAGTCAGGTTGGAAATTAAGTAGGAACACTGCTAATAATAGCTTAGATCTAGTACATTGGATCAATCTGTTAATTTCAGCTGGCTTAGATAGAAAGAAACAAGCCAATTGCGAGAACTTATTCGTAACTACATGTGGCCCGGCGAAGGCAGCTTCTCGTTCTGTTATAGGGGGTTGGGTTAAGAACATGTTGAAGGAGTCGGGAATTTATGCTTCAGCTAACAGTTTTCGAGCAGCGATCGCATCAAAAAGCTGGATTGAGAATTGCCCGCTAGATGAAATTCTTTCAAGAGGTAATTGGAAGTCCGAAAATACTTTTAAACGTTTTTACTGCAGAGAAGTTATGAGATACAAAAGTACGGAAAATAATTCTATTACGAAGTTATTTTCTCCTGTTGATTAGGCCTTTAATCATAAAGGTTGTTGATTTGTATTAAGATAAAAGAATCTGCTGTTGAAATTTATTAAAAAGGTTTTGTAATTCAATACCTGACTATTTACTTATTCTCATTATTTTATTTTGCTGTTTGGCAAAATAATGTATATATACTAATATATCAATTGTAAGCTTACATATCTACCTACCAGTAGCTACTTACACAATTTATCTGTCAACTGATAGATGCTGGGCAGATACTTGGGCAGACGCTAAAACACCACTAGTACCTTGACGATTAAAATTATTAAGCCTAACACCATCATGAACTACTTTTAATTGTAGTTAAGTATTAGCTAACTTTAAACTAAACCTGTAAGTACATATCAGTGTGACAAAATCTTAAGCACATTGACGTCATCACCACCACCAGGTGAAAACAAACACGTCTCTAACTTGTTATTAGGCTTAAAATTACGGTCAAGTTGTTTAATGACAGCGTTTTACCTAAAATAAAACGTTTATTAAATATACTTACCTTATTTTAAGCCTAATTATTGAAACACTGCCTGGTGATTTATACAAGTGACGTAATGATTCAAAAAGCGCCTACAAAAATGAAGCCGACTACTGCTGGTGGTGGGGATTTGTGTGAAAGAGAAGGCAATAGGAGGTAGGAATAGTGAAAGAAAGGGACAGAAACAATGGTATCTATCTCACTTGTTATTAGGCTTAAAATAAGGTAAGTATGTTTTTATTTTAGGTAAAACGCTGTCATTAATACATTCGGTAAAAAAAGAATGATAATTATCTAATGATGAATAATTAAATTAAATTGTGTCCCTTTTATATAGGCATGCTGTAGTTTACTGTAATTAGATAAACACTATTGTCTATTCTATAATACTGTAATCTGTGAATAAGTATGATGTGTGTTGTAAACTCTATTTTTTTTATCCTGGCACGGCAAAGCGACCACACTGCACCTGATGGTAACTGCAGTACCATCCAGTTAGAATATCAAGTAGCGAGAAACAATTTACCTGTGCCACTATGGCGGGTTTTTCACTCTGTGTACAATGGTTGCTATCCGGGCGGATATGAATGTCCTTATCAACAGTTCCAGTGTGGTCACTTTGGTGTGCCAGGATAATAAAAAATACTTGGACATTTGGTCTTTTTCAGCTATAACCAGGTTGTCGTTATGTGGAATGGTGACGTCAACATAGTATTGCCTGGTGCGCTCATCGATCTACTAACATATTATCAGGCTTATTGGCTACAGTTTTCCTGTCTGTGATAATAGATCAATCCATCCTCTCCCTTCCATACCAGAACCACGCGTACTGGATTGCGGAGCCACAGCTTCGTGGTATCTACTACCCCGGCCCGAACCAAGAGGTTCGCAAACTCGTACTTTTGCCGCACCATCAAGCTGTGGAACAGTTTGCCAGCTACCGTGTTCCCTCCTTCCTACGATCCTGGGTCCTTTAGGCGTAATGTGAAGAAGCTAAACAGCAGGCCGACATGATTGTGTTGAGTAGCGGGGGATAGACTGTCTCTTGCTACTTGATACTCTATCTGGACGGCACTGCGCTTACCATCAGGCGCAGTGTGGTCACTTTGCCGCGCCAGAATATCACAATACAGCTTCGCATGACTATTTTCGTGCACCACTAGTTTATGTCTATGCAAGTATTCGCCGTTAGCAAGATACCAACAATCGGATATTAGATGCCTGATCGTCTCTCCGGGACGGTAGCATAACAGATGTCGACCACACCATCCTTCAGGAAGTATTTCCTACAGTTGTTCGTCTTAATAACCTCATACATTATTGCAAAGACAAAACCCTCAGATTCGCCAAAGAAATCACCGAAGCGTAGCCAAGATACGGAAGCAAGCTGGACCACATAGGGCCCATTCAAAGCCTAGCCAGATTGTACGATTGTACATACATTGCCCCCAATGCTGGGAACGGGCCTCTTCTACTAATGAAATTAGTCTCGTCTTATAATATTATACAAAAGTTAAGCAAATTTAAAACATAAAACGAGTCTCAGTTTTTCAATTAATGTACTCTTTACTAAGAATAACTGGTTTCTATATGTAGGTGTTGCTATGAAAATATAACATTTTATTATTATCTATTGTCCGCTAGCTTTATTATAATTATTTATAATATTAATAAATATTTCCTAAGCAATATTTTTAGGTAACATATATTTTTATATGTCGTTCAGAACATTTATTGTCGCTTCGTGTTTGTAACAACGAACCATCAGAACCACGGCGAACTAAGGCTGTTCTGCGGACTTCCTGCAATAAAAAACAACTATTAGATCATTGACTGCCTCAGTGGCGCAGTTGTAATTGCACATGCGTTACGACTGCTGTGCTGAGGTCTCGTGTTCGATCCCCGGGTCGGGTAGTGATATTGGATTTTTCTATTTAGAAAATACTCAGTGTCAACCCGGAGTCTGTAATTGTGCACGGTATGGCGATAGGCTCGGCCCCTATCACATTATGGGACTGTAATAAATTCGGAGAAAAGTGTATATATTAGAATATTAAAAGACTAATAAAGTTTATAATTTTATCGCACTCACGAGGATCATCCAAAACTTTTATACATGCAGGTACCCGGAACTAGGAGCAGATTAAAAGAGATTGGCGTTATCGAAATAATCTAGTTATACCTGACGACTAATAAGTATTTTGATCTTAATTTGATTTATGATTGTCAAGTCAAATGTAGTTAGTTTTAAAAAATTTAAAAAGCTTATATACACTAACTTTGATGGGTTCTAAATCCATATGATGGCTTGACCTTCTGGATGTTGGCGGTCCTGTTGACGAAGTTTGAGAAGAAGGTAATGGGCTCTGGAAGGAATTACAGTAATAATTTCATTTTTTTTATCATCCGTATAACTGGACAAATTCTATGAATAGTACTAAAACACAAAAATTTTTATACATAAAATTTTGATTATAATTCGGAGGAATACATTTGGTTAGGGATTAACAAACCTTTAATACCGGAACAAAGCCAAAATCTGTCGGTAGTGGTTGTGTTGTTATGTTGTAAGTTCCTTCTTCAGACGCAATAGAAACAATTGATGGTCTAGCTGATAATTGCTGAGCCAGTAATACTGGATCTGTATCTGAATTATAAGAATATAACGGTCTTTGGTGAATGGCGAAGGTATTAAATATGTATGTAATCAAAATATAATTCTATTTACCAATATTCATGCCTTTCGCAACACGACGTGCTTGTAAAACTCTGCCAGCACTCCTTCTAAACTTCACTCCCTTTTCAGCTTCTCTCCTTAGTCTTTGGGCCGCTGCTGCAGATTCCGCTATGGCCATTGATATAGGTCCCATACCAGATCTTTTTAGATTTAATTCTACTATATAACTCAAGCAAATAGCATTTGATAGGATATTGTCACTTGGCTAAAATACACACATCAAATTATACAATTGATTAAAAATGACTGTCAGTCTCCGTGGCGCAGCGGTTGAGTATCCGGCTGTGAAACGAGAGGCCGTGGGTTCGATTCCCACATCGAGACAAATATTTGTGTGATAGACATATATTTGTTTCAGATCTGGGCATGGGCGTAGCCAAGTACGGGCAGGGGGGGGGGGGGGCGTTGCCCCCCCTAGGAAAGTGAGAAGGTGCTTTTCAGTTACATTGTGCTGCTACTAGGTACTAAGTATGGCGATAGGCTCGCCCCCATCACATTATGGGACCGTAATGAACTCGGCGAAAAGTAGGGTGTACACCTCGGCCAACCCCTTCGGGGATTACAGGCGTAAGTATATGTGTATGTATATGCATGATTTTAGTTTTCTTTTGCCTGCCCCCCAAAAAGGAAAATAAGGAAAGGAAATTAAGGAAATCCTGGCTCCGCCCATGGATCTGGGTGTTGAGAAACAACGGTCCCACCGTTGTCTCTCGTATTTGTTGATACCCACGATACAGGTTTTACCTAGTGTGGGTCGGGACTATGTCAGTGCGTGACTGTTGGGTGTATTCATTATTATTTATTGTTATTATTAAACATATCATATCAATATCCAATGTATAGTTGTACCTAGGTATAGGTGTGACCTAGCGCAGAGAATGATGTATTTATCTGAATATTTGTAAAAATGTTATTTGTAATATAAACTACAGGAAAAATTATCTTGTTGGATCTTCGAAAGGTTCACAATTAGCAAGCTGCCATGCCGTTCGCAAATATTAAAACAATTTATTTGAAACATGTTGCACCGAATTTATGTCAGAGTAAGAAAGGGCCAGGCATATCTATTTAATAATATCGTTCTAAGTGAAGTACTTACTGAGCCAATCTCATTTACGCTTATATCTAAGGATCGTAGCGGTGTTTTCACTAATCCGATTGCCCGTGCAAGAAGATCACCACAAGACGGCGGATTTTCTGCACTAATCGCAGACCAAACCCCAGCTGGTGGTTTAAGTAATGGTCCTGATTTAATACCACAACCAGAAATATTTAGGCTGAAATGAGTCATTAGTAGATCTTCAGATTAAACTTTGATGAAAACGTAGCCATTTGTTATCATCAGTGGGCAAAGTCTTCGGGATGCCGGTGCACGAATTTAAATTTTAAAACTTGAAATTTGTAATTATAATGTATTTCATATAGGTAATATCTTAAAATGGCTGTTATTCGAAAAGTCTGACCAGAATAATCAGCAATATATTATTATGAGTTTCAACTTACGTCGTGAGACTGCATCCTCTTGCTATAGATACTGCTATGTGCGCAATTCCTTCTGATCCTAGTTTAGTATTAAGACTTAAGTCTAGCTTTCGAATACAACAGCCATGATGATTAAGAGCGTGAGATATATTTTCTGCACCAGCCGGACCTGACACATAGATATTTATTAACTGTATTTTACTGCAATATATTGTGATAATATAATATAGTATATATTTATATTATACCGAAAAGATTGTCTGCGAGAATAACGGTTCTTAAGCTGTCTCTTTTGGTTATAAATTTTGCTATAGATGAGGCGCCGTCGTCTGCAATTCTACAGTGACTAAAATCTAATGAGTCCAAATATTGACTATCTGATAATCCACGTAATATATATTTTACTTTTTGACAGTTTACACCAGTTCGAGTAATCCTAAAATAAGCATAAAATATGAATTAAAGCTATTTTAATAGTAATGTAAGTTTAACTAGAAGAAAAATGAATAATTAGTACTTCACCGCAATATTTTGAGCTGCACACATTTCTCTAAGCCCCGTGAAAGATTTTTTGCGTCGTTGGTGGTAAATTGAAATTGATCTTTACGATAATCAGTTCCAATACATCGTAACTGATATGTTATATGCAGTTCTACTAAATTAGTTAAGCTTCCTAAAGCTGCGTGAAGGGAAATGTGATCTGAAAAATTACGCCAATTACTTCTACATCTATTCTAAAATTTTAAATACTTTATAAGTATGTTTGAAAGCATTTAATACTTCGTTAGGGGGTTCGATTCTGGTGATAAGGATAATATTTATATGAAGAAAAAATCTCGGTACACATATTTGAACAGGACATAGCTATGTCTCCAGGGTATTTTTTTTAACCTAGCTCGGTAAAGTGACCAATTAGAGTATCGAGTAGCGAGAGACGATCTATCTCCCGCTACTAAACACAATCATGCCGGCCTGCTCCTTCACACTATGCCATGCGCAAGAAGGTGAAGAAGCGGTCGAGGGTCTATTGTCGTATATACTCAGAAGGCCGCAAAATGGCCAAACATTGTACCCCATCTCTAGACCTCTGAGAAAAACCGGAAGTAAACTGGCTGATCCCGGAACGCGACACACTTGCGTGTGCCACTATGGGTTTTTCATACCGACATACAGGACATATGTCTCCAGGGTACATACTGACATACATGAATACACACGCGGAGTTACGACCTATATTTATGTTCTAAAAGACTACCAGGAATATGAGAAATATTAGAAAACTTACCTCTGGAGAGAGTTTGGGTGCTTTCAATTTGAGGTTTATTTGTATTTTTACTCTGGCTTGTTATTAAATCAGCCATTTCAGGTGAATTTATTCGTTGCACAGGAATATCTGATGGAACTAAACTTCTAATTGATAATTTTTGAATATATGGACCGCACAATTTAACTAGCATTGTCATCTGTTGAATGAGTTTACCAATAACAATAAAAATGGTAATGGTGATGTAAAATGCATAAACATAAATAACAATAATCAGCAGTAAATGAAAAAAAATATATACTTGTGTGTTAATATACATATATCAATAAAATGTGTTCTGTATTAAACATATCCAGTGGGATAGCATTCTAGTGGTGGGGAAGAGCTTTCTATAGCAATGAAAGCAATTAGGAATGCCTACCCGGCCCACTGTTTTTTTTTTTATCCTGGCACGGCAAAGTGACCGCACTGTACCTGATGATAAGCGCAGTGCGGTCCAAATAGAGTACTATATATAGATAGATAGATATAGATAAGATAGATCGGGAGGCGGGGATAGATCGTCTCTCGCTACTCAACACACTCATGCCGGCCTGCTTCTTCACACTACGCCATGAGCAAGAAGGTGAAGAAGGGGTCGAGGGTCTAGTGTCAGAGTACTAAGAAGGCCGCAAAATGGCCATTGTACCCCGACTCCAGACCCCCGACAAAAAACCGGATGTACACTGGCTGGTCCCGGAACGCGACACACTTGCGTGTGCCAATATGGCGGGTTTTTCGCCCTGTTTTCGGATTTGAATATCCTGCCACCAGCAGAAATTGCTGCAGCAGAAATTGATTGGTTGATTTCATATATTTTCAGGTAGGTAAGTTTCCTTCAGCTTCACCTTTCAGTGAACGATAATTTATAATAAAACACACATAGTTCGAAACTCAGGGGTACATGCCCTTGACGCTTGTTACCGAACCCACAATTTTGGTCTTGGCAGTTGGTTGATAGGTTAACCTTTTAGCACTTATTGCTAGGCTACCGTTGATGTGGGATAATTAAATTTTATTAAATATACTATTGTATAATATTAGGTAGGTATTAAATTGCCCCTCAAAACAAATAAAAAGTTTTAAAAGAAGAAAAAAATATATTTTAAACAATAAATAAAAATTTTTTTAAAAGGACGAAGCCTTTTCGGACCAGAAATAATAGCTGAAAAATTAAGCATTCAAAAAAGTATCAATTAATTACAAATAAATATAAATTTATTTGATCAGAACAAAAAATAACAAGAACAACAACAGCAACATAAATAAGTTACTTTTTTTCAGTGTCATTTAAAAGAACTGTAATGTTTGTGCAGTTCGTAAATGTAATATTCAAATTCATGGCGTTTTTAGATGAAACCTGCTCTAAAATTTCGGATCTTTCATTTTCTTGATGCATCAATTTTATCTAAATTTGCGTGTGCCAAGAATAATTTGAGTGCGACAAGTAAACTTGTCGCACTCGTCGGCAAACGGTTCTTTTTCAAACGTAACAGCGAGCGTCAAGATACTACTTTTCCCGCATGAGTAATACAAACACTATTGTCTATTCTATAATACTGTAATCTGTGAATAAGTATGATGTGTGTTGTAAACTCTATTTTTTTTTATCCTGGCACGGCAAAGCGACCACACTGCACCTGATGGTAACTGCAGTACCATCCAGTTAGAATATCAAGTAGCGAGAAACAATTTACCTGTGCCACTATGGCGGGTTTTTCACTCTGTGTACAATGGTTGCTATCCGGGCGGATATGAATGTCCTTATCAACAGTTCCAGTGTGGTCACTTTGGTGTGCCAGGATAATAAAAAATACTTGGACATTTGGTCTTTTTCAGCTATAACCAGGTTGTCGTTATGTGGAATGGTGACGTCAACATAGTATTGCCTGGTGCGCTCATCGATCTACTAACATATTATCAGGCTTATTGGCTACAGTTTTCCTGTCTGTGATAATAGATCAATCCATCCTCTCCCTTCCATACCAGAACCACGCGTACTGGATTGCGGAGCCACAGCTTCGTGGTATCTACTACCCCGGCCCGAACCAAGAGGTTCGCAAACTCGTACTTTTGCCGCACCATCAAGCTGTGGAACAGTTTGCCAGCTACCGTGTTCCCTCCTTCCTACGATCCTGGGTCCTTTAGGCGTAATGTGAAGAAGCTAAACAGCAGGCCGACATGATTGTGTTGAGTAGCGGGGGATAGACTGTCTCTTGCTACTTGATACTCTATCTGGACGGCACTGCGCTTACCATCAGGCGCAGTGTGGTCACTTTGCCGCGCCAGAATATCACAATACAGCTTCGCATGACTATTTTCGTGCACCACTAGTTTATGTCTATGCAAGTATTCGCCGTTAGCAAGATACCAACAATCGGATATTAGATGCCTGATCGTCTCTCCGGGACGGTAGCATAACAGATGTCGACCACACCATCCTTCAGGAAGTATTTCCTACAGTTGTTCGTCTTAATAACCTCATACATTATTGCAAAGACAAAACCCTCAGATTCGCCAAAGAAATCACCGAAGCGTAGCCAAGATACGGAAGCAAGCTGGACCACATAGGGCCCATTCAAAGCCTAGCCAGATTGTACGATTGTACATACATTGCCCCCAATGCTGGGAACGGGCCTCTTCTACTAATGAAATTAGTCTCGTCTTATAATATTATACAAAAGTTAAGCAAATTTAAAACATAAAACGAGTCTCAGTTTTTCAATTAATGTACTCTTTACTAAGAATAACTGGTTTCTATATGTAGGTGTTGCTATGAAAATATAACATTTTATTATTATCTATTGTCCGCTAGCTTTATTATAATTATTTATAATATTAATAAATATTTCCTAAGCAATATTTTTAGGTAACATATATTTTTATATGTCGTTCAGAACATTTATTGTCGCTTCGTGTTTGTAACAACGAACCATCAGAACCACGGCGAACTAAGGCTGTTCTGCGGACTTCCTGCAATAAAAAACAACTATTAGATCATTGACTGCCTCAGTGGCGCAGTTGTAATTGCACATGCGTTACGACTGCTGTGCTGAGGTCTCGTGTTCGATCCCCGGGTCGGGTAGTGATATTGGATTTTTCTATTTAGAAAATACTCAGTGTCAACCCGGAGTCTGTAATTGTGCACGGTATGGCGATAGGCTCGGCCCCTATCACATTATGGGACTGTAATAAATTCGGAGAAAAGTGTATATATTAGAATATTAAAAGACTAATAAAGTTTATAATTTTATCGCACTCACGAGGATCATCCAAAACTTTTATACATGCAGGTACCCGGAACTAGGAGCAGATTAAAAGAGATTGGCGTTATCGAAATAATCTAGTTATACCTGACGACTAATAAGTATTTTGATCTTAATTTGATTTATGATTGTCAAGTCAAATGTAGTTAGTTTTAAAAAATTTAAAAAGCTTATATACACTAACTTTGATGGGTTCTAAATCCATATGATGGCTTGACCTTCTGGATGTTGGCGGTCCTGTTGACGAAGTTTGAGAAGAAGGTAATGGGCTCTGGAAGGAATTACAGTAATAATTTCATTTTTTTTATCATCCGTATAACTGGACAAATTCTATGAATAGTACTAAAACACAAAAATTTTTATACATAAAATTTTGATTATAATTCGGAGGAATACATTTGGTTAGGGATTAACAAACCTTTAATACCGGAACAAAGCCAAAATCTGTCGGTAGTGGTTGTGTTGTTATGTTGTAAGTTCCTTCTTCAGACGCAATAGAAACAATTGATGGTCTAGCTGATAATTGCTGAGCCAGTAATACTGGATCTGTATCTGAATTATAAGAATATAACGGTCTTTGGTGAATGGCGAAGGTATTAAATATGTATGTAATCAAAATATAATTCTATTTACCAATATTCATGCCTTTCGCAACACGACGTGCTTGTAAAACTCTGCCAGCACTCCTTCTAAACTTCACTCCCTTTTCAGCTTCTCTCCTTAGTCTTTGGGCCGCTGCTGCAGATTCCGCTATGGCCATTGATATAGGTCCCATACCAGATCTTTTTAGATTTAATTCTACTATATAACTCAAGCAAATAGCATTTGATAGGATATTGTCACTTGGCTAAAATACACACATCAAATTATACAATTGATTAAAAATGACTGTCAGTCTCCGTGGCGCAGCGGTTGAGTATCCGGCTGTGAAACGAGAGGCCGTGGGTTCGATTCCCACATCGAGACAAATATTTGTGTGATAGACATATATTTGTTTCAGATCTGGGCATGGGCGTAGCCAAGTACGGGCAGGGGGGGGGGGGGGCGTTGCCCCCCCTAGGAAAGTGAGAAGGTGCTTTTCAGTTACATTGTGCTGCTACTAGGTACTAAGTATGGCGATAGGCTCGCCCCCATCACATTATGGGACCGTAATGAACTCGGCGAAAAGTAGGGTGTACACCTCGGCCAACCCCTTCGGGGATTACAGGCGTAAGTATATGTGTATGTATATGCATGATTTTAGTTTTCTTTTGCCTGCCCCCCAAAAAGGAAAATAAGGAAAGGAAATTAAGGAAATCCTGGCTCCGCCCATGGATCTGGGTGTTGAGAAACAACGGTCCCACCGTTGTCTCTCGTATTTGTTGATACCCACGATACAGGTTTTACCTAGTGTGGGTCGGGACTATGTCAGTGCGTGACTGTTGGGTGTATTCATTATTATTTATTGTTATTATTAAACATATCATATCAATATCCAATGTATAGTTGTACCTAGGTATAGGTGTGACCTAGCGCAGAGAATGATGTATTTATCTGAATATTTGTAAAAATGTTATTTGTAATATAAACTACAGGAAAAATTATCTTGTTGGATCTTCGAAAGGTTCACAATTAGCAAGCTGCCATGCCGTTCGCAAATATTAAAACAATTTATTTGAAACATGTTGCACCGAATTTATGTCAGAGTAAGAAAGGGCCAGGCATATCTATTTAATAATATCGTTCTAAGTGAAGTACTTACTGAGCCAATCTCATTTACGCTTATATCTAAGGATCGTAGCGGTGTTTTCACTAATCCGATTGCCCGTGCAAGAAGATCACCACAAGACGGCGGATTTTCTGCACTAATCGCAGACCAAACCCCAGCTGGTGGTTTAAGTAATGGTCCTGATTTAATACCACAACCAGAAATATTTAGGCTGAAATGAGTCATTAGTAGATCTTCAGATTAAACTTTGATGAAAACGTAGCCATTTGTTATCATCAGTGGGCAAAGTCTTCGGGATGCCGGTGCACGAATTTAAATTTTAAAACTTGAAATTTGTAATTATAATGTATTTCATATAGGTAATATCTTAAAATGGCTGTTATTCGAAAAGTCTGACCAGAATAATCAGCAATATATTATTATGAGTTTCAACTTACGTCGTGAGACTGCATCCTCTTGCTATAGATACTGCTATGTGCGCAATTCCTTCTGATCCTAGTTTAGTATTAAGACTTAAGTCTAGCTTTCGAATACAACAGCCATGATGATTAAGAGCGTGAGATATATTTTCTGCACCAGCCGGACCTGACACATAGATATTTATTAACTGTATTTTACTGCAATATATTGTGATAATATAATATAGTATATATTTATATTATACCGAAAAGATTGTCTGCGAGAATAACGGTTCTTAAGCTGTCTCTTTTGGTTATAAATTTTGCTATAGATGAGGCGCCGTCGTCTGCAATTCTACAGTGACTAAAATCTAATGAGTCCAAATATTGACTATCTGATAATCCACGTAATATATATTTTACTTTTTGACAGTTTACACCAGTTCGAGTAATCCTAAAATAAGCATAAAATATGAATTAAAGCTATTTTAATAGTAATGTAAGTTTAACTAGAAGAAAAATGAATAATTAGTACTTCACCGCAATATTTTGAGCTGCACACATTTCTCTAAGCCCCGTGAAAGATTTTTTGCGTCGTTGGTGGTAAATTGAAATTGATCTTTACGATAATCAGTTCCAATACATCGTAACTGATATGTTATATGCAGTTCTACTAAATTAGTTAAGCTTCCTAAAGCTGCGTGAAGGGAAATGTGATCTGAAAAATTACGCCAATTACTTCTACATCTATTCTAAAATTTTAAATACTTTATAAGTATGTTTGAAAGCATTTAATACTTCGTTAGGGGGTTCGATTCTGGTGATAAGGATAATATTTATATGAAGAAAAAATCTCGGTACACATATTTGAACAGGACATAGCTATGTCTCCAGGGTATTTTTTTTAACCTAGCTCGGTAAAGTGACCAATTAGAGTATCGAGTAGCGAGAGACGATCTATCTCCCGCTACTAAACACAATCATGCCGGCCTGCTCCTTCACACTATGCCATGCGCAAGAAGGTGAAGAAGCGGTCGAGGGTCTATTGTCGTATATACTCAGAAGGCCGCAAAATGGCCAAACATTGTACCCCATCTCTAGACCTCTGAGAAAAACCGGAAGTAAACTGGCTGATCCCGGAACGCGACACACTTGCGTGTGCCACTATGGGTTTTTCATACCGACATACAGGACATATGTCTCCAGGGTACATACTGACATACATGAATACACACGCGGAGTTACGACCTATATTTATGTTCTAAAAGACTACCAGGAATATGAGAAATATTAGAAAACTTACCTCTGGAGAGAGTTTGGGTGCTTTCAATTTGAGGTTTATTTGTATTTTTACTCTGGCTTGTTATTAAATCAGCCATTTCAGGTGAATTTATTCGTTGCACAGGAATATCTGATGGAACTAAACTTCTAATTGATAATTTTTGAATATATGGACCGCACAATTTAACTAGCATTGTCATCTGTTGAATGAGTTTACCAATAACAATAAAAATGGTAATGGTGATGTAAAATGCATAAACATAAATAACAATAATCAGCAGTAAATGAAAAAAAATATATACTTGTGTGTTAATATACATATATCAATAAAATGTGTTCTGTATTAAACATATCCAGTGGGATAGCATTCTAGTGGTGGGGAAGAGCTTTCTATAGCAATGAAAGCAATTAGGAATGCCTACCCGGCCCACTGTTTTTTTTTTATCCTGGCACGGCAAAGTGACCGCACTGTACCTGATGATAAGCGCAGTGCGGTCCAAATAGAGTACTATATATAGATAGATAGATATAGATAAGATAGATCGGGAGGCGGGGATAGATCGTCTCTCGCTACTCAACACACTCATGCCGGCCTGCTTCTTCACACTACGCCATGAGCAAGAAGGTGAAGAAGGGGTCGAGGGTCTAGTGTCAGAGTACTAAGAAGGCCGCAAAATGGCCATTGTACCCCGACTCCAGACCCCCGACAAAAAACCGGATGTACACTGGCTGGTCCCGGAACGCGACACACTTGCGTGTGCCAATATGGCGGGTTTTTCGCCCTGTTTTCGGATTTGAATATCCTGCCACCAGCAGAAATTGCTGCAGCAGAAATTGATTGGTTGATTTCATATATTTTCAGGTAGGTAAGTTTCCTTCAGCTTCACCTTTCAGTGAACGATAATTTATAATAAAACACACATAGTTCGAAACTCAGGGGTACATGCCCTTGACGCTTGTTACCGAACCCACAATTTTGGTCTTGGCAGTTGGTTGATAGGTTAACCTTTTAGCACTTATTGCTAGGCTACCGTTGATGTGGGATAATTAAATTTTATTAAATATACTATTGTATAATATTAGGTAGGTATTAAATTGCCCCAGTGCAAGGCTTAATCGTTGATTGAGCGGAGTCAAGCTTTTCTCTGCAATAGGTACTAACCTAATAAATTGCTCGTCTTAAACAAGACTCGAAGTAGAAAAGTGAAGTTATGATTATTTTATTAATACGCTGTTAGTACTTCTACCTTCTCAGGGTCATACTGGCGAGGATTCATATTCTCCAAAATGTCTGCAAAATGTTTTTCCATGAAGATATTAATCCATTTTTTATTGTCTGGAACCAAAGGAGCAACCGGCCATTTAGCGAAGTAGCACCTTTTCCAGAATACGTCACTTCGTATATTGTCTACCAAAATTTGAAGGGGTACATTGGTATTCAATATTTGTAAGAAAAATTCTCTATCTTTTGCTACAAGTTGTTCCAGTTTCGGATAACCTGGAAATGAAAATGGATGAAGGAACAGATTAGTGCAGAAGGATGAAATTCGAATAGGTAAAGTTTTTTATGTGAGTAGTAGTTAGGCTCTGGCAGACCTCGTTATTTCCAAAACCCGGCAAAACTTTCCTTTAATAAAGCTTGTGCATAATATAATAACTGCTACCTAAAATTTTATTCGTACCTATCCTGCGTATCTGTTGAAATTTGTATACAAAATTATAAGTTGGTATTATAATATATACATGGAAACATATAGACTTCTAAAATTCTTAATTATAAATACAAATATTTTTCCAACTTAAAAAAATAATGAAATAGGAATCTGAAAGCTTATACGCTTATGACAACCTTATGACTTAATTATCTACCCCAAACGAGTCCCCGGATCTATAATGATGATCTATTAAGCATTCTTTTAAGTTATAGCAGTGAGCAGTAGAGAGTCTGTTTTTCTTGCTATGTTAAACCACTCAATTAAAAGCTTGATCCTCAATGAGACTCCTGAATAATACAGAATACGTAGACAGGCCAATTCCCTCTGTAGAGTCCACATAAAGGGAGTACTATATTCCTTCATCCAGACTGTAGTTACAATATGCCTAGTATATTTATAGCCGTCTTTAGTTACAACTTACAAACAAAATATAACTTAATGCCGTAAACCTTAAAAACAAGACAAATGTGACTGATAATTTATAATATTCACCATCCCAATTTTCAGACATTTTCTCGATACATATACTAACAAGTGTTTTAGCATGATTAAAATCCCATTCAAAATCTTCTGATTTAATTTTTCTTCGGGGTTCATTGTCTCCATTTTGCTTATATGCTAAATATGTACTGCGCTTAATACTCTCAGGTAACTTCATAACGCACTACAATATAATTCAAATATAATGTTGGTTAAACATTCAAAGTAAATATGTTGTATCGATAGCGTTGTGAAGGTATTTGAAACCTTGGTAACCATATTATTTTATGAGTATGTAGGATATTTTTATTTTACTTATACTATCACCCAAAAATATCAGCATAATATCGTGTGTTAGGCGATTGCTTTAGAACGAGTCCAAGAATTTTTCTTGTATTATTTATGATAATTTATTAAAAAAATATTATTTTTGTTTTGGGTAAATAGAAAAAAGTTGTTGGCAGCATTTATAATGTATATTTAGCAAACTAGGCAAAGGTTCAGAATACTTCTCCTTAACAAATGGATACTATATTCTACACATTGACTTATATTCTATAGACACGAACTGTCGAACATAATAGTTGTTCCGATAACCTTGTCCGCCCACTAATGCCATCTATCATTTTACTAAGAACTATTTGGAAGTAAAACTCCCGTCACTGTCTCTCGAACGGGACTTTCCGCGCGCTAAAACGGGACAAACTATATAATGTATTTTATTGTGAAAATGCCATCTATTCATTTTACTAAGAACTATCCCGCATTCAGAATTGAAATTAATTAATATTTATTGATATTACGTTCTAAACGTTATGAAATTATGTTATTTACCTATATATACTATTAACAGTTTCACTGTTAATCAATTTAAGGCAGATTTGTTCGGGAATGTCGCTACAAATAACTCAAATTAAACTGGTGTGCATTCGTAGGTGGCAAGAAGCATACTAACGTCGATGTGGAGTATAGACCTCAACTCGGTGGAACATAATGTATGTTCTGGTCGCCGCATCTAGTACGTAGTACATATAGATCGCTGATTCTACATAAAGATGTTTATTGGTAGCCATCACAAAGAAACCCCCGCGTTGCCTGCGTTCCTTCCTTTTATTAAAATTCAAACAAAACGTATCTAAGTTTTGTTTTGTGGAAAAGAAGGCAGATGGCAGGTCACTCGGTTGATCCTATGGAGACTAGAATATAAGGAGTACAATCCCAGTGTATAGAAAGTGTCCGTCGAAAAGCGACAATTTATCGTGGCGCCACCGTAGCAAGTGGTGTTATTTCAAAGATACCGCCTTAAATATTAGAGTAGGATAAGGACTTGGCACACTTCACTCCGTTTACATTCATAAATATTACATTTATACATATAAAGTGAGTAATTAGAGTCACACAACACTTGCTACGCCACGCCATGCCAGCGTTATGTGGCGGTCGGTTTTTGAGTCGTAATTCGCTGTTTACTGCTGGACACTTTTTCGACCTGTCAAGTGTCAACCATATAAATTATACTCCATAAACTCTAGTCTCCATGCTTGATCCAGATGATTATGACAGTCGAGTAGTATCTTTTTTTAAATAAATAGTGCGGTGGTTTTGAAAAGAGAAATGAGACAGAATAAAATTGCGATAAGAAAAGAGAGATTGTAATAGTTATTATAATACAAAGATTTTTATTATTATAGTTTAAATTTAGAAGATCACTATTATAGGTTACAATAACAATATCGACGTGTTGTTGCCTCCAAAATTCCGTAGAAGCCTCGAGTAAGGTCACCACCTCCTAAAGCGTGACTTGGATTTCACCTTTCCGTATATAGTATCATCATTTACCTGCCCTTATCCCACACTAAGTGGGGTCGGCACAATTGGTTTTAACTCTCCACGCAGCCCTATCATGCGTCAAATCTGCATTCACTCCTTTCACGCGCATGTCCTCATTCACGCAATCCATCCACCTCTTTTTGGGTCTCCCACGACTCTTCCGACTTTCCGTATATAGTATAATACTCTTTGATTTCACCGTGACTTGTTTTACTTGAGTTTCAGCGTAAGTGTGATTATTTGACTATTTTTTTAGAAAACTATAAAATATTAACATAATTAAAATGTGCCGTACCAAAGAAGAAAAGTAAAAGTTACTCTGTCAAACAAAACGAACTTGTCAAAGATTTGGCTTAGGCCAAAAATTCCATTAAGCTATTTAAAATTGACGAAGCGGTATGGGCTTGAAGCCTTTGCCTTCTCATTATAAGAGAAAAAGAGAATGGAATAAAAAAAACATCAACTTTGAGTTTTGACATATAGTATTTCTATCATAATAGATCTAGCATTTCTTTCCCACTAATGACCTACAGCATATGTTGTCTTTGTTAAACATAATATGTATAAAATATACGGAACATTATCGCGATTTGCGAATGACTGATTTCATGACTTAATTCATAAATTTGTTTTTGGGAACATATTTACCTTATTTCGATTGTGCTTAATTTAAAAATATCGTGAGACCACAATGGATAAACATAATAGTTCAGAGTTACTAAGTTCTGAATTTTCTTTATCGAAAAACGCTAGTTCGGACTCCTTGGATTCTGATTCTAAATCAAGTTCATTGAATTCTAAACACGGACAAGACTCCGTAAGTTTCCTAAAACGATTAATTTATTCTTATTGAATGTTACGACCGGAGGCTGACGGTTTCCTTTAGTTTTTTACAGTTTTAGCGTCTGCGAATACGACACTAGGGAAGTTTAAATATGACTTCAGTGAGAGATCTCCCAAGTATTACAAACGGCAAAACTAAATCCGTGCATATATGTCTGTTTATTAAGCGTGTGCATAGTCAAAGAATACATAGTGAGCTGTCTAAGGCTAGTATTTACCAGGTTTCCATTTTGAGAACTATTAAAACTAATACTTATGAAGTCACTTGAGATATCTTGGTGTATACTTATTGAGTACTGTATGACTAAGTGATGATGACATTTGCTATATAAATTATGTTTGTTCAACCCAGGAACTTTATGTCAAAAATTCTTGTCATAGGTTACATCTCTTGACCATTGTAGTTGTGTAAGTAATGTTAGTTTACTGTAAAGGATACTTGTCATTATCATTATCAATATACTATGTCTCAACTGCTGGACATACAGATATATACACTATTGAGTTTGGTGTAAGTTTTTATATATTAACTACCAGGCCCGGCAGACGTCATCCTGGCCATAAAAGCAGCGCCACACCTACTGCAGCGCCATCTGCCAGGCTGATTTGTGAATCGAAATCATCCAAAACCATCCAAACAAACGCATACAAAAAAATAATTCAAATCGGTGCAGCCGTTTAGGAGGAGTTCAGTGACATACGTACAGTAGAATTATATATATAAAGATTTTATGTTTATTTATATATGTATTTTCAGCCAAATGTTTTGGGAGATATTCAACTATTAGACGGTGAGAAAGTCACAAGTGTGGCCAGAGATGTGACATACTTATGTCCATACAGTGGTCCATCTCGAGGAGTGCTGAAGGTTACCAACTACCAGCTACATTTCAGACCCACTGACCCTACTGCACTACAAGGGACATTGAGTGTGCCTCTCGGTGTTGTAAGTATTATATTAACTGTTTCAACAATAGGCTATTCGACAACATTGAAAATACACTGCAAATTGTGGTCATCCTGTTAGACAATAGCTTAAAAAACCATATTTCACTTAATTTTAAACAAAATAATGTATATTTTTGCAAATTAAACGAAATAAAGTACAACATTTTTTTTAAATTTTATATGAGATGTGAACACTCTGTGATTGATTGCAACACTGGTGACGTCACACGCAAGTAAACATAGTTTCTTCGAGTGATTTTATTTCGCGTTTTATGTTTTATGGGTGATAAATTCTATTGTTGATCTATTTTTGAATCAGTTTTATGATAATTGTTGATAAAACAATTATCATAAAACTTAGCCTTGCTTATCATTATTAGTTTGTTTACTTGCATGTAACGTCACATGTGTCATATGATCAGAAATAGCGTTATTGCCGCGGTTTTGGAGATTTAAACTTTAACATTGATTTTTATTAAAAATACAGTAGATTTCCCGGAAATATCAATATAGTGTGCTTATTATGTAATAAATAATAGTTTTAAATCATTTTCGAAAATTAGTCAAATAGCCTATTGGTTAAATGTAGTCATATTAAAATAAGTAACTTTAAAGTAATGATTTTTTATGAAAAAAATCTTTGATATTATGCTACAACAAAATGGTGCACCACTGTATGATAATCTGAAATAGTAATATATACAAATCAATATCAAAATCAAAATATTTATGAAATCCATAAATTTTTATATATTATTTAGATTCCACCAATATTTTTTACTGAACCACCAGTTTGGAATGCATGCTAAACAAGAATTAGAAAGAAACTCTAGCGTTGCTCTTTTCAAAAACTGTTCTTAACCAATTTGTATTACACTAAATAAAATACAATTTAAATTACATTAGATTCAATTAGATCAGCTAAATGTATATTAATTAAGTTGCTGTATTTTAATATTTAAGATAATATTTATTTAAAATTAAGTAATAACTATCTTACTATAAATTGAAGCTTGGTGTTTTAAAATGGTTTTATCTTTTAAATTATTTGTATGAGAGTGTTCTTCTACGTTCTTTGCTTTTTGTTCGTAGTCTAACAAACAGCTACATTATTAAAAAAAATTACAAATCCCATTGTTGTGTGTGATAAATGCATGATTAGGATAAAATCACTTTTATACAAGTAGTGAATTTATTTTCAAATAATCTGGTGGGAGGGCATTATCTAATGACACACACTTTCCACATTGAAATGAATTAGTGTAATTAGAATTATTATGTAAAAGACACTATGTTGTAAGTTGTTATACTATACATAATAAAAGATCAAGTGGCTTAAATATTTTGTGTAAAATATGTCAACTTATTCTATTTAAAATTAAATTCAAAATAATAATGTCATTTAATCTCAAATGTTTTTTATGCAGCTTAATGAATATTCTGAGGAATATTATGTCATTGATATTGTAACTCATTAACTTACTATGCTTGATTCTCATACATGTTTGTCCCATATATTAAAAATAATAAGGTTGCCTCAGTGGCGCAGTTGTAATTGCGCATGCGTTACGACTGCTGTGCTGAGGTCTCGGGTTTGATCCCAGGTCTTGTAAAGTGGTATTAGGTTTTTCTATTTAGAAATACTCAGTATCAGCCCAGAGTCTGGACTTGTGCCCGGTATGGCGATAGGCTCGCTCCCTATTACATTATGGGACAGAAATAAATTCGGCGAAAAGTGAATGTACTTACATTACGTTACATCTCTGCCTATCCCTTCAGAATTTTACGGGCGTGAGTGTTTATGTATGTATGTGTTTAAAGATATGGGTATTATGTTATGCCTACATTGTCATATAGGTATCCCGCATTGAAAAAGTTGGTGGCGCTTCATCCAAAGGCGAAAATTCTTATGGGATTGAAGTATTCTGTAAAGTAAGTATAACATGATCTTAGTTTAGATTTAATTATATTTTAGAATATCTAAGGAAATATTAGCGTTGTCAGATAATTATGTGCCTGATATTCTTTTACTGTTTATATGATTTCAAATTGTTCCATATGATGTACTTAGCTTGGGACCCTGTCACGCTTAGTAGAGATGGTGAAACTTTATTTTAATGATAATTAAATAACTTTACCGTAATATTAATATATGTAATTCTTCTATACATGTATTCGTCACCTAACTCTTCCTAAATGAATGGATCGATATGGATGTTTTGTGTGTATATTTCAATGGGTTCCTGGATGGTTTGAAAATACCGTTCGACACGGTAGGTGGCGCTGCTGTCGGTATGTCACCAAATTTGATTTGCTGGGATTTTTGGGAGAAATGCCAAAGATTGTGACCTTTAAAATACATTTATTTTACATTTGACAAAATTTTCAGGATATGAGAAATCTACGTTTTGCTCATAAACAAGAGAATCATTCAAGACGAGGTATTTTTGAAAAGTTGCAGCAGCTCGCATTTCCATTATCTCACCGACTGCCCTTGTTTGCGTTTAGTTATTCGGAAACATTTCCTGATGATGGATGGCATATTTACGAACCCATATCAGAATTGAGACGAATGGTAAATATTACATTGATAATCTTAGTACATATTTAAAAAGTTTATTTTTAAATTGAAATAGAAATGTTTCAACGAAGCCTCATATTACTTAATTGGTCTATTGACAACGTTTTTGTACATGGTTTTACAAAGACCGAAAGACCCTAAAAATGTATTCAATAAAAAAAACGTATAAATTATATTTATCCTCTCATGTATCAAAAGTGTTAGGAAAAAGGTAATATAATAAAATACAACGCAAAATCATTTTTATTTCCATAACATTAAAGTTGAAAATCGCATGTATTGTACATGTAGAACGGCCAGTATTGCCAGTATTTGTCTGGTAGTCTTGAAATTGTCAAAATCAAATTGTCTTAAAATTATGAATTCTCTTTACATGTATGTAAGAGTGTGGTGGCATACATAAATGGAACTTAACTATATTTTGAACATTATAAATGCTGCATTTTGGGCATCTGAAAAATCCGCCTGACCTGTTTGTATGGGGCCAAAATGTAGACGCGATGTATCTTCATAAGTTTAGTGTGATAATGTTGTTATGACAGGCTCCGTGACGCAGCGGGTGAGTAGCCGGCTGTGAAACGAGAAGCCATGAGTTCGATTCCCGCACCGTGACAAATGTTTGTGTGACAGACAGACATAATTCACCAACACACACACAGACTCACCCCCACCCAATGACTCATACACATCACAAATATATAATCAAGAGCATTGAAGCATAAACAGCGAACTTAAGTACAAATAGTATTGTTTACCTTTGGAGCGACTGAACACTGTCTCCCTAAGATTTTTTTTAGATATGTGTTTCAGGTCTGGGTGTTGTGGGACCGTAGCCCCTCGTAGTTATTGATACCCACGATACAGGTTTTACCTAATGGGGGGTCAGAACTATGTGTATGTCTGTTGGTTGTATTTATTTATTTAAAGTGGTATTTCCAGGGCGTAAACAATGACATGTGGCGTATCACGCGCATCAACGACAAGTATGAAGTGTGCGACAGTTACCCGGCGGTGTGGGCGGTGCCGGCGGCCGCCAATGACGATCTGTTGCGTGCCGTGGCTACGTTCAGGTCGCGCGGCCGGCTGCCCGTACTCGCTTGGATACATCCCAGCTCGCAAGCTACTATCACTAGATGCAGTCAGCCGTTGGTTGGGGTGAGTTCATTTGTTATTACACTTCATAAAGGTATGGCGATAGGCTCGCCTCCTATCACATTATGGGACCGAAATTCGGCGAAAAGTACTGGGTGTACTGGTTACACCTCTGCCTACCCTTTCGGGGATTACAGGCTTGAGTGTATATGTATGTACTTCATAAAGGAACATGTTCTTAATTCGTCTGTTTTTTATATATACGCATCTGAACTAAATTTTGACCTATTTTGATGGTTATATGTTGGTTGGAATATAGTATCATATTTTGGTTAAGGTCTGATGACTGAAATAACGTGAAAATTGGAAAATTCTCAACACCTAACGAATCGCGATTCGGGTTTTAAAATCTTTTGTCATAGTTTTATTCAAATTTATTATAGATTTTTCTTTTGAATGATTAGGCATTATATTTCTGTTATCTAGGCGTGTTTATAATTTACTCTGCTTGAATTGCTTTTCTGGAACCGTTAAAAATATATAGGACCAAATTCACACGTCAGGGTAGGCTCCGCGTCGGTAATTCTGTGTAATCGCACCATTAGGTACATATTTGGTGGGACTTTTATCATTAGACATTAACCCGAGTTCATGTTTCATCATGTTTGTTTTTAATTATGAATATCTATATTTTCCTGCCATTGCTAAACCTAGAGTACCTACATTTACACTGACTAGTCATAAAGTGGCATGAGATCACTCAAACTGTATACTGAATCTTTACATACAGTTGGGATACAGGTTAACACGCTACTGTGTCGCTTTCCGGGGTCAGCCAGGGTACATCCGGGTTTTCTCGGAGGTCTAGAGTTGGAGTACGATGTTTGGCCATGGTGTGGCCTTCTGAGTACTCTGATCGACTCTCGACCGCATCTTCATCTCCTTGCCTCATGGCGTAGTGTGAGGAAGCTACACAGCAGGCTGACATGATTGTGTTAAGTAGCGAGGGATAGATTGCTTCTCGCTACTCGATACTCTAATTGGACGTCACTGTACTTACCATCAGGTGCAGTGTGGTCACTTTGCCGTGCCATGATAAAAAAAACATATAATAGAATAGAATGCGGCCCGTAAACCAACGGCGCCTATGTGTTCTTTGTGCAAAATAAATCTATTGGCACAAATCATATGAAAAACCCTGTTTAGTCAATTTTGATCATTTGTAGCATTTCTATAAAAAATAATGATGCATATGCTAACGATTATTGTATGCAACATAAATAAATAAATAAACACTCACTGAAAGAATCGTGGATACGTTACCGACTATTATTGTCTACGCCAGATAACTCAAAGTCGTCGGTATCGCCTTGGCGTTAAGGAGCATTATATCTACATGTTTAGAGCCATACACTCCACCAATCACACCAATTACACAAACCTACGTCACATACAGCCATCCCACTTACAGACACTACACTTGCATACGACAGTTACACTAGACAAGTTGATTCAATGTGCAAAAATTAAGAATATCAAGAAATACAAGATTTTCCACTAAATTCAAACTTTCCTTTTGTTCATCGCGAGCAATTATTTATATTTGCCAGTGTAATTATATCCATGACAGCCTCCGTGGCGACAGTTGGCGAGTAGCCGGCTGTGAAAAGAGAAGCCGTGGGTTCGATTCCCACACCGGGACAAATGTTTGTGTGACAGACAGATATTTGCGTCCGGGGTCTGGGTGCTGTGAGACCGTGCGTCTCTCGTAGTCCCCGATACCCACAACACAAGACTCGTATCTTAGTGTGGGGTCGGGGCTATGTGTGTGACTGTTGGGTGTTATTTATTATTATTTATGTTTATTAATCTAAAGGTGAGTGGCAAACGCAGCCGCGAGGACGAACGCTACATCCAGTTGATAATGGACGCGAACGCGCAGGCGCACAAGTTGTTCATCATGGACGCCCGGCCGACTGCCAACGCCGTCGCCAACAAGACTAGGGGAGGAGGGTAAATATCCTCGCTTACACACTAGTTGTATAAAATAGGGTAGTTGAAACGATTTTTTTTTATAATAACCAGTAAGTTAGGTTACCTAGAATCTATTATCGACTATATAAATCCCCTCAGAAAAAAGTAAATCAGAAGTTATTAAAATCTGGAACGGGTCTCCTTCTCCTTTTCTTGTATACATCCCATGGTTGTCTGTAAGAAATTGCCTAGAGCGATAAGACCGCCATTTGTACTTTTAATATATAATATATAAATGTAAATCTTTCTTAATTATCTTCTTATCTTCTTCTTAAGTGTACAATAAAGAGTTAATAAATAAATGGGTAAATGTCAAATGACACATAAAGTTGCACGATATGATTAATGATGTCACCGCCTGGAATTGCCACCACACTGCAGTGGAGCTAGAGAGATAGTGAGATGTTCCTCTACGCACTCACTTTTGCTTATCCATACTAATACTATAAATGCGAAAGTAACTCTGTTTGTTTGTTATCTCTTCACGACTAAACGGCTGAACGGATTGTAATGAAATTTGGTAAGGGAATAGATTATATCCTGGAGAAGGACATAGACTATCTTTTTTCTCAAAAAACAACCTTGAAAGGGGTCAAATAGGAGTTCAAAATTTGTATGGGAAATCCATAATTTCTCGACTTAGGGATCTGTAAATTCATATTTTAAATACGAAATACGTGTTTCAACGTTTTTGAAAAATCATCCCTAAAAGGGGCAAAGTGAGGTTGAACTTATGGGGTATTCTTTAGATGCAATCTCAATTCAGGCCCAACACCTGAGAGGCTGGACAATCGCAATCGCTCGGTGCAAAAGACAACTCCTTGGATTGTATACTTCTGCTCCCGAATATAACCTCCACGCAGGCGGAGCCGCGAGCAACAGCTAGTACCAAATAATTAAAACAATATTTTCAGCTTAAATTTCGAATCAAGTTAAATTTTGAAATAGAGTTTTCTTTTCGGTATTGTTTACAAAATTGAACATAAAAACCTACCCTATTAAATGGTAGAGTATTTTTTTTGTTACAGATACGAATCAGAGGATGCTTATCAAAACGCCGATCTCGTGTTCTTGGACATACACAACATCCATGTGATGCGAGAGTGCTTGCGGAAAATTAAAGAACTGTGCTTCCCTCAGATTGATCAGACAAGGTAAGACAAAATATTCTATCATTTTCCTCAGTCGGTTGTAGCTCTTACCACAGAAGTTGGAAGTGGTAGAGCCACGCTGTAGACATATTTGTCTATAGCATGAATGGGCCGGCTCGACCGGGGTAGTACCACTGTCTCACAGAAAACCAACGTAAAGTGACAGTTCACTGTCGCGTTTCGTATGGTAAGTGAGATATCCGGAGGCCCAGATTCCCCCTTCCCTTCCCTAATCTCTATTCCTGTGCTTTAAGGCCGATAGCGCATACTTTCCGTATTGTGGATGTCATGAACATCCAGCGGTGGAGATCACTTAACATCAGGTGACCCACTGGCTCGTTTGTCGGACTATACTATAAAAAATACATAGATTGTTAACTATATACGCATAATTTAAGTCAAAAGTATTACTTACTTCATTGAAATATATTTTAGTGTAACCAAATCCTGGGCTAAATTACATTTACACGTATTTTAATATATTCTGTTTTCTGTGTTAACAGCAAAAGGTCAGCCAAATACACAAAAACACCTTAATAAATCATATAATAATGTCAAAACTTTCCAAAAGACATTCCAAGCTTACAATGCTCCTTCATCAGTAAATTGCTCTTGTCACAACAGCAGGAACAAACTAATGTATACCCTTACAAATTTAAGTAGATACTTGCACAGTCTATGTCTGTAGCACTTGCGATTCTCTTGACATTGGGTGTTAGAAGATGGTGATTACTAATTATTATCAGGTATTTTTATATTGAAAAAATACTCTGGTACTAGACCAATGAGGATTGGCCTAGTACCAAAGTGAGAGGCTGAGAAACTGTGAGATCCTTGGTTGAAATCTTACATCGGGAAATCGCAATTTGGATTTCTAGTTATCGACTCAGAAAATTACACATAGGTTCCATGGGGCTGGAATTTGTCTTCGATATGTCGATAGACTCGCCAGCTATCATCGTAGGATGGAAATAAGCTAAGCAAATTTAAGTTGCCCTACTTGCGCCTCTGCTTACCCCTTAACTGTTGGAGGCGTGAACTTACACCTATGATTGGTTAGCTCGATGTGATAACATTTCAGATGGTTCAGCGGTATAGAAGCCAGTTGTTGGCTGAAGCACATCAAATGTATATTAGCGGGAGCAGTACGCATTGTGGACAAGGTATTGTTATGTTATTTTAATTGTTTAATCATGATTTTAAAAATTATAAAATTGTGTTTTAAATCATCAGTACAAATATATGAATCTGTACCGTCTGTCTGTACATTGGAGTAATTTACACGATTGTGAAATATTCATTTTACTACTAACTGACCCCGATTATGTAATTTTCTAATTTTTTGTCTTTATGTCCGGGTTTAACTCAAAAACGGCTTGACCAAGCACCCTCAAATTTAGAATACAGTTAGATACTTTTTGTCCCAGAAACACACCGGTGGAGCTGCAACAAAATGTATTATATAATAATATTACCCCACACTAGGTAAACTCGTATGGTAATCACCGATGGTAATTTGCAGGTTGGTATGATTGTGTCGTGTAGCGACGGATAGTTGTCTCTCGCTACTTGATGCTCTAACTGGACGGCACTGCGCTTACCATCAGGTGCAGTGTGGTCACTTTGCCGAGCCAGAATAAAAAAAGTACTACGAGAGATTATAGGCCCACAAAACTCAAACAAATATATCCCTTGCTCTGTCTAAAACAAAAACAAAACTATCCTAACATTTTTTCATATTTTTAACTGAGAGGCACAATACCAATATTCATGCGTTAACTTCAAAAATAACGGAGTTTTCATACAAACTTTCTTCCCCTATTTTACCCTCTTAGGGGTGGAATTTCCAAAAATCCTGAAACATATATTTTTTATTTTTAACTAAAATGCCAAATACTAATTTTCATGAATTTATCTTCAAAAATGACGGATTTTCATACAAACTTTCATCCCCTATTTTACCCCCTTAGGGGTGGTATTTCCAAAAACCCTTCCTTAGTGGATGCCTACGTGATAAAAGGTACCTACTGTCAAAATTTCAAGTCTCTAACCCCAGCCGTTTAGGCTGTGCGTTGATCGATCAGTCAGTCAGTCAGTCAGTCAATTTCTTCTTTTATATATACAGATATGAATTAACTTTTATAGGTAGAGAACCACAAGACTTCGGTACTGGTCCACTGTTCAGACGGTTGGGACCGCACCGCCCAGCTCACAGCCCTCGCCATGTTGATGCTGGACCCTTATTACAGGACCCTCAGAGGGTTCCAAGTGCTTATCGAAAAGGAATGGCTGTCCTTTGGCCATAAGTTCCAGTTGGTAAGTGCTTCAAATGTTTGTTACACTACACACACAACAATATATATCGATGTATATCATAGTGATTTATTTGTGCAAATCGATTTTTACTTACAATTGATTGATCTTTGAAAATAGATTTGTCCAAATAATCCATAAGGCACACGTAAAGATTTGTAGTGATTTATTTGCGCAAATCCTTTTTTTACTTACAATTGATTGATCTTTGAAAATAGATTTGTCCAAATAATCCATAAGGCACACGTAAAGATTTGTAGTGATTTATTTGCGCAAATCCTTTTTTTACTTACAATTGATTGATCTTTGAAAATAGATTTGTCCAAATAATCCATAAGGCACACGTAAAGATTTGTAGTGATTTATTTGCGCAAATCCTTTTTTTACTTACAATTGATTGATCTTTGAAAATAGATTTGTCCAAATAATCCATAAGGCACACGTAAAGATTTGTAGTGATTTATTTGCGCAAATCCTTTTTTTACTTACAATTGATTGATCTTTGAAAATAGATTTGTCCAAATAATCCATAAGGCACACGTAAAGATTTGTAGTGATTTATTTGCGCAAATCCTTTTTTACTTACAATTGATTGATCTTTTCAAATTGATGAATTATTAGGTACGATATATAATTAAAGCTTCTGTGCATATTTTTCTTGTATTTTTATTATGTTACAATGTATCATTCGTTGTATAGAAATGTGATAGATTAGTGTCATCGGAACGAATCTATCATTTCCGTATTATTGGACTTCACTTTATATAAAATTTATTTCTATAAAGGAGGACATAACGCTTAACAGCCAATTTCAATAAAATATATCTCAAACCACATGTACAGATCGATCCTGAAAATAAACCAATCAAACAATGGCGTGGCATTGAAACTTTATTCTTATTGGTTAATTTCGGGAAACTATATATAGACGAAGATAAGATTGTGTATTGAAATTTTCTGTTAGTCATTCTCTACTGTCGACCTTTGGGTTGAGCAGAGATTTACAAAGTACATACATACATATACACTCACGTCTATAATCCCCGAAGGGGTAGGTAGTATTACCAGTACACCCACTTTTCGCCGAATTTCGGTCCCATGATGTGATAGGGGGCGAGCCTATCGCCATACCGGGCACAGATTCCAGACTCCGGGCTGATACTGAAAATTTCTAGATAGAAAAACCGAATATCACTTTACCCGACCCGAGGATCGAACCCGAGACCTCAGCACAGCAGTTGTAACGGATGCTCAATTACAACTGCGCCACCGAGGCAGTCTACACACATTATGTATATTAACTCACTATAATGTTTGAATTGCAGCGTATAGGTCATGGTGATGACCGTCATTCCGACGCGGATCGCTCCCCCGTGTTCGTGCAGTGGATGGACTGTGTGTGGCAGCTGCAGCAACAGTTCCCCACCGCGTTCGAATTCACAGAGAGATTGCTCATCACCATCGTGGATCATCTCTACTCGTGTAGATTCGGCACATTCCTTTTCAATACAGAAAGAGAAAGAGTCAAGGAAGGTATGTACAGATAATGTTTAACCACTCACGGATCATTCGGTCAATTTTTGCATAAATAGGCTTGCGTTTGAACACTTTCTCGCCTGATGGTAAGTGATCATGTGGTATACGGTGGAGCACGCTGGCCTAGTAGCCATCATAATTTTTTTTTGGCGGGGCTCTAGAGTTTGGGTGCGATGTTTCGCCGTTTGGCGGCCTTCTGAGTACTCTGACACTAGACCCTCGACCGCTTCTTCACCTTCTTGCCCATGGCGTAGTGTGATGAAGTAGGTCGGCATGATTGTGTTGAGCAGCGTAGTAGTAGAGTTTTATTTGAGTAAGGCGGCCTACCACCACCTCTTGAGCAGTCTTATAATATTACTATGCGATTTTGTACACTGAAACACTGAAAAGGCTAGAAACATCGCAGCATCTAGTCGGATCACTTAACTTGGCTATCGTACACAAAATTCCTATGTTTAATTTTAATTCATTGAGTGTCATCCCAGACTGACGTATTAAAATAAACGACTGCCACTCCTGTCCTTTCGATAACGTCATATCTAATAATACAAACAATAGATATACTTCGCTATTTGTATTATCAAACGTCTACAGTCCTAAACGTCGAATTGTTTTGTCTTGCTTCCTCTGACGTCACTCAACATACATAGTACAATTAGTGATAATTACTAATGTAAGACAAGACAAAATATGATTGATTTTAACTCAACATGGCTGATTGCTTTGATTTTTGAAGTGAACTTCTTTAGGCACGTTGGGCACTTTTGAGATGAAGAAAGCGAAAGAGATGGAAAAAGCCCTGAACTCGCGTTGACGCTCAGATTATTTTACTTTGACATAAGCACGCCTATGAAGTTTTATAATTACTGACAAGCAATCATAAACAAAAAAGTTAATACTTCATGGACGCTGTTTCAAAAATGAACAAGTTATTCTAAAGTATTAAGTTTTCACACTTCTGTCGGTAGTCCCCATGACTGCCTATTGCTTTTTTGTAAAACGAGCTATAATTTTTTTATAGCATAGTCTGGCAAACGAGCTAGTGGGTCACCTGATGTTAAGTGATCTCCACCGCCCATGAACATCCACAATACCAAAAGTGTCATGTATGCGCTGTCGGCCTTAAAGTACAGGAAGAGGGATTAGGGAAGGGAAGGGGGAATCTGGGCCTCCGGAATCTCACTTACCATACGAAACGCGACAGTAAACTGTCACTTTACGTTGGTTTTCTGTGAGACAGTGGTACTACCCCGGTCGAGCCGGCCCATTCATGCTGTAGACAAATATGTCTACAGCATGGCTCTACCACTGTTATTATTTACTATTTATTATTTTACTATTATTATAATATAAAATTAGAAATAGAAGTCAAAAGAATATAAAACTATTACGGACGCATACAACAAATTTTATTTGTATGCCCTATATATTTTGCAAATTTCTTTACTCTACCGAACAGATATTGAATAGAGTTACTATTTTTAAATCCGGTACTGACTGAACGAAATTAAATTTTAATTTTGACAGCCTCCGTGGCGCAGTTGGCGAGTAGCCGGCTGTGATACGAGAGGCCGTGGGTTCGATTCCCAAACCGGAACTAATGTTTGTGTGACAGACAGATATTTGTGGCCGGGGTTTAGGTGTTGTGAGAAAGTCTCTCGTAGTCCCTGATACCCACAACACAAGACTCGTATCTTAGTGTGGAGTCGGGGCTATGTGTGTGACTGTTGGGTGTTATTTATTTATATATTTATAAACACTACCGAAAATCTAAGATTAGTGCTCGCCATTTTATCATATTTTTGCCCATGTCCCACTTCCGACTAGGTATGATATTTCTTATTATTTTATATTAAGTATTCGTTTCTTTGAGTAATTTTACAGTAAGTCCTATTTGGAAAAGAGTTGCAAGAGATAGAAAGAAATGAAAATTGCTAAAAGGAGAACCTTTTTATTTTACACACACACATACATACACTCACGCCTGTAATCCCCGAAGGGGTAGGCAGAGGTGTAACTAGTACACCCACTTTTCGCCAAATTTCGGTCCCATGATGTGATAGGGGGCGAGCCTATCGCCATACCATACCATACCTTTTTATTTTATTCTTAATTTAATGAGCTTGGTCGAAAATCGACTATGTCGCTCCATAAATCCACAACTTGTATGTCACCTACTCAATGTTAATACAATCAAAATATTTTTCAATTAAAATTCTGGCCCTTTTTGAAGTCGGAACGGCTAAATCTTGAAAGGAGGCCTTTGGGAGCCACACTGCACTTAGCGATACTATAATTACCAAATATTCACAGGATAAATTGTTTAATGATTGATTCGTTTCTTATTAATTTAAACATTCGGCATATCAAATTTATCGTCTCGTGTTCACGTTTTATTTTCACAGAGGTAAAAACCAAAACCGTGTCACTGTGGTCCTATATAAACAGCCGGCAGGATCTGTATTTGAACCCGCTGTACTGGGGTCCGTCGTCCTTCGGTAATTCTCCGTCGACGCCTTACACGAGGCCACAGGTGGTGCTGGTGCCAGTGGCGTCGCTGAGGGTCATCAAGCTGTGGAAAGCACTTTATTGTAGGTGGAACCCTACTATGAGGCAACAGGTGAGAACTTTTTGAGATAAACTTCTTTAGACTTTTTTCTTCTATAATATTCTAACGTGATTTGAAATTAGATGAAACAAATGCGTCACGCTAAAGAGACAAATACATAAGTATTTGAGTCGGCGAGACAATGAGATAGAATGTATTACAGTATTTTATATTCTAGGATTATGTTTTTTTGTTTAAAGATTTTTTTATTTTAGGGTTTTTTTATGTTAATATGTGTGTTAATAGGCGTGTATGCGCATATATTACAACGCTTATTCTTTCTCTCGCTTTTCTGAAGTCTGTTTCCTTTGAGCTAGTGGTAATACGCTGGTGGTGGGATATGCATAGGGTGTAAAACCCGCCACACACGCAAGTGTGTCGCGTTCCGGGATCAGCTAGTGTACATCCGGTTTTTGTCGGGGGTCTAGAATTGGGGTACGATGTTTGGCAATTTTGCGGCCTTCTGAGTACTCTGACACTAGACCCACGATCGCTTCATCACCTTCTTGCCCATGGCGTAGTGTGCAGAAGCAGGGCGGCATGATTGTGTTGAGAAGCGGGGGTGTCTCTCGCTACTCGATACAATAATAACTCTGCACTGCGGTGTAGTGTGGTCACTTTGCCGTGCTAGGATAAAAAAAGCTTTAAAATGATGAATCATTAAATTTGATGAAGATTTATGGAAACTATGGTGTACCGACAGAAAACACCTTTAACTAGCCCCGTATTAAACATTGTCCCACTGCTGGGCACGGGCCTCCTCTAATAATGAGAGGATTAGGCCTTAGTCTACCACGCTGGCCTAATGCGGGTTGGTAGACTTCACATACCTTTGAAATTCGTATAAGAATTCTCAGATATGCAGGTTTCCTCACGATGTTTCCTTCACCGTTAAAGCAAGCGATAATTAACAATTAATACACATATAACTTTAGAAAAGTCAGAGGCCACTTGAGTTTCGAACATACGAGTTTCGTCTTGACAGTCCGTACCGCAACCAACTAGGTTATCGCTGCTATTTAAGATATAATATATAGAGTATTTTTTTGTACGATAGGACCCTATCTACCAGCGCACCCGTGAGTTGGTAGCGTTGCGTGCGCAGCTAGAGGCGGCCGCGTCGCTGGCGGCGGGCGAGCACGCGGCGAGACAACACCGGCTGGGAGTGACGCCGCCGACGCACGCGTCACACGCGTCACAGCCGCGCGTCGCCAGTCCGCACCACGCATGAAGGTGTTCCACCATCAGCGCCATGTGCGTCACATGGATATTCGATGATGTGTAAACAAACACTTGACTCATGCGCGCATCAACCCAATATACTTATTATTACTTTATTGATAACTAGGTACCGTGTTCCCTCCTTCCTATGATCCTGGCTCCTTTAGGTATAGTGTGAAGAAGCTACTCAGCAGGCCGGCGTGATTGTGTCGAGTAGCGAGGTATACTTGTCTTTCGCTACTTGATACTCCGAGGCGTAGATCCAGCCTTCAAAAAAGGTCACAGCCACCCGATAATCGGCCAAGTGCCCGTCGACGTATGAACTTGCTAATGATCGATATAGTGCAAAAATATTTGTCGCTCTGACTAAGATTTAATACAGTGTATAGTTTCACGTGGGCAAAGCTGTGGGGAAAACACTGTTAATTGACCTGTAAAATGTTAGTTTGTTCGCTTACCATTCATTGTTTTTTTTATTATGGCATTGGATATAATATTACCAGCCTATAGCCTATAATCTCAATAGACCATGAAAGTGACGTCATAAGTCTGTTAGGGCTGTGTGTATACCTATCGTTCCCACAACGGTGGATCCGCGCTTGTGATACTCTAATTAGACGGCACTGCGCTTACCATCAGGTGCAGTTTGGTCACTATGCCGTTTCAAAATAAAAAAGTCAACCCACGCCTCGCTGTAGAAAAAATACAACGATCTGTCAATATTTGAAGTCAATCCATCGATTACTTTTCGAGTTTTGCGAGCACAAACACACAGATGCTGTTTTTATATACATACTAGCGGACCGTGCAGACGGCGTCCTGCCCGTAAAAGCAGCGCCACACCGACAGCAGCGCCATCTGCCGCTGATTTGTGAATCTAAACCATCCAGGGCGCCACCCAAACGCATACATAAAATTAATTCAAATCGGTCCAGCCGTTTAGGAGGAGTTCAGTGACATACACACGTACAGTAGAATTATATATATAAAGATATGGATGAGAGAGATAGAAATAATATAACTGTCTGGAAATGAATAACTTCTCAGCCCACTTCTATGCAAATATAAATCCATACGCGTCAAAAAGCGCACGTGGTGTGGTCCGTTTTGACAAGGTGTGAATAAACCTTCTGAGTTCCCACAAAATAATATTAATAAAAATGGGACATTAAGCTCGTCCAATTTCGTACGATCAATTCTGAATCAAGTAATTAATATCTTTTAAATTGAGCTATTCAGAATTTCAGTCCAGGGTCATTATTCATTTACAAGCGTGTAACGAGGCGCGTTACGTTAACTGCATGTAATGATAATTTGTAATGACATAGAGAATAATGCCCCGTACCTCTTCTCGTGATAAAATGACATGATTATTCAAATAACATAAACAGTAGTAATATGTATATTGGGTTTTTGCAAAAATATTAATTATATAATTATGAGGATTGATAGGTCTTAAGGAGTGCGTATAACTGTGTTGAGTGAACTAAATATTTCAAATGTTATATTGTGAATTATGGTGATCGCACCTGCCGGATACTGGAAGACCGTCATAAGTGACTATTCTTATTTAAGATATTTTATTCTTCTAGTTGTAAGCAGACAAATAAGCCCAGAGGCCGCATATTTTAATTGTAAATGAAAACAATAGGCTATTTGACTAATTTTCGAAAATGATTTAAAACTATTATTTATTACATAATAAGCACACTTTATTGATATTTCCGGGAAATCTACTGTATTTTTAATGAAAATCAATGTTAAAGTTTAAATCTCCAAAACCGCGGCAAACACGCTATTTCTGTAATGGCGCTGATCATATGACACGTGTGACGTCACATGCAAGTATACAAGCTAATAATGATAAGCAAAGCTAAGTTTTATGATAATTGTTTTATCAACAATTATCATAAAACTGCTTCAAAAATAGATCAAAAATAGAATTTATCACCCATAAAACATAAAACGCGAAATAAAATCACTCGAAGAAATTATGTTTACTTGCGTGTGACGTCACCAGAGTTGCATCAATCACAGAGTGTTCACATCTCATATAAAATAAAAAAAATGATGTACTTTACTTCGTTTAATTTGCAAAAAATATACATTATTTTGTTTAAAATTAAGTGCAATATGGTTTTTTAAGCTATTGTCTAACAGGATGACCACAATTTGCAGTGTATTTTCAATGTTGTCAAATAGCCTATTGAAATATAATGTCAGTAGGACTAAGGTGGGAAAGTGTATTTTATCCAAAAAAAGCTGTGGCCTAAACGGCCAACAAATGTGACATTTGCCGAGATGGTTCAGTACGGATAAAGAATATAGATAGTACCTAAAAATAATAGAGGCCGTCAGCGCAAAAGTGGCCTAAGCTTGAGACAATGAGTATGAAAATAATGGGTTTGTATATTCATGAATTTTAAATCAATGTACATAAATGCAATGTTTGCAATGCCATCTTGTTGTCATCATATTTGCAATTGGTGAAACTAGAGATAGACCGATTTTCCATTAAATTTTCGCACATTTTAAATCATTGTAGTACATAGATCCGATTATGAAAAATTGAGGGTGAGGCCACTTTTGCACTGACAGCCTCAATTATAAATGAATATAGAAATAGCCAGTGTATTGATGATGTATGTTATGTATACATAAGCTGATATGCTTTCTCTAAAATTCCTCGCTTTTTACTAATTATTAATGACTGACTTGTCATAAGAGCTATGAAATTGCCTACATGATAAGGAAACGATTCCATTTCATTTCATTTCATATATAATTGAAACTTAGATCTTGTGAGTAATTCTGTAATGTAACTTCTTATAGGTTTATTTGTCTGTAACCATTTATTATGTCGACTTTTTGTACGCATTTATTATATCAAAAAATGTTTCTGCACAATCTATTTACAATAGTAAATATTATTAATACTATGATGAATAATTACAATATTTTAAACATTTTATTTTATTACAATATCTAAGTATTTATTATATTAGTTTACTGTATTTAAATATATCTAATCGTATTTAAGTATAGTTTTAAGTATTTAACATAATATAGCGATATTTCCGAGGTTATTTTGGTATTAATGTATAAAATTATTTCATAAGTATGTGCATTGATAATTCCGCGTATTATTATAAAATAAGCTAGTTGGCTGTTTTTGGGAAACCGTTTGTTTTTTCTTCATGGTCTATATTATTAAAATATTATCATTAATAAACATAAAATATAACTTTTCAAGATTAATTAGCATTTTTGTAAACCTACTTACTTTATTTTTTCCACCGCAACCAACTGTCATGGCCTCTCGTGTGACGTAACCATCCGCAAAACTAATAGACGTTTGGCTCAGCGTTTAATAGATGTTTCGAACGGTGACGTCATGCATGACTGATTTGTGTTTCATGTCACGTGACATAATGCTTTATTTTTACATATCTTAAAAGTATTACATAATCACATATAAATTAACAAATTGGTTTAATTTTCGATATATTTAGACTTAAATCTATTATAAAAAAAATATATCAGGTTTTCACTTACTACCAACTACCCTATTGCGCATCATATATGAAGCCAGTACACGCTAGCTGTATTTTAAACGTTATACGAGTGCGCGATACATATTCGGAATCGGTATTTTTCTGTATCTTTTGAGCCTTGTTTTAAAGTGTCGCTATCAAATAGCCCAACCGTCGAAATGTTTTAAGTTTGTAATAAAAGTTCAGTTATTGGCGATTCTCACATTTCACACCTTCGGGATATAGGCGTAAGTATATGAGGTACTGTATTTGTAATTTTGTCATCCTCTTAAATGTTTTTATATAGTTGTACATATTTGTAATAAAATTTCTTCATGCAGCATTTATATTCTCGTATACCCTGGTAAATAAATATTATATATATGGTTTCGCTATAAACATATGTAATCTGTATATATAAAAGAAGAAACTAACTGACTGATCGATCAACGCACAGCCAAAACGGCTGGGGTTAGAGACTTGAAATTTTGACAGTAGGTACCGTTTATGACGTAGGCATCCACTAAGGTAGGGTTTTTAGAAATACCACCCCTAAGAGGGTAAAATAGGGGATGAAAATTTGTATGAAAATCCGTATTTTTTTAAGTTAAACACATGAAAATTGGTATTTAGCCTTTTGGTTAAAAATAAAAAATATATGTTTCAGGATATTTTCCAAATTCTGCCCCTGAAGGGGGTAAAATAGGGGATGAAAGTTTGTATGCAAATCCGTCATTTTTGAAGTTAAACGCATGAAAATTGGTATTTTGTATATACTTTTTCTCCCAAACATGACCTCCACGCGGGCGGAGCCGCGTGAGATTATCCATAACAAACACACAAATCTTTCCTATTTATAATATTATAGTGTAGACTTATCTATTTAAAATAAAAGTAAATTGCGAGTAGGTAAGTAGCTTTGTATGTGTGTAATGTATAAGATAGTAATAATGACTCGTATGTTTAATTTAATTCTTATAGTTATCCTACAATATGTTATGTCTAAAATATTGAGATTTGCAAATAATATACTGCGTAATACAAAACATTTAAAACTTAAATTAAGCAATGTTATTTCACTACTACTTAATATTATGTTCCATAATATAATGAGTATTTGTTATTTTGTCTTATGTTAACAAATATTAAAATCTAATAGTTATACATACGATAAGTAAAGTGTAACAAAAAACGTAAAAAATGTACTCTAATACTTGAATATAAAGTTATAAACAAAATAAACGCTTTCGTAATTCAGTTCTGCTTATTTTTGCATGTCTTGGTTTCGTTCTTCAGGTTTGTTGCCTATGGATGTATTTTATGGCAATTGGCCATAAGCACTTTACACCATGGTTAAAATATACCGATGGATTGGGTGGATGGCTATTTTAATTTAAGCGTCATTTTTTGCGATATTGAGTTATATACATATTGGAAATTAGATATTTACGAAATTATTCTGCAAGTTTGAGCCTAGTTAAAAAAAATGTGCATTATTTATCGCTTAAATCAACTGGTAAAACCAATGGGTAAAACAGGGTTATTTTTTTTCTAAACACGTTTATTTAGAAAATAATGCTCATAAATGGATGAAAATAAGTCATAAAGATGCAGTACTTGCTTACACAAGTAATATATTAATTATACTAAAATCCACACAATGTTTTTGCTGTGCCCTGGTATTGCAGAAGTCTATGCGCGGCGGGACTACTTACCATCAGGTGGCCCGTCTGCTCGTCTGCCTATCCAGGCACAAAAATTAAAAATACTTTAAAAAAATGTCGCTTAAATTAAATAACCCGCCAATCGTCGATATTATTGCACACATGAGTCATACCTACTCTTTTGGGGATACTATTATCTTACATTTTGGAAGCCATACGGCTGCCTCGGTGGCGCAGTTGTAATTGGGCATGAGTGCTGTGGTGAGGTCCCAGCTTCGATCCCGAGTCGGGTAAAGTGATATTGGGTTTTTCTATTTAGAAATACTCAGTATCAGCCCGGAGTCTGGGTTGTGCCCGGTATGGCGATAGGCTCGCCTCCATCACATTATGGAACCGCAATAAACTGACGAAAAGAGGGTGTACTGGTTACACATCTGCCTACACACCTGATTACAGGCGTGAGTGTATATATTTTGTAAGATTTTTAATGGGTTTAGAGTGAATGGAAAAGTTGGGACGTTCTCACCAAAATGATGTCGGCCATATTGGCGACATTTATAGTAAAGGACAGGTTAGGTTAGGGTACTCTAAACCGACCTGAATGCTGAGATTGATGTAAGTAGTGCAAAGTGGAAATTCTATAGTCTCTACCTACCCTATAGAGTGAAGCCGTGATAATTTGTAATAACGGTAGGCAGAGGCTTTGCTGCGCCCTGGCATTGCAGAAGTCTATGGGCGGCGGTGACTACTTACCATCAGGTGGCCCGTCTGCTCGACTGCCTGATAGGCACTAAAAAAATATATGATAATACCTGTATTAAACATTGTCCCACAGCTGGGCACAGGTCTCCTCTACTAATAAGAGGGGTTAGGCCTTAGTCCACCACGCTGCGCGTTCGTCTAATGCGGGTTTGTAGACTTCACATACCTTCGAAATTCTTATGAGAATTCTCAGGTATGCAGGTATCCTCACGATGTTTTCCTTCACCGTTAAGGCAGCGATAATTAACATTTAATACACACTTAACTTTAGAAAAGTCAGAGATGTATGCCATTTGGGTCATTTGTAAGTCAGCGGTCAGTCAGTCAACCTAGTTGGTTGCGGTAGGGACTGTTAAGACGAAAGTCGTATGTTCGAAACCCAAATGGCATATGTAATAAAATGTAATTTAAATTATTTATTACGTATATGATTTTTTAAGTTCTCCTGATGATAGTGTGAGTTCTGAAATATGATCTTTGATGTTTTCCTTCTTAAGAAAACATACTTATTAAGTCGTCTTCTGACGTAAATATGAACACTAAAAACCCGTAGATAGGTAAGAATGAGTTCTAGGTATTATCGTCATAAAAATACGAAAACAAAATAATATACATAGGGGCTATATCAGTGTAAATGAGTAAGTAGTTAATTTATGTTCGGAAAATGATATTTACTTAAATATTGCAGTCATCATTCCCAACTCGAAAACAAACATAATTTGATAAACAAGTCAAAATAAAGCTGAACTTTGACAAAGACTCCGTAATATGAATTATGATAGCACGCAAGACACCGCAGTTATCTATCTCATGATAATGTATTCTGTAGTGAACATTCTTAAATTGATTGTGTACGAAGTAACATCTATACTCGTATTGGGCATTTTAAAATGTTCAAAGTTATCCGTGACAATAATATTAGGGCACAGGTGGTGAGGTATTTGAAAGAAATAAAATGTGAAAGAACTTTAGCTACAAACACATCGAAGCAAGAGGTGGTTTCGTCTGCAGATGTTGTTATTATTGGTAAGTTCTCCATTTTAGGAAATATAAAAAAATCAAGAAGCATATCCTATATATTATGTTAGAAGTGATGCCTAGGTATTTTCCATTCGTAACTAATATTCTTAGATAAATTAAGTAGCTCAACATTTCTTTGTGTAATGTCTGTAATATTATTTTTTTTTCTTATGTGGTTTTTTTTAAGTTGTATTCGAGTTAGATGGATAAATCGTAACGAGATGCTAAATAAGTTTAATTCAGGACTCCTTTGAAAGATTATAGGTACAATGATTTTAATCATATCCTAGCTTCCTCATATCAAAGGCGATAAGGATATTTATGTAATAAGCGCTTTGGCACTCGAAAATAAGTTAAATTCCAAATTGCTTCCTAACTACTTATATTAAATTGATCAGATTTAACGCTACTTTCGTAAACATAGGTACTTCGAAATCTTTTTCTTTCTCCTACTCTCAAGGATACTAACTTCTAATTCACTATCTTCATTTTATTGTTGGCCGTGGTTTAAAAATCAATTATTAATATTATTTCTCTACAGTTTTATATGCATATTCTTATTTTAACTATTCGAGTTCTGCCATTTTAGGAGGAGGAATAGCGGGGTGTAACACATTATATCAACTAACGAAGAGAGGTGTCAATGCAATTCTTCTAGAGAGGGCTACTTTAACCAGCGGAACGACATGGCATACCGGCGGTTGGTAATTCAACACTATTACATCATTACTATGACTTGACCAATACGAAGGACGTATGAATTAGGGCCATGGTTGCGGTATAAGACCCTAATCGATTTGTATCTTCGCTTATTGAGGAGTAATTGTGAGTCTAGATAGGGTGCATGCTTATTGACAGTGTTAAAGACTCTTATACGCCGATACTCATGTATAATTTACCCTAAGTTCTATCATCTACAAGTGCTAGTTTAAGACATGTCCGTTTTGTTAGTAGCTAAGTGATTTATCTAAATTCTTTATACCTGTCTGCACTTAACTTTAATAACGTCAAATTTATGTCTCCTTGTCGTACGCACTTAGCTATAAATAAATTATAGTTTAAAAAACTAAAACGAAAACTAAACGATTTCAAACCAAGACCACGTGATAAAAAAATTGATCTATAATTGTCATATTTTTTATCCTGGTCCTCCTGGTTAGGATATATAAGGCTAAAGATAACTTTAGCTTTGACTGTTTACGAATTTATTAACTCAGATCTATATTCGCAACTTCAGTACCTATACCTAAGCATGCAGAAGTTTTGCTACTTCTTTGGTTGGATTTAATTGCCATATACGAATGAGCCTACTCATCTATATAGCTAGCATAAAAGACTAATTAATATATCCATGATCCAATTATGTAAATTATATACTGTCAAATATGCTATCTAGTTGATCGGATTGTCAAGACAACAGTTGTATGTTCGAAACCAGCCCAAATAGCATGTATACACCTCTGACTTTCCGGAAATTGCGTGTATATTCATTGTTAACATTATCGCTTGCTTTAACGGCGAAGGAAACCATAGTGAGGAAACCTGCATACTTGAGAATTCTTATACGAACTTCAAAGGAATGTGAAGTCTACCAAACCGTATTAGGCCAGCGTGGTGGACAAAGGCCTAACCCCTCTCATTAGTAGAGGAGGCCCGTGCCAATTTATATTACAAAGTATAACTTATTATATAAATATGCTACAGGGAATTGGTTTATAGATTATTAGTTAGGAAGGAAAGTCTTAAAACCGACATTTCGAAACAAAGTTACATTTAGTTTGCTAATACCAATACACATTGTAAATCTCAAGGGGAATGAAACCGACGGGGATTTGTTTCTAAGATAGTCGTTGGGTACTACTGCGCCATGAAGGTACTGGTGTAATACCTGATATATATAGAACGTACACAACTCCAGATGTTATTTGCATATTGTCTAACATTATGTTGATTAATATCTGAGCCCCCAATGAGGTTATGGTCTATGAATTGGAATACCAGGTTGGGCAATTACAATTCGTATAAGTTCTCACTTTATTATGATGGCCTCAAAAAGTATGTTTGACTTCAATGAAAAACACTTTATGCGTCCCTATAAAATTTAAGGGTTGCCCTCGATTTTTCTGAGATCCCATCAGATCAGATCCTGACTTGGTGCCAACGGGACCACCTGAGAAGTATATCCTAAACAAAAAGGAATTTCTCGAATCGGTCCAGGCGTCTCCGAAAATCATTAAATGTATGTTCATACAATAAAAAAAATCCGGTGAATTCAGAACCTCCTCCTTTTTTTGAAGTCGGTTAAAAGACACCCTCTCCGGATGTATGATTTTTGTCTACATGCTTGTGTATTCAGAATTGTTCATTTTTAATAATTTATAGGTTTGGTGTGGTCCCTACGGCCATGCGATTTAGAAGTAAACTTATTGAGAGATTCTATATCAGTATATAGCAGCTTACAAAATGAAGTTGAAGATTATGCTGGTTGGATTAACAATGGCGGAATGTTTATATCAAGACGCAAGGTGAGGAAACACTCCAATTCTATAGATATTCTATAATGGTGATTACTTATACTTACTTGTAAACAATTAGAACGAATTAAATAATCTGCCTACCCAACCTGTCCTTCTTTATCTATAAACCAATTAAGGCTTCTCTTATGTTAAACTATCTTCATTAAAAAAATAGTGAAATAGAACAGGTCATAATAATATGAGGACATTTGCAGGTTCGCACGCAAGAATACTTGCGACTACACACACTGGGTAACGCGATGGGTATTAAGAGCGAAGTTCTAGATCCGCAAGAAGCCCAGAAATTGTTCCCGTTGTTGGACCCTTCAGTGTTCCAGATGGCCCTGTATGTGCCTACTGACGGCACAGTCGATCCTACCATGGCCTGTAGTGCCCTCGTCAAGGCAGCTTCGAAGCTTGGTGGCAAAGTATGTATCACAATTTTAGATGTAAACCTATTTTTATACGCTTATAGCTTGGCCTGTATATATTTATCTGTATACCTTCAAGACGTCTGATTTACTTGATTGGAACACGTATCAGGGACCGATGACAATACAATATTTTCATAACTTTGGCCTTATGTCCTAAATAATCACCAAAATAATAAAAAATATGATCATTTTGATGCTAATTATGATACTGTTTTGGATGACTGTCCGGCGTACTATGGAATGGGGGCGTTTGGAGAATTCCATCACGGTAACCCCTGCCTGTCGTACGAGGCTACTAATCAGGAGACGCGGGAGCGCAGCGGCGGTCTGTCACAGCGCCCTAATCGATGCACTACCAATTTTGCTGCATCGTGCGACCTCGAGATGGACGGCAGCATGGGTAGTCCTCGTTCGCTGTCATTGACCCTGAGGGCGTTCTTCGTTGGGTGGGGGCGCATAAGATCCCTCCCCATGGAGATGGGCCGCTACGCAGCATCACGCAAGGGTGGTTGCGGCTGCAATTCTACTCTACCTTAGGATACCCCGAGATCGGGAAGGAAGGCCACCGTGGGGTTTTGTCTGATAGTGTCTGGAGGGGTGTGTCCCTACCGCCTATGTAGGTACACATCTGCATAGGCGGTAGGGACTCGGCCCAGCAATCCATGAGGCTGTACTTATATTAGGAAATAGTATTTTATAATACTAAATAATAAAGAGTTGTTATAAATGTTTAAAGGTTTATGAAAACTGTCCCGTGAGAGATATTCACTATTCACATAATGCTCTTGGAAACAAAGAAGTAACAGGCGTGCATACTGATCAAGGCATCATCAAAACTAAGTGTGTTGTTAACTGTGGAGGTATGTTTGTATGTTGTTGTTTGTTTGTTCTGTTTATTATTTACACTTTATTATATCAATGAGATATTTTATTTTTGATTCACATTCTATTGGTTGTGACGCGTATCATCTATTTTTAAATATCAAAAAACATATTTTAACATTGTGATTTATCACAGCCCAGCTCTGGTATAATTTGGATAATGTGGGATATATTATTATCCGTAGACACGTATATATGTTCTTTGAAGTACAAAAACTGAATTGCCAGCGTATTTGGCTGCAGTAATTTGTCTGTACCCACATTAGATTTGGAGAACCAACAAATTTGAATTGTTTGTAGGTGCTTGGGGTCCGCGAATAGCAAGATTCGCTGGCATACCATCCTTGCCTCTTGTACCATTTAAACACGCTTACGTTTTATGCGAACCAACGCCAGAAATTCGTAACTGTCCAAACATCAGAGACCACGACACAAACCTATACATTAAGATACAAGGAGAGACATGTGCCGTAGGTGGTTATGAAGGGAATCCGCATATTTTGGACCAGGTAAGACACTTAACATTATTTTAAAAGCTTTGACCGCTTCATACAGTTTGGAATTAACGGTAGGCAGCGGCTTTGCTGTGCCTTGGCATTGCAGAAGTCTATGGGCGGCGGTGACTACTTACCATCAGGTGGCCCGTCTGATCGTCAGCCTATCAGAAAGAAAAAAAATTGCGTTCGCAGGACGTTTTGAAAGAGATCTATTTTAAATTGATTATCCTAATAAGACTATGTAGAGCATAACCAACAATCTACCTACAATTGGATAAGTCAAGCTATGTAAAGTTCTGTCCCTAAATTTTGATACACGGATAAACAATAGTTGTTGTATTAATGCGTTTTAAGAGTTATTTTTAAAAATATGGCGTTACAGTAAGAGCTACCTACTATAGGTTTCTCTCCGTATCCAAGTAAGCACCGATTTAAATAGATATATGTGGGCGACCAGGTCTTGTCAAATTTCTGTTGTAGAAATACTTTGCTAACATATTAATTTACTTTTAGATTCCAGATAATCTTCAGTTCCATCTATACGAGCTAGATTGGGACATATTTGGTGTTCATATGTCCAGTGCTACATCTCTATGTCCCAAGTTAGGTAAAGTGGGCATTAAGAGCACGATTTGCGGACCCGAATCTTTTACACCAGACCACAAACCATTATTGGGTGAAGATCCAAATCTTTTCGGTAAGATATATTTTATTACAATTTCAATTCTCCTTTTTATCTATACCATTATCTATATTTATTCCATCACTAGGGTTAAGAATACCAACTATGACTTCAACTAGGAAGTCCTGTATCATCAATTGAAAAGCCAGCCAACCAAAACAGACTTCATATTACATTTTTTTCTCTCTTTAATCTGTAATCAGTCTTGAGACTATAATCAGATGTGTTTTGTGAAGTGGAGTTTTGGCCAGTTGGGATCCCCACCCAACACACCTTACTCAAATAGTACATTGGCTCTTTTTAGTCCCCATAATACATGGAAATTTGAAATCAATGACCAGTAACTTGGTACTTTGGTAGACTAGGATAGGTTATTATAATTGCATAAAATACAATAGTTTATACTTTTATGAAAAATATTTTGTTATATTTTAGGGTTGTACCATAACTGTGGATATAACTCGGCTGGTATGATGTTTTCGGCCGGCTGCGCGATACAGATGGCAGAGTGGATTGTAAGCGGCAGGTAAGAGATATTTACATTAGATATTTTTGGTTGACACATTATGAATCTTTTTTTTATACTGGACGGCAAAGTGACACTACACCTGATGGCAAGCGCAGTGCCGTCCAATTATAGTATCGAGTAGCGAGAGACAATCTATCCGCCGCTACTCAACACAATCATGCTGGCCTACTTCTTCACACTACGCCATGGGCAAGAAGGTGAAGCGCTCGAGGGTCTAGTGTCAGAATACCTACTCAGATGGCCGCAAAACGGCGAAACATCGCACCCAAAATCTAGACCCCCGAAAAAACTACCATTTGCGCAGCTTAGTAAAGTTCCTGGTATTCATTGGCATTGGTGACAACTTTAATATTTTTTTATGTTTTTTTTTTTAAATATTGACAGAGTTTTATCACAAGTAGCCATTTTCACAATGATCTTAAAAAATCTGCATTTCAAATGTAATTGTTATAGGTCTATCTATCTAAATAGGCTGTGGTTTGTAAAGTGGGCAATCAGTAGTCTATAGTGCCCATCCTTGGCTCAGCGTAGATACTACTATGGTTACCACTTATTCAGAATTATTTTATTTCTATAATTAAGTACATTTGACTAAAATGGTTATGTCAGTTGCTATCTTATAGTTATACTATAGTTCAAAAAATATATTAGAAATCTCGTAAAGCAGGCATTTTAAAACCAATTGATAAAGGTGTTACTAAAATAGTCTGGATCATATCGACGCGACGTCCAAAAGATAAATTTGATCCTCCATGATTTTTACGACATTTCACGTTTAGTATTTAGAAGGTGCCCACTACAAAAATTAAAATAAACATTTATAAAATGTACGTATGTAATGTTAATAAAAGGAGATAGGCAGGTATTACACTTTATCGTAACAGTTCTGTTATGTCATGCCCAACGGTCAACGGAATGGTCTGTAAATAAACATAGATACTTACATACTCATATTATTTATGAGTGATCATAAACAAGTGATAACTATTATTAGTATCAAAATATTGTTACTTAACTCTTACTTAATACTCTTTATCATGGCGAATGCTCTAAAGAATTGTTTCATCTTATCCTATCCTCTCATTTCCACACTAGAACCACGCGTACTGGCTTGCAGAGCCACAGCTTCGTGGTGTCTACTACTCCGGCCCGAACCAGCAGTTTCGCAAGTTCATATTGTTGCCGCACCATCAAGCTGTGAAACAGTTAGCCAGTTTCCGTGATTCCTTCTTCCTATGATCTTGGGCCTAAGGGACTTAGGCGTAGTGTGAAAAAGCTATACAGCAGGCCGGCATGATTGTGTTGAGTAGCGGGGGATAGGTTTTCTCTCGCTACTTCATACTCTAACTGGACAGCACTGCGCTTACCATCAGGTGCAGTGAGTTCACTTTGACGTGCCAGAATAAAAAAAGGCAGCTCGAATTATCAAAGAGTAATAAAGTTTAAGTTAGTTGCTGGTTAGTAACAGGCCTGTTGGCTGGTTTCTACGAAAACCCTTTCTTAAAGCTTGGTGGACTGACGGTTGTGGGCTCCTTTCTCTCCTTAACCCGTTAGAAATTGTGCGTGGCGTAGATACCAGCAAAGTTTAGCTAGGAGCGCAGGATTCTCCTGGTGTCCCCACACGCTGACAGGATGACGTAGAAAACTGTTTCATGACAGGCTTCCCTTACATAAAGGCTGTCGCTCATACCTTGAACGTCATATGGGCAGAGTCTAATGACAGTGTCTACGACCATGCGTAGGGATGTTTATCTAGCTGCAACAGGCACTTAGAACACCTTAAATAAATAATTAAGTACACCCAACAGTCACATACATAGTTCTAACCCACACTTGGTAAAACCTGTACCGTGGGTATCAAGAACTACGAGGGACTACGGTCCCACAACATCCAGACCCGAAACAAATATCTGTCTGTCACATAAACATTTGTCTCGGTGCGGGAATCGAACCCACGGCTTCTCGTTTGACAGTTACAGGCTACTGGCCCGCTGCGCCACGGAGGCTGCTTAGCAGAGCAAAGATCTTCTGCCGTTCAAGTATAGACAAATGGTGATATTAGAAATTCATATTTCAATGTAAAACGCGAGTAATCGATAATTGATTAAGATCCTCTAATCGTGACCTCCACTGCGCCCAGCTTCTCCATTCTATCCCGATTCATGAGAAGCCATAACACAGCAAAAGAATCCTCTCGGTTTATTGACGATGGCCACACTTTCCATTGAACTAGACTGCGGTAGAGATATCAATTTCCAGCAGTTCAATAGTCTATTCTTGTATCTCGTCTCCTGGTCCTGAAAAGAAATGCTTTTAGCTAATTAGGTTCGATTCTGCAGTGTCTTTCATACGAATTCCTTAGAGTTCATATTGAACATGGTGTAGTGTCGAAAGGTTATCACTGTATTATCTGCTCCGTTTATGTTTCTGACGTAAAACTACGTAATATTATCAAATATTATTGTTCAGTGGTATGTGTGGCAGAGAAGTTTTGAAATTAATAATAAAAAATAACTTACGTAGCAACTAATTTCCAAAACCAATAGGAACATTTAAAAATTAAATAATTCCTATGTTTGTTCATAATCTTATGCAGTAGCTAGGTATGTTGTTTGTAATGGATCGTTTCACCGAGTTTTCGAGGCTTATTTAAATATCTAATACTGAAATCAAATGTTTATTGAACCCATGAAATACATTATCTAGATTTAGTCAATCTTTTTTAATCTACCGTCATTACGGAATGCAGTTTCACTAGAGAAGAACTGGCAAACTCTAGCGTTGCTCTTTTCGAACACCGGTTCACAATACTTGGCCATACAATTAAAAATCGATGTAAATTTGATTACATTAGACTAGAGCAGCTCGATGTATATTAATTAAGTTTCCGTATTGTAATTATAGGGTAGTTTCCTGTGTTTAATTTTGTACATTATTCTATATGCAACCGAATATAATACCAAAAGAAACTCTTTTGCGAAATCAGAATCAAAATTGCTTGAAAAATGACGTCATAATATTTATTCTAAATATTGGTATGAGCAAATACTCACAGGCATGAGCGAAAATGGTTGCGTATTGGGAACATATTGCTATCTCCCTCGCACAACGGCAAAGTAATGGGGATTCTGAGAACCGTGACGTCACGGTACATATGATGCATCCTTTTACTGTCTTTTGACAATTTACCTCTTCTAGCAGATTTGAATGGCGTCTAATTTATTTATTTTTATTCGGATTCATAAAATTCTTTCGATAATAGGTTTTAGGTAATGTAAATTGTTGATTAAATTAATAAAAAAATCGAGTCAACTCCCCTATTATACTTATTACAGGCCGAGCTTAAACATGTTTACCTTTGATATCCGCCGCTTCACTCCTGGGCAGATGGCACGTGCTCACTGGATGCGTGAAAGCAGTCACGAAGCCTATGTACAAAACTATAATATAGTGTTCCCTCACGATGAGAAGTTAGCAGGAAGGGACGCAAGTCACGACGCACTGCACCAAGAGTTGGTCGAAGATGGTGCAGTCATGCAGTCCAGAGCAGGGTGGGAGAGACCGGCATTCTTTATGCCCGGTGAGAAGGTACGAAAAAAAATTATTTAATTGACAAAATATCACGAATCATCAATAAGGGTATTTCCTTTTACTAGAAATATCGAAGGTATATCGAAGGTATTTTAGAAAGTAACTGCAAGTACATTATTACTATATAAGTGGAGAGTAGTATAAGTTTGGGATTCCAGTCACCCTTCGTAAAACAGTCAAAACAAACAAAATTGGAATATAAGTCAAAGTGTTAAGACATTATTAAATGCAACAATAAACGCAATCCGTTACAAACAAAATTAACTTTATGTGAAGGGAAATAAAACTTTTTTTACAAATACAATTTCAAATAAGCAATACTTAAGTTGACCACGGGGTCATTTCAGTGTATGTATTACGTATTACGTTTGTAACTTTAAGTTTATTGTTTCTATTTGTTATCTAATGAACTCAATTTAATTTATTAACGAATCTAATCATCTTCCCGTTGTTGCACAGACACTGCGTATATCAGTTATAAAATATTTAAATCCACTGATTTTTTCTTGCAGATAAGAGTCCAACAATACGACTGGGGTGGCCACAACGACTATCCCCGGAACATTGATCAGCGTTACGAAGACGTTGTCAAGGGAGATCACACATTCGATTTTTCTAAGCATCATGACCTTGTAAGTCTTTGATTTTGAATTACCACAGTTATAGTTTATAATCGGCTGAAAGTTCCACTTCATCCCGCCACTGAGTTTATTCATATCGTCTGATGGCAAGACTTTTAGGCGCCCAAGACAGAAATTATATTCGTACTGTAAAAAATAATCATTATGGTATGTTGCTAATAGCTTGGTATTACGGACTTTTCAAAAAAAGTGATCCTTAATTCGGCGCGTTTTTATTTAGTTTTTAACCGACTTCAAAAAAAGGAGGAGGTTCTCAATTCGACTGTATGTTGCTTTTTTTTTTTTTTTTTTTTTATGTTTGTTACCTCGTTTCTCTGTACTGTGTGAACCGATTTCGACCATTCTTTCTTTGATTGAAAGCTGGTGCTTGTCATTTGGTCCCATAAAATTATGGTGAAGATCTGATGAATATCTTCGGAGCTGGAGAGGGTAACTCCTTAAAATTAAGTAGTATTCCAGTGGTTCTTTTTGCATTACGTTCATTATAAAAGTTAAGTTTCAGTGAGAGAGGGTAAAAGGGGTGGGGGTGAGGGAGGGGGGTGATAAAATTAAAATACACGTAAATTCTAATATCTTCAGCAGCTTTTAACCGATTTTATATAATTTACCACTAAAAAGCAAAAAATAAATTATTACTTTTTAAATAAAAATTAAACCGCCTTCAAAAAAACCCAGACACAACTAAAAAGCAAAAAATAATTGGTTACATTTAAATCAATTAGTTATATGCAATTTAAATCAATTATTTGGAGTCGGTGCCAGCCAAAACATGGAAAAAACAGAATAATCAGGCATACAAAAAAATATAAAATAGATCCAGACTTGGTTTATATAAATCTAAAAGTAAAGAAAACAACACTGGCACCGACTCCAAAAATAATTGATTTAAATTGCATATAACTAATTGATTTAAATGTAACCAATTATTTTTTGCTTTTTAGTTGTGTCTGGGTTTTTTTGAAGGCGGTTTAATTTTTATTTAAAAAGTAATAATGTGTAGATATGTTTCGTGATATCTCTACCAAATTTTGTATCTCCAGGATATTTGTAGATTAAAGGGTTTTACTCGAGGCTGATCTCAGAAGTTTCCAGAAAGTTAAGTTAAGTTAAATTATGATCGTATGTTCATGTCCATTAACACCTATGTTCTCACATAGCTTGGTTGTGATTACAATAAATTCTTTGTTTACCGCTTAGCTGTTAGAAATCCCGTTTACCGTCTACCAGTATTTGGTTAATTTCATTAAATTTGACAGCGTCCGTGGCGCAGTAGGCGAGTTAGCCGGCTGTGAAACGAGAGGCCGTGGGTTCGATTCCCACACCGGGACAAATGTTTGTGTCCGGGGTCTGGGTGTTGTGAGACCCTGCGTCTCTCGTAGTCTGATACCCACAACACAAGACTCGTATCTTAGTGTTGGATCGGGTCTGTGTGAGCGAGTGTGACTGTTGGGTGTTGTTTATTTTATAATATAAATATTCATTTTGTTCAGATTGGCCAAGAAGCTTTGGCGTGTAGGAATAGAGCAGCATTGTTCAATATGTCTTATTACGGTAAATTCTACATAACTGGACCAGATGCACAGCGAACCGCCGAACTCGCATTTACAGCAGACTTATCTAAAAAAGATGACAGGTAAGATATCATTTTTCTAATGTGTTTTTTCATATTGATTGACAAACTGGCTACGAAATCCAATGATAAGTTTATGATGATAATAACAGCCTTGTATTGAACACTTTCCTAGTGTTACCTTCTTTGCAAATGAGAAGGATTGGGCTTTAGTCCACCAGGCTGGCCTAATGCGGGTTGGTGCACTTGACACACCTTGAATGTCCTTCAGGTTTCACATTTTAAGCAAGCAATAATTACTGATAATGACACACATACACTCACGTCTGTAATCCCCGAAGGAGTAGCAGTAGTAGTAGTAGTAGAGCCTGTCCCCATACCAGACACAGATTCCAGACTCCGGGCTAATACTGAGAATTTCTAGATAGACAATATACCCGACCAGGGGATCGATCCCGAGACCGTAACGCACTTACGCAATTACCACTGCGCCACAGAGGCAGTTATTAATAATGAATACACACGTAATTTCGAAAACTCTGAGGAGTGTGCCATTTGGTCTGGTTTTAGACCCGTAATTTTCCTCTCGACAGTCTATAACTCTATACTAATTCAAACTAGGCTATTGATAAGTTTAGTGCAAATCAAAAGTGAAAGAGTTCAATGAAACCTAATTACTCTCTTCTTTCGTAAACATTATGCCCGTCAAAGTAAGCCTACACCGTGTTATTTAGCCAGGTTTGTGTATCGGGGCGGGGGTTCAAGACATTCAAATTCAAAATAAGAATAGTGTTAATTAAGTTATCATTTATACTCCTCGCCACTTCTTATTTCCATATAGTATAAATGTAATATTTTGAATATTTCGGGGGTCGTGGACCACCAACCTACGCTACGACCGAGGTAGGTGTTAGGTACATACAGAGGATGTAGTTCGGGTAGGTAATATAAGCAATATAATGTTTGGATCATACTGTACGACCAGATGTAGCCTAGTAATTTTTATTGTGTTAGAATAAAGAAATATACTTACTTCAAATTATGTGTGAATTTACAGAGTTGTGTATTCCCTGCTTCTAAACGATAAAGGCGGCGTAGAAGCGGACGTCACTATCAGCATTCTGGACGGTGGCAGTGGACAACTACATGAACCTATTTTCAAGGTAATTTCAAATTTTGAGCATACAACGTCGGACTGACTGGCAATGACATTTTGACAGTCTCCCTAGCGCAGTGGACGAGTACCTGTCCAGCGAGGTGACGGGGTTCGATTGTCGCACTATGGTAAATATAGACATGGTACAATTTTTTTTATACCACGATGGTGGCAAACAAGCTTACGGCCCGCTTGATGGTAAGCGGTTACCGTAGCCTATGGACGCTTGCAACACGAGGAGCATTACATGCGCGTTGCAGACTCTAAAATATCACATCCACAAATACTTATATTGTGTCTAGGTGTCAGCCAGAAAGCAGAAAGAAGTCTCGAAATTCCGGATACCCACGAATCAAGATAATTCTAAAGTGGGAGACGGACTAACTGACTGGGCAAAATGATTATTGTAACACATACAATGAGTAGTAGTCGGTGAAACGAGAGGCCGTGGGTTCGAGTCCCGCACAGAGACAAATATTTATCTATGACACAAGATTCTTATATCTTACTGTAGGGTTAAAGCTATGTGTGTACTGTTAGTGCTATTTATTTGTTTATTGGAAACATTACTGAAAGAAAATAAAAGGAAAATTATGCGACTTTTTATGATTTAAATGCATCCTTGTTTATAGGGCCGCGGTTACTACGTAGTTACGAGTGGGTTCAACGCGAGCCACACACTGGCCCATTTGCGCCAAATCATTCAAAGTCGAAAACTGCGGGCGAACATTACTGATGTAACCAAGCAACTGTGCATCCTCAGTGTGCAGGGACCTAGCAGGTATCTAGCAAATTATACATACATACTCAAGCCTGTATTCTCCGAAGGGATAGGCAGAGGTGTAACCAGTACACCCACTTTTCGCCAAATTTATTACGGTCGCATAATGTTATAAGGGGGCGAGAATTCTCGACTCCGGACTGACACTGAGTATTTCTGAATAGAAAAATAATATATAATAGCAAATTATACCATAATCATAACGAAATGGAAAAGTACACTAATGTAATAGTTATTATAACTTATATCGGTGAAACTTTTGATTAAGGTGAACATCGTGTCTCAATTTTAATGTTGACTGCTTCATATACAATTTTTTATAACAAAATAGCTGAAGTGAAAGTTTCAGGGGCCTGTGATGCAGCATATCCAAGTTATTTATTTGTAATACACATTTAACAATTTATACATTATGATTTCTTATGTTTACATGAATATTAAACATTGAAATATTAAATATTTTACGGATTTTATCGCGGTTTATTTAACATTTTTAACCCGACGTTTCAAAATCTTTACGACCTACTCTTGAAATCAATTCCAATCTCGAACTCGAAAGAGTTTCAATTCCAATCTAAAAGATATTGGAACTCTAACTCACTCAACAAAATGAAATACTCTATTTCATTTAGTTACTAAAAATTCCGCCCTATTCAGCTAAATCGTGCGCTGGTGTTGCTTTCAAGAGTGCCATTTGTACAGTTTTCGAACCCAATCCCAATTTTAAATTGGAATCGAGTGTCTACTCCCTCCAGGTTCTCAATTCGTCTATATATTTTTCAGTCAAAGAATCCTCCAACGCTATACTGACACAGGGCTCTCAAACGATGCGTTCCCACTGAACACTCACCGCAGCATGCAAGTGTCGAAGGCGCCATACTCGGCAGAAAACAAACTGTTCACATGCAGAGCCCTCAGAGTATCGTGGTCGGGAGAACTGGGTTGGGAACTCCACGTACCATCCTCTAAGGCGGTGGAAGTCTACAGGGCCCTGACTGCTGCCAAGGAGTTGAAGAACGCTGGATGGAGGGCCTTGACTTCCTTGAGCGCTGAGAAAGGTATTTAAATTAACTTGCAGCTTGATCTTGAAGGGCTATGGAGTGTAGAGTTATAGAGTATCTCACATTGCTTTATAATAAATGAAATAATAACACTAGCCTGTGTTAAACATTGTCCCACCGCTAGGCCGGGCCTCCTCTACTAATGCGAGGGGTTAGGCCTTAGTCCACCACGCTGGCCTAATGCGGGTTGGTAGACTTCACATACCTTCGAAATTCTTATGAGAATTCTCAAGTGTTTCCTCACGATGTTTTCCTTCACAGTTAAAGCAAACGATAATTAACATTTTAATACACACGTAACTTAAGTAAAGTTAGACGTGTATGCCATTTGGGTTTCGAACATACGACTTTCGTCTTGACAGTCCGTACCACAACCAACTAGGCTATCGCTGCTATTACATCGGTCTTGCATATTGCTTTACAACCGAAAAAGAGTTCACAAAAACGTATAACAATGGTTTGATAAATAACTAGAGCACAGGTGCTAGCGCAGTTACAGACTATGACTTGAAATGGAAGGGTTATAGATGAAGTAAAAATGTCAAAAAGGAAATGACACAAAACTTTTTTTTAAGTAAGCGTAGTGCGGTCCAATTAGAGTATCGAGTAGCGAGAGACGATCTATCCCCCGCTACTCAACACAATCATGCCGGCCTGCTTCTTCACATTACGCCATGGTCACGAAGGTAAAATAGCGGTCAAAGGTCTATTGTCAGAGTACTCAGAAGGCCGCAAAACGGCCAAACATCGTACCCCAACTCTAGACCCACGACAAAAACCGGATGTACACTGGCTGATCTGGCTGGGAACGTGACACACTTGCGTGTGCCACGTGTGCGGCGGGTTTTACACCCTGTGTACGGTGGTCGTTATCCGGGCGGATATAAATATCCCACCACCAGCAAACTATTGTCTAGAAGAATGCAGTCGTCTTTGAGTATTTAGCAGTCGAGTGTCAGTTGAGTGGTGCAATGGTAATTGCGCATGTGTTACGATTGCTGTGCTAGGGTCTCGGGATCGATCCCCGGATCGGGTAAGATGATATTGGGTTTTTCAGTATCAGCCCGGAGTTCCGAATTGTCCCGGTATGGCGATAGGCTCGCCCCCTGTCTCATTATGGGACCGTTATACATTCGGCCAAAAGTGGGTGTACCTACTGGTTACACCTCTGCCTATCCCTTAGGGGATTACAGACGTCAGTGATATGTATGGTTTTATTTTGTAACTTTCTCATTGCAGGCTATCACTTATGGAATGTTGATGTCAGACCTGACGACAACCCAGTGGAGGCAAATTTATCTTTCACATGTCGAAAAGACGGGCATTACATTGGTAATGAGCAAGTTAGCAAATCACTTAAGAACGGCGTAACAAAGAAATATGCTTACTTCACTTTGGAGACCAAGGTTGGTTAAAATAAATGAATAAGAAATGTAATAAAAGCTTTGTTGTCTGAACGCACGAAGGGCCTGTTTAGATCCTACAACTTATATTCTACGAGCAAGAAATACACCACATTGCTGACATGTTGCTGTCGTAACGTCAAGAGTGCATCATCATAGAGTGCGTGTTCTCACTTGCCCAAGATGTCGGCACGTGAATAGGGTAGTTTAATTTTGTACATTATTCGATATGCAACCGAATATAGTACGCAAAAGAAACCCTTTTGTGAAAACAGAATCAAAATTGCTTGAAAAATGGCTTCACAATATTTTTTTAAAATATTGGTAAAAATGGGTGCGTCTTGAGAACATTTTACTGTCTCCCTTGCAAAACTGCACTGTAATGGCCATTCTGAAACGTGTGTTAACGCCTCATATCATGCATCCTTTTACTGTCATTTGACAATCACCCCTTCCAGCAGATTTGAAAAGCATCTAATTTAATTATTTTTGTTCGGATTCATAAAATTCTTACGACGATAGGTTTTAGGTAATGTAACTTGTTGATTAAATAATAAAAAAACGTTGAATACCTATACGCTGAATCGACCTGTGATGTGATACCAGGGTCATTCATGCTCTCATTCCAGCTTTGATATGATGTAAAGTTACACGGCGGAATAATAACCTTATGTAATTTTACAGATTCCATTGTTTGGACAAGAAGCTATATACAGAAATGGGTTGCCCGTGGGATATCTTCGCAGAGGTGACTATGGTTACTTCTTGGATAAGCCCATAGGCATAGGGTACGTCACTAATAATGGTTCTGTGGTCACAAAAGACTATTTAACTAACGGGGACTACGAGATTGAAGTGATGGGGAAGAAGCACAAGGCAACATTTCATTTCAAATCGCCATTCGACCCTTACGGACAAAGACTTCTTGGAAACTACGGAGATCAAGGCATGGATGAAAATATACATGAACCTCATGCGGGCCAAAACGAAAGAGCTGGCGGAAGTGAATAAAAATAGGTAGTAATACGTAATGATCTGAATACACGACTGACAAATAGTTTTATAATAAATAGAAGCTTATTATATTATTTAAACTACTTTTATTTTTTCTAACAACATAGTACTCCTCATAGTTGTATCCAACAAGTTGGCAAATGTTATTTCCGGCCTATGATGTGATAAGCGGACAGTCTACCGCGACATCGAACAATAATTCTAATACAAAGCAAATGTGAATTGAATAAAATCATTTATTTGTTTTTTTATTGTATGACCTGAGAATGCAATCCGTAGATACTGGGTTTGACTTCCAGGTATAAGATTTACTGAAACGAATTTTATGAAAATACATTTAAAGATTTCAAAGCATTTGGAAATATTAAATATTTTTGGCTTGGCGGGCTGAATTCATTGCTGAGGATGGCCCTTAATACCCACAAATTGAAATTCTCTCACAACAGATTTATTTGTTATTTTCAGTATAGGCATTTAGCAGAATATGTCTGATTTAATCCAATGTGTGGGTGGGTGATTAGGTGAAGACGCCATCAAAATTTCCATTAAAGTCACTTTACTGTAGCGTGACTTGGCGTGTAGTTTCAAGCGTAGTTAAGCCTCATGGCTATATAGTATACATAGAGAGGTGAGGGTTCATACCCTCTAATGTACTAATATATAAATCTGAAGCGTCTGTCTGTAGGTATATTTGAGTAATTTACCCGATTTTGCGTAAAATATTCATTTTATGACACACTGATCCCAATTCTGCAATTTTTTTTGTTTCTCTGTATGTCCGGTACTCAAAAACGGCTTGACCAATCACCGTGAAATTTGGAATACAATTAGATCATTCGATCGTGCAATTGATAGGCTACTTTTCTTCCCGGAAAATATACGGTTCCCGGATAGTTTTTGTTTTTCACAGAGCAAGAGAACAACATTAATTTTTCTGCATGTAGGGAATGACATAGGCATAATATATTTTTCATCCCGATAAAATGCACGGTGCCTGTGGGATAGTATAATATAGAAATAAATAATAGCTTAAGATGACTCCTTGGATTTATTCCTTCTCTTTCCATAATAACTACCACTCGGGCGGAGTTGCGGGCAACAGCTAGTCCGTTATAAAAATTGAGATCAATATCTGACTAGTGCTGAAACAACGCATAAAATGTTATATTTTACTATGAAAAAATTGCTGATATGAATTACGCTTGAGACTACACGACTTGACCGGGCCTAACACTTGACTGTGATTTGATATAAAACCACTTTGATTAGGACCACTTAGATTTAAATGTAAGACGGGCTCAAACAACTAGGATCGGATACCGTAAAATAAATAAACAAAAGTGTTAATAAAAACGAAATATGACATTTAAACAAGGACCAAGGATCAAGACTGGACACGACATGCGCGTACACCCGTAAAGGATAGACATAAAGTACTTGAAAAGGCAGGGTTACCAGATCCCACATATTTTACCCGTTATGACTAGATAATTTTTAGCGTGCATTCCGTAATTTTAACTTAATAAAAGTTGTATTACAAACAAAATAAAACGATATTTTCATTTAATAATATGTATTGTCCTTTAAATAATATTAATTTTGTGTACAAATTTCGAACATTGTCTCCTTTGTTAACCATACATTTGGTGGCATAATGTATTCTTACAGTCAAATATTTTTTACAAATAGCTTTAATTAAAAGGGAGTGGTGATTAACAAAGACTGTAGATCTATGTCTCTGAGTGTCTGTTGAAAATAAATTTAGGCATATACATTTTTTTTAATATTTTTGCAGTAAATGATGCAATAATTGTTTTTTATTTTTTCTATATACCTCTTCTGCTATTTCACATAGTTTTACTACAACTTTAGAAGAAATCACCTTTATCTTTTTTTAAATATAAGTGTGTTACGATGACTGATTTGTGTTTCATGTCACGTGACAAAATGCTTTATTTTTACATATTTGTTTCTTGAAAATATTAAATTATCACATATAAATTAACAAATTGGTTTGATTTCCGATATTTTTAAAATCTATAATAAAAAATCTATCAGGTTTCCACTTACTGTCAACTATCCTATTTAATGTGTTATTTATTTAGATAAATTAGTTCGTAACTTACATTTATATGTAGCGTCGGAAGAGAAAATGGTTTTAAGAAATTCATAAGCGGAGTTCTTCGAAAGCAATTTTCTTCAAAGTGTTTTGAACATACACGAGTATATTTACCCGGTTCTCAATTTTGACGTCCTGTTGACTTAATCCATAATATCCGAAAAGATGAATCTTTTGGAAATCTAAAATATATAAAAAATGGGTGCGTGTACTTATGTACGCGCGTGAGAAGTTATACTTTTTTGTCATCATTAAAAAATAGTTTTTAATATTAATAATATTTTAATTTATATCAATAAATAATACATATGGAGAGTTAATAGTACGCGCGCATCTTAAAATTTCACTCTCATAATTTTATAAAGTATAACTTCAAAAAATAATTGTAGCCAGTATGTGAAAGTATTATGCAAGACTGAATTACTGAAATGAAAAACAAAATAATTGTGGCCAGTACATATGTTATAGTATTATGAAAGACCGAAATACTAAAAGAAATCTCCTTATATTTATGCCATCCTGGTACATAAAGTGAATAATGACAGTGACGTCATGATGACGTACCCAAGAAGTATGTAGGAACAAACAAACCTTGCCTTTTTATTACCTAGAAGCATCTAGAAGTCACTAGAAATGTAAGTATTAGGAAAGACCGAAATAATAAAAAACAATAATAACAAAATAGTTTTAATGGCCAGTACTTTATAGCATCATGAAAGACCTAAATAATATTACTGTATAGTACTAATTGAGTCTTTCATAATACCATAACGTACTGGCCACATTTAAATGATTAATTTAAATTTTATAATTCAGACCGAAGCTTTTAGCTCTTCTCCTTACATTTCTGCTAGCCTGGTACTTAGGAAAACTTCAGAGGTGTGACTTTTGCGTCACGCGCATTTTAAAATTTCACTCTCATCATTTTATCATAACACGCCTAAAGAAGTATAACTTCAAAAACTAACAATATATTCTACGAATATACAATAAGGTATAATATTTTCCCACAGAATAGGTAAATTAGGTAGGTGTGAACGGTTTATAAGTGGTATCCCTAAAATGAATATAATCCAACTAATTTAAGATTACGTAGAAAATGGCTGCCTACACGTGAAACAATATAGAACTTATCATGAACGTATACGGATTTTGTCGGTTTGTACTTTAAAATTTAAACTTTCCTAAGCAAATTAAATGCATTATTTTCATTTATTTCTACATACTATAATATACAGTCGTTAGTAATAATTGAGTCTATGTTTATTTCCATAATTATACTAAATAAATCTTACTTACGAATGAAAGGTTATGTTTTCGGATTTACGTTCACTTCGGCTATTACAGCCCATAATACAGCAGTGCACCATATTTCTAGTATTCTATACACACAAAACACTTTCTAACAAAAAACTTTTATATCTATCTCGTGCAAAAACTATAATTATGTCGAAATTACAAAATCGCATGCCTAATGTGTTGGGCACAATTGCAACTGTGCCCAACAAAAAAAACGGAACTATGACAAAGACAGAGAATAATGTATCTGTCACTGTCACGTTTAAGTCTTTCTGTATATGGGTATCCTGCTTTTCCGCCGTACTACTACCTACATTTTCTGTCCATTAGATGCTTCGTAGTAGCATTTAAATGAATCTGAGAAGAAGAAGACTTCCAATTTTAGCCCAGAATTGCAAGAAATAACGACAGACAAGGCTGCATGGTGGAGAACCTTTGCCTACTCTTTTATATAAAAAAGAGAGAATGAACCAAAAAAATAAATGACACGATAAACATTGTTTTTTAATTACAAACAAATATTAATTCAAAATATATTGCATGTATTAATTACAATGTCGGTCACTTTACATACAGATGTTGGAGACATTAAAATAGAATTATATTGTGAGCACTGCCCTAAGGCGTGTGAAAATTTCTTAGCTTTATGTGCAAGTGATTATTATAACGGATGCTTGTTTCACAGAAATATAAAGGTGATAATAAAAATAAAATATTTAAAAGCCCTACACTATCATTGTCACTGCAGATAGACGAGCCTCTTCAAACGAGAGGAGTTAGAGCTGTAACCACCATGCTGACATAATGCCTACGGTAGACTTCACATAGATTCTTTAAAAATTCATAAAATATGTAGAAAATTCAGATATGCATGTTTCCCCATGGTATTTTTACCACCATATTGTTTTATACCGTTAAAACGAGCCATAATTAACAATGAACACACATATTGTGTCAATATTCTGTTTCCCACTGAGGTTATTTTGTTTAATCAATTCATATAAAAATTAAATCTTATAATGCATTATATAAATTTTTTATAGGGTTTTATAGTACAAACAGGTGATCCTACTGGCACAGGAAAAGGTGGGTCTTCTATTTGGGGTAAAAAATTTGAAGACGAATTTAAGGAAGAACTAAAGGTAAATAATTAATTTATGCAAGTTATTATTTATATTATCATGATTGTTGTACAGTTAACAATGTAAAATTTCTTTTTTTATATACACAGCATCAATATTGGTGTTTTTTGGTGAAAAATTGTTTTGCTAAACATAAGAAAGTTTGTAGTGTTACCTATGTGTTTGTAATATTGTTATTAGTTTAGGCGTTACATTATATATAAATAATGGGATGTGATTTTGACCAAAATGAAATGTGTCTCAATATTGGGCTAGTAGGAAATCATTGGTTAAAATAAGTGTCTTTCTTGCGGTTCTGAAAAAAGAACACAGCAATGTATTAATTTACTGTTATCAACATATCACTGTTCAGTATTTGTTTTTAAAAAAATGTGTCCATTTTATGTGACTTACCAAATGTATATATACATGAAATCTTTTCAGCACAATGCCAGGGGTATAGTGAGCATGGCAAACAATGGGCCAAATACAAATGGAAGCCAATTCTTTTTCACTTATGGAGAACAACCTCATTTAGATCTCAAATACACAATATTTGGAAGGTACAATTTAATTAGTTTAGTTCAGTTAAAAAAATATCATAAATGTAAATCTATTACTTTGCAAGTTACTAGGCAGCTCCTCGATCCTAATTATTAGATTGAGGAGCCACTTTTACTTTGATATATTTTAACACAAATTTCACAATTTGGCCTACAAAATCAGCTTGCTACTAAAAATGGATGTAAGATTCCTTTAAAAATCAGGTGTGGTGCCACAATTCATTTGGACATAATTATTTTTGGTCCATTTGTTATTAAAAGGTTTTGTTTATTTTTACAGCTTTATAAATTTGTGGAATTTTAATATTTCAGAGTCATAGATGGATTTGAATCATTAGATGAATTAGAAAAGATGACTGTAAATCCAAAAACATTCCACCCACTAACAGATGCTAAAATTACATCTGTTACCATACATGCAAATCCTCTTGCTGGCTAATAACAAATAATATTTGGATCAGCACATAATGAAGATTAATTAAGAACTCACAAATAAAATCTTATTTAAAGAACAGTGTTTTTTTACATATAAAACTACAAAATATTATCTTGGGTGATAGTTTATTGTACTTTGATAAACAGATATTTACACAAATTTGTATTAAAAATGATTGTAACAAGAATAATTGTGATTTTCCTTTGTATTGATTGTGATTGAGGGTGCCATAGAAACATTTTTCCAATTAAGTGTTTTTATATCTTTTATTGCATATAAAACAAAGATCCTGAGACCTTGGAACTGGTTGTATTTGGCATGGTATTTCTTAATTTATAGTATATGAACAGCATAATTTTTTATTTACCTTCAACAAATTTAAAATTAGAATATAAAATATTTTGAGTAGAAATAAAAATACTGTAATATTGTTTATCTTGCAACATATACACACACCTCAAGAAGTCTATGGACTTGGCAGAATTTCAAATATAAAAGGATTTAATATGAGATTTGGTATGCATTCCAATATTTACTCAATTTTAACTAACCTGCTAAGTGTGGGTGTCACAATGTTGAATACATATTAAAAATGCTTAGGTAAGCAAATATAGGTCTGACATAAAAAATAAATTAATTATTAAACTATTTATTTCTATTCTTAAAAATCTTTGGATGAAGTGACATGCTTAAGTTTTTTATCACATTGTAACTAAGTAACTTTTTAATATATTCTACTTGGAAGGCCAATGTTATTTCAAGCTATTATATTTAAAATAAAAAGGATTTAGATAAACTCATTACTATTGAAATAATACATATTAACCCCTAATTATTTGTACACCAGGTATGAAGTAGATTATAGAAAGTCAGAAATAACAAAAGATATTGTTCTTATTATAATCTACCTGTATAATGTTGTAATTAAGTACAAGCATATGAGTGCCATATAAATTAATTAGTTATAAGTATTATCCTTGCCTCCTGTCTATTCACGTTAACATTTTGACAAGAATATAATTGATGACTCAGGTTTCCGTATCATAGAAGTGTTCCACAGGGTAATCAGGTTCCCCTTCCTTTTTTATTTCACTTTCAGTAATTTTGTCATCATAATTGTCACTAAAATGTGACTTAATGTGTGCAACTAAATCAGCTTTCTTTTCAAATGTGGCACCACACTCTATGCAAGGCATATTCACCACCAAGCATTCATTTGATTCCTCTTGTTTATCAAGCTTATCTTTCCTAGTATTTTTTTTATCACTGTGGTTGCGAGAGTAAACTTTCATGCCAGAATGTACTGTGGCATGGCGATCAAGTTCCCTTTTTCTTGCAAATTTCTTAAAACAAATCTTACATTGAAAGACCCTTGACCCAATATGGGCAATGGACACGTGGGTCTTATAGGCGTCTAAAGAACAAAACCTCTTAGGGCATTGATGGCATTTTATATTCTTTGGTCTATTTTTGTTGGACATAGATTTTTTTGTAGGGGAATTTTGTGTTTGCTTGCTGGAGCCAGTAGGATTCTTTTGGACTTTTATAAAACTGCTTTCACCAGATATATGATCAGGTATTCTCGGTAGCTCATAATGTGCATTGGATGAATCAGCATGCATATCAGTGGGTGACGACATTAAATTGCTAAAAGGATTAACACTGACAACCATATCATGGGACTCTTGATTTTTGTCAAAATCTTCTCCTTTTATTTCTGGACTCATGGGACCATGTCGTATTTCATGTTTTATAAGTTTATCTCTTCGGCCAAATGTAGAAGGACATCTTTTACAAGCATAGGGTTTCATGCCAGAATGAACAAGGATATGTCTCTGAAGATCACCTTTAGCGACAAAGCTTCTCGGACACAGAGGACAGACATGGGGCTTATGACCTGCATGAATTCGCAAATGTTTGCTCAGATTTGTGTTTCGGGAGAAACTCTTTAAACAATATTGACATTGATAAGGTCTTATGCCAGTGTGAACAATAGAATGCTTTCTCAGATCTGATCTTCTCCCAAAACATTTCTCACACTCAGGGCAGTGGTATGGCTTATCATTGCCATGCACTTGCCTTGTGTGTTGTACAATTTGACTTCTTTCAGCAAACACTATGCTACATTCAATACATTTGTAAGGCCAGTTGGGGTCATGTAAGCTTTGTTCATGTTCTGTACATTTCTCCTGTGATACAAAAGCTTGGTCACAGTATTGACACATAAATACATTTTTGAAAAATGACTCTTGGGTTGTATCTCTGTCAGGTGTGTTATCACTCTCAGTAATTTCATGTTCCACAGTGTCTACATTGTCAGAATCGTCTGTTGAATCATAATCAAGGCTAGGATCTACAACCATCACAACACTATCTTCAACAATGTAGTCTTCAGGCTTAGGTTTTTGTGTTTCTTGTGAATTATTGTAGCTGTAGTTGTTGATTTCAGATGAATGTGAGTTTTCAAGTTCATTAATATGGTTGGTGATTTGCCTTAGTCTACTATCACTTTGGATACATTGAAGTTTGAACTTTGAACATTTTTCCACTTTAAACAAGCACTTGTAACATATCCTTTCAGGTAGGCCATCATTAGGATCGATCTGTAAAAATATGTAATATTTATAGAACAGGAAAGATAGTTAAATTACTAAATAATATGTTCATAGAGATCTTGTGATGCCTACTTGCAGTTCGAAACATTCAGCGATTTTAGAGGTTAGAGAAACATTAGTTTCGTCGTCAGGCACAGCGCCATATATCGACACTGCGAGAGTGCTCTTGTTCAGACAGAGCCGACATAATGCGTGGAAGTTAGCTATGATGTAGGAATCTTCCATTTTGTGCACAACCTAAAGTCAACATTTAGAAATACTAGGCGAATCGCGAACATATAAATTGATAATTCACAATAATGACAGATCTCCGACTCTGTCTTGTTTTTAAAAAGAAATCAGCTAATAGAACTCCATGATTATTTGAAATTATTAGGCGAATAGAAACGGGGCACGGAGGCTACGGCCGGGAGTCACGACTACGCAACCGTTCGATCCGAAGGGGCAACTAGGGCGATGTCCGCCAGGGCTGCGCTATTGGTTTGTCCGCGGTCGCCACCAGCTTCCTCATCGAACGCATTATTATCATCTGGATATCATTGCACTTATTTTGTTGCAGTAAGATCAATGTCAAATTTAAAATCACTTCAACAGCGAAAGATAAAAATTCAAATATAAAATTTGTTAAATTCTAAAAGCGCGCTGCTTTCGCAGAAAAAGTAACAATTGTTTTTTATTACAGAAAATAAAATTACTAATTGGTTAGTTTTGCTATGACATTGCAATAGCCAATAGTAAACAGTAACGCAATTGCTAAAAATGAATAAATGAGAACAGATTTTTGATAACCAAAAGAAAAAATAGGAAGTGTTGAAAGCTTAAAAATCTTGTATCGTGCCGAAATATTTCAATTTTACAAACATAGCTACAAATGTTAAATTATAGTCAAAATAGAATTATTATAAATACGAAAGTAATTTTGTAGTCTGTCTGTTACGTTCCCATGGATAAACAGATGAACCGAAGTCGATGATATACGGACGAAACAATATTGAAGCCAGGGACGGACCTTCACTACGATTTGTATAAAAAAAACAAAGTGAATTTTATTAAAGTTACATTGGGAATCCATCATTTCTTATGTTATGGATATGAAAGTAAATTTTTAGCTAAATTTTATTCAGATATAAAAAAAAAATTCAGTGTCTTCGCCAAATCAGTCCTCAACTGGAAATATTATGTGAATGTGTATGCATAGGTTTATTACTTTTACACATTGTACCTAATGTTCAACGGGTTGAGTCGAATTCAAAATAAGAATAAGAAGGAAAATGTTGGACATAATCTTGTCGTATATATAAACAGGAATAGTGATGAACATTGAAAACAAACATCGATTTTTTATTCGATATATCGAAAAATACATAGATTTTTTTTAACAAATTAGATAAGTAGATTAAAATGTATCGCTTGTTTCATGGTTGAACTTTTATTTTATATTCTTAAAAAATAAGCGATAAATTAAACAACAAAAAAATATGCTAAACACAAAAACATGCCAAATCTATCCTAAAATAAGCGAAATTGGCAATGCTGTACGAGAGCTCGGCTGTTTGAAATTTAAAAGTTTTTATTTAAATGCTTGACTCTTGCCTAGCATGGGAGCCATTCAGCCACTGCACACATGGAAGCGCGACTATTATTTGTTTGACAGTTAACACTTTAGTTTACTAATGGATAATATATTGGATTGATTCGATGTATCGATGCTTTACATCGAGTGTTTTAATACATTGATGTATATTGTCCATTACTAGGCCCATTAACAGTCTTGGCTGCCAGATCCTCTAATTGGAATTGGAAAATGTTGTTGTTGTTAGTAATAGAAATAACCAACATAACATACGACTTACGAGTATGACGTAGACGTAAAAGTACCTAATTTGTATGATCTACAATTATCTGTTTCGGATGTCAACATTGTTAGACCGAAAAGTGTCGTAAATCTTTAAATCGTTGACACGATATTCTTAGCATTTTCTGAGATAAACAAAGAAATCAGCTTAATTTTTTTATTATTATTTCAATAGCCGATTTCCCAAAAACTGTCAAAATCCTAAATCCCCTAATTGACTTTGGTGAAGTCTGGCGATGGCCGATAGTGAAGATGTCTTTCCGTTCGTGCCTTCGGAGATGTAGATGTCTTTTCCCTGAATTTTGTTTCTTATACAAGATTAGTTTTTGTATACCATAAAGCCGAAACACCCAAATTAGATTTTGGTTTAAAACATCGAAGTAATATACAAGGTAACCAGGTTGACGAAAAATTTTATGTTTTTGGGATACACATAGAACACGTTACAAATTAGTGCAATAGATTGTGCTACTGATTCTCAACAAAATACTTTCGGCTTTGTAGTATACTAAAAATAATGTTGTATATATACTAAATTAATGGTTTCTTATACAAAGAATATTCAGACACTCGTATTAACCATCTGACTTACAATGAATTAACCATCACCGTAAATAAATCAAATAATTGAGTGAAATAACATTTATTTCCACAATGAACTTTATAAAGAACTTTACGATCCTATGCATCGCAATCAGTCACATAGCTTTCATCGATGCAAGTTTGCTTGTCTGAATCAAAGTGACGACCACCCGGGCAGCTTAGTAACCGGGGGAACCCTCTTTGGCAAGCTACATAGTAGGTACAGCTGTTGTAATACCTGTAAGATGAATAAATTACTTAATTCTAGATAGTTAAAAGTTAATAATCATTATGTTACCCTAAAGATTTTAGTTTTTACAGAAATCGTCTTATAAAAAAACTAGATGTACAATAAATAAGCATAGATGTATAATATACAGCAGTTTATATTTTAGTTTTATTTGTTTTTTAAAGCACGTGCCGACAAGCGAGCATGTGAGCCATCTAACGGTGAGTGATTTCTAAGGCTCATAAACACTCACATTACTAGAAGAATCATAAGTGCGTTACCGACCTTAAAGAACTGTAAGGTGAAATTTCATTCATCATACGAAACGCAATAGCAAAGTTACCTATAAGTTGCATTGCATGTTTGCTCGTAAATTGTCTAAGACAGTGGTAATATTCCAGTTGAGCCGGCCTATTCATAATGTACAGATTGTCTATAAGGAGGTGCTATTACTTTAAAACAAATTATTCGATTTCTTCACTATAACGGCATTATCAGATATAATAAAATATTTCACCTGTACTTGTAGATCACATCCTCATCTGGGTCATCAACTGATGGACACGTAAAGTCTTTCAAAGCTGAAAACAATTGTATGTTAAAGCATATATTCTAATTCCTGATCAATTATGTTTTCTGTACTTACCATCTGGGTGGCAGCTTGGTACATTGATCGGCCAATCGCAGATGGAATTTTCCACGTTAAAAACTAAACCCTTCGGGCAGTTCATGAGAGTGGCTATACCATGCTCGCATACAATGTATTGGCTGCAGTCGCTGTTGGGCACTTCGTAGTAGCCATCTTGATGAGGGCATTCAGCGCTAGGACGTGCGGGCTCTAAAAATAATTTTAATTCAAAATGTATGGGATTCAATCATTACAATTGTTAAAAAATACACTGGATAGACATACGAGTTATTGATCCGTTCAGGCATTGGTATTCTGAAGAAAGAACGCAAGGATAATCAGGCCAAATTGTGCTGGGTTTGTAAACAAGACCTTCAGGGCAAAGGTGCTTCTTGGCTACATTTTCCTGAAATATATTTAATTTAATAATATTATATTATCCTGCACCTTAAACGCAGTGCCGTCCAATTAGAGTATCGAGTAGCGAGAGACAATCTATCCACCGCTACTCAACACAAGCATGCCACCCTGCTTCCTCACACTACGGGCAAGAAGGTGAAGAAGCGGTCGAGGGTCTACTGTCAGACTGCAAAACGGCCAAACATCGTACCCCAACTCTAGACCCCCGATAAAAACCGGATGTACACTGGCTGATCCTGGAACGCGACACACTTGCCACTGTGTGCCACTATGGCGGGTTTTACTCTGAGTACGGTGGTCGCTATCTGGGCGGATATGAATATCTCACCACCAGCAATATTATATTATCCCTGAACAATTCCATTTAAAAATATAGTCTAATATAGTACAGTATATATAAATGGTGAATATAAAAAAACACCTTGCATTCAATATATGTGTCACATTCATCGGGAACTGAATAGAAATTATTCGTCTTATCACAGAAGAAATTTTCCAATCCCGGATATACTGTTGTTTTTGCAAAAACCGTTGCGGCCTTTGGTGGAGTAAACTTTGATGGTGTTGCTTGGGTCCAACACGGTGGAGTGTCTTTTATTGGCGATTGACTATTTTCTATAGATTTCGTACCCCAGTAATCAATTGCTGATGATATAAATGTAGAAGGGTGGCCAGAATTTGAAGTAGAGGACCCTGAAAGAAATTCCACTGATATATTTCAAGCGACGTTCAGCGAATTTGCTGAATGGGGTTCTGAATCAGCAATAATTTCTTGAGCTATACAAAATATGAAAATTAATATTGTAATAGGTTTAATTTTTAAACATTCGAGCATTTAATATATTACTACATTGAAAACTCGCTTTTAATATTCATTATTTTGAACTGTACAGGAAATTAAAAATTTACTCAATATTCGTGGAAACTTTTAATATCTAATTTTATTGCTTTGTTTACAATATCGGCAAGTTCAACAGAGATATCGCTCCATTGGAAATTTGATTTATCTCTATTTGATTTGGCAAATTATTTCAGTAATATTAATGTTTATTTATTTTGGCTGTATAGTGTTTTTTAATAATAGGAAGAAAGCTAGACTCGTTGAGTTTTATTTAATTTATAGAGAAAAAAATGATCTTAGAACCACGAGTAACTACTTAGTTACTTACCAGTATATAATAATGATATAACTAGTAATATTTTATTGATTTCCATAATGGTTGTGTATTTTACACTTAAGTGGTTGAGATTACAATGACTGTGTTTAAAATGTTTCCACTTTTAAATCAAACGTATTTGTGTTATTATCGCTTTTGACACCGAAATATACTTCGATGATCGTTAAATAATGGATATATAATCTTAACGGTTATTAATATTCTACGCAGAGTCATCTTAGGGATATTTTTAATGACACAGTTTATCACCGCTCAGTAGCCGCAAAGTAGCACAATGCCTATCTGAAACGGTTGGACCATGGTTCATTTTACGTGCCATTACACGACCAGGGTCGTGGCGAAACCACTGACTCCCAATCCTGTATGACGACGTTCTAGCGTACTTCGAGTAAGACCCTAGGCGAAGTAGGGTAACAATTACGTGCACTCGGGTGACTTTATCGTGCCAGGGTAAAAAAGGGACTTTCCACTGGTAAACGTACGGCCTAATGCGTAAAGCTTTTTTGTTATAGCGCATTTTACTATACTAGACTAGATATTTTACTAGACTAGATTTTTACAGAGATATTTCTGTGCCTTTCACCAACGTATCGGCACAGTAAGCGTTGTCCTGTGTATCAACAATACGTATCTAGTTTGAGGTCTTGTTTAATGACATGCGACTTCGTCGCATATCTTTATAGCATCGCATAGCTTTATTTCTCGCGATGTTTTTTATATGGTTTTCTGTGGTTGTATATACTATATCTATGGTTTTCTGCGATTTCTGGGTTTGACAGTATTAATATCCTTTGTGGTTCTAAGACTCCGCGGTCGGATTGATGTCTATGAAGTGTTTATGTGTGTGTTTTGTTGTTGTATCTATAGTATGATACACAAACATACGACTGATACCCAGCTTCTGAAGCATCAAAATGACTAATGGCTTCATACCGATTTTCGTCACAGCAATTTTATTTTCTTTAAGATCCAAATCTTTAATGATATTTTAAATTTACTTCGATCAAAATATGTAAAATGGCGGAGAGTTTCTAATATAATAAACGCGTTCGAAATTTGAACCCAGAAAAAAAGAAAAGCCATAAGTTTACATAAACCCTACCAAATCATACTTAATTCATCGACTATTTTTGCAGTTCCATGGGGCACCTTAATTCAAACGTGAATGAATTATACGAATACTAAGTAGGTACCTAATGGTTTATTAAGTACTAGCTGTTGCTCGCGGCTCCGCCCCCGTGCAGGTTATTTTCGGGAGCAGAAGTATCAATGCAAGGAGTTGTCTTCTGCACTGAGACACCTATAGCGATCGTCCTGAATCTCAGGTGTTGTGACTGTCTAGATGGCTAGACAGGCACAACTCCTAACTTAAACTTCTAGCACTCCTTATAATACCCCGGGATCACTCCGTAAGTGTCGAAGAAGGCCACCGCGGTGTTTTAGCTGGTAGTGTCCGGTTGGGTGTACATAAGTAGTAGGAACCCGGCCCAGGCGCAGCCCGGATAGCCATTATCCGGGCGAGGTGCTGGGTCGTAAGACCGGCTAGTACAGCATAACCGTTTTACTCTCATTCCGCTTCCCCCCGAAGCGGACGGCAATAATAAAACGCTTTCCCCGCGACAAAAAAAAATTTTGTGCCTGAAGCTTGAGATTACAATTAAAGAATACATCATAAGTTAACTCCTCACTTCGCCCTTTAAGGGATGATTTGATAAAAACGTTGAAACATTGTATTGTATTGCAGCTTTAAGCTGAATAGGGACTCCCATTGTTGGTGCGTATATTATTAATTGTATATGTTTTTAATATGTGTTAGTTCTTTACGTACCAACAATAAAAAATCTTTTCTTTCTTTCTTTCTTTCTTTTCTTTCTAAACATGTATTTCTTAATTTTTTACCAAAAGCCTAAATATGAATTTTCAGATCCCTAAGTTGAAGTATTACGGATTGCCCATACAAACTTTTAACCTCTATTTCACCCCTTTCAAGATATTTTTTTGAGACAAAAGATACCCTATGTCCTTCCCTAGGATATAATCTATCCTTCTACTGAATTTCATTAGGATTCGTTCACCCGTTTAGTCATGAAAAGGTAAGAAACAGACATACAAACCACAATATTAATTTTGCTGCGGAGATATTTTAAAACTGTTATATCTCCAAGATATTCATTGAAATCAAATGACGTAAAGGGCAACTTTATTCAAAATGAAATACTTGTGATGAATAAAGTATTTATTTGGATAAGGATTAATACCATGTTTATAAAAACCCCTTTCCAAATAATGCATTGTTTCAGAACAAATTCGATAACCATAAAAAGGTTATAGTGAGCCAACCGAAATATATAGACATATGTTATCGCGGACTTCTTTTTAGAACTTTTAAGAGGAATAATTTCGTCGTACATGATTGTTATATAACTTTAACCGTTAACGCAGCGTACGCAACGGAAGCTCTCAAAAGGAATCAATTTTCCCCGCTTTTGCAACATTTTTCATTGCTGCTCCGCTCCTATTGGTCATAGCGTGATGTTATATAGCCTATAGCGCTCCTCGATAAATGGGCTATCCAACACTAAAAGATTTTTTCAATTCGAACCAGTAGTTCCTGAGATTAGCCCGTTCAAATAAACAAACAAACAAACAAACAAAGCAAACAAACAAACAAACTCTTCAGCTTTATATAATAGTATAGATAGATTGATAGGCTATTTGACAATATTGAAAATACACTGCAAATTGTGGTCATCCTGTTAGACAATAGCTTAAAAAACCATATTTAACTAAATTTTAAACAAAATAATGTATATTTTTTGCAAATTAAACGAAATAAAGTACAACATTTTTTTTAAATTTTATATGAGATGTGAACACTCTGTGATTGATTGCAACACTGGTGACGTCACACGCAAGTAAACATAGTTTCTTCGAGTGATTTTCTTTCGCGTTTTATGTTTTATGGGTGATAAATTCTATTGTTGATCTATTTTTGAAGCAGTTTTATGATAATTTATCAACAATTATCATAAAACTTAGCTTTGCTTATCATTATTAGCTTGTTTACTGGCATGTGACGTCACACGTGTCATATGATCAGCGCCATTACAGAAATAGCGTTTTTGCTGCGGTTTTGGAGATTTAAACTATACATTGATTTTTATTAAAAATACAGTAGATTTCCCGGAAATATCAATAAAGTGTGCTTATTATGTAATAAATAATAGTTTTAAATCATTTTCGAAAATTAGTCAAATAGCCTATAGTGGTAGGAGAATAAAAAAACAACAGGAAATATTTATTACCTCGTTACAGGCGGTAATTATATTTTTTGTGGTTTTGCTAAGAATGTTGGTAAAGTTTTATTTCATTTAGGTTAATAGCGATATCAATTAATATTCGTTCGATACAAGTCGCCATTTAAGTATTTATATGAAAAATAATAAAGTTATCGATTAATATTTTGTGGTTTACTCATTTACCTACTAAAAAAACTTCTTTGTACAATTCCAGTAGGCAGTAATATCATTTCACGTTCGTGTTAAACCGAAGTCCGTACCTCATATAGATACTTAAAAGTTATTTGTTTGAATATTTTATTCCCACTTATAACTCTCATCTCATCAAAATTTCTTATAGCTCTGTTTATTGAAGATGTAAATAAACATCAAAGTCCGATTTGAAAATAAGAATTAGCAAAACAATATTTTAATCTAGACACGCGTTAGTGTGTCACATTAGTGTTCGAATATACTTACGAATTATTATTAAGTACTTACTAAAACAGTCATAGAATAGCGCTATATTCGATGGCTAGTTTCTACCAGCAAGCCCAATTTTCGGAAGAATAAAATAAGAACTTACAGCTTTAGAACTTGCGAAGGCTATAATATAATTCGTATATGAAAACTAGCCAAGACAGACTTTAGGCTTCAATATATTATCCAAAGTTGTAAGAAGAAAGAATATTTTAAGTTGTTATGAAATATTTTATGTTATAAATATATTTCAGGACTTGAACTTGGTACCCATTTAGATCTCACTTCTTTTGTCGTTGAAGTCAACAACTGAGGCATATATCATAATATTGGACTTGGCTCTCATTTCACATTTATGTTTTGATAGGATTAATACTCTCTCATTTCGTTTCCTCAGGAACAGGGAACTAAGTGCCCAACCATAGTATCCTCTAGGTGCGGTTTCCAAGGGTTTCCATTCCGGACGGTTCCGGAGAATCTTTCTGCTATATCGCATTAGAATATCTTTCTGCTCATTTATTGGTTGAAATCCAAAACGTCAACAGGCATCATACTTTTCTTTAGCTAGATCAAACTACAAAAAATATTTTCTACTAGTCTCGCTGAATATTTTTATAATTAAATTAATTATATCCAAATCAGATTAAATATTTTTTTAGTAAATTAGTTCGCCAGGGGTACTTTTTATAGGTCAGAATTTTACACAAAATACCGGTGGTTTGGAAATGCCCAAAATTTGTTGGTCTCAAAAGACTCAGCCGTGAGACTCAGACTCAGAGTGAAGATAATGTTTTCATCTATTCTTATTTTATTCATTTCGTTTTAATGGTAACCGTTTGTTCCATTTATTTTTAAGTTTTAGGTACTTTTTTTACTAATAGTAATCTCTAAACGAAACTACAACATGCAAAATTTCAATTAATTAGACAATGACTATGTCCAACGAATAAGTTTCAAGCATTACAATTATAAAGTTCTATTGTAATGACATAGGAAGCTATGTCATTGATGCAATGTGTTACTTAGATAGCGGACTTCAGACATACTGAGTAACTTTGCGTAATCTAGTTGCATATTAGATGACCGAAAGGCTTGGAATAAATTAAGCTATTACTTAGAAGTGTAGCTATTAAATTAGTTTAAGGAGCTTTATATATATTATGTAATGCCAATATATTGTGAGTCCTTAATGTTGCGAGCTTATTTGCCTGACATGACTTTACTTGATATTTAGTGTCTAGTATATTAATTGTTGTATTCAGTCTGGGTGGTTAAATACTCAAAGGCCTAGGTAGGTGATCCTCCCTAAAGTGTCTGTGCTTGCTGCGGCGCCATGTGTCAGGTCGGTAATATGGTCCTGTAACATGGTTGAGGAGGCCGATGGCTGACACATGCGTCATTACTCGTGAATAGGTGCTGCTTGTGTGGACGGGTCTGCTCAGAATGTTTCAAAAAATCCAGATTTTTATTTCTCTCACGACGGTCATGTGCGGCAATAAGTCGTGTAATAAGGGTTATTTCACAATATTCCAATAAGGCAACTTAATTAACATACATTGAGCTGCTCTAATCTAATGTAATGAAATTTAAACCGTATGTATATTCATTGTATGACCAGACATGTTAAAAGGTATTAGAAAAGAGCAATGCTAGAGTTTCTTGCCTGTTCTTCTCTGGCGAAACTGTATTCCGAACTGGCGGTTGAGTAAAAAAAAGATCTGAATCTAAATAATGTATAACATTTGTTTTTGATTTTATGGGTTTAATGTTTAGGATTGATATATTAGAAATTTCTTTGTTGTGCTCTGATAGGTTAGCTAATTTGAATGCAGAGTGAAGTGTCTGTGTTTCATTAATTGCGCAGCATACTGCAGTCTTAATCTTCCAATGCTTCCATTGCAAAAAATAAACAAATATATTTCTTCTAGTTTATTACTCATTTTCAGTATCAAACAGTTAAATTTAATAACTACAATAAAATTTCTTAATTATCATGTTTATTATAGGATCCACATACCATGTAAAAATAAGCTATGACCAAATGTTACTTAAGTAATAATCTACTTTTCTTAAACTCCTGCACCGGAACATGTTGTTCATTTTTCTTGTGGACAAATGTTGTGTGGGACTTCCTCTGTAAAAATACACATACATGTAAATAATAAATAACTATAATCAAGGGTTAATACAGCTGTGTGAAATGGTACATACCTAGTACAATGCCATGTGTGCACTTATACACAGAAGAGCTAACACAGGGATTAGCGGGCCAAGCTGTGTCTGGTTTGAATATGAGACCAGACGGGCAAATTTGCTTGCTGGCCTCATTGTTCTGAAATAAATTGTTTTCAAAATGTTTATCAAAATATTTATGTCATTTTCAGCACGGGTTTAATCGTAGAGGATTCGCGAACATCGATTTATTAACGCGGAATATATTTCAGTACAAGTCGATCGATGGCAACAGTTTGACATATTTTTTTTTGATTTGCGTAAAACTTTTAACAAGGTGAACAATGTTAGGTAGTCCTTTTTTATTAAACATAACCACTGAAATGCTTTTCATGTTTTTCATTGAATTTACTGGTTTTAAATTGTACTAATCACTATAAACAGAACAGAAATAAGATATGGATTGCAGCTATAACTATATATAGTGGGTTTTCGTAGATTTTCTCATGATTATTAAGAAGTTTATAAAGGGTCTCATTTATCTGTAATTCTTGACCTTAAAAATGTCCAATATACAAAACTCCGTAATTTATTTCATTTTACGGAATATGTTAATATTTTCTTAATAATAGCCATAACACTCAAAATAAATTGTCTCTCGCTACTCGGAACTCTAATTGGACGGCACTGCACTTACCATCAAGTGAAGTGTGGTCAAATTGCCGTGCCAGGATAAAAAAAACAATTGTTTGAACTGTATAAAAATATGAAGTTACTTACTTTACATTCTATGTAGGTATTGCATTCGGTTGGAATTGGGTAGTAATGGTTTCTTTCTTGGCAGACGTAAGATTGCGGGGGCGCCGTTGAAGTACTGACAGCAGTTGTTGGGGGCGTATTGAGTGTTGTTTTTGCGGTCCAACACGGAGGTATGTAAGGTGTCGTTGGGTCGGTAGTTGGTGGTTGACATGGCTTTACGGTTGTCTGTGTCCAACAGGGGGGTACGTAAGGTGTCGTTGAGAGGGTAGTTGGTGGTTGACGTGGCTTTACGGTTGTCTGTGTCCAACAAGGAGGTATGTAAGGTGTCGTTGGGTCGGTAGTTGGTGGTTGACATGGCTTTACGGTTGTCTGTGTCCAACAGGGGGGTACGTAAGGTGTCGTTGAGAGGGTAGTTGGTGGTTGACGTGGCTTTACGGTTGTCTGTGTCCAACAAGGAGGTATGTAAGGTGTCGTTGGGTCGGTAGTTGGTGGTTGACATGGCTTTACGGTTGTCTGTGTCCAACACGGGGGTACATAAGGTGTCGTTGAGTGGGTAGTTGGTGGTTGACGTGGCTTTACGGTTGTCTGTGTCCAACAAGGAGGTATGTAAGGTGTCGTTGGGTCGGTAGTTGGTGGTTGACATGGCTTTACGGTTGTCTGTGTCCAACACGGGGGTACATAAGGTGTCGTTGAGTGGGTAGTTGGTGGTTGACGTGGCTTTACGGTTGTCTGTGTCCAACAAGGAGGTATGTAAGGTGTCGTTGGGTCGGTAGTTGGTGGTTGACATGGCTTTACGGTTGTCTGTGTCCAACACGGGGGTACATAAGGTGTCGTTGAGTGGGTAGTTGGTGGTTGACGTGGCTTTACGGTTGTCTGTGTCCAACAAGGAGGTATGTAAGGTGTCGTTGGGTCGGTAGTTGGTGGTTGACATGGCTTTACGGTTGTCTGTGTCCAACACGGGGGTACATAAGGTGTCGTTGAGTGGGTAGTTGGTGGTTGTCGTGGCTTTACGGTTGTCTGTGTCCAACATGGAGGTACGTAAGGTGTCGTTGAGTGGGTAGCTGGTGGCTGACATGGCTTTACGGCTGTCTGTATCCAACAAGGGGGTACATAAGGTGCAGCTGTTGTTTGATTTAACTCTATTTCGTTTATTTGTTGGTTGGATGGTGGCACATATGTCGTAGCATCTGTATCGACAATGACTCGTGAAGGAAATTCAACCGAGACGTTTCTTGCACTATCTAGTGAATTTGCTGCACGGGGTGTTGATAACTCCGGAGGGGCGGTAATAACAGATGCTTGTCCGCTAAACTTACGCAATTCGGCTTGAGCTGCAATATGAAAATTATAGCAAAATAAAAAAACCTGTACAATAAAATCTCAATAAAAAGGAAGCGATATTTGTTTACGATTAAGTTATTTTATAAGTCTTACATTGTTTAATAAAATTTCCAATAAATAAGGAATTGATTATGATCACAATTTACTTGTCAATACTATCAACACTGCCACGAGTGTTGGGTAATTCTAGTTACTTTTTGTAATTAATTAGTTGTTGCCTGCGGCTCCGCCCGCGTAGAAGTTATCTTATACTAGTTATAAAATTATTTCATCTCTCACAATTACTCTTTGCATAGTACAGGTACTCGTTCATCCTACTTATATTATAAACGCGAATGTTTGGATGGATGGATGGATGATTGTTACTCATTCACCCTACAACGGCTGGACGGATTTGGAGGGTTACTCTTGAAACTCGATTCCAATTTAAAATTGGGATTGGGTTCGAAAACTGTACAATTGGCACTCTTGAACGCAACACTAGCGCATGATTTAACTGAATACGGCGGTTTTTTTTGTATGTGAAATAGAGTATTTACGATGCACTCGATCGATTTTGGCACTCTTGAGTAGATTTTGACATTGACGTATCGAGTTAAAAATCTGAATTGAGGTTTCTTGAGATGTTGTGTTAAATGACCACACTGATTGTCGATCGTAGACTCGATTAACACTTCAATCAAGTCAAGACACTTCACAAGTGTCAAGAGTGCCAATATCTTCTAGATTGGAATTGAAACTGTATCGAGTTCGGATTGGTTTGAGATTGGATTTCAATTTGAATTTCAAGAGTAGGCCTAGTGATTGAAATTTGGCACAGAGATAGATTATAGTCTGCAATAACACATAGGCTACTTTTTATGCCGGAAAATTGTACGGTTCCCGAGGGATAGTTATATGTTTTAAACAAAACAAGGGGCCGACATCCTTTTTTCCATAGTGGTAAATTAGGGGTCAGACAATGACATAGGTTACTTTTTACCCCGTAAATATGCAAGGTTCCTATGGGATAGCAAAATATAGAAAGATGTAGTAGCTTAAGATGTCTCTATGGATTTTATACATTTTCTTTCTAAAATAACTACCACGCAGGCGGAGCCGCGGGAAACAGCCAGTCTAATTAATAAAAATCATGTAATTCCCATATCCAAGATTTTGGATATAGGTATATCACAGTTATACTATTATTCAAAGTGTATAAAATAAATCATACCCTAAAACTATATTACCATATATAAATAAAAGAAATTCAACTTACCATTGTGCAGTAATGGTAAAATCAAAAACAATATCTTTGTCACCAACATGGTAGTAGTGTAGTCACTTCTGTGTCTCAAGCGATAATGCTTTCACATCATCAAGGTACGGCTTATAAATGAAACATCTAACTGTTATCAAACTTTCATAAACGATAAAATAAATATTTTTCACTTTATCAATAATTAGGTAATGGACAGTTAATTTGATAAACGTTTAACTTAACGGTTATATATAACTTACAAATCAATTAAATTGTCAATATTGTATATTCACTAAATTGTAAATCAGTTTTAGGAAAAAGAGTCTCTTTTCCGTACTTTTCTTTAGAAAATCATTTTTCAACCTTCGGTGGCATTGCAATAAAATAACTTGTAATATTGAATAACGTAAAATTTGTTTTATATTCCTTAGATAATACTCAAATAGGGGCACGTGATGAGGAGGGATGAAAAGCATGTGACAAGACTGGTTGTCAAAATGAATGTGGATGGATGAATGAGTCGTGGGAGACCAAAAAAGAGATGGATGGATTGCGGGATTTGACGGATAGGACTGCGTGGAGAAATGAAACCATTTGTGTCGACCCCACTTAGTGTGGGATAAGGGCAGGTAGATGATGATGACATAATACTCAAAGAACGTTTGTTGTGGACTCCTTCTTAATGGTTCAGGGTGCTCTTCACGGATGAGACCAGGGTGGGATTATCGAAGACTATGTGTGTAGAGATTGTCTGCAAAGTTTAGCCGTATAGAACACCCCGATAATGATATGGGCGGGAATACGGTTGGGAGCGCGAACTGAAACTTGGATAAGAGCGAACCTGACCACCTAAAACTACCGTCATGAAATGGCTAACCCTACCACTTATATATATATATATATAAGGCTCAGGTTTTCAACTCACGCACGGCAATACCCGTTGGCACAGTTTTTTTTTTTAGTAAGAATATAATAATTTCTATTTACATCATTATCATTATAATTAGTCGCATAAAGAGCCATGGAGCGAGCCATGTTATGTATCTCCCTCGTGGACGCATACCGAACGTTGAAATTCGGCGTCGGACGATAGTTGTAGACCTCGGAATGCGGATCGCGAAGCTAAAGTGGAGATGGACGGGACACCTGATGAGGCGGGGTGACAACAGGTGGATTAGGGCGGTAACAGAGTGATGGCCTAGAAGGGAACGAAGAGAGAGAGGCAGACCACCAGCCAGATGGTCTGATGACAGCAGAAATGGCGGCCGGTACATGCTGGACGAGGCTGGACGAGGTGGCACAGGACCGGAACGAATAGCGTAAAAGAGGAGAGGCATATATACAACAGTGTGTCGATACAGGCTGAACGAAGAATTTAAGTTATTAGAGAGTTTAAGTTTCAAGAAATTTCTGTGATTTCAGCAATCATTATATTATAAATACGTTATGTTAAATACGGCTTCATTACGAAACCTTTTCTTTCTTCTTAGACAGTGGTGATAACCTGGTCCAGCCGCTAGGCAAATCCTGCAGACAAGACAGTCTACAGCGTGGTTCCACATCTTCAATATAATAATACTTGTAGGATTATAAAAAAGTATCTACAGCATAATTCGCAACGAATGCGTTATAGATCTATACTAACCCTAGGTCCATATAACACCCGCCCTGTGGAACGGGGGCGTTTGAATTCCACCACGGTAACCCCTGCCTGTCGTACGAGGCGACTAATTGGGGCCATCGGGGGTCGCGGGCTCGCAGCGGGGGGCTGTCAGCCCGAATCGATGCACTCCCAGTTTCGGAGCATCGTGCGACCCCGAGATGGACGGCAGCGCGTGTGGTAAGGCCTCGTTCGCTGTCGTTGTTCGGTGCGCGGGGGCTCCTAAGCCCTCCCATGGAGATGGGCTGCTACGCAGCACCGCGCAGGGGCGGTTCCGGCAGCAATTCTAGCACTCCTTAGAATACCCCGGGATCGCTCCGTAAGCGCCGAAGAAGGCCACCGCGGGGTTTTAGCTGGTAGTGTCGGGTGGGGTGTACATAGGGGGTAGGGACTCGGCCCAGCGGCTGCTCGGATAGCCATCATCCGGGCGAGGGGGATGCTGGGTCGTAAGACCGGCTAGTCCAGCATAACCGTTTTATTCTAATTCCGCTTCCCCCCGAAGCGGGCGGTAGTAATAAAACGCTTTCCCCGCGACAACAAAAAAAAAAAAAAAAAAAAAAAAGGTCCATATAACATATGTACATATAATTTTCGACCAGTATAAAATACTAAGAATTATACATAGGTAATAAATAACTATATCGCAATAAATTTTTATTATATTATATTTTGTCGGGGGTCTGCAGTTGGGGTATAATGGCCATTTTGCGGCCTTCTTAGTACTCTGACACTTGACCCTCGACCGCTTCTTCACCTTCTTGCCCATGGCGTAGTGTGAAGACGCAGGCCGGCATGAGTGTGTTGAGTAGCGGGGATAGATCGTCTCTCGCTACTCAGTACTCTATTTGGACCGCACTGTGCTTACCATCAGGTACAGTGCGGTCATTTTGCCGTGCCAGCAGTGACGTAGCTATAGCTTTTACATGGGGGGGGTCCGCGGGTAAAAGCTAAAAATCTAACCGCTCAAATCATAGTTATTTAGAAATTACTTAAACATAGAATGGGAAAACGCTAGTTAATAAAAAAAATGCCACTTGCTATTTGGATTTGGACTTCGGATGGATGAAAATCTGCCGCAGATTTTCATTCATTTTGTTTTATTGTTTACATAACAACTGTCAAAACATCAAATGTCAAGTGAAGTCAATTTATTTTTGGTAAATAACTATTTTAATGTTGCTTATTACCAAGATGAGATGTTAGAACTCAGGGAGAAAATTCTCACGCACTCGAATCAACTTCGTATACGAAAAATAATTCCAATTCGAACTTTTTTCGAGTGAATGTAAAGTTAAGCTATTATGGAAATGTCGAGTCCGGTGTTTCTCGAAGGTCTTGATGGTACGAATATACGGGGCAATTCTCACGCACTCGAATCAACTTCGTATGCGAAAAATAATTCAAATTCGAACTTTTTTCGAGTGAATGTAAAGTTAAGCTATTATGGAAATGTCGAGTCCGGTGTTTCTGGAAGGTCTTGATGGTACGAATATAGGGGGCAATTCTCACGCACTCGAATCAACTTCGTATACGAAAAATAATTCAAATTCGAACTTTTTTCGAGTGAATGTAAAGTTAAGCTATTCTGGAAATGTCGAGTCCGGTGTTTCTCGAAGGTTTTGATTGTCAGTGTACAATGTCAAATGTTCATAAATAAATTATTTTAAAAATAGAATTCGAAATCAAAATATTTCAGCTATTCTGAAATTTACCATTCGAACTCGAAGGTTATCGCTCGAACTGCTTCGACTGGTACAGACCGTCCGAGACGTACATCTCGAATTCTAACCATTCAATGTTGTGTCCTAACTTGATGATGATGATGATGTCCTCCAAGAAATATCCTTCGACGGCGAACCTTGCACTTTTGGAATAAGTTTTTTTCGCCAATGTGAGCATATGTGACTAGCTAGCCCTAATTTTGTTTTAATAGCCCTGTCAAAGGACGTACAGAACAGTTGTCTAGAAGAGTAGCTGTAAGAGTCAAACTGGCGCAGAGTAGAAACGTCGCGTCACGTCCTATTTTTCAACTACAATGCATTGCGACGCGCGTCGTGTACACTTAGGGCCAACCCTAAGTGTACTCAGTTTTAGGTCTTATTTATTGCAGCTCACGCTGGGCGTCAAGGCATTGGATACATACATGTTTCCTCAAAATGTGCACATGATTTTCCCAGCAGTCGCAGGGTACGCCGCAAGATGCTAAGTAACGCTTGATGATATTGTAGTAGGTAGAAAATGACATCCAGGCTTACGCCATTCTTGACCGAGTTTGCCTTAAACCACTGAAACCTAATGGCGTCTAAACCATATGGCGTCGTGACAAATTTCATATGAACTGTATCAGGTGAATTCTCCAGATAAAGTGGCAAGATTGTTTCCTTAACATTAATATTTTACGACGTTTATAGCTAAGCGGCATAGAGTCTATCTATCTCTTGGAGGTGGTGCGGTAATGTTGGACGTATGAAGGCCTCTAGACACCCAAAGCTATTGTTTTATTTTGGTCCTAACTTACTGCGTATATGATGCCATATGCTAATATGTTTACCCATAAAAAGACTCAATCTCGTGTTTTTATTATGATTTAAGTAAAAGTCTTAGAAAGATAAATACTTGGAAGAGTCCGAAAACATGTCCAAGAACTGGATAGTGGATGCACATTTGATGAACCCCGAGACACTATGGATATTAAAATACTTATAGATTTTTAGTTCGAAATTCAAATTTTTTAGCAGAATCTCATAGTAAAGACTCGAATTCAAATGGATATGGATGCAACATTCGAAAAAATAACTTCGTAGTTCGAAATTATGTAATAGAGAAATGATTCGAACTGTAGATTCGAGTACGAAATTATTTTGAATGAAAGGAGAATTGCCCTCCAGGTACTTATGGTACATCATATACTATCACACTCATCACTACTAAGTAGTCACTACTTAAGACTTGGTCGTATTTTTTTAAATAGATGTGCCCTGAAATAAAAGCAGTCTTGTTTTACCAGTTGATTTAAGCGCTAAAAAGAACACGAAAAAAATTAAACTAGGCTCAAAAGTCGTAGAAAAATCTGTTAATTCCAAATAAGCATATAGCTGAATGCTGCAAAAATTGACACTTAAATCAAATAGCCTGCTAACCGTCTATATTATCCGCTATCAATAGTCCGCGATTTTTTATTATGTCGTATGCTAAGGGGGGTGTCCGGACCCCCTGGACCCCCCCCTTATATACGCCCATGCGTGCCAGGATAAAAAAAATATATTTGGCCAATCTTGGTCAATCACCATTTCGGCAGTACGACTTCTAATTTTTAAACAGAGTGATTCCCAAATGTTTCTTCTTTTGGATTAAGCACCAGTTTATAATGTTAATAAAAATGGAAGAACATTGACTTGTCCAGCCCAGATATATAAATTAAAAAAAATATATCCTGGAGGTTGATTTTTAACCGACTTCAAAGAAGGAGGAGGTTCTGAATTCGTCAGAATCTTTTTTTTATGTATGTTCCCCGATTACTCGAAGATGCCTGGACCGATTCGAGAAATTCTTTTTTTGTTTAAAAGGGTATACTTCACAGGTGGTCCCATTGGCACCAAGTCAGAATCTGATGATGGGATCTCAGAAAAATTTAGGGCAACCCTCAAATTTTATAGGGATGCATAATTTGTTTTTGAAGTTATACTTCTTATGGCGCGATGGAGAAAAATGATGAGAGTGAATTTTTACGATGCGATGACATCGTGAAGTTAGTTCTAGGTGGCATGAAAATCGATATGTACTATGTTCAATTTGTATATTCTAGTATTTTTATATTTAAAACACGTGTTTCTAACAGTAAAATTTTTCCTGAGTACCAGGCTAGCAGAAATGTAAGGATACCGTTTTTATACAACTGATATAATAGTGACTTCCTTAAGAGCTAGAAGCTTCGGAATTAAAATTCGGAATATAGATATGGCCAGTACGTTATGGTATTATGAAAGACCGAATTAGTACTATACATTATTATTATTTAGGTCTTTCATGATAAAATATATTATTTATTATAGGCATATTATATTGTAGCGACGCTTAATGATTCAGGAAGTGACTTGTCGAAATTTAAACGTTGAGGGGAGAAAAGAGGGTGGCATATAACACACATGGTAATTATAGGCATACTAATATGTGAAATTATATTTGAGTTTGTTTGAAATTTTATAATAATTTTTTTCAACAGAATAAATGTAACACACGTCAAAAAGTTTTTTTTATACGTAATTAATTTATTTCATACGAGCGAAGTTGCCGGCGAAATACTGTATTATATGCGTGGATTAGACTTTTGATGAAGATCTATTTGAAAGTCTAACGAAGGACATAGGTTTAAGGGGAAAGGGCACGCAAAGCGGTTAGAATTACGTTGAGTTCGAAGAACATTCTGAGATATCTGCCGAACCAAGCGCTATATTAAAAATATATGTTAAATATAGACTCATTGCGCAACTCTAAAGCTATACAGAATTTGTTTAAATGCCCTCAAATTATTTAAATAAAATCCTAAACATGAAAAATAAAAAATACAATATCCAATAGGGCTTATCGATTCACATTAATTCTAATCAAAATAATTACTTTGTTATCAATAAAAAAGACGAGTCTTATTACTTTTAGAACATTTCTAACAAAATGTGTAAATAACAAATAAAAACCTTAATTTTGCCGCAACCGAGGTATGTGACAACTAGCGCTTTGTTGTTTAAAAGCACAACTGAAATTGAAGATTAATCTCACTACTATGCAATAGATGGCAAAATTGTCAGTTTCCTGAAGTATGCATGCCTGCATGGTGTAGAACCTTTGCCTTCTCTTTTATATAAAAAAGAGAGAATGAAACAAAAATTTCACGTTCATAATATTTCGTTCTCAGTAATTAGGTACTTTTTGAACTATTGCTGGCACTACGTTTTTGCGCTTGGACTCGATTCCAAACAAAAATGACTATTATTACAATTAATTGCAAAACAAAAGTGCTTAAATAATAATAGACTGTGTTAAACCTTTAACATTTGTTCAGAGTCACCGACAAACAAAATTTAGTCAATAATAATAAATTAAACGTTTTTAAACAGTTATATTTAGCTTGCCCTGGTTGTTTTTTGTGTTTATTTTTTTTTATATTTATTTGTGTATTGCTGAATAAGTAATTTTTTAAAATTATGATATCGGGAGCAAATTCTTTCCATTTTTTTTCTTTTACTATGTGTGTAAACAGGAAGAAAATAAGATTTAAAAAAATACATATTGAAAATAAATCGTGTAGAGGATTTGAATACCTGTCATAATGTTAGTATAAGGACGACGTTTACCCCAAGACCAATGCCTTTCTTATAGTACTTGTTGAAATTTTATATTAGTTTCTATTTATACTAAATGTTTAACCATCATAATAAGTAGGAGGAAAATACAAGCCAAAACCAATTTTATTTCCATAATGTTAACGTTAAAAATCGCTTAATACGTCAAAGATTTTTTACTGACAAGTATTATTATTACATTGAATTGGTTTGATACCCCCGCCAGCGTAGTTGTGAGATTCGTCGAATTTGAAATGATCTTTAGATTCACATACATAAGCCGTAGATTTGCATGAACAAACATATTATTTTGTTTTGGAAACGGTTTCTTTACGTTTTGTACGCCGATTTTGAATTTTGGTTTTGCATTGTTTAAATAGTTTGCCTCGGTGGCGCAGTCGTAATTATGTATGCTGTGCTGAGGTCTCGGGTTCGATCCCCGGGTCGGGTAAAGTGATATTGGGTTTTTCTAACTAGAAATTCTCAGTAGTATCCCGGAGCCTGGAACCTGTGCCCGGTATGGCGATAGGCTATAGATAGGCCCCCTATCACATTAATAATAATAATACTTCATGGCATGCCCGTGACGTAACGACTACAAGGGTACGTTGACGCATGTTTTTGATTCAAAATTAATTGCGCGCGCGCTTTTCGTCGCTAACCTTTGGACTGCAGTGCATTTAGTGTTTTAGTGGACCGATATTACATGCAATGTCTGGACCGCGTAATGTGCAACCTCGGTACACAAATCAACTTACTTATTATTGTAAATACAATATGTGATTCCTGAACAATTATTGTAAATACCTATCGAGATTTCAACTTTTGTAATACGCCGAAACTAGGTACAGTAAATTATTTCATTATTTTAATAAATTGCGTACCTAAACATCTAAGTTGTAATTAGTGTTCATTTACGTATTTTGACCGTACTAAGCCTGAAGTATGAAGAGAAAGTTTGAATAAAATCACAAAAAAATCATGTCACATGTTCGCGGACGATCGGAGTCATAGGGTTCAAGGGAGTTGACGCGTGTATGTACCTATGCTAGACACACCGATGCACAACTATTTGAGACTTGGTATATTTTGTATTTTTTATTTCTAGCGTTTATTGATATATATTGCTTCCTACGTAATTCTTATGTAGTAAAATAACATGTTTTATGGGTTCTTATGAGTTCAATTTCACTCGGTATAACTACTAACATTAACTAATGAGATAAACTTATAAAAATAATAATCCCAATAACTACCCTATAAATTGACTGCCTCGGTGGCGCAGTTGTAATTGCGCATGCGTTACGACTGCTGTGCTGAGGTCTCGGGTTCGATCCCCGGGTCGGGTAAAGTGATATTGAGTTTTTTTATCTAGAAATTCTCAGTATCAGTGTAAACAGGAAGAAAATAAGATTTAAAAAAATACATATTGAAAATAAATCATGTCATCATCATCATCATCATCAGCCGGTGTCAGTCCACTGTTGGACGTAGGCCTCTCCCAAGATGCGCCACTGAGCCCGATCTTCAGCTCTTCTTTTCCAGTGACTGCCCACCGCTTTGCGTATGTCGTCGCTCCACCTGGTCACAGGACGTCCTACGCTACGTTTGCCGATTCGTGGTCTCCACTCTAGGACAAGTCTACCCCAACGGTTATCAGTCCTGCGGCAGATATGACCGGCCCACTGCCACTTCAACTTGCCAATCCGTTGAGCTATGTCGATAACGTTAGTTCTCTGGCGAATAACTTCGTTCCGGATTCGATCCCGCAGAGAAACACCGAGCATAGCTCTCTCCATAGCTCGTTGAGTGACTTTGAATTGGTGGACCAGTCGAGCTGTGAGTGTCCACGTCTCGGCTCCGTATGTCAACACGGGTAGAACGCACTGGTCAAAGACTTTCGTCTTTAGACACTGCGGTATAGGCGACGAGAAGACTCGACGGAGTTTTCCGAATGCTGCCCAGCCCAGCTGAATTCTTCTCTGGATTTCCTTCTCGAAGTTGTGTTTACCTAGTTGGAGCGTCTGCCCTAGGTAAACATACTGCGTAACAACTTCGAGTGGGATTCCATCTAAGGCAATCGGTTCCGGAACAACGTGCTCGTTGTACATGACTTTGGTTTTATCCAAATTCATCCGGAGACCGATGCGACGAGAAGAATCAGCTAGGCCATTCAACATCCTTTGCAGGTCCTGCAGCGTCTCTGCCATGATAACGATATCATCTGCGAATCGTAAGTGAGAGATGTACTTGCCGTTGATGTTAATGCCACAATCTTTCCAGTCCAGCGTCTTAAACATATCTTCCAAGGCGTTAGTGAACAGTTTCGGGGATATGACATCCCCCTGTCTCACTCCTCGACGCAGGTTGATATGTTTAGTACGCCGGTTCTGTACTTGTACAGTCATCGTTGCGGCATTGTACAGACATCTCATCACTTCGATATATCGCCAGTCAACTTGGCAGCGCTGCAGGGACTCCAGAACAGACCAGGTTTCGATTGAGTCAAAGGCCTTCTCATAGTCCACAAATGCTAAGCACAGGGCCCGATTGTACTCTTCGGTCTTCTGCACAATCTGCCGCACTGTGTGGATGTGGTCTATGGTGCCGTAACCGCTTCGAAACCCGGCTTGTTCCGGTGGTTGGAACTCGTCAAGTCTTCGCGCAAGACGGTTCGTGATGACCCTTGAAAACAGCTTGTAGACATGACTCAGAAGCGAAATCGGGCGGTAGTTTTTCAAGAGGGTTTTGTCTCCTTTTTTGAAAAACAGAACCACCATGCTCCTGTTCCATGCCTGTGGAGTTCTCCCAGTGAGAAGAACGGAATTAAAGAGCTGTTGAAGATGTTGAACAGCTGGAGCTCCCCCGGCTGTTAAAAGCTCTGTTGTGATTCCGTCTTCTCCTGGGGCTTTTCCACTTTTGAGCTGTTTAAGGGCCATCACGATCTCGTCTCGCCTAATTTAGGGCAGATCTTCTGAGAAGTGGCGGGTTAAGGTGGCTCTAGGATCCTCAGTATCGGGTACGGGCCTTGAAGCATGCGATGCGTAGAGCTTGCCGTAGAAGTCTTCAACTTCCGACAGGATCTCCGACTTGGATGCGGCGACTAGTCCAGTTGATGTTGTCAGCTTTGTGAGGTGGCTTCTACCCAGAGGCTGGAAGAACACCCTAGACCCCCGATTTTGCTCGATTGATTTTTTAATCAAGAGCGTGTTAGAGGATCGGAGGTCGCGTCGTACCAGCTTCCTTATGGTTTTATTGCGCACCTGGTTTGCTGACAAAGCTGACAAAGGGTCTGTTCGTCTCTCTTCCATTAGCCGAAGTGTTTCTGCCGAAAGTTTGGACTTTTTTCCCATACGCTTGGCCTCGCAAAACTTCGTCCCTTCATCCCTGAGGATTTCCACCACTTCTTCGAGTTTCCGGTCTACGTCATCTGTGGTTTCCAAGGCAGCGAATCGATTTTCCAATTTTAATTGGAATGTTTCGGACCCAACGACGGTTTGGAGTAGGTTGGTCTGAGCGTGGACTTCATCAATCGGAATCTCTCGGCTTTGAAGTCGATATCCAGAGAGCCTCGCACAAGTCGGTGATCACTTCCAGTATTAAACCTAGTGATCACTGAGGCGTCTCTGAATATGCGCCGTTTGTCCGTAATGATGAAGTCAATCTCGTTTTTTGTCACAGTGTCGGGGCTTTGCCACGTCCACTTCCTTTGGGGCTTTTTCTTGAAGAACGAGTTCATCAAGAAAAGCCCCTCTTTCTCGAGGAAATTGACGAGCATTTGCCCCCTGTGATTCCTACTCCCAAATCCGTTTGGTCCTATTGTCGATTCTCTGCATGTCTGTACTCCCACTTTGGCGTTGAAGTCCCCCATGACAACGTTGTAGTGAGCCTTGGAGGTGGTGTGTAAAGCTCTGGAGATATCTTCAAACATACTCTCCACCTCATCATCCAAGTGTGTCGAGGTCGGTGCGTAGACCTGGATAACCTTGAGGCTGTACCTCTCGGTTAACTTTATTATGAGGTACGCTACCCTGCTCGACACACTGGAGATTTCTACAACATTGTCACTGAGAGCCTTGTTCACCAGAAACCCGACGCCACCTTGGGATGGCTGATCTCCTTCTCTATAGTACATAAGATGGCCTGATTCTAAGGTTATGGTGTCCTCTCCCTGTCTTCGGACTTCACATAACCCCAGGATGTGCCATCTTATGTGTTTCAGCTCCTCTTCCAGCTGCGCCAGATGATCGTCCAGCCGAATCGTTCGTCCATTATACGTTGCGAGGGTCAGTTTGTTTTGGCGGCCTACCGTAGCCCGGGGATTCTTAGCACCCCCTGCCCTGCCGTTACCGTGACCGCCGCCGTGGTCAGGAATAGCAGGGCGGCCGGGAACTGGGGGCCTTGGCATTGTGGGACTTTTCATGGGAGGGTTTGCCCTAATCGCCACGCTGGGCAGGCGGGTTGGCGATCGCAGGACGTAGCTTCTCGCACCGGTGACGCTGCTGCCCGCCATCGGCCTGTAAGATTTAGCTACGTCATAATTGTAAAATGGTTATCCCGCCATTTGTCGGTCGCCAGAGCCTCGTTCGTTAGTCAGCAGGATGCACCACGGGCAGGTGAGGTTGGCTGGGAGCACTGAGGTGGTATTTGTGCTCCCTTACATCCCAGGATTTGAACACCTGTCATAATGTTAGTATAAGGACGACGTTTACCCCAAGACCAATGCCTTTCTTATAATACTTGTTGAAATTTTATATTAGTTTCTATTTATACTAAATGTTTAACCATCATAATAAGTAGGAGGAAAATACAAGCCAAAACCAATTTTATTTCCATAATGCGTTAAAAATCGCTTAATACGTCAAAGATTTTTTACTGACAAGTATTATTATTACATTGAATTGGTTTGATACCCCCGCCAGCGTAGTTGTGAGATTCGTCGAATTTGAAATGATCTTTAGATTCACATACATAAGCCGTAGATTTGCATGAACAAACATATTATTTTGTTTTGGAAACGGTTTCTTTTGGTTTTGCATTGTTTAAATAGTTTGCCTCGGTGGCGCAGTCGTAATTATGTATGCTGTGCTGAGGTCTCGGGTTCGATCCCCGGGTCGGGTAAAGTGATATTTTTTTTTTAATTTTTTTTTTTCGGGTTTTTCTAACTAGAAATTCTCAGTATTATCTCGGAGCCTGGAACCTAATCAAATAATATAATTACCGACTACCTAGTCGTGGGCAACCGTTTACAAATAGACTATATTCATGATACTATATGCATTAAGATTAAAATTATGCATATCAATGATATTATTAAAACAACCATGGAAAATCCCAAACATTATTATAAATCACATTACAATAGGCTATTATAGCAAATAAATACAATAATAATAAAATAAAAAAATCAAAATCGCCAACGGCGTTGCCATGCCGCGCGTGAGTGAAGAAATTAGCAAACACTATATAATAGCCAATAGGTAGATAATTCGAGACTCGGGCACCGCGCGGCACATCAAATGGACCTTCGATCAACAATACAACTAGATAACGGGTCACATATAAACTCAAAGCTAAAATCTGTCCGCGTGAATATATATTACACAGCTATATATTTTTACTAACGAACTGATATAAAAGTTTTAAAACCATTTTAAGTTCAAAGTAATCACAACTTTAAAATATTATCTTATACTTACGATAACTCATCGCAAAACAATACATTACTGAGAAATGAAAAGACATAGGTTAAATAACATTTATTGTGAAATCAACCTAAGACGGCAAAAAATAAAGTGCCTTTTTCTGTAATTGTCTTGCGAGTTACGTCGTTTTGTTTCGTATCTGTTTGCTTCTTCGAATTTTACGACAGGAGGTATGGAGCCGCATTGAACGGGAAACGCACCTAGCGTGTGCCAGCCGCGTATCGTCGCAATATTTGGCACCGCAGTCAACGTGTTAAGCGATTTTTAACGTTAATATTATGGAAATAAAATTGGTTTTGGCTTGTATGTTCCTCCTACTTATTATGATTGTAAACATTTAGTATAAATAGAAACTAATATAAAATTTCAACAGGTATTATAAAACAGACATTGGTCTCGGGGTAAACGTCGTCCTGATACTAAAATCATGACAGGGGTTCAAATCCTGCGCACGTAATATTTTCAATATATATATTTTTTAAATCTTATTTTCTTCCTGTTGCTCCCGATGTCATAATTTTATAAATTACTTGTTCAGCAATAACCAAATTGAACCTTATCAGCGTTTATATAAAAATACAATAAAATTTCTCAAGTGCACTTTGTCCATGAGTATAATAGACTCTAACACTCTAAATTTAAAGCACATTTTCCTTCATTTCGTGGCTGGTTGTTTTGAATCTTCCAATTGCCAATGACAGATATGTACCTACTTATTAGTGCAAGTTGTAAGAATTTAAATACATACCACGATTTGTTTTTACTAATTATAAAACCATAATAACAAATAATTATTATAAGCAGCGATAGGGGTTAAAATTTCAATTAGTAAATTTGACCCAAATAAATACAACAAACAACCAGAGCAAGCTAAATATAACCGTTTAAAAACATTTAATTTATTATTTGACTATGTACCTAACTTGATACAGAATATAAAAAATAAAAAATTACAATTATTGAATTTATTTATTATCTGTAGGATTTGAACACCCAGATTGGTAAGCGCTTAGGAGAGTTCTAATGTACCTTGCTGCAAAGCTATTACGTCCCATGCTGTTAATATTGAAATTGTATATTGCTTTCTATTTATGAATGTTTAACGATGGTTATTAAAAAAAATATATATTCGTCGTTGACTCTGAACAACGAGGAACAACAAATATTAAAGGTTTAACACAGTCTATTATTACTTTACGCACTTTTGTTTTGCAATTAATTGTAATAATAGTCATTTTTGTTTGGAATCGAGTCCAAGAGCAAAAACGTAGAGCTAGCGGTAGTTCAAAAAGTACCTAATTACTGAGAACGAAATATTATGAACATAAAATTTTTGTTTCATTCTCTCTTTTCTATATAAAAGAGAAGGCAACGGTTCTACACCATGCAGCCTTGAATATGTCAAAACAATAATCATCTACAGCCATCGTGCAATGTGATTATACTTTATTTTTATTTCGTTAGTATCCGAATCATGCACGAAATTAAAAAGTAACTACACTTAAAATTGTGCCAAATAAATCGTTTTTCTTTCTACTCTATAGTCGTTCGTGTTTACGGTGATGTTTAAAATTTTTTATCATGCCATCTATTGGCGTATACTATCTATAGCCATCTATCAGAGAGTAGCACGGCTAGCTTTTTGAAGGTCGAATCGTCAAAGTCATTGGACTACGTAATTCCCTTAACCACTATCATCAGTAGAGGAGGCCGTGCTAACAGTGGAACAATGTTCAATACTGGTATTAAAACGCTGGCAGCGCTGCCAGCAAAAATGTATTTATTTATTTATATTTATACACGAAATGGACCAGAATAAACATATAGATGTACAATGTACATTAAACAAAATAACAATATAGCTCATTGTACTATGTATATCTTTGAACTCTGATAACCAAGCTAAGCTTAAACTTGTGGTGTGGGTATCATAATTCTCACAATAAGTGAATACTAGCTTTTGCCCACGGCTACGCCCGCGTGGTAGTTATTTTTGGAAGAAAAGGTATAAAATCCATGGAGACCTCTTAAGCTATTGCATCTTCCTGTATTGTGCTATCCCGTAGGATCCGTGCATTTTCTGGTATAAAGAGTAGCCCCTCAACTAACACTTCAAAAAATCATGTGGATCCCTTGCTCTGTGTAAAACAAAAACAAAACAATCCCGTGGGAACCGTAGATTTTTCCGCGATTAACGTAGCCTATGTGCTATTCCAGACTATAATCTATCTCTGTGCCAAATTTCAACCAGATCCGTCGAGTTGTTGTAGCCTGATTGAGTAACAAACATCCATCCATCCAAACATTCGCATTTATAATATTAGTAGGATTTTTATTAAACCTCCGATAAAAGCGTTCATACAAACTTTATTCCCCTGTTTTACCCCCTTATGGGTGAAATTTTCAAAGATCCTGAAATATATATTTTTTATTTTTAACTGAGAGGCAAAACACCAATATTCATGCGATTAACTAAAAAAATGACGGATGTTCATACAAACTTTCTTCCCCTATTTTACCCCCTCAGTGGAGGAATTTCTAAAAATCCTGAAATATACATTTTTTATTTTTAACTAAAAGGCCAAATACTCTCTCTTTTCCTGGCTATTCGTCCCACATGGTGGTAGGGTCAGCCTTCCTACCATTTCTCCTCCACTTTGCTCTGTCTTCGACGTCGTCTGCGGATAAAATGCATTCTCTCATGTCCCTCTGCACTAGATCCTTCCACCTTGTCTTGGGCCTCCCTCTGGATCTTCGACCAAGTATAGAAAGCTGCAGTGCTAAGTTTCCCACGTAGTCTGGTGGCTTCCTCTTCACATGTCCGTACCATCTCAGCCTACTCTCTTGCATCTTTTTGGCAATATCGCGTACTCCCAGGCTTCCTCGCACGTACTCGTTTTTATCCTCCGGATTTTATCGAGCCTGGTAACGCCACATGTCCACCGAAGATTTTCATTTCGGCAACTTGAATGGCACTTACATGTCTTTGAGTAACTGCCCACGTTTCACTGCCACACATAAAGGCTGGTCTAATAATGGTCTTATATACTAAACCCTTGAGTTTTATTGGCATTCTTTTATCGCAAGTGACACCCGCCACTTCGCGCCATTTCAGCCACGCTGCGGCAATTCGATGCTGAATGTTACTTTCGACTTTTCCAGAACCGTGCATCATAGCGCCTAAGTATTTATATTGGTCGCAAACTTTGATTTCTTCTCCATCGATGACAATAGGACTGTTGTTTATGTTTGGTTCATTTAGGGACATGAATTGCGTTTTAGTAACACTCAGCATTAGGCTACCCTTTTGCAGCTGGTGCTTCCAAGAAAGTAGTGCCTCTTGTAGCTGAGCTCGACTTTCAGTGCAAATAGCCACATCAAATAAACGTCCACAATGCCGTATTCTGCGCAGTGGTAGTCAGGGAGTCCAAAACCAGGCAAAACAAAAATGGACTCAGTACAGAACCCTGATGAACACCTTCTGTTACCGCTATTGGTTTCGTCTCACCCACTAACGTCCGTACCATTGATTTAACACTGTTGTACATGTCAGCAATGATGTTCACATAATGGTCGGGAATATTTTTCTTTCGAAGGCTCCACCAGATCACAGTGCGTGAAACCCGATCAAATGCATTTTCCATGTCCAAGAATGCCACATAAAGTGGACGATTTTTCGCACGATATTCTTCGGCAATCGTGTTTAGGGCGAACATGGGATCGGTGGTGGATATGCCGGGGATAAAGCCGTAGTGATTTTTGAACAAGGTGCCCTCAGTTCTTAATCTTCTATCAATCACTCTTTCATAAAGCTTCATAGTATGGCACATTAGCTTAATTCCTCGAAATCTATTACAATCGAAATAATTATGAATTACATTTGAAAAGATTTTTTGACAGATTACTTTCTTCTAATGAAATTATTGCAGCGGCGAACCATCCGCATTGTGAATGATGCAGACCTGACCAACAGCCTTTAGCCGCTACAGCTGCGAAGGGATATTTCCGAGCTTAGCGTGTTCTACCGTCTGTATCATGGCGAAGGCTCTGAAGAATTGTTTAATCTTATCGCATTCTCTCTTTTCCATACCAGAACCTCGCATACTGGATTGCGGAGCCACAGCTTCGTGGTGTCTACTACCCCGGCCCGAACAAACAGGTTCGCAAATTATATTATTGCCGCACTATCAAGTTGTAGAACTGTTTGCCAGCTATTGTGTTCCCTCCTGCCTATGAACCTAACGAATAAGGCTTATAAATACACAAAAGCGGCACGTCTATTTGTAATTTTACCATGAATATGTTTAGGTGAAGCGGATTTAGGTGTTGCCAGTGTCTTAAAAACAGTTTTCCTTTATTTGTCGGCGGATCTACCGATAGGAAACACTGTTTTTAGGTCTATTTAAACAAATAAGAAGTTATAGCGCTTCGATAACACCAAGGTAGGGTATTAATTCTATAGTTTGCTCGTGTAGAAACGAACGCAGAAAACGTACCGTTCTAGATGGGATTATTTTCAGGTAACATGGATGACACCTACTGCAGTGATAGTTGGCGCGATGGTAAAGTGGGCCGATGGAACAATCAGAGACATCTTCGTGATACAACCAATGATTCTTTATTCAAAACCAATAGTTAAACAAACAGAAAAACCAAGGGTTGCAGATAGTCCGTAAGATCAGGGGCTGCTGGTAGGATATTTATATCCACCCGGATATCGACCACCGCACACAGGTTGTGAATCTCGCCATAGTGGCATGTCGCGTTCGGGAATCAGCCAGTGTACGTCCAGTTTTTGTCGGGGGTCTAGAGTTGGGTTGGCCGTTTTGAGGCTTTCTGAATAATATGACACTAGACCTTCGACCGCTTCTTTACCTTTTTGCACATGGCGTAGTGTGAGGAAGCAGGCCGGCATGATTGTGTTGGGTAGTGGGGAAAGATCGTCTCTCGCTACTCGATACTCTAATTGGACAGCACTGCACTTACCATCAGGTGCAGTGTGGTAACTTGGCCGTGCCAGGATAAAAAAAAATCAAGTTCAGCGAATATCGAACAATTGTCGTTGCAAGGAGTAAATAGAAACAAACAAATATTGGGCTTCATTTTATTTAATTTTACATCACTGCAAAAATCCTCAGAATTCGTAATAAATTACGATTATTTTACCTTATTTGCGTAACTCACTTTATAAATAATTAAATAAATAATTTAGTTAAATATTCGATTAAATAATTAAATGCTAATTAGTTCTTTAGTATTTTTAACGCAGTATATGCTTTTAGTCTACGCAATCAGTAACATCGGCTTTATCGATGCATGCCTGTGCGTCTTCACTGAAGTGTAGTCCTGAATCACAGCTCAGTAAGCGAGGTTTTCCAGCTTGGCAAGCTACGTACTTCTTACAGTTGTTCTTGTAACTGAAATAAAAAAAATATTTTACAATAGAGAGAGTGTACATACATATCATCTATAATAGGTGTAGTCGGCCTCGTGAAAATGGTGCTATAATCTTACGTAGAGGAATTCTGCCTCACGAAACCTTTTCTTTATTTTAAATAAAATAAAAGATATTATACAAATGCACTAGTACAGGATATATTGGACGATATGTAATCTTTGTATTGTGATTTATTTTTTAACGTTTTGAGTTTGCGGTCAGAAAATATCTTAGGTAGTTTTGGGTTCTCTTAATACGTTGTGTTAAATATTATTTTGTGTTTGCATACCTGTATTTAAATATTTCATCCGAATCGGAATCTTCTGCTTCAACGGCCGGGCACTCGAAATCTTTGAATGCTAAAAAATTTAATGGGACATAATTATTGTATTACATAATTTACCAATTAATATTGTACTGATATAAAAACAACTAACCATCAGACTTGCAGCCTGGCACATTTGCCTCCCAGTCACAAGTACTTGTTTGAACGTTGAATACTAAACCCATTGGACAACTCTTAACTATAGCTCTTCCCGCTGTGCACACAACGTATTGACTGCAGCCACTGTCTTCTTTTAAGAAATAGCCATTTCGACGAGGACAGAGCTTAGTTGCTTGTGTTTTTTCTGTAAATATAAATAAACTAATAATTAGCAATTAAAATATTATAAGTAACTTTGTCTTTTATAAAACGATAGTTTGTCAATTTAGAATGATATATGTACTTTACAAACTTGATAATTTTAAGTAACAATTTAAATTTTAATATTTTTTGAATATTGGAGGCTTGGCCTACTTATGTTTTAAAACTATAATCAAAGATGTACATACGCTTAAATGTTCCGTTTGTGCACTTGTATTCCGAAGGTACAACACAGGGGTAGTCGGGCCATATCGTAGAAGGTTTAAAGACTAGACCATCGGGACAGTAGTGTTTTTTGGATACTTTGTCCTGAAATCACAGTTTAATAACATTATTTCATATTGCTACTATTAGATATAGCTCAGTAATAAATCTTTCATAATGCACGAAATCATTCTTCGGTCCACTTTCGGTGCAGTAAGATTCGAACTTTGAATAGCGGATTGAGTAATAAATAAGTTGATAGGCTAGATTTAAAGGCTCGTTTTATGTTATACAACATTATTTTTAGTATACTACAAAGCCGAAAGTAGTTTGTTGAGATTCAGTATCACAATCCATTGCACTCATTTTTAACATATATGTGTATCCCAAAAACATATAAAAATTTTCGTCAAGCTGGTTACCTTGTTTATTATTTAATAAAAATCCGGCGCGTGTCGGTCGCTCATCGATACATACCTACCTAACCTCAGCCGACCGCTAAAAGGATCAATGTCCGCGTATGTCTATGCGTCGTACAAGAAACGGGATAAATTATTTTTGCATGTCACCGCGTGAGTTTTCCTTATTATTATTATATGACATATTTATCTGATCTTTTATACCAAAATCTAATTTAGGTGTTTCGGCTTTATGGTATACAAAAACTAATCTTGTATATTTTGGTAACATAGAAAAATGTATGAAATTTACCTTGCATTCAATGTAAGTGTCACATTCGTTGGGAACTATACTGAAGCTACTTTTATCCCCGCAATCAGAATTCGACTTCCCTGGAGCAACAGTAGTGGTACTTGGTGTTTCGCTGTCAGCAGCTGCAGTAGTACTTGAAGATGGTTCAACAGTACTGGTCCTTGGTGTTTCGCTGTCAGCAGCTGCAGTAGTACTTGAAGATGGTTCAACAGTAGTGGTACTTGGTGTTTCACTGTCAGCAGCTGCAGTAGTACTTGAAGATGGAGCAACAATAGTGGTACTTGGTGTTTCGCTGTCAGCAGCTGCAGTAGTACTTGAAGATGGAGCAACAGTAGTGGTACTTGGTGTTTCGCTGTCAGCAGCTGCAGACGTACTTGAAGATGGAGCAACAGTAGTGGTACTTGGTGTTTCACTGTCAGCAGCTGCAGTAGTACTTGAAGATGGAGCAACAATAGTGGTACTTGGTGTTTCGCTGTCAGCAGCTGCAGTAGTACTTGAAGATGGTTCAACAGTAGTGGTACTTGGTGTTTCGCTGTCAGCAGCTGCAGTAGTACTTGAAGATGGAGCAACAGTAGTGGTACTTGGTGTTTCGTTGTCAGTAGCTGCAGTAGTACTTGAAGATGGTTCAACAGTAGTGGTACTTGGTGTTTCGCTGTCAGCAGCTGCAGTAGTACTTGAAGATGGAGCAACAGTAGTGGTACTTGGTGTTTCGTTGTCAGTAGCTGCAGTAGTAGTACTTGGTGTTTCGCTATCAGCAGCTACAGTAGTACTTGAAGATGGAGCAACAGTAGTGGTACTTGGTGTTTCGTTGTCAGTAGCTGCAGTAGTAGTACTTGGTGTTTCGCTATCAGCAGCTACAGTAGTACTTGAAGATGGAGCAACAGTAGTGGTACTTGGTGTTTCGGTGTCAGTAGCTGCAGTAGTAGTACTTGGTGTTTCGCTATCAGCAGCTACAGTAGTACTTGAAGATGGAGCAACAGTAGTGGTACTTGGTGTTTCGCTATCAGCAGCTACAGTAGTACTTGAAGATGGAGCAACAGTAGTGGTACTTGGTGTTTCGCTGTCAGCAGCTGCAGTAGTACTTGAAGATGGAGCAACAGTAGTGGTACTTGGTGTTCCGCTGTCAGCAGCTGCAGTAGTACTTGAAGATGGAGCAACAGTAGTGGTACTTGGTGTTTCGCTGTCAGCAGCTGCAGTAGTACTTGAAGATGGAGCAACAGTAGTGGTACTTGGTGTTTCGCTATCAGCAGCTACAGTAGTACTTGAAGATGGAGCAACAGTAGTGGTACTTGGTGTTTCGCTGTCAGCAGCTGCAGTAGTACTTGAAGATGCAGCAACAGTAGTGGTACTTGGATTTTCGTTGTCAGCAGCTGCAGTAGTACTTGAAGGTGGTGCAATAGTATTGGTAGTTGATGAATCAATTGGGGACACAGTACTAGGCGGTAGTGGAGCAGGAGTTGTTTGCGGGTAGTAAGGTGATGGGAAGTTCATAGGTGGTGGTGCTGGATAGGGATAATATGGAGGATAGTATGGAGGATAATATGGAGGATAAGGAGGTGGATAATAGGGCGATGGGTAATATGGTGGTTGATACGGATAAGGTGGAGGTGGATATGGCTGAGATGGAGGTGGATATGGTGGAGGTGGATATGGTGTTGTAAGAGTCTTAGAGGGTGACTCAGTAGTTGTAGTAGGAGATGCTGACATAGGCGTAGTTGTAGAAGGTGTAGGTACGGGTGATATAGCTGTAGTTGGAGTAGGGGTCGTTGCAGTAGATGCAGCTATAGTAGGTGTAGCTGTAGTAGGTGTAACTGTAGTAGGTGTAGCTGTACTAGATGTGGCTGTAGTAGGTGTAGCTGTAGTAGGTGTAGCTGCAGGAGCTGTAGCTGTAGTAGGTGTAGCTGTAGGAGCTGTATCTGTAGTAGGTGTAGTGAGTGCGGATTCAGTAGGTGTAGTAGCTATTGTTTGTCGAGGAAAATCTACTTGAACATTTCTAGCAACCGGTAATGAATTGGCTTCTGTTAATTGGTCTGGCCGGGGCGGGCATGGAGTAATTGATTCACTGTCATCACATGACCTCTGAAATCGAACACTTGAAGTCCCATCATACTGTACTTTCTGTCCATCTTCACCAGCCTTACCTGTGAAAAAAAATACTTTGTTGTATATTGTAATATCAATATCCAAAAATAAAGAATAATTAATATATTCTACTTACAATAACTAAACAGCGGTATTATTATTAAAAGTAATTTTAATATGATCATTCTGCTGCACTTTACACATTTACGGTTGTATGTATACTACGATTGTTACTAAAGTGACGATACTTTTAAATTATCGATGAATTATTAGTATAATTACTATAATAAACGATAACCGATTTAGTCTCATTAATTAGAGATTAAATAATCGTTATTTAATTTTAAGATGCATTACCTTAGTGAATGCAGTTGTTTTTAGTGGTAGCATAGTGACACTATTACTGGTAAATATGTTGATATTTTAATATATGGAGACATTCTTCACAAATTACAATGAAGTAATAACAAGATATAAGAACCCCGTCTCATTACGATGTGACATTACATGTGTCAAAAATTGCATTACTCTGGCACTACATAATGTGTATACACATAGTTCCTAACCTTCAAATTTGAACAAAGATCCATCATGTAGTTTACGTACATCATGTAATTTCATTATATGGCTGTACCTTTTATACTATCAAACTGTATTATGTAATGTGAAAATTAATCTTTCGTAGAATGACACAACTCCCAATTTCGTAGCATCGTGCGACTCCGAGATGGACGGCAGCACGGGTGGTAAGGTCTCGTTCGCTGTCGTTGTACGGTGCGCGGGGGCTCCTAAGCCCCCATGGAGATGGGCTGCTACACAGCACCGCGCGGGGGCGGTTCCGGCAGCAATTCTAGCACTCCTTAGAATACCCCGGGATCGCTCCGTAAGCGCCGAAGAAGACCACCGCGTGGTTTTAGCTGGTAGTGTCGGGTGAGGTGTACATAGGGGGTAGGAACTCGGCCTAGCGGCAGCACGGATAGCCATCATCCGTGCGAGGGGGATGCTGGGTCGTAAAACCGGCTAGTCCAGCATAACCGTTTTATTCTTATTCTGCTTCCCCCCGGAGCGGGTGGCAGTAACAGAACGGTTTCCCCGCGACAAAAAAGGGCTAATACCACCTTGTATACGTCACTGAATCTTTCAGTAGAGCATTGACAGACGATGACACCATTGGCCAACAATAGACACTCATAACGCCCATCAAAAATACACTTTTGTAATTTATAAACAATTAAAAAAGACTAACGACATTAAAATGTATAATTTCAAACTACTTATAGAGTGATATATAAGGCGTTATAATTTCTTTTACTGTGAACAAAGAACGCCTGACAAATGCCAAATCAATTCTATTTTCATATTAATTGGTCAATATTTGTTGAACAGCAAATTTTATTCACTCCTAACTTTACTATTTAAAAAAATAATCAGTACAAAGTGCAGACCACATTTTTTATTGAAAACAGTAGGTTTTCACGTTGCCCTTTCTGATCCATGAAATATATTCCGTTAGGTTTAATTGAAAGATCGTAAAATTATGCTTAGTAAAATATAAATTAACGCAGATTTGAAAAATAAAGAAAAAAGTGTATCAAACAAGGCCCTGGGTACTCAGTGAACAACTTAATTTCAAATGAAAACGCCAGAATTTGTAGAATTATCAAACAAACGCTGACATACTCTATTCGAATATATTTTTTTTATTTTTTTATTTATTTATTTAAATAAGGTTCTCCAACAGTACACACATTGTTTCTTAAATCTAATATAAAATATAAAGTTACAAAAAACACATTCTGATGTGTAAGTATACCAATTAAAGGAGTACACAACATTGGCAAATCACACGCATCTTTACTTAAAAACAAAATACTTAACACTACAGTTTGGAATATTTATTCGATGATCGTGCTAAATATCTTGGCAGAGGAATAATGTTCGATCTTTAATTAGGCATCGAATCATATATTTTAGGTATATTAAGGCATCGATTATTATATTCGTAACAATGTTACGAAATACGATACTAAATAAATGGGCATAACTTAATCCTACTAATATTATAAATGCGAATGTTTGGATGGATGGATGGGTGTTTGTTAGTCAATCACGCTACAACGGCGGGACAGATCTGGTTAAAATTTGGCACAGAGATAGATTATAGGCTGGAATAGCACATATACTTTTTTATCCCGGAATAATGTACAGTTCCCGTGGGATAGTTTAGTATTTCACAGAGCTAGGGGTCGACATGATTTATACATAGTGGCATTTTACGAATCAGAAAATGACATAGGCTACTTTTTATCAAATCCTACAGGATAGCAAAATATTTCTATATTTTTCTTCCAAAAATAACCTCCACGCGGGCGGAGCCGCGGGCAACATCTAGCAACTAAATATATACCTAGGCAATACTACATTGCGCTGCTATTATAGATCGTTAGTAACCTTGCCAAGAGAAGCTGCCAAACCCAAATGTGAATAACATGTGTCTCAATTTATAAATATATATCTTGAAGCCCATTATTGAGAAGATAAAAGATAAATATTTAGGCCATAGATACTTCATTAAAAATGCATTAAATTGTTATCACGTATTTTTTATTTAAATGTAGTTTGCATGTACCATAAATAATTTAATAAATAAATAAGTAATAATAATGGGCTTTTTGGGTGGAACAGTTGTTGGGGACTAGCGACCCCACGTACCCGAGTGCTCTCGGGGGAAGGTCCTGTTTTTTATCCCTAATAGCTTGCGTTTACCGGCTCCTTGTAGTGAACAATGACGAGGGACAGATCCCCCACCTTTGGCTTGCCTTCACTAGTCATAGTGGAGTCGCTAAAGCGTTAGGCTCAAAGAATGGATGTGAAACAAAAGTTTTGAGTGGGTAACGTGATAGGACCCTAAGAGAAAAAATAGTCGTTGTATAAAGTCCAGTGTGACACTTTTCTACTCTTTAGCCGCCCAAACGATATTGCTCCCTTGCCGCTTTTTCTAACGTCTTTTTTGGGGAGCCCATTTACCTGAGTTGGTGATTCACATACCAATTTTATCCATGCTTTTAACAATTCTATTAGTGCTCATACTGCAACTACGTATTACAGATGGTTTAGAATGTGTACGTGTACACTGAGTCACTTTGTTTGTTTGGTGGCTGTTTTTTTTTTTTTTTTTTTTTTTATCCTGGCACGGCAAAGTGACCGCACTGTACCTGATGGTAAGCGCAGTGCGGTCCAAATAGAGAACTGAGTAGCGAGAGATCTATCCCCGCTACTCAACACACTCATGCGTGCCTGCTTCTTCACACTACGCCATGAGCAAGAAGGTGAAGAAGGGGTCGAGGGACTAGTGTCAGAGTACTAAGAAGGCCGTAAAATGGCCATTGTACCCCAACTCCAGACCCCCGACAAAAACCGGATGTACACTGGCTGATCCCGGAACGCGACACACTTGCGTGTGCCACTATGGCGGGTTTTTCGCCCTGTGTACGGTGGTCGCTATCCGGGCGGATATGAATATCCTACCACCAGCTGTATAGGCTTATACAATAGGCTATTTGACAACATTGAAAATACACTGCAAATTGTGGTCATCCTGTTAGACAATAGCTTAAAAAACCATATTTCACTTAATTTTAAACAAAATAATGTATATTTATTGCAAATTAATCGAAATAAAATACAACATTTATTTAAAATTTTATCTATGATGTGAACGCTCTGTGATTGGTTGCAACTCTGGTGACGTCACACGCAAGTAAACATAGTAGGGATGAGACATTGAGTGAAAAAAATCGATTTTTCTCACTTGAATAATAATCGATTTTAGAAAAATCGATGTTTTATAAGAAAAATAATCGATTTTTTTTTAATTTTGCGTAATATGTTTTTCTTTGTAGTAAGAAATTAATATTAATAATTTATTAGGAGTCTTCAGTTTGGAATTGAAGTCACCCATTTCACCGCTGTAGGAAGCCTTGGTACGAGACATAGCTTTCCCTATGTCTTCGTACGTTGGGGCGTACACTTGTATAACCTTCAGAGTATATTTTTAAGATAAGGTACGCCACTCGAGCTGATACGCTGCCAACTTCCACAGCATTGCTTTTTAGTGACTTGTGGATAATAAATCCGACGCCACCTTGGGATCGTTGGTGTCCTTCTCGGAAGTAGAGTAAGTGACCAGAATCTAGGGCCATCTTCTCCTCCCCCGTCTTCGGATATCGGATAGCCCTACGATATGCCAGTTAATATGACTTAGCTCTTCCTCCAACTCAGCGATGTGTTCGTCCAACCTCAGAGAGCGTCCGTTGTACGTCGCCAAAAATAGCTTTTTGTGGCACTCTACCGTAGCCCGGGGATTGTAATGGGTGCCTTCAATGCCAATGTACAATAGTACAAGGACACGGCGAATCGAGGGTAGGATCATTCGGCTATGGGTGGAGGAATTACAGGGGGCAAATGCTAGTCAACTTTTTCGAGACCCGGGGCCTCTTTTTGATGAATTCATTTTTCCAGAGGAAGTGGACTTGGCGAAGCCCCAATAATGTCACCAGGAATGAGATCGACTTCATTATGACTGATAAGCGCCAAATATTCAGAGAAGTCTCTGTGATCAGTAGGTTTAACACCGGTAGTGATCACCGACTGGTAAGAGGCACTCTGAATATAAAAGTAATTTTTTTTAATTGGTAAATTATTTTGTAGCTCATTACGATTACGATTGTCTTTACACGCTTTATACTAGCTACAATTGTATCCAAGTAGACTAAGTATATATGTAACGGAATCCTTCAACGTAATGTTCACCTTCAAGACATCCGATTTACCTGAATATTTACACACGTATCAAGGACCTATGATCACCAAGATATAAAAAAATATTAGGTATAATTTTAGATTATATTTTTTATGTGGTCGAATTTGTAATCGAATATTTTATTATAAGTATTACGTTTGATGCTGTTTCGAGACTAAAAGCATAAAATAAATTGTATTTAAAAATAACACGCTTAATTAGCTAGCCGAACTAAAAAGTTGAAAATAATATTAATTTCATTGCGAAAAATTATAACTTAAAAAAAATAAAAAATATCACGTTTTATGGTTAAGGTTTTCAAATATGATTCCAAGATCTTTGAATCTAATAAGTTCATTGACACACTGTTTAACGAAGAAAGGATGTATGTCAGACCCTTAGAAGAGTCAAGATTTTTAATAAAAAATATCGATATATCGAATATCCGTTTTTTTTGTAAATATCAACATCCCTAGTTATTAGGTTGTTTACCTGCATGTGACGTCACACCAGCGCCATTACAGAAATAGCGTTTTTGCCGCGGTTTTGGAGATTTAAACTTTAACATTGATTTTTATTAAAAATACTGTATATTTTCCTGAAATATCAATGTAGTGTGCTTATTATGTAATAAAGAATAGTTTTAAATCATTTTCGAAAATTAGTCAAATAGCCTATTGGAGAATTGCATACAACTCGGAGTTATGTAGTTTAGATCTTCTTTAAATAATATCAATATTGTAAATCAAAGTAAGATTCGCCATTAAGTTTTTGATTCTCTTTGAAGTGGTTCCTCTAGTTAATATCCTATCCTATATAAATCTATCTATATATTTACCCTATCTATCGTGGGCCTCTTGCATATTGTAATAACATTAGGCTAAATTAATGCGAACTTATAAATGCTGCGTTTATGTCTTATGATTATTCTTATTTTCACATATATACGAAAATATAGTAGGCATAATGTAGTGTAGGTTTAATAATAATAAACAATATGCTCATAGTGATTTAATCTGTATATTTGTGAATAATTGCTGCTGGTAGGATATTCGTATCCGCCCGGATAGCGACCACGATAGCACATTTGCGTGTGCCATAGTGGCACACGCAAGTGTGTCGCGTTTAGGGATCAGCCAGTGTACATCCGGTTTTTGTTGCGGGTCCAGAGTTGGGGTACGATGTTTGGCCATTTTGCGGCATTCTGAGTACACTGAAACTAAACCCTGGACCTCTTCTTCACCTTCTTACGCATGGTGTAGTGTGAAGTAGTAGGCCGGCATGATTGTGTTGAGTAGCGAGGAATAGATTGTCTCTCGCTACTCTTATTGGACGGCACTGCGCTTACCATCAGGTGCAGTGTGGTCACTTTGCCGAGCCAAGATAAAAAACACCTACTTTTGTCCACAGTACTACAAATCCCATAGAATGATATGCCCGGATGGTCTCAACTACAATCCTAATATCGAGTGGCCTGAATACCCCTGCACTTATTCCGTGGATATGCCCTGTGGTGAAGCCAGATATCGTCGTAAGTATATATTCCATAATAATAATAATATACGCAGCAGAATTATACCGACCATACTAAAATAAATTTAAGATTAGGTACATAAGTCACCATGATAAGCAATAGGGTAGTTTCCTGTGTTTAATTTTGTACATTATTTGATATGCAACCGAATATAATACTGAAAGAAAACCTTTTGTGGAAAAATAAATAGCTGAAAAAATGAGTTCACAACATTTATTTTAAATATTTATATGAGCAAAAATGGGTGCATATTGGGAACATCTCACTATCCCGCTCGCTAAACAAACGGCACAGTAATTGCCATTGATGTCACGGGTGATATGTCCTGCGTCCTTTTACTGTCATTTGACAATTACCCTTCCAGCAGATTTGAATGGCGTCCCATTTACTTATTTTTCTTCGGAGTCATAAAATGCTTTCGATAATAGGTTTTAGTTTATAGGTAATGTTATTTAATGTCAACTACCCTACTAAACGCAATAAAAAAAGATAGATACATGATACACTATGCATTTATTAATGATTTCTTATATTTACGCGAATATTATACATTGAAATAAAACGAAGTTTACGGATTATATCGCGGTTTATTTTACTTTTTAACCCGATGTTTCGAAGACTTTACAGCCTTCATGGTCACAGGTGAGACTGAGTTGTATGTCATCTCGAAAGTGTAGTGCAATGTTTCTACCCTCAATGTAGTTAATATTACATTTTTATTTTTATGTAGTCCGATCTACGCAGAAAGAGCTCACAGTGTCATGAGGTCTGGCAGTTGGTCTTTTGGGTTCCGATTTAATTAAATGTATAATTGGGTCCCAGGCCGGTGCTAGCTTCCAACCATCTTCTCTATTGAAATTAGGATGTTTTTTAATTTCAATAGCCTCGCTATCATCCTAGGTAGGAATCGGTGTTCTTTGGCAAGGATTTGTGGTTTATCAAATCGAAGATAATGTTTGGAGCCTTTTTCTGAATGTTCAGCAACTGCAGACTTCGTAGAGCGTCGGTGTTTCACGTCAGCTATATGTTCTTTTACGCGGGTCCCTACATTTCTTTTTGTTTGACCTATATAGGAGAGACCACAGTCACAATCTATTTTATATATGCCTGGTTCCTGTAGAGGTACATGACATTTGACAGGTGGTAAAAATTGACTAATTTTCTTGGGCGGCTTGAAGTAAGTTTTGATAGAAGCCCGCTTCAGTACATAGCCAATCTCAGTGACTCCTCTAATGTATGGTAAAACAACCGGGACACGTTCGACTGTGGCTGGCTTCACTCGATTTCTGTGATGGCGGCGAGGAATTTGGAGCTTGTTGTCTTGCAGTACTTGCTTGACATGTTGCAGCTCAGCGGCCAGATGTTTCTCATCACAGATACCTTGTGCTCTCTGACCATGAAGGCTGTAAAGTCTTCGAAACGTCGGGTTAAAAAAATTAAATAAACCGCGATATAATCCGTAAACTTCGTTTTATTTCAATTTATTAATGAATTGTTTATTGTATTATTTACGTTCAATGTTGTTAAACTTACATATATAGTGTGAAGTATTTACAGTACTTTATTTATTAACATCCATCAGAACCTAAACCGACCGCTGAATGCCCGCAAGAAAATGGTTTCTACCCGCATCCTGAGGCAAACGAAGTCAACTGTGCGCCATACAAGATGTGTTTAGCTGGAATTGCCTACGATATGAAGTGTGCTACCGGTCTCGCCTTTAACCCTGAAAGCGGCCGTTGCGAATGGGCTGACCTCGTGCCTTCCTGCAACGCTGAACGTAATATATTTACAATAACTAGTCAAATTACCCAAGAGTCACTATGAAATATTACGAGTCTTTAACAGACTTTTTGTATACAAACTGATTGATCAGTAGAAACTACATCATTCATTTGAAATATTTCAGGGTACCTCGGTTTCAAGTGCCCGGAAATCCCTGTGGACGCTGACGGCGAACCTATTGACATTGTTCTTAACTACAGGTAAGAGAGAAAACAATGTACAAATATTCATATATAAATAGCTTTTCATAAAAACAATATAATACTCGATATTGTACTTAGCTACAGGTAATTTATAAAACAACAAATTTTAATCATTGAAACGGCCATAGTCAACAAAAAATACAATCAAGTTGTGTCCACAGTGAAAGTTCTATTTAAAGTACTCATTTATTTTAGAGAAAAGAGTAAGAATAGATAAATTTTGTTTGTGAATATTTTCCTTGCATTCTAATAGGCGCACTATTAGTTTTGTAAGTTGGAAACAAGATAAGGACCAAAACTACTGTATAAAGAATAACTGTGTTCACAATTTCCCGAATAGCATTTTATTTTAGAATACAAATTGTGGATAGTGATAATTAATTAAAGTACCTAATTGTGAGTCAAGACTGAACTTATTATGTTTCACAGTTTCCCGATTGGTAACTGCACGAGCTTCTTCTCGTGCGAGAAGGGTCGCGCGCGGTTCCTGTCCTGTGATCTGGGACTCGCCTTCGACGAGGCGACTGGCCGCTGCAGGGACGCCGACCTGGTGCAGTGCAAATACTAAATATCTTCAGACAAGTCGTCATTATAAATTATGTTCCTTTAATTCCTATGTTTGTTTTTAAATTCTTAAATAAATTCATTCAATACATCTTAGCATTTTGTTTGATATAATAAATACATACATATACACTCACGCCTGTAATCCCCGAAGGGGTTTGCAGAGGTGTAACCAGTACACCCACTTTTCGTCGAATTTCGGTCGCATGATGTGATAGGGGGCGAGCCTATCGCCACACCGGGCACCATTCCAGACTCCGGGTTAATACTGAGTATTTTCAGGTAGAAAAACCCAATATCACTTTACCCGGGGATCGAACCAGAGACCTCAGCACAGCAGTCGTAACGCATGTACAACTGCGCCACCGAGGCAGTCGTGGCAGTGTATAATAAATACATCTACAATATCGTTAAATCAAATCATTTATTTAGTAAATTTGGCCACTAGGGGCACTTTTTACAGGTGAGGATTAAGTTTATCTACCGGTGCTTCGGAAATGCCCACTGGTCTGAGAAGAAGCACCAATAAACTCAGCCGTAGGTCTTTTCTATTTTTGTCGTAACATATAATATTAATTCACAATTAATAACAATACTACTACACTTAAATTCCATACACAATTATAGAACAAAAAAAACTGTTTAGGATTGATATACGTGTCAACACAAGGCATAGAGTAGTAAATGACGCTATACAACTAGTTTATTAATTAGCTAAACTAACAATCAATGAGCAATCCGGGCAGACCAGTCCACACGAGTAGCACCCGTTCACGAGTATGACGCATGTGTCAGCCATCGGCCTCCTCAACTATGATACTTCATACAGGGAACTGGGAAGTGACCTGGCAGATAACGTCGCCGCAAGCATAGACATTTAAGCGAGCATGACATACCCTAATCGCATCAAAGAATGAGAGAAAAATAAAAGAATATGCGACACAAAAGCTTATTATTATTATAAAATGCCAAGACTATTAAGACTCAGTCATTCCGTAAAAACCATGTACATCAATCCGTCAAAAACAAAACACTGTGTAAAATATGCAATATAAATTATAATTATAATTAAATGTCAATTATTGAGTTGTATGTTAACCTAAGCGACCACGGTTTTTTATCATTTAAATACTACATTATACTGTAATAAGCCCTTTTTGCTAGAAAGTTTAAACTTCGACTAAAAATAAAGTTAAAAATATTTTCAATAATTTTATGATAAATATTTTACGTAAACTCATCTTTTTTGTGGGTGTATCGAGAGCCACTATTTAGGTCTTTAGTGAATGGACCTTCTGTATGGAGAAGAATTAACACTATACCCCTCACAAATGACCTTGAAGTATTGAATATTCACCGCCCCATACAAACAGAGACGTTATTTTAGTTGTTTCTGCAACTTCCCAGACATTTTACATTAAAAGTATCACCTACATTTAAAGTTATTTTTGAAAAAAATTTGAGATTTCATAAAATTATATTAAAAGAAGAAAGAAGCTTAATAATAAAGTCATATATTATACGAGCAACTGCTAGTTATTGATATTTCAGTTCACCTTGGCGCATCTTGCAATGTGTGCGTGAGCTCCTAAATAGCGAGTAGTAATAGTAATAGTAGCGAGGGATAGATTGTCTCTCGCTACTCGATACTCTAATTGGACGGCAATACGCTTACCATCAGGTGCTATGTGGTCACTTTGCCGTGCTAGGATGATAATAATTGTAAAAATGTGGTATAGTATTGAGTGACAGTTGTCATTCTATTAACCTAAGACAATAGTGGCATGCACACTCATTCATGACTGTACAAGTACAGAACCGGCGTACTAAACATATCAACCTGTGTCGAGGAGTGAGACAGGGGGATGTCATATCCCCGAAACTGTTCACTAACGCCTTGGAAGATATGTTTAAGACGCTGGACTGGAAAGATTGTGGCATTAACATCAACGGCAAGTACATCTCTCACTTACGATTCGCAGATGATATCGTTATCATGGCAGAGACGCTGCAGGACCTGCAAAGGATGTTGAATGGCCTAGCTGATTCTTCTCGTCGCATCGGTCTCCGGATGAATTTGGATAAAACCAAAGTCATGTACAACGAGCACGTTGTTCCGGAACCGATTGCCTTAGATGGAATCCCACTCGAAGTTGTTACGCAGTATGTTTACCTAGGGCAGACGCTCCAACTAGGTAAACACAACTTCGAGAAGGAAATCCAGAGAAGAATTCAGCTGGGCTGGGCAGCATTCGGAAAACTCCGTCGAGTCTTCTCGTCGCCTATACCGCAGTGTCTAAAGACGAAAGTCTTTGACCAGTGCGTTCTACCCGTGTTGACATACGGAGCCGAGACGTGGACACTCACAGTTCGACTGGTCCACCAATTCAAAGTCACTCAACGAGCTATGGAGAAAGCTATGCTCAGTGTTTCTCTGCGGGATCGAATCCGGAACGAAGTAATTCGCCACAGAACTAACGTTATCGACATAGCTCAACGGATTGGCAAATTGAAGTGGCAGTGGGCCGGTCATATCTGCCGCAGGACTGATAACCGTTGGGGTAGACTTGTCCTAGAGTGGAGACCACGAATCGGCAAACGTAGCGTAGGACATCCTGTGACCAGGTGGAGCGACGACATACGCAAAGCGGTGGGCAGTGACTGGAAAAGAAGAGCTGAAGATCGGGCTCAGTGGCGCATCTTGGGAGAGGCCAACGTCCAACAGTGGACTGACACCGGCTGATGATGATGATGATGATGACACTCATTCATTGTGTCTAGCTGTGTCTATATAAAAATAAATAGAAAAACGTATCCTCTTTCATGGAAGAATGAAGCTCATATATAGTCCTCTTCACCGTGTCCGGTGACAGCGACCCAGGACTAGTTTTCTCTTCTTGCGTGAGCTCTTAGATGACTTGCGAAGCCAAATTTGGTTTTGAAAATCCGGTTACATTGTGCGCAGAAAAGCTGACCAGCATCATTAAAAGTGTAGCTATAAGAAGGCTTTGGGCGACTTTTACGTAGGCAGCGCTTTTGGTCCAGATCTTTGAGACGCTTCGCTTCAAAATTATTGTCTGCTTTATTGATTTTATTGCACCAGCCTTGTCTATGAAGAGCCGAATCTTCCCATCGCTCAACGTGTATGTCACAAGATGTAAAGTGACGTTTAAGGACATCTTTGTATCGCAAGTTTTGTCCTTCTTGCTGACGTTTGCCATGGGCGAGTTCTGAGTACAACACGATTTTAGGTAATCTGCTGTCGTCCATGCGTTGCACATGTCCACACCATCTAAGTTGGATTTTTATTTTTTCAATGTAGCTTCCATGTCCATCATTCCAGTCCGCCGGAGTACTTCCGCGTTAGTAATACGATCCTGCCATTTAACACGAAGAATGGAGCGCAGACACCGTAGATGAAAACTGTCAAGCTTTCTTATATTTCCTCTATAGGGACACCAAGTTTCGGCTGCGTAGGTAAGGTTTGGCTTCCGAGATATTTGAAATTATGTACCTCTTCTAGTGGTTCAGAATGGAACTTTATAGTGGTGCTGTCAGCGTCATGTTTTCTAGGTGGTTGTTTTAGAATTTGAGTCTTTTTGACGCTAATCACCAAGCCAAATCTGCAACAGGCGTCTTGGAGGGAGTCCATATAAACTTGGATCCGTGGGAGACAAAACCTTCCTACCATGGTAACAGAATAACGTCTATAAGAATATGTATTTAATTATGTATTGTTGTTCTGTTTGTCAACCGATTTTTCTTTTCTGGTTTAGTAGCTTCAAGAAAAAAATTCAATAACAAAACAAAAGAAAACATATAATACATACTGAATACATTTTGAGCTGTGAATTTCTTCTGACGTTCAAACTTAATGTTGTAGTAATATAATTATATTATGTATTTAGTATTGTTTATATAACAGCCTCCGTGGCACAGTGGGTGAGTAGCCGGCTGTGAAATGAGAGGCCGTGGGTTCGATTCCCACACCGAGACAAATGTTTGTCTACAGAATTAACACAGATATTTGTTCGGGTTTGGGTGTTGTGGGACTATAGTCCCTCGTAGTTCTTAATACAGGTTTTACCTAGTGTGGGGTCAGAACTGTGTGTGTTTATGTGTGAATGTTTATGAAATAAGTAAAGGCTACTGGAAAAACATTCAAACAATATTGTCTAATTTTTTAAATGGATCTTTTTGTAGAATAGTCTCTTACGTTACTCTGTAGTATATAAGTAAAATCCGTTTAATTATTTTTTATGTCTTTATATTACTAGAGACATGGTGTTGGCCTTTTAACATGACTATGACTCTCTGAACTATCATTTTGATTATTTGAATATAACTAACGAAAGACAAGGCTGCGTGGCGTAGAACCTTTACCTTTTTTTATAAAAAAGATAAATTTGAGCTAAAATTTTTTTTTCTTTGCATGTGGTGAAAATAGCCTTGTTATCTAATGTATTCAAGCTTAACACTTAAGAATTTTGCCTTTAAACCAAAGAACATTAACTGCAGACAGTAGTTAGCCTCCACTTGGCCAGTGTGTTAAAAAGTTCGTCAAAACCGTCGACGCAGCAAAGCAGTCCTCCGTTATAACAATGCTTCCAATCCTCAATGTTAAACAATAGTGTTTTCAAAGACTTCGATCTTTGATCATTTTGATGATCCATTCCAATACAGCCCGGTTCTTGTACACAGTGATATATTTTTGTTTCTAAAAATTAAGAATTAATTTCGAGATATAAGTTCCATGGCCCCAAAACCGGCGATGATAACTGTTGTATATTCCATTGATCTCTAAATAATTAAAGAAGGAAGAAATGTATGATATCGTTAGAAAGTATATGTTGAGAAACAGTGAATTCAATATAAGTATTTTATTTATGGCCGGTTTCTTTGTAATTCTGCAGAGTAAAATTGTTTTGTTCAAGCTCCTACGCAACGCGGTAATTAATACACGACAAGTGTTTAATTTTTGGTAATTACGTCTAATACTGTCTTATCTTGTGTCATTGGCCGTCATAATACATATATGATATACGGCAAATGGGTATTAGCAAAAAGCAGTTCTGATAGTCGCGTAAAGCGTCAGTGGCGGAGCGTCAATACCAAAGAGCATTATAATACTACTGAAAAATAATAAAAAAAATCAAAAACCCGACTCCAAAAAAGTAATGCACTGAAAAGACCAAAACTAGTTTGAGAATAGAAAACAAAATTTGTTGCAAATGTTAATTTACCCGTTAATTTTCTTTCGGTTTATAATTTGCAATGGGGTCCCGCCTGCAACTAATTTTATTTTCTATTCTCAATCTTGTTTTGGTCTTTTCAGTGCATTACTTTTTTGCAGTTGGGTTTTTGACTTTTTAAATTATTTATTTTATTTTAGCCTTTTTAGTGTCCCGGCACACTTTTATATGATACTATATTGATGAATATAATCCGTTACTTGTTGGAGTTTAAGCGAAAACCGATACCCAAATGAAAATAAATTTAAAGATATAACTTGTATTTATTTTTGTAATCACCTATTAATTTTCTTTATTTCGATAGCTTACTCGATAAGTTTGTTCAATTTTTTTATTAATGTATTACTATTTTGCGCCAAAAATCCGCCATTTTGATCTTTTTTGGCAAATACCTATCTAAGAACACTTGGGTTTGTAAGACGAACATAACGATACCTTAACTGTCGAAATCCGTTTAGAAGATACGGGGTAATAAAGAAATTTACAAACATACACACAAAATACGCGCGAAAAACATAACTCTTCCTATCTATCATTAGCCCAAGTCGTCACATGCACCTTTAGTATAAAGTTACATACTATGAAGTCACTGACGCTTTTGTCCAACCCTTGACACAACGATCCATATGAGTGCTACTAGGACTACATTTCCGTCATCAATTCAGTCATAATATTATAGGATACACGACTAATGGTAATTGTTAAAAAATAAGGTCTGATATAACTGTGCTTATGGCCGTGTCAAGCGTCAGACACGAGCGTCAGTGACGGAGCGTCAATACGTAAATCTATAGACCATTCGACGAAGTGTCACTAGCCCATGTTGTCACTTGCGCTTTTACTATAAAGTTTACTGACAATAATGTCACTGAAGCTTTTGTCCAACCCTTGACACAACGATCAGAACTATTCTCTTAGGATTACATTTTATTTGGGCTATTGTTATTAGAGGAAGATTATTATTCAAAACAAATTACTAAGATATATTGAATTTATTTAAAAAAATAACAAAATTATATCTATAGGAGCAAAGTTTATAATGATGAGTTGACTGAAGATATTCAGTAGTAACATTGCACCAGGTCGGCGTCCCTGCAGCGGCCAGTCGCCTCGTCGAAGGCGAGTCCCAAATCACAGGACAGGAACCGCGCACGGCCCTTGTCGCACGAGAAGAAGCTCGTGCAGTTAGCAATCGGGAAACTGTGAAACACATTAATGTTATCATCCATCAATTAGAGATGTCACGGATGTCTTTAAGTTTTTATAAGCATTTTTATAAGATTACCTGGTGCCTAGATTCAAAAATGGAAACTATTCTCAAAATATGAAATCAACTCTTCTTGCTCCTCTCATAAAAATTATTGAGTATTTTAAAAATAACTTTCATTGTTTTAACAGTTTGATAGTTTTGATGAGTTTGAAAAGCTTTAAGTATTAATATCTGTGCATTGCTTTCTCTCTTACCTGTAGTTGAGGACAATATCAATAGGTTCGCCGTCAGCGTCCACAGGGATTTCCGGGCACTTGAAGCCGAGGTACTCTGAAATGAATATTGTTATTTGTATTGTTTTGCAATTTTAGAGGTTTTACCGATTTGCAAATTTAATCAATTGCAGAATGCAAATAGAAGGATGGAATCTAAGTTTGTTGTTTATTGTGGGTGTTCACGGGCGGTGGAGATCACTTGGCATTATGTGACACACCATTAACAAACTAAAATAGCACTGAAATGTCACATATCAATAATTTTTTACTTATGAGCAAGTAAGACCTTCTAAAATCGGTGTCAGCACCGGTGATCAACTGAAATTGTGCAGACCACTGTACTACAATTCATGTAAAAAATATTTTTTGTTACGTTTTGAAATCAAACTAAAAATTGAAAGAGTTTATATTAAATAAATACGTTCAGCGTTGCAGGAAGGCACGAGGTCAGCCCAGTTGCAGCGGCCGATTTCGGGGTCAAAAGCGAGACCAGCGGCACACTTCATGTCGAAGGCGACTCCAGCGACGCACATCTTGTATGGTGCGCAGTTGACTTCGTTAGCTTCAGGGTGTGGGTAGAATCCGTATTGTTGTGGGCATTCACCGGTCGGTACAGGTTCTGGTGGATGATCATAAATAATGTTTCACATTGTAATCAAATCTATCGACTGTAGTTGATATAATAAATTAAATTTAAATAATTATTTTAGGTCTATATTATAAATACTGTCCCACTGCATATAAGAAGTATTAGACCTTCATCCAAATAAAATACAAATTGATAGACTTTAGACCTAGAAACACTAAATGGAGAAAGCGGTATTTTCCTTTAGCATTTCCATTAATAAATACATAATATAGGAAATCTGTGGACTTAAGTCTGGGTTCGAACCGTTTGCGACTTCTGTCTTAAAAATCCGTTTCATCATCTTACAGTCTATATTATTGTTACTGTTTATGTATATGCTTATAACAACCATTTTGTCAAATTGTCTTTGGTGACCACTAACCTCTTGTGATTTTGGCTGTTTGTCTTACCCATAATATATAGAGTACTAATAATAAAAGTACGAGTATGCCAACTTACGTCTATATCTGGCTTCACCACATGGCAAGTCCACGGAGAAGCTGCAGGGGTACTCAGGCCATACGATGTTAGAGTTGTAGTTGAGACCATCCGGGCAGATCATTCGGTGAGATACGTAATCCTGTATGTACAGAAATATAATTGAACACGATATTCAGATATAAAATTTTAACTTGCGTGAAAGTTCATTTAACTAACCCTGCATTCAATGTAGGTGTCACAGTTCGAATCGTCTTTGAAGTAGCCGTTCCTCCGCGGGCAACTGATTCTCTGGGCGTAGCCTGAAATATTTCATGTAGGTAATAAATAGAACATTTGAATGATAAAAGTTCAGTTTATATACTAATAAATAATACTTACATGATGCCGCGAGTAGAACAGTCAGGCTCAAGTAGAATAACATTTTTATTGTTACTGTTTGTTTGTGTTTCTTAGGTAATGTTCGATCACCGAATGATATCGAAATGCTGTCGTTTGAACTTTATATACTAAAAAATCACATTCATATCAAATAAGCGTTGATTTATTTAGCGATAACAGGAGAAATGTCGCGGTTTCAAGTAATTAACCTATCATAAAAGTAAAATATATTTTTATTGGCCTATAAATCAATTATCTGTCCGAAATGAAGACCCTAGAATTAATTTGTTTGTTCGAAACAAACTCTATGACATTGGTGTATGTACCTAACTCTATTCTTGCTGCTCCAATTTCTGACAGAGCTAAAGAATCGTATAAATTTGTATTGAGGTAAAATTAAATATATTTATATAAAAGCCTATTAATTAAATTAAAAAAAGGAAATTATCGCTTTGTACAAAATACCTGTGCCTGTAAAAGAGACGGGCCGTAGAGGTACCGCGCAGGGATGGTTCCGGCAGCAATCCAGAGATTCTCAGGATCCCCCGGAACCATCCCGCATGCGCTGCAGAAGGCCACCGCGGGGTTTTTAGTCGGTACACCGGCGTAGGAAAATTGGTTAGGGCCCCGATCTAGTCGTCCCTCGGGTAAACTGGGTCGGAAGGTCGGTGAGTCCGGCATAACCATCTCTCCTCCCCCGAGGTTGAAAAGGTATTCGTAAGATGGATTTTCCCCGCGGCAAAAAAAAAGGGGTTACCATGGTGGAATTCAAACGCCCCCATTCCACAGGGCGGGAGTTACCGGTCAGTCGTCCACCCGGCGCCTCCTACGTCTTCTCTGGCGGCGGAAGGATCATGTCGTTCCCGATTCCTCTCGGCACTCTCCTTCTGCGAGATGACGTTCTCGCAAAAGTGGGCCACCGCACGCCAGGACCTCCGGCTGGCGACCATGAACGACACCACGGCCGGCAGCGAGAGGTCTCCTCCAACGACTGCTCTGAGAGCGCTGCGCTCTTCGTCCCAGACTGAGCACTCCTCTAACCTATGTAGGGCCGTGTCCTCGCAACAGTTGCCACAGTGGTGGCACACGGCGGACACCTCCTTTCCTTTTTTAATTTTAAGTTGTTTAACTTTCAATATGGCCTAACTCTTTGTGATTGAGCAAAGTAATTGTTCTAAGTTTGTGGGGGGATCAAATGTTTTATTTTTTTGTGTGCAAATACTTTTCTAATAATGATATTAGCGTCAATACGTAAATCTATAGACCATTCGACGAAGTGTCACTAGTCCATGTCGTCACTTGCGCTTTTACGATAAAGTGTACTGACAATAATGTCACTGAAGCTTTTGTCCAACCCTTGACACAACGATCAGAACTATGCTCTTAGGATTACATTTTATTTGGGCTATTGTTATTAGAGGAAGATTATTATTCAAAACAAATAACTAAGATATATTGAATTTATTTAAAAAAATTACAAAATTATATCTATAGGAACATAGTTTATAATGATAAGTTGACTGAAGATATTCAGTAGTAACACTGCACCAGGTCGGCGTCCCTGCAGCGGCCAGTCGCCTCGTCGAAGGCGAGTCCCAAATCACAGGACAGGAACCGCGCGCGGCCCTTGTCACACGAGAAGAAGCTCGTGCAGTTAGCAATCGGGAAACTGTAAAACACATTCATTTTACTATTCGTCGACTAGAAGTCTCATTGCTGTTTTCAATTCACTACTATCTAATATATGTCTAACTAGATTCGAGAAATATTTCAAGAACATCGAATCAACTATTCCTGGTCCCTGTATGAAAAGTGTTGAGTAAAAGTACTTTCGTTGTTTTAACAGATTGATATTACAGTACATTGTTTTCTCTCTTACCTGTAGTTAAGAACAATATCAATAGGCTCGCCATCAGCGTCCACAGGGATTTCCGGGCACTTGAAGCCGAGGTACTCTGAAATGAACATTGTTATTTGTATTGTTCTGCAATTTTAGAGGTTTTACAGATTTGCAAATTTAATCAATTGCAGAATGCAAATAGAAGGATGGAATCTAAGTTTGTTGTTTATTGTGGGTGTTCACGGGCGGTGGACATCACTTAGCATTATGTGACACACCATTACCAAACTAAAATAGCCTTTTTCACACAATTTTCCAAAATCGGTGTCGGTTTCCAAAGCTAAAAATTGAAAGTTTTATATAAACGAATTACGTTCAGCGTTGCAGGAAGGCACGAGGTCAGGCCAGTCACAGCGGCCGGTTTCGGGGTCAAAAGCGAGACCAGCGGCACACTTCATGTCGAAGGCGACTCCAGCGACGCACATCTTGTATGGTGCGCAGTTGACTTCATTAGCCTCAGGGTGTGGGTAGAATCCGTATTGTTGCGGGCATTGACAGGACGGTGCAGGTTCTGGTGGATGATCATAAATAATTGTTTCACATTGTAATCAAAGCTATCGACTATAGTTGATATAATAAATTAAATTTATACAATAATTTAGGTCTATATCATACACTGTCCCACTGCATATAAGAAGTATTAAGCTTTCATCCACATTTAATGTAAGTGGGTAGACTTTAGGGATAACAATTCTAAATGAGGAAAGTGATGCAATCGGTAGCGCAACATTCAATAAATACATTTCGAAAAGTCAAAGGTTTGTGAGGACGTAAGATTGGAGTTGAACCTCTGTTCTACTTCAGTCTTAAAAATCCGTTCCAGTATCTTATAGTCTATATTATTGTTACTACATGTTTACAACCATTTTGTCAAATTGATTTGGGAGACGACTAACCTGCATGCAGAGGGAGACAGAGTAAAAGATGGGCGGACGACATCAAAAATATAGCTGGTCCCTTTTGGACTCGAATAGCAAAAGATAGGACAAAATGGAAGTATTTAGAGGAGGCCTTTGTCGAAAGACAAGCTGTAGGAGACGAATAACCGCTTACCGATACAAACTTTATAAATTAAACATTAACACTAACATTGTAAAAATAAACACATAGTTTTATAAGAATTTGTATGTAAACAGCAATAAAGGCTTATTTTATTTATTTATTTATTAAGATTGGAGTTGAACCTCTGTTCTACTTCAGTCTTAAAAATCCGTTCCAGTATCTTATAGTCTATATTATTGTTACTACATGTTTACAACCATTTTGTCAAATTGATTTGGGAGACGACTAACCTGCATGCGATTTTGGCTATTTATCTTACTCATAAACATATTATTCACTTATCTAGAGTTCTAATAATAAATATGAGTATGCCAACTTACGTCTATATCTGGCTTCACCACAGGGCAAGTCCACGGAGAAGCTGCAGGGGTACTCAGGCCATTCGATGTCGGAGTTGTAGTTGAGACCATCCGGGCAGATCATTCGGTGAGATACGTAATCCTATATGTGTAGAAATATGGAGATTTGAACACGATATTCAGATATAAAATTTTAACTTGCGTGAAAGATCATTTAACTAACCCTGCATTCAATGTAGGTGTCACAGTTCGAATCGTCTTTGAAGTAGCCGTTCCTCCGCGGGCAGCAGATTCTCTGGGCGTAGCCTGAAATATTTCATGTAGGTAATAAATAGAACATTTGAATGATAAAAGTTCAGTTTATATACTAATAAATAATACTTACATGATGCCGCGAGTAGAACAGTCAGGCTCAAGTAGAATAACATTTTTATTGTTACTGTTTGTTTGTGTTTCTTAGGTAATGTTCGATCACCGAATGATATCGAAATGCTGTCGTTTGAACTTTATATACTAAAAAATCACATTCATATCAAATAAGCGTTGATTTATTTAGCGATAACAGGAGAAATGTCGCGGTTTCAAGTAATTAACCTATCATAAAAGTAAAATATATTTTTATTGGCCTATAAATCAATTATCTGTCCGTAATGAAGACCCTAGAATTAATTTGTTTGTTCGAAACAAACTCTATGACATTGGTGTATGTACCTAACTCTATTCTTGCTGCTCCAATTTCTGACAGAGCTAAAGAATCGTATAAATTTGTATTGAGGTAAAATTAAATATATTTATATAAAAGCCTATTAATTAAATTAAAAAAAGGAAATTATCGCTTTGTACAAAATACCTGTGCCTGTAAAAGAGACGGGCCGTAGAGGTACCGCGCAGGGATGGTTCCGGCAGCAATCCAGAGATTCTCAGGATCCCCCGGAACCATCCCGCATGCGCTGCAGAAGGCCACCGCGGGGTTTTTAGTCGGTACACCGGCGTAGGAAAATTGGTTAGGGCCCCGATCTAGTCGTCCCTCGGGTAAACTGGTATTTTCCCCTCCATACTTGCGCCTCCTACGTCTTCTCTGGCGGCGGAAGGATCATGTCGTTCCCGATCCCTCTCGGCACTCTCATTCTGCGAGATGACGTTCTCGCAGCAGTGAGCCACCTCACTCCAGGACCTCCGGCTGGTAACCATGAACGACACCACGGCCGGCAGCGAGAGGTCTCCTCCAACGACTGCTCTGAGAGCGCTGCGCTCTTCGTCCCAGGCTGGGCACTCCTCTAACCTATGTAAGGCCGTGTCCTCGCGGCAGTTGAGTCTTCCCGCCAGAGGAACGCTGACGAGAGGAATTTAGCGTCCAATTCCCAAGGGAGAGTGCCAGCCAATATGCAGGCGACCTCGTGGGAGACCGTGTAGTAGCCCCTAACTATGCGTATGTGCGCTGCGCCACCAAACGCTGCGGTTTGCGCAGCAAAACGACGCAGCGGGCGTTCAGGGACTCGGCCCATACGGGACATCAGTACAGGGCCATCGACCGCACGACTCCGGCGTATAAACTTTGGCAAGGGCTATTAGGTTCCTCCAGGTTCAGCAGCAGGCGTCCGAGCGCAACTGCCGCCCGCACCAATTTCGGCGACAACTCTTCGAAATGGGCTCGGAAATCCCATCGGCTGTCCAGAATCAATCCCAAGTACTTCATTTTACAGCCTATGGGTATCCGCACCCCGTATACGGAGCGAGCCTATCGCCATATCGGGCTCAATTCCAGACTCCAGGCTGATACTGAGTATTTGAAATAGACAATCTCAATCACCTTACCTCACCCGGGGATCGAACCCGAGATCTCAGCACAATATTTTTACAATATTTTAACCGATACGTAGCATTAACGAGATTTGCCTTTACTAATTTATTAGTTTGACTATAATTTTCACAGCCACGGTCAACATACAACAACAACAACGTTCATACAACTTTACAACCACTTTCTATTACACTAGAACCTCTATAAGTCGAACATCAAGGGAGACGCCCAAAAATTCGAGTTATAGAGTTTCGACTTGTGGAGGATTTCGGCTTAAGGGGATTTCGATTCGACTTGTAGAGCTTAAGATTCATTCTTACTAAGTTTGAGTTAGAGAGGGGAAATAAATAAAAATTCAAGTTAGTCATATTTTTATTTATTATAAATCAACATTATTTCAAAACATCCTTGAAAAAAAATATATATGTAGACATTAAAAAAAGTTTTTTTGCTTTAGGTAAATAAAATTGACAGAAGAAGATCGGTCAGAAGGCACCCACTTGGTGTTAATTTTTGCCCACATCTCTCGACCCATTCGAATAACATGTATATAATAATACTAACCCTGTATTAAACATTGTCCCACTGCTGGGCACGGGCCTCCTCTACTAATGAGAGGGGTTAGGCCTTAGTTACCTTCGAAATTCTTATAAGAATTCTCAGGTATGCAGGTTTTCCTCACGATGTTTTGCTTCACCGTTAAAGCAAGCGATAATTAACATTTAATACACACATAACTTTAGAAAATTCAGAGGTGTATGCCACTTGGGTTTCGAACATACGACTTTCGTCTTGGCAGTCCGTACCGCAACCAACTAGGCTATCGCTGTATGTATAACATGTATATATATCCCAATAAACAACATGCATATATAGAATATTGGGTCAATTAATAAGATCAAATTTGACTTACCTTTGATATCTTTCTTGACCGAGTTAATTGACATAAATGAGTACTAATACTCATTTATTGTCGGTAACTACTAATAGTTACCAGTCCATTCGTTAGTGTCCACGTTTCAGCCCCGTAGGTCATTACGGGTAAGGCGCACTGGTTAAAAACTCTTGTTTTTAAGCATTGAGGGATCGACGACTCAAACAGGTTACGTAGTTTACCGAATGCCGTCCAGCCCAAACGAATTCTTCTATCTGCCTCTTTCTCGAAGTTGTGCTTGCCTAGTTGGATTATCTGGCCCAAGTATACGTACTCTTGCACAACCTCGAGAATGGCATCACTCACGGCGACGGGTCTCGAGAGGACTTGACCGTTAAACATGACTTTCTTCTTGTCAAGGTTCATCCCGAGACGTATCCGTTTTGAAGAACAGTTAAGGCTGTTCAGCATGTCTTCCAAATCCTGCAGAGTTTCAGCCATGATGACTATATCATCCGCAAATCGCAAGTGAGAGATGTACTGGCTGTTGATATTGATGCCCCGTCCTTTCCAATCAAGCGTCTTAAATGCGTCTTCCAACGCGTTGGTAAACAGTTTCGGAGAGATTACGTCTCCCTGTCTTACCCCACGTCGCAGTTGGATTGGCTTTGTGCTTTGTTTTTGTACTTGGACGGTCATCGATGCGGCTTCATACAGGCATCTCATCACTTGGACATATCGGTCGTCAATGAGGCATTTCTGCATAGCCTCCAGAACAGCCCAGGTCTCGATGGTGTCGAAGGCTTTCTCGTAGTCCACAAACGCTAGGCAAAGAGGCTCATTGTACTCCTCGGTCTTCTGAATTATTTGCCTTAGTGTGTGTATGTGGTCTACGGTACTAAAGCCCCTCCGAAACCCAGCCTGCTCCGGGGGTTGGTAGTCATCGAACCTTTGGGCAAGACGATTCGAAATAACCCTCGAAAACAGCTTATAAACATGGCTCAAGAGTGATATAGGGCGGTAGTTCTTCAATAGAGTGTTATCTCCCTTCTTGAAGAACAAAACCACCACACTCCTGCTCCATGCCGCCGGTGTTGTACCAGTGTAGATGACGGAGTTGAAGAGCTTTACAAGCTCAATCAATACTGGCACACCACCTGCCTTGAGTAGCTCTGTAGTTACTCCGTCATCACCCGCAGCTTTGTTATTGTGAAGCTGTTCAAGGGCTCTTCTAATCTCGCCCAAGTCGATGTCAGGAAACTCGTCTGTATGGTGGCGGGTTAGTCTGGCACGCGGATCATCTGCGCTCGGGGCCTCAGGTGGACTTGTTTTTTGAGTATACAAGTATACCTTTTAATACCTTTCGACCTCTGCGAGTATCTCTAGCATGGAAGTGACGGTGTTGGTCTGTGATGTTCTGAGCTTTGTCAGGTGACAACTAGAGGTAAGTTTTAAAACCAAACTACTCAACCGATTTAGATAAAAATTATATGGGACCAATCTGGAAGTATATTCTCTGTAATAAAAGAAGAATTTTCCAAATCGGTCAATAAATTCTTCTGAGGTAACAAACATAAAAAAACACGTCGAATTGAGAACCTCCTCCTTTTTTTTGAAGTCGGTTGAAACGTAGAAATAATTCGATTAATTTGATTATTAAAAAGGCACTGTGCTTTAACGACTATAGCTTTTTTAAGACTATAATATATTGTCTAGTTTAAGTCTCAAAACAGCATCAAAAGTACCTACTTACAATTAAAAGACTGGATTTCAAATCAAGACCTGATAAAAAAATAAGATCTAAAATTTTCATATTTTTATTATCCTGGTGATCCTAGTTAGGATATGAGGTCAAACTTACTACAACATTGTGTTGTCATCGGTTCTTGAATGTCCTAAATTTCATGAATAATTATGGAAGTTATGGCGTACCGACAAAAAATCTTTTGAGAAATAATATATAGACATAACAATGGTCGTAACAGACTAAAGCTGGATGTATTGTTACGACACACATACATACATATACATAAACTCTCAGCCCGTATCCTATGGGGGTATGCAGAGCTTATTGAGTGCCACAAGCTACGACCCTGACACACTTCTTTCGCCTCTGCCTCATTTATACATGTCATACATTTACGACGGTTGGAGGTACTCCTGATTTGTCCTTTTAGGAGAAGATCGTTTATCTGATTCGTATAGGTTCTCCTTGGGCGCCCTCTGATCACTCTTCCAGTGATATTCGCAAGATAAATAGCTTTCGTAAATCGCCTTTCATCCATCCTCTCCATATGGCCAAACCATCTCAGCATACCTCTTTCTATCTTAGTGAACACACCATTCTTCAACTCACAACGATCTCTTATCACGCTATTCCTCATGCGATCAGCAAGGGTGTCTCCACACATACTTCGTAGAGAACGCATCTCCACCGCATTTACTCAACTTTCATGCTTCGTCTGCCACAGCCAACACTTCACTTCACTTCCATACATAGGTGTCGCTACGAGCACACCATTATGAACAGCCATTCGCACCTTTTGTGACACCGCCTGGCTGCTCATTATCGCGTGCAATGCACCATTCACTTTATTACCTGCCATCACTCTCCTTTCGTATTGTTACGAAGTTGAAAGAAAGAGCGGATTTTGTGGGACGATTGTTTAAAACTTTAAAGGAACTGCTAGTGAAAGAAAGGAGAAAAAAGAAACACAGGTGAAATTTATTATTTTTGTTAAAACTTAAAAACCAACACTTAAGAATTTCGCTTGTTAACAAAGAACATTCACTGCAGACTGCCTGCCTTTACTTCGCCAGTGTGCAAGAAAATGTCATGAAAACATTTCATGCAAAAAGCAAAGCAATCCTCCGTCATAACAATGCATCTATCCTTTGCCGTGGAACAATGATTTTCGAAGACTTCAAACTTGAAACTGATGACGCATTCCAATGCAGCCCGGACTTTGCACACGGTATATACACTACTAGCTGTTGCTGCCTCGCCCGCATGGGGTTTATGTTTGGGAAAAAAAGTAAACAATACAAAATACCAATTTTCATGCGTTTAACATCAAAAATGACAGATTTTCATACAATGTTCATCCTTATTTTACCCCCTTAAGTGTGGAATTTCCAAAAATCCTTCCTTAGTGGATGACTACGTCATTAAAGATACCTACTGTCAACATTTTAAGTCTCTAACTCCAGCCGTTTAGGCTGTGAGTTGATATGTCAGTCAGTCAGTCAGTTTCTTCTTTTATAATATATACAGATATCTTTTTGATTTTAAAAATTAAACATAAACTTCGAGGTATAAGTTTCATTGCTCAAAAGCGGTGGTGATAACAGTTAGATATGCCAATGATTTCTAAATAATACTGAACCAACAATTTTTTCCAGTGGTGAATCCACTGGAATATATGTAGGTATAATATAAAAATGATAATGTTGTAAAAGAATTACTAAATATTATTACAGGGTATAATCTTAAGGTTCTCACTAAACAACCAACACGATTGTCTAGCGGTACGTGTATTGATAATATATTCCTCAATGATTACCACAATGTTGGGGAGGTAATTGAGACTGCTCTTTCCGACCATACTGCGCAAATATTAAAATTGAGTGTTCGTAAATCTTGTATAATCAATTGTTGGAAAACAGAAACTAGAGACTACTCAAGTGAATTGGTTGACAAATTTGTAAAATGCATAGGGAGCTTATCTTTTAATGATATTTATGAACTTAATGATCCTAATTTAGCATATGAAAAACTGTTAGATATTTTCAAGACTTTCTATGACTTATGTTTCCCTGTAAAACGCATTACAAAAACGCTTAACAAGAAACAAACATGGATCACGCGTGGAATTAAACTATGTAGTAAAATGAAGCGTAAATTATTGTGGCAATATCGTATATCAAAAACACAAGACAGTAAAAATATATATATTTCATATGCGGCTAGATATAAAAAAATTATTAGACTAACAAAATATGCACAGAATAATCATATAATTAAAACATCCATTAACAAAAGTAAAGCCACTTGGAAAATTATAGATAGCAATAAAGTTAACTTACCTCGTGAGCCAATAGAAAAAATATTACATAATAATTTAGAACTAACTAACAGTACTGAAATCTGTAACATGTTTAATGATTACTTTGTCGACCAAATTATTCCAAACTCAAAAAAGAAAACAGTAAACATAACAAGATTTAACGACACATTTTTTCTTAATCCTACCACACCAGAAGAAGTTTCTAAAACAATACTATCATTAAAAAATACAACTAGCACTGGGATCGATAACTTATCAACTAATATTATAAAGAAAGTTCATAACATAATTTGTTATCCACTATCCTTTATTATTAATTTATGCTTTGAAGCGGGAATGTTTCCAGACGCCCTAAAATTATCCATTATTAAACCTATCTTCAAAAAGGGCGACAAAACCTCATTAAACAACTACAGGCCCGTCGCATTAATACCAATATTTGCTAAGATTATTGAAAAAATTATTCTTTATAACTTTCTTGAAAATAAAAATGTATTGGTTGAGGAACAAAAGGGATTCAGGAAGAGTAAGTCTATTAACGCTGCAATATTTGATTTTCTTAGGAACATAATGTATAGTATAGATAAGAGAGTACCTATATCTGCCCTTTACATGGATATGACTAAGGCCTTTGACTATGTCGATCATGAAATATTGATTCATAATCTAGAAAGATACGGTATACGTGGCAAGGGACTAGAATTACTCTATTCTTACTTAAACAACCGACAACAATGTACAGAATTTACAAACATTAATATTTATAATAAAGTAGAAACAAAATATCGGTCAAAATTTAGAAAAATAAAATACGGAGTACCTCAGGGCAGTGTGTTGGGGCCAGTATTGTTCTTGGTGTACATTAATGATATACCGAATAATATTAAGCACCCAACCGTACTATTTGCCGATGATAGCACAGTAGTCATAAAATCTGATAAAACTTGTAATTATGAAGATGAAATAAATAATACTTTGAAACTATCGATCAAATGGTTAGAACAGAACAATTTATGTATCAATTTAAAGAAAACTCAATTTATGCACTTTAGTCAGAGACAATTACATCAACAATTAAACATAAACTATAATGGGGTATCAATAAATGAAACAAATGAAACAAAATTTCTAGGCTCAATAATTGATAGTAAATTGAAATGGAAACAACAAATTCAAGCCGTATGTAAAAACATTAGTGGTTTTGCCTATGCTTTATATAAATTATCTAAAGTCGTTAGTCGTGATGCGGTACTTACAGCTTACCATGGTTACGTGGAGTCAATCTTAAGATATGGGATAATCTTCTGGGGTAACTCAACAGATAAAAATGATGTATTTGTCAGCCAAAAGAAATGTATACGTGCAATATGTAACTTACCTCCTTTTTTTTTGTTGCGGGGAAAGCGTTTTATTACTGCCGTCCGCTCCGGAGGGAAGCGGATTAAGAATAAAACGGGTATGCTGGACTAGCCGGTCTTACGACCCAGCATCCCCCTCGCACGGATGATGGCTATCCGTGCTGCCGCTGGGCCGAGTCCCTAACCCCTATGTACACCCCACCCGACACTACCAGCTAAAACCCCGCGGTGGCCTTCTTCGGCGCTTGCGGAGCGATCCCGGGGTATTCTAAGGAGTGCTAGAATTGCAGCCGGAATCGCCCCTACGAGGTGCCCTGTACGGGCCCATCTCCGTGGGAGGCTAAGGAGCCCCCGCGCACCGAGCAACGACAGCGAACGAGGCCTTACCACCCGCGCTGCCGTCCATCTCGGGGTCGCACGATGCCCCGAATTTGGGAGTGCATCGATACGGGCTGACAGCCCTCCGCTGCGCGCCCGCGACCCCCGATGGCCCCAATTAGTCGCCTCGTACGACAGGCAAGGGTTACCGTGGTGAAATTCTCAACACGCCCCCATTCCACAGGGCGGGAGACGCCGGTCAGTCGTCCACCCGGCGCCTCCTACGTCTTCTCTGGCGGCGGGAGGGATTATATCGTTCCCGATCCCTCTCAGCACTCTCCTTCTGCGAGATGACGTTCTCGCAGAAGTGGGCCACCGCACGCCAGGACCTCCGGCTGGCGACCATGGACGACACCACGGCCGGCAGCGAGAGGTCTCCTCCGACGACTGCTCTGAGAGCGCTGTGCTCTTCGTCCCAGGCTGGGCACTCCTCCAACGTATGTTGGGCCTTGTCCTCGCGGCAGTTGCCACAGTGGTGGCACACGGCGGACACCTCCTTTCCGATCCGACACAGGAACGAACCGAAACACCCATGGTCCGTTAATACCTGTGTCAGTCGGAACGTAGGCGCCCCGTGGCGCCTGTCTAGCCATATCTTTAGGACAGGACGCACTGCTGCGACAGTCCTCAAGCCCGCAGTCGGGCTCTCCAGCCTGGTATGCCACTCCTCCACGGCGATTCTGCGAAACCGGGCCGCAATCTCCCTCGGGGCCAGTCTCTTTGTAACTTACCTCCTAGAGAAAGCTGTGAACCCTACTTTAAATCACTGAAACTTCTCACATTTCCATCCTTATATATTTATGAGGTAGCTGTGTTTGTTAAAACCCACACCCATTTATTTGAAATGAGACCTCCAGCTGATACAAGACTACGAATAAGGGAGGCTAATACTTTAGCTATAGGAAGGAGCAACACAGCGCTTCTGCAGAAGAGTATTTACCGAATGGGACCAACCATTTATAACAAACTTAGTCCAGATATTAAAGATATAGCAAATGTAAATTTATACAAAAAAACTCAAAGATTTCCTCATCGGTAGATGCTTTTATTCAATTGAAGAATTCTTCCAGTCCTGATATATACAATGTAATGCATTTAATGAAATTTATTTAGTGTAATAAATATTAGGAAAGTAAGGTATGTAACGTAGAATATTGTTTAATTAGAAAATATTTTGTATACTTTTTAAGTAAAATGTAGAGAACTAGCCTTAAACATAACACCTATTGTACATTTACCTTGATTTGATTTGATTTGATTTGATTTGATTTGATTTGATTTGATTTGATTTGATTTGATTTGATTTGATTTGATTTGATTTGATTTGATTTGATTTGATTTGATTTGATTTGATTTGATTTGATTTGATTTGATTTGATTTGATTTGATTTGATTTGATTTGATTTGATTTGATTTGATTTGATTTGATTTGATTTGATTTGATTTGATTTGATTTGATTTGATTTGATTTGATTTGATTTGATTTGATTTGATTTGATTTGATTTGATTTGATTTGATTTGATTTGATTTGATTTGATTTGATTTGATTTGATTTGATTTGATTTGATTTGATTTGATTTGATTTGATTTGATTTGATTTGATTTGATTTGATTTGATTTGATTTGATTTGATTTGATTTGATTTGATTTGATTTGATTTGATTTGATTTGATTTGATTTGATTTGATTTGATTTGATTTGATTTGATTTGATTTGATTTGATTTGATTTGATTTGATTTGATTTGATTTGATTTGATTTGATTTGATTTGATTTGATTTGATTTGATTTGATTTGATTTGATTTGATTTGATTTGATTTGATTTGATTTGATTTGATTTGATTTGATTTGATTTGATTTGATTTGATTTGATTTGATTTGATTTGATTTGATTTGATTTGATTTGATTTGATTTGATTTGATTTGATTTGATTTGATTTGATTTGATTTGATTTGATTTGATTTGATTTGATTTGATTTGATTTGATTTGATTTGATTTGATTTGATTTGATTTGATTTGATTTGATTTGATTTGATTTGATTTGATTTGATTTGATTTGATTTGATTTGATTTGATTTGATTTGATTTGATTTGATTTGATTTGATTTGATTTGATTTGATTTGATTTGATTTGATTTGATTTGATTTGATTTGATTTGATTTGATTTGATTTGATTTGATTTGATTTGATTTGATTTGATTTGATTTGATTTGATTTGATTTGATTTGATTTGATTTGATTTGATTTGATTTGATTTGATTTGATTTGATTTGATTTGATTTGATTTGATTTGATTTGATTTGATTTGATTTGATTTGATTTGATTTGATTTGATTTGATTTGATTTGATTTGATTTGATTTGATTTGATTTGATTTGATTTGATTTGATTTGATTTGATTTGATTTGATTTGATTTGATTTGATTTGATTTGATTTGATTTGATTTGATTTGATTTGATTTGATTTGATTTGATTTGATTTGATTTGATTTGATTTGATTTGATTTGATTTGATTTGATTTGATTTGATTTGATTTGATTTGATTTGATTTGATTTGATTTGATTTGATTTGATTTGATTTGATTTGATTTGATTTGATTTGATTTGATTTGATTTGATTTGATTTGATTTGATTTGATTTGATTTGATTTGATTTGATTTGATTTGATTTGATTTGATTTGATTTGATTTGATTTGATTTGATTTGATTTGATTTGATTTGATTTGATTTGATTTGATTTGATTTGATTTGATTTGATTTGATTTGATTTGATTTGATTTGATTTGATTTGATTTGATTTGATTTGATTTGATTTGATTTGATTTGATTTGATTTGATTTGATTTGATTTGATTTGATTTGATTTGATTTGATTTGATTTGATTTGATTTGATTTGATTTGATTTGATTTGATTTGATTTGATTTGATTTGATTTGATTTGATTTGATTTGATTTGATTTGATTTGATTTGATTTGATTTGATTTGATTTGATTTGATTTGATTTGATTTGATTTGATTTGATTTGATTTGATTTGATTTGATTTGATTTGATTTGATTTGATTTGATTTGATTTGATTTGATTTGATTTGATTTGATTTGATTTGATTTGATTTGATTTGATTTGATTTGATTTGATTTGATTTGATTTGATTTGATTTGATTTGATTTGATTTGATTTGATTTGATTTGATTTGATTTGATTTGATTTGATTTGATTTGATTTGATTTGATTTGATTTGATTTGATTTGATTTGATTTGATTTGATTTGATTTGATTTGATTTGATTTGATTTGATTTGATTTGATTTGATTTGATTTGATTTGATTTGATTTGATTTGATTTGATTTGATTTGATTTGATTTGATTTGATTTGATTTGATTTGATTTGATTTGATTTGATTTGATTTGATTTGATTTGATTTGATTTGATTTGATTTGATTTGATTTGATTTGATTTGATTTGATTTGATTTGATTTGATTTGATTTGATTTGATTTGATTTGATTTGATTTGATTTGATTTGATTTGATTTGATTTGATTTGATTTGATTTGATTTGATTTGATTTGATTTGATTTGATTTGATTTGATTTGATTTGATTTGATTTGATTTGATTTGATTTGATTTGATTTGATTTGATTTGATTTGATTTGATTTGATTTGATTTGATTTGATTTGATTTGATTTGATTTGATTTGATTTGATTTGATTTGATTTGATTTGATTTGATTTGATTTGATTTGATTTGATTTGATTTGATTTGATTTGATTTGATTTGATTTGATTTGATTTGATTTGATTTGATTTGATTTGATTTGATTTGATTTGATTTGATTTGATTTGATTTGATTTGATTTGATTTGATTTGATTTGATTTGATTTGATTTGATTTGATTTGATTTGATTTGATTTGATTTGATTTGATTTGATTTGATTTGATTTGATTTGATTTGATTTGATTTGATTTGATTTGATTTGATTTGATTTGATTTGATTTGATTTGATTTGATTTGATTTGATTTGATTTGATTTGATTTGATTTGATTTGATTTGATTTGATTTGATTTGATTTGATTTGATTTGATTTGATTTGATTTGATTTGATTTGATTTGATTTGATTTGATTTGATTTGATTTGATTTGATTTGATTTGATTTGATTTGATTTGATTTGATTTGATTTGATTTGATTTGATTTGATTTGATTTGATTTGATTTGATTTGATTTGATTTGATTTGATTTGATTTGATTTGATTTGATTTGATTTGATTTGATTTGATTTGATTTGATTTGATTTGATTTGATTTGATTTGATTTGATTTGATTTGATTTGATTTGATTTGATTTGATTTGATTTGATTTGATTTGATTTGATTTGATTTGATTTGATTTGATTTGATTTGATTTGATTTGATTTGATTTGATTTGATTTGATTTGATTTGATTTGATTTGATTTGATTTGATTTGATTTGATTTGATTTGATTTGATTTGATTTGATTTGATTTGATTTGATTTGATTTGATTTGATTTGATTTGATTTGATTTGATTTGATTTGATTTGATTTGATTTGATTTGATTTGATTTGATTTGATTTGATTTGATTTGATTTGATTTGATTTGATTTGATTTGATTTGATTTGATTTGATTTGATTTGATTTGATTTGATTTGATTTGATTTGATTTGATTTGATTTGATTTGATTTGATTTGATTTGATTTGATTTGATTTGATTTGATTTGATTTGATTTGATTTGATTTGATTTGATTTGATTTGATTTGATTTGATTTGATTTGATTTGATTTGATTTGATTTGATTTGATTTGATTTGATTTGATTTGATTTGATTTGATTTGATTTGATTTGATTTGATTTGATTTGATTTGATTTGATTTGATTTGATTTGATTTGATTTGATTTGATTTGATTTGATTTGATTTGATTTGATTTGATTTGATTTGATTTGATTTGATTTGATTTGATTTGATTTGATTTGATTTGATTTGATTTGATTTGATTTGATTTGATTTGATTTGATTTGATTTGATTTGATTTGATTTGATTTGATTTGATATATTCAGCATATATGATGTAGTCCGTGAGTAATGTTGAAAAATAATGAATACAATGTAATGTATTTTATTTCATTAGAATCGAGAAACTTTCAATATGGCCTAACTCTTTGTGATTGAGCAAAGTAATTTTTCTAAGTTTGTGCGGGGATCAAATGTTTTATTTTTTTGTGTGCAAATACTTTTCTAATATCATTGGTTCGTCAAAATATTATTTATAGGATTACACGTCTAATGGTTCTTGTTAAAAAATAAGGCTAGATTTAATATATTGAATTTATTTTAAAAAATTAACAAAATTATATCTATAGGAACATAGTTTATAACGATGAGTTGACTGAAGATATTCAGTAGTAACACTGCACCAGGTCGGCGTCCCTGCAGCGGCCAGTCGCCTCGTCGAAGGCGAGTCCCAAATCACAGGACAGGAACCGCGCACGGCCCTTGTCGCACGAGAAGAAGCTCGTGCAGTTAGCAATCGGGAAACTGTGAAACACATTCATTTTACTATTCGTCGACTAGAAGTCTCATTGTTGTCTTCTATTAACTACATTTAATATATGTCTACCTACATTCGAGAATGGGAAATATTACAAGAATGTGGAATCAAATATTCCTGACCCTTTTAAATAGTGGTGTTATATAAAGTGTTTTAATAGAACTTTCGTTGTTTTAACAACTTAATAATGTTTATGAATTTGAAAAACTATTTACATATTAAACTGTCATGACGGATAGACACGCCGGCGGCGCGTACACTAGCAACACTCGCCGTTCTTGCATGCAATTTTTAACTTTAATGCTATGGAAATAAAAGCTTGTTGCTTTACTCCCGACTTTTTTTTTAATATCCTTCCTGACTGGAGGGGTTAATACTTGTGCATTGTCTTGTCACTTACCTGTAGTTAAGGACAATATCAATAGTTTCGCCGTCAGCGTCCACAGGGATTTCCGGGCACTTGAAGCCAAGGTACTCTGAAATGAATATTGTTATTTGTATTGTTTTGCAATTTTACAGGTTTTATCGATTTGCAAATTGAATCAATTGCATAGGAAAGCAATTAGAAGGATCGAAACTGAGTTTAAGGTTTGTTGTGTGAAAACATTCCACTGGTATTCTGGATGCCCACGAGCGTTGGACATCATTAGGTGTCCTACATGTAATACGTAGTAATTAATTATTGATTTTGAAATCAAGCTATTGAAATATATTGTGTAAAATAATTACGTTCAGCGTTGCAGGAAGGCACGAGGTCAGCCCAGTCGCAGCGGCCGATTTCGGGGTCAAAAGCGCGACCAGCGGCACACTTCATGTCGAAGGCGACTCCAGCGACGCACATCTTGTATGGTGCGCAGTTGACTTCATTAGCTTCAGGGTGTGGGTAGAATCCGTATTGTTGTGGGCATTCACCGGTCGGTACAGGTTCTGGTGGATGATCATAAATAATGTTTCACATTGTAATCAAATCTATCGACTGTAGTTGATATAATAAATTAAATTTAAATAATTATTTTAGGTCTATATTATAAATACTGTCCCACTGCATATAAGAAGTATTAGACCTTCATCCAAATAAAATGCAAATTGATAGACTTAAGACCTAGCAATTCTAAATGAGGAACAATGAATAAATACACCGTTTCGAAAAGTCAGAGGTGCGTGTACAATTAAGGTTGGGTTTAAACCTCTGTCTGACTTCTGTCTGAAAAATTCGTTTCAAAATAGTCTATATTATTGTGCATATGCTGTTTATATTATACACTAGCTTTTGCCCGCAACTCCGCCCGCGTGGAAGTTGTTTTTGAGAGAAAAGGCATACTATCCATGGAGGCATATTACGCTATTACATTCCTCTAGCATCTGCCTAGTAGCCGGGTGCCGGGCGGACACTATGCGGTGACGCGAGGATCTTGTATTTGAGCTCAACCAGACCCTAGATCTCATATTTTCGCAGGATATCAGGAATAGGATTGAATTCAGTGCCAATAAAACATAGGTATGTGCATTTTCATGCCACAAATCCCCCTTTTCTCCAGTCTCCACTTTCAAGGTGTTCCAATGACAATGCAGAATGATGTTAGGATCTTAGGTGTAGATATCGGATTAAATATTGCGGCGGCGATTTCTATCGCCCGGTCAGCGTATATAAGCTGCTAATATAAAGCGCAGGTACAGCCGAGAATGGAATAATAATTAGTTGTACTCATGTACAGCAAATTATATTAAAAAAACATTGAATATTACGCAAGCACCTTAATAATAATAAAAAGATTTTTAATTCATAATAAGTACACCGACTTCAATAAAAAACAAATTATGCGTCCCTATAAAATTTGAGGGTTGCCATCGATTTTTCTGAGATACCATCATCAGATCCTGACCTTTTAACCAAAAAAAAATTCTCGAATTGGTCTAGGCGTCTTCGAGTAATCGGGTAACATACATAAAAAAAAAAATCCGACGAATTGTTAACCTCCTCCTTTTTTGAAGTCGGTTAAATAAAAATAATGTAGTCATGTATACGTACACTATGTACATATTCATTGACCCACTGCTGGGCACGCATGGCGTCCTCTATTGAAAACAACAATTCACATCAAGCGAGTGCTAATTTTACAGCTAAAGCCTAAAATTTAATTTTGACCTGCAACCGAGATCTAAATGTACATACACATATACACTCACGTCTGTAATCCACGAAGGGGTAGGCAAAGGTGTATCCAGTACACCCACTTGTCGCCAAAGTTATTATGGTCCCATAATGTGATACGCATGCCCAATTACAACTGCGCCACCGAGGCAGTAGACAGATCTAAATGTATTAGATGATTATATTAACTCGCGGAGAATCTTGACATGTCGATTTAGATTTTTGTTATCCTGGCACCTGGACGCCGGGTTAATACTGAGTATAAAGATGAAAAATCTAATATAATTTTACCCAACCCGAAAACCCGTGGTATCGAACCCGTGACCTCACGCACAGAAGACATACCGCGTATGCAGATACAACTGAGCTACCGAGACAATCTTCGACTGCCTCGGTGGCGAAGTTGTAATTGCGCTTGTATTACGACTAGGCAAGCACAACTTCGAGAAAGAGGCAGATAGAAGAATTCGTTTGGGCTGGGCGGCATTCGGTAAACTAAGTAACCTGTTTGAGTCGTCAATCCCTCAATGCTTAAAAACAAGAGTTTTTAACCAGTGCGTCCTACCCGTAATGACCTACGGGGCTGAAACGTGGACACTCACAAATGGACTGGTCCATAAATTTAAAGTCGCTCAGCGTGCTATGGAGCGGGCAACGCTTAGGGTTTCTCTGGTGGATAGATTTCGAAATGAAGTCATCCGCCTGAGAACCAAAGTCCAATTGCTCGCAAAATTAGCACGCTAAAGTGGAAGTGGGCTGGTCACGTCTGCAGACGGACAGATGGCCGATGGAGCAGACATGTGTTGGAGTGGAGACCGCGTTTAGGCAAACGTAGTGTGGGACGCCCTGCTGCACGATGGACCGACGACTTGAAGAAGGTGGCGGGTAGCGGGTGGATGCGGGCTACCCAAGACCGGGATGGTTGGCGTTCACTTGGGGAGGCCTACGTCCAACAGTGGACGGCAACAGGCTGAGTATATTACGACTACGGTTCTGAGGTCTCGGGTTCGATCCCCGGGTCGGGTAAAGTGATTTTGGGTTTTTCTATCTAGAAATTCTCAGTGTTAGCCCGGAGTCTGGAACCTTGAAAAGTGGGTGTACTGGTTACACCTCTGCCTACCCCTTCGGGGATTACAGACGTGAGCGTATATGTAAAATCTTATCTTACACTAATTATAGCATTTTTTTCGTTAAAATGTTCGGCCGTGACTCTTTAAATTGATATAACTTTTTTATTTATGAACCGATTCGAATAAAAAATACCCTTAGACATAAGTGAAGCTTACCACAATACAATAGTGAAAACCACACCGGTTCAGCCGTTTCTGAGATTAGCGTGAACAACGACCGAACAACAAGCACCGACAAACAGACAAACAGATAAACAGACAAAAATTCTAAAAACATTGATTTGAGTTCTATTGCGTTAATAAAGACCCCCAAACATAGTTTTTCTCATATATCTTCCATGTACAGACAGCGATCAGTTACAAATATATTATATGTATAGATTTCTAAACACGCTGATAGATGGCGCTACAATCGAAATACATCGCGCTATGGTTTGGTTACAAGCAAATATAGATATTATGAGTTACCGATGTACTGACAGCGATCAGGTATAAATATATTATATGTGTAGACAGATATAGATTTCTAAACACGCCGATAGATGGCGCCACAATCGAAATACATCGACCTATGGTTTGGTTACAAACAAATATAGATATTATGAGTGAGCGATCAGTTACAAATATGTATAGAAGATGCAAAGAGCATTATAATACTACTGAATTAGAGTACCTACTTGTACGTTTTTTATGCCAATCGTTAAATGTCAAATGACAGAACATTTATCCCGGTCAACACTAGGTACCACTGGTGATGTTTTATTGCTAGAAAAATCCTGCAGGTGGCGCTACTACCAATTGTTTAATATTTTGGTTTCCAGTGATTGTTAATATACTGCAAAATAAGGGTTCTAAAAGTACATAACGTGACGATAAGCCCAATTCACAAAAATATTTCAATATCCGTCGTCGCAATGTATTCTTTTAGACCCTTTTTTAGCAGTATACAACAATCACCAATCACTTAGTATTATTATAGTGACAGTGTGGTGATAATTAGAAAAACCTTAATAATCACAATATGGATTTATTACAATACAATTTTATAATGTAATAACAATGTATGTACAAAACCTAACATAAAAATAACAACATCCATTAACACAAAATAAATATATAATATTAGGTACTTAAATATATTTCAGAATTTTCCAGATATTTTTGAAGGCTTGCTTTAGAAACTTATTATAGAACATATTCCTTGAATATTCTATTACAAGCTGAAAACATCTGGAATATTCCAGAGAAGTCATAATCCTCAATATGTCATACACATATACACTTAACGTCATTCATCACAACCTCGAGTTTATATAAGTCATGCAGTATGTTAGAAAAAGATAGAAACTTTCCAAAAAACATTATTGCCACCAACACCCACTTGCATCCACAATTCAAGTACAGCTAGCTCCCTACCATATAATACATGCTTGCATAACACAGATAAAAAAAATCATATTATCTTTGTCCTTATTAACACACATAGTGATTACAATGTTATATACTTCTATTCGAATATCATTATTTATAAATTTTGTTTCGCTACCTATTGATATCAAGAAGAGTATTTTGCAGAGCTAAGTAAATCAGATTAATCTATGAAATAAACCACATGAGCATTAAAACTTTGAAAACTCTTTGAAATTAAAAAGAAATTGAGACCGATTGTACAGTCTTCCACCATGTGTGGTTTTCATAATGTTTTGATGAAAAACTTGTTTTTATGCATCTAACACATTAATTAACAATAAATTATAAGATACACTAAATAATATTAAGAACTGCTTGAAACAGGTCTATGAAGATTGGAATTTAACAAGAAGCTACACAGCAGTCCGGCATGATTGTGTTGAGTAGCGAGGAATAGATTGTGCCTCGCTACTCGATACTCTAATTGGACAGCACGGCGCTTACCATCAGGTGCAGTGTGGTCACATTGCCGCGCTAGGATTAAAAAAAACATAAAACATCACAATAGGCTTGCGGTACTAATTGCCAATAAAATATTATACAATAACAGAGTAGTTCATAATCTAAAGTAAATATTTATAGATAGTAGCATTTGAACAATAATAGTATTAAACATACATACATACATATACACTCACGCCTGTAATCCCCGAAGGGGTAGGCAGAGGTGTAACCAGTACACCCACTTTTCGCCGAATTTCCGTCCCATAATGTGATAGAGGGCGAGCCTATCGCCACACCGGGCACCATTCCAGACTCTGGGTTAATACTGAGTATTTCTAGGTAGAAAAACCCAATATCACTTTACCCGACCCGGGGATCGAACCCGAGACCTCAGCACAGCAATCGTAACGCATGCGCAATTACAACTGCGCCACCGAGGCACCTTTAATAATCGTATTAAGGGCTAAATAATTTCGCCATTACATACATAATATTATCTTTTTAATAAATGGCATATTAAATACTAAAGTTCGGATCCCAACAGACAGTAAATACCTAATTAATTATATTCTTAAATACCTATATCGCAGGTAAGTTATACATAAAAGACACTTGAAATAATTATAAACATAAATATAAAAGAACCCTTCAAACTACTGAAGCACAGTAATAACGAATCGTATCGCATTATGCATTTATTTAGGCCCTGTGTATATACTATATAGCCTGATGTGTGTATGTATTGTACAAAGATTGCATAATACATATTTGTGGAATTATATTGAGTCGTTTTTATCACTAAACTAAGTAATTGCAGTGAAACAATTGGATCTACAGTGATCATACTTTTAAGTCCTTTATACAGTGAGCCTATCGTATCGCCATGTTAATACATTATAAACTTAGAACTTTAAACGGCTCTAAAATAACACTACCTGCAATCATGAAAATAAACTCTCCAATTTTATTTAGGCTTGCAGCGGAACATCTTATTTAAAAAAAAATTGAAATAACTCAGCTCTAACGCTATCTATCAAACGCTACATGCAATGCTTGCTTGCTTCAATTCTCCATATGATTTATCTGCTTCTAACACCAATTGATAATATTCCCACTATTGCTGCTAAATCGATCATTGTTTTCTTTTTTCTTAATTTGGCTATTATAATATATATTTTTTTAATTATAGTTTTTATTCCTGGAGTTAACTTAGTTTGGCTTAATAGCCGTTTCATCGTTCTTGATGATGGCAGAGTGAAAATATTTGCTTAAAAATCTGTAATACTTCGGACTCTTTTTAACACTACTTACAATGATAAAAATCTTCCCTTTGCTTTCTTTTCTGTCTGTATGTTAGCAAAGAACTGTGCTGGTTTTGTCATAATTTTCGTAAATTTCTGAAATGCCACATTATCACACAACTTTCCGGCATATTGCGGTTGTTGTTTAAATTGTCCTCTTTTACGCAATCTAGGTACATATCTCCCTGCGTGTTTTACATTTTTTTGGAATAATCTAATTTTTGTGTTGTATACCGCGTTTCGTCTAGGTCTACTTGTGACACTATTATAATGTTCTTTTTGTATATGAGCCCGACCTGAAAAATAAGAAATAAAAATAATTTGAAAATAAAAGCTAACAAATAAAATAATTTATAGTATCCTGATTTTATATATATTGTAACGTGCAATATTTTGGACAAGCAATTGGAAAGAGGGACATAGAGAGATACAAGATACAAGTAGAGATGGAGAGTAGCCAGAGGAGAGCTGAGGCGGAGGCAGTGCAGAGGAGAGGGAGTTGAAAGAGGGGCGGAGAGGGGCGGAGTGGAGAGGAGGGGAGAGGAGAGGAGAGGAGAGGAGAGGAGAGGAGAGGAGGGGAGGAGAGGAGAGGAGAGGAGAGGAGAGGAGAGGAGAGGAGAGGAGAGGAGAGATGTGGGCTGAGGTTGCATAAATCTAGTTGTTACCCGACTAGTAGTATAGGGATTCGTCGATTCCTGAGCACAAATCTAGGCCCGAGCGAGCTAGGGTCCCTAGACTTGCTCCACTACCCGCGAATAGGTTCCCGAACAGGACTCGGCAGCCGCGAATTAAATTTATATCAACCGCGAATTAAATTTATACCAACCGCGAATTAAATTTATATCAACCGCGAATTAAATTTATACCAACCGCGAATTAAATTTATATCAACCGCGAATTAAATTTATATCAACCGCGAATTAAATTTATATCAACCGCGAATTTAATTCATATCAACCGCGAATTTCATTAATATCAGCCGCGAATAAAATTGATATCACACGCGAATTTGATTTATATCAAAGGAGATTTTATACCTCTCTCGAATTTAATTTATATTTAAACATTTTACGTTTATTTTGCACGTTTGTCAGCCAGCTTGAGGAATGGTCTCATTTTTGTTTGTATGCAGGTATGAATCCCTTTTTCTATGAAGTTACGCTTGTCTTCCTACGGTAATAGTCATGTCTCAACGTGTCTGTATAATTTCTTAGTAGTAGTCTCTTAATATTACCTGCGTTTCAAAGCTTCATTGTTCATAAGGGAAAGCTATTAAAATTAGTGATGGTATGTATTCTTTGAATATAGGTAACAACAGAACACACGGTTCTTTATAAGTTTTAGGTAGCCATTGTCCATAAGAGAAATCGGGTAATTTATTAGGTACATCAATCAAATGTAATGACAAAGCAGTATTACCTATTGTTCCATGTTTCATTGTTCATATGGGCAAGCGGTGTTAAAATTAATTACGGTACACGTATTGTTTGAATATACCATTGGACCACATGGGGTTGTTAATGTCACCCTTAAGCAATGAGTTTTGGGAACCCATTGTCCATAAGAGAAATCGAATACTGGTCTATCGTATCAGTTTTTGCTTTTGCTACAGCAAAATGACCCTTAGCTGCCGTATAAAAGCGATGACAAAAATTATACTACACCGTATTCCACAGTGTGCTCTACACCACAAATGAACTCCGGTTGTTTGTATAGTGAATTTTTAAATAGTGACTCTGCTGCAAAATGAATGTAAGTACCTATGTATAATTCGATGTAATATAATATTAATTATGTTTTATTTACTGTTAATATTGTGTTTTGACCTCAGATTGTTTTAATCAATTGTTGATGATGTATATATTTTTATGTATCCCATATTCCTACACTCCTCTCTATGCCAATACTTATAATAGTTTACTTTTTGTTTCAGTTCCCTGATAATACTTTCAAAAACTATTATTATGCAGATAACGACGATGATGATCAGCCCAGCGACGAGGAAGGCACCCTGGCATACAAAGTTAAAAAAGCAATAGCAAAGAGATCAAATTGCATCGACGACTTCTTCGAAAAACCTAAGAAGAAAAAGAAGGTGGCAAAAAAGTCGTCAAGTGTTGGTCGCTCTTCCAGTGGTGGAGTTTCATACATCACATCAAATAAGGACGACATCGCCGATGCATCTCATCTTATAAAGATTGAGATATATGATGTCAACAAGATAAAAAATATCGCTCCGATGGAACACTGGAAACATGCTGAGGTGCGTGTTAAATATTACGCAGAAGCCGACGCAGACAAAAACTTGCAGTCAGTGAGAGATACAATATTTAATATCACCAAGCACTTGGCTACGAAAGAGGACTGTGTGAAATATTTTATAGACACCGATAAATAAGATAGTGCGTAAGCTTATGTGTAAAGTGTTGTAATTGAGTGTTTAAGGTCGTTATTGTAGTATAAGTTATTATAAGTCATTGTGCATGTTAATACTAATTTAGAATATTAATATTTGGTCATGATCATAATTTGAATTGTAAATTAATTGTAAACATTTAGTGCTGTAAGTGAGTGTTTAAGGTCATTGTGTTATTGTAGTATAAGTTATTATTAAAAGTCATTGTGCATGTTAATACTAATATAGAATATTAATATTTGGTCATGATCATAATTTGGATTGTAAATTAATTGTGAACATTTAAGAATTGTTTGTAAGAACTTGTATATTATTTAATAGTAATAACTTACTTAAATGTAACATATCGGTGAAATGTATTTACTTAGCACTATATAAACTTTTGATTTTTTATCGAAGATATTAATTGTTAAGCAAGCTATTACCATGGATACATTACGCTGTGATGTTTACGACTCAGAGCTCGTCATGCTTCTTAATAACATTGACCCGTTGATGTCGTCACAATTCGATGAAGGACTCTACGAGCTTTGTGAGGAAATAGACCAAAACCATTTTGAAATGTAAGTATTAATAACATGTTTCTACACGTTTCTGTGATCCATGTAGAGGGGATACATTTTTAAGTATTTAAAACGTTAAAGTCATCTTTTCGAACTCATTCTGTACGCTTGTTCTCATTGTATTTTTAACCAAACATTAGAAATGTATGACGCTCTTGAGTTACAGAGTTTATGTTTGTCACAAAGTGAGATTGCAAGTTTAAATAAAAATCTTATTTTACACAAGTTTCATCGTTTTATACGACTTTGGTTCATACAAAATTTATTACCCGAGTCAATGATGAAAGATCCTGATTTTATTCCGTATTATACACCATGTTCAGGACATAAAATTTTGAATTTGCCTCATTCCGATGAAGATGAAATTGATGGTGTTTTATCAATGCAAGCATATTGTTTGCAATGTAAAAATGTTAGTAATTAAGGAAAAAAATGTACATGATTATTTTTATTGTTGTTAGGTACGATATATATATATATTTTTTTGTTTTTTGATCAGACTTAATCAGAATGGGAGTGGTGGACAAAAGAGATCAGCATCGATGAAGTTAACCGAAGTGGAACCAGCGAAAAAGAGGATAAATACATCTTCATCAAGCTTACAAGCAAGCATACTTGAAGCTCCTTCATCATCAACATCGTTGCCAACACCTATTTCAAATGTGAGTACAGAAAACAATGATAAAATTCAATGTCCTGACTGTCACGTATTTGTATCGAAAAAATTTATGACTAACCATTTTTTTTTTTTTTTTTTTTTTTTTTTTTTTTTATTCTGGCGCGGCAAAGTGACCACACTGCGCCTGATGGTAAGCGCAGTGCCGTCCAGATAGAGTATCAAGTAGCGAGAGACAGTCTATTCCCCGCTACTCAACACAATCATGCCGGCCTGCTGTTTAGCTTCTTCACATTACGCCTAAAGGACCCAGGATCATAGGAAGGAGGGAACACGGTAGCTGGCAAACTGTTCCACAGCTTGATGGTGCGGCAAAAATACGAGTTTGCGAACCTCTTGGTTCGGGCCGGGGTAGTAGATACCACGAAGCTGTGGCTCCGCAATCCAGTACGCGTGGTTCTGGTATGGAAGGGAGAGGAAGGGATAAGATCAAACAATTCTTCAGAGCATTCGCCATGATACAGACGGTAGAACACGCTAAGCGAGGAAATATCCCTACGCAGCTGTAGCGGCTCCAGGCTGTTACTCACGTCTGCATCATTCACAATGCGGATGGCCCGCCGCTGCAACCCATCCAAGGCATCGAGAAGGTACCTTGCAGAACCGTCCCAGAGGTGCGAGCAGTATTCCATTCCCGGCCGCACCTGCGCTTTATATAAGCGGTAGAGCTGACCAGGCGTGAAAAACCGCCGCACCCTGTTCAGGATTCCGACCCTGCGGGAAGTGGCGGATATTACGCCCTCGATGTGACTCCTTGGATTAAGATCGCAGCGGATATCCATACCTAGGACACTAAGGTCATTCCGCATTGCGAGTGGAACACCCTGAAGAACGGGGATGGGAGAAAACGGAGACTTCTTGCACGAGAACGCGCACACCTGGGTTTTCTTGGCATTAAACTCAACCCGATTCCTGGTACCCCATGATGAGATGAGATCCAAGGTCTGGTTGAGCTCAACGACAAGATCCTCGCGTCTCCTCTCAGTATCCGCCCGGCAACCAGGCGGCTTGCTGCTATAACGCCCATGAACCGTGCTGTCGTCTGCATAGCAATGAATGTTGCCAAGCGACAACATATCATTGATATGCAGAAGAAACAAGGTGGGCGAAATCACAGAACCTTGTGGTACTCCGGCATTTACTGACATGAGCTGCGAAGCGTGTCCATCAACGAGGACACGTATTCTACGCTCATGCAGAAAGCCGGAAATCCACTTGCACAGGTTGTCGGGCAGACCGTATGCCGGGAGCTTGGAGAGAAGGCCACGATGCCAGACCCTATCAAACGCCTTTGCTATGTCGAGACTCACAGCCAGAGCCTCGCCATGCTTGTCAATCGCCTCTCCCCAGTGATGTAATACGAACGCTAGAAGATCACCCGTTGATCGGTTATGACGGAACCCGTATTGGCGGTCATTGATCAACGAGTGATCCTCTAGGTAGCGAACTAATTGGCTGTTTATCAGTCGCTCCATGACTTTACACATCACTGAGGTTATGGCGATTGGGCGATAATTGTTAGGGTCTGACCGATCACCCTTTTTGGGGATCGGCTGCACATTAGCCTCCCTCCAAGATTCAGGCACAATACCTGAGAGGTAGGACGATCGGTATAGGCGCGTCAGTACAGGAGACAACTCCGCTGCACACTTTTTATTTAAAGAGTAATGCTCATAAAAACAATTTACTACGGAATGATAATGAATTAACGAATGTTCAAATAATTGATAGTGCTTTTGGTAATAGAATTCTTACATTTAGAATCATGTCTAATAAAACATCGAACCATCAATTTGAAACGCCTGAATTATTTTTACAAAAAACTAAAGACGTAATATATAAATTACTTACACGTTCCATTCTAGAACACTCTGTTCTGAAAGTGAATTTTATTCTTAATGCAGATTTTACACAGGAAACCAAAAATTTATTTAACACTTTTGACTTTCAAATCTCCAATTATCTTATTTGTCAAGGTGATGATAAGGATATAATTTTTCCATCTATAACAACTGAAATAACAAACAAAATGGCGAATTTTGAAAAAAAAGGTAGTGGGTGGACTTTAGTTAAAATAAATCACTTAGATATGAATATAAACAAATTTAACCCATTACGAGGATCATCATATATAGACTTACCGTTAGATATAAAATATAAGAAAGCTGTAATTAACGTTCAAAATAATGATCACGAGTGCTTTCGTTGGGCTGTATTGTCAGGATTGTATCCGGCTTCTCAAAGTTCTAATAGAGTGTCATCTTATATAAAACATAAAAATAGATTAAAATTTGATAAATTATCTTTTCCTTTCAAAATAAATGATATTCATAAATTTGAAAAACTAAACAATATAAGTATTAATGTTTTTGGTTTACATTATGATTCAATAAAAAAGTCAAATAAAATTATAGGTCCATTACACTTAACAAAACATAGAAAAACTACTCACTTAAACTTATTGTATATATCTCGCGGTGCCAACGGTCATTATTGTTATATTAAAAATCTTTCGAGGTTAGTATCTAAACAGTTATCAACATCCGAACATGCAGTTCATATTTGCGATGGTTGTTTATTAAGTTTCACATCAAGGGATAATTTACAGCGTCATCAAGCAAATGACTGTTTTAACGTTTGCATTAATTTACCATCGGAACATGATAACAAAAGGAATTGGTTTAATGAATTAATTCCATCAAATCAAATCTCATTCAATAATTATGAACGTAAACTAAAGGTCCCTTTCGTTGTATATGCTGATTTTGAAGCATTTTTAAATCCAATAGAAAGTTGTTCTAACAATCCAAATATATCATCAACAACTAACATTCAAAAACATGAGATTTATAGTTTTGGATATTATGTTAAGTGTTCATACGATGACAACTTTTCGATATATCGATCGTATAATGGAAAAGATTGTGCAAAACAATTTATGAAATTAATCAAAACAGATTTAGAAAACATATGTAAAAAAAACACTTTTGTCAAATCTCCATTACCATTAACGAATGAAAATAAAATAAATATTTCTCAAAGTAAGTTGTGTTATATCTGTAAACGTAACTTAAATGAAGATGTCACAATAATATACAATTGGCATACTGGTGTTTATGAAGGAGTCGCTCATTCACTTTGTTCTGAGAAATACAGAACAACTAATTTTGTACCAGTATTTTTTCACAATTTAAGTAATTATGATGCTCATTTTATAGTCCATGGTCTTAATTTTGATGAAGGTGATATAGAACTTATTCCTGAGAATAAAGAGAAATATATATCTTTTTCGAAGGTTCTGCATATTAATAACCGTGCTGTGAAACTTAGATTTCTTGATTCTTTAAAATTTATGTCTAGCAGTCTTGATAAATTAGCTCAAAACTTACTACCTAATCAATTCCGCGAACTCAAATTAAACTATCCACGCGAAGATGACTTTAAACGTTTAATAAGGAAAGGTGTTTATCCGTATGAATACATGACTTCATTTGATTCTTTAAAAATAACTTCCCTTCCTGCTCGCGATGAATTCTACAGTTCTTTAAATGATAATCATATTTCAGAAAATGATTACCATCATGCTCAAGATGTATGGAATCACTTTAATTGTAAAAACATGGGTGATTATTCTGATCTTTATTTAAAAACCGATGTTTTATTATTAACAGATATATTTGAAAATTTTAGAAACGTTTGTCTTAAAACTTATGAATTGGATCCTGCTCATTATTATACAGCGCCTGGATTGAGTTGGGATGCTATGTTAATTTATACTAAAATTAATTTAGAGCTCCTAACAGATATTGACAAAATTACTTTTATTGCGAACAATATTAGGGGAGGTATATCGCAGTGTAGTAATAGACATGCTATAGCAAATAACCTGTTTATGACTGATTATGATTCTGATAAACCATCTTCCTTTCTCATGTATTTAGACGCAAATAACCATTACGGTTGGGCTATGTCTCAATGTCTTCCAACAGGTAAATTTGAATGGGTAGATGTAAATACAGATTTTAACATATCCGACGATGCCGAATATGGTTATATTTTAGAAGTAGATTTAGAATATCCAAAAATCTTACACAATTGTCATTCAGATTTTCCCTTTTGTGCTGAAAATATATGCCTAGGGAATACCAAGAATACAAAACTGATTCCAAATCTAAAAGATAAAAAGAAGTATGTTATCCATTACAGAAATCTTAAACAATGTTTAAAAAATGGTTTGAAACTGCTTAAAATACATAGAATTCTTAAATTTGAACAATCTGCATGGTTAAAATGTTACATAGATTTAAATACACATATGCGTTCTTTGGCGACCTCAGATTTTGAAAAAGATTTTTACAAACTTATGAATAATTCAGTTTTTGGGAAAACAATGGAAAATGTTATAAAACGCGTAAACGTTAAATTAGTGAACCATTGGTTGAATCGTGGGAAAACCCAGGGAGCTCAATCTTTGATTGAAAAACCTGAGTTTCACAGTCTATCAATTTTTTCTGAAAATTTTGTTGCAGTGCAATTAAAGAAAACTAGTGTTTTATACAATAAACCAATTTATCTAGGATTTTGTATATTGGATCTTTCAAAAACATTAATGTACACATTTCATTACGATTACATGAAAGAGAAATATCGAGATAATATTAAATTACTTTATACAGACACTGATAGTCTAATCTATCAAATATTTACAGAAAATTTCTATGCTGATATAAAAACTGATTTAGAAAACTATTTTGACACCTCTGACTATCCATCTAATAATGAATATGGTTTACCTTTAATAAATAAAAAACGGTTAGGGTTTTTCAAAGATGAAACTAACGGTAAAATTTTAAAAGAGTTTGTAGGCCTGCGATCAAAAATGTATGCAATAGATGTCCAAAATAAATGTATATGTAAAGCAAAAGGTGTTAATAAATGCATCACAAAAAAGTTTTGTCTTAATGATTATAAATCATGTTTATATGAAAACAAAACTCAGTATAGTGAAATGTTAAGATTTAAATCCATTAAACACATAATATATACTCAAAAAATAAACAAAATATCTCTATCACATAATGATACAAAACGGTACTTATTACAAAATTCCACTGATACTCTTGCTTGGGGTCATTATAAGATAAAGGACATTTAATTTTTTCATATTTTCTGTACAATAATAAGAATTATTTATTTATATTTTTGTGTATTATTAAATTAAATTAAAGCACTGTAATTATAGCTGTAATCTAATTATTATGTGCTTAATTAGACCTATGACTGAAGAAGTTGGTGTTGCTTTCTAGATCACTGGGTATTTGTGATGCACCAGTAGATTGGTAACGGGCGTGTATATTATAAAATCAATACATATAAGACATTTAATTTTAATGAAATGTTTTATTCATTCCAATACCTCTTCAGAGTTTACACGTATATTCAAAATGATTCATTTTATTCATCCTTTTACTGCCATAGTCGCAGGTCCAACTGGATGTGGAAAATCTAATTTTGTTACAAATTTCATTAAATATATTAAAGAAATATGTAATAGAAACTTCAGTCAAATAACTTGGTGTTTTGATGAAATGCAGCCTTTGTATAATCTACCAAACGTGAATTATTATCAAGGCATACCAGATTTGAATATGTTTGATGGAAATGAACCAAACCTCATTATTATTGATGACCTTATGAGGGAATCTGATGGTCGTGTTGTTGATATATTTACCAAAGGTAGTCATCATAGAAACTTAAGTGTGTTTTACATAACTCAAAATTTATTTCATCAAGGTAAAGGTCAAAGAGACATTTCTTTGAATTCAAGTTATATAATTTATTTCAAAAACCCTCGCGATAAAACTCAAATTCGTTATTTGGCACGACAAGTTTCACCCGAAAATAACAAATTCATCGAAGATGCCTACAGAGATTCTACTAAGGAAGCACATGGATATCTGATGATAGATCTAAAACAAGATACCAGCGATATATGTCGAATAAAATCGAAAATATTTCCATCCGATGGTTATTGCACGGTATACATCCCTAAAAAAGAGTTTAAATATATCAAGAATCAACAAATACCCGTCATTTACAAATGATGGATCGACACCTCCAGACGCATAAAGATTTATTAAATGCACTGTATAAACTTAAGCCGAAACATCAACAAGCTCTTTTAAAAGCCTGTAACGAAAAAGAAATTAATTTTATTTGTGAGTGCATTCATAACGTTCTACAAGGAAATATAAAGCTTGAAGAAAAATCTAAGAATAAGCTACAAAAATTTAAAAATATACTTCGTAAATTAGTGCGTAAAAGCACAAAAAAAAATAAGAAAGAATATAATAGTTCAAAAAGGTGGTGCTTTTTTACCGATTATATTGGGATCTATTTTAAGTGGATTAATAAGTGGTCTTGTTTAAAATGGATCAAAAAAAATGTTATTAGTTGAACCAGGTTTAATAGATAAATTAAATCAAAGTAGAAATGAAAATCCTACCACTCGGTTGGATGCTGAAATGCAAAACATTTTGAATAGTAATATGGAAGACCGAAAAAAATGTAAATTGTACTTACAAATTTTACAAAGGTATCTCCATTTCACGGAAGAAGATCGAAAACCGTTTGAGCTCCCTATAATAACTCAAAATAATGATTTTACTGAACCAATGGATAAAAGTGAAAATCTAAATATAAATAACGACATCAAAATTAAAGATCTAGTTGCCAGTCAGACATCACGTAACCAAGAGAAAAAGCAAGATAATTGTGCGGATGAAAAAAATCCTCTCTACACAAGAAATCAAATTCTAAGCTTGATACCTAAATCATACGTAAAAAGAGGTGAGTTGTTATTGGATTCGCTATCATTGAGTAAAAACAATTTTTTTTGGAACGATGATGGTACGGTGATTATAGACAACGAAGTAATTCCTGAAAGTAATATTATAGATTTAGTAAATGATACACTGCGACCATTAAAAAGAAATGATCCAATTGGTTGGGAAAAATTTGCTAAAGCATTGAAGGATTTAAAAATACCATTAACCTATATTGGAAATCCCAAAAGACGTGAGTACATAGTTCAACTTCAAAAAGATATCGAAGATTCGACACCAAAGAACAAAGAGCTATATTATACTCCAAAAAGTGACGATAAGCATATAAGAAAAATAAAAACAAAGATAGATTGGGAGAAATGGACCCCTTAATAGAAATAAATAGGCTATATTATGATGTGTCACACCCAGCTGGATATAGCAGTATTGATAAATTATCACAAGCTATGAAAGGTAAAATGAATAAAGAAGATGTTAAAAAATGGTTGCAAGCCCAAGAAACGTACACACTTCACAAACCAGTACATAGAAAGTTCCCACGAAACAAATATATCTTATCTAATATAAATGAACTATGGCAAGTTGATTTAAGTGATATGAGAACTTATTCTAAATATAATAAAGGTTTTAATTATATTCTTTGTGTTATTGATGTATTTAGCAAATATGCATATGCTAGATCATTGAAAAAGAAAAATTCTGAAACAATAAAAATATGTTTCGAAAGTATATTTAAGGAAGCTAACATAACTCCTACACACATACAATCTGATAAAGGTACTGAATTCGTTTCAAAAGATGTACAAAGATACTTCAAATCTAAAAATATAAATTACTATACAACAAATAATCCAGATATTAAGGCAAGCATTGTAGAAAGATTTCAAAGAACGCTAAAAATGAAAATGTGGCGTTATTTCACGCATAAGAATACACATAAATATATTGATATTTTACATGATTTGATTTACTCTTACAATCACAGTTTTCACTCTAGTATTAAGATGTGTCCTTGTGATGTGAATTCCAATAATATAATGACTGTGTGGACAAATTTGTATGATAAAGGAAATACAAAAAAATCATTTAAAACTACGTTACCTAAGTTTTATATTGGTGATCATGTAAGAATAACTAAGTATAAACATATCTTTCAAAAAGGTTACGAATCTAACTGGAGTGATGAAATATTTGTGATATCCTCTATAATACACCGATCTCCGTGGTCTGTATATACTATCAAAGATTTAGAAGGAGAAGAGGTAGTAGGAACATTTTATGCACGAGAGTTACAGAAGGTGATTTATGACCCCACCATAGAACATAAGATAGATAAAATAATTCGCTCTCGCTACACGGGCGACAGACAAGAACTGTTAGTTAAGTGGAAAGGTTATCCGAATAAATTTAATAGTTGGATTTTAGTTTCTAGTTTAAAACAAATATGAATAAAGACTTTTATTTAACTTTACTTAGCAATAGTTCAATGGAATATTTTCCTGATAATAAATCATCAATTTTTTCAACTAAATTACCGAAATCCATCATACTCGAGGGGGAGTGGAGTGTGGGAATTGTTGAATTTCAATATCCATGCACTATGTGTACTGTTCAAGAGCATGAGAATATTGTATACATAACGAAATTGATGAAGATGCCTAATGAAGCAAATCCTTCTAAAGTGTACTATAAGCATTATATACCTGCCACAAACTATGATAATATCAACCATATTTTATCAGCATTGAATAGTATACGAGAAAAAATTAAATTTACCTATGATAATATATCCAAGTTTGTATACGTTTCTGTGTTAGATGAATCTATAAAATCTGTAACATTATCACCCAAATTAAGTTTACAATTGGGATATGAACCAGGTAGAAACCTTGTTGATAAAAATATTGCAAAATGTCCAGCTAATTTGCATTTAGGATTACCATCTCAGTTATTTGTTTATTGTGATATAGTTGAACCTCAAATTGTTGGTGACGTAATGACTCCTCTTCTAAGAATCATACCATTGGACCCTTCAAAATACATCTACGGAGCCAATAAAATGCATGTTTTTTCACCACCTCATTATTTATCTGTAATGCGTAGAGAATTCGATACCATTGAAATAGATATAAGGTCAAGCACTGGCCAAAAGATACCATTCCAATTTGGAACAGTGTGTGTTAAACTGCATTTCAAGAAACTATAATGTATTCTCAACACAATAACAACACATGCCCTTACGAACGCTATTATTCTCATCAAGCTGGGTCGGGTATAGGAGTGATTTATAAAGGAGCACAGTATCAAAAGGGTCATGGAATTGGTAGTTTTCTTGGGGGTTTATTTAGATCAGTTTTACCATTACTATCAAGTGGTGTCCGCGCTGTTGGTAAGGAGGCATTGAGTGCTGGTGTAGGTCTTTTAACGGATATGGTTAGTGCCCGACCTATGGAAGATTCAATAAAAGCACGTCTTAAAGAAGTTGGTTCAAATTTAAAACGAAAAGCAGATGAAAAAATAGATAGAATTAATATGTCTGGATCGGGATATATAACAAAACGAAAACGAGCATCTGCGTTCAGTCCATCGCTGACTGCGAAAGGGAAAGCTATAAAAAAATTGAAAACTAGATCCAAACAAATTAAAGACATATTTTGTAATTAATCGAAATGTCTTTTTTACATAGTCATTCCTGTGAATGCATTAAGTCGGAATTGGATTTATTTGCATTACCATCTACTCAGACTAGCATTGAAAGTGGAATATGGATCCACTATAAACCAATTTCATCACTTGCTGATGATGGTCCTATTGAATTTCAAGTACCTGGAGCAGGTGACGACTACATAGACCTATCGCATACATTAATTCACATAAAAGCTAAAATATTGAATCAAGATAACACTAAACTAATGTCATCTACAGTTGTAGCTCCAGTTAATAATTGGTTACATTCACTCTTTAATCAACTTGATGTTTACTTAAATCAAAAACTTGTATCACCACCCAATAACACATATGCCTACCGTGCTTACATAGAAAATTTGTTGAACTATGCTCCGGCAGCTAAGGAATCTCATCTTACTTGTGCCCTATGGTATGAAGATACAGCTGGAAAAATGAATTCTATCGATGAAACTAATAAAGGATTTGTTAAAAGACAAGAATTGGCTAACGAAAGTAAAGAAATTGAAATGATTGGACACCTACACGGTGATTTGTTCAACCAAGAAAAGTTTTTGATAAATGGTGTTGATATGTGTGTTAAATTAGTTCGTTCTCGAGAAAATTTCAATTTAATGGCTTCTACAGTTGATCTTAAATTAAAAGTTTGTATTACGGATGCAACTTTGATTATTCGTAGAGCTCGCATCAATCCTTCTGTTTTACTTGCCCATCAAAAAGTCTTAGCATCTACAACTGCCAAATACCCAATTACACGTGCAGAAGTTAAAGTTTTAACTATACCATCAGGAGTTCAAGGAAAAACTCTTGATAACATTTTCCTTGGTCAAGTACCTAAAAGATGTATAGTTGGATTTGTGAATAATGCCGCATTTAATGGGAACCTTACTAAAAACCCATTCAACTTTGAAAATTACAATATTAATACATTTTGTTTGTATATAGATGGTCATCAAATACCCTCAAAAGCTCTACAACCTTCGTTTGATAGCAATGTTTATACTACAGTCTATCATACTTTGTTTTCCGGGACTGGTATACATTTTCTTAACGAAGGTAATGGAATATCCCGTGAGAAATATGCTAATGGATACTGTATGTTAGCGTTTGATTTAACGCCTGATTTATCAGCAAACTCTTCTGGTCATTGGAATCTTATAAAGCATGGGAGTGTGAGATTAGAAGTTCGTTTTGAATCAGCTCTAACACAAACTATTAACTGTATTGTATATGCAGAGTTTGATAATGTTATAGAAATAGACAAAAATCGCAATATTTCGGTAGATTATAGTAGCTAAGAAGAAAAATGTTTGTCAATTAAGTATGGTATATTTTAATAAAGGTGTATTTATTTATTGTCGACTGTTCAATAAAATAAATATAAATTATTTCAGTTTTTTATTATGACTATCCTTGCAACCCTCTTCAACTGGTTACTTTAATTATAAAGTACCATAATTACCTATTTCACTATTATTCCATAACATTACTTCTTAAACATTCGACCGGATAACGTTTCCTTTATTTAATAAAATGAACACAACAGAGATAATGAATTACTTGATGAAAATAGATTCATCCATCCAACATAATGTGTATGCAGCCAATCGATTGCCAATACATGTAGTAACTCCTACATACATAATCAGCAACCTAGATCCAGATAATAAACCGGGTTCTCACTGGATTGCTATACATATAGATAAAAACGGGATTGGTCAGTACTTTGATTCATATGGTCGACCACCCCAAGGCTATCATCGAATGTTTTTAGCAAGGAATTCTAGGATGTGGAATTATAATACTAATCGAATCCAAAACGACTTTACTATCGTTTGTGGAGAGTATTGTATAATGTATCTATATTACAAATACCATGGTATGAGTTTAAAAGATTTTCAAAAACTATTTGATGCCAATACAATGTGTAATGATGTATTATTATCTGGATTGTTTAAGTCATGTTTTAAAATAAATAAATAAAATACGAATAAAGAGTTTCTTATATTTTTTTATTGATTACTAATAACCTTATTTAATTATAAATACAAATTCTTACAAACAATTCTTAAATGTTCACAATTAATTTACAATCCAAATTATGATCATGACCAAATTTTAATATTCTATATTAGTATTAACATGCACAATGACTTTTAATAATAACTTATACTACAATAACACAATGACCTTAAACACTCACTTACAGCACTAAATGTTTACAATTAATTTACAATTCAAATTATGATCATGACCAAATATTAATATTCTAAATTAGTATTAACATGCACAATGACTTATAATAACTTATACTACAATAACGACCTTAAACACTCAATTACAACACTTTACACATAAGCTTACGCACTATCTTATTTATCGGTGTCTATAAAATATTTCACACAGTCCTCTTTCGTAGCCAAGTGCTTGGTGATATTAAATATTGTATCTCTCACTGACTGCAAGTTTTTGTCTGCGTCGGCTTCTGCGTAATATTTAACACGCACCTCAGCATGTTTCCAGTGTTCCATCGGAGCGATATTTTTTATCTTGTTGACATCATATATCTCAATCTTTATAAGATGAGATGCATCGGCGATGTCGTCCTTATTTGATGTGATGTATGAAACTCCACCACTGGAAGAGCGACCAACACTTGACGACTTTTTTGCCACCTTCTTTTTCTTCTTAGGTTTTTCGAAGAAGTCGTCGATGCAATTTGATCTCTTTGCTATTGCTTTTTTAACTTTGTATGCCAGGGTGCCTTCCTCGTCGCTGGGCTGATCATCATCGTCGTTATCTGCATAATAATAGTTTTTGAAAGTATTATCAGGGAACTGAAACAAAAAGTAAACTATTATAAGTATTGGCATAGAGAGGAGTGTAGGAATATGGGATACATAAAAATATATACATCATCAACAATTGATTAAAACAATCTGAGGTCAAAACACAATATTAACAGTAAATAAAACATAATTAATATTATATTACATCGAATTATACATAGGTACTTACATTCATTTTGCAGCAGAGTCACTATTTAAAAATTCACTATACAAACAACCGGAGTTCATTTGTGGTGTAGAGCACACTGTGGAATACGGTGTAGTATAATTTTTGTCATCGCTTTTATACGGCAGCTAAGGGTCATTTTGCTGTAGCAAAAGCAAAAACTGATACGATAGACCAGTATTCGATTTCTCTTATGGACAATGGGTTCCCAAAACTCATTGCTTAAGGGTGACATTAACAACCCCATGTGGTCCAATGGTATATTCAAACAATACGTGTACCGTAATTAATTTTAACACCGCTTGCCCATATGAACAATGAAACATGGAACAATAGGTAATACTGCTTTGTCATTACATTTGATTGATGTACCTAATAAATTACCCGATTTCTCTTATGGACAATGGCTACCTAAAACTTATAAAGAACCGTGTGTTCTGTTGTTACCTATATTCAAAGAATACATACCATCACTAATTTTAATAGCTTTCCCTTATGAACAATGAAGCTTTGAAACGCAGGTAATATTAAGAGACTACTACTAAGAAATTATACAGACACGTTGAGACATGACTATTACCGTAGGAAGACAAGCGTAACTTCATAGAAAAAGGGATTCATACCTGCATACAAACAAAAATGAGACCATTCCTCAAGCTGGCTGACAAACGTGCAAAATAAACGTAAAATGTTTAAATATAAATTAAATTCGAGAGAGGTATAAAATCTCCTTTGATATAAATCAAATTCGCGTGTGATATCAATTTTATTCGCGGCTGATATTAATGAAATTCGCGGTTGATATGAATTAAATTCGCGGTTGATATAAATTTAATTCGCGGTTGATATAAATTTAATTCGCGTTTGATATAAATTTAATTCGCGGTTGGTATAAATTTAATTCGCGGTTGATATAAATTTAATTCGCGGTTGGTATAAATTTAATTCGCGGTTGATATAAATTTAATTCGCGGCTGCCGAGTCCTGTTCGGGAACCTATTCGCGGGTAGTAGGGTACCTGGATTCTGGAGCAAGTCTAGGGACCCTAGCTCCCTAGCTAGCTCGGGCCTAGATTTGTGCTCAGGAATCGACGAATCCCTATACTACTACTACTCCGACTTGAATTTATCCAAACAGTATTTATACTTAAACGGTACTGGCAATTATTTGTTTATGGAGCCTCGGTGGATAGATATTTGAATTTAGAAAAGTCAATGTTATTTTATGAGAAAATATTTGCAATAAATGTATTCCGTTTTATGAGCTCTTTATAGTCAGAAGTGCGATAAAAGGACCAGAAAATGAAGCCAAACGTCCCAGGGCATTATGTAAAATCTATAAAATTACAGAAAAAGGGTGATAGCGACACAAACACCCGTAATAATTTGAATTGAGAAGTAAGTAAATGAAGATGAATTAATGTCTAGTAAGAAATTGGCTATCGAAACTATGACGAAATATTAACAGAAAAAGCTAGTTATGAGCTACAGATGTCAACTTCGCGGCCAGGCGGCTGTTTCTTGTATCATACGAGGTTTGCCAGACGAACTGCAGGCAAATGCGCAGGCTTTCCAGTGCGCTAATCCAGATGCATTATACAAAGGTTACCTATCAGCATTTGACAATTATCGGACAACAGCGCAGCTATCTAGAACAAGTTATGCGAGAGCTACTACAACGACGTTATACGAGAGTATGAGTGGTGCTGTCAAAACGGATAATGATATGCGAAAACACAAATTTGCTATCCAATGTAATCAGCCCGGTCATGTGGCGCCTGATTGTATTCTACCGGATAGGCGCAGATATTTTAAGTGTGGAAAAGTTTGACACGTGGCTAGTTTTTGCACATCATCACGAGCGACCAATGCAAATCAAACAAAGACGGTATTGCGGAATTCGACTTTTACGTAGACCACGTAAAGATACACACTACAGCAGTCAACAACCATGGATTTGGGGGACGTCATATTGATTATTGACCAGCCCGTTATCAATGATGAAAACGTTAGATTCGCCGTGACAAGAGCTGGGGCTGAATTAAGTATGAGTTGGGGACAGCCTTGTGAAAGTGGTGGTGAGAGTAGCGCCGCCAGGAGGGCACTGTACCAAACCTCGCCAACACAGCATCGGGGCAACAAACTACTTAGTTGCCAGCTCAATCCTCTACGAGGGCTTGGGTTTCCTGAGAGTCTGCAACATCGGCGAGGTACCACTGCAGTGGAAGAGGGATGATACTGTCACCAGAGCTGAGCGGTGTGAAGTGATAACTGCGGTGAGTGCGAACTTATTAATTTTAAATATCAGGATGGATGGTATGTGTTGATTATATGGCACTTAATGCTGTCACAGTAAAGGGGAGGTTTCCTTTGCCTTATATTGATGATCAGTTATCTAAATTAGCGGGGGATAGGTGTTAACGAGTTTAGACTTATTTGCAGGGTATCGAATTTAAAAGTTAGTGATGACTCAGTAAATAACACTGCCTTTGTCACTCCAGACGGTCATTAAGAGTACATAACATCCTTGACAGTTAAAACAAAACAGACCTGTCAATACATTCCCAGCCTCCGCGCCGTGGTGCAACGGGCGAGTAGCCGGCTGTGAAACGAGAGTCAGTGGGTTCGATTCCCGCTCCGAGACAAATGTTTGTGTGAATTTTTTAGAGTTATGTAGCTAGTTTCGTAAGTATGCGCGGTGGCGCAGTTGTAATTGCGCATGCGTTACGACTGCAGGTCTCAGGTTCGATCCCCAGGTCGTGTAAAGTCGTATTGGGTTTTCTATTTAGAAATATTCAGTATCAGTCTGGAGTCATAGACTCCTGGAGTCTGGAATTGTGCCCGGTATGGCGATAGGCTCAGCCCCTGTCACATTGAGACCGTAATAAATCTGCGAAAACTGGGTGTACGGGTTACCCCTCTGCCTACCCTCGGGGTTTATGGGCGTGAGTGTATATGTAATTCCCTACAGTTGCTAGACCCTTACGAATCTCATTAAGGCTTTGTTACGGTGATCCTAATTATAGTGATAGCAGCATGACGCAGAAATTGTAACAAGAGGTGATTTGATTGACTTGTTCGAGAGCTAATATAGTGTTTTGCCTTAGAGTAGGCAACCAAAAGGAGACGGCATTACGCTCGAATCTTGAACAAAAAATTCAGCAATGTCGGTGGGGGGCTTCGTACAACTACAAATAAACATGTGCACACAAATGCAAAATGTAATCACGTCGCTACGCACGCACACTACACCATTTCATACAACACTGGCAAATTTATGCACACAGTTACAAATTTATCTTGTTGTGAAATATATTTACAGTGTCATATATTGACAACTGTGTAAAAACAGTAGAGCGTAGCAATGTCGACACGAGGTATAGATAGCGTTGTCCTTATAAAATAAAACAATTATAATTTATGAAATGTTTTAAGATTATTTTTTATGTGTATCATCTTTTCTATCGCTTTCTTGCAATCTCTGGGTGTGATTTCGTGAAAAGGGACGGAAGTAGAGAGGTATAGTTAAAAATAGTGTAAATTAATATTTCTAATTTAATCGAAATACTGTAAAGATATTAAAGGTAATGAGTACTGAGAAAAATACAAGCCAAATAAGCAAAAATAAAAACTTTATTTTTTAGATTTTTTTTAAATAATACGCCTTTAATTTATTTAATCTATACTATTATATAAAGCTGAAGAGTTTGTTTGTTTTGAACGGGCTAGGAACTCCTGGTTATATATAACATCACGCTATCACCAATAGGAGCGGAGCAGCAATGAAAAATGTTGCAAAAACGGGATAAATTTATTCCTTGTGAGAGCTTCCGTTGCGTACGCTGCGTTAACGGTTAAAGTTACATAACAATCATGTACGACGAAATTGTTCCTCTTAAAACGTTCTAATAAAAGTCCGCGATAGCATATGTTTATCTATTTCGGTTGGCTCACTATAACCTTTTTAATGGTTATCGAATTTGTTCTGAAACAATGTATTATTTGGAAAGGGGTTTTTATAAACATGGTATTAATCCTTATCCAAATAAATACTTTATTCATCACAAGTATTTAACTTTTGAACAAAGTTGCCCTTTACGTCATTTGATTTCAATGAATATCTTAGGAGATATTACAGTTTTAAAATATCTTCGCAGCAAAATTAATATTGTTGTTTGTATGTCTGTTTCTTATCTTTTCATGACTAAACGGGTGAACGAATCCTAATGAAATTCAGTAGAGGGATAGATTATATCCTAGGGAAGGACATAGGGTATCTTCTGTCTCAAAAAAATATCTTGAAAGGGGTGAAATAGAGGTTAAAAGTTTGTATGGGCAATCCGTAATACTTCAACTTAGGGATCTAAAAATTCATATTTAGGCTTTAGGTAAAAAATAAAGAAATACGTGTTTCAACGTTTTTACCAAATCATCCCTTAAAGGGCGAAGTGAGGAGTTAACTTATGAGGTATTCTTTAAATGTAATCTCAAGCTTCAGGCACAACACTTTTTTTTTGTCGCAGGGAAAGCATTTTATTACTACCGTCCGCTTCGGGGGGAAGCGGAATGAGAATAAAACAGTTATGCTGGACTAGCCGGTCTTACGACCCAGCACCCCCTCGCCCGGATGATGGCTATCCGGGCTGCGGCTGGGCCGAGTCCCTACTACTTATGTACACCCAACCGGACACTACCAGCTAAAACCCCGCGGTGGCCTTCTTCGACACTTACGGAGTGATCCCGGGGTATTATAAGGAGTGCTAGAAGTTTAAGTTAGGAGTTGTGCCTGTCTAGCCATCTAGACAGTCACAACACCTGAGATTCAGGACGATCGCTATAGGTGTCTCAGTGCAGAAGACAACTCCTTGCATTGATACTTCTGCTCCCGAAAATAAACTCCACGGGGGCGGAGCCGCGAGCAACAGCAAGTATGGATATCCAGCTGTTGTTACATTACTTAGGACTAAGTTATAATGAGGTAACAATAATCTTACTATTAATGAACAACATTTTAAGGATACCACGACATGCGTTAAGAAAAAAAAGTAACACCAGTATTCAATAAAAGTAAAAGGTTAATTAAATTTTCAAAAATAACAATGAGCGTCATGCTCATGTCAAATGAGAATTTAATTAATAATAAAATAAATATATTTTATATCCAAGTATAACAATATTATAGAATTGTAGCTATAAGAAAAAATGGTTAGCTATATGTAGAGCTAACCGTTTTTCCACAACAGCTTTTTTGAATTTTGGCAATTTATCAACAAATACATCATACCTACATACATCGTTTCACAAATAGAGTTATATGATTTGGACAAACGGGATATGGCAGAGAATTGTTTTAGGTCGGTTCTGGTCTCTTGGTTTCTTATATAAGTAAACTCGTCTTCTTCTGTTTTCCTAATGAAAACACGACCTTGCTTACTTAATCTACACGAATTTGTACTCTTTTTCTTTGACGATCTGGCGAGCCGCTGCGTGTAATTTGTTTTTAGGTTAAAGGTGCTCAACAATGTAAAGCGGCGATTTATTACCTCCAATGCCTATGTGAGCAGTACTGAGCTTGTCGTTTGGATTTGCCTTATTAAAATTTATTGTTTTCGCTAAAATGTATCCCGAAGCCTAGAGGTAGCCAATTTAACAATGATTGAGCGAGGTCTCTTGTCGTCTCTGTTACTTTTTACCACACGAGTGCAATGATGAATGTCGGATTCTTTCAAGTTGCAGGATACCTTAGACAGCTGAGTAATTATAGATAGCAAGTTTTACTGTTTGTGCTCGGGGACACACTCTATCTCAAGATTGTTAGAACGGTTATGCTGCTCAGCAACCTGAAGCCTGATTTGCAGATCCTGTAACGTATATGTTAACTGAACGTTCTCTTTCTTTAGCTCTCCCAGTGTGTCTTGGTATTTGGCGATGGCGGATTTGGTGGTTTCATAATTTTCATTATTTCCTGTTTTATGAATTGATTTTCGAGATTGAAATTCGGTTCTCACCATCTGCTTAAGGGTTTGGTTAAGCTCCTGTGCTAAAGCCAATTTCATGACATTGAATTCTTCTCTTATTATTTCCCTAGCGTCTTTCTTTGTAATAACTGACACGGAAGAGTTTAAGCCGGAACTTCCACTAATTGCGCTAGTATCAACAGTGGCTTTTTTCGATGCGTAATATTGTCATTAAAAGGTAGCGAGTCATTATTGTTCCTTGACTTGCCGGGTGAGTCAATGGGACGTAAAGGTGTATTACTGTTATCAGTTTTTGGTTGCTTTGCACATCATCCGTGACACTTCCATTTTTTTTTGGTCAACACTAATTGTAGAGTAGCGTTTTTCAGGTATGTCATGTCATGTCATCAGCACATGCAACACAACAATGACGGCCGTTGCAAATTATTTTAAAATGTTGATTACTCACTCGTTTTGAGGTATTCCGATTATACCTCAGCAAATATACCACCGGAAAGTACACAACACGACCTTTCCAATGGTATATAGTTTGTAAGAAAATGGAGTGTTCTGTTATTCCATAAAATTTCAAATTAAATAAGCGGAGCCAAGAAATACAGTGTTACTGGTAACGAATGCGATTAGCAAATGCTGTGAATGAAAGTATTGTATGTCATTGAGAGCGATTATCGCCTGTTTTGGTGTGGTAGCCGGCTAACGGCTATCTATTATGAAGAGCATATAAAAAGGGCTTGAGATCTCGACATGAAAACATGGTGTCCCAAAAGTCGACGTCAAGCCGGAACCGGGTGAAAAGGCAAGTCATACCGGTTAACAAAAAAATTTAAAAAAATCTAAGTTGCTTGTTTTTAAAATTATAGGCAAGGCCCGGTTTTTTCAAAGTATAATCCTAACTTTTTTAAATATAGATACCGGATACATTTTTAGGATCATATTTTTTTGACAAATACTTTATTCTGGTTTTGTCATATTTTGTGACATTCCTAGTGTGTTAGAACTATTTACATTAAAAGTATGTGTTTAGAAGACAGTCCAGATGGATTAGTAACTTTATCGATAACCTTTATAAGTTTATCTACAACACTATTTGAGTCTTGCATAAACGACAGTGTTACCACATAAACCACCCAAAATGCTACACTGGCATAAAGTTTATGAAATTGTAAACTTAGTCGATATGTCAACTCTCCTAATATTTATAAATTATAAATTAAGAAGCATAAATAAAGTAATCCTACTAATATTATAAATGCGTATGTTTGGATGGATGCATGGTTGTTTGATATCCAATCACGCTACAACGGCTGGACGGATCTACTTAAAATTTGGCACAGAGATAGATTATAGTCTGGAAAAGCACATAGGCTACTTTTTATCCCAGAGAAATGTACAGTTCCCATGGGATAGTTTAGTTTTTCACAGAGCAAAGGATCGACATGATTTTTTGCATAGTGGCAGTTTAGGGATCAGAAAATGACAAAGACCACTTTTAACTCGAAAAAATGCACACTTCTTATGGGATAGCAAAATATAGAAGGTTAAAATGCTCCAAGACCTACACGCGGGCGGAGCCGCGGGCAACATTAGTTAAAAATGAATATTAAAAAAACAACTTGCGTTTAAGATATTAAATGCAAATAAATTTTACACTACTGTGGCTAAAATATTAACCTGGCAACATTTATTACCCGATGATAATTTTTAGAAATTATATGTTTTGTTGCTTTTAAGGATAATATTACTTTAAAAAAATACGTCCAGGTGAAAAATAATGTTGTATTTTTGTAAGTTTGATGTGTCAGATCTATTTTTAGATGTTAATACCGCTACAGGCTCGCATTTTGAGGGAGCTCAATTCGCACGTGATGTCACTTTTTGAGTGGCGGATCACGAAGCGCAACTCGTTTTATAGAACGTGTATGAGCACCGTGCTCTTACATTTGTCATACGGGGTAAGCGCTCAATGGCGTCTCCAGTGTTAAATACTCTAAGTGTTTTGCGCCAATTGCGGTGCAATTGTTTCAGGATGGCCGACTGTAACGTGCAATATTTTGGACAAGCAATTGGAAAGAGGGACATAGAGAGATACAAGATACAAGTAGAGATGGAGAGTAGCCAGAGGAGAGCTGAGGCGGAGGCAGTGCAGAGGAGAGGGAGTTGAAAGAGGGGCGGAGAGGGGCGGAGTGGAAAGGAGGGGAGAGGAGAGGAGAGGAGGGGAGGAGAGGAGAGGAGAGGAGAGATGTGGGCTGAGGTTGCATAAATCTAGTTGTTACCCGACTTGAATTTATCCAAACAGTATTTATACTTAAACGGTACTGGCAATTATTTGTTTATGGAGCCTCGGTGGATAGATATTTGAATTTAGAAAAGTCAATGTTATTTTATGTGAAAATATTTGCAATAAATGTATTCCGTTTTATGAGCTCTTTATAATATATAAAAAATATCTACAAGCATATAAAAATGTTTCAATATACTTAAAACTTAATCTGTCACTTATATCAAAATATTGGACATTGAACATACAATTTTCAATGAGACAGTGCGCGGCGACGATTTACGCCGCCTTACATAAAAATTCAACCTACTTTAACAATGTATAATAAGCATAAATAAAAATTAAACCGCCTTCAAAAAAACCCAGACACAACTAAAAAGCAAAAAATAATTGGTTACATTTAAATCAATTAGTTATATGCAATTTAAATCAATTATTTTTGGAGTCGGTGCCGGTTTTGTTTTCTTTACTTTTATATTTATAAAAACCAAGTCTGGATCTATTTTATATTTTTTTGTATGCCTGATTATTCTGTTTTTTCCATGTTTTGGCTGGCACCGACTCCAAATAATTGATTTAAATTGCATATAACTAATTGATTTAAATGTAACCAATTATTTTTTGCTTTTTAGTTGTGTCTGGGTTTTTTTGAAGGCGGTTTAATTTTTATTTAAAAAGTAATAATTTATTTTTTGCTTTTTAGTGGTAAATTATATAAAATCGGTTAAAAGCTGCTCAAGATATTAGAATTTACGTGTATTTTAATTTTATCACCCCCCTCCCTCACCCCCACTCCTTTTACCCTCTCTCACTGAAACTTAACTTTTATAATGAACGTAATGCAAAAAGAACCACTGGAATACTACTTAATTTTAAGGAGTTACCCTCTCCAGCTCCGAAGATATTCATCAGATCTTCACCATATTTTTATGGGACCAAATGACAAGCACCAGCTTTCAATCAAAGAAAGAATGGTCGAAATCGGTTCACACAGTACAGAGAAACGAGGTAACAAACATAAAAAAAAAAGCAACATACAGTCGAATTGAGAACCTCCTCCTTTTTTTGAAGTCGGTTAAAAAGTGAGAGCGTATAATTATTTTCATTTATTCCGCTTATCACCGCACTGTCTATTTGACCACTAAGCAACATCACGCCAAATCTGTGTTTCTGTTTGAAGGAATTGTAATTAAAAATTTGGTGGTTTATGTTGTTGTGGCGTTTATCATCAGGCGAATGGATTTTTGTTTTATCTATACTAATATTATAAAGAGGAAATATTTGTATGTAAGTATGTTTGTAACGAATTGACTCAAAAAGTACTGGACCAATTTTAATAATTCATATGTATAAAAGGTATAACAAGAAATAAAATATATTACGTACTTATAACATTAGCAACTGGATGATATAGGCAGCTTGCGGCGTCCTCTGATGTTGGGGAAAAGTTACTGAATTGTTCTGGAATGCAATTCAATTTTATGTAGGATGAACGTGCAAAGGACTGACAGTTGGGATGGGTGGTGTGAACTGCTGCTGCAGTGTTCTTCAAGCTTACTTCGAGTGTGTATTTGTGCGATATACGCACGTACAACAAAAAATCACCCTGTGTAAACAATAGCAGCGGGTGAGACAGTAGCTTGCGATTCTCGTATGGCATATAATCGCATTCGAATTTTTAGTTCCTGCATGCGTTTAGAAGTTATGATTTAATAATTTCCTGGTGAGTATTGCTTGCGTAAATTGTTTTCCTCTAAATAGATCTATCTGTCGCGAATAGTCGCGAACTGTGAACAGACGGCAAACTATTTAATCTTGATGTGAGGGTAATATCTTTTTAGTGGAAATGTCTAGGGTCTCTTACAAAATGAGTGCGGGTGGATTCATAATTTATACTCGGTGGATTTGCTATAAAAGGAGGCGTCTCTGCATTCTCGAGTCAGTCTCGCTCGGTTTGGATCAGTGTGCAGTGGTCCTCAGTTCAGTGTGTGTGTGTGTGTGTTTAGTTGTGTCACTAGCAGTGGGCAGTAGACAGCGGTCAAGGAGAAACAAATGTAAGTCAGTCATAATATATTTATTATAGAGACAGTACAGTATCTATTAACTTTCCTTTAAACAGTAAAGCAGTAAGGTTCTCGTTATTTCATGAAGCTATTATGTTTAGATTCAAAGATCAAATCATACTGATGTATAGTTACTAGAACCAAGTGACACCAATGTTCCGAGGTGTCTTCAGATACCTATCTGACCTATTGCAAAGTAGGCCAGATGGTTAAATAGGAGGCCGAGTGCCTTGAGCGAGGGATTTCTTCCCAGACAGTTCACAAATTACCTTCGTAGTGCCATTCCGTAAACGCAACCGTCATATTTAATCTGTGATATTATCAATTCTGATTATTTAGATCCAACATCAAGTTTACATATATATATCAACACAGTACTATGTACCAATATACCTATATATTCGCCATATACTCAAATAGCTCAGGGTAATTGGCGACATGGTGGAGACGCTGGGATCGAGTTGATTTCTCATTATTAAAAATTGATTCATTTTGGAGATCATGTTCGGGCACATTTTACAGCTTTATAACTGAGTCATTAACAATCACATAATCATGTTGACAACATGTTTAATTTTTGACTCTGGCCATTTATATTCACTTTACGAAGGTAGTCACATTTGTATTTTTAAATTAAACAGCTTCGGTTTGATAAAATAAAGATACTTACTGCTTATTTCTGCCAATAAATGTAATGGCTTACGGAAATCCAACAATAATCAGTAACTACAAATGATTTTGTTATCCAAAATTGTACTCAAACAAACTCTGGAACAAACTCATTCTGCGATTTTACGTTTATGCGAGTATAGTAATGTAATATTCAGATAAAAATCAATTAGTCTCACAAACACTTGAACCAAACGGTATACAGAACAATATCTACATACATATGAATTATATTACAAAAGGCAGTAGATATCATGCCGACGATAAGTCGCAAATAAATCAGACCATGAAAAACAATATTTTTTTTCTTCGAAAATCACTTTACGATCAATATAATCTGATACAGTGTTATAAAATCAGGAGATAACTTTAATTGTTTAATTATTAAAGTAATCCAGCAAGTTGGGCAGTAATATTAGTATTAGTGTATTTCCTATGTGTTCCTTATGTGTTTGGGAGAGTAATTGCGGGTACATTAATCATGAAAAGTGTAAAAAGTGTAAACAGTTCAATGGCTGGTAGATTAATTATAAAGAGAAGCCTTAAGTGAATCCTGACACGCGTTTATGTTAATATTAAGCACTGAGACGTGTAACGGAGTTATGTAAATCAATCAATAAGTGTATATTCATGATGATGAATATAAAATTACTCAATATCACACTTTTATCAACGAAGGAAATATCTAAGTCACTCAGGATCGCTACTTATTTAATCTCGATTTTGGTTAGTTTGGTGAGGAAAACTCAATAGAATGATTGACAGACCGGATAAGTTAGACTTATTTCCAATCACATAGTAGAGAATATATATTAATAATGTATTAACAGGCATTCAGTCAATTTTAGAAGCACATAACTTATGTAAGATATTCAAAGAAACATTCTGTAACTCATCCATGAATTTGCGCGAATGGAAATTAGTTTCAAGCCGAATTTAGTGATAGTCAAAATACTGATTTGAAACATAGAGATCATTTCAATTTCTTATAAAATTAAATATGGAGCACCTACATTGTATTATTGACTCATCTAACATGCATATGCTGCATTAATATATTTCAAGAGTTCTTTGACACCAATAATATTGTCAGTTTTGTTATTGGTAAGAGTAGATTACCCCTTAAGGGGCTCAAATAAATTATAGATTCCTAAATTACAGTTGTTGGGGCGTATTCTTTAGATGTAGACTCATGAAATCTGTTTAAATTTCTACAGCTTAAAATCAAGACAACAATTCTTGTGGACAGATGATCAGGTAGTTTCTAACAAATCAAATTGGGACAAATCAGACAAGTTCCTGTCTGTTTGTTTCACATATAAGACCAATGAAATCTTGCAGTATAAAGTCTAAGCAATCATGTGTGTGCCAACCAAATTAAACCTTTCCGATGTACGCACTAGGGCACTTGCGTAAATCCTTATAACGTATAGCTTCAGGGTCCTGAATTCTTAAGCAATGAGCAAAATTAATATCACACATATTCAAAAAACATAAATATATTAGTAACTCAGTTTCGTGGCCGGGGAGGGTCTTACGATTATTACATCTAAAAATAAAAAAAAGTATATATACCAAAAGAATCAATAATAAAAGGTAATAACATTACCACAAGACAAAGTGAAACCAAAAGAGTATTAGATATTCAAGCTAAATATTAATTATCCCAGAGATATTCAACCACCAAGAGAGTTTCCGCAACTTAGTATATCAGACAGTATCACACAATTAAATCTCACATAAAGTACATTTTATAATTTTTACGTTTAAGTGTATCAGTATCAAAAGAAAATTCAGGCAATGAATTTTGGAATCGAGTAAACAAACTATTCTAAGAATATGCAATGTTAAAAAAAATCATTATTTGACTAGGTATATATGTGTATGTGTGTATATAATTATGTATAGTATTTGTATGTGTATATATGTATGTGTGTATGTATATATGTCTCTTATGAGGTGTATACAGGTCGCGAGAGTCTAAAGCATAAGGGTAAGATGACCAGATCACAGTAGCTAGAGTATGATCATTATCAGAAAAATTACTAACTTGCTCAATTGGCCATTTCTCACTAGATTTTATTTATTGATGATTCAGTTAATACAGACCATTTAACAGATTCACTGACTAAAACCCAAACTGAGATACCACTAACCAGTCGCTCGAAGGAACGTGAAACAACACGAGCTGATAGACCAGCAGCGATAAACTAATCAGAAACACCCATAGAGGTGGCTTCTGCTACCAGGACCAGACCTAGCAGAATCTCATCGGTAAAAGTCAGAACAAGTTAGAGTGAACTACTCAATTAAATAGAGCATTTCTGATTTACTATGGTTTCTTAATTTTTCTTAAGCTTGTCTCTGGTGGGAATGTCGCGAATAGTCGCGAACTGTGAACAGACGGCAAACTATTTAATCTTGATGTGAGGGTAATATCTTTTTAGTGGAAATGTCTAGGGTCTCTTACAAAATGAGTGTGGGTGGATTCATAATTTATACTCGGTGGATTTGCTATAAAAGGAGGCGTCTCTACATTCTCGAGTCAGTCTCGCTCGGTTTGGATCAGTGTGCAGTGGTCCTCAGTTCAGTGTGTGTGTGTTTAGTTGTGTCACTAGCAGTGGGCAGTAGACAGCGGTCAAGGAGAAACAAATGTAAGTCAGTTATAATATATTTATTTTAGAGACAGTACAGTATCTATTAACTTTCCTTTAAACAGTAAAGCAGTAAGGTTCTCGTTATTTCATGAAGCTATTATGTTTAGATTCAAAGATCAAATCATACTGATGTATAGTTACTAGAACCAAGTGACACCAATGTTCAGAGGTGTCTTCAGATACTTATCTGACCTATTGCAAAGTAGGCCAGATGGTTAAATAGGAGGCCGAGTGCCTTGAGCGAGGGATTTCTTCCCAGACAGTTCACAAATTACCTTCGTAGTTCCATTCCGTAAACGCAGCCGTCATATTTAATCTGTGATATTGTCAATTCTGATTATTTAGATACAACATCAAGTTTACATATATATATCAACACAGTACTATGTACCAATATACCTATATATTCGCCATATACTCAAATAGCTCAGGGTAATTGGCGACAAATATAACTAAATAAGGATAACAAAACAAGAAACCCAGATCTATTCTGGTCAAATTCATTAACTCCCGACTCCGTGACTCCTTCCTGGCTGCTACTATTAAACATAATAAAATAGCTAGTAACTTAGATATCGTAATGCCGAAATACTGTTTAAAGTAATAAGTTAACGTGATGTGAAACTGTAATTAGTATCAATTATAGTAATTTAGATTGAGCCGTGTTTAAAAGAGCTACCAAGGTATTTTTTGGCAATTCTTTTTAATCTCGTGTTTTTCTAGCGAACTATCATACGATTGCATCCTGACAATATCTGGAGGTGGGAGAGGGATGTATAAGCCTTCTCGCAGCATCGGCCCGGGGACCCTGTTTGCGACATATATAAAAAAATATTTAATTTAATACATCACTATTAATGAGCTCTAGCAACTCCGAACATGGGAGCACTGAAAAATAGTTGCCTGGTCTACTTGCCCCGAAGACAAGTTATACAAATACAATTTTTCTTTTCAGTGATAACTTTATTTCCTTTGTACAATAGTAAGGGAGTGTCCATAAATTACGTGAGGCGTTTAGGCGGGGGAGTTAGTCGAGACGAACCCCACCAAGGGTCTGGTAAAGGATGGATCTTGGCAAATAGCATGTATTATTTTTTTTGCACCAAACAGTGTTTAATTGCAAGAAACTGGGTTTATTAACGAATTAGCAATTTGCAACTCTCCAATTCGCCATGGGCAAACATTGATAACCTAAGTCCATACTTAGGTCAGGGTCCATAGCCTGAACAACATCAATGTAAAACACGTGGATCTCAACTTTACGAAGTTAAAATTATTACAAAAATGATTATATAGCATCGACCTTTGTTCTCTAAACGCGCGGCATAAGAAAACTGTATAAGTAGTATTCATACTACATTTTATTGTGATGAAGGAATGTCATTTGCTCCCTTCTTGATTCGTCGATGCCTACCGATTCAACCTTTTTTTTTTTCTTTATTATTAATTTAGAGGGTTTGATCAAACATGATCATGCCACCCCCATAAGAAAATTCTACTACAAATTCATCTCCGCTTAATAGCTAATTGGGCCAGTTTGTATAGCATTTTGGCGATCTTGGATTGAGGAAATGCCAGAATAATATTACATTCGCCAAACTCCCGTAAATTTATCCCAAATTGCCTTAACTCAATTCTCTCGGCTTCGTTCCGGGCACATTCAACCAATACGTGATAAACATCTTCTACAAGATCACATTCGGCACAATTTGGTGTCCTAGATTTGCCCATTAAAAATCCGAAACTGTTCAAAGGAATGTGCCCGGAGCGCAGTCGCATAGCAGTGACAATATCAGTTCGTGCTAAAGTAGAACCACGGCGAACGCGAAATACAAGGTTGCACTGTCTTATACCAAATGCCCTTACTCGGTGACCTCTCGTCAAAATATTCCTTCCACATCTCTCTACACTTATCTCTGACGCGATACAGAAGATCAGTAAATAAGGGCACACAAACGAAAGGCATCCCATCCGTAACTGCTTCTCTGGCAAGGCGATCGGCTACCTCATTACTCGGTATGCCGATATGAGAAGGTATCCATTGGATTTTAATGATTTTATTATTCCTCTTCAGTTTGAGGAGTAAATCTAAAATACTGTAGGCTATCGGAGTGCCTCGAATATTCGAAGTACAACGAGCCAAATGATATATAGCACTTCTCGAGTCTGTCAAAACGACATACTTGCCAGCCTCAAAGGAGCTAATATATGAGATAGCCTCCGCTATAGCGAACAACTCTATACACATAATAGAAATCTCAACGTCGATTTTGAATTTACAAACACTGTTTGACTGTGGATCATAAAAAGCAAATCCGTAATAGTTATCTGTATTCTTTGAGCCATCCGTGTATATTTTATAAAAGTCTGGATAAGTAGTGTTTATAATTCCACGCAAATATTTTTCAGTTGACATGATCGGTACTGATCTTTAGGTTTATGAATAGTCTTAACACTTGGCTCCAAAACCGATGAGAGATCCACATTGCTGACCCACATGTCCAACGAATACATTTCTAAAAGTTTACTCGAATAAATAACGTTATTTTTGAGGTGTTCATGAACTAAAATTAACACAGGATGTTTTCTGCGTCTCCAATAAGCATCGTGACAAAGTGAACTTAACGTATCTAATATTTTAATAATATTACTTCTCGAATAAGACTTACATTTTAACCAAAATTTACTGGCAAGATAATATCTGCGAATATGAAGGGGTTGAAGATGGAGTTCATTTTCCATAACGTGTATGGCTGTAGTTTTTATGAAACCTCCTATAACACGCATACATTGATTTTGAATCTTATCCAGCTTGCATAAATGTGTTTTACAACTGTTTCCATACAATAGGCTAGCGTAATCCAACCTACTACGAATCATGGATATGTATACACGTCTTAAGATACTAGGGTGAACGCCCCAACCTGACCCAGATAGTACCTTAAATATATTTAACAATTTTAAACTTTTATCATTTAGCTCGTTAATATGTTTAGCCCAACGTAAGGATCTGTCTAACCATAGTCCTAAGTATTTCACATGGTCAACAACCTCTAATGACAGTCCGTTAATCGACATATCAACAAATTCTCTTCTATAACCTTTTTTGAAGATGCATACCTTGCTTTTTGTAGATGAAATTTCTAAACCTATGTTAAGAAGGAGTTTTACTAATTTATTCAAAGCTAATTGTAATTGATTCGTGCCATATTCTTTAGTATCACAATTAACATAAATCACAAAATCATCTGCGTATTGTGATATAAAGACATTGGTAATACTTTTACAAACATTCATGGTAACTAAATTAAAAAGCAAGGGTGATAATGGATCGCCCTGTGCAAGTCCTCTACATGTGCTTCTATGGTTACAGTTACGATCTTCTGCTTGGACTCTTAGATACCGTTCACTTAGAAACTCCCACAAATACTTACATATTAAAGAACTTACTCCTAATTGCTGCAAAATTTTAATTAGACTTTTTACATCGACGTTATTATATGCGTTGTCTATATCAACAAACGTAGCTATAGTCATTCGGTTTTGAGAAATGGCGGTTTGTATCCTTAACACTAAAGATGAAAGATTATCTAAAGTTGATCGGCACCGCTTGAAACCCGTAGTTTCCACGGACAAGTAGTTATTTTTCTCAGTGAACCATTCTAGTCTTCTTAATAGTATACAATGAAATATTTTACAAATACAGGAAATCATCGATATAGGACGAAGAGAGCTATGTGATTGGGTGCTATTACTGCATTTAGGTATTGGGACAATAATAATTTCTCGCCATTGAGCTGGCACAAAACTGCTAAAATAAAACTTGTTAAATAATTTCAGCAATATAGATTTACCATTGTCAGGTAGATGTGACAGCATTGAGTAGGATATTTTGTCACTTCCGGGAGTCGTGTCTTTATGACGCATACAGTTATTTAATTCTGTCCTAGTAATTGGTGTATCTAAACATGTCTTTATGTATGTAAAGTCTGGGTTACTAGGGAGTACGTAATCTGGGGTTAGACTGGTCAGGAGTTGATTGGCCCTTTTTTTACAAATATGTTCTCGATGAGCATTAAACCCTTTTAACCATTTTAATTTTCGCCACATTTCACTTTGTGTGGTTGTACCATTTAAAGAATTACAATATTCTTGCCAAGATTTATTTCGTGCCTGACGTATCAATTTTTGAGCTTCACCGATCTTTCTTTGTAATGCTGCAAAATTAGTTGGGGTTGGATTACGTCGAAATTTAGAAAGAGATAAACGGCGTTCAGCAACAACCTTTGACAAAGAAGGTTGCCAATAAGGTTTAGGTTTAAAATTACTGCTAGGGTTGTTATTAAATTTAATGTATGGTATGAAACGGTCTGCAGCCACATTGATACAATGAATAAAATTCTCATACAGTTTTTGAGAGCCACCGACATTATTAAATTTTTTCTGGAAGTCACAAAACATAATGTCCAATAATTCTGTATACGAATTCCAATCAGCTTTCTTCAGGTTACGTCTCAAAATAGGATAGCTCAAGGTTTCTTGTATATAAGTGGTTACTTTGGTAATAACATGATCGCTACCTAAAGTTTCGTTTATAGTGCTCCAGGTTTAAACCTTGTTGCTACATCAGATGAGGCCAATGACAGATCTGGCGAAAACTGTTGTAAATCGTTGTTAACTAATTTTACACGGGTTGGAACTTTATTATTATTTAAACTTATAAAACTACTATCCAAAAGGGCGTCGTGAATTTGGGAACCTCGTGTATCGATTTTCTGTGACCAGTTTGTATGGTGACCATTAAAGTCTCCTGGTATTACAGCTTTTTTGTCGACAATATTAAATATTTGTTCCCACCCGTTTTACTAGTACTGACAGATGGTGCACAGTAGACAGATACAAAATACCTAACATGGTTACAGTTGAAAATCTCGACCATCACAATTTCTATACCCATATTTATATTATTTACCTCATAAATGCAAGCTTTAACAGAATTATGTACTAGAATGGCTACACCGCCATATGAATCTTGTCTGTCTTTCCTATAAATATTATAACCACTAACTTTTAGTTCACTACCGGGTTTCAACCACGTCTCATTTAGTGCAGCAATGTGAATTCTCTCCTGGGATAATATTTGTTCTAGCGAATGTAACTTAGGGCGAAGACTTTGCGCGTTCCATTGCATATTGTTGAGCTTAATAAGATTAGGGTTATGGGCCATTAAAACCGAGATAGTTTACTAATGTCTTTAACATTGGCCAATCCGATATATTTTCAACAACTACCAAAATTAACCACTCTATACAGTATTTAATTGCACTTTGCACTTTCATTTCTATAGAGTTTTCTTTCAAAAACAGAATTTCTTTTAATCTATTTAGCAGTTCACTAAACTTCACTTCTCTCTTCTGACTTTGATCGGGCTTTTTCTCGAAGACATGGTCTTCCCGCGACATTGCTGAGTCAACAGTCGGAGAAGCCGTAAACTCGAATGCGTCCAGTAACCTAGATTTCTTGTGTTCTTTAGAGGTGCGTGCGATAGATTTTTGGGACCCACTTTTGTGTACAGATACTCGTGTGACCTCTGCAAATGTTGGCCTATGGCTGTTGGCATTGTTGATGCTTTCGGTGTTATTGTTTTCATTCACATAAGAAGGTAACTCTAACTGTATAGGATCACTGATAGGAACGTACATTGTGAGGGCTCTTCTGTATGTGCAGTTGTACTCAGCCTTTAGTTCCCTTAACCTTTTTTCCTTTTGATATATCGGGCAAGACCGAAGTAATGCCATGTGTTTTCCACCACAATTTGTGCATTTGAACACGGTGGTGTCACAATTGGGGTGGTTTTCACTGCATTTAGGACACACCATTTTTGAAAAAGGACATCTTTTCGTTGTATGACCAAGCTTCCAACAATGCGAGCACTGGGATACTGGGAACACGTAAGGATCAACCCTGATCCTCAACCCATCTACTGATACAAAGCTTGGACGAAATGACCCCTTAAAGCATAAGCGAATCGATTCACTGGCTTGCCATCCTTCACCATCTGGGTTGCGACGCCTTAATCTCACTGCCGATGCAAGTTCTGCTGGATCGGGACAAATTATGTTTTTGATAATTTCCTCCTCTGTTGTATCCAAGTCTATGTCCTTAATAACACCATAACATAAACTGACCTCCATCGCTCTCTGTGTTCGCCAACCTCTGTCCAAAAGTACCTTACATTTTTCGAGGTTTTCTACTCAAGTGTCGTCAGTCATATCAACACGGATCTTAAAAGGGTTGATATACTTCACGTTTTCAATACCAATAATCCCTTCAGCTTTAAACAATTTGGCGAGCGCGAAATGTTTTGGCATACGATCTTTTGCTGAAATGTATATTTCATTCTTGCCATTAACATACCCTACTTTATATTTCTTATCTTTTTTTTGAACTAACGTCCACTCAATGTTTTTAGACTCTCGCGATTTGAATACATATTATAAAATTAGGAACGGGTCTTAATCGCGCAATATTTTAATGGTATAAATACCATGTCAGCCCGTGACCACGGCCGATGCAACTCGGTCGAAACGTCGGGAAATAATTGTGGTATTTATACCATTAAAATATTGCGCGATTAAGACCCGTTCCTAATTTTATAATAACGTCCACTCCTCTTCTTCATCATCTCGTGTTCTTTTAGTTGGTCTCTGCTCTTCACCACACATTTCATTATCTTGCATCTCTTCTAAATTACTTTGTTCATCTTCCATTGTATCTATAATACTTTCCGTTACGCACTGGGCGTTTATATTGCTATTAATCTTCCTCGTAACATACCCATCTTCATCAATTATAATATCGTCCATTGTTTACACAACGCGCCGATGACGCACGGCCAGCGGCCGCAGGTAGAAACCTAACGGGATTCGCCGCAAGCCGGCACCACACGCGGCGATATAAACCAATAAAATAATAGGTTACAAGAAATTATGTTTACGCACAAACGCCTCGCTCGAATGCCGAGGTGAGACTGTGATTCAACCTTTGATAATAACACGTGTAGATACGTTAACACAGCATTCAACATTTAATAATTTGCTATCAGTTATTCGTATAGAATGTAAAGGTGGAGTCGTGATATCGCTAAGCCAATCCCGGGGGTAAGTAATATATGATATAATTACAAAATCTTTAACATTTACAAGATATAACAACTGAATCTATAATTTTATTTGATATAAAAACACTTAATTTTTATCAATTTTAGCGGAGATGGTGAGGAACTGCTTGTGAAAGAAAGTTCTAAGCACTGGTGAAATCATTTTTTATTGTTAAAACTTAAAGACTAGCACTTAAGAATTACGCTTCTGACCATACACTACAGACAGAAGTTTCCATTTAATTGGCCATTGTGCTAGATAAAGTTCGTGAAAAGCGTCCACGCAGTGAAGTAATCCTCTGCCATAACAATGCACCCACTCTGCAGTGTTAACAATGGTGTTTTCGAAGACTTCAGACTTAGAACTGATGACGCATTCCAATACAGGATACATTTCGAGGTATAAGTTCCATTGCCTGAAAAGCGGTGATGATATCTGTTAGATATGTCATTGATGTCTAAAGAATACTGAACTAACTGATTTTATGGTGTCAAAGAAAGAAGATAGAAACGGTAGGCAGCGGCTCTGCTGTGCTCTGGCTTTGCAGAAGTCTATGGGCGGCGGTGACTACTTACCATCAGGTGGCCCGTCTGCTCGTCTGCCTATCCAGGCACTAAAAAAAAGGATATGTACGTTTAATCTATTTAGTATGTATGTATAGTCAGTAGTAGTATATGTTGAAAAATATGGATCACATTTTTTTTATTCTGGCACGCCACAGTGACCACACTGACCTGTTAGTAAGCGCAGTGCCGGCCAATCAGAGTATCAAGTAGCGAAAGACAATCTATACCCCGTTATTCAATACAATGATGCCGGCCTACTGTGTAGCTTCTTCATACTACGCCTAAAGGACCCAGGACATAGGAAGGAGGAAACGCGGTAGCTGGCAAACTGTTCCACAGTTTGATGGTGCAGGAAAAAAAAGAATTTGCGAACCTCGGTTCGAGTCGCGGTAGTAGGCACCACGAAGCTGTGGCTCCGTAAGCCAGTACGCGTGGTTCTGGGGTGGAATGGCGAGGATGGGATGCGATTAAATAATTCTTCGAGGATTCGCCATGATACAGACGGTAGAACGGCAGAAATATCCCTTTGCAGCTGTACGGCTCCAGGCTATTGCCCAAGCCTGCATCATTCACAATGCGTATGGCCCGCCACTTCAACCCATCTAAGGTATCGAATAGGTATTTAGCGGTACTGTCCCAGAGGTGCAAGCAGTATGGCGTTCCCGGCCGTACCTGCGCTTTGTATAAGCGTTAGAGCTGCCGGGAGTGAAAAACCGCCGCACCCTGTTCAGGATTCCGACCCTGCGTGAAGTGGCGGATAATAGGCATTCCGAATTGAGAGTGCTACAACCTGAAGAATGGGGATGGGAGAAATAAACATTTTACATATTTTATTGGAATCCAAGAACATTCAATATGGCCTTACACTTTGGAATTGAGCAGAAATTGTTCTGTATAATTAAGTAACGCAGCGATAATACACACCAAGATGGTGCGGGTTCAAGTATTTTGAATTTTGGTGCGTCCAATATTTCTAGTTTCATTGATCCGTCATTGTATTATTATCTAAAGCATACACGGCTAACGGTTATTGTAAAAAAAAGGCCAGTTACAACTGTTTTGATGGTCGTCTCAAGCGTCAGACACAAGCATCAGTGGCGGAACGTCAATAAGTAAATCTATAAACCATTCGACGAAGTATCACTGGCCCATGTCGTCACTTCCGCTTTTACTATAAAGTTTTCAGACAATAATGTCACTGACGCTTTTGTCCAACGCTTGACACAACGATCAGAACTATGCTCTTAGAATTACATTTTATTTGGGATATTGTTTTAGAGGAAGATTATTATTTAAAACAAATTACTAAGATATATTGAACAAATTTATTTAAAAATTAACAAAATTGTATCTACAGGAACATCGTTTGTAATTATGAGTTGACTGAAGATTTTCAGTAGTAACACTGCACCAGGTCGGCGTCCCTGCAGCGGCCAGTCGCCTCGTCGAAGGCGAGTCCCAAATCACAGGACAGGAACCGCGCGCGGCCCTTGTCACACGAGAAGAAGCTCGTGCAGTTAGCAATCGGGAAACTGTGAAACACGTTCATTTTACTATTCGTCGACTAGAAGTCTCATTGCTGTTTTCAATTCACTACTATCTAATATATGTCTAACTAGATTCGAGAAATATTTCAAGAACATCGAATCAACTACTCCTGGTCCCTGTATGAAAAGTGTTGAGTAAAAGTACTTTCGTTGTTTTAACAGCTTGATATTACAGTACATTGTTTTCTCTCTTACCTGTAGTTAAGAACAATATCAATAGGCTCGCCATCAGCGTCCACAGGGATTTCTGGGCACTTGAAGCCGAGGTACTCTGAAATGAACATTGTTATTTGTATTATTTTGCAATTTTAGAGGTTTTACCGATTTGCAAATTTAATCAATTGCAGAATGCAAATAGAAGGATGGAATCTAAGTTTGTTGTTTATTGTGGGCGTTCACGGGCCGTGGACATCACTTAGCATTATGTGACACACCATTACCAACCTAAAATAGCACTGAAATGTCACATATCAATAATTTCTTACTTATGTGCAAGTAAAATTTTCCAAAATCGGTGTCGGTTTCCAAAGCTAAAAATTAAAAGTTTTATATAAACGACATTATAAATTACGTTCAGCGTTGCAGGAAGGCACGAGGTCAGGCCAGTCACAGCGGCCGGTTTCGGGGTCAAAAGCGAGACCAGCGGCACACTTCATGTCGAAGGCGACTCCAGCGACGCACATCTTGTATGGTGCGCAGTTGACTTCATTAGCCTCAGGGTGTGGGTAGAATCCGTATTGTTGCGGGCATTGACAGGACGGTGCAGGTTCTGGTGGATGATCATAAATAATTGTTTCACATTGTAATCAAAGCTATCGACTATAGTTGATATAATAAATTAAATTTATACAATAATTTAGGTCTATATCATACACTGTCCCACTGCATATAAGAAGTATTAAGCTTTCATCCACATTTAATGTAAGTGGGTAGACGTTAGGTCTAACAAATGAGGATATAGGATGATAACAATTCTAAATGAGGAACGTGATGCAACCATTAGCGCAACATTCAATAAATACATAGTTTCGAATAGTCAAAGGTTTGTGAGGACGGTAGATTGGTGTTGAAGCTATGTTCTACTTCAGTCTATATTATTGTTATTACATGTTTACAACCATTTTGTCAAATTGATTTGGGAGACGACTAACCTGCATGCGATTTTGGCTATTTATCTTACTCATAAACATATTATTCGCTTATCTAGAGTTCTAATAATAAATATGAGTATGTCAACTTACGTCTATATCTGGCTTCACCACATGGCAAGTCCACGGAGAAGCTGCAGGGGTACTCAGGCCATTCGATGTCAGAGTTGTAGTTGAGACCATCCGGGCAAATCATTCGGTGAGATACGTAATCCTGTATGTGCAGAAATATGGAGATTTGAACATGATATTCAGATATAAAATTTTAACTTGCGTGAAAGATCATTTAACTAACCCTGCATTCAATGTAGGTGTCACAGTTCGAATCGTCTTTGAAGTAGCCGTTCCTCCGCGGGCAACTGATTCTCTGGGCGTAGCCTGAAATATTTCATGTAGGTAATGAATAGAACATTTGAATGAAAAAAGTTCAGTTTATATACTAATAAATAATACTTACATGATGCCGCGAGTAAAACAGTCTGGCTCAAGTAGAATAACATTTTTATTGTTATTTTTTGTTTGTATTTGTTAGCTTTAGGTAATCTTCGATCACTGAATAATATCGAGACGCTGTCGTTGACCATTTTATACTAAAAAATCACATCAATATCCAATAAGAGTTGAATTATTCAGAGATAACAGGAGAAATATCGCGGTTTGGAGTAATTAAACTATCATAAAAGTGAAACATATTTTTATTGACCTTCAAGCACAATAATCGCTATGTACAAAATATCTGTGCCTACTATGTATTGTATTTTATATATATATATATATATATATATATATATATATATATATATATATATATATATATATATATAAGGACTGCATTGAATAATGTATACGCAGTACGATCATTAACAAATGTAAGTAGTCGAGTTCGAACATCAAACTACTTATTCCAATTATTATCATGAATGTAAATGGTAACTCAATATAATTTCAGACTAGACATTATTGTGTGTAAGACTAGGTACCAAAGTTTTAACACGTTAGATTCTAACTTAACACAGTAGAGTAGTATAAAGTTATTGCTATATAGCTCTTATGAGAGTTGTTTCCTCTTAGCTTGAAGAGCGCTGAATTCTAGTTCTTTAGCTGAGTATTGTTTTTCTTGTTCCCTGGTTCTGGCAGCTGCGGCTTTTAGTTCCGAGGGGCAGGCAGAGACCTCGTCAGCGGAAACGCAAGAAGATGTGAGTTCATCGAAACCGGACTCTCCGCCGCAGAACAAGACGCGTGGACGTCCATCGATACAAATGAAGTACTTCTGGCAGTTGTTGTCAGATCTGCAAAAAACATTATTGTAAACTACAACCCAAAGTCTTCTAACATAAAACGAACTATGAAATGAATTTATTATGAGATTTAACGGGTTGTTATTCATCCATTTGAAAGCTTCCGTCGCGCAGTGGCGAGTAGCGGGTTGCAAAATAAGAGAATCACTAACACTTTGGAGAGGTGGCGGTTACGACTATGACAATGATTATTGTGTTATATATTTATTATTTATGTTATATATGAAGCCACGTATTGATGCTATTCATCTCAGGATGGTTACGTCGCTATAATTCTAGTGATTAAACCTGTAACATGAGGTTAATCCGCGTAAACTTCCGACTATATACATCTGATATTTATGTGCAAAATGAAGAAAAGCTCAAATTTAAATACTCCGATATGACACACTAAAAGAGTAATATTTTAATTTCATATAATATATATTTTTTAATATAATCTGATGAAATTTTTACGATAGTCTGTAACGAATTATTATAGATTTATAAAGAATCGAAATCGAAAGGTTTCGATTCTTCGAATTCGACCGATATTTATATTTTGTTAAGTTTCAACGTTATTGAGGTTCTTCGAGATATGATGTTAATTTTAATGGTATAAATACCATGTCAGCCCGTGACCACGGCCGATGCAACTCGGTCGAAACGTCGGGAAATAATTGTGGTATTTATACCATTAAAATATTGCGCGATTAAGACCCGTTCCTAATTTTATAATAACGTCCACTCCTCTTCTTCATCATCTCGTGTTCTTTTAGTTGGTCTCTGCTCTTCACCACACATTTCATTATCTTGCATCTCTTCTAAATTACTTTGTTCATCTTCCATTGTATCTATAATACTTTCCGTTACGCACTGGGCGTTTATATTGCTATTAATCTTCCTCGTAACATACCCATCTTCATCAATTATAATATCGTCCATTGTTTACACAACGCGCCGATGACGCACGGCCAGCGGCCGCAGGTAGAAACCTAACGGGATTCGCCGCAAGCCGGCACCACACGCGGCGATATAAACCAATAAAATAATAGGTTACAAGAAATTATGTTTACGCACAAACGCCTCGCTCGAATGCCGAGGTGAGACTGTGATTCAACCTTTGATAATAACACGTGTAGATACGTTAACACAGCATTCAACATTTAATAATTTGCTATCAGTTATTCGTATAGAATGTAAAGGTGGAGTCGTGATATCGCTAAGCCAATCCCGGGGGTAAGTAATATATGATATAATTACAAAATCTTTAACATTTACAAGATATAACAACTGAATCTATAATTTTATTTGATATAAAAACACTTAATTTTTATCAATTTTAGCGGAGATGGTGAGGAACTGCTTGTGAAAGAAAGTTCTAAGCACTGGTGAAATCATTTTTTATTGTTAAAACTTAAAGACTAGCACTTAAGAATTACGCTTCTGACCATACACTACAGACAGAAGTTTCCATTTAATTGGCCATTGTGCTAGATAAAGTTCGTGAAAAGCGTCCACGCAGTGAAGTAATCCTCTGCCATAACAATGCACCCACTCTGCAGTGTTAACAATGGTGTTTTCGAAGACTTCAGACTTAGAACTGATGACGCATTCCAATACAGGATACATTTCGAGGTATAAGTTCCATTGCCTGAAAAGCGGTGATGATATCTGTTAGATATGTCATTGATGTCTAAAGAATACTGAACTAACTGATTTTATGGTGTCAAAGAAAGAAGATAGAAACGGTAGGCAGCGGCTCTGCTGTGCTCTGGCTTTGCAGAAGTCTATGGGCGGCGGTGACTACTTACCATCAGGTGGCCCGTCTGCTCGTCTGCCTATCCAGGCACTAAAAAAAAGGATATGTACGTTTAATCTATTTAGTATGTATGTATAGTCAGTAGTAGTATATGTTGAAAAATATGGATCACATTTTTTTTATTCTGGCACGCCACAGTGACCACACTGACCTGTTAGTAAGCGCAGTGCCGGCCAATCAGAGTATCAAGTAGCGAAAGACAATCTATACCCCGTTATTCAATACAATGATGCCGGCCTACTGTGTAGCTTCTTCATACTACGCCTAAAGGACCCAGGACATAGGAAGGAGGAAACGCGGTAGCTGGCAAACTGTTCCACAGTTTGATGGTGCAGGAAAAAAAAGAATTTGCGAACCTCGGTTCGAGTCGCGGTAGTAGGCACCACGAAGCTGTGGCTCCGTAAGCCAGTACGCGTGGTTCTGGGGTGGAATGGCGAGGATGGGATGCGATTAAATAATTCTTCGAGGATTCGCCATGATACAGACGGTAGAACGGCAGAAATATCCCTTTGCAGCTGTACGGCTCCAGGCTATTGCCCAAGCCTGCATCATTCACAATGCGTATGGCCCGCCACTTCAACCCATCTAAGGTATCGAATAGGTATTTAGCGGTACTGTCCCAGAGGTGCAAGCAGTATGGCGTTCCCGGCCGTACCTGCGCTTTGTATAAGCGTTAGAGCTGCCGGGAGTGAAAAACCGCCGCACCCTGTTCAGGATTCCGACCCTGCGTGAAGTGGCGGATAATAGGCATTCCGAATTGAGAGTGCTACAACCTGAAGAATGGGGATGGGAGAAATAAACATTTTAATTATTTTATTGGAATCCAAGAACATTCAATATGGCCTTACACTTTGGAATTGAGCAGAAATTGTTCTGTATAATTAAGTAACGCAGCGATAATACACACCAAGATGGTGCGGGTTCAAGTATTTTGAATTTTGGTGCGTCCAATATTTCTAGTTTCATTGATCCGTCATTGTATTATTATCTAAAGCATACACGGCTAACGGTTATTGTAAAAAAAAGGCCAGTTACAACTGTTTTGATGGTCGTCTCAAGCGTCAGACACAAGCATCAGTGGCGGAACGTCAATAAGTAAATCTATAAACCATTCGACGAAGTATCACTGGCCCATGTCGTCACTTCCGCTTTTACTATAAAGTTTTCAGACAATAATGTCACTGACGCTTTTATCCAACGCTTGACACAACGATCAGAACTATGCTCTTAGAATTACATTTTATTTGGGATATTGTTTTAGAGGAAGATTATTATTTAAAACAAATTACTAAGATATATTGAACAAATTTATTTAAAAATTAACAAAATTGTATCTACAGGAACATCGTTTGTAATTATGAGTTGACTGAAGATTTTCAGTAGTAACACTGCACCAGGTCGGCGTCCCTGCAGCGGCCAGTCGCCTCGTCGAAGGCGAGTCCCAAATCACAGGACAGGAACCGCGCGCGGCCCTTGTCACACGAGAAGAAGCTCGTGCAGTTAGCAATCGGGAAACTGTGAAACACGTTCATTTTACTATTCGTCGACTAGAAGTCTCATTGCTGTTTTCAATTCACTACTATCTAATATATGTCTAACTAGATTCGAGAAATATTTCAAGAACATCGAATCAACTACTCCTGGTCCCTGTATGAAAAGTGTTGAGTAAAAGTACTTTCGTTGTTTTAACAGCTTGATATTACAGTACATTGTTTTCTCTCTTACCTGTAGTTAAGAACAATATCAATAGGCTCGCCATCAGCGTCCACAGGGATTTCTGGGCACTTGAAGCCGAGGTACTCTGAAATGAACATTGTTATTTGTATTATTTTGCAATTTTAGAGGTTTTACCGATTTGCAAATTTAATCAATTGCAGAATGCAAATAGAAGGATGGAATCTAAGTTTGTTGTTTATTGTGGGCGTTCACGGGCCGTGGACATCACTTAGCATTATGTGACACACCATTACCAACCTAAAATAGCACTGAAATGTCACATATCAATAATTTCTTACTTATGTGCAAGTAAAATTTTCCAAAATCGGTGTCGGTTTCCAAAGCTAAAAATTAAAAGTTTTATATAAACGACATTATAAATTACGTTCAGCGTTGCAGGAAGGCACGAGGTCAGGCCAGTCACAGCGGCCGGTTTCGGGGTCAAAAGCGAGACCAGCGGCACACTTCATGTCGAAGGCGACTCCAGCGACGCACATCTTGTATGGTGCGCAGTTGACTTCATTAGCCTCAGGGTGTGGGTAGAATCCGTATTGTTGCGGGCATTGACAGGACGGTGCAGGTTCTGGTGGATGATCATAAATAATTGTTTCACATTGTAATCAAAGCTATCGACTATAGTTGATATAATAAATTAAATTTATACAATAATTTAGGTCTATATCATACACTGTCCCACTGCATATAAGAAGTATTAAGCTTTCATCCACATTTAATGTAAGTGGGTAGACGTTAGGTCTAACAAATGAGGATATAGGATGATAACAATTCTAAATGAGGAACGTGATGCAACCATTAGCGCAACATTCAATAAATACATAGTTTCGAATAGTCAAAGGTTTGTGAGGACGGTAGATTGGTGTTGAAGCTATGTTCTACTTCAGTCTATATTATTGTTATTACATGTTTACAACCATTTTGTCAAATTGATTTGGGAGACGACTAACCTGCATGCGATTTTGGCTATTTATCTTACTCATAAACATATTATTCGCTTATCTAGAGTTCTAATAATAAATATGAGTATGTCAACTTACGTCTATATCTGGCTTCACCACATGGCAAGTCCACGGAGAAGCTGCAGGGGTACTCAGGCCATTCGATGTCAGAGTTGTAGTTGAGACCATCCGGGCAAATCATTCGGTGAGATACGTAATCCTGTATGTGCAGAAATATGGAGATTTGAACATGATATTCAGATATAAAATTTTAACTTGCGTGAAAGATCATTTAACTAACCCTGCATTCAATGTAGGTGTCACAGTTCGAATCGTCTTTGAAGTAGCCGTTCCTCCGCGGGCAACTGATTCTCTGGGCGTAGCCTGAAATATTTCATGTAGGTAATGAATAGAACATTTGAATGAAAAAAGTTCAGTTTATATACTAATAAATAATACTTACATGATGCCGCGAGTAAAACAGTCTGGCTCAAGTAGAATAACATTTTTATTGTTATTTTTTGTTTGTATTTGTTAGCTTTAGGTAATCTTCGATCACTGAATAATATCGAGACGCTGTCGTTGACCATTTTATACTAAAAAATCACATCAATATCCAATAAGAGTTGAATTATTCAGAGATAACAGGAGAAATATCGCGGTTTGGAGTAATTAAACTATCATAAAAGTGAAACATATTTTTATTGACCTTCAAGCACAATAATCGCTATGTACAAAATATCTGTGCCTACTATGTATTGTATTTTATATATATATATATATATATATATATATATATATATATATATATATATATATATATATATATAAGGACTGCATTGAATAATGTATACGCAGTACGATCATTAACAAATGTAAGTAGTCGAGTTCGAACATCAAACTACTTATTCCAATTATTATCATGAATGTAAATGGTAACTCAATATAATTTCAGACTAGACATTATTGTGTGTAAGACTAGGTACCAAAGTTTTAACACGTTAGATTCTAACTTAACACAGTAGAGTAGTATAAAGTTATTGCTATATAGCTCTTATGAGAGTTGTTTCCTCTTAGCTTGAAGAGCGCTGAATTCTAGTTCTTTAGCTGAGTATTGTTTTTCTTGTTCCCTGGTTCTGGCAGCTGCGGCTTTTAGTTCCGAGGGGCAGGCAGAGACCTCGTCAGCGGAAACGCAAGAAGATGTGAGTTCATCGAAACCGGACTCTCCGCCGCAGAACAAGACGCGTGGACGTCCATCGATACAAATGAAGTACTTCTGGCAGTTGTTGTCAGATCTGCAAAAAACATTATTGTAAACTACAACCCAAAGTCTTCTAACATAAAACGAACTATGAAATGAATTTATTATGAGATTTAACGGGTTGTTATTCATCCATTTGAAAGCTTCCGTCGCGCAGTGGCGAGTAGCGGGTTGCAAAATAAGAGAATCACTAACACTTTGGAGAGGTGGCGGTTACGACTATGACAATGATTATTGTGTTATATATTTATTATTTATGTTATATATGAAGCCACGTATTGATGCTATTCATCTCAGGATGGTTACGTCGCTATAATTCTAGTGATTAAACCTGTAACATGAGGTTAATCCGCGTAAACTTCCGACTATATACATCTGATATTTATGTGCAAAATGAAGAAAAGCTCAAATTTAAATACTCCGATATGACACACTAAAAGAGTAATATTTTAATTTCATATAATATATATTTTTTAATATAATCTGATGAAATTTTTACGATAGTCTGTAACGAATTATTATAGATTTATAAAGAATCGAAATCGAAAGGTTTCGATTCTTCGAATTCGACCGATATTTATATTTTGTTAAGTTTCAACGTTATTGAGGTTCTTCGAGATATGATGTTAATTTTAATGGTATAAATACCATGTCAGCCCGTGACCACGGCCGATGCAACTCGGTCGAAACGTCGGGAAATAATTGTGGTATTTATACCATTAAAATATTGCGCGATTAAGACCCGTTCCTAATTTTATAATAACGTCCACTCCTCTTCTTCATCATCTCGTGTTCTTTTAGTTGGTCTCTGCTCTTCACCACACATTTCATTATCTTGCATCTCTTCTAAATTACTTTGTTCATCTTCCATTGTATCTATAATACTTTCCGTTACGCACTGGGCGTTTATATTGCTATTAATCTTCCTCGTAACATACCCATCTTCATCAATTATAATATCGTCCATTGTTTACACAACGCGCCGATGACGCACGGCCAGCGGCCGCAGGTAGAAACCTAACGGGATTCGCCGCAAGCCGGCACCACACGCGGCGATATAAACCAATAAAATAATAGGTTACAAGAAATTATGTTTACGCACAAACGCCTCGCTCGAATGCCGAGGTGAGACTGTGATTCAACCTTTGATAATAACACGTGTAGATACGTTAACACAGCATTCAACATTTAATAATTTGCTATCAGTTATTCGTATAGAATGTAAAGGTGGAGTCGTGATATCGCTAAGCCAATCCCGGGGGTAAGTAATATATGATATAATTACAAAATCTTTAACATTTACAAGATATAACAACTGAATCTATAATTTTATTTGATATAAAAACACTTAATTTTTATCAATTTTAGCGGAGATGGTGAGGAACTGCTTGTGAAAGAAAGTTCTAAGCACTGGTGAAATCATTTTTTATTGTTAAAACTTAAAGACTAGCACTTAAGAATTACGCTTCTGACCATACACTACAGACAGAAGTTTCCATTTAATTGGCCATTGTGCTAGATAAAGTTCGTGAAAAGCGTCCACGCAGTGAAGTAATCCTCTGCCATAACAATGCACCCACTCTGCAGTGTTAACAATGGTGTTTTCGAAGACTTCAGACTTAGAACTGATGACGCATTCCAATACAGGATACATTTCGAGGTATAAGTTCCATTGCCTGAAAAGCGGTGATGATATCTGTTAGATATGTCATTGATGTCTAAAGAATACTGAACTAACTGATTTTATGGTGTCAAAGAAAGAAGATAGAAACGGTAGGCAGCGGCTCTGCTGTGCTCTGGCTTTGCAGAAGTCTATGGGCGGCGGTGACTACTTACCATCAGGTGGCCCGTCTGCTCGTCTGCCTATCCAGGCACTAAAAAAAAGGATATGTACGTTTAATCTATTTAGTATGTATGTATAGTCAGTAGTAGTATATGTTGAAAAATATGGATCACATTTTTTTTATTCTGGCACGCCACAGTGACCACACTGACCTGTTAGTAAGCGCAGTGCCGGCCAATCAGAGTATCAAGTAGCGAAAGACAATCTATACCCCGTTATTCAATACAATGATGCCGGCCTACTGTGTAGCTTCTTCATACTACGCCTAAAGGACCCAGGACATAGGAAGGAGGAAACGCGGTAGCTGGCAAACTGTTCCACAGTTTGATGGTGCAGGAAAAAAAAGAATTTGCGAACCTCGGTTCGAGTCGCGGTAGTAGGCACCACGAAGCTGTGGCTCCGTAAGCCAGTACGCGTGGTTCTGGGGTGGAATGGCGAGGATGGGATGCGATTAAATAATTCTTCGAGGATTCGCCATGATACAGACGGTAGAACGGCAGAAATATCCCTTTGCAGCTGTACGGCTCCAGGCTATTGCCCAAGCCTGCATCATTCACAATGCGTATGGCCCGCCACTTCAACCCATCTAAGGTATCGAATAGGTATTTAGCGGTACTGTCCCAGAGGTGCAAGCAGTATGGCGTTCCCGGCCGTACCTGCGCTTTGTATAAGCGTTAGAGCTGCCGGGAGTGAAAAACCGCCGCACCCTGTTCAGGATTCCGACCCTGCGTGAAGTGGCGGATAATAGGCATTCCGAATTGAGAGTGCTACAACCTGAAGAATGGGGATGGGAGAAATAAACATTTTAATTATTTTATTGGAATCCAAGAACATTCAATATGGCCTTACACTTTGGAATTGAGCAGAAATTGTTCTGTATAATTAAGTAACGCAGCGATAATACACACCAAGATGGTGCGGGTTCAAGTATTTTGAATTTTGGTGCGTCCAATATTTCTAGTTTCATTGATCCGTCATTGTATTATTATCTAAAGCATACACGGCTAACGGTTATTGTAAAAAAAAGGCCAGTTACAACTGTTTTGATGGTCGTCTCAAGCGTCAGACACAAGCATCAGTGGCGGAACGTCAATAAGTAAATCTATAAACCATTCGACGAAGTATCACTGGCCCATGTCGTCACTTCCGCTTTTACTATAAAGTTTTCAGACAATAATGTCACTGACGCTTTTATCCAACGCTTGACACAACGATCAGAACTATGCTCTTAGAATTACATTTTATTTGGGATATTGTTTTAGAGGAAGATTATTATTTAAAACAAATTACTAAGATATATTGAACAAATTTATTTAAAAATTAACAAAATTGTATCTACAGGAACATCGTTTGTAATTATGAGTTGACTGAAGATTTTCAGTAGTAACACTGCACCAGGTCGGCGTCCCTGCAGCGGCCAGTCGCCTCGTCGAAGGCGAGTCCCAAATCACAGGACAGGAACCGCGCGCGGCCCTTGTCACACGAGAAGAAGCTCGTGCAGTTAGCAATCGGGAAACTGTGAAACACGTTCATTTTACTATTCGTCGACTAGAAGTCTCATTGCTGTTTTCAATTCACTACTATCTAATATATGTCTAACTAGATTCGAGAAATATTTCAAGAACATCGAATCAACTACTCCTGGTCCCTGTATGAAAAGTGTTGAGTAAAAGTACTTTCGTTGTTTTAACAGCTTGATATTACAGTACATTGTTTTCTCTCTTACCTGTAGTTAAGAACAATATCAATAGGCTCGCCATCAGCGTCCACAGGGATTTCTGGGCACTTGAAGCCGAGGTACTCTGAAATGAACATTGTTATTTGTATTATTTTGCAATTTTAGAGGTTTTACCGATTTGCAAATTTAATCAATTGCAGAATGCAAATAGAAGGATGGAATCTAAGTTTGTTGTTTATTGTGGGCGTTCACGGGCCGTGGACATCACTTAGCATTATGTGACACACCATTACCAACCTAAAATAGCACTGAAATGTCACATATCAATAATTTCTTACTTATGTGCAAGTAAAATTTTCCAAAATCGGTGTCGGTTTCCAAAGCTAAAAATTAAAAGTTTTATATAAACGACATTATAAATTACGTTCAGCGTTGCAGGAAGGCACGAGGTCAGGCCAGTCACAGCGGCCGGTTTCGGGGTCAAAAGCGAGACCAGCGGCACACTTCATGTCGAAGGCGACTCCAGCGACGCACATCTTGTATGGTGCGCAGTTGACTTCATTAGCCTCAGGGTGTGGGTAGAATCCGTATTGTTGCGGGCATTGACAGGACGGTGCAGGTTCTGGTGGATGATCATAAATAATTGTTTCACATTGTAATCAAAGCTATCGACTATAGTTGATATAATAAATTAAATTTATACAATAATTTAGGTCTATATCATACACTGTCCCACTGCATATAAGAAGTATTAAGCTTTCATCCACATTTAATGTAAGTGGGTAGACGTTAGGTCTAACAAATGAGGATATAGGATGATAACAATTCTAAATGAGGAACGTGATGCAACCATTAGCGCAACATTCAATAAATACATAGTTTCGAATAGTCAAAGGTTTGTGAGGACGGTAGATTGGTGTTGAAGCTATGTTCTACTTCAGTCTATATTATTGTTATTACATGTTTACAACCATTTTGTCAAATTGATTTGGGAGACGACTAACCTGCATGCGATTTTGGCTATTTATCTTACTCATAAACATATTATTCGCTTATCTAGAGTTCTAATAATAAATATGAGTATGTCAACTTACGTCTATATCTGGCTTCACCACATGGCAAGTCCACGGAGAAGCTGCAGGGGTACTCAGGCCATTCGATGTCAGAGTTGTAGTTGAGACCATCCGGGCAAATCATTCGGTGAGATACGTAATCCTGTATGTGCAGAAATATGGAGATTTGAACATGATATTCAGATATAAAATTTTAACTTGCGTGAAAGATCATTTAACTAACCCTGCATTCAATGTAGGTGTCACAGTTCGAATCGTCTTTGAAGTAGCCGTTCCTCCGCGGGCAACTGATTCTCTGGGCGTAGCCTGAAATATTTCATGTAGGTAATGAATAGAACATTTGAATGAAAAAAGTTCAGTTTATATACTAATAAATAATACTTACATGATGCCGCGAGTAAAACAGTCAGGCTCAAGTAGAATAACATTTTTATTGTTATTTTTTGTTTGTATTTGTTAGCTTTAGGTAATCTTCGATCACTGAATAATATCGAGACGCTGTCGTTGACCATTTTATACTAAAAAATCACATCAATATCCAATAAGAGTTGAATTATTCAGAGATAACAGGAGAAATATCGCGGTTTGGAGTAATTAAACTATCATAAAAGTGAAACATATTTTTATTGACCTTAAGCACAATAATCGCTATGTACAAAATACCTGTGCCTACTATGTATTGTATTTTTTTTATATATATAAATGAGGACTGCATTGAATAATGTATACGCAGTACGACCATTAAAAAATGTAAATAGTCGAGTTCGAACATCAAACTACTTATTCCAATTATTATCATGAATGTAAATGGTAACTCAATATAATTTCAGACTAGACATTATTGTGTGTAAGACTAGGTACCAAAGTTTTAACACGTTAGATTCTAACTTAACACAGTAGAGTAGTATAAAGTTATTGCTATATAGCTCTTATGAGAGTTGTTTCCTCTTAGCTTGAAGAGCGCTGAATTCTAGTTCTTTAGCTGAGTATTGTTTTTCTTGTTCCCTTGTTCTGGCAGCTGCTGCTTTTAGTTCCGGGGGGCAGGCAGAGACCTCGTCAGCGGAAACGCAAGAAGATGTGAGTTCATCGAAACCGGACTCTCCGCCGCAGAACAAGACGCGTGGACGTCCATCGATACAAATGAAGTACTTCTGGCAGTTGTTGTCAGATCTGCAAAAAAAATTATTGTAAGCTACAACCCAAAGTCTTCTAACTTAAAACGAACTATGGAATGAATTTATTATGAGATTTTTAACGCGTTGTTATTCATCCTATATCATCATAAGCAGCGATAGCCTAGTTGGTTGCGGTACGGACTGCCAAGACGAAAGTCGTAGGTTCGAAACCCAAGTGGCATACACCTCTGACTTTTCTAAAGTTATGTGTGTATTAAAATGTTAATTATCGCTTGCTTTATCGGTGAAGGAAAACATCGTGAGGAAACCTGCATATCTGAGATTTTTTCGAAGGTATGAGAAGTCTGCCAACCCGCATTAGGCCAGCGTGGTGGACTAAGGCCTAACCCCTCTCATTAGTAGAGGAGGCCCGTGCCCAGCAGTGGGACAATGTTTAATACAGGGCTACTAGTATATAGTATAGTATTCATCCATTTGAAAGCTTCCGTCGCGCAGTGGCGAGTAGCGGGTTGAAAAATAAGAGAATCACAAACACTTTGGAGAGGTGGCGGTTACGACTATGACAATGATTATTGTGTATATTGTGTTATATATTTATTATTTATGTTATATATGAAGCCACGTATTGATATAGATGCTATTCATCTCAGGATGGTTACGTCGCTATAATTCTAGTGATTAAACCTGTACATGAGGTTAATCCGCGTAAACTTCCGACTATATACATCTGATATTTATGTGCAAAATGAAGAAAAGCTCAAATTGAAATACTCCGATATGACACACTAAAAGAGTAATATATTAATTTCCTATAATATATATTTTTTAATATAATCTGATGAAATTTTTACGATAGTCTGTAACGAATTATTATAGATGTATAAAGAATCGAAATCGAAAGGTTTCGATTCATCGAATTCGACCAATATTTATATTTTGTGCAAGTGTGTCGCGTTCCGGGATCAGCCAGTGTACATCCGGTTTTTGTCGGGGGTCTGGAGTTGGGGTACAATGGCCATTTTGCGGCCTTCTTAGTACTCTGACACTAGACCCTCGACCCCTTCTTCACCTTCTTGCTCATGGTGTAGTGTGAAGAAGCAGGCCGGCATGAGTGCGTTGAGTAGCGGGGATGGATCGTCTCTCGCTACTCAGTACACTATTTGGACCGCACTGCGCTTACCATCAGGTTTAGTGCGGTCACTTTGCCATGCCAGGATAAAAAAAATTGTTAAGTTTCAACGTTATTGAGGTTCTTCGAGATATGATGTTACATTCGGTGGTAAACAAACCGTACACCTACGCAATTCAGGGGTAAAATATGAACTCAATAAGACAGTTTCCTGTGTTTAATTTTGTACATTATTCGATATACTACCGAATATAATACGCAAAAGAAACCCTTTTGCGAAAACAGAATCAAATTGCTTGAAAACTAGGGTCTCAATATTTATTTTAAATATGGTATGAGCAAAACAGGTTGCGAGTGGAAACATACGACTATCTCCCTCGCTCAACGGCACAATAACGGCCATTCTGAGAACGGTGACGTCACGGGACATATCATGCATCTTTTTGTCAATTTTGGCAGACAAACTGTCATTTGACAATCAATGTAATTAGCGTCTAATTTACTTATTTTTGTTTGGATTCATAAAATTATTTATATAATAGGCTTTAGGTAATGCAGTTTGTTGAATAAATAAATAAAAAAAATCGTGTCAACTACCCAATTATTAAATACGGAAAATTATATACTGGAAGGAACGACTGTGAAACAATGTCCATACAATAAATTTATACGAAAAGAAAGTCACAGTTTAATTAAAATTACGATAGAATATCCTTATCATATATCCTTCCTTGTCCAAAGGTAACAATACTATTAGTATTCCTCATTTTTTTTATGTCAAAATGCTGTTGCTCGTGGCGCCGCGTGCGTGGAGGTCATGATTAGGAGAAAAAGTATACAATACAAAATAGCGATTTTCATGCTTTAACTTCGAATATGACGGATTTTCATACAAAGTTTCATCCCCTATTTTATCCCCTTAAGGGTGGAATTTCAAAAAAAAACCTGAAATATATACCTACTTTTTATTTTTAACTAAAAGACCAAATACTAATTTTCATGAATTTAACTTCAAAAAGGATGGATTTTTATACAAACTTTCATCCCCTAATTTGCCCCCTTAGAGATGGTATTTCCAAAACCCTTCCTTAGTGGATGCCTAGGTCATAAAAGGTACCCACTATCAAAATTTCAAGTCTCTAACCCCAGCCGTTTAGGCTGTGCGTTGATCGATCAGTCAGTCAGTCAGTTTCTTCTCTTATAAATACAGGTATAGATTATTTTCTACCTATACACTTGCCCAACTCTATTTTTAGAACTAACTGTATAATAATAAAAAATAATAATACTAGCCCTGTATTAAACATTGCCCCACTGCTGGGCACGGGCCTCCTCTACTAATGAGAGGGGTTAAGCCTTAGTCCACCACGCTGGCCTAATGCGGGTTGGCAGACTTCACATACCTTCGAAATTCGTATAAGAATTCTCAGATATGCAGGTTTCCTCACGATGTTTTCCTTCAGCGTTGAAGCAAGCGATAATTAATATTTAAATACACACATAACTTTAGAAAAGTCAGAGGTGTATGCCACTTGGGTTTCGAACATCCGATTTTCATCTTGGCAGTCCGTACCGCAACCAACTAGGCTATCGTTCCTGTATATAAATGTAAAATACAAGCATAAACATAGACAAAGTATGTGGTAATTATTTACGTTATTCTTGCTGAAATACTAAGACGAAGTACATTTTGCAAATATATTAGCAAGTCGGAGCTAACTAGTAAACCAAGTGGCACGCATACGTAATGTAGGCATATGAACGACCAAAGGACGTGTTGGCAAACCACTGGCATTTCTAATAACGAGGTTACATAACCAAGGTCATCGCTCATCTGCTGACATTTAGCTGCCTGATGACACCGACTGACCGCCGACCACCAATTAGGTAACCAGTTCTCGATATTCTATCCGCTTCACCAATAAACGTGATTTAGTTATGATGTAAGTTATTATGAAGTCATTAATAAAACTAAACAGTTAATGTAAGGCGTAACTCCTCTCGTTAGTAGACGAGGCCCGTACCCAGCAGGACAATGTTTAATACAGGGCTAGTATTATATTATTATATCTGTGAAATCACACCAAATGAAGACAACACATTTATTGATAACGGACTTATAAGTAAATGGCTATCAAATGTTGTTACTTGCCTGTAGAACCTGAAGCCGGCAGGTGGGCCTAATTCCTTTGATATCGGGACTTCAGGGCAACGGAATCCGAGGAAAGCTGAAATTAACATGTATTGTTTGTAAATATATTTCTATAATACGGTAATGTTCTGTCTTCCCATTTATTCTTTCAGAAAATAAGTTCATAAACTAGTATTTTATACAAAAATATTTATGACTTATTGACGTCAGAAAAAATTAATTAATTAAATAATTCAATAGTAAGTGAATAATATTGAAAACAATTAAGTAGCAATCTACTATCTGTCTATCTGATAATTAGCTTACAAATCACACACAAAGGGAGTTTGTAAAGAAGTAGTTTAAATCATATGTTATACACAATTGACAGCCTCCGTGGCGCAGTTGGCGAGTAGCCGGCTGTGAAACGAGAGGCCGTGGGTTCGATTCCCACACCGAGACAAATGTTTGTGTGACAGACAGATATTTGTGTCCCGGGGTCTGTGTTTTGTGAGACCGAAAGTCTCTCGTAGACTCTGATACCCACAACACAAGACTATTACACATTGAAATAAAACGAATTTTACGAAAAGTAAAATAAACCGCGATATAATCCGTAAAATTCGTTTTATTTCAATGATGGGTGTTATTTATTATTATTATAGAGTTCATAAAAACTTACTTATATAACCTAGAAAAGGAATGTCAGTGGGCGGAGTCGCAATTAAATAATAATAAGTATCGTCTACTCGTATAATGTCGACATTATTAAAAGTAAACCGCTACTTGTATGCGTTATATACAGGTAGTACGGTACAATTGCAGTATCTGGTCAAAAGCTTTCAAATATTAAACAAGACTCGAGACGAACTTTCAATATAACTATTTTTAAAATTACTTTCGCGGATTGCACGTATGTTACCTAATGTTAAAATGTCAGTATATACTTATTAGTATTAACATGGACATTTGATAATGGGCTGTAAAAAATAACTAGTACCAGATAATTGACATATAGTACCCAGAAATTGTTACGCCACAATAAAAAAACATTATTTTCAATAGTAGATACCAGATAGTGCATTTACATATTCTAAACAATCAAATATAAATAAGTATTAATTAGACAGTTGGGACACAGTAAAGATCAAAAGGGGCATAGTTGATTTGTAAGGATCAGAATTAAAATATTAATTTGTTTCAGGATAGAAGCTAATAGCTAATAGCTTACCTTCTGTATCGCAGTCAGCAACTTCATCAGGCCACTCGCAACGATAAGACTCAGAACTATAAGCTAAACCCTCGGGGCACACTAAGTCGTAACCCACACCGTTCACACAAGTCCTGAATCCACTGCAGTTGCGAGCGTCGCCAATTTTGAAATATCCGAATTGATGAGGACAGTCTGCTGTGGGTTGAGGGGGCTCTGGAAGGGATAATAGCACCGTTCTAAATATTCCATTTTTTTTATTCTGGCACAGCAAAGTGTCACACGGCACCCATGGTAATGCAGTGCCGTCCAGTTAAAGTATCAACAATCGAGATATAACTATGCCCGGCTACTTGAAATAATCATGCTGACCATCTGACTAGCTGCTGGTGGCAGGATATCATATCCGCCCAGATAGCGACCACTGTACTTAGGGTGTAAACCCACCACAGTCGCACACACAAGTGTATCGCTTTCCGAGATCAGACAGTGTACATCCGGTTTTTGTCGGGGTCTAGAGTTGGGGTACGATGTTTGGCCGTTTTGTGGCCTTCTCTGTACTCTGACACTAGACCCTCGACCGCTTCTTAACCTTCTTGCTCATGGGGTAGTGTGAAGAAGCAGGCCGGCATGATTGTGTTGAGTAGCGGAGATAGATTTTCTCTCTCTACTCCATACTCTAATTGGACGGCACTGCGCTTACCATCAGGTGCAGTGTGGTCACTTTGCCGTATCAGGAATAATAAAAATAGTTTCTTCACACTACCTCTTTTAACCCATTCTTTTATCTATTTAGAGTTATTTGTAAAATAATATTTACATTTGGTTTGAGTTTAACGACATTCATCGTAACACATACATATTTAAAACCTACCATTCCACACCATTTAATAAAACTTAATGCGTCAATTAGGAAGCACACGAGGACCTACATATCGAATGCCGTTCATTACAGAAGTGTGTGTCACCGTAATTTCGCATTCATCTCCCGTACACACGAGGTTCGAAATGAAAAATCACTACAATAATAACTATGTTTATAACCAGCGATGACAATATGCGGCTACGGTAAAGGGAAAAACCTGAGCTCACAGATAGTTATTTTTAAGTTGAGTTTTTCTCACGTATAATCGCTAGCGACAACGTAAAATATTTATATGACGTAATGAACAGCGCCTCTAGGGGTTACGTGAGAAACTAAAATCTGTAGTATAACAACGTTTTTTTTATTCTGGCACGGCAAAGTGACCACATTGCACCTGATGGTAAGCGCAGTGCCGTGTTACTAGTGTATCGAGTAGCGAGAGACAATCTATCCCCCGCTACTCAATACAATCATGCCGGCCTGCTTCTTCACACTACGCCATGGGCAAGAAGGTAAAGAAGCGGTCGAGGGTCTAGTGTCAGAGTACTCAGAAAGCCGCGAAACGGCCAAACATTCTTCAAGGTACTTCAACTCTAGACCCCCGACAAAAAATGTACACTGGCTGTTCCCGGAACGCGACACACTTGCGTGTGCCACTATGGCGGGTTTTACGCCCTATGTACGGTGGTCGCTATCCAGGCGGATATGAATGTCCTACCAACAGCAAAAAAAAAATACATAAAAACAACGCAGCAACGCTAGCTACTGCGTTTACCTATCGTAACTTTTTGACACAAACTCATAGTTGAGTACTGATGTGTTAATGTTACTCACGTAACGCAGATCGCTCGAGGCAGGCCACCTCGTTGGGATACTGGCACGGATACACGTCGAAGTTTACATTAGGATTGAAGCGTAAGCCATCGGGACAAAGTTTCTCTTCCGCTGTTCCGTTCTGAGGACATACAAATGATGTAAGCTCAAACAATACAAATCTGTCGTTAGTTATTTGGTATCATCTTATTAATATTATAAATGCGAATGTTTGTATGAATGGATGGATGGATGTATGTTACTCAATCACGCCAGAACGGCTGAACGAATCTGGTTGTTTGGCACAGAGACATATTAGTCTGGAATAGCACATAGTTTTTATTTTTTACAGAGCATGAGATAGACTTGGTTTGCAAAATAGTAGTTCAGGGATTAGACTGACATAGAATATTTTTTATCCCTGAAAAATGAACGGTTTCTATGGGATAGCGAAATAAAAAAAGATGTTATAGCTTTAGATCACTTCATGGGCTCTATACCTTTTCTTCCAAAATTAACTACCACGCGGGCGGAGCCGCGGGCAACAGTTAGTTGATAATACAGACACGGGAAACCAACTTACCCAGCTATAAAACTATAAAACTCACGATTCTCCACGGGTTAAGCAGAGTTACAACTAGTGCACAGACTTGTTGCGAAGCTCATTACCCTCCCATAGTGTAGTGGAGAGTAATTGGGCTTAAATTCGAATGTTATCCGACTTACGCGTGATATTTTGAAAGGCAAAACTCAATGTAACAGGGTCTGAACAACTGACATTACTAATTTTACAATTTTATTAGCCAATTTTAATAAACGATCTTATTAGATGTAGATCGATTCCGGAAATAAACTAATCAAACATAATACTCTGTAGACGTGAAGTATGAAATATTCTTCTGTTAAGTAGTGGGGTGAAACCTAAATTATAAGGATTAAAGAAAAGTGGAAGTGATACGCTTGATTGCTAAAAAACGTGCTGAATGTGTGAGATTTATATGTAATTTCTCTAAGGTAATTTCTTAACATTACATGAGACATATGCACAGCTTGAATTACTTACGATGCATTCAATATAACTGTCGCAGCTTCCAGAAACTGGGTAGCGTTCGTTCAGTTCTTTGCAAGCGCCAACGGGTCTTGAGGCTTGAATGTTTTGATTTGAATACTGAGCAAAAGCTGTGGGCGAAAAATACTTATAATAATGATTTCTTAGGTTTACGCGAATATTACACATTGAAATAAAACTAATTTTACGGATTTTTTCGCGGATTATTTGCTTTTTTAACCTGTAACCTTTTTTTAAGTTTAGAAAGCTTTACAACCCTAATGGTCACGGGGCGGTCTGAGTTGTATGCCGTCACAAAAGTATAGTTCAATGTTTCTACCCTCCATATAGTTAGATTTTTATTTTTTGTAGTATCGGACTACAAAAATCTCTACTACGCAGATCTCACAGTGTCTTGAGGTCTGGCAGCTGATCTTTTGGGTTCCGATTTAATTTAATGTAGAATCAGATCCCAGGCTGGAGACTAGCTTGCTATGGATGCTAGCTTCCAACCATCTTCTTTATTAAAATTTGGATGTTTTTGAATTTTAATAAGTAGGAATCTATGTTCCATACAGAATTAATTAATTAATAGAAATAAATTTAGAATGTTAAACATTTTGTTTTTTTTTTTCATGTGGTTAGCTGACTTAATTAGCCAATCGTTCACAAGTAACAAAGTTTTAAAACAATTAATTGAGCTATCAGAACATATGACTAACTCAGAAGGATAAATGCAAGATTGAGTGAAGTGACGGAAATAGGTATGTGCTTTGCAATGCAACCAGCCTATGTATTACCAATATTATACATAAAAAGGTTTATTCTTTGAAATAGCAACATGCCTTGAATATCATATGTACAGATATGTGAGCTATAAATACGAAGACGATAACTTCATGTGATTGTATTCTCGTCGTCCTCTAAACTTGAAGGTCAAATATTCGGTCAAGAATTTGGTATTTACATAAAATATAATTCTAAGTAGCACATATTATTTATATTTCGGGAAATAGTTCGATGTAAAGATATTATAATAATACTAGCTCTGTATAAAACATTGTCCCACTGCCGGGCACGGCCCTCCTCTGTTAATGAGAGGGGTTAGGCCTTAGTCCACCAGGCTGGCCTAATGCGGGTTGGTAGACTTCACATACTTCACAGACTTCGAAATTCTTATGAAAATTCTCAGGTATGCAGGTTTCCTCACGATATTTTCCTTCACCGTTATAGCGTTAATACACACGGTAACATTAGAAAAGTCAGAGATGTATGCCAATTGAATTTTGAACATACTACTTTCGTCTTGACAGTCCGTACCGATCCATATAATATTTTATTTCTTTATACTTATTTCTTTATTAAATATCGAACTGTATCAATAATTATTATCAGTGCCAGACAGTATTTTACTACCTGGCAAATGCTGAGCCTCTGGCCTTTTTTGGTTATATTATACATAGGTGTTCTAATTCGAGTAGTATTATGCTAAAGGTTTTAAATTGTTTTCAGTTTTATTTACTACTACTTTTATGTGCTTATGTATATCTAATGTTTTGACTAAATAAAGTTTTCTTTTTTCTTATAATCCCTAAAACTTAAAACTGTAAAATAGCCCTTAACTTGGATAGCACAAGGTACAAAAAACCAAATTGTTATTTGTATAGTCATCTGAAAATTCCACGAGCTTTAAAAAAATTTACATGACGTTAATGTTATTTTGATTTGTAATAAAACACACAAGTTAATGTGAAAATCATTGTAATAAAAAGTTAATTGAATCCTTGCTTTTAATCTAGGTAATATGTAATAAATTTGACCACAAGAATCGTCAGATTCTTCAATTATGAATATTATTTCAAAATAAAAAAAATCTAAATGATTAAGATATAAGCAACAAAATTATATAGAATTTATAAACTAAGACAAAAGTTTTTTTTGGAATATGTATTAACCCGCTCCGCTGTAACTAAGAACACAATTAAATTAAGTATTACTCTTAAGCATAAAGTATAAATATTAATTAATCGAGTTTTCTAGCAAAATCTTGCTAAATATATATGATACGAACATAAGGTTTCTGTTAATGAAGCTAATAGAATAAATGTAACAGTTCACTTAAAATGTTTAAACAGGCATGTTTATCTTCTATTGTTCGAAGTAGGTGGCGCGAAAAATTACATGCACATGATTTTTAATTAACTACCATCATCAGATATAATGATGTGAATCGTTTTTCTTGACGGAGTAATCATTTATGCATGATTTAATATTTTCAGAACGAGCTCTGGAGACCATATTTAAATACATATAATTAAGGTAAAAGATGACATTAAAATTTTTGAATTCATAACTGGGAAATATCTCGAAATTATTTTAGATTTTTATCTTGTATGTCATGGTAATTATACCATATGAATTATTGAAGGCAAAGAAAAATTCAGGAAGTCTAACTTACCGACGGCGCATGCGCACGCCAATATCACAAAAATCCTTTCCATCTCGACTGGCCTGTGGTTACTAACACGTTCGCACGATCTTCACTCGGACAATGAATGGCTTCGCGAGAATCGGGGAGAAGCGACCTTGGGAACAGTCTTGCGAAATCAGGTATCATCTCTTGCCGCGCCTTGTATTACATCAGGGAGTTACATGGTTCCGACTATCGCTCATCAGACGACAAACGGCTTTGGAATGTGGGGTTACGTATGTCTTTTATCTTAAACGGGATACATTATTGCTTGTGGTGAATGATTCTGCTTGTTATAATTACTTGTATCCACTTTACATTTATAAAGTAGTACTTTAAACGATTACGTGTTTTAAAGACATTGCAAAAACATCCGTCAAATGTGTAAATATATTTTGTAACGAGAGTTGAAAATTAAAAAGCTTTTGCACGCAGTAATCTCTTATCATTTGCGTTAAATTGAGAATGGAGATAGTTTATATTCTGACTCAACACATAGGCTATTCCAATTACAGACTTGGGTTCGATTCTCGCGCTAGAAAATATTGGGTTTACTTACTTAATGTGTAAAGCACAGTCACTTCGTACCGATAAACGTAATCACGCATGTGAAGCTGCCGGTTAAAACTATTAAGAAATACAAAGATCATGTCAAAAGCTAGTATTTTAGAAAATTTATGTACTTACCTACATATATACATACAAATTACATACAGACGCACTCATGGCTGTAATCCCCGAAGGGGTAGGCAGAGGTGTAACCAGTACACCCGCATTTCGCTAAGCTTATTCCCATGATATGATAGGGGGCGAACCTATCGCCATACCGGGCACAGTTCTAGACTCCGGGCTAATACTGATAATTTCTAGGTAGGAAAACCCAATATCACTTTACCCGAACCGGGGATCGAATCCGTGACCTCAGAACAGCAGTCATACCACGTATGTAATTACAACCACGCCACCAAGTCGGTCAAAATTAATGTACTAGAACTAATTTACTGTAATGCTATTATAATAGTTAAAGGTCATACAGACAGTCTCTGAGGTGCAGCGGGCGAGCAGCCGGCTTTGAAACGAGAGACAGTGGGTTCGATCTCTGTACTGAGACAAATGTTTGTGTGATCCACGAATATATGTTTCGGGTCTGAGTGTATTGGGACCACATTCCTTCGTAGTTGATACCCATCATACAAGTTTGAACTAGTATGGGGTCAGAAGTTTGCGCTTGACTTTGTGTGCATTATTATATAAATACGTCATCTTAGGTGCCTTAATCAATAGATTAATAAACATAAATTATTATATAACTTAAGCTGTCACTTGCATTCTCAAAGGGGTAGGCATCCAGGCCACGTTCCGTCGACCTTAGCTGCCATCACATGACATGACCATTGCCACTATCGACGACTCTTGACGACAAGAGACTCGGCGAAGCGTCATCGATACATGGTTGATATTCCACCTGCGCGCACGAAGCGTTTTGCTAGTACATTTATCATGCGCACCGCTAGAGAGTGGAACTCTTTGCCGGAGTCTATATTCCCCGAAAATTATAATCTGGGTATCTTTAAGTCAAGACTGAATAGGTATCTTCTAGGCAAGCTTGCTCCACCGTAGACCACATCATAACTTACCATCAGGCGTGATAGTGGTCAAACGCAAACCGATTTAGGTAAAAAAAAAACTTTGGTGCTGGTATTGTAATACGCACATACCAATCCTGGCCACCTCGTTTGATTTTTCTGATAAAAATATTGAAATACAAATTGTGATTGCTTGACCTTGGAAGTTAAATCGCCGATAGCAGCAATAGCCTCGTTGGTTGCAGTACGGACTGTCAATGCGAAAGTCATATGTTCGAAACCAAAATGGCATACACCTCTGACTTCTCTAAAGTTACGTGTATATTAAATGTTAATTATCGCTTGCTTTAATGGTGAAGGAAAACATCGTGAGGAAACCTGCTTACCTGAGAATTCTCATAAGAATTTCGAGGGTATGTGAAGTCTACCAAACCGCATTAGGCCAGCGTGGTGAGGCCTTACCCCTCTCATTAGTAGAGGAAGCCCGTGCCCAGCCGTGGGACAATGTTTAATACTTGGCTAGTATTATTATTATTAATACGTAAGTAAGTTATCTTGTAACTAACAATATAACAATATTGTTTAAACGTCGTAAAGCCTAGATTAATCATTAAGGCAATAAATTCTTGATGTGATGTATAGTTGTTGCGGTAACCTTTTGAATTTAAATAGGAAGCGAGAACATCATCAGTGTCCATAAAATGTCAAGGATAGAGAATAGAGAACAAGTACGAACGACAGTCATTTAGCTAGGAAAATGTATAAATTAATTAAATGAAATGTTAACACCAATGTGATTTTACATAAATAATAATTTAATATTTTCATTCAATGTAAAATAACTATAGAATCTTTTTTATTTTGCATGATATTAGATTGAGTAACGATAATTTTGAATAATACATATATACACTCACGTCTGTGATCCCTGAAGGGGTAGGCAGAGGTGTAACCAGTACACCCCCTTTTCGCTGAATTTATTACGTCCCAAGATATCGAGCCTATCACCATACCGGGCTCAATTCAAGACTCCGGACTGATACTGAGTATTTCTAAATAGAAAAACCCAATATCACTTTATCCGACCCGGGGATCGAACCTAAGACCTTAGTCACAGTAATTGTAACTGCGCCACCGAGGCAGTCTGAATTTCTATTTATTCTGAACTAATTTTGAATTAATTAGAACATAATTATTTAAATATTATTATTAACCTGTTTTATATTGGTTTTCGAACTATTTACATACATGCCTACATACTTATATTGGTATGTTTAATACAATAGAAGAGATAAATTCTAATATTGAGAATGCGGATATACAAAATAGAGTGTCTAGACGGCATATTACAGTTCGAAAGTTCCAAACGAAGTGTTAACAAAGTAAGACGAGATAGCTTATAGACAAGACTCTCCATAGACAACGCAATTGAACCTAGTACTTACTTGTAAATTACTAGACGTTGCTCGCGGCTCCACCCGCATGGTAGTTTTTTTTAAAGGAACGGCATAAAATACACTGAGATATCTTAATTACACTTCTCTATATTTTGCTATCCCATAAGAAGCGTGCATTTATCCGGGATAAAAAGACTATGTGCTTCTCCAGACTATAATCTATGTCTGTGCCAAATTTAAACCAGATCTGTCCAGCCATTGTAGTGTGATTGATTAACAAACATTCATCCATCCATTATAATATTAGTAGGATTAGTAGTTACTTCGCACGCTGAGCCAAAATAAGTACTAGCGCAACGGTTAGCGCAAGCGTAATCTGGTTTATATTACGTTTCTTGAAACGTGAATGCCATCTTGATGCCATGCCGCTGTAACGAACACAAGCAACGAAAAATGCCTTTCCGTACTTTTTGAAGCTTTTAATGGTGTTACTCATTGTTAAATTTAGCTGGTGGTAGGATATTCATGTTCGCCCGGATAGCAACCACCATACACAGGGTGTAAAACACGCCATAGTAGCAAAGTGTGTCGCGTTCCGGGATCAGCCTGTGTATATCCGGTTTTTGTCGGGGTACGGTGTTTGGCCCTTTTACGGCCTTCTGAGTACTCTGACACTAAACCCTCGACCGCTTCTTCGCCTTCTTGCCCATGGCTAGTGTGAAGAGGCAGGCCGGCAATATTGTGTTGAGTAGCGGGAGTAAGATAGTCTATCGATACTCGATACTCTAATTGGACGGCACTGCGCTTACCATCAGGTGCAGTCACATTGCCGTGCAGGTGCAGCATAAATAAAAATTACTCTTGCAAACTTACGCCATATTTGTCGTAAGTATACATATTTGTTAAGATCTAACTTTTACCGGCAGCTTCGCTTGCGTTTTATCGTAAGAGGATGAAATCCCATAGAAAGGCACTTGAAGTTTTCAAGAACCCTAATAAAAGTGGCATCATCATGCTAACACTAGCGTTTTTAGACGGAGGCGTGGAGTTAATAAGTACTGTCTGCATGTCGCTAGAAGCGATGATCAGAAGTCTTTATTTATAAAGTCTGAACAAATGAGAAATTTTGAGTCTTACATAAATATATTTCCAATAAAAATATGATTCTTAAATGAATAAAAGATGCGCACTTGTTCACACGATAATCGGCATCACATTCTAAGTATGAGACTGAAATTTCAAGGCTTCTATGTGAATGGAATTTTAAATTATATTTATAGAATGTTGACCATCCATTACTTGCGGGCTTATTTGAATCGGGGTCAATTATATTTTTGGTCTTCCTCTTCAGCAGACATAACTCTGAAATGAATTTAAGATATTTATAATATAACACATTAAACAAGTATAAGTCAAAGTTTTTTAATTCATAAAAAGTACACCGACTTCAATAAAAAAACAAATAATGCGTCACTATAAAACTTGAGGGTTGCCCTTGATTTTTCTGAGATCCCATCATCAGATCCTGACTTGGTGCCAATGGGATCACCTGGGAATTATACCCCTTTAAACAAAAAAAATAATTTCTCGAATCGGTCCAGGCGTCTTCGAGTAATCGGGTAACATACAAAAAAAAACCCACGAATTGTTAACCTCCTCCTTTTTTAAAGTCGGTTAAAAATAAACCACAATAAAATCCGTAAAATTATTTTATTTCAATAGGTATAGAAGTTTATAATATTTAAGCACATTTGTTTTCATTACCATCGATGGATCATGTGATCGAGACACAAAACACGTTTTATTCCAGATTTGAGTTCGGTTCCCGTGAGAGCATCTCGTTTATCTGATATTTGTTATTCAGCTCACCAAAAGCTTTACTGATTGATGATAATTTACAGAAAATTATCGATGATAATGCAGTATTCTACGTAGGTAATATGGGATACACATTAGATTTGAGTCAAATATGGAGAAACCTCAGTTATACAGTAGAAGTAAGCTGGTCACGTAGAAGCCCCGCCGCCGAGCTAGATCAACTTCCTTATCTTTCCGAGACGAAGCCCGCTATTCCATTTGTATTCAAGTCGGCAAATGACTGGAATGTTAGCGTAAATTGGGAATTCAAAGATGTCGATTTATTTAATACTAGCGTTTACTCGCGGTTTCGCCTCATGACAGTTTTCGTTTCTGAGTTTAATAGTATAGCCAATGCGTTCCTATAGGTTAATAAAAATTTGCATCAAAATATGTTCAGCCGTTTTTACGTTCTATACGAATAAATTAAGACACATAAGAAAGACTACTCTTTTATTAAAAGAATAGATTAGTACCGAAACTGTTCCAGATAAATATGTTAATTCCGGTGTGGGTATGCGTTCTAAGATTTTAGCTGTAGTTTTACATTGTTTCGTAAAATGTTTCGCACAGCTAAGATGCTTGTCAAGACTATGACGAATAAGGATTTACATGAAATTTTAAAGTTTTTCATTAATACATACGGCCTCGTTAGTTATTTCGTTGTTCGTATTTCGTAGTTTATACTTGTGCATAGATTACGAAAATATGGAAATTTTAAATAGAATTCATCTTGAATTTCGACAGAGAATTATTATAGTATATAAAAATAAAAACTCTCAATTGAGTATATTTAAATAGAAATTAAATTAATTCACTAATCAGTAGATAGATGTCGCAACGTGGTAAAGAGGCAAGTACCTGTCCTGAATTAGATCACATAATTAATTTGAGCTTTCTAAAACCCCTAGTTTATGATGTCTGAAGAGAAGTTATATAGAATCTTAGTTATCAATAAGAAATTTACTTATTAAAGAATTACTATAATACTCCGGATTTTTTTCTACTGATAATATAGTACTAAAATTTACTTGAATTTACAATATAATGGTTTCAAATTCAGAATAGCTTAATAAATTAATGGACATAATGATCTCACACACTTTGGTTACGGCTCTAACATCATTATAATTGATAACCATAGAAACAATCATAATTGTTAGGATCCATGCTGTTTATGCATTGCAAAATATACCAGTAACTGTTACGATTGCAATGTATAACATTACTGTGGCCATGATCTTTGCTTCATAAGCAGTGAGATTTGTCCGAACATAACATATTACCATTGAACTAACCTGTGGTCTAGGGACAAAATAATTAATCTTTAAATGAATGTTTATCTTTAAATGGGATAAAACTATATACATTATTACCTATGCATATTATTACCGTTTTTACACTACGAACCAACAAAAAGCAATCTCCATAACAGAATAAAAACAAAAGAACCGTGTGTCAGTTTATTCAAGGTGACACTAGAAGTTAACAAAAATAAAGGAGATGTGCATGACATTGAGAAGTGAGAATGGTATTGAGTGCTTGTGAATATACAATATTTCAGAAGCAATATGGATATACCAAAGGCGAAAGTGTGTAAATCCTCAAGAATTGGATATGTGAGGACCCTTGGCAAAGAATGCAGAACTGTGCCTAACAACTCTCTAACGTGGAATCTTGAATAATAAACAAATGTAAATAATTTATATAAAAATTAAATGTTGTGGGCTATGCAAAGTTGTTTTTCAGATATTTATAAATAGTGATAATGTCAATACATATCGAAGTAACTATACAATCTGATAGTACGAAGTAACTTATAATAATCAATTAATTACTAAACTGACTGCAACAATTTGCTTTTTATATTGTGCTCAGCATTTACCAATTAATAATACTAGCCCTGTGTTAAACAATGTTCCAAAGCGGGGACGGTCCTCCTCTACTAATGAGATGGGTCAGGCTCCACCACGCTGGCCTAATGTGTGTTGGTAGACTTCCTTTTGGAAATCTTATGTTGATTAAAGATAAAATTTAATTTGGAAGGATTATCACTCGTCTTAACTTATTTAACATTGCTTATTCTGGTCAAGATAACCACGATTATTATATTTGTGACTGCCAATATGACCTCGGGCTTGCTATTTGTAACCATTCTTCTTTATTTGCGCATTTATAAATATTTTATATGTTAACTTTAGTTTTATTGCCGTTTTTGTGAACTACACTGTATTTTTAGAATGGATACATACTTAAAATAATGTTCGAGATATTGCGGAACTTTATCAAATTGAAACATATTAATTCAAACCGAAAGAGCTAAAATCTAGTTTTAACAAAATAATTCAAAGAAATATAAAATTTTTAACATTCAATGTTAAATATTTTGTAATATTTTCAGACTCCAAGCTTATTAAAAGCAGATATGCTTTCGGTATCCATCCGTGTACATACCATTAATTCTCCTCTCGCCTCTAGTTTGATTGGCATTCTAGACCTTGGTATAACCGCACAATTTTCCTCCGGGCAAAACGGCATCTGTACACGGGATAATCTCCACAGACAAAGGAATTGCAAGAAGAATTGCGCATGCGTTACAACTGCTGTGCTAAGGTCTCGGGTTTGATCCCCGGGTCGGGTAAAGTAATATTGAGTTTTTTTATTTATAAATACTCAGTATCAGCCCGGAGTCTGGAATTGTGCCCGGTAAGGTCATAGGTTCGCACCCTATCACATTGTGGGACCGAAATAAATTTGGCGAAAAGTGGGTGTACTGTTTACACCTCTGAAAAAAAACCTCTGCCTACCGCTTCGGGGATTACAGGCGTGAATGTATATGTATGTAAAAAGGAATTTTCTTCTAATATATAATAAATAGATATCAACATCAATACTTGAATAGTAAACTGTAATAATTGTATAATTTATCGTTTTAGTAAGTTTCTTTGTTTAGGGTAATCTTTGGAACTACTGATCTCATTTTGATAATTCTTACACCAATACGATGTAACATTATACAACATTTTACTTTGTTGAGTATCATTCAATCGTTAATATGTTATTGAAGGAACAAATATTTTTTAACGTGAGGAGTCGTAAACAAAAGCGAATAAGGAATTTTATGCCAATAAAACATACATGGGCTGAGGATTTGGTCAGACAGATATCAATGCCTCACTTTACGGTAATAAAACGACCAATGTATTATCCTATAACAAAAATATCAAATAGTGGTACTGTTTTGTTCGGAAGGTTATTTTTTGTTGTGATACATTTTGAATGCAAATTATGATCGTATCATCGTTTATTTGCTTTATTGTACCTTTTCGATTAAACTTCGTCTTATATTGTCCAAGTACCTATCTATATAAATAAATATCAATGTAAGTATGTTTGTCCTCTATGGACTCCTAAATTATTCATCCGATTATGTTAAAACTTTGTTGATTCTCTTTGTTGATTGATCTTCATACGCCCTCGATAATTCCTGGCCAAAATAAAATAACTCGCTGGGTGGCGCTGCAGATTATCAAGTTCAATATCGTTCAACCAATCGCAATGAATCAGTTTTACTTAGCGTGGTATTGCAACACATGTCGGGTGCAGCTAGCTGTATTATAAAACTGTAGCTGTATGCTTCTTTTTTTATCCTGGCACGGCAATGTGACCACACCGCACCTGATTGTAAGCGCAGTCCAAATAAAGTATCGAGTTGAGAGAGACATTTTATCCCCCGCTGTGTTATCATTTTCAATCTACGCCATGGGCAAGAAGGTGAAGAAGCGGTCGACTATGGCGGGTTTTCCTCCCTGTGTACGGTGGTCGCTATCCGGGCGGATATGAGTATCCTACCACCAGCTAAATGCTTGTTCGAGCATTGTACGGAGTCAATCGAAAAACGATAGAATGAAATTAAGCTCACACGATAGACCACACCCTGGATTAATACATAGGATATTTCTTATGGCGGTAGCTTGTTTGATTCAATATAGAAAGATTACAACCCTTACAACCCTGTCTTATCTGTCTATAAAATATATATTTCCTTATAAATATGTAGTTGATCGAACTCGTTTTACCCAGAATCTGGTGGTTTAGCCTGCTTAGGGGTTGATAGGGGTGGTGTCTACCCCTAAAAAGTGAATTTCCGCAGTGCTACAAGAAAACAGACATAATTACGAGTATTAAAAAAAAGGTTTCATTTGGATTAGATTTATTGCCTCGCGCGTAGTTTTGATCGTTTCCGCCCACTGTGTGGCGTAGTAATAGCTACAGAAGTGTACTATATTCAATGGAGTAACGTGGCTATGAGTAGGTACATTTTTTTTTATTCTGGCACGGCAAAGTGGCTACACTGCACCTGATGATAAGCGCAGTGCCGTCCAATCAGAATATGGAGTAGCGAGAGACGATCTATCCCCGCTACTCAACACAATCATGCCGCCCTGCTTCTTCACACTACGCCATGTGCAAGAAGGTGAAGAAGCGGTCGAGGGTCTAGTGTCCGAGTACTCAGAAGGCCGCCAAACGGCCAAACATCGCACCCCAACTCTAAACCCCCGACAAAAAACCGGATGTACTACACTAGCTGAAGCCGGCACGCGACACACTTGCGTGTGCCACTATGGCGGGTTTTACACCCTGTGTACGATGGTCGCTGGTCCGGGATCAGCCAGTGTACATCCGGGGGTCCATGTCGGGGGTCTAGAGTTTATACGATATTTGGTCGTTTCGCGGCCTTCTGAGTACTCTGGCAATAGACCTCCACTGCTTCTTCACCTTCTTACCCATTGGACCACACTGCGCTTACCATTAGGTGCAGTGGGGTCACTTTGCCGTGCCAGGATCGAAAAGAGATCCGATGGTGTTTTATTTACATAACATAAAATTAACGCATTAAATCACTTTCCAAGTAATTATTATCAATTAGAAGTTACCCGAGTTTGGAATTTGTGCCAGATATAACATTAAAAAGGCAATTTTTTTTTTAAAAGGTGGAAATAACCTTTTTAAAAACAGAAGTTGAATTTAATGATTCACAGATTTATTCCTGTACCTGTATCATCGGAACTGCCTTCATGCCACATCTCAAAGTTATTTACAAAGTACATCCCGAAGACTTATTATCATATTGTACTGGATTTTAATTTTAGTCCATTGAAATTTGGTTTAACCATCTCTTTTTTATTGACCCAGATAATTTGATTTGCAAATGCCGTATTAATTTCAAATTATAGTTTAAATATTTCTGAGGAAAAACCTTGAAACACGGATATATTTATCATTATTACTTTTAATAGTCATTTCTTTGCTAGAAGTTATTTGGAATAAACTGTCGTTATGATAAAATATTATTTGGAACATTGGAAATAAAATGTGGAAGAACAAGTATTAAAATATTTTAGTCCTCGTTAAAAAAGGTCAATCTATTTTCATTATGACCTGTCGGGGTCGCAGCAGTCAAATAACAACTTATAGACAAACAAAACCGGTGTCAAAGCAATGACGTCACAAAAGATTTCGCCCATTGCTTTAATGCTTCTGATAATAATAATCCACCAGAATTCTTCTTTATTCCGTTACACTACTATATTTATACGGGAAATGTTTCTGCCAACGTCTATAACATCTTCAAATATGACTTCAATAGATGTCTGTCGACACGATCACTTGAATTTATCCTGTCAAATACAAAACATGCTTGGTGTACAGTTTTGTGTAAACAACGAAAATAATGATGGCGGTCAAGCTTCTGACCACAATGCAATTACGGAATCAACACCTGGAGAATCAGAACCAACAAGAACAGACGAAAAAGGAACTCAGACAGACCTAGAAGTAAAAGTCGAGGATGAAGAAAAGAGAGTTGAACAAACAGAAAAAAGACCTGAGTCAGAAGAAAAAAGAATGCATGAAGAGGAAAAAAGAATTGAAGAAAAGAAGGTTGAAGAACAAGGACATCAATCAAGCAGCCGCATTGAAACATACGATGAATATGCTCGGTTCCGGGACTCTAGCCGGCCGCCTGATAGTCATTATGCTCCAACTCCTGGATCAAGGTTAAACTGTGGCTATGTGGGCCACAAATGTAAAGGCAATTTATATTTTATTGTTATTCCATATGCAATAATTCGATAAGGCTGATTGTGAAAATGTGAATGTTTCCTTCTTAATTTTCTGCTGATAATCTGTAATTTACAAGACATTAGAATCGTCTACACATAATTGACGGGTCTTTGAGACCTATATTACTGACTTACATATAATTCGCCATATTTGTAGTCATCATGAACGTACCTATATAATCTACAAAACAGATAGACTAGCAACTATAGAGAATTTGAAGTTTCCGGATTGCCGTCGAGGCACTTACTATAATGCATATAGTCCATATGCTTACTATTGCCTAAAATATTGCTTACTATTTACAATATGCTGTTTATACCTTTTAATACTTAAAAGGTATAAAAACGAATGCAATGACCTTAACAGAGATTTAAAAAAAAATTTATTCGACAGATACAATAGAATAAAAACAAATTATAATAATTTAGAAACGAATCACAAGACCCTTAACATTCCAACACATAAGTAATCTGAAAGTTAAAAATCAAACCAAGACATTTCTTTTTTATTAAATTTCTGTAATCCATTTTTCGCTAATGTTAATTAAAATCTTGCTAAAACAATTTGAAGCAAAATCAATCAATAAAAAACGATAAATCAGATTATGATATAGCGGTAGTATAACTATAATCTATAGTAGGTAATGTATGTTATACATTACAGAAAGGAATCAGGAGAGGTTAGTTGTAGTATTTAGTTATCCTAAGGCCCACTTGCACGCAAATTAGGGTTAAATAAATAAATTTAGAGTTTATTAACCCAGGTTAGAATGTTAAAATGTTACTCTCATTTCACCTTGCACCACTACAAACTGACGCTGGGTTAGCTAACCTGACATTTCTTTTATTTTAGCTGGGAACACTGAAATGTCGATGCACATCTGTTGTAGTCTGTCCAAGGATGAATGCATATACATAAAAACGAAACAATATTTCTGTCTCTTTTACACTACAGCACACTATATAGGGATGCGTATTTGTGTGTCCTTCATTCTATGACGGTTGATAACTTTTTAATTTGTTTGTTTTAAGATTGTCAAATTCGTGTTATTTGTTTTTTTGTGGATTTTTATTTATTTGTTGAATTCAGAAAGTCAGTGTAATGAAGAAGAAACCTCGATTATGTGCTCCCTATTTCACGATAAATGATAATATGCTTTTATGTAAATAGTTGAAAAATTCAAACATTGCCCCTTTATGTGTATTATAATATTCTGACCGTTTTGTAACCCTTTTGTCATAAAAATTTGAGCTTATATATTCAATGACTTCATCTTCATCGTCAGAGAATAACAATTCATGATCATTGTGGTAATATTTTAACTAAAAACCACAAAATAGATTACATAATACCTACCAACAAAAAGACTAACCGCAGGGTTAGCGACTTAACCTTCCCAAATCGGTGGGTTAAATATTTAGAAGTTAAACCCTAGGTTTGCTCGAAAATGTTGATGGTGCAAGACAAATTATTTATTTAACCCTGTGTTAGCTGTTAACACCGAGTTAAATACGTTAACCCATGATCGCGCAAGTGGGCCTAAATACTACAACTAAGATAAATAAAATAATAAAAAAAAAAATATATAAAATCTTATCTTAAGGTTGACTGGGAGAGAATCCTTTTGGCATTTAGTCCGCCTATATACAATGTGTATAAATAAATAATCCGTCAGATTACCCACTAAAGACTATTGGTAAATACCATTGAAAAAATATAATAAATAAATAATAACACCTAACAGCACATATAGCTCACATAAGATTCTAATGTTGTGGGTATCAGGGACTGCGAGAGACTTTCGGTCTCACAAAACCCAGACCTGACCTAAATATCTGTCTGTCACACAAACATTTGTCCCGGTGTAAGAATCGAACTTTCTCGTTTCAGCCGGCTACTCACCTACTGCGCCAATGAGGCTAAATAGGGTAATACATGTAAATAAAACTATACAGTAAGTGACATTTCTTTTATTTCAACTTTAGACCGATTACAAGTTGCCTGTAGATTCGTACGAAATAGTTTATAAAAGGTAAAATTCTTGGAATAATTACTTATCGATAAATACAGTTTCGTAAATGATCACATTCAAAGACTTTTTTATATTGCTCTTATAAACTAACAGGCACTTTGAAGCCCAAGTGAAAACTCACCACATGCGTTTACCATAACCCGACCCGATGCAGAAAAATACTAATTAATACTATGTTACTACAAGAAACTTAAACATACACACATACATATACACTCACGCCTTTAATCCCCGAAGGGGTAGGCAGAGGTGTAACCAGTACACCCACTTTTCGCCGAATTTATTTCGGTCCCACAATGTGATAGGGGGCGAGCCTATCGCCATACCGGGCACAAATTCCAGACTCCGGGCTAATACTGAGAATTTCTAGATAGAAAAACCCAATATCACTTTACCCGATCCGGGTATCGAACCCGAGACCTCAGCACAGCAGTCGTAACGCATGCGCAATTACAACTGCGCCACCGAGGCAGTCTGTGTCAAGAAACTTAAAATATTACGATTTAAGAAGAACTAGTGAAGGATGGAAGGTCGTCCATGATTTAGTTTCTGTTATTACACTTTTGAATACCCTTCTGTAAAAAAATTGATTTTACTTAATGTAACCCAGTGTAACTATAATATTTATGTCTGATGTAATAATGTTATTTGTAATAAGCAGATTCTAATATCTCATATAATATTATAAATAAATTTCCACTAAGTTTGTTATAACTTATGCTGTCTAAGAGAAAATCCTAATTAAAACAGCTAAAAATAATAAGATGACATGCAATAAATTTGAAATTTACAAATCATATTCACAACTTAAAATACAAGTAGAATATAGGGAAGAATATAACTAAAAGATGTTTAAGCTATTTGGACGTGGTGAGTTTAAACACTTATTTTACATTTAAATAGCGTTACTAATACCACAATAAGGCCCAACACATTTTACACTTAACATATATAGGCTGTACTCGTGACTGAACTTCCGTATCTATATAATATGAATCAAGCATTATTTATTATATAAATAAGTCTAATTCTAAAGAGTAATCATTAAATGCTGCATGGACTCTGTATATTGCCGGATTATAATAGATCGATTTAATAAAGATCTATATAATGGATGCAAGCGAATTTATAAGTATTGTATATTCTACTTATAAACGTTTATAAAAAGATAATTCGACCATGTTACACATGACTATGTTCGGCGCCATCATACGGATAAAATGAAATGTTATGAAAATATGGATTGGGTTTCTATGTCTCTAGGAACATTTATGCATGCATGAATCTGATTTTACATTACTATACACTGAGAAATAAAAAATAAAATAATACTTATATATTATTATGTAGAATCGGTACATAAAAATACTTATTTGGTTATGTACAAAATAGAATAAAATATTAATTAAACTAAAATAGATGGAACATTATACCAAATAATAGGTGGCAAGTTAAACTTACGATACACAATACATTAATACATAATTCGCAGTAATATGAAATGACTTAAAACAATAAGTTATTCAATAAGTAATGTTTATTTAATTAAAATTATCTAGCGTAGATTCCTAGCAGACTGTTTATAAATAAAATATATCTAAACATAGTAAGACTTTGAAATACATTAAACAAACATTTACGAAGCTGGTAATATTATAACTACCGGAAAAATACACGGTTTCGAGTTTCTACGCGTTATACAAGTAATTTGCGATGTAAAAATGTACTTAAACACAGTCAAGTGCCTTTTTACATCAAACAAAGCAACGTAAACAACTCGCGTTCATGCTCACCGAGATGAAAAATATTTACATTTAAAACAAATACAAGATAACAAAAAGTTTGCTTATGTTACCATTTCGAGCCTCTCGCACCGGCTACACAAAGAAGGCCACATCACGACAGACTTTATATTACCGTAATAATACTATCAGTGCGCTAAATGGGATCCGTTCTATTATTTATCCATGTGAAATATCCAAAAATACAAAATATACAATACAATTTGACTTAGACGATACGGACGACATTGATTTGAAAATAGTAAATTTTAACACAGTAGTACCTAAATGGTCCGGAAGCTTGCGCCTGGCATTTTGTTACTTCAGTTTGCGTTCATACTTACTATAAAGAGTGACGACTGAACTGCTGTCTATTGATAGAATAATGATATGTTTTGAAAACGGAGTAGCAATTCCATCTGTAAAGGTATTATAAAAGTCAGGCGGAAGATTGCACCCTGTTGTTGATTGGTTAGATTGTATTACTGTAACTTTATATAATTAATAGTACTAATTCGTCACAGCGCACATCCACTTCTTGTTCCGAATAGTTTCTTCAATTCAGGCATGATGACGTTTTTGACAAAGTTCGTCTGGCGGCCTGCGATCGCGTCTCTCTTGGAGTTCTTCACGTAGTGCTTTATACCAGGCTTATGTATGAGGAACGCGTTGTTCAAGATCATGAAGTCATAATCTTTCACGCAGAGAACGTAGCCCTGGAATGATGTAAATAATAAAAATTACGTAATTTTTTTTTTTTTATCCTGTCACGGCAAAGTGACCGCACTGTACCTGATGGTAAGCACAGTGCGGTCCAAATAGAGTACTGAGTAGCGAGAGACGATCTATCCCCCACTACTCAACACACTCATGCCGGCCTGCTTCTTCACACTACGCCATGAAGAAGGTGAAGAAGCCGTCGAGGGTCTAGTGTCAGAGTACCCCAAAAGGCCGCAAAACGGCCAAACATCGTACCCCAACTCTAGACCCCTGACAAAACAAGACAATCTTGCTAAATTATATTTAAGTGTACCTAGCATTACATCAGCATAACATAGCTAGCATCACAAAATTTTAATGGTGCTTTAGAAAAAACATGTCAGATCAATATTCAAGCGGCTATCCGACATAGCATAACCACCTGTATCTGTATAAATCAAATCGTAAACAGAATATTTTGTTTGTGCATACTAAATGTCACATCCACTCTATCAATTAGGATGTAGTTTTCAGTGAGGTATTGAAAAAAGTTTGGCTTGACATTTAAAATTCGTTTCATCTAAATCGATTGACAAAAAAAAGATCTCAATTTTAGAACGCGGCTGACACGAGGTCTGCTTTGTGCGCAAATAGTCTAGTATCTTAAGTGTATAAGTATAAGTGGGCTGGCCACATATGCCGCAGGAATGATGGCAGATGGTGCAAAGCTGTACTGGAATGGAGACCAAGAACTGGTCATAGAAACCGGGGCAGGCCTTTGATGAGGTGGACCGACGACCTAGTCCACGTGGCGGGAAGAAGCTGGATGAGGTCTGCCCTAGATAGAACTAAATGGCGTGCAATGCAAGAGGCCTACACTCAGCATTGGGTGGATATATAGGCTGAAGAAGAAGAAGAAGAGTCTAGTATCCATACTAATACTATAAATGCGAAAGTAACTCTGTGTGTTTGTTACCTTTTCACGACTAAACGGCTGACCAGATTGTGATGAAATTTGGCAAGGATATAGATTATATCCTCGAGAAGGACATAGGCTATCTTTTTTCTCAAAAAACAACCTTGAAAGGGGTCAAATAGAAGTTTAAAATTATGGGAAACCCTCGACTTAGGGATCTGTAAATTCATATTTAGGCTTTTGGTAGGAAATAAAGAAATACGTGTTTGTAATTTTTTTCAAAATCATCCCTAATGGGGTATAATAGGGGATGAAAGTTTGTATGAAAATCCTTAATTTTTTAAGTTAAACGCATGAAAATTCGTATTTTGTATTATATACTTTTTCTCCCAAACACGACCTCCACGTGGGCGGCGCCGCGTGCAACAGCTAGTAGTAGTATAGTCAACTGACATTTCAAACGGGCGTTGAACAAAAACTAGTTGATATTACCTGTGTCATTTTATCTTTCTTTCCTTCCCAACTGAGTCGCTCGTCGTAGTAAGGGTCTTGGTGTGTGCCGATGAAGATTGGCTCCCAGTGCACGTACTTCCCGTGTCGCTTGCCCACGTGGAAAACGTCCATCTCTGCAGAACAGACATTTAACATGAAAAAAACAACAATAATTACATTTCCTTTGGTTTCTATAATGAGCTAGCTGGCCCGGCAGACGTCGTCCTGAGTAAAAGCAGCGCCACACCGACTGCAGCGCCGTCTGTCGGGCTGATTTGTGAATCTAAACCATCCAGGGCGCTACCCAAACGCATACCAAAAAAAACATTCAAATCGGTCCAGCCGTTTAGGAGGAGTTCAGTGATATACACACGTACAGTAGAATCATATATATAAAGATATGCAACGTTAGCAAAATTGCGCTGAGTCAACGAACTGATACATATAGTTTAGGATTTTGCGAATTGGCGTAAGGAGCCGAAGTCGGTCGTCTGGGAACGGCGACTAAGGCATAAGGCGCGGTCATTGAACCATAATACGCAATTAGAATGCCCCATACGACGGCTACGCCATGCTTCAGACGGCATAAATAGCTCACGACACTAACAGCACAGAGATTAATTGCCACTGCATCACGGCATCCCAAGCTTCACTCGCGTAACAAGCATACGTGCAAAAAACTACAATAATTTAAGATGCGTACTCCAAAGTACCGGTCGTAGCATTGCCAAAGTGAATATTAAAACAGCGGATGGCGACTCTGACAATTTTGTTTATGCACATCAATTGGAAGTCTATTAAACGTCATTAACTTCTATTTAATGTTTGTGTAAACGAAACGTACGATTTGTTTCCGGCGCGGTCATCCACTGCAGACCTTGGGGTATGTTGTGACAGTTTGGGCACACAAACTTATGGAATGGTATTGCAGTCTTATTCGCCAACATACGTTGGAGTTCCGTCTTTGTTGATGGCACCTGTAATTAAACACATTAATCATTAATTAATGATGAAGTTAGCACAGTTCAAATCTGTTAATGACATTCTTAACGACTCCTAGTCGTAAAACGCAGTATGTTCCTTACACGACTATACATTTTATGAATAGTCAGAACTTCATCCATTATTCCACATATATCATTATACAGGTCATCATCACGTTTGAAGGCCAGTAACACACCGACCATGGACCAACCTTCTTCAACTTTTCCGTGACACAGTGCTCATGGGCGGTAGTGATATTACCATAAGGTGACGCATCTGCTCGTTTACTCGTCTTCCTTAAAGACTATAGAGATAATGTACTAAAAGCAACCGCTTTTCAAAGCAGTTTTCCAACCGTTGCGTCAGTGACATCATCGTCTGTCTACGTCATACTGAAGGCGCCAGTGACGGTATCGTAAATGGTCTCCCATTTTACGCTATATCGACGTTTAGATACAGCGTCATTGAGACTATAAGCTATATTAAAGCTGTTACATATATTCAGGAAGAACATACGTTTACGCGAATTGTACGAATTGTACACATTGAAAATAAAACGAATTTTACGGATTATTTGGATGTTTTTAATTTCAATAGCCTCGCGAATCATCGTAGACAGGAATCGGTGTTCCTTGGCAAGGATTTGTGGTTTGTCAAATCGAAAATAATGCTTGGAGTCTTCCTCTGAATTTTCGCGACGAAACTTACGCTCTACGAAGTCTGCAGTTGTTAAACACTCAGTAAAATGAAGTCAAATAAAATATTCCACTTACTTGCACTTTGGCGTCGACTTCAAAGATGCTTATAGGGAACACTCTTGGCTTTGTAGACGTGTTCAATGGTTTCGCATTTCTAGCTATCATATTCAAAAATCTAGGAATTAAATTCGGACTAGGATATAGCTCTATATCAGAGGGAAGTATGTAGTGTGTTACGGCTGCATCTCTCGCGACATTCCGTGCAACATTCACTGGATATAACAGGTTCTTCTCTTTCATATATGTTGTTGAGGAGTTCACTTCGTATGGCGGTTTTAATGTGCAGTTATATGGAGAAACGAGGAACTTATCTGGGTCTTGTATCTGAAATGACAACATGAAAAATAATACAATAGAATATGTATGGACTATGGCAACATGAACAAATGCGACCGTTTCGTGTTATTACAACTATCTTTCTTGATGCATGGATGGTTTATTGTTTGCTGGCCTCGATTCACAGTTCTAATAATGGTAATTAACTTCATCTAATTATTTCGATCGTGTAAATTTAACGGACACTTATTGATATTTACTATTTCCTCGTGTGCTACATATCAGAAATAATATTCCAGACGCTTAAAAAACTTGTCAATATTTCCATAATACCAGAATTGTAGCATTCTTAAGCAAATATTTGCCTCATAAAAATGACTATATTTATTTTAATGTAAGAGAATAAAATAAGACATGCTGTTACAGAAAAAAAGTACACCGACTTCAATGAAAAACAAATTATGCATCACTATAAAATTTGAAGGTTGCTCTTGATGTTTCTGAGATCCCATCATCAGATTCTGACTTAGTGCCAATGGGACCACCTGGGAAGTATGTCCTTTTAAACAAGAAAATAAATTCTCGATTCGGTCCAGGCGTCTTCGAGTAATCGGGGAACATACATAAAAAAAAAAGATTGCGACGAATTGTTAACCTCCTCCTTTTTTTTGAAGTCGGTTAAAAATGGAGAGAAACTATTGTAAATTATTTCTCACCTTGCTTGGTATATGCTTATTGGAGAAGAAGACGTGGAAAGTGACATATTGTCGAATAAGCTCGTTTCCAGTGCAGTCACGAAGGTATCTGATGCTGTCCACGGTTGGTGCCATGTCAGCTCCTGGCGAGTGGATCGCGAGGCTCACTGGTGCCATCCATCTGAAGAAAAATCAATATAGTCACTCATTGAAATGCATGCATGCGATTTGGTACCGTACGATGAGGTCGTTACCCAAATTGGTATTTAGATAAAACGACGTCTGTTTTATTGCAGCACAATGCATAATGAATATTTTAATCAACAGGATAGGAGAATGAATAATGAATAAATTATGCATTCACGGTGAAGATATCTTTATAAAAAAACGCTTAAAGATTTTATTACAGCATAAGTATATTGAACTTTGCTCTGTACACGTCTTCATATGACCATGATTTGAATTTTGTACCCACAGTTTTATATTTATCAGTGGTCAGAAATATTCATACGTAGATAATGTTTGTTAAAACAATCTTAATTCCGTCGGTACGTGTAATAAAGCTTATTATTCAGTTATGCTGTTTAATTTTTCTCCTAACGAAATAACGTTGGATTAATTATAACAATTCGCAACTCGTTTTCGGAAAATATAACAAGAGACAGAATAAACTGTTTGTTTATTTTAAGAGATTCTACTAGAAAATAGATTTACGTATTATTATACAGAAAAAATATTTCATTTCGCGGGAAATAACTACTCCATTCGAATAGTTGAAGAAATGTGCACTGATGGCATTAAAAATCAATATCAAATGTTTTGGAGTTACGAGTTTTGATAATTAGGCCAACGATATGTATATTTCAGCACTTAGAATAATTGTGTTTAATCAATATACAAAGGAGTTCATAAGTGGTGATTGCGTGACAGACGACATTTACGCGTCTGCCCGCTCTCTGCCACAGGTTGGCAACATGCTAACACGGTCGGCACTCGGCACAGCAACTAAACAGTTTGTTTACTAAAATGCAAATGCGACAACGATCGTGATAGCTAACGTGTTCTTTAACTTGCATCATTAAATTTTAATTGATGTTTTCTATTCCATTAACGACCGTAAATCGATAAGTCGCAAATTTTTGACAATAACAGACGTTATTAATGGTGCTGCCGCCACAAACAGCGACGAAGGTGCCTTCCACCGGTTTTTAGGTCACGAATTTCACAGCTATTACTAACATAAACGCGGAGTGTTCCGCTTTTCCATCGTCGTGGTATTTAGGGAAATATCATTGGGCTGCGTTCTATATCATGAGGAATTACGTAACAAACGCATCGCACGTGACGCAACAAGAAATATTGTATTTCACAATTAAATTACACAAAATGTCAACGGTGTTATTTGGTCTTAGTTGCGTTTGAATAGGAGAGATAAGTGGATTCCGTTGGGGCGTCCTAAATAAGCGCAGTATTGCATCCGTTCCAAGAATATGCACGGCCTTTATGCAAGACTGCACAATCTTTACATTTGACTGGAAATGACACAAATAGGGAACATTCTAAAAAACTCATCTCGTCTAGGCTAGTAAAAATGTATTACAGAAAATCGCCTTGAAGCGACAACTTGATGCTGCGTTTAGTAAGTGATTTTCCAAAGTTTCAAATTAGCCTCTCTTTTCCAATACCTTTAACTAAAGGCAAAAATAAATCAATATTTTTTCTGGTATTAGCTGCTAATTGTGCCCACGAGTGGGTCCTATGCCATTAAGTGACCTATCTACATGCTTGTTCGGCTGCTGCTATAAAACTTAAAAACTTAACTTTTCTATAGTTTATTCTGGCACGACAAAGTGACCACACTGCATCTGATGGTAAGTTTAGTGCCGTCAAGTTAGAGTATGAAGTAGCGAGACAGGATCTATCCCTCGCTACAACACACTGCCAGCTAGTCATAATATATTCAGCAGTCGTCAAAAAACAATTATTAAAATTCAATTGTTATTCGTCTGCAAGACGTGTGTATCCATATTTATAAACAGCATTAATTTAACACTTATAACACGGTAGGCAGCGGCTTTGCTATTGTAGGCAGCGGCTTTGCTGTACCCTGGCATTGCCGAAGTCTATGGGCGGCGGTGTCTACTTACCATCAGATGGACCGTCTGCTCGTCTGTCTATCCAAGCAGTAAAAAACACCTAAAGATCTCGTACATCAAAATACTTGAATTAAAATTGCACGACACAGCGTATCAATCAAATGTGATGTAGGTATGCGCCATATTTGCTGACGAGCCCGGTTTTATTAAATGCTCGCCGAAGTAGGGGAGTATAATCAGGAGGGTGCGACGCGATGCGACAGTCTGGTAACCTCGTCTGTGTGTTCACACTCGTATATTAAATTTTTAGCATATTTTCAATGGTCACGGATTTTTTTAATATACATTACTGAGTCTTTGTTGCTTTGAATGCAGTTGGGATTTTTTATACAAGAGTATTTTAGTATATATCGTAGTGTATATTTATTGTAGTATATAGCAGCGATAGCCTAGTTGTTTGCGGTACGGACTGTCAAGACGAAAGTCGTAGGTTCGAAACCCAAGTGGCATACACCTCTGACTTTTCTAAAGTTATGTGTGTATTAAAATGTTAATTATCGCTTGCTTTAACGGTGAAGGAAAACATCGTGAGGAAACCTGCATATCTGAGATTTTTTCGAAGGTATGAGAAGTCTGCCAACCCGCATTAGGCTAGCGTGGTGGACTAAGGCCTAACCCCTCTCATTAGTAGAGGAGGCCCGTGCCCAGCAGTGAGACAATGTTTAATACAGGGCTAGTATTATTATATATTATTATTATAGTATTTAGCAGTCACAATGTAGAGATTATGTCAATGTATCTTTTTGTTGAATAGTTGCGTGTGGACTGTACGACGTGTTTGTGTACAAACAATAAGTTTGTGTAAAACTTAGCTAGACAGTATCTTACATTCTTATATACGAAATGTTAAACGTGCTACTGTATCATTAGTTAGTTTTTAATGGTGTACGCAATAATTTCGCGATTTGTTTGACATTTACGTTGGGTCGTACGTGAAAATGGAGACCATTCCGTCAAAACTCATCAAAAATAGATTAGTAAATTACATCCACTATTATTTTTATCTGATGTCAAAATTCTTTCGAATATGGTTTTTCATGATTGGATGCAAAACAATAGAACGTGATGCAACAAAAATGGCTTTGAAAGCAATATTTTAAAAAGATAATTACTGATATATTACTGGCTGTGAAACGAGAGGCTGTGGGTTCGATCCCGCACCCAGACAAATGTTTGTGTGACAGACAGATATTTGTTTCGGGTCTGGGTGTTGTGGGACGGCAGTTCTTGATACCCACGATACAGGTTTTACTTAGTCTGGGATCAGGACAATGTGTGTGACTGTTGGCTGTATTTATTTTATTTATTGCTGCATGAGTACTTTTAAAAGAACTCCACATGATAAGCTGCAAAAGTGAGAGTAAATGAAACAAAAGCATTATACATACGTGATAGAACATCCATACTCCATGCTAATACTATAAATGCGAAAGTAACTCTGTTTGTTTGTTTGGTACCTTTTCACGTATAGACGGCTGACCAGATTGTGATGAATTTTGGCAAGGAGATAAATTATATCCTGGAGAAGGTCATAGGCTATGTTTTTTCTCAAAAAACAACCTTGAAAGGGGTTAAATAGGAGTTCAAAATTTGTATGGTAAATCACATTTGTATGGGCTGGACAATCGCTACCTGCCGTGCCTACCGTGCCTCAGTGCAGAAGACAACTCCTTGGATTGTATACTTCTCTCGAAAATAACCTACACGCGGGCGGAGCTGCGAGCAAAGGCAAGTTGATAATTATAGTAAAGGACATTGCTCAGCTCCCATACAAAGTTCGCCTAAGAACCAACAGCCTTAGAAAAAATAGTTTCTGGTTCTAAAGAACACCTATAAATCCATAAAAGTTGATTTAAACAACGGACACTTCTAAGTGTTTATTTATTAACAAAAATGTTTACTATTTTAGGTTATATTCTTAATGTCAACATGCCTTGGCAATACAGTGGCACAATACCAACATTAGAGCTAAATCGGTTTTATTTGACATTTAGATTCTAACTACTGAATAATTACCTAATAATAGGTAAATCATAATTATACAATGACAATGATTTCATGAAGTAAGAAGCTAATTTATTTTTTATGGTTTTACCTGCCTTATCAAAGAATGTTAGTTTAGCATTATATGTAGACAACTACCTACATTATAACTGTTATTTACCTACATAGTTTTAAAAGATAAACACACTCAAAACACAACAAAAAAAATCCACTGAACAACAAGCAAATGACTTAAAAACAATAAACATGACCACAGAACACTATTTACTTATTACTCTGACGAACATGACAAGTTTACTTTCAGCGAATTAAGCGCCTTAACCTTTTTTCTAGCATTACGGACGATTTATAGATCAAGCGCTTAAAGTAGAATTTGATTATTTTTTGGGGATCCAAGTAACATCGCGAAATCAATAAAATGCCCATTCATTTTTTATCTTTTTAATATGAAGTGTCCGTTAAATTCTAGTATTTGGAATAAAGGGCATAAAACAAGCCAACAATTATGGTATAAGTTAAATCTCTGTTGATTCATAGGCGACTTTGGACAATGTCCTTTGATAGAATTGTATAATTGTCACCTAAGTTAGTTTGATAAACGCGGCGTGGGAACTTCAATACGTAGTTATATAAACCTGTCCAAACGTAAAACAGCTATTTAACAAGAACGCACTATATATGGATGATAATAACAATACTTACAAAGAAATTTCTTTCTAAAATGTTTACTTGAAGATCGCGTGATAATAAGCGTGGGACGGTTTTACAACTTAATATAACTCTGGTATAAGTAATACTTGAAATGGCACAAGGAATGTGTTTTTATCACGTGAACTTTTTACACCGACTAAAAAAGATACTCGTGCACCCTGGTAGACTTAGCTGCGTAAATCAAGTGGCGCGGTTTAATGGGGCCTATTGAAATATTTATTCGAGTTTGTATTTTTATTCTGGGTACTTTTGTAACGTTGATATGATTTAAGAGGTATTCAAAAGGTCTTCAAGTTGCGAAAATAATAAAAAACAACAATACAAAACCAGTGTATTACTAATACTTAGATAAAAAAATACTTAGATTAAGGAACTGTAAACAATTACCTTTGCAAGTAGTCAATAATCATATACCTATTTTTGGGTTCTTTCGTGTAGTACTTATTATATAAGTATATATACTCGTATGTATACTGTGTACGTGTAAATACGCTGAAATATGACGATCCAGTTTTAAATCTAGTTCGCCACAAATGTCTATAAGTATGATTTTTAAACTAGCTGTATACTCTATTTATGGCAAAGTAAAATTTTACTTATATGGTCATAGCCAGCTTAGCCTCCTGTCACAAAATTATAAATGAAGACAGGGCGAATGACCTTCATTTCCTTTGTTTTCTATCTCACAGAACATACTGGTGTTGAATTAATCCCACATAAAACTATCTCAAACAGATGACGTCTTTGCAAACTGTGGTATGACAGTAATAATGTACATAACATTTTATCTGTTAATAGATAAGTCATGCCAAGGTACAGCGGCGACACGGAGTTTTACTTTCTACAAACTTATGACATTAAACTTTACGTGGGTGTTGACTTGTCTTTGATGGCGAGGTTACATGTATAGATATTCTAGACGGAACATTGCATACTTATATGCTAGAGATGCTAACCGTCCTGTTTTCCCATTGCCATGACCTTGTTTTTAGTGTGACCAAAAGGAGTGTCCTGGATATTTTTAAGCAGCGGCCTGGGTTTTTACATCTACTTGATCCAGTATTTTAAAATTTGCGAGCCTCTTTTGGAATCCCTAGGTTACGGACCACCTAAAGGGGCTTGCAAGTGTTTGCGCTGCCCGCGCTGTTTTAAAACGAAAATGCGTCCTGCTTTTAAACGGAATTGTGCTGGTTTACCCAATTTAAAAAACCCAATTTTTGGAATTCGTGGTTGGTAATTCTACGATATACATACATAATTGTATGCAAAACTTTAGATACGGAGTAGCCGATTGTGAAGCAGCAGGCTAAGGAATTAAGACACATAATTATTTTGTGAACTTAATTAATTTGGCTCAAGGTGCTTTGTAATTCAAAGTTCTGGGTCGGTTTCTACTATTTATGCCTGTCCATAAACTAGCGCTTACTACCAAGTGCCAGGTGCCTGCATGACTTGTCAAGTATATGTGTTAATAAAAAAGCTCTGAATTTAAAAATTTCAAGTAATTCAATACATATGTCTCGATCTTATTACGCGAATTTATGCTTAGTTATTTGACTTCGGTACCGCTAAAATATAAACGTGCTAAGGTGTTGAACGCAATAAGATGTAATTAAAAAGGCAGTGACTATGTGACAAGGTAATCCACTTTTTACACGTACTTAATCGTCGATTAAGTAATTCCCGAGACATGTACGGCATCTCAATTCGTAGTTAACGTGTTTATTCGTGCTTCTGTACTCTATACTACCTTGACATGTTCATTGTCTTTTTTGAGTATCACGACGACGTCGCACGGAATGGGAAATAATCTGCCGTTAATACTTTGTTTAAACATAGTTTTTTGTTTAGTAGTCATCGTATTACGTAATAGCTTTAATTCTTGTCTTTAATAATAAGCATCTTTTTGTTTGTGCAGCGATTTATTTAAATACCGGTTCCTGTTTTGGTCTTAAGATCGTCTCATCAATCATACCATTCTATTTACATTTTACCAGTTTCTGTAATATAGAATCACAATACGACTTATGCCAGCAATTCAAGACGAAGGCAAACCTCATAGAGATGAGGGATATATCAAATGTTTACTTTGTTTACCGCCTCATCTCTAGTAAAGGCCATATAGTTACCCACAAATGCGCAATGGTAGAATAATAAATTCGATATATTGAATTCAATCGATAACATTGCACCCGAACTGATTCTCAATAGCGGACGTACCGGCACCATAGACGATGGTAAATATCTATGCAATGTGCGGCGTATTTCTCCCATCTCTGCAGTACCTACTATAGTAAACGCTCGTAATGCAATTGCTTCCAATTTTCTCAGTTGGTATCGTAAGATATAATGACGGCTATCTTGATGTGTTCCTGTTCCTAATTGGGTGTGTATCTCTTACAAGAGTAAATTTTAAGATTAGTTTATGCCATGTTTCGAGTTAGAGTTTATCTAAATACCTACTTTTGTGTCATTGTATCAATGCTTAATTATTGGAACAGATGAAATAATACTCCAAAGTTTTGATTGTTTATTTGATTGATTTAGATTTCATTTCAAAATAGTACTGGTGGTAGGATATTCATATCCGCCCGAATAGTGACCACCGTACACAGAGCGAAAAACCCGCCATAGTAGCACACGCAAGTGTGTCGCGTTCCGGGATCAGCCAGTGTACATCCGGTTTTTGTCGGGGGTCTGGAGTTGGGGTACAATGGCCATTTTACGGCCTTCTGAGTACTCTGACACTAGACCCTCGACCGCTTCTTCACCTTCTTGCCTTCTCGCCCATGGCGTAGTGTGAAGAAGCAAGCCGGCATGAGTGTGTTGAGTAGCGGGGGATAGATCGTCTCTCGCTACTCAGTAATCTATTTGGTCCGCACTGCGCTTACCATCAGGTACGGCCAGGATAAAAAAATATATACGATTCTGCCATCCCCATTCTTCAGGGTGTTCCATCGTAATGCGGAATGACCTTAGTGTCCTACGTTGGTTTAGAGGTTCGTAAATTCGTATTTTTGTCACACCATCAAGTTATGGAACAGTTTGTCAGCTTCTGTGTCCTCTCCTTCCTATGATCCTGGTCCTTTAGGCGTAGTGTGAAGAATGAGGCCGGCACGATTGTTGAACGTTACTGCGCTTATCATCAGGTGCAGTATGGTTACTTTGCCGTGCCAGAATAAACAAATAAAAAAAATAGACTTTATGTATTACTATAAGTAATTTATACGGCATAAAATAGGGGCACGTTATAAAATATACGGGTATACACAGCTTGCTGATGGTAAGGGTTTTGTGATCGATTGTTAACCGGATTAAAATGATGGATGGGGCTTGTCCCCTATTTCTGATAGTTGGCGCGACTCTCGATTCCCCATAGGAATTGTAACTATGACGTTGCTATATCGACAGCTACTGACTGACAGATATTTATAGATAGAATATTCTGGATTTCTTTGCGTTTGAATTGAATATTTTGATACAGATCACGCGAGAGGTGTTTTGGTTAGTAACTTATTGTTTATTGGATTTTTTTATGTTGTTCTTTATATTAATGATTGGTTATAAATTTCGTCGCAGGATACCTTGTTAATTTAGGTTTATTTCAAAGAGATTGTCAACAACTATTTGATGTAAAAGATCTGGTTCTTTTATTTGTAATAATAATCATCCTTTTCGAGTTGCGACGAAGCCCTTTGTTGGTGGCCTCTAAAAACCTCCTGATGTTATTCATTCTGTATTACATACGTGATTTGTTTGTTTATCGTTAACATCGGTATAATCCTTCATCTTATATGTTTTAACATCTTCAGTTTGGGAGCTTCGGTGGCGCAGCACTTTGCCAACTGTGAAACGAGAGGCCGTGGGTTCAGTTCCCGCACCGAGATAAATTTTTGTGTGACAGAGAAATATTTGTATCGGGCCTAGGTGTTATGATGCCTAAAGTCTCTTGTTGTTTCTAATAGCTAAGATAACTAATTATCTTGTACAGACGTTGGGGATACGTGTGTGACGGTTGGGTGTTATTTTATTTGTGTCACAGTGCACAAATAAATAATAATAATTGTTATTAAATTATATACGGGTGAGCAACTCTACTGGACTAGCACTACTATCAAAACCAACTTAAAATTGCAGCTTGCTTATGCGTTTCGTAGAGTGAATATTTTGGGAACTATTTTGGGAAGCTTGACGACGTCTTCAAGGCAAATATTCCGCAATGTCTCAAGACCGAGACATTCAATCAGTGTGTTCTGCCCATGCTCACTTATGGATCCGAAACGTGGACGCTCACAAAGGACTACATGCACAAAATAAGAGTCGCACAAAGAGCCATGGAGCGAGCCATGTTAGGTATCTCCCTCGTGGACCGCATACCGAACGTTGAAATACGTCGTCGGACGAAAGTTGTAGACGTCGGTACGCGGATCGCGAAATTAAAGTGGAGATGTGCGGGACACCTGATGAGGCGGGGTGACAACAGGTGGACTAGGGCGGTAACAGAGTGGTGGCCTAGAAGGGGACGAAGAGAGAGAGGCAGACCACCAGCCAGATGGTCTGATGACATCAGGAAGGCGGCCGGTACATGGTGGACGAGGTTAGCACAGGACCGGAACGAATGGCGTGAAAGAGGAGAGGCCTATACCCAACAGTGGGTCGATACAGGCTGAACGAAGAAGAAGAAGAAGAAGACTGAATATTACTTTTGGGAGCATAAATACCCAAACTCTTTATCAATCCCCATTTCGACTTTCGTAAAACACCCATTGTTATTTTGGTATCGAGGCATTTATGGGCAATAGAAACAGTATTAGGTGACCCACATGCTTGTTTACCGGCCTTTATTATAAATACACATATTTGATATATTTACTTGCATATTTTACAACTCAAGGTGAATTTACTATAAAATAGCTATGTAAATAGTGATTAATTAATCTATACGTTACTACTAAACTTTGAATGCTTTATAATTGAAAATAATTAGCCAGCTGTGTTCGTCCACGCGTTGATCGTACCTATATACGATACGCACAGTAATGCGTATAGATTTAACAGTATCGGCAACGAGTGCTATTATTAAGACATTTGCGATAGTAATCCATAATTTATAACGCGACTCATGCCACTGCATCGCAATTAGCGATGGAATTTTTAACCATAAGTTTAATTTCACGTTCAAGTGTTCGACCTACATGTGTGACCGCAGTCGCTATGCGGATAACAGTACAGAGATGTTGATGCCGTAATGGGAGACTGCACTGGCTCATCTGGGTTGACCACAAGGCCTCACGCAAGCGCGATGGGTCGAGGCGCGCGCCAAGCGGCCAGGAGGGTTACTCTTGACACTCGATTCCAATTTAAAATTGGGATTGGGTTCGAAAACTGTACAATTGGCACTCTTGACGCAACTCCAGCGCACGATTTAACTGAATACGGCGGAAATTTTAGTAACTAAATGAAATAGAGTATTTACGATCGCTAGTTCGTAAATATTCTATTTTATTTAGTTGAGTGAGTTAGAGTTCCAATATCTTCTAGATTGGAATTGAAACTGTATCGAGTTCGAGATTGGAATTGATTTCAAGGGTAGGCCTACTGGTCTGCCGCACGTACACCTGTTTGCTAATGCATCGCGTATATTATGCATGAATGTAGATGGCTAACGTTACTCCAAAGAATACAACTAACTACATTTCCGCAACCCGGCACGACCCCATCTACCTCGCTGTGTAATGTATACTCCAAATTAAATGTGAGGCTACTTTGAAATGCTTTCACAACGATACTCAGCTGAGATGATTGTGATGTTCTCAAAACTTAAATTAAATGAAGCAATTCAGCAAGTCGGTCACTAAGTTGTAAGACGTCTCGCGCTCCACATCAGATCGCTCCTCTGTGAAACACTTACGCCGCGTGCATCGACAAATCTCAACTACAGTTAGCTATTTTCTTCGTACGCGATGTAAATTCGTTGGTACAATCCGGCTCGATTAGACATCGCCTCGCGTAATTAGCATTTCATGCCGCTAATGGCTTCCTCCATTCTAAAATCAATCAAAAACATTTTCAGTTAAGGTTGCATCATTAGTAATCATCTACGGTAGACGGCACGTACAACGGTCGACCCGAATAGTGTTCATTAAAATAAAACATACTTCAATTTCGTGCCATCTCGCGGTGTGTCATTATTCAATGTCGGCGCTCACGCGAACTGCTCCCTATTCTTTCGCAGCTCGTGGTTACGAATGTCACTAGCCAGTCCACACACATCTAAATGGAAGTTCATTATGACAATAATATGTTATGTTCTGCGTTATGCTGTTTGTATAAGACGGCGGTGAATCGAAATCGCGCAACTTTTGTAGGAATTTAATTTGTTGAAAAACATAATCTACAATTCATATCAAATATCTGAGATAGATCCGTATTTGTTAGTAAAGACATTCTGTCGACAATTTTCTGCAACGTGAACGTGATCTTCGAATTTATAAATCCCCTCACGTCTTCCAATGGGGATCAGGACGCAGATATGAAAGGCGATAAAGCAACCATCATTCTTCTAGTATTTATGGGTGATAAAAATAACTTGGCATCAGGCGTTGAACTTGCTAATATGATCGGAAGCAATAAAAAACATATGGCTGTTATTAAAACTATAAACGAGACTGACTACTTAAAAACGTTGCACCAAGCAGTATATAAGATCAAAAAGTTATTATACTCGCTGTCCAAAAACGAACCAGAGAAAGGACAGTTTATTATTGAACTCATAATAACTAGGAAGCTGGAACTGAATGCTCAATCAACTCGACTGTAGTTTCCTTTCACTATTTACAATCCAGACAGTAGGTATTGTCCGTTCTGCATTATATCAAGACCGTTATGAATGTCAATACAAATGCAAATATTGTTTTTATAATCTATGACTTGAAAAATATGGATTGTGGACTCATTATTATTATTAGATTACAGAATTAAAAAAAAATATGTTATAAGTATTAGGATATTTCCTATTATTAGAAATACCGAAGGTATAATGGGAGGTATTTAGGAGACTGGTTGGGGGGTAGCTAATAATGACAACCAAAGTAGGAGTAGTAAATTTTTAATATAAAACGGAGTGCCTTCCGCGCTCCGGTGTTCAGTTCAGTTCAGTGGAATTGTGAAGACAGGGACAGTAAGTAAGTGTAAGCAGTTCAATGGCCGCGTAATTCAGTTTAAAGGGTAATGCTGGTAGATTAATTATAAAGAGAAGCCTTAAGTGAATTTCTAACATGCGCGTGTTTTAATATTAAGCACTGAGATGTGTAACAGTGCCGTGTAAATCAATCAATAAATTATAAACATTGTATTTGTGCCTTTTAAATATCCATCTTGCATAGTTTTGTTGATGTTCCTAACATAAGTAATGACCCTGAATACCGATGAATTTTATCATTTTAATCCTATAAATCGGTCATGCTGATGCAAATTAATTAAAGGTCAGAAGGCTGCAACATGGCCAATCATCGTACCCCAACTCTAGACCCCCGAAAAAACCGGATGAATACTGGCTGACCCCGGAACGCGACACACTTGCGTGTGCCACTATGGCGGATTTTACACCCTGTGTACGGTGGTCGGTATCCGGGCGGATATAAATATCCTACCACCACCTATCTATGCTCCCGCAACAGAATTAAGCAAATAAAAAATATAAAGAGGAGTTGAAAATTTTATTAACCATTCCCTATCATAGCAAAGAGGGAGACAAATAATGATAAAAAATGGTACAGATAACACAGTAGTCGGCTGTGTGTGAATGTATTAATTTGTTCGCGCGTCACGTAAAACCGGATATCGAAGCAGCTTTGACTATAATATTAAATGACCCACGTTTCAAACAATAGGCGTTTTGAGTTAACTACTATTATCATATGTTTGACAATAATTTCCATATAAATAATGGCAATTATAATTGTTACAAACAACCACTATGTATATAATAAGAAACTAACTTACTTTAACTTCTAAAGTTACGTGTGTATTAAATGTTAATTATCGCTTGCTTTAACGGTGAAGGAAAACATCGAGAGGAAACCAGCATTCCTGATAATTATCATAAGAATTTTGAAGGTATGTGAAGTCTACCAACCCGCATTAGGCCAGCGTGGTAGACTAAGACCTAACCCCTCTCATTAGTAAAGGAGACCCCTGCCCAGTAGTGGGACAATGTTTAATACTGGGCTAGTATTATTATTATAATTATGGCTTGATTACGTTCAGAAACCCTTCGAATAAATAGCACAAAATAAGAAACAGGGATTCACTTTAAGGCTCCTCTTTATAATTAATCTACCAGCATTACCCTTTTAAACTGAACAACGCCATTGAACTGATTACCATTTAAACTTACTACACCGAACCACGAATATACTGGCTATCGTCTCGTCTTCCACTCAACTGAACTGAACACCCGAGCGCGGAAGGCACTCAGTTTTATATTAAACATTTACTACTCCCACTTTGATTGTCATTATTATCTACCCCCAACTAGTCTCCTAAATACCTTCGGTATTTCTAATAATATTAAATACCCTAATATAAGTACCTACTAGTTATTTCGGTAGCGAATAATAAAGAAATGTTAATATTTTCAATTATAGAATGTGTTATTTTGATATCCCTAGAAGGTACAGCCACTGGTAAAAGGTTATTTGGATCATTTGTTTATCCGCATTCGTTCGTAGTAACCACAATATACGTGGTGTAAAATTTCACCTTAGTGAACTAAATCTTGGATCGAACTTAAAAAATAATATATTATTAAGATTGTCTTATAATTTAAACAAAATCACTAAATTAAAACAATATAAGAGTTAGTACATCAAAAACTTATGTGAGTTTTTTACTAAACGCATTCGTTCAAATAACTTATAGATAATCACGCGTTAATTCTTACAACATAATGGCAGTCAATCAATATTGAATTAAAAAATGTTTAGTTTAATTAACTTTACAAATACGTAAGTGGTATTGTGTTATTGCCAGGAAGACTGATAACAATCTGGAAAAACTCATCGTCACTGGCAAAGTGGAGGGCAAAAGAGAGAGAGGTCGCAACCCAACACGTTGGTCCGACCAAATCCGCCACAACCTTTCCATGACAGTCCATGATGCTATTCAAGTTGCCAGAACTCGTGACAGATGGAAGAACATCATTGTAGGAAAAGATATTCATGGAGGAGGTCACGACCCTCAGCAATGAGGAAAGCGATGCAAGGAGGAGGAGGATTGTGTAAATGTATTAGGCAATATGTGTATACTGTGCGTAATATTTACACTTCATTTAGGAAAAAAACTGGTTGTGCGTAAAGTGGCATGATGTTGTTGCGGGTAAAAAATTCCAAGAAGTAGGAGACAAAAAAAATGTTTTACATCAACATTTTAAGTAAAAAAGAAATATATGAAAATAATAAGAAGCAGCGATAGCCTATTTAGTATATAGTATAAAAGCAATTAATAAAATGATTCTAGGTTCTTTTTTATCTGTGTATTTTGGGAGCTTTTGATTACATTTTCATCACGTCAGTCCCATCGTATACCGGGCACAGGTTCCAGACTCCGGGCTAATACTGAGAATTTCTAGATAAAAAAATCCAATATCACTTTACTCGACCCGGGGATCGAATCCGAGACCTCAGCACGGCAGTCGTAACGCATGCGCAATTAAAACTACGCCACCGAGGCAGTCTACCCTAAACACTATCTTACTTATATATTATTTATAAATGTATATATAGATACAGCGGCTTCACATAGAGGCTCCGATAAAATGCTTTGGCAAATTCCAACATCAACAAATTTACTCTAAATTCGTTCACCAGAGTCTCTCTCACAACCCTCGTCCTGACACATTCCATTAAAGTGTTAAAACCGCACTCCACAGAACCGCACTCTTCATAGTTGGCGGTAGCACTTTTTCCAATGAGGTGTCTTCTTCTTCTTCTTGTCGTGCCTCTCCACTACTGAAGGTTGGCGGTTAGTTTTTTGAACTTTTCTCGGTCTAGTGAAAGTCTGAATAGCTCTTCAACAGACTTGATGCCAGTCCGCTCTCTGATGTTACTAGTAAGGTGTCGTAACATGTTTAATTTCTATATAAGGTTCTAATGTTTGTAAGTTGTGACATGTCATGGTATTAATCCTGTCTTTATTCAATTTTAATTATCTTGCATTGTCTATCATGTAGACAGTTTTTTATAGCATAAGTGAGATTTTCAGATTCCAGACCTCTCAAAATTCTCTCAAGGAAGGGTCCTTCCATTTAAAGTCATTAACGTACCAATGATTTTTTCATATGGTATTTCATATGGTAAATCAATAAGGTAAGCTTCGATGTATTTAGTAGAACACTTGAAGCCAAAGAACGTGTTCACGGAAAAATGATGAAGACAACACAACACTGGTTGGACATGTGAGAGTCACATGACTATTTACCATCGCCGTGTCAATAAACCACACCGCGATGGACGTATTTTCACTTTTCTCCGTGGAAACTGAGATGAGCTGGTCCATTCACTAATTTACGTAGTTATTAGACGTAATATTTATGTTTTTAATGCATAAATTGTGAGAATGATGTAACTTGAACCATATACATAAAATTACCTTTAAACTCCAGAGGCAGTTTACGCAATCTATATTAAATTTGTAGAAAAACTGCTCGTGTGGATAGTGTCGAGAGTCCCAAATATCCAAATCGCGTGCGACGACCGCTAATTCATATTAATGCTATATTTTAAATTAAAACTTTCGACCAATGTTCTTTTGTGAACACTTTCGAGGTCAACACAAAACACTTTACAAACATTTCTCTGCGCGGCATAATTTTGCTCTGTTATTACATTTTTTACTTGGCAACTGGGTGATACGATTGACACTTATGCAATTAGAATGTACTTATGAAAGAGTAAAAAATAAATTCATGGTCAACAGTTATGTGTGAAATAACCCTGGGTTTTGTAGTTGCACAACATATAAGTAGATAAGTAATACAATCCCTGTTCCTGTGATATCAGCGGATACCGCCATTGTTGCGCCATTTACACTACGATTTCGTTTTTAATTTACTTTTGCATCGACATCATCCGTTTGGTGAATTCAATTGTTTGAACCATTGTGATTGTATGGTAGAGCTTCGCTATAGGCAACCTTGTCTATGGCATGAGTGGGCCAACTCTAACAGGATAGTACCAAGATCTTACAGAAAATAGACGTGAAGTGACAGTTCAGTTCGGTTTCGTACAATAAGTGAGATTTTCGGAGGTCTATATTCTCTCTTTTTTTTTTTTTAGTGCCTCGATAGCCAGACGAGCAGACGGGCCACCTGATGGTAAGTAGTCACCGCCGCCCATAGACTTCTGCAATACCAGGGCACAGCAAAGCCGCTGCCGCTGCTCTTTTCCCCAAACCAATTTTTTTTAAATTGGTAACGCACCCAGATTATTCTGATATTGTGTGGTAAGGGGCAGTAAAGAAAATTTAACGTCAGGTAAATCTCTTGCTGGTATACATGGCGAATCAGTAAATAGGAAGTATCGCCATAGAACACTTAATAGTTCTCTAATGTCTATTGTACCTAATCTTATTCTGGATTAATAATACAAAAATTTGATGTAATTTTGCTATTTCTTTTTATTATAATATTAGACAAAATATTTTCTAATACTCTTATGATTATACGTTTATAGTAAGCTTTTATAAAAATAAAATAAAATCTGTATTTCTGAAATAAAGTAACTTTGACTTAAGATAGCGCCCGGCCTACATCGTATAAAAGCTCCTCTCAAAATATATCGGCTCGATTTTATGGTTCTATTTTCCCCACCTCCTTCAGAAATAGATACACACTGTGCTCAAAAATATTGATACTCATAAATTTTATTGATGTTATTATGCGTACAAGTACATTTGGTGTTTTAAGGATAAAATATTTAAACTTACAGCATATTATTGCTCAGACTGGACGTTTTTTACTAACTTATATCGTTTACAATAATAGAAAACACATGAAACTTGCATGAAACAGTCAACATGTGGTCGTCAGCAGTTATTTGTACAAAAAAACTTTAGTCAGTCTCTATTAATAATGTTAGCTTATCGCTGAAATTTTATTGAAATAAAACTAATTTTATGGATTTGATCGTGGTTTATTTTACTTTTTTAACCCGACGATTCGAAGACTTAACAGCCTTCAGGGCCACAGGGCGGACTGAGTTGTATGTCGTCACGATAGTATACTCAAATATGTAATATTCTCGACAATAATATGTAATATTTGCGTAAACATAAGAAACTGAAACATAAGATGTATTTTAATTAATTAACATTATTTACCTTTTTAATTACCTTCAATATGTGTCGATATTAAACAAATCGAACACTGGAATTATTAAATAAAAATCAAAGTAGATAAAAAAATATATATGGCGATAGGCTCGCCCCTTATCACATTATGGGACCGATAATTCGGCGAAAAGTGGGTGTACTGGTTACGCCTCTGCCTACCCCTTCGGGGATTACAGGCGTGAGTGTATATGTATGTATAAAAAATGATCTCTTGATTTTTGGCAGTCATAAAACCTTAAGTTAAAACTTATTTGTAACATATTTAACCAGTCACGTATTGTGTGCATGCCGGCATGCACAAATACTGGCAACACTCGCCGTTCCCTACATTCTTATTTTCAACTTTAATGTCATGGAAATAAAATTGATTTTGGCTTCTGTTCACTCCGTACTATCTTACCTTTTTAATATTATTATGATTCGCGAGGGGTACCCTGTACAGTAAGATAAAGGATATGCTAACTTTTCGACAGAAAGCGAGGGAATAAAGTCAAAGTTACAGGGTTGCCCCGTAACGCGCCTGTAGGCGGTGATGCGCAAGCGCTGTCCTCATTTTAGTATTGCGCTCGTACAGTTTCACGTATGAATAAACAATATAAACCACTTTCATATTCAGAATACGTCTGCGGTAATGAAATATCATGTTTCTTAATTATTTCTGTACGTCAAACACGGTTTAATAGTGATGATAATCAGAATTGAAGTCTGAAGTTGCGTAAAATACATACTACATGCGATTAAAGTGCATGCTGTAATATTATAGGTCATTTACAATACTAACAAACAAGCGTTAGAAATGTGTTTTGACCGTAAAGTTTTTATAGGCGTATATTTGTTATACAAACTTTTTGTTCCGAACTGGCATTTCAATAGTAGTAAAAAATAGCATACACTTACGCTTGTTATCCCCGAAAGGGTAGCAAGAGGCGCAACTAGTACACCCACTTTTCGACGAATTTATTATGGTTCCATACTGTGATAGGGAGCGAGTCTATCGCCATACCGGGTTGAAAAAATAGCGCCGTGTGATATTTTGGAAATCTGCCTACTCAGATAAGATAACTTATTGGTCAGCGAGCAATGCAACTTAAAATTGTATCAGGCGTGAACTCAAGGCAAACTGTCGGTTATAAGCTATAGTATAGTGCAACCGCGTCATGAAGCATAGCGTTTACAGGGACTTGTTAAAACGTGTCGTCAGGGCTGCCAGATTGTATAATTGGATACAAAATGGGTAAAATTTTGTTAACTTATGTATCCAGTATGTATAGCAGAAGGGTTACTCTTGACACTCTATTCTAATTTAAAATTGGGATTGGGTTCGAAAAATATACAATTGGCACTCTTGAACGCAACACCAGCGCACGATTTAACTGAATACGCCGGAATTTTTCGTAGTACGATCGCTAGTTCGTAAATATTCTATTTCACTTAGTTGAGTGGGTTAGAGTTTCAATATCTTCTACATTGGAGTTTAAACTGTATCTAGTTCGACATTGGAATTGATTTCAAGAGTAGGCCTACTGATTGCCTTGTAAAATTGGATACAAAGGACACAAAATTAAAAATTTAAGAGTAAAGTAAACTTTCCACATGACTTCGGCGTTGAAACACAAGGAAAGAAGAGGATGAGCGTTTTTTTCGGAGATGGTTGGTAATGGTGGTTGTATTATGAGTTTTGGTTTTGTATAATGTCAGGAGATGGCGGTATGAAAAATAGGAACATCAACAAAACTATGCAAGATGGATATTTAAAAGGCATAAATACAATGTTTATAATTTATTGATTGATTTACACGGCACTGTTACACATCTCAGTGCTTAATATTAACACACACGCATGTTAGGATTCACTTAAGGCTTCTCTTTATAATTAATCTACCAGCATTACCCTTTAAAATGAATTACGCGGCCATTGAACTGCTTACACTTACTTACTGCCCCGCGAACGAACCATGAATGTTCTCACTAACAACTCACTGCTACACCACTAGTCTTCTGAACTGAACCAACTGAACACCGGAGCGCGGAAGGCACTCCGTTTTATATTAAACATTTACTACTCCCACTTTGGTTGTCATTATTAACTACCCCCAACTAGTCTCCTAAATACCTCCATTATACCTTGGGTATTTCTAATAATAGTAAATACCCTAATAATAAATTGTTGCTTCTGGCAGCCCTGCGTGTCGCCCATACAAACGGCTATTTGCAGAAATATTAAAGATCTTCTATTCATTATTATTCATGGCCATAATTACACCGCGTGTAATAAGTTTAAATATGACAGGCGAATGCGATCTGCTGTCCATTGCATCATACCGGAAAATAAGTATCGCAATAAAAGCGTCGGAGATAGGGAAAAGCATCGAGAAACTCATTTGAATAAGGTTTGTCATACAATGCGATGTTAATTTATGCGACAACGTAATAGAGCGTATTTTCTATATAATTCAATGTATTTAGGTGTAACACTTTTTACATTATCAACGAAGACACAAAAAATTTAAATTTATAGTTTACATAAACTCCACAAAATGCTATGTAAAAATATTATATTTCGAACAAAATCATGTAACATAGTTTCGCAGAAACCGATGAATAAAACTTCTTACGAAAAGTATAGTATTATAAATAACTGCATTGTTTATCCAATTATCGATACATTATACCACTTTAAACACCCATTTCTGTAAATTTTAATTCTTTTCTATAAAAGTGAGATGAAAAAGCACCCACTTCATATTTCTTACACTTAACGGTAAATGTAGTAAGCAGAATTAACATTAAAAATCCTACTATATATATATATCCTACTGATATTATAAATGCGAAAGTTTGGATGGATGGATTGTTACTCAATCACGCTACAACGGCTTGACGGATCTGGTTGAAATTTGGCACAGAGATAGATTATAGTCTGGAATAGCCCATAGGTTACTTTATATCCCGGAAAAATGTACAGTTCCCGTGGGATAGTTTAGTTTTTCACAGAGCAAGGGATCGACATGATTTTTTAGCATAGTGGTAGTTTAGGGATCAGAAAATGTCATAGGCCACCTTTTATCCCGGAAAAATGTACGCATCCTATGGGATAGCAATAGATAATAGATAGAAAGGTGTAATAGGTTAAGATGCCTCTATGGATTTTATACCTTTCCTTCCAAAAAATAACCTCCACGCGGGCGGAGCCGCGACCAACATCTAGTATACCTATAAATGTAAAGCCACTTTTATCGACCTACTACTATAGTTTATAACGCTTTTAAATCGTTTTCATTGATGACCTACTTTAAGAACATGGGCGTCCCGGCACAAAACCATAATATTTTAAAACGTCTGTTAACAAATCATAATGCCATAACGAAGAGAACAATACCACATCAGCCGTTCAGCCGGTGAGTTTGTTTACTTCACACACCGCTGGGTAGATGTTTAGGGTCACTATAACCGTCGACCTTGGTATCGTCGGTCATGCACGGAGCTAATTTGACAGTCAATTTTGTTTTTGTTAATGGGTGATAGATTGTCGCTCGCTACTCGATACTCTAATTGGAATCGCACTGCGCTTACCATCACGTGCAGTGTGGTCACTTTGCCGTGCCAGTATAAAAAAAAACCACCTGTCCTATGGAATTCCCGAGAGGCTTCAAAAGGATAACTAACTTCATCGATGTTGAAGTATTAAAGTCGTTGTTGCCGACTTCTGCTCCAAGATTATGCCCGATAATGCTAGTGTTCCTTAAGGCAATTTGACTACCGACAGAAGTGAAAACTTTAACCTTTGGAATCACTGTGTTATTTTTTGAAATAGCGTCCATGAACTAGTAACTTTTTGTGTTTATGATTTTTTTTATTCTGGCACGGCAAAGTGACTACACTGCACCTGATGGTAAGCGCAGTGCCGTCCAGGTAGAGTATCAAGTAGCGAGAGATAGTCTATCCCACGCTACTTAACACAATCATGCCGGTCTGTTCTTTAGCTTCTTCATCTTTGCTTTGCTTGTCAATGATTATAGAACTTCATAGGCGTGTTTATGTCACAAGTAAAATAATCTGAGCGTGACGATCATGCGAGTTCAGTGCTTTTCCCCCGTCCCTTTACATGTTAAATACGGTTTCAATAGAATTTCTATAAGTGTGAAATAATGTACAATGTTTCTTATTAATGTACATGGTACCGATCTTTAATACAAATTGTCTGAAATCTACTAAGATCGTGTACTAAAAAAAATGTTAAGGCATCCAGAAAAAATATTTTCATATCATGCACATGCAAACTCTGGAATGAACACATTGCTTTGGTCTTTCTTGTTTTCTATGACCTGACCTTCGAACGAGGCGTAAAAAGACATATCTTCAAAGGGTGAGTAGCGGTTTGACTGCCCTAGAATTATTGAAGTCTATGAGCAGCTCTGACCGCATATTACATGTGGACCGCAGGCTCGCAGCAATGTTATAAAAAATGTAACAACACATTTACACTTTATTTATTTACAGTAAGTGCTTTAAATATTCAATTTTAAGTTCCCAAGCCGTAAGAATGCAATGTACTGGCATTCACTCGTGAACTAGATCATGGATTTGATAAGAGCCTTGAGACTTACACAGTGTAAGATGAACGTGAAATGAATGAATTTAAACGACAATGAGTGACACGGCCATAACCAAAAATTAAAAAGTAACCAGCCACTTAGTGGCAATGACACGCGCTGTCATTAAACCTTTGAAAGCATTATTATTACATGTGTCCTTAAACTTTATTTGAGGGCAACATCATTTATGGATAGAGCACGTAGACGCTGACGCACCAGGGCAAGCAAACATTTTGTGTTTATTCTTGCCCGTAACTATGTTTACGGGACGTAAAACTATTTGCCTTATTATTAAGTCGTGAGTCGAGCATCAAACCAATTGTCAGAATAATTTTTTTTTTTTAATCAATCGTTAATATCCTTTTTGAAGTTTTATCACAAAATCGACTAAGTACAGATGACGACGTAATAACTGTATTTTTATCCCATCACGTAACATTAACAACCTTATTCTATCCTATAACAACACTAATGAACGAACTGAAACGCACAATCGCAGCTCGTTTTGCAACACAACACAATAGCACAGTCTCTATCTGATGGTGTTTAATTTTATTTCTTCTTCGTCTCCGACGCTTGCAATTAACCACATTGTTTGGATACGCCCACCTCAATCTAAACGACTAATGGTTTTATCACCTTGATTGGGTTTTGGTTCAGCGAATTTTTGCTTGTCAGTAGCTTCATTTCTAAGAAATCTTTTTGCTACTTTCTAACACAATACTTAAGTATCACAATTTGATAACAAATGGTTTTCAACTTAAATATTGCAGATGTCATATCGATTATCACTTTCGTATAGATTAGAATGAGTTGATAATTCCATTGAAATAATATTATATCCTTCCGAGAAAAGGCCATTGTTAGCACGCTCCACGGTTCGAGAGCGGGGCTCGAGACTGCTAAGTCAAATAGACAGTAAGTTGCTTTCGTAAGTCATATTGAGAGAAACAAGGACGTAGCTGGTGTAAACTTGTAGCATCAAATACAATTTAAATTAAGTAACTTTGAAATCAAATAATAATCTTTGCTCGACACTTCAAGCAAATTTTAGCTACGCATACAATACAACTTCAGACACGTCATTTCTTATGAACTGCAGTGAAATTCTATCCTATGTTTATTTTGCACATTCCTTGGCTGTGTATTGATTTTCAATAACTAGTGATTTAGCGATTGCTCAGTTACATAATTTTCAGTTTGAATTCCATACACTGTTGATATCAATAATATGTTTAAAACGTCGTAACAGATTTAATGTGGGAATTGGTTGCGTTAATAATGTAGATAAGGCTTTAATTAACACTATCAAGTTGTTACATACTCACATACATCATGTGAGTGTGTAGCATGGACAACTATTTTATAAACAGAATAAAACGTTGATAAATGTTGTATACTTTTAAATATACTTCACAAGGTATTTTAAAACATAATCCCATGAATACGTTTTTTATAACTGGCTTGATGATTTCTTACATTTTTTTTTATTTTTCATTCAAAGTATAGGCAGCGGCTTTGCTGTGCCCTGGCATTGCAGAAGTCTATGGGCGGCGGTGACTACTTACCATCAGGTGGCCCGTCTGCTCGTCTGCCTATCAAGGCACTAAAAAAATAATTCTAAGTATGGTTGAAATCATTTACAACAGATACATTATGTACTACAAACCCGTATTATTATTAAATCAGAGTACCTAAAATTAGTTTTTGAATTTTTAACTGTCTGACTGCCTCGGCGGCGCAGTTGTTATTGCTCATGCGTAACGACTGCTGTGCTGTGGTCTCGTGTTCGATCCCTGGGCCAGGTAAAGTAATGTTGGATTTTTCTATTTAGAATAATCAGTATCAGCCCTGAGTCTGGAATTGTACCCGGTATGGCGATAGGCTCGCCCCCTATCGCATTATGGGACCGCAATAAATACGGCGAAAAGTGGGTGTACTGGATACACCTCCTGCAAAGTTAGATTTATTGATAAACTAGCTGTCCCGGCAAACTTCGTTCTGCCTAACCGTCAATGAATGAGCAGATTTCTCATTCCCGTGTTCCCTCCTTCCTATGATGCTGGGTCCTTTAGGCGTAGTGTGAAGAAGCTAAACAGCAGGCTGGCATGATTGTGTTGAGTAGCGACGGATAGACTGTCTCTCGCTACTTGATACTCTATCTGGATTACTTACAAATAATCTTGGTTTATTTATTATGCATTTACTTACTGTCGCAACATCGAACTATGAATTAAGTGCATCGTGGTAGAAATATGAGAAAAAAGTATTATTTGTATTTTATGCTCTGATGACTTAAATATCTTGATGTTGTAAGTGATTTTGCTATAGTTTATTATTATGTGACGAACGTTAACAGTAAAATTCATTGACCGATAAAATGTGGCGTTCTCGTTAAAAATAACAGCACTACAAATGATAATGGTTTTATATCGATGTTTTATGACGTGTTGGTTTGTCGATATTACGGAATTTCACAACATAAAGATACCAATCAGTTGTCTCCTCCCCCGCAACAACCCGTGTGGTTTGTTCGTCCTCGTTTTAAACATGTGAGACATTTGTAAAAACTGCTGCACTGCAGCTTCCTGACGGTTCATGGCGATAAACGTACATTGCGATAAATTATAAATAAAGCATAAATAATAATAATCATAAAGCTGTGGAACAGTTTGCCAGCTACGGTGTTCCCTCCTTCCTATGATCCTGGGTCCTTTAGGCGTAGTGTGAAGAAGCTAAACAGCAGGCCGGCATGATTGTGTTGATTAGCGGGGGATAGACTGTCTCACGCTACTTGATACTCTATATGGACGGCCCTGCGCTTACCATCAGTGTGGTCACTACGCCGCGCCAGAATAAAAAAAAAACATTAGGGCACAAGCTACATACAGTCTGTCATTTACCAAGCGGTTTCTTTTTGTGTATTTGTATAACAAATACCATTATATGGCATGCTAAGAATGAAAGTGATTCAATACAATATATAACGAAGGGGTAGGCAGAGGTGTAACTAGTACACCCACTTTTCGCCGAATTTACTACAATCCCATTTATTCAATACCTAAACATTTAAAACTTCTTATACTTTAACAAGGTCCCATGCAGTATTACCGTCTCTTTCATTTTGTCCTACAGTCGATGTAAGTTGTTTTTTACTATAAATTATTTGTTTTTAATAAAATGTATTATTCATTTGTGAAGTCAATACTATACATATTCATTTGTGAAATTTATTTTAAACAAAATATTACAATATCCATCTGTATATATAAAAGAAGAAGCTGACTGACTGACTGACTGACTGACTGACTGACTGATCGATCAACGCACAGCCAAAACGGCTGGGGTTAGAGACTTGAAATTTTAACAGTAGGTACCTTTTATGACGTAGGCATCCACTAAGGAAGGGTTTTTGGAAATACCACCCCTAAGGGGGTAAAATAGGGGATGATAGTTTGTATGAAAATCCGTCATTTTTGAAGTTAAGTTTATGAAAATTAGTATTTGGCCTTTTAGTCAAAAATAAAAAATATGTATTTCAGGATTTTTGGAAATTCCACCCCGAAGGGGGTAAAATAGGGTAAGAAAGTTTGTATGAAAATCCTTCATTTTTGAAGTTAAATGCATGTAAATTGGTATTTTGTAGTGTATTCTTTTTGTCTCAAACATGACCTCCACGCGGGCGGAGCCGCGAGCAACAGCTAGTAATTTATAAGTGATAAACACAAAATCATTGATTATCACAACTATCCAAAAAATAATATTTTTTTATTGAGTCACTATCATTCTTAATGTGTGATATCTGAAGACACATAAAAAAACTTAATTACTACACGGTTTTAGAGCAGGTACCTCTTAATTATCATCATACATGATAGCCCATTCACGTATTTAACGGTATATAGAGAACCTTTAAGTTATTCCGTGTCACATCCGAGAAGCAATAAAGATTTAAACTTGTGTGAGTTGCAACGTGGTACCTGGCATGATATTATTAAATTCGCGAAGTACGTCCCATTCGCCACACCCAGCGCCGCTCCAAGCTCAGTAGGCCTACTCTTGAAATCAATTCCAATCTCGAACTCGATACAGTTCCAATTCTAATCTAAAAGATAGGGAGTAGGCATCCAATGATGCAGGTTAAGACTGACTCTCAGGCAGATTACGGCCCGAGCGATCTCGCTCCCCAGTACTCACGAACTAGTCGGATTGCAGAGACCTGCCTACTTACTCTTGAAATCAATTCCAGTCTCGAACTCGCTACAGTTCCAATTCCAATCTAGAAGATAGACTCTAACTCAATCAACTAAATGAAATAGAGTTGTTACGAACTAGTGATCTTAACTACTCTATTTCATTTAGTTACAAAAAAATCCGCCCTATTCAGTTAAGTCAGCTGGTATTGCGTTCAAGAGTGCTAAATTTCAATTAACTAAATTCGCAATGTTAATTGGAATCGAGTGTCAAGAGTAACCCTCCAGCTCCGCGTCCGTGGCGAACGAAATTGGTCGAATCATTGATTTTTTCAGTGTACGTAATTTATTCAGTCACTTTATCATCGGAAACCATTTCATGGTTCAAGCTTACCAACACGTTAACTCAAGTTCCAGTTATTAAATGCGTTTAGCCACGCTCTACATTACGATATTACGGACAAAATAGTTGCTCTCAAAAACTTTGGTCGAATTCCAACAGTGATGGAGTCTGTGGCGTATCCGTTAAACATTTGTGTAACCATTTATTCGCGGTTAATTTGCATGAATCAAGTGCATCTTGACTGAATGTTTACAAGATCAGAAAAGTCTGCTAAGCCTATGTACTTGTAAAATTGCAGTAATATTCTTAATTAACATCTCATATATTTAATTTTAATGTAAACGTTGTTTGGAACGCATATTTATTAAGGGTATGTTAATAATGGTAATAAAATATATAATTCTTCGATTTTAGAATCAGATATGTTTATAACATCTTCCAATATTATGAATATGGCCTTAAAAATTCAGCCAGCTTATTCGATGAATGGCACAAATTGGTATGAATTAATAGAGACATAACGAGAATAAGATGGGCAAAGTTAGTTGAAAATAGTATTAATAACAATTTTCAATCCTTAATTGTTACAAACACCACTAATAAATAAGAATTTTTAAATAAACTATTGGCTCTACTTTGCGGGGTACCTATGCGATATATTGTAATAATGTTTACAGAAACTAACTTTTTTTAAAATATGTAAAGATTCAATTCTACTAATATTATAAATGCGAATGTTTGGATGGATGGATGTTTGATACTCAATCACGCTACAACGGCTGGACAGATCTGGTTTAAATTTGGCACAGAGATAGATTATAGTCTGGAATAGCACATAGGCTATTATTATCCCAAAAAATGTGCAGTAACCGTGGGATAGTTTATTTTTTCACAGAGCAAGGGATCGACATGATTTTTTGCATAGTGGCAGATCCCTAATCAGAAAATGACATAGGCCACTTTATATCCCGGAAAAATGCACGCTTTCTAAGGCATAGATAGCAAAATATAGAAAGGTGTAATAGCTTAAGATGTATCCATGGATTGTATATCTTTTCATACAAAAATAACCTCCACGCGGGCGGAGCCGCGGGCAACATCGAATATAAAAGTTTTTTAATTCATAAAAGTACACAGACTTTAATAAAAAACAAATTATACGTCCCTATAAAATTTCGAGGGTTGCCCTCTATTTTTCTGAGATCACATCATCAGACCCTGACTTGGTGCCAATAGGACCACCTGGGAAGTATACCCTTTTAAACAAAAAAAGAATTTATCGAATCTGTCCAGGCGTCTTTGAGTAATCGGGGAACATACATAAAAAGATTCCGACGAATTGAGAACCTCCTTCTTTTTTTTGAAGTCGGTTAATAAAGCAAGTAACAAATTCCAGGAACAATTTTGTTAAAGGCGTGCATTGTGTGTGCCAACAGGCTGGTGCGACAACGTGTGAGGCACAACGCCTATATGCGCGCGGCACTCAATCACCTTCGATTGTTGCCTAATACAATACTCCATTCGTATGACATTTGACGTGATTGTTAAGTTTTGTTATGGAACAATCATCGTCACTTTAGAAACAAATGTAAACACTATAGCTATTAATCTTGAGAGATTTGTTAGCGTGCATTATTATAGCAGTTAAATACAGTTTTTAGGTGTAAAAGGCATACAACATTTTGTTTAAAATAAATGTCATTGCCGCACTCTTAAAATCTATATTATCTAATCTATATTATAAAAATAAATGTTTTTGTATTATAAATTATTTTATCGTTTTTTTTTCGTAACGATTGACGTAATTAATTAACGATTAATTTAATAAAACACAACATTGTGAATCATCAATAAATAACTTAACTAGAAAGCAGCGATAGCCTAGTTGGTTGCGGTACGGACTGCCCAGACGAAAGTCGTAGATTCGAAACCCAAGTGGCATACACCTCTGACTTTTCTAAAGTTATGTGTGTATTACATACATACATATACATATACACTCACGCCTGTAATCCCCGAAGGGGTAGGCGGAGGTGCAACCAGTACACCCACTTTTCGCCGAATTTATTGCGGTCCCATAATGCGATAGGGGGCGAGCCTATCGCCATACCGGGTACAATTCCAGACTCCGGGTTAATACTGAGTATTTCTATGTAGAAAAACCCAATATCACTTTACCCGACCCGGGGATCGAACCCGAGACCTCAGCACAGCAATCGTAACGCATGCACAATTACAACTACGCTACCGAGGCAGTCCATGTGTGTATTAAAATGTTAATTATCGCTTGCTTTAACGGTGAAGGAAAACATCGTGAGGAAACCTGCATATCTGAGAATTTTTCGAAGGTATGAGAAGTCTGCCAACCCTCATTAGGCCAGCGTGGTGGACTAAGGCCTAACCCCTCTCATTAGTAGAGGAGGCCCGTGCCCAGCAGTGGGACAATGTTTAATACAGGGCTAGTATTACTATTAATAATAAATAACTTAATATGTATATAAAAACCACGTGTCACTGTGTCCGTCCATACTAATCTCCGAAACCGCCTAACCAATTTTTATGAAATTTTGTAAATCCGAATGGTTGACTTCATCTAGAAAGATAGGATTTTAGACCCAATAGATGGTATTATTGTCGATCATTTCTTTTATCTTTAAACTAGAGTTCATTCCAAATAGAATACGGTCTATGGCAAGAGAATGTCTGCTCGAACATACTAGTATTTTATATACTTTAAAAAACTACGTAAGATAACTACGGAAGCTCTAATTAATTATTATCAATTTCGTAGGTTCACTGAGATTACTTTATCCCATATTACAAGAGGAGATGTCAACATTTTCATCAGATGTATTACAAAAGTATTGGCAATTGGCACATTATGAATTGCCATGTCGATCTGTCGAATCAATTGTATTCATTCTTTTGTTAGAATGTGCTTCGTGTTGTAATAATTACATATTAATGTTGCGAAATTTTAATAACATATTCGCTCTACATGTGATTTGGTAATGCATTCCGTTTCGGAGCACATGTTGATTGTTTCGAAATATATAAGAAACAACGAAACAACAATTTATTGTAAACAGCAAATTTAGTGTACTTTTAAAAGTTATTCGAATAAGGTGTCGATTTTATTCGTAACTTTTATAAAAACAAATTACTGAGAATTTTGTAAGCTTTTGCACGTTAATATAATATGCTTTATTTTAACATATCGCCATAAAACATTATTAAATGGATTCATGTAGTAGTAACATTTTCATTATAATACTATTTTTAACCATATAAAATAGATAATATTACAACAAGGCAATTTAAATAGCATATATTCAGCTGCTCTAATCTAATGATATCAAACTTGAATCGTTTATTCATTGTATGACCAAATATTGTTAATCAGTGTTCGAAAAGAGCAACGCTAGAGTTTTGTGCGCGTTCTTCTCTAGCGAAACTGCATTCCGAACTGGAGGGCGGTAGATTAAAAAAAAATACTGAATCTAAATAATGTATAGCAGTTCATGGATTCAATAAATATTTGATTTTGATTTAAATTAAAAACCAAAAACATCTTATTAAATTAAAACTACAACAAATATGAATCCAAAAAACCTACGGAATGCTTTAAGAATTTAAATATAATTGAACCCAACAATTTCACGATGTTGCACTGGTTTTTACGTATACCTTCAACAAACAGGTTTTTAAGGATTCTCACGTATTTTATTAGCATACGCACATAAACGACGAAGGACAATAATAACAATAAAAATCGAATAAGGTGTAACTGTTCGATTGAGTTACGGAGGCACCGCGTCAAAACTGTCAAGGCGAGAGACGAAAGTTGCTCATAAGTTGTTTTATGAACTGAATATTCCGCTTTATTAACTTTCAGACTATTAAGCCTCAAAATATTCATTATAATTTAAATAAAATAATATCATTAATTAGTACTTATAAAAATTATCAGTGTGGTAAAGTAAGTGAAAGGAAGACTCACCTTTCAACTAGAGGCAGAACGTTGTCGAGGAACTCAAACCCGGCGTGCGTTGTGTAAGTGATTGTCTCGTGACATTGAATCTGGCCGTGGTCGGCGCGCACGTAGTTCTTTAACACCCAGAACTCTCCACGCTGCACCGTTTGAGGAGCGAAGTCCTTGTCTGTGCAAGTGAGCAAATTTTTCAGTCGCGTCAGAGTCGCTTCGGACAGTGCGTTCTCATCCACTACGTCCAGCTCGAGCGTTTCATTAGTTATGTCTGCATCCGACGGCACTGCACTAATCTTCTTCTCTATATCTGCCATAGAAGCGGTACTTGAAGCCGTCTTGTTCGTAGTGGGCATTGTGGAAGTAGTCTTCTGGGATGTGGACTCCTCAAAATTTCTGACGCTTGACTCGACCGATCGCATTTCAGTGTCATTCCTGACGTCCTCTCGGTTGAGGTACCGCAACTCGGCGCTTCTCTCGGACCCATCCACTGTGATAGGCACCCACTCGACTCCCGGCGAGTTGTTCACGGAGAGATGCATCGCCGCATAAAGAAGTACGGCGATGTTGATCACAATGCTCACTCTAAATATTAAGTTACGTCGGTTACCCAACATGTTTACAAAATAATTAGGCACTTGCACTTATAGAACTAGAAATTCGATCGCTAGAACGTCCTTCGTCGTCCTCTAGGACGCAATTTCCTGTAGGGTCCTGTTCGTGTCAGCATCACAATTTATTGTGTCATCAGCAGGCGTGTGGAGGTGGGCGCCCTGTCGGCGCCTCGCTCTGATGCTGCTCCTGGAACAAGACACAAGGATAGTTTAATAAACAGTTTTAAATTGCACACTTAGCAGTAGTGACTGCCTCGGTGGCGCAGTTGTTATTGCGCATGCGTTACGACTTCTGTGCTGAGGTCTCGGGTTCGGTTCGGGTCGGGTAAAGTGATATTGGGTTTTTCTATTTAGAAATTCTCAGTATTAGCCCGGAGTCTGGAATTCTGCCCGGTATGGCGATAGGCTCACCCCTATCACGGATCGAAATTCGGCGAAAAGCGGGTGTACTGGTTACACAGCTGCCTACCCCTTTGGGGATTACAGGCGTGAGTGTATATGTATGTACTTAGCGGTAGTAATTTTTTTTAAATAGTTCGTTTGCAAAAGCAGCTCTGACGCGACGGTCGATAGTTCCAGCTAAAAGTTCTCATGTGCAAGACGCATGTAATCTCAATTACAGTTAGGCAAAGGAAATTGGTAATAATGTAGTAGCATAAAATTGTGATTCAAAGCGATGGCTCATCTGAATAACTATTATTATACGTTGTGAAACGATAAAATATTTTCCATTTACCTGAAGCCCAATTACTGTAATTCTCTAGTTTTATAATGCATTAAAAGTCCCGTATATTGTCTGGGTATTGCGCAGCGGGCATGTTGCGTTACGCAAAATGCAATTAAATAGTCTTTAATTACGCGTCGTCAGGCTTCTGTATCGTTAGCGAGGCCATTGATTTGATAGAAAACGCGACAATATTACACCCAGCGATTATTTATTACTAACATTTTCTATAACAGATATTTACTGCAAAATATCTCTCCAGTAAACATGATTTATAATACAAGCTCTGTATTAAACATTGTCCCAATGCCGTCACGGGCCTCCTCTACTAACGAGAGGGGTTAGGCCTTAGTCCACCACGCTGGCCCAATGCGGGTTGGTAGACTTCTCACATACCTTCGAAATTCTTATTAGAATTCTCAGGTATGCTGGTTTCCTCACGGTGTTTTCCTTCACCATTAAAGCAAGCGAATTAACATTTAATACACACATGATTGTTAACTGAAGAGATATTATAATTTTGATATTATTAGTGTACCAGATTATTTTTAACACAGACAAAAATTGTTTTCATTTACGAGTATAATGAGAAAATTAGTATGGGATAATAGAATAATTATTTCATTAATGGTGAAGTCAGAACCAGGGTGAATTAAATGTGAATCAATAGTTTCGTGTCTAGCACACAAAATACGACGCCATGACTAGTTTTTTCCCACCGAGTTTTAATTAGCGACTTGTTTTCTGATTAGCATTTATCGGCGCGCGATCCTAGTTAGTCAGATGGTATCTGAACCTACTGTGGGATAAATTAATCTATCTTATCTTTATACCCATTTATATCCACTGCGAAGCACGCAACCCCTCAGCAAGCTTTAAGGTAATTTCAAACCTAACGGACAGGCGGATTTAATATTAGGGATGTTATGGAGCTCCGTAACCGTAACCGAAACTATCGGATATCCGAAATAAAATTCTAACCGTAACCGTAACTGTAACCGAATCTGATATAAAAGTTTCAAATAATTTCGGATTTTCTAATTGAGACACGATATGACTGGTTTTTGTTTTTGCCCGGCCGACACACGAGCCGCGCGCGTATCTCAATGCATTTATTATATTTATTTCTATAGTTTAGACATAGCCTGTCAGTCATTTACTCTTGTGGGATTTACTCACATAAAATAGCACCAAATGATAAACTAAAAAAAAGCTATTTGTTTTTTACTTTTACAATTTCTTCAAAACCTAATATCCATAACCGAAACAACCCGAAACTAACGGATAATCCGGAATAATTTCATATCCGTAACCGTATCCGAAACCGATATAATATTATTCACATATCCGTATCCACATCCAGATCCGAAATTTCAAATCCATAACATCTCCATTTAATATTACCATATACTTTGTCTACATATACAAAGTATGCTTGTAGCAATATAACAACTGATTTTTTTACCCATTCTGTATGGATAGATACTAACACATTTTTATTAATTTATACGCGTATATGCGTACTAGTTTTTGCTCGCAGATCTGCCCGCATGGAAGAATTCTTTAGATTATGTAGCCAAGTAGCAAGAATAATTTCAATCTAACTCAGCTTTTTATTGTTATGTATATTTAATGAAGTTTCGCTTAAGATAATAAAGATGTAGAAATCCGTTCAGACGTTTTTACACGAGTAGCTAACACATTGAAAAACCAAAGACATATACTACTGTTTTATTATTGAAGTAGCTATTTACACCGGTATAGTTAATATGTGGAAATACCGGACAAATGACGGTATATGTGATGTAAGGATTCCCTCTAAATAGACATCAAACAAGCGCAGCATTTTGAGTACACATAAGATAAATTTATCAATGTAAACTTTGGAGGAATCTTCACAATACGATGAAAACACATTTTTTTATGTTCACCTGACGTCTTACTGCAGTTATGTTGAGTGAAAGCAAATTATGATAACAAATTACGCGTGTACAAGATTTTGCGCAATGTTACACTTCGTCTCAGCTCGGTAGGAACTGCGATTTTTATTTACATACATATACACTCACGCCTGTAATCCCAGAAGGGGTAGGCAGAGGTACACCTCTCGATAGGCTCGCCCTCTATCACACTATGGGACGGTTATAAGCTCGGCGAAATGTGGGTGTACTGGTTACACGTCTGCCTACCCGTTTGGGGATTACTGGAGTGAGTGTATAAGTATGTAAGATATTATAATTCAAATTTTATGATTGTTAGCTTGTTTAGTGTGGACAAATCTATTTCGAGGAACGTAAAAATAATACAAGTTCTTTTTGACACGATATCGCAATGCCGTTTAATTCTGCATTCCGTCCCAAAGATTTTCCCACTGGTACCCAAGACGCTTTATAATTTTACTGTAAAACTTGTATATACCTACATGTTTAGCACATAATACAAAAGTGAAAGATTTTTAACAGCCATATGCTGTTCGAAACCTTGCCAAGGTTTAGGTCTTATTCTTCTTAGGCCTTTTAGATACTTGTTGATAGCGTTCATTCCCTTTTAACCGACTTCAAAAAAAGGAGGAGGTTAACAATTCGTCAGAATCTTTTTTTTTATGTATGTTACCCGATTACTCGAAGACACCTGGACCGATTCAAAAAATTATTTTTTTGTTTAAAAGGGTATACTTCCCAGGTGGCCCCATTGGCACCAATCTGATCTGATGATGGAATCTCAGAAAAATCGAGGGCAACCTTCAAATTTTGTAGGCATAATTTGTATTTTATTGAAGTCGGTGTACTTTTTATGAATAAAAATCTTTTTTTATAACACCCAACAGTCACACAGATAGCCCCGATCCGACACTAAGATACGAGTCTTGTGTATTGGGTATCAGGGACTATGAGAGACTTTCGGTCTCACAACACCCAGACCCCGACACAAACATCTGTACATTGTATCAAAATTTACATTAATATTATAAAATCTTTATCGTACAATTGATTTTACCGCATAATATTACAAGGCGCCTTTAATACGAGTGTTTAAAGCTTCAAAAAACATTTAACATAAAAATCGTTTATATATTTTTGGACTTTATACATACATAAAACAGTTATTACTGACGAGACTTAATATTAGGAGTTATTAATGAGTTACTGTTAACATAATAAAATATTTAACATCTTTTAACGGTAAACGAAAGTGTTACTATGTAATCCCGCACACTATTAGAACGTATTTTGTAACACCAAGTCAGGATCTGACGATGAGATCTCAGAAAAATCGAGGGCTACCCTCAAATTTTATTGGGACGCATAATTTGTTTTAAGTCAGTGTACTTTTATACTAAAGGCTCAAAGAATTTCGTAATGGATCAAAGTTTATTTCAATATCCTACGTCTATGGAGCATCGTCATAGAAAACGAAATCTGATCAACGTTTCAGTTGCTCTGAATTCGTGCCTTTTATTTGGGCACGTGTTTTATTCATATTATAATGAAAGGCCTACTTACATCTGGGTATAGTAAAACACATCATAAAATCACAAAGTATTAGATGCCACTTGGTGCAAGGGGCTTGAATTCTACCCTCTTTATTTACACCATTCGTAAATAGGGGAGGCGGAGATATTGGGGTACGCTACGCCACTTTATTATGATCATTAGGCATGATTTTAAATGAAAATATACATTTATTTCTTTTGCATAAAATAATTAGTAAAGACACAAACATTCATCTAAAATCACCAAAGGTTGACGATACCGCATAGCCAATTCCCTACCAACTGCTCATAGAATACAGAAAATATTTCTAACGGGAGGTTTATACCACAAGGAAATGCAGAAAGTCTTATCTGTGAGATAGCACGTATATTGCCCTATATGGACCATAATTACAAGAGTCATAAGGAAAACGTCCTGATTGGTGGGATAAACCACCATAAACTTTCACGATAAAATGGTGATAAAGGGTGATCTCTTGGTACAATTTATTGTTTTACGTATCATTAAGGAAACATGGGTTTTACAAGCGACAAAACTCTAAGTGTACATAATATATGTGTATTTTATCTATCAGGAGGGTTACTCTTGACACTCGATTCCAATTTGTAATTGGGATTGGGTTCGAAAACTGTACTAGTGGCACTATTGAACGCAATACCATACGATTTAACTGAATACGGCGGAATTTTAGTAAGTAAATAAAATAGAGTATTTACGATCTCTAGTTCGTAATTATTCTATTTCATTTAGTTGAGTGAGTTAAGAGCGCCTATCTTCTAGGTTGGAATTGAAACTGTATCGAGTTCGAGATTGGAATTGATTTCAAGAGGTCCAGGGGAGAGGAGGTTTCTACAGGTCCGGACATACTTAGCCCGCTTTTGGTCATGGCATGGTCTGCTATGAGATCCCGATTTCTAAATCAGAAAGGAACATGCCTCTGACTTTTGGAAGATATTTTTTATAGGTTTATTGTTCACCAGAATTTATTTAAACAAAAACAGAGTACAAATAGAGGCTATATCGCAAAAGGTAATCTCTTCCAGACAAGCATGGATGGAGATATTTAAAAAGGAGATAGAAAGAGCAGTATAGGGTGTACAAGGCAAATGTATGTATATTATAATATATATAATTCTTATGTACGTGTGTTTGTCACCTAACTCCTCCTTTTTTTTTGTTCCTCTATAGGCAGATGAGCAGACGGGCCACCTGATGGTAAGTAGTCACCGCCGCCCATAGACTTCTGCAAAGCCAGGGCACAGCAAAACCGCTGCCTGCCTCCTAAACGGCTGGAACAATTTAGATTAAACTTTGTAAGTATATTTCAATGGGTATGGATGGTTTGAAAACACAATTGAATCCGGTAGGTGGCGCATTTGTTTGTGTGGCGCTGCTTTTCCGGGCAAGCCGACATCTGCCGAGCCGCTAGTTTTTACATAAATACATAAATGCAAATATGATATTTTTGTTTCTATTATATTTAACGTGTACTTACAGACGAATAGCACATTAGCGGTCGGACTTTTGTTTTGAAGTGTTAGAGCCACGCTGTAGACATTTGTCTACACATGAATGGGCCGGCTCGACCAGGTTAGTACCACTGTCTCACAGAAAACCAACGTAAAGTGATAGTTTACTGTTGCGTTTCGTATGGTAAGTGAGATAACCGGAGGCCCAGATTCCCCCTTCCCTTCCCTAATCCCTATTCCTGTCCTTTAAGGCCGACAACGCATACACGATACTTACGGTATTGTGGATGTTCATGGGCGGTGGAGATCACTTAACATCAGGTGACCCAATGGCTCGTTTGTCGAACTATACTATAAAAAAAAAACTTTTATAGTATGGATTGGTATTGCTTGCACCAAACTCTTACGATAGCAAATCGCGTCCATCCGAGCCTAAAGACAGACGTGCAATGATGTAATATTACATATGTTACTTTTAGATTACACACGGTAATATTTCCGTATTGTTCTAAACACAACAATTATTCACGGTAATGGTGAATTTTATGCCCGTAAAATGTGTTTCCTGTTTCTTTTTTATTGCATTATGAATTTATATGTGTGTATATGAGTGTATGAAATGGATTTAATGCTCTCTAGCAGAATCATATGATGCTTTCTTTCAGAAAAGAACGTAAATTATAGTCGTTTAATAGTCTTTGAAGGAGTATGGTGATAATTATTCTAAGCAATATGTAACATGTTAGTTTACTTGGTGTATGTAATAGTATATATTATGACGCAAGCTCTAAAGAGGTTTTTTGGAGGAAGTCAATAATAATAAATAACACCCAACAGACAGACTGCTTCGGTGGCGCAGTTGTAATTGCGCATGCGTTACGATTGCTGTGCTGAGGTCTCAGGTTCGATCCCCGGGTCGAGTAAAGAAACCCCTATGACATTATGGGACCGTAATAACTTTGGCGAGAAGTGGGTGTACTAGTTACACCTCTGACTACCCCTTTCGGGGACTACTTCGTGGGTATCAAGAACTACGAGGGGCTATGGCCCCACAACACCCAGACCCGAAACAAATATCTATCTGTCACACAAACATTTGTCTTGGTGCAGGAACCGAACCCACGGCCTCTCGTTTCACAGCTGGCTACTCGCCTGCTGCGCCACTGAGGCTGTCTTTTTTCTTTCTTCTTCTTCCTTAATTTCCTTAAGCATAATATAATTTTAAAATGTCATTAGTTTTAGTGCGGTTGCCTAAAAAAGATAGCTCCAATATTTCTATTGCATAAGTATTTTACTCCATTTTAAGTATAAGTTACGGCCTTTGTTTTTTATAACGGTAAAATCCTGAGCAACTTCGTTCATATCTAGTAGAATGTTGTGGAATCATGAATAAATATTTCCATAGAGAAATTCCTCAAATACATTAGTGGCTCTTCATTTCTTGCAGTCTTGATAAGATCGCGGGATAAACATTATTTATGTAAACTACTGATGCTAGGATATTCTTATACGCCCGGATAACAAACACCGTACACAGAGTGTAAACCCGCCATAGTGGCACACACACTTCGGGATCAACCTTGTACATCCGGTTTTTGTCGGGAGTCTAAACCTTCTGAGTACTCTAACACTAGAACCTCGACCGCTTCTTCACCTTCTTGCCCGTGGCGTAGTGTGAAAAAGCAGGCCGGCATGACTGTGTTCAGTAGCGGGGGATAGATTGTCTCTCGCTTCTCGATACTCTAATTGAACGGCACTGTGTTGTGTGCATTGTATACAAATACCTACATTTCTCATTATTTGGCTTTCATATGAACTTCTACTACGTCAGTTTTTTTTTTATAGTATAGTCCGACAAACGAGCCAGTGGGTCACCTGATGTTAAGTGATCTCCACCGCCCATGAACATCCACAATACCGAAAGTATCATGTATGCGTTGTCGGCCTTAAAGGACAGGAATAGGGATTAGGGAAGGGAAGGGGGAATCTGGGCCTCCGGTTATCTCACTTACCATACGAAACGCGACAGTAAACTGTCACTTTACGTAGGTTTTCTGTGAGACAGTGGTACTACCCCGGTCGAGCCGGCCCATTCATGCTGTAGACAAATATGTCTACAGCGTGGCTCTACCACTTCCAAATTATTCAGTATTCATTTAAGATTGATTTATGTAATTTTTAAAACAGAAATAACTAGTTAACTTACATTTTTAAGTAATCTTTGCGTTTTAATTTTTAGTTTTATATTTTTAGCTTCGCTTATTGCCAATTCGAAAGTCGTTCAACACAGTCAAGGATATCGATTTAAATATAATACTGAATAATCTTGTTGTTTTACCATATATTTATTATTCATTGTTTTTTTTTAATCTCTATTCTTGTCACAATATTTCATATGAATCATATCTAGCAAAGAGTATTATATGTTAAATAAAAATAAAACGCACTTATTTGTCGATTGAATTCATGAAGGCCACAGGTACAACTTTTGAATAATTATGTTATTCACTGTATTACAAGGGGAAACCCGCTTACGCCGCAGACATAGGTTTAATAGATGCCGCTAGTGTGTAGTGACAGCCTCCGTGGCGCAGTTGGCGAGTATTTCCTCGTTCCTTAGTTCGATTCCTACACCGGGACAAATGTTCGTTTGACAGACAAATATTTGTGTCCGGGGTCTGAGTGTTGTGAGGCCGAAAGTCTCTCTTGGTCCTTGATACCCACAACACAAGACTCGTATCTTAGTGTGGGGTCGGGGCTATGTGTGTGACCGTTGGGTGTTATTTATTAGATATTATTATTATTATTTAGTGTAACTACCTCGCGCGCCGACAATATTTTATACCTGTGTACTCTGAACTCGGTGTATTAAGATGTTTTCCACCATAAATCGCGTGAATAAATCACAAAGGGATACGCTTGTTTGGGCGAACCCTGAATAATGTACTTACGGTGTCTAATCTATCTATGGAGTACATTTTCCTGATCTAAAGTTCCGATGTCGAACTCATCCTCAACACTCCGTGGTGTTTTACTTTGACTCTTAAGGTGGGGATATTAGGTGCATATCTACGTGGAGCAATAGAACTTTGATATAGAATAGAGTAAGTAGATTTTCCTACAGATCTAACTACTACTAATCTAAGTGGTAATGGTTAACACCGTGCTCGACGAGACAAATTAAAAAAAATATTATAAATTACTTACATAGGTATTACCTATTTAATATAATTTTTTATTTTATTTTATATTTATTTTATATTTTATTTATTTTATATTTAATTTAATATAATTTAATATAACATTACTAGCTGGTGGTCAGTTACGTACTAAAGTAGAAATAGGTAAATGTAAATATAAGTTAATTTTTATCTACAAAATAATAACGAAATTAGTCTTATACAATAATAGATGGCATTATCCTAAATTAACACTACAATAAATTAGTTGATTATACTGTCAACAGATGGTGCTGTTAATTTATCATCGTTTTTGGCAAGACCTATAATTTTAAAACATTCGCCTATTTTTCGTGAATAGCGGCAAACATAAGCTTTAAAATTGTGTTTAAATCATTCAATTTGGTAAATAATTATAGATGTTATTGCGTACCAACAAATAAAACACATTTGAGAAATAATATACTATATAGAGATAGTAGGTATAGGACGATATACTTCTAATTATATCCTCTAAATTAATCGAAATATTACAGTGAGTCCATTCAGGCGAATTCATCCATTTAGGCGAAATAATAATAAATTCTATAATCTAATAGATACGCAACTTATTAGCTAATGTTCTTGCTATAAATTTAAGTGGCTAGAGACCCAATATATTAATAGCACTTAAAATAATGAGTAGCACGAAACCGGTAAAGGTAAGTGTTTAAGTAATGCATCCCGTAACGTTATGGTTATTCCATACACAGACTATTCTTCCTAATATGTATTACAATCTAAAATCAACCTTGGTCAGCCCTCGTTACTCGTAGGACCATTCCAAATTCGTAATCAAGCATGTGACCTTTCCTGTCATGTTAATGGATGACGATTTGTGGGCTTCGTATGAAGTACTAAGGTATTTTCTTTTACGCACTACATTTGCATATTTAAGCAGTTCAAGCTAATTTTATATTCTAGAATATTCCAGCTCTGATGTAGCGACAATCGATCTGTACTGGTGGAGTGGCTTCGCAAGCAGTATGGTACAATAATGACTCAAGTATACTTGAAAAATAGTTCTTTCGAGAAATTCCTGTCTCATACTCTTACAAACTCATCACTGTGGGTGTGACGAATACTCGATTCGTCACACATTTGTCGCTTCAATCGCCACGCCGAGAATTAGCAATGACCGTGAGCAATGGTTTGTCGAAGTAGCATTGTGGAGACCAAAAATAGGTGGACTTTCGGTGCCGCGTGACTAGTAATGTCCGAGATATAGGCTTCGGAGATGGAAACGGAGCAGATATCAAAAATCACCTTTGTGGTCGTTGAAACCAACGTTGAAGAGGTAACCTCCAGCGTTTGGTAATCTACAAGTGGCAGTTTTTAGGTCAACTTATGGCCGTGGACGTTATAGGTTTGTGAGGCTGGCATGATTATTGACGGTATCTTTTATATGGTTCTGTAATAAAATAATTATACAATGCACTGCATACTTATGCGCATGTGTATACTTTGCGGCCTGTGACATAAAGAAAGCAAGAGAACATTGCAGAATTTTAGGCAGTAGAATCGCCGTGGCATATGTACGACTCAAAACCACATCCTGTTTTAGATAAATCTGTTAACGGATTTCCCTGTATTAAAATAAGTCATTTTTTGTACAGTGTCTAGAAATAAGAATAATCAATGGCGGAAATACAAGTAATCAACTAACTAGATAATTTTATTGACATATATAATTCGAACTTTGCAATTATGTACATATAAAGTCGTGACAAATAGGTATCACAGTTGCTTTAAAAAAACACGAAATATAAAATAAGAGCACCAAACTATAGCCCATGATTACAAAGCCAATTAAATTTTCCACATATCAGGCTGTCAAAAGCCGCAGGGACATTTGTCAAACATGAACTTAAGCTTCGAATAAAATTCATCCTGGCAGGTCTGTAAATAGTGGGGCGTTTTGTGCCCACTCTATCCAGCTTTACTTTGTCACGAGCGGTCAGCACAATAGGTCGTAAGTTCTTATGTCAACTGGGAATTTGCCTACAGTGAATTCAACTATTCAGTTTTCCGAGCAACGGAAACATGTAAGCGTTCTGCGATCGGCCAGCTAGACATTCATCATGGTCAAAGCAATTTTAATATTAGACAAAGGTCGTGACTTCACTTATCAGTAACAGCCTGTTTTAAAATAACGGTAGGGCTGTTATTATGTGTGTTTGGATACGGGTTTTAATCTTTGATAACGATATATTTATTTGCTATTTTAAGTCTTTTAAATTTTAACCTTTCGAATAGCCTACACAAAATAAGTCACGTTTTCACGGACACTTAATAAAACAGCTTTATATATGAAATAGAGTTTTACTCTATTAGCAGCTATTTTTTACCCGACTCCTCCAGAAAGGTGCTAATATTTTTGAAGTGCTAACTGCTGCCTTGTAATGATGATTTAAATGAATGCCTGATTGAATGATAATTTAATATCGTTCTTTATTGAATTAATAGAATTAGGTCTCTTGAAATCTCATTGAAATTCCGAAACGCAAGAGTCTGTGTTAGTTCCTATAAATCAGAGGCACTGCCTCGGTAGAGCCGGTTCATATTCTGTAGACAAAATTGTCTGCAGTGTGGCTCTACCAATTATCAATGCCAAACGTATGCGACAATGAACAATGTGAATATTTAATCATATAACCTATTTCATGTTTGATTGCATAGTATGTACATATCATTTGGCACATGTGTGCCTCATTGTATCATGTTCAGACTTTGCAGCGAACGCAGTACAATTATAATAACAAATAACACCCAATAAGCTACACACTAACGACCCCATAGTAACACAATTATCTTTAGCCGCGGGTATCAGGAACTACAAGAGACATTCGGTCAAACACCCTGACTCGATTAAAAGACCACACAAACATTTCTTGGTGCTAGGATCGAATCCGCGACCTTCACATTTGGAAATTTTCCAATTGTATCATGGAGTTTATAAAGTAATGCAGTCTTTTGTAATTCAAGGTTCAGAATGATGTCGCCGTGTGGTTGTGGTGCTTATGAGCTGGCGTGTTTATTAGACGAGCTAATTAATTGTCTCTTGGTTCAGGCAAATATAATATTTACCGCAGTACATACAGCTGGTGGTAGGATAATCATATCCGCCCGGATAGCGACCACCGTACACAGGGTGAAAAACCCGCCATAGTGGCACACGCAAGTGTGTCGCGTTCCGGGATCAGCCAGTGTACATCCGGTTTTTGGGGGTCTAGAGTTGGAGTACAATGTTTGGCCATTTTGCGGCATTCTGAGTACTCTGACAATAGACCCTCGACCGCTTCTTCACCTTCTTGCCCATGGCGTAGTGTGAAGGAGCAGGCCGGCATGATTGTGTTGAGTAGCGGGGGATAGATCGTCTCTCGCTACTCAATACTCTAATTGGACCATACTGCGCTTACCATCAGGTGAAATGCGGTCACTTTGCCGTGCAAGGATAAAAAAAAAAAAAACATATCATTGACCTAATAATCAAAGTTCTATGAATGAACTATTTGAATGCAGTTGTTCTTATTTCCCGCTAAATAAAGCAAAGTTACAAATAAAACTATGTGAATCAATTTTCTAGTAAAGTAATTGATAATATCTAAAAATAAATAAGCAGTCTATTCTACCTCTTGTAAAATTGTCCGAACGGGAGTTACGTCTTGTGGTTATTTTGCTGTTCTGATCCAGCACCTGTGATTATTTGGCGATTTTATTTTGAATTTAATTGTTATAGGATCGGGTGCAGCTTAGTCTGCAGTTGTCATCGATAAATATGGAGCCGATTTTTAATTAATATCCCACAAGGGTCAATAATCCAGCCCACTCAAGTGGACAAGGATGCGCCCTAACCGGAATCCGAACCCAAGGTAGCGATCATACGGTCTTTGTGGTTCCAATGAAGCTTCGGAGCTCATAAACCAGTTTATCTCATTTAAATTATTTACGCCTCAATGTATATCATGAGGTAGTTATTGATATTCGTAATAATAACCGAAGTGATCGTTTAATTATGCAAACGAATTGCAGTGGCTGGATAGTTTATAATATATGCAAACAACCTTAAACATTTTATTTTCCATCTAAGCAATCCAATAAAACCAGTCGTAGAAGAAGTTACTGTTAATATAATAAAGAAACCAGATATATACATTATAATTTCCCACAATTACCCAAAAACTGAATGCTTGCCAGTAAACACAGACGTAAATAAATAAAATGTCTGGTCCACGCTTCAAACGAGCTTAAACATTTCCACGCCAGACTGGGCGTAAACGGGACGTGTATTAATCTGCATTGGGGTAGAGCCGGCGAGTCTAGATCAAACCACACCAATTTTGGGGAGAAGAGGGGCAGTCTGGTTGAATATACGGACTAGAATTTATTTATATTTGGTGTAAGATATAGCAAATGTGTATATTCGCAGCCTTGATGTCCGTAACATGGCGAATAAACTCCAGAAATGTGGCTGAGCTGTATGGTTTAGTACTGAGGAAACCACAGGAATAAATCGGCGGTAAATGCGCCAGATCGTATTTGGGGGTATGATTTACAGATGGTCCAAAAATTGAGGCTTGACGTATTAGAAGAAGACATGAGAGTCAATGTCAATGTCAGTATGGAGGATGCTCAATACCCAGCTAATTGACGGCGTCTAAGTAAAATGCGCATTTAGGCAATAGGTCAGATTAACGCTACATAAAAAGAATGAGATACGACAAGGATATAAATTATTGGTAAATGATTAACCATACGCATTAAATAATTAGAATTACAATCCAGCTTATAGAATAAAAAGTAATTAAAATGTAATCTTAACTTCTAATGAGACTATGTCTATTACTAAGAATATGTCCATTAACATTTTTCCTATTGTCTCTATTAACAGAAAGACACAATGATCACATTTTCTTTATAAATTAAGCTCTCTCTACACTAAGTTGCACTAAACGTTTACTAAATTATCTCAAAACGTTTTGTCCTATGGCTGTGTTATCAAAGAGCTGGATCGACATTCACATGATTAGATAAGAAGAAGGCAAGGGATATATGAGACCAGGAATCAATTCTAGAAGTCTGTATATTTCTGCCATCAAACAGCAGTGTGTAAGCACTACCGTGTTCCAGTTTGAAGGATATTGAATCCGATCAAATTGATGTCTCTACAATTTGATGTCTTACAAGGGTAGTGCAACCTCATGAAGTAATCTGTAATTGCCACTTACTATGGAAAGGTGCTTACTATGTGCATATTTCGTTCGTCAGAAAGTTGGCGTTGAAACTGCTACTCATAGCTTGATGCCCGCTTTGACCTCTATATTTTCGGCAAATACGCCACTACATGCAACTTCGTTTACTACACAACGCTTTCCAAACATGAACATTCATGTTACACTTTGAATAGAAACATTAGTCGGAATAGCAACATCGAATTAACCACTCATGTTTAGATAAGATCGTGGCTGGTCCGGATTGTCTCGCAAGTGGCGTTTAATGAGACTGTTTGCGTCCACTCGCTGAATGAAACAAGGCCAAGACGTGGAACGTACAATTGTATAATTAAATAGCCAATAAACTAGAAACAGCTCCGTAGAAAATGAATGTCACACTCGCAAATCCATAACTCCGTTTGGCCCGTATATCATAACTGCTTTAAGACACAAATGCATATTAAACACCTATTCGCAATAAATAAGATTTAATTTTAAATTCATATGCAAATACAAATCTATATTTTAGCTCTAATCTTGATTGATCGGCTTGTTGGAGTGATTCATAGTGTCAGGAATAGAATACTTTAGTGGTGATTGACCAGAAACAACATTCATCATGAATAATATTATACCTATATCTGGCAGATTAGCGACTAAACAAAAATTAAACTATTGATACATCATGATCAGCATCGACTTTTACTAATTTAGAAGTGCCACATGACGGATTCAAGAAAACGTTGCCCAAAACTTCCATGATGAAGTTGAATGCAAAAATATTTTGTTATATACAGTAACACATTCATATGCATACTGTTACAGCATAAACGTTTGCGCTCGGTAAATTCAAAGCGCGCGACCTTCACAAACGAAAGTGTTTTACATAAACGGATTATAATGCTTAAGTTAACTTACTCTTTTGCAGTTAACGTGAAGTGAATTGCTAACGTGTGTCAATACAATGCACCTATCATCATATAATGAGCTGACATCACCTCTTTAGCTACTGTAGACACTTTTACTGATGTTGTCATGCATTCTTTTCATTTGATACGTCTAACATTTTTAACAGTGATAACAGCTGATCTGAAAACATCGTGAGGAAACCCTGCATATCTGAGAGTTTTTCGAAGGTATGAGAAGTCTGCCAACCCGCATTAGGCCAGCGTGGTGGACTAAGGCCTAACCCCTCTCATTAGTAGAGGAGCCCCGTGCCCAGCAGTGGGACAATGTTTAATACAGGGCTAGTATTATTATTATTATTATTAACAGCTGATGGCTTGTCGCCTGATAGTAAGTAAACATCTGTCCAATGCCACAGTGCACCTCGCCAATGGCCGCGATAATTTGAATGTTGGCTGCCCTTTAAAAAAGCACTGCAGTGGAGGTTTAGTTATTTTATTTTTTTGTTAAGAAAGTTAAAAATGTGTCTATTGGCCATTTTATTAGGATATCCCAATACATATTTTAGTATATCATGCACATTAATATACGTAGGAACTTTCCAGACAATTGGCATTAAATACCAGTATAGTATTTTCTGGTGGTAGGATATTTATATCAGAGGCACACACAAGTGTGTCGCGTTCCGGGATCAGCCAGTGTACATCCGGTTTTTGTCGGGGGTCTAGAGTTGGGGCGTACCCCATACTTGCATCGTACATCGTAATGTATGGCCGTTTTGCGCCCTTCTGAATTCTCTGACACTCGACCGCTTCTTCACTTTCTTGCCCATGGCGTAGTGTGAAGAAGCAGGCCGGCATGCTTGTGTTTAGTGGCGGGGCATAAATTGTCTCTTGCTACGCGATACTCTAATTGGACGGCACTGCGTTTACCATCAAATCAGTGCAGCTTTGCCGTGACAGCATTAAAAAAAATACATTTCATCTATAGTTATTTTTAATGATATCGTATATGCGAGCAAAGTATGTATTCATATGGGCAATCCTTACGAGTCGGGTTAGTTATAGCGTATGGTTTTGTGTTACACTATTCCAAGAAATCCGTGGCCACAAGCCACCATGTGCGGCAAAACCGACAGTATCACTTATATTGATAATTTTACATGGATTTTATTACCAGCCAGTAACTTTACTTCTTTTGTCTTTATTTCTAAGATATAGAAAAATAAATACTGAAACATAAAATTTGCACGATTTTTCACATATCCATAATTCTTTCATTATTATATATACACTCACGCCTCTATTCCCCGAAGGCAGAGGTGCAACCATTACACCCACTTTTCGCCGAATATATTACGGTCCTATAATGTGATAGAGACCGAGCATATCGTCATACCGGGCACAATTATAGACTCCGGGCTGAAACTGAGTATTTCTAAATAAAAAAGCCCAATATCACTTTACCCAATATCACTTTACCGGGCATCAAGCCCGAGACGAGGCACCACCGAGGCAGTCACGATTTCTATAAATAATGACTATATCAGAGCCACAAGCCGCAAAATATCAGTATTGATAAAAGTTATAAATATACCTACGTAACTTTAATATATTAGATATTATAATACTGTACCGTCTAGTAAATTGTACTATGGGCCTCATAAGAAGGCTCAAAGTCACCCAAAGGGCAATGGAGATGGCTATGCTGGGAGTCTCTCTGCGTGATCGCATCAGGAATGAGGCCAGCAGCAGAACCAAAGTAACCGATATAGCCCTCCGAATCGCTAAACTTAAGTGGCAGTGGGCGGGGCACATTGCGCGAAGAACCGATGGCCGTTGGGGCGGAAATTTTCTCGAATGGCGACCACGTACCGCAAGGCGCAACGTGGTTAGACCCCCACAAGGTGGACTGATGACCTGGTAAAGGTCGCGGGAGTCCACTGGATGCGGGTGGCGCAGGACCGGTCGTTGTGGCACTCCTTGGGGGAGGCCTATGTCCAGCAGTGGACGTCCTTCGGCTGACATGATGATGATGATGATAGTAAATTGTATAATATTATGCTATGTAATTAATAATTATTAAATACAATAAAAAACTATTGATATGTGATGATTGACAACAAATCTATGTTATATAATAAATAAATATGGTATTCGTAATTTCCACCATTGTCTAAATTATTGAGAAGGAAATAATCATTATTATTTATTATTATAGAGATTACAGTGGTGTATAGGTAACCTGGTTACCTAGATTAAAATGTTTTGGGTTTATGTAGTTACGTTGAAATTAAGCATTTTTTTAAGTATTTATCCATATATTGTTTATGTCATGAAATAATTTTGTTTTAGTAATTTAAAATACCATACAAAATAAGCAAACCTCATACATAATCTGAATATTATATAAAAGCTTTAATTTTTTTTTTTTTTTGCATTTTTGTTCTGCAAAAGGTCGAAGAGTCGACAGAAAGCAAGCCCGGCAATTCAGTTGTTCCGAATTTCCTAATTTTACGGTTAAGTATTTTCTTTCTTTAAAAACCTTCTTCGGACTATTTTAAATATATTTAAAAATCCAGTCCGATCCATTCTTTCTTACTGAACTCGAATTGAATTCAAGATTCACGTACCAAACATATAATACAAATAAAAATATAGATAGGACCGCAACGATACTATTATTTATTTTATCACATGAACTTATATATGTGTATATTGTTATTGTTATAGTGTTATAGCCACGCTGTAGACATATTTGTCTACAGCATGAATGGGCCGGCTCGACCGGGGTAATACCACTGTCTCACAGAAAACCAACGTAAAGTTACAGTTTACTGTCGCGTTTCGTATGGTAAGTGAGATATCCGGAGGCCCAGATTCCCCCTTCCCTTCCCTAATCCCTATTCCTGTCCTTTAAGGCCGACAGCGCATACATGATAATTTCGGTATTGTGGATGTTCATGGGCGGTGGTGATCACTTAACATCAGGTGACCCACTGGCTCGATTGTCGGACTGTGGTATAAAAAAAAATTTGAATATAATATATTATATGTCTATTGGCAATCGCATCAGTAATTATAATTTTTCAGATTCCACAAATGCAATAATGCCAAGGTTTGCTTTTGACGATATAGAACGGTTCTTGCAAAACCTCTTACGAGGACGTTGCTATGATGAAATTACTTTTATTATAATATTATAAGGCAACGTAGATACATAATGTGTGTATAGAATTATATGTGGGCAATACAAAGATGGCTGATTAAAGTCATGAGAGTTTGAGGTCAATTTGAGGATTACACAGATATTTAATGTACTAATAATATTGTTATGTACCGGCTTGCCAAATGAGCTAATAATTGCCAACGAGCTAATTAGCTATAAACGATTTCATTTCATTTGTTTCGGAGTGGGGATGGAACTCGCGACCTCACGTTTCACAGACTCACTGCATCATGGAAGCTGTCAAATTTATTATTATTATAGATGTTAATTACAAAAACCTTAATAAGTACCTTTAATTATTTCAAATTAATTTATGATGAGAGTGATGTATAATTAATTTTATGAAAGTAAAATATTATTAATATAAAAAAATTGTCTTACACGAAATTATAACACAATATACGCGTAACGCCAAACTAGCTAACAGTATTATGTTATTTTAGGCAATATGTTAAAATATAATAGTTTGCGGTAAATGTTTAGATATAAATAACTAAGACGTAAAATTTATCACACGGGAAGAGTCAGTGTACCTAAAACATATATCAGTTTTATGCTGTAACTCGTAAAAGTAGACGGGACGCTAATAGTCAAGTACCCGACAAAATACGGTATAAGACGTCATTACTGAGCCCAGCAATGACCCAAGTCGAGGCTCGAGCAATCAAGAATTTATATTAATAGCTGCTACATATTATTCGGGTTACAGCTCTAAAAACGTGTCCGGTAAAATTGTGAATACAGTGGTTAAAGTACTGTAAAAAGAAAGACTGACTTATTAAGATTAAATACAGCTTTCAAAGGAACCAAACAGAGCAATTGGCATAATCCTTATTTTTAACATGCAATTCCGTCTTGCTCTTATATCGCGTAAAATAATTCAAAAGTGGAATCATAAACAAGAATGAAACTGAAAAGTATTACATCACTGCATGTAACTAGGTGGGTGCTAAAAACTAAAAAGTAGGCTACATTAGCGCATGTGGGTACTCTGTTTGCCAAACGTATTTATTCCACGTGGTAAATATTTCACGCACAATCTTTCCATTTTATTACGCTCATTTCTCGCTATACTTAAATGCCCGTTGCGAAATTATATTGTAAGCGTCAATAATTTTTTATTGTAAAATTTTGCATGACTGTGTTTTATTTGCATAAGATAAGACAAAGAGCAATTAAACTAACGCCTTAAAACCTTAAGATTGAAATTATGTCTACCACTTGCGTATGTGTTCACCGTAGAAAGTAATATAAAATTATTAAATACATTATATTAAAACAAATATGAATGAAAAAGGAGATCATTCATCGCTCGCACTAAACAGCAATGTAAACATAGCACACATGACGCATAGATCAGCAAATAGTAAACAGAACTAAGACGACTAACAGCTATACGCTTAAAACATTTTTTTGTTAGACAGACATAAAAGAACGCCCAATAATCTAATTTGGGATTGTAAATTATGAGGTGTGCTTAGTTTGATTTTCACTTCTCGCACTCATATTTTGTATCATAAATATTAGTGCGTTATATAGCGCCAACACGATGCCATTGAATGTTCACAAAGAAAATCAATGTCTAGAAGAAAATATTCCAGATTCTAATCTACAAATCATCGCTCCCACTTCCATCCATTGTGAAGAATGATGCATTGTCCGATTTTCCGGCCTTTGACTAGCCAGTCTTGCAACTCAAACTGTACGGCACACGCTGCGCGGTCGCAACATAGTGCGGTAGTGAGACAGCCGCTTCATTAACAGGAAGCAGCTAGCGTGGTCTGCATACGCAATAATCGAGCCAACTACGACGAAGTGGTAGCCACGCCGAGTCACGATATGCAAATAAGACGGCTAGATATATCTATAGCAAAGAAGCGGAGGAAGCGTTCATTTAAACAAAATCACACTCATTTACTCTCACATCTTAAATGGAGAGCGGTAAAGTGATCACAGATTCACAGTTTGACGTCATGTTTTTAGTAGTCTTTTTTTATTCCAGTTAATTCCTCTTCTATTGGTATTTACTGTAATAGTTTGTTTTTAACTGACTTCAAAAAAGGAGGAGGTTAACAATTCGTCGGAATCTTTTTTTATGTATGTTACCCGATTACTTGAAGACGCCTGGACCGATTCGAGAAATTATTTTTTTGTTTAAAGGTTATACTTCCCAGGTGGTCCCATTGGCACCAAGTCAGGATCTGATGATGGGATCTCAGAAAAATCAACACAGCATTTGTTCTTGTATTGAAGTCGGTGTACTTTTTATGTATTATAATTTAAAATGTCGACACCTAAATTGCTTTCTTCATTTTAAATGCTTTTATTTTAAATTAGTAACACCAGGGTTATTTCGTAGATATCATCTACGCAATTCGAAGGCTCGTGTTTGACGTAATCACATAAGAACAATACATTCATATGTCTAAAATGTTAATTTGTTAAACTAAATAATGAGCATAATGACTATAATATTTTACTACTATATTTATTATAAATAGCTTTGGAGTCTTGCATTTCTATTGCCTTTCTTGATCTTTGTCTTCATAGAAGCAGGAATGAAATGTCATTTCATTTTGAAACATAAAGAATTTATCTGCGAGATCTAGCGCTGGTGAGATCAATCACGTAATCGTGAACGGTCAGTCATACCGATCGGCCAATGGGTTTCCGACAGTTGGGAGTTATTGCATTTCGCTACTGGTAAGATATGATGTATATACTCATAGGTATTCTTTTTCATTACAATTTAATAGAGATGGGACGAACATAGTCAATTCATTTCTTAGATGAAAAAAATATACGTTTGCTTTATAAGTAAGGAATTGTAGCTAATTTAGGACCGCGAAATTCTGATTGTTGAATAACTCGTTTAAACGTTTTTTAATAAAATAGACGAATTTCTATAATATTTGATAAATAATAACGTAGTACTTACTACCTTCTGTGAGTTTGTTTTAAAATCAGAAAAAATGAAAATATTGTTGAGATACTCATGTCAATTGTGTTATGAACTTATCTGGATTGAATGATCGACTAACGGACTGGATGGAACTGATAGTTCACTCCTGTAAAATGGGTAATAAAGAAGTAACTTTATTATTAATTTTTTTGTTAGGACTAACATCTACAGGTTACTGAGCTTGAGCTGAAACCAGGTTAAATTGAATATAACTTAATTAGTTTTAAGACTGGTTTAAGTTGTTGACAACTAAATGAATAAAATAAATAGAAGTGTGTCCTAGGCAGCTAATTAAACCTTAGATAGCGGCACCACTATGCGACCGCTTTACGATCCATGCCATAGACGGCTTGCAGATTCCGCACGTCGACTTGCTACTGATCTAAACCCATTGTACAAAGTCTGCACGTAGTGTAACTCTTTACGTTTCAATGTTCTCTCATTAATGACCTAACAATATGACCGTTTATTTAAAAAAATACTTGATGACTTTTATTGCTTCTACACGAGGCGACTATCCTTTACTATCGGCATTAGTTTTAGGGTAAATCTTAAAGTAAGGCATTACATTGGTTACACATATAGAATTTGGGCCGCTGGCATAAAAATAACACTGCCGCTGGATGCCGTTGCACAATCTATATTCGAAGTAGTTTTTATTATTCTGGCACGGCAAAGTGACCACACTGCACTTGATGGTAAGCGCAATGCCGTCCAATTAGAGATTATCGAGTAGCAAGAGATAATCTATCGCCCGCTACTCAACACAATCATGCCGGCCTGCTTCTTCATACTACGAAGTAGGTGAAGAAGCGGTCGAGGGTCTAGTGTCAAAATACTCAGAAAGCCGCAAAATGGCCAAACATCGTACCCCAACTCTAGACTCTCGACAAAAACCGGTTGTTCACTGGCTGATCCCGGTACGCGACTCACTTGTGTGTGCCACTATGGCAGGTTTTACACCCTTTGTACGGTGTTCGCTACCCGGGCGGATATGAATATCCTACCACCAGCAAATTGTATTATAATATCTCGTATAAAGTAAGTTTAAAGTGTGCCGCGGCATTTTCTACAGAAGCGTCAAGGTTAACCGCGGTTGTCGTGAACCAGCTTGTCATTTAATTTGCGAAACTGCACACAATTTATAGAACTAATTCGCGGCAAATTGTTGTCTTTCACCGCAACCGCGGCAGACTTTACCTGTCACGGCTACTCGTGTCTTGTGCTACTTTTGATCCAAGGTTTACTATATAATACTAGCCCTGTATTAAACATTGTCCCACTACTGGGCACGGCCCTACTTCTTCCTTCCTCTACTAATGAAAGGGGTTAGGCTTTAGTCCACCACGTTGGCCTAATGCGGGTTGGCAGACTTTACATATCTTCGAAATTCTTATGAGAATTCTCAGGTATGCAGGTTTCCTCACGATGTTTACCTTCACCGCTAAAGCAAGCGACATTTAATACACACGTAACTTTAGAAAAGTCAGAGGTGTATGCCATTTGAGTTTCGAACATACGACTTACGTCTTGACAGTCCGTACCACAACCAACTAGGCTATCGCTGTTTACTATATGTTTGTAAATATTTCCATATCCTCCCTATATTTCTATTTGATTCACTAGGTTGCGAGATAAAATACGGTTAAGCATTCCCAGAGACTCGCCGCCTTTTATTGCGTGCGAAAAATGCGGCCTATTGTCGATCCTGGAGTTACAATGGCGCGTGTGTGGACAGGATAGTCTCTATATTTATAAAGATAAAGTTTCGTTAAAAGGTGTAGATGAAGTACAATAAAATTCACATTTCGAAATTACAGAAGTTGCAAACAATTATGTTGCGACAGCAGCCTTATACTTGAGGTTAATACCTCTTTGGTTCATGGTTTTTTCCACTTTGCTATGGACAGGAATGGACAATTTATATTACCAACTGCGAGATAAAGACAGTAATGCATTCGCCTCGCCGAGATTCAATGTTCGGTCGAGAAATGCGTGCCCTTGTCGATCTTGGCTTACAGGAGTAGCGGTGGCGGCGTGTGGATAGGATAGTGCTAAGCATAATATGAACGTGAAGTATGAAACACATAATTCTGTAGCAGTAAACACCTTGGATTTTGATAATAATATTTCGTACATGCGACGCGGCGATGAATTAAAAACAATGCTTTGTACAGTCATAATACAACTAACAAATTCTAGACCATTCTGTCTACGCTATATTTGACAGCCTCCGTGGCGCAACGGGCGAGTAGTCGGCTGTGAAACGAGAGGCCGAGGGTTCGATTCTCGCACCAAGACAAATGTTTGTGCGACAGACAGATATTTGTTTCGGGTCTAAGTGTTGTGGGACCGTAGTCCCTCATAGTTCTTGATACCCACGATACAGGTTTTACTTAGAGTGGGGTCAGAACTATGCGTGTGACTGTTTGGTGTATTTATTTATTTATGTATTCATAATTTGATTTACTTTTTGATACTGGTTCTATAGTTTCCATAATGCCAGTTTTATATAAATAGGGCAGATAGCATGAATGGGATGTCACGACCTGAACTGTACCATTGTGAAATAAAATATTTGCTACTTATTAAGTTTCATGCATTGGCGATTGCATGTAACATGTGTGTGTCATGCATTGAGTGAAATTATCAGCAAACCAATAGACCCTCGACCGCTTCTTCACCTTCTTGCCCATGGCGTAGTGTGAAGAATCAGGCCGGCATGATTGTGTTGAGTAGCGGGGGATAGATCGTCTCTCACTACTCGATGCTCTAATTGGACCACACTGCGCTTACCATCAGGTGCAGTGCGGTCACTTTGCCGTGCCAGGATAAAAAAAAACCTCTTTAAAATGAAATGAAATCGTTTAATGAAATTAAATGAAACCGTTTATTGATCATGTAGGCAATTAAGTAGCTCTTATGACATTAAAAAAGGATTTTACAGAAAGCATACCAGCTTATGTATACATAACATACATAGCATCATTAATACACTAGCAAATTCTTTATTTATTTATAATCATTTTTAGGTTGATTATTTTTGATATTATTCAAGGGGATACAAGTCAACTAAAAATATATTTTACATGAGTTTGATATTGACAACGGGTATTTCCGAGACGTCACATATTTTAAAAACTACCACTTTACTCCTCCAACCGCGCTATTTTAGTAACACTTCTTTTGAAGTTGTGTATCATAGACTGTCATTTACTATCACTATACTTAGCTCGTTCGCTTCTACTACAAAAAAAGTAAATATCTTCTGTAAGCCAAACTATTTTGATATCTATAAAGCTATAGTTGTTTTTTGGTACAAAATAAGTAATTATTATTGAAAAATAAACACAAGTAAAGTTTTTTGTGTTGAAGATTCAAACCGCTTGTTTCTTTCATCTGAGTCCGAAGTTTGGTTGATTTTTTGTGTGTTTTTTTTTCTAGATATTTATTCTTGCAAAACGCTTTGGCTGATGGCTGCTGGTGTCCAACAACCTTGTTTCCTTAAGTTAATCGCTGTATAAATGACTCACTGTTCAGAAGGTCGTCGGCCTGTGACTGTTCAGAGGCGAAGCCGCGGCAAATTGATGGTTCTTTAAGGAAGTTCCGAGAACCACAAGTTACAAAAAAGGTACAACACACTACCGAGACGTCACGAGTACGCGCGCCAAAACGAAATGCGGTTTTTGATACGTCCGTTGGTTTTTACGCTACGTGCCAATTTAATAACAAATTCCATAATACACCCATACATATTGACTCGTGTCTCACTGGCATATTATGTGTAATCATTGTGTGTGATCACGTTTATATCTTTGAAATACATGATTGCCGCTACAGCTGCGTAGGGATATTTCCTTGCTTAGCGTGTTCTACCGTCTGTATCATGGCGAATGCTCTGAAGAATTGTTTGTTCTTATCCCATCCTCTCCCTTCCATACCAGAACCACGCGTACTGGCTTGCGGAGCCACAGCTTCGTGGTGTCTACTACCCCGGCCCGAACCAAGAGGTTCGCAAATTCGTATTTTTACCGCACCATCAAGCTGTGGAACAGTTTGCCAGCTACCGTGTTCCCTCCCTCCTATGATCCTGGGTCCTTTAGGCGTAACGTGAAGAAGCTAAACAGCAGGCCGGCATGATTGTGTTGAGTAGCGGGGGATAGACTGTCTCTCGCTACTTGATACTCTATCTGGACGGCACTGCGCTTACCATCAGGTGCAGTGTGGTCACTTTGCCGCGCCAGAATAAAAAAAATCGATTACATGCTAATTTAACGATCTTATTATTTTAAAATATTGCGTAATATAACGCAGTTTTATAGACGAGAGAAATGCTAAATTACATCACAATGGGTTATGTTCATTTTTTCAGCTTTTATGCGTCTGTAATTTCTAGCTAATGTAGCAATTAGACAATAATGTAATCATTAGCAAATACAATACACATTTATTAATAACACGAAGAAGGACTTGTTAAGGCAACATAACGGCAAATAGCTTCATTAAAGGCTTAACTGTCGAATGTCCAGTCATCACGCAAGAACTGCTAAACTGATTTCAATTGGCCCTTCACTTGTAGACAATTTTATCTGTTTACGACATAGACTACATTTATTACATATAATTTTCTACTGCAATGTATTTAGCTTCATTCAACCGAGGTCAAAGTGACCGTAATATAAAATGTTAGACAAAAATATGAAAGTCTAGCAAGCCAAAGTTTAAGAATATTATAAAAAATCTTAATATATTCGATCGAGACGATCTATCCCTCGCTACTCAACACAATCATGCCTGCTTCTTCACACTACGCCATGGGAAGAAGGTGAAGAAGCTGTCGAGGGTTTAGTGTCAGAGTACTCAGAAGGCCGCAAAACGGCCAAACATCGTACCCGAACTCCTAGACCACCGAAAAAACGACTGCTGTGCTGAGGTTTTTCTATCAGTCCGCAGTCAGGAATTGTCCGCTGTGGCTCTAGGCTCACCCCCTATCACATCATGGGACGGTAATAAGATCGGCAAATAGTGGCTGTTACACCTCTTCACCGCTTTCAGGATTGTAGGCGAGTGTGCGTAAGTATGTATGTTCATTACATTTTTATTACATTTTAAATTAGTTTTTATTCTGATTAAATATTACTTTAAGCATTTAATAGTTATAATTATTGTTTTTTATTCTAATTAGGTACGTGGCAATTAGTAAGACTGATTTATTTTCTTGTAGTATCCATTGATTTATTTTATATTAATTTTTCATATTTGTTCCAGTTCTTTTATTTTATGTTGGATATCACGAATATATATTATTATTGATTAGGAGCTTGATATAAATTATCATTACTATTCGCATTCTAAAAACATGGGTAAACATATTTCAATTAATCCTAACCTATCCCAACTCACATTCGAATCAATAAAACGCAATTAACAAAGCCATTACGGCAATTAAGACGAATAGACACTGTTTAAATAGTATGCACATGCAAGGACAACAGTATGGGCCGACTAGTTAATTAATGCTTTTAACGATCCAGATGAACACCTGTGATTTGTGGATTGTGCATACGAATTAAAAGAATGTTTACACAGAGAGACCTGTAGATATATTATTTCATTAATTAATTTGATTATGACACTAATTTCCGTTTGTACTGAAATTGTTAAGTCAGAGCTAACCTAATTCGTAAGGAAAGTCTACCTTGGCATTTAGCCAAGTTCATAATGTCTATATATCTTTAGCAGCCACTTATGGTTAAGGCATTTTTATGACTTTTTTTTTTTTTTCCCGCGGGGAAAATCCTTCATACGGATACCTTCTGGTCCTCGGGGGAGGAGAGATGGTTATGCCGGACTCACCGACCTTCCGACCCAGATCGCCCTAAGGACTACTAGGTCGGGACCCTAACCAATTTTCCTACGCCGGTGTACCGACTAAAAACCCCGCGGTAGCCTGCTGCAGCACATGTGGGACGATCCCGGGGGATCCTGAGTATACTCTGGATTGCTGCCGGAATCATCCCTGCGCCATGCCTTTACGGCCCGTCTCTTCTTGGGCTAAATGCCCTCCCCAATTTACAGCAGCAGCACGATGTTCGCGCCGCCACCCGTCTCAGGGTCGCACCATGAGAATATATATATAAAAATATAAATATATAAAGGCCGCACATCCCCCGCTGTGCAGCCGCGACCCCCGTGATCCCTTTTAGTCGCCTCTTACGACAGGCAGGGTATACCGTGGTAGAATTCTTCAGGGCCCCCATTCCACAGGGCAGGAGGCGCCAGTCAATCGTCAAACTCGGCGCCTCCTTCTCGTTTGGTGACGAGCGGGATCGGTTCGTTCCCGATCCCGTTCGGCGCTCTCCTTCTGCGACATGACACGTTCGCAGAAGGAAGCCATCGCACGCCACGATCTTCGTCTGCCGACCATGGCAGCTACTACAGCCGGCAGAGAAAGGTCTCCATTGACAGCTGAGCTGAGAGCGCTGCGCTCCTCATCCCAGGCTGGACACTCCTCAAGGGTATGTTGGGCCGTGTCATTTCGACAGCTACCACAATGGTGGCACGCGGCAGACTCCTCCTTTCCGATCCGACACAGGAACGAACCGAAACATCCGTGACCCGACAGTACCTGTGTCAGACGGAATGTCGGTGCACCGTGGCGCCTGTCAAGCCATTGGCTAAAAACAGGACGCACTGCCTCGACAGTCCTCAAGCCTGCATTAGGAGTCTCCAGCCTGGCTAACCACTCATCCAAGACGGCTCTGCGTACGGAGGCCAGTCGGGCCTTGACCTCCCTGGGAGCCAATCTAACCCCGCGACGGGACGCCTCCTCCCGCCAGAAGAAAACTGACGAGAGCAACTTGGCGTCTAAGTCCCAAGGTAGAGTACCGGCTAATATGCAGGCCGCCTCATGGGAGATCGTGCGGTAGCCCCTGACGATACCCTGCGCCACCAAACGCTGTGGTTTATGCAGTAAAGGCATTTTTATGACTAAGTAAGGCATGAACTTAGGCATTGTCAAATAATATTTTTAAAGAAAGTATACTTGCCATACCTCGATTTAATTTATAAGCTTCAGACAACATTTTGAGAGTAATGGATTTTTTTTTTGGCAATTTTTATGTTATATTTCAACTGAGTACAAAGCCAAAATCAAAGACATGCTAATTAATGATCGAAATAATACACGGGGCAAGTGTTAAATAAAATGCAATGACCGTACACGGTCGAACTTATTGGACGGCCAATCAGTTTAATCAATTGTCTATAAAACAAATCGGTCGCAGAGCGAGTTGTAGCGGGTCAAGGTGATTTGGATTGAAAGATACTCTGTGATCGTGGCGGCAATGTAAAGCGCTCTCAATAACACGACGAGCGCAATGTTGAAAACAAAAGTAAAGACAGTAAATACGTCGAGAACATTTGGACATAAAAGAAAATACAATATTTTTGACGCCCACATTACGCTTTGAAATTTTGTTAGAGAAATTCATCTTTCCGTTGCGCAATTTCAATCTACATTGTAAGTGTTCAGTTCATAAATCAACCAGCATGTGTCTTCAAAAAGTGGTTTAAACATCCGTTCAGTCGAAGACTTTTGTAAACATCGATCGTTGGCGCAATTCCAAGTATTCTTTACCTGCATAGCTTCAGTTTATGTCAGACATTTCAAAGAGCTGCATAAAGCTGATGGTTTTGCAAGCCAAAGCTATTTGACCTTTAACAGGTTTGAGAATGTCTCACTACTATGCCAAACGGAAAAGCAGCTAATCAAAGGAGGAAATAACTGTACTCAAAGACCATGCCACTTTTAGTTGTCTTCATAAACATATTATATGTTAAATTTATTTATGTTTAAAAACTGGCGCATTCACTACTTTTCGCATTCGATTCATAATATGATTGGTTATGCTCTGTTTCGAATCACGCTTTCGATTAAAGCTCCAGTATGTGTGCCTTTCTTACCATTTCTATTTCGATAGCTTTTGTCCGCGATTTTGCTTGCATACCGGAGAATCCATAATAATTTTAAAGATATACCAAACTGCAGTTTAGTGGACTAAGACCTAACCTGAGTGCCCATGCCCAGTGCCCCAGCTCAGCTTGATCTTGATTGTAAGGTCCTTTCTCCGCATTTAGCCCTTTCGAATCGGGCCATTGTGATCCCGTCCCCTAGAGTGAGACAGTTTTTTATACAGGGCTATCGTTATTAATTATAATTATTACATAAAATGTTTTATAATACCATCGGCCATATGTAGTCGACGCATTATACATTCACTCGACATAATCGGTTCTAATATACTACAGATTTCCATTAATATTACATTTGTTATGATTATACACTTTCCGTCCTACAATATGATTATACCGACAGTAATTTATTATACCGTTAGCCATGTCTTGGCTGCACCAATTTAGGTTCAGAAATCTTAAGTACGCGTATTAGTGTCTTCGAGCGGCAATCATGTCACGTTTTTTCCCCAGCTTGAAACATTAGTGGAAATAACAGGTGTACATACGTAATCCTGTCGCACGGTACGTTTGCCAAAGTGGGGCTCCACGCCCTTGTAACGATCAGTCCACTCTCCATATTGAATGTCATTGTCTATTGAAATGTATCTATTTTAGTACAATCACACATTATGTTAACGGATGCTATTGAAATTTCTATCTCTGGTTTTATTGGACTACCTCGAGAGATCGTTACGAACGTCATTATACCTCCAAAAGGAACATTGGTTTTTTAATTTATATCATTTAAATAAAAAATATTAATGTCTGACCTAACGGAAATGCAATTAGGCTCCGTGGTTATGTTAATGCTCCGTACAAAACGTTAATACCGGTTTCTTTAAAAAGGTATCGAAATGTAACCACCACGAATTACTGGATCCTATAATTTTATTTTATTGACACTATTACGTGCCAATAATTATCATAATTAAAATTAATTTGTAATAAAAATTATGAAAATTTAGTGTAATAGTAATCGCTTATAAACTAAACAGTGTTTTATCTTTAGAACTTTCTATACTCTTCACTACACACATAATTGATTGATATAAATAAATGTAGCTTTGATATCAGAGTGGTCATTATTTTACAAAAACATTATACATATTTGCTTTACAGCTCCAATAAGCCATAGAATACGTTATAAAATAAAAAGTTATTCAAAGATACATTGTATAAACATCGGTATAGTGTTTGTACAGTGTAGAACAAAATTAGATAACATCCATACTAATACTATAAATGCGAAAGTAACTCTGTTTGTTTGTTTGTTAACTCTTCACGACTAAACGGCTGAAGAGATTGTAATGAAATTTGGTAAGGGAATAGATTATATCCTGGAGAAGGACATAGGCTATCTTTTTTCTCATAAAACAATCTTGAAAGGGGTTAAATAGGAGTTCAAAATTTGTATGGGAAATCCATAATTCCTCGACTTAGGGATCTGTTAATTAATATTTAGGCTTTAGGTAGGAAATAAAGAAATACGTGTTTCAACGTTTTTGAAAAATCATCCCTAAAAGGGGCAAAGTGAGGTTAAACTTTTGGGGTATTCTTTAGATGCAATCTCAAGATTCAGGCACAACACCTGAAAGGCTGGACAATCGCTACAGGTGCCTCAGTGCAGAAGACAACTCCTTGGATTGTATACTTCTGCTCCCGAATATAAACTCCACGCAGGCGGAGCCGCGAGCAACAGCTAGTTGAATATATTTGCAATAAAATGAAAATTATGGATAATTGAAGGCATTTGAACTGTAAGAGGACTATTTCTATAGAACATTGACTCTATATGGTGAGTCAAAACACAATATATTGTATAATAATGTTTCTTTGGTCGTAGTAACATGTCCCTAACCCATTCAAGGTACTTCAAAGCGACGTTCTTTACTAAGGGTATATATTGAAGGCTTTCCCGGTCTATGTTTAACGCATTACGAAGACTTGTACCTATAATTTGTAATAAACAAGGGGATTTTATTGACAAAAGTCCCATTTCATTCAAGGATTACAGAGTTGGCTGTTACTTCCTGTTCGGCCGCAGTATGATTAAGATTAAGCGGTAAATGAACTTCGACCAAATAGGAAATGCGTTTTACAAAAGGCACTGTCATATTAATTTGTCATTCTGTTACAATTTTGCAATGTTGAATGATTTTAAACCACTCAGATCTCAAACGATATTCAACAGACCGTCTAACGGCTACTTATTTTGTAACACGCCATACAATTAAGACAAATAAGAGGGTCTCAATCGTTTAACACGATCTTAAATACTTGACTTGCGTTTGAGTATTCGGGCGTAAAAGTTTTACTTTATAGAAAGTTCCTTGATAAATACATGACTAGGCAATTTATTAACGAAACTATATAACTTTAATATTAAAGATTAATAAATATTCTTATATGTCATAGGAAAATTTATTTCAATTATCGTATGCAATAACATGTAACACGGCGATTATCGTTAGCAACAAAAGCACTTAAATTAACCATAATCCATATCAACGTACTTGTGTTCAAGTTTGCATATACACTGTCGTTAAATGTATAGTCAGATCAATGACGCATAGTAATATAGTATAGTATAGAGTGCGTATAGTATGCATGAATCATAACTTCTTTTTGCCTTTACAAAGCTTAGTAGGGAACTTCCCACGCGCTTATGGCTCCAGGGATCGATATCAACCTGGAAAAACTTATTTTAACTCACTCCCGTAGTAATTCGGAATTTTGTAGAGTATTGTGCTCTATGTCTAGACGTAATCGAAACATATTTACGTTGTGAGTTGAAGAATGATGTGGTGACAAAGAGAGAAAGAGGTATGCTCAGATGGTTTGGCCATATGGAGAGGATGGATGAAAGGCGATTTACGAAAGGTATTTATCGTGCGAAAGTGACTGGAAGAGTCGGTAGAGGGCGTCCGAGGAGAACTTATTGCAATCAAATAAACGATCTTCTCCTAAAAGGGCAAATCAGAAGTACCTCCAACCGTCGAAAATGTATGAGAAGATGTATGACTGTGGAAGAGGCGAAAGAAGTGTGTCAGGATCGTAGCTTGTGGCAGTCAATAGTGTCTGCCTACCCCCATGGGATACGGGCGTGAGTGTATATGTATGTCTGTACGTTCTAAAAGCGAGATGAAGTGGAGGTCGCTTGAATGTTATTCCATAGCTCTTATTAAATTCGGACACACATAGAATAATGACTTCAGTTATTATGAATTTCAGTTAGACTGCCTCGGTGGCTCAGTTGTAGTGTGTGGTGAGTCCTCGGGTTCGATCCCCGGGTCGGGTAAAGTATTGGGATACTCTCGCCCCCTATCACATTATGGAACCGAAATTCGGCGCAAAGTGGTTGTACTGGGTTACACCTCTGCCTACCCCTTCCGGGATTACAGGCATGAGTGTGTGAGTGTTATTATGAATGTAAAATAAAGAATTTTTATGCAATAAAGTTTTTACTTAAATATAACACACAGACGAAAGTAGACCAAAATTAACTATACAAAATAAAAATAAAACAAAATTAACCTATATGATAAAATACCCTAAATGATAATACCTGTATAATATTTACGGTGGGCACATATGAAAGAACATAGATAGCATTCTTCACATAATTTTATTTTTGTTATAATAGTTTATTACATTAGTTGTAAATACATCAATATTTGTATTTTTATAATAAATAATAATAATACTAGCCCTGCATTAAACATTGTCCCACTGCTGGGCACGGGCCTTCTCTACTAATAAGAGGGGTTAGGCCTTAGTCCACCACGCTGGCCTAATGCGATTGGTAATCTTCACATACCTTCGAAATTCGTATAAGAATTCTCAGATATGCAGATATCATTTGTATTTTTAACCGACTTCAAAAAAGGAGGATACGTCGGAATCTTTTTTTTTTATGTATGTTACCCGATTACTGGAAGACGCCTGGACCGATTCGAGAAATTATTTTTTTGTTTAAAAGGGTATACTTCCCAGGTGGTCCCATTGGCACCAAGTCAGGATCTGATGATGGGATCTCAGAAAAATCAAGGACAACCCTCAAATTTCATAGTGACGCATAATTTGTTTTTTTTTTTAAGTCGGTGTACTTTTTATGAACAAATATTATTTGTACAGATATAATGTATTCATATTAAAGTGAATCATACGCCATTCGTAGAATTATCGGATATAATAATAATCGCCACTTATCACACGAATGATATGAGGTCACGATAAATCACGGGTCAACCAATATTCGTGAGACTCAAACATAATAAAAAATCTATTTTAATAACTTCGTGATTTTACAACAGAATAAATAAAAAAGTAGTACCAATTCATCCTAGATGTTGTTTATTTTGCTGTGCTGAGGTTTCGGGTTTGATCCCGGGGTCTGGTAAAGTAATTGGGTTTTTCTATTTAGAAATACTCATACCAGCCCGGAGTTTCGAAGTGAAGTAATAGGGTCACCCCCTATCACTTTATGGGACCGTAATAAATTCGGCGAAAAGAGGGTGTACTGATTACACTTCTGCCTATCACTTCGGAGATTACAGGCGTGAGTGTATATGTATATTTCAGATTAAAGCAAACGCATGAAATTGCAAAGTATACATTAATATCTTATTATAAAAAGTCGCAGACAAGTTCATAAATGATATTCATTCCTGTTTATAAATGGTTTCATTCGGTTCACCACACAGTAACAAAAAAGGGACCATACATATAATATACGAGTACCCGCTCTGTTACGTCACGCATTATCTAACTGCCGAGGAAGTTGATAAATATATTTCAGAAATCCATTTTAATATAATGCTGTTCTTGTTTAAACTCATAACTATAATTGAGGCTGTCAGTGCAAAAGTGGCGTAACCCTCAATTTTTCATAATCCGACCTATGTACTACAAATGATTTAAAATGTGCGAAAATTTAATGCAAATCCGGCCTATCTCTAGTTTCACCAATTGCCAATATGATGACAACAAGATGGCATTGCAAAAATTGATTTAAAATTCATGAATATACAAACCCATTATTTTCATAATTATTGTCTCAAGCTTAGGCCACTTTTGCGCTGACGGCCTCAATTATTTTACATAATTTAGTTGTTTGGTGGCAGACAGTGTACCAGTTATCACGGTTACATACCACGAGTATATGTGTTGAGTAGCGAAAAATATGTCTCTCGCGCTACTTGATACTCTAACTGGATGACACCGCACTTACCATCAGGTGGAGTGTGGCCAAATTGCTGTGCCATAGGATTACTATTTAAATCATGGAGACATAGTGGACTGATGTTAGTCATTAAAAACTGGCTTACTGTTTTCTTTTTTGGACGATGAATGAAATTTACGAAGACTAACTCTTAACACCACTCCGTGGCGGCTTAAGCCGGGAGGGAGGCCCGGGCAGTGCTTTTAAATGTCTTTCGGTCTGCTTAGAATTTCATGTATGTAAAATGTACTCTGGTATTGCGGGCATCCAAATCTCGAGAAGTCCTGGCGCATGTCATCCTTTCGGCCACGTACGCAGTTGACTCCACCAACCCCATTGCCCACTAATTCGTTTACGGTAAGCAGCATATTTTTCTGTTATGTGGTTTATCGGTGCTGAAGATCACTTACCATGTGTTCGTTTAACAGCTTTTGCTAAAACAAAAATAGTTGCGACTCAAAACTGTACAATGTACATAAAAGCAGAAAATTATACACCCATGTATGAAAGGCTTTCGAATGTGTGCAGTTACAATGTGTGTGGTCCCGACTCTTCCAGCCGTAGTCAACGGTTTTGCAGTAAAATTCTTGATTCGGCATTAAATTGGCTCTACTGCGAAAACGTGTAGAGACGTATTCCAGCCGTAATCACCTCACCGCACTACTTTATTTGTCAATTAACTTTAAAGTGGATATGTTAACTTTAGTGCTTTCGTCGTGAAGCGATTTTATGCTCATGAAATCATTATACTCGATACCAATCAGGAAGCGTTTTATTACCATTAGTTACTTGAAAAAGATTGTTCGCCTTTCGCCGTAATTCATCCCGCATTATACTGATGCAAATTTTCAACCAATTTACAAGACAAACCCTGATTAAATATACATTAGGATTAGAAAAAATTAAGGTTTTTAGTTGAGTTATACTGTATTTGTGTATGTATATCAAAACTTTAATAAAATAATAATGATCATAGATATAAATTACTCTATAATTTATTAAAAAATCTAATGCGCCGTGACCTAATACTACTCAATGACTTTTCAACTGTACGAATGGTAAATTCAAACTCACATTTAAAAAAATTCTCCTTGTTAACCGACTTCAAAAAAGGAGGAGGTTAACAATTCGTCGGAATCTTTTTTTTTATGTATGTTACCCGATTATTCGAAGACGCCTGGACCGATTCGAGAAATTCTTTTTTTGTTTAAAAGGGTATACTTCCCATGTGGTCCCATTGGCACCAAGTCAGGATCTGATGATGGGATCTCAGGAAAATCAAGGGCAACCCTCAAATTTTATAGTGACGCATAATTAGTTTTTTATGAAGTCGGTGTACTTTTTATGAATAAAAAACTTTTTCCATAACCGAGTCACTGACGTAACGGATCTACAAGATCTATACCAATTCTACTGCAACAAAGTACTTTCCTTATTCGTGACTCCAAATGCAATTGGACACGTTTGGCATCTGGTTAAAAAGATAAGTATAAATTCTTGGCACGTTGGCAAAATTAAGTTTGAAGATTGATGCTACAGCCGAGTATGCTAAGGGGTAAACGGATCGAGTTTCCACAATGAATAATTCTACTCGTACTTGAACAAGTAATTTACTTAAAAAACAAAACCTCTAGCAAAATACCGTTATGAGTAAGTCAATATTTGGATTAAATCCAAGGCACGAATCAATTTTGGCTGCTGAGTACATTACGGTGAAAGCGATCACAACATTTTCAATCACAAATATATTGTACACACATACACTCACGCCTGTAATCCCCGAGGGGGTAGGCAGAGGTGTAAACAGTACACCTAATTTTCGCCGAATTTCGGCCCCATAATGTGATAGGAGGCAAGCCTATCGCCATACCGGGCACAGATTCCAGACTAATACTGAATAAATTTCTAGATAGAAAAACCCAATATCACTTTTACCCGACCCGGGGATCGAACCCGAGACCTCAGCACATGCGCAATTACAACTGCGCCACCGAGGCAGTCTAAGGCGCAAATATATTGTCATCTGCCAGTAATGGTATACAGTTAGACGTTTTTCCATTTAACGGTCGATTGGTCCGTATTTCAAGCATTACCGGTGCATCGCAAAATAGGTCTGCAATCTGTTAGTCTATCACACGGTGGCGCCGCGCACGTCGCACGCACACTTGCCAATACTCAACTGGAATGCAACTCGACAACCACAACTCTGTTAAATAATAATAAAATCACCAGACAGGTCAATGTGTACAAAGAAGTATTACACCTCTCATAGAACCATAAGTTTCACACGACCTCGACGAGATTGGCTAAAATGTGCATAACATAAATTCAAGCGACATTTATTATGAAACTGGCAACTGAGTTACTTAATTAAAAAAACATAATACCGTACTTGGGTTCAGTAAAACTGCAACTTGGGCGCTTCTTACGGTTCATGTCGCGCTTTCACACTTAAGTTTTTTATCGCGATTTTTATACCGTTGAGAAATAGAGAACAAAAATAGGCTTACCAAAATTTTGTTACTTATAAACTGTTTTGTATAAAATTAGGATGTTGTTGGTTATATGATCCGTAGGCGTCTCATTAGGCTGATACCGTTGAGGTCGTAGGTTCCAGGGTCAGGGCCCCAGGGTCGGGAAATCCCAACGAGTTTTTGATAGCAAATATCGCACAAGGTTTGACCAGGGTTAAATTTTCTGGCCTGCATGACAAATAGCAATAATGTGGTGTCCGCACATCATCTATCTCAAAATTAGACGGAAATCATCTGGGCGAACCATGGGTGTATTAATCACGCGTCTCACAACCCCTTTAGGGATACAACCGTGAAGTTATGTTTTTTTGTTATATGTGAATGCATATTAAATGGTTTCTTTAAGTCGTGCAAGAATGTTTTAGAAATTTCAAAGCTTCGTAATTCATTACGAAGCTCTTTGCTTTGAAGCTCAGTTGAAACTGACCATAAAATATTATGGAGTAATGAGCAAATTCTTCAAATTATGACCTTTCTACAAAAATCATGAATATAAATTTAAACTCTGAAATGTACTTTAGGCAAGTAAGACTTTGTGTTGTTCAATCAACAAATAAATAAAAAAGGTACGTAATTACAAAGAATTTATGTATATGTTAGATACTGATTATGTATTCAGAATAGCTTGCTTGGTATTAAATTCCCTGCCTTTTTATCATAAACTTACTGCATATTTATGCAGTGTCGACGACACCGTTGCATAAGGATGTGCCTACATCGTTTAAGAGAAACGAATGGGCAAAAACAAGCTCGAAGCAGAATATTCAGATGAAGAATCAAGATATTTTTGACCGGCTTAGATGTTATGAAAGAAGCAATAGTAATTCAATAAGCAATCCAACATTATGTTGATTTCATCCCATCTCACATGTTCCTCGATATTATCTATGCTCTATTTAAACACATATAAATTTAATTTTTTCGATTCGTTTCCAAATTTTTGTTTTTGTTTACATATCCCGGCTATTTTTACTTATTTTTTTTTATTAATACTTAGTATCTATCTAAGTTCGCACATTCATAATATAGCTTGTAAGGATGCATGTCTTGGATTACGATCTAGTCCTAGATTACTTAATACTAATGTTGTGAACTTGTTTGATTGTAGTCTGCTATGCATCTTAAATAAATAAATAAATAGATAAGAAAGTATGTCATTACCACTCCATAAAAAAGGCTCCCTATCCTTTTAAGACCTTTTTAATCTCACCGTAAATTTATTCATATAGAATCTGATCCATTAAACATACATATAATTAGACGGTCCTGTGGGAAAAATAATTGTTAAAGCAGTTGTCACAGTAATCATAGCAGGTAAAATAGATTAAAACCATTGCATAGAAAACGAATAATTTAAGAGCAGTTAACAGACTTTTGCATAACGACTTGCACTTATCTACATATTGGAATAATGTATGCAGTTGTTTGATTATCAGAACTCTTAATTTAGAATGAAGTGTTAAAGTCATGAATTGTTTGAAAAGAAAAATTTGTTAAGCAATTTATATAGAACTAGCAACTATGTTGCTCGCGGCCCGCGTGGAGGTTATTTATGGAAGAAAAGGTATACAATCCATGGCGGCATCTTAAGCTATTTTACCTTTCTTTATTTTGCTATCCCATAGGAAGCGTGCATTTTTCCTGGATAGTAGCCTATGTCATTTTCCGATCCCTAAACTGCCGCTATGCAAAAAATCATGACGATCCCTTTCTCCGTGACAAACTCAACTATCCCACTGGAACTGTGCATGTTTCCGAGATAAAAAGTAGCCTATGTGCTATTCCAGAGTATAATCTATCTCTGTGCCAAATTTCGACCCGATCCGTCCAGCCGTTCTGGCGTGATTGAGTGACAAACATCCATCCAAACATTCGCATTTATAATAGTAGTAAGATAGTAAGATGATTCGGTGGCAAACATAGGTTAAACATATGAGAAATAGGTATATTATATATTGTTAAGAGGGGGAACAAGAGATCTAATGTTTAAACAGTTCGAATGTTATCCTAAGAACAGTTTCAATACCTATACTATTACATAATATGAGATATCCTAGCTCTCGTTATTACTTTTTTATTATAAAAGCACATTTGATGATTAGTATTTCTGACACAATACGCAATGGTTGATTAGATTAGATTCAAAGGCGTGTCAGATCCATCTGCATGCTCGCGACTTAGTTCACACGATGACGCATCTTAGACCAAATTAGAACTCATCTATTATGGACGAATGCATATGCATGCATAAAACGTGTGATTTACCTCACTGTAACTAGTAAATATTCAAGTTTAACAGGAATTCAGACACTACTTCTATGCAAAACTCGTTCCTGTTCATTCATGCACATCGAAGAATAGCATTATGCTCGTTTCGTCGTATGTCTTTATTGTTTGGATTTGTCTAAAAGCAGACTTCAGATGGACTAAGGTCTAACCCCTCTCAATGGTGGATGATGCCCTCTTTCCTACGATCCTGGGTCCTTTAATCGTAGTGTGAAGAAGCTAAACAGCAGGCCGGCATGATTGTGTTGAGTGGCGAGGGATAGACTGTCTCTAGCTACTTGATACTCTATCTGGACGGCACTGCGCTTACCACCATGTGCAGTGTGGTCATTTTACCACGCAAGAATAAAAAAAAATACCAGCAATGGGCATGCTATCACCATGGCAGCATGATTTAAACAGAGCTGGTATTATTAGATTCCAGATAGTAACAAGCAGCGTCAGCCACGAGCGTCAGTGATGCTCTCGCCTTTTAACGCTTTACTGAACGCGCCAGTGACGCCGTGCGTTAGTGACAGTAGTACAGATTGACCTCTAAATAGTCTTACGTAGACGCGACGGCATTGACGCTGGGGCATTGACGATGCGTCACTGATGTTGCGTCTATCTCTTGATGCAGCCATCGGAAATCTACTATAATGGTAACATGGTACGACCTCATGTAACTCTCTTATATTTCATAATAGATGTTGCCCGCGGCTCCGCGCGCTTGGAGATTATTTTTTCAAGAAAAGGTACACTATCCATGGAGGCATCTTAAGCTATTACAACTTTCCATATTTTGCTATCCCATACGAAGCGTGCATTTTTCCGGGATAAAAAGTAGGCTATGTCATTTTCTGATCCCTAAACTGCCACTATGCAAAAAAACATGTCGATCCCTTGCTCTGAGAAAAAAGAATCTATCCCAGGGAACTGTAAATTTTTCCGGGACAAAAGTTCTATCTCTGTGCCAAATTTCAACCAGATCCGTCCAGCCGTTGTAGCGTGATTGAGTAACAAACACCTATCCATCCAAGCATTCGCATTTAAAATTATATAAATTTTACTAGGATCATTGATTATCCTTACGTACTTATTTGATTTCAGTACAATTGCTTTAATATCGAAGTAAGTAAATAATATGTCTCTTGTATCTGAGCCCTATTGACAAGTTTTTTTTTTAGTGCCTTGATAGGCAGACGAGCAGGGCCACCTGATGGTAAGTAGTCACCGCCGCCCATAGACTTCTGCAATGCCAGGGCACAGCAAAGCCGCTGCCTACCGTTATAAATTTACCGATTTAATATACCGATTAAATACGACCGCCTTGTTAACATCCACATTTAAGTAGCAATGCGAATCTTCAAGTATAAAAAGAGTGCCAAATTTTGCTGCTAACTTCGGTTATATGAATTTAAACTACGACATTAAAAACGTCGAACCTCTCAAGCATCGTACATTTTGGCAATAGTACAAGTAGACGATACAACGAAATTTATGTGTGGTTACCACATTCCATGGTAATAGCGAGATAGATTAATTACACGCACCAAAGAACCTTTTTAAAGGGCGTGAAAGCCCACATACCACAGGTTTTATTGCCAGTAAGGAATTTCAAGTGCCGCTTGAAAATAAGCTTTTGTTATATAAATGTAAAGGTATGGTTTGATATATTTTAATTGGAAGGTAGTCAGTTAGAAGTGGATTGAAGGTAATCTGACGTAAATCAGTCGTAATCTATTCATGGTAATATATTTTTTGGTCCTAGGCTTGAACTCATATTTCATAATCATCAGTCCAGCTAATTCCACAACCTTGTGGTTCACAACCGACATAAGCTGCTGCTCAGCCAATTTGGTAACCAGTAGAAGTAATAGCTTATTGTTTAAGTAATAACAAATACTGGAACAAATACAGGACTGCCTCGGTGGCGCAGTTGTAATTGTGCATGCGTTACGACTGCTGTGCTGAGGTCTCGGGTTCGATCCCCGGGTCGGGTAAGGTGATATTGGGTTTTTCTATCAAGAAATTCTCAGTATTAGCCCGGAGTCTGGAATTTTGCCCGGTGTGGCGATAGGCTCGGCCCCTATCACATTATGGGACCGAAATTCCGCGAAAAGTGTATTGGTTACACCTCTGCCTACCCCTTCGGGGATTACAGGCGTGAGTGTATATGTATGTATGTATGTAATAACAAATATTTTTCCATACATTGTGACAACGCCACCTTGTACTACAAAGCACACACTGTGGGTACTGCGTTCGTCTCCCCGAGTTGATAAGTAAATATACCCAACAGCCACACAAGTAGTCCTGAGACCCCACCCTGGGTCAAACCTATATCGTAGGTATCAAGAACTACGAGAGACAAGATTCCACAACACTCAGACCCTAAACAAATATCTATATGTCATACAAACATTTGTCTCGGTGCGTGAATCGAACCCACGGTCTCTCGTTCACAGTCCGTTACTCGTCCGCTGCGCCATGGAGGTTAAATAAATACATCCAACAGTGATATCCCGTCTTGACCCCAAGATGGTTGTCTTGTGTCATAGGTATCAGAAACTACAAAAGACTTTCGATCTCACAACACTCATACCTGAAATAAATATTAGTGAATTACACAAATACTTGTCTTGGTGCGGGAATAGAATACGCGGTCACTAATTTCACAACCTACTCCACTGAGCCACGGAGACTGTCAAGTCTCATAATGCCAAATACTTTTATTTGCTTCAAATGAGAACATAATAATGCATGTGCACTGTTACTTGACGGTAGAAATACAAAACGGTAGTAATTACCCAGACGTTTTCTCGCATAGATGGGACCTACTCTATGAGTTTATTTTCAAGTTCAAGTAATTTATTCAAGTAAAAAACACATACAATAAATTTTACAATAATTGCTAGTGGCACCCAAACTAAGCTACGCTTGTATCTTGGGCTGCCATAATATCTACAAATTACAAGAATAGAATTTGACGCTTACAGGATACATTTTTCTAAATTACTTGTCTAAAATTTAAATTAAGCTAAAAGGAAATAAAAAAGAAAGAAAAAAGTAACTAAAAATATAATAAAATAATGTTAATCATTATCCCAGCACTATAGATCCGTACCCAGATATTAACCCCTCTGTCTCGATGTAATCCAGGCCTAATAGAAAGTTAGTCAGTTTCGTTTTAGCTGTGAAGATGGTGCAGTCCTTAAGAGAACATTTAGAAGATAAATTATTGTATGTGGCTGTACGATGTAAATCTTTTTGCGAATGTGGTTTTAATGGATGGTAGAGGTATCTTAAGGGTGCGTTTAGACTTAATGTTATCATATAGTGGAGAGAATGATGAGTCCTGCCATAGCTTATCTTATAATGGTTTTAAAGTTTAAATTGTATTATTGTTGGATAACATCTTCAAATTCACGGTCTAGTGATAATAAGTTCTCTGACCTCAGAAGTTTAAAATTAAACGAAGCGTTTACTTATTAACGATTTCATAATGTTTTTTACGTTTAAGATAAAAATATTTTTTTCGGTTCTCATTAGCGTAGTACGTTAGAGGTGTAACTTATTATACTATTTAAAAAAAACATTTTGAATAAGGGAGTGTTCCGATTTTTTCAAGAGTTTCTATAAATATATTTTAATCAATAATGACGCTAAGAATTTCTTTAAGTTTCTCGAGGAACCTTTGTACGCTTGTGAATTATTCTTATATTTATATAGGAATTTAGTAATTATATTACCACTAGCTGTTGCTCGCGGCTCCGCCCGCGTGGAGGTCATATTTGGGAAAAAAAGTATACAATACAAAATACCAATATTCATGTATTTAACTTCAAAAATGACTGATTTGCATACAAACTATCATCCCCTATTTTACCCCCTTAGGGGTGGAATTTCCAAAAACCCTTCCTTATTGGATGCATACGTCATAAAAGGTACATACTGTCAAAATTTCAAGTCTCTAACCCCAGCCGTTTAGGCTGTGCGTTGATCGATCAGTCAGTCAGTCAGTCAGTCAGTCAGTCAGTCAGTCAGTCAGTCAGTCAGTCAGTCAGTTTCTTCTTTTATATATACAGATAAACAAGCGGTCGTTCTTAGCGACAGCCTCCGTGGCACAGTTGGCGAGTAGCCGGCTGTGAAACGAGAGGCCGTGTGTTCGATTCCCACACCGGGACAAATGTTTGTGTGACAGACAGATATGTGTGTCTGGTGTCTGGGTGTTGTGAGACCGAAAGTCTCTCTTAGTTCCTGATACCTACAACACAAGACTCGTATCTTAGTGTGGGTTAGGGGCTATGTATGTGACTGTTGGGTGTTATTTATTTATTTTTTATTATTATTTTATTTGATAAATAAGGTAATGCCATTTATAGCCTCGTTGCAATGCTTTACAAGCCTTTTGATATTCTTGAAAGAAAGTCTGGCTGCACTTTATGATTGCATTTCAAATCGAAAAGATTACCACTGCGGATGTGATTTTGAAGTGTGCTAAAGCATTAGTATTAACTGTACAGAGAACGGGCTGCGTACAGTTGTAATAACAATGGCTCGCATTCCTTTAGCCTTCTTAAAAGTAACTAAACATGTGTGAAACTTCGTTCGTGGTGTTAAAGGGTCTAAAATATGTTATGGCTAATTCCCAACTTCGCTTGACGTGGAATGCAAACTGCGCAGGCGCATTGTATTCAGTTATCTAAACAGCACGCACCCGCTATATGCACCACGAAATACTTAGTGTATGGCACGCACTGCACTTAAGATCATTAGTTATCGTCATAGTATCATATATCAATGCAATACGCCTGCAACGGAGTTGTTTTTTGCAAATAATCGGCTGCAGCTGTATTCAGTCATTTGTCTGATAAGAATGAGTTATTTATGGTGTTTCTACGAGAAGGTGCCGGCATATCTCCTCAACTCGCGAAGACAAGTATTTATGAGACCGATTCTTTAGATTATAGTGTACAGTATAAATGTAAAGGCACAGGGGCACTGCCGCTGCGTCATTAACACACGTCTGCGGTCTGACACTTGACGCGACCACCGGTTTTACAAATATAGGCGATTGCCAGGGCATGTTATAGTATCTTGTATTATGCAATGGTGTTATTGCATTAGTACGATATTTTACAATCTTTAATTAGCTTTAAATATTTTTTAGCTATATCATCGTGATATTAGAGTAGTTGCTATCATAATTAATTGTGATAAAATTGATTTCGTACCTATTATGTTTTGGGTCCAACAAGGGAATAAAACCCTTTGAAAATAGTATCAAAATGACATAAAAATACAGTGAAATATATATTTAGGTATTAAAAAGCAGAGGCATTCCAGCAAATAGCGATATCTCTCTCATGTGATGTTACTATAATTGTAGTGACGTCACGCCTTATACTTCCCACCCAAGTTTTTGAATTTAAGAATTTCTTAAAGAGCCGTTTCAAAGTTTAAATGTATTATAGTATTTTTATAGAGTTATTAAAAATATGTATTAACTAGCTTTTGCTCGCGGCTTCGCCCCCGTGGTAGTTAATGTTTCAAAGAAAGGGTATAAAATCCGTGGACGCATATTAAGCTATTACACCTTTCTATATTTTGCTATCCCATAGGAAGCGTGCATTTTTCCGGAATAAAAAGTCATTTTGTGATCCCTAAACTGCCACTATGCAAAAATCATGTTGATCCCTTGCTCTGAAAAACGAAACTATCCCACTGTACACGGGAACTGTACATTTTTTCGGTATAAAAAGTAGCCTATGTGCTATTCCAGATTATAATCTATTTCTGTGCCAAATTTCAACCAGATCCGTCTAGCCGTTGTATATTACACCGTATAATATTAGTAAAACAAGTCGTTTAAGACGTATATTCTATTCAATAATCCGCGACTTAAGGTTGTCGCATATAAAAACCTTACCAGTTAGGCTGAAATTACAATAATTCGTTTGTCATTTCCAAAATGTCGCATAAGTAGCCGTTTAAACTAAATGAAAAGGACTTCCAATACAAGAAACTGGCCCAATGAAGCATCATACTATAAAATGGCATAAAAATAACAATACCTTTTTCTAAAGACGTAATACGTATAGACAACAAAAAAATATTAAGCACGTCTTTATTACTAGCATATACATGCAAAAACTATCCCAGGAAAAAAAAAAAAAAAAAAAAGGTAAGACTAGTAAATGTAGGGAACATGAAATATTCATTACATAATATTATGCTAAACTAACGTTGCGTATCGCCTGCGTCTCCCCTATACTTGTAGCATTCCAACTAAAGGGTGCACTAAATAACAGCCAATATAAAAGGATCTTCAACTAATTTCAATTACATCTGGTTAAACGGCACGCTTTTCATTTCGAAGGGTCTTGTTTACCTGGCAGTGTCACTTCACTGAACTTATGAATAAACTCAGTTCTTTGTCCAGTCCAGACTAATGATTACAGCGAACAATTGTGCGAATGGTTACGCTTGGGTGTATCAATGTCATGAATAGGAAGATTTTAAAACATGACTTATATAGACGTTAATAAAAGAGTGGGTTATTATTAGATATTACTAGTATTTTTTCTGTATATTATTTAATAAAACAGAAGAATCTCCACGATGCCTGAACCAATTCAGATCGGGTTAACAGCGATGTATTGAATAAGCTTAGACTAATTTTCAAGCGTTGTTTTATTAAATCGGTTGGCAAAATAATAAAAGAGTGTTCTAGCCGAAGTTCTTAAACCGTGGCAGCCATCACAAGCGACAATTTAAAGCCCCGCAAATGAAGCTGAGATCAAGAGTTAGTCTAAGACTCCTTAGCTTTTTTAAGATCAAAGTTCATAACGCCTATCCACCCAAGTGTCAGCGTTTAGTTAAAATAAGTCGATTAAACAGTCCAGTTATGTATCTAAGCAACCAGATATTACTTATGGCGGTATACTCGCCCCCTATCACATTAGGGGACCGAAATTGGGCGAAAATTGAGTGTAATGGTAACACCTCTGCCTACCCCTTCGGGGATTACAGGCGTAAATGTATATAGATGTATATGTATTTAGATAAGTAGATATAGTAAGTTAATATAACAATGATGTTCATTGTGATCAGGTTTAACCCTCAACTTGAGTATGGCATGAAGGTATGGCAGAGAAGGTCATGACCAATTTACGTTAATGGAATCGGTTAAAATTATGACTTTATAATTTATTCCCATATGAATGCGTAACTTAACCATTCTAACAAATCAATATGTTTTTTTAGCTAGCTTGTTTAATGTCCCACAGCTGGGCACAGGCCTCCCACTTCATTCTGTCTTCCATGATCTTGCGCCATTCCCTATCGAATGCATCTAGCTCGTCTCTCCATCAATATGTAGTTTGTATAAATTTAAATTGACACTAAAAATTCTACATAATGCACCAAGAAAGGAATCATAGAACATTAAAGACGTTAAGGATCACACTTGATAATGAACTAGGCAACCACTACAAAGTGTGTAGACAAAACTGAAAAAAATACATTAATTCTTAGGCATACAAATAAAAGGATAGTTGCTTTGCAAGCTTTTCGCTCCATTACAAAGGCACAAAGGCGTCACAATTTAGTAGCTCTATTATTCAACTTGTTACAAACTGTCAAACACGACTTTCTTTTATATTCAAATTCACATTTTCGAATGCACTTCTATTTAGTACGTCTGGAGCATTGTGCTCGCCCCGTGCCCGTCTATTGATTTAGCCAGCGACAGAGGGGGCGTGTATGAGCCGTCACGATTGGTATGGCTACCTATTTATTAGGGAATAAGCGTAGTAATGTGGTACAAAATGTAAAATATACATATATTGAAATGTCGCTTTCGCAAACCAGTTTGAAGAAGCTCTAAATGTAGCCTTTAAAGCGATTTAAAGAAGTGAACAAAGTTACAATGAAGATAAATTACCATGTTATCAATATTCGTAAAATATACATTCAAAGGTCTAAAACACCAACTGATTTAGTCAATGGTATGCCTTAAACAATATACAAGAAGAACGCTTCGTGTGATTCAATGCCCAAAATACAAACAGTAAATATCCTTGTCCATTAGCGCCTTATTAACACTCCTTGGCAACGAGAACCGACACAACACTTCAGTTTTTATACTTTAGAGGCAGAACTGGTTCTTTCTATTTAACTCTTGTCAAATCAATCTGCAGTTACGACTTTGAATAACAAGCTCATGCAATTACTAAGAGTAATGGAACCAAGAAATAGATTTTTAAGAGTAATTAATAAGAGTTGTATCGTCGGGATTTATGTACGAACTATTTTAGTTAACGATGTAATATGAAACAAGTATGAATCTTGTTATTATACATATTCTGTAACTTCTTGTTAGATACTTGTATGCTTTGCATCAAGGCTGAGAGCGTAATAAATAATGCTTGATCGCGTTTCAATTACATATTAGCTTTTTAGGACATAAAATCCACCGTATCGCGTAATTTTGGTAACTGATTCCTTGCAGCTTGGCGACAATCCAAAGCTAAAACCGTCTTATATAAATTTGGATACCTTTTTTACAAAAGACACGAATGAGTAACAGTGTTCGCTTGCCTTAAAAAGAATAGGTACGTTATTTCTTGTATTGGTGTTCTATTGTTCTTCTCGGTCTAAACCGAAGCAGAACTTGAATCTCGCATATGTCACTGTAGTTTAGTAAAAAGATAAGTTAATTCCTCAGTTAATTATCACTAAAGATCATGTGTGATGATTTCGCTTTCACTGTGATCTTAATCCTAATCAAAGTTGTAAAAGTAGTACGAATGGCATCTCGGTATGTCAATTAACATAACTCGTTCGACTATAATAGATAGGTGACGGTGACAATATTAAACATTACTATCCTGCCATCATTCTCACGAGGAAAGTAAAGATGAAGAGCATTTTAAAACATTACTAAATAAACTCACCGGAGTGTTATGTTTATTTTTCCACCCACAAATGTTCCAAGCCCGCATTTGATATGCGAGCGTGCACCTAACCGTTCCGTAAAACGGCCCAGAAAGAAGCACTCCGAAAACACACGGGATGTCAGAGGATTTTATGCACTTATAGGTTAAAACTTGCGTAAAGACAAGTTTTATTGAACACAGAGAGCAAACGACACAGGCACCCCCGGTGAAGGCGCGCGGCGAACTGTGTGGGCATGATCCTACGTGCGCCGTTCGGAATCGCCGCCGGCCTGGGACCGTGAAAGAAGGGCCACAACCCGACTGCGTTTTTTGTCCCGGCTAAGATTAGCGACAAACGTCTGGCTGCGTTCGTTGTAGGGGGTTTGCATCAGACAACAGTTAATCAAAGCAATACAAAATTCATTCATCATGATATCTACATGTAACATGCGTAGCTTTATTATCATTTGTAATATGTGTGTTTTGAGAGAGAATATTCAATCTGTGAATAATAATTAGACAAAAGCAAAAAATAAAAATGCACACGCAAAATAATACTAAGAAGGCTTGTATGTCCTGTTCCAGTGTCCCACTGGTGGGCACGGGCTATAATAATAATAAGTATAAGTTTTTTTAATTCATAAAAAGATCACCGACTTCAATAAAAAAACAAATTATGCGTCACTATAAAATTTGTTTTTCCTTGATTTTTCTGAGATCCCATCATCAGATCCTGACTTGGTGCCAATGGGACCACCTGGAAAGTATACCCTTTTAAACAAAAAAAGAATTTCTCGAATCGGTCCAGGCGTCTTCGAGTAATCGGGTAACATACATAAAAAAAAGATTCCGACGAATTGTTAACCTCCTCCTTTTTTTAAGTCGGTTAAAAATATACTTTATTGCGATACTTTTACAGATCCCGTGGCGTCAGGCATGGCGGGGGTTTGGTTGTGATTGATGATGATTGAGTGATGATTCGAAAAATAAATTAGTTTAGAGTCTGGGAGTTGTGTGTGACACCTAAACTCTCACACGTATGGATCGTCAGTCTCAGTTCTTAATACCCTCGATATTCCTTCAATCTTAATTTGGGGTCGGATGTCAGGATTATGTATGTGAATGTTGGTTTGGTTTATTTATTATATTGAATCTAAAACACAGTATGTAATATTGAGATATAAACTGCGATTCATGCGGAGGTCGACTCAATCAGACTTCCGGGAGCAATTTGTTGGTAGGTACTAGCCACTAGGAAGCCACGGTGTAATGTAATAGAAAACGTAGCTATTACACAATTTCCTGGACAGGGAACAGATAACTCAGATCATATCAAATCCCATTCTAGCAGATTTAACTAGATAGGTGTATGTTTGATTTTTATTAACCACTCAAGTATCTGAATATTTGGTCACGCCAAACTGGCAATACTCGCCCTTATTGACGTGCAGATTAAGCGTATTTGTAACGTTAATGTAATGGAAATAAAGTTGATTTTGACTTGTATTTTTACTCAATACTTATACCTTTTCCGAACACCGGTGTCTTTGTAATACATAAATAAATAACACCCAACAGTCACACACATAGCCCCGACCCCACACTAAGTTACGAGTCTTGTTTTGTGGGTATCAGGGACTACGAGAGACGCACGGTCTCACAACACCCAGACACCGGACACAAATATTTGTCTGTCACACACATTTGACCCGGTGTGGGAATCGAACCCACGGTCTCTCGTTTCACAGCCGGCTACTCGCCAACTGCGCCACAGAGGCTGTCAATGTCACACGAGAGGTTAAATTAAAAATTCAGTTAATATATCCAATATTAGTCTTGCCATGTTACATTTTAAAACGCGATTAGTCATGGTCGTTTGTTATTAATACTGAATTTGTATGTTTGTTTGATTTGTATTTTCCTTGATACTTATTAATTTATACGGAATCTAGAACTATCTGGTCAAAAATGATCCGCGAGCCTGTTGTGTAACGACATGAACAGCTTCCGGGATTATGTAATTAGAGGCCGTGGGTTCGATCCCCGCACCGAGACAAATATTTGTTTCGGGTATAAGTGTTGTGGGACCGTAGTCCCTCGTAATTCTTGATACCCACGATACCGGTTTAATCTATCGTGGGATCAGGACTATGTGTGTGATTTTTATCAATATTAATTAATATAAGTCACACTTCAACATTTTGAATAAAAAGATAATTCTTTAAATTATTTGAACGAAATAAAAAAAACCTTAAATTTTGTAAATAATAGCTCCAGTAGTTGTAGATAAAACGGATATGTTTCAATTGGAGAGGCCGGTAGACGGGCAAGTGGGTCACCTAGAGTCACGTGATCTCTATTGCCCACGAACATCTACAATATCAGAAGAAGGAAGAATTAGCTGGTGGTAGGATATTCATATCCGCCCGGATAGCGACCACCGTACACCTTTTTCGGTTTTTCGGTTCATAGCCGGCTACTCGCCAATTGCGCCACGGAGGCTGTGATTGTCAGACTGGCTGTTAAAACATGTATATTATAAAAACCTCTACAAGTATAATTTTTGATCCGTACCTGGCTATAGTTTTAAAGCATCATTTCCTGCTGTCCGTTATTTATGAAGGAAAGACGGCAATGAGACATGATCTTGGATGATGACGGATAAGAGAGGGGACGGAGGAAGTGTAGGTCATTTAATGTTAATCCATCTACGTGCGCGTCTTCACGGTTTGTTCTGCAAGTATGGGTGCGAAGCTATTAGGCTAAGATTTATTGAGGTAAAAGAATTAAACATCCATTTTATCCGTAATAATTTCTTGATTTGATCGGTCTCTTAGAAATATCAAAGTTAGCGTGACTCACTAAATTCCCGTGGTAAAGGAAAAGTACAACAAATTATGCATAGTGTTGTTGAAACGTGTGGTCAAGACATCTTTATTCCATATTCTATTAGAGTATTTACTATTATTGGAAATACCGAAGGTATAACTGAGGTATTTAGGAGACTAGTTGGGGGTAGTTAATAATGACAACCAAAGTGGGAGTAGTAAATGAATATAAAACAGAGTGCCTTCCGCGCTCCGGTGTTCAGTTCAGTTGTTTTGTGAAGTAGACTAGGTGATAGCCAGGATATTCGTGGTTCGTTCGCGGGGTAGTAAGTGTATCAATGTGTAAACAGTTCAATGGCGTTGTTCAGTTCAACTTAAAGGGTAATGCTGGTAGATTAATTATAAAGAGAAGCCTTAAAGTGAATCCTGACATGTGTGTGTGTTGATATTAAGCACTGAGATGTGTAACAGTGTCGTGTAAATCAATTAATAAATTATAAACATTGTATTTGTGCCTTTTAAATATCCATCTTGCATAGTTTTGTTGATGTTCCTAACAATTCATTCACTTTTCCACGTACATATTATTTGCAGACTACCTACTAGAAAAACCTCTTCATACCAGCCTTGTATCATCCCACAGCTGGGTAGGGGCCTTCCTTACTAATGAGAGGGGTCAGGTCTTTACACCACACTGGCCTTATGCGAGTTGGCAGACTTCACATACCTTTAAAATTCTTATATAGAAGTCTCAGGCATTTCTTCACGATGTTTTCCTTTACGGTTTAAGCAAGTGATAATAGGGTAGTTGAGGTAGTTTTTTTTATTAATTTAGTCAACAAGTTACATTGCATAAAACCTATTATTGAAACAATTTTATGAATCCGAACAAAAATAAGTAAATTAGACGCCATTCAAAATCAGCTGGCAGGGGTAATTGTCAAATGACAGTAAAAGGATGCATGATATATTCCGTGACGTCATGGTTCTGTTTTTGAACCTACGACTATTATCTCGGCAGTACGTACCACTCCCAACTAGGCTTTCGGTAGAAAAATAAGTTTCTTTTTTATTAATTAATGGACTCTTTAACTATGATTAACGTTTATTCATATTACTAACAAGATGAAAAATAATATCCTATGAATTCTAACATTAATTCAACCAGTCACCTTCTTTTCAGCATTTACAAACAATAGATCTACGTATTAAATGTTATTAGTTTTTGCATATGTTATAACATGCCACAAACAAACTTCGGTTAAATAATAAATAAAACAACAAGAGTGTTTATCAATAAATTCAATATAATAATGTCCACGCAACTGTAACTACTTATGAATTTTAACGAGAACTGGCCTCGCATTGCCACACACGACACATATCATATTCATACATTACGTACTCGATACTAGATACGCGGCTACAATTATCTACAGCTTCCTATTACTACAATGATATACGACCCGAAAGCCAAAGGTCATGAAGGATTTTTTTTATTACAAATCCGTTTTTTGCAGCGTAATATAAAAACCATCATTTTACGAAGAGGATGGATGAAAAGCGATTTACGAAAGGTATTTATCGTGCGAATGTGACTGGAAGAGTAGGTAGAGGGCGCCCAAGGAGAACTTATACGAATCAAATAAACGATCTTCTCCTCCAACTACCAAATCAGGAGTACCTCCAACCGTCGAAAATGTATGAATGTGAAACAAGGCGAAAAATGTGTCTGGATCGTAGCTTGTGGCACTCAATAGTCTCTGCTTACCCCAATGGGATACAGGCGTGAGTGTATATGTAAGAATGTATGTATGTAATATAAACATTCCAAAATAAATGTCTGGATGAAGAAGCTCAAAATAAGTACAAATCATCAGATCAAATCATCAAAAATGAAACCGAAAAGTGTTTTCGAAAAACACGAAATTAAGAATAGAACCAGTTAAATTAATATATGGATAAAAATTTAAGTGTTGAGATGATAGCTAACCAAGATTATAATTAGAGGAGAACGAATAGTGCCGTATTGCATCTGAATAAATTGGACAAAGGCATAATTAAACTTATTTTAATCACGTGGTGTTAAACATATATCCATACTAATACTATAAATGCGAAAGTAACTCTGTTTGTTTGTTTGTTTGTTACCTCTTCACGACTAAACAGCTGAACAGATTATAATGAAATTTGGTAAGGGAATAGATTATTTCCTGGAGAACGACATAGGCTTCTTCTTCATCTTCTTCATCTTTTTTCTCAAAAAACAACCTTGAAAGGGGTCAAATAGGAGTTCAAAATTTGTATGGGAAATCCATAATTCCTCGACTTAGGGATCTGTAAATTCATATTTAGGCTTTTGGTAGGAAATAAAGAAATACGTGTTTCAACGTTTTTGAAAAATCATCCCTAAAGGGGCAAAGTGAGGTTAAACTTATGGGGTATTCTTTAGATGCAATCTCAAGATTCAGACACAACACCTGAGAGGCTGGACAATCGATACGGGTGCCTCAGTGCAGAAGACAACTCCTTGGATTGTATACTTCTGCTCCTGAATATAACCTCCACGCAGGCGGAGCCGCGAGCAACAGCTAGTCTTATATAATTGACGCTGATTCTACTGACGGTTGGCTCTGCTTTGGCCCATATTTTGAGACGTCATTATCTTTCTTCATTTCTTTTTGCCTGGCGGTATACCGATTTAGTATCACTGTGTACCTTCCCACTTAATTTTACTTTCCGTTCTGGATCATCCCCTCAGTAAGTGCATTGGCTCATTTGTCTTCCCCAATACATCAAGCCAGTGTTCTTTAGAAGGTCCGTGGGATTATACCCCTGGTATGGTATGGCAATGGGATGTGCCATTAACCTATTCCTCTAGTTTCCTCATTACGTAACGTACGTAGTTGTACGTACTTGAAGTCTGTCTGTCTTGAAGTCTGCCTTGGATACCAAAGCTGCCGTGGGTGTAGGCATTACGACTACGATATGATCATGTTACATCCCACATCCTCAGCAGCATCTTCATCTAGGCGCCGTGGACCTGATTAAATTAAACTGATTTAATGTAATGGCGAGGGATAATGCCATTGTAATTTTGGAACGAAGTTCCTTATCGCGCGTTGTGAAAGAGGGCTAGACGGAAAAAATTCTTACGAAAAGTTGTCACGACACTTTTATATTGGAACGTTTTTAAATGTATTTTAACAGCTGTCATTATGTTTATATGTAATTTTACTTGCTGCAGTTGTTGCTAATATTATTATAAACACATTTGCAAAAAAAAACGGGCGGTTTTGATTTTAAATCTTCTTTAAAAAAATACGGTACCAAAATGATTTCAATCATTTGTACATGTTACTGGCCGGTTTTAAAAATGCCGTGGTTTTAAAACAGTACGTTCTAAATTAAAATTTTCGTTTGATGCTCGTTTTTACAGAAAACCACATTTTATCCTACATTTTTGGTGCGAAGTTCCAAAAGATAATATCGGTTTTCATAACTTTTAGTCAATTTTTATGAATTTATTTCATATTCTTAATTGTAAAAGCTTCATTTATTGCTGTTTAGCTGTCTCAATAATGTTAGAGAAAGTGGTAAAAGCTACCAAAATTATTGCGCTGCTCGAAGAGGGTTGCAGCCAATGCTTCGTGGCTCAGAGGCTAAGTGTGAGTCGCTCGACGGTTCAAAGGACCTGGCAGCGGTATCAAGACACCGGTTCCGTCGAGAGAAGGCCTGGTTCTGGAAGAAAACCATGTACCCAACCACGGGATGATCGTTTTCTTGTGAGTCGCGCATTGAGAAATCGCAAGTCTTCCTATGTGGACCTTAAGAACAACCTCGAAGAAGTAAGAAATGTGCATATTAGTCTATGGACGGTCAGGAGGAGGCTTCTCGCTGCCAATATACGCAGTCATCGCCCGGCCCGCGGCCCTAAGTTACTCCGTGAGCACAGAGTTGCCAGGCTTAGGCTTAGGTGGGGGCTCTGTTATGTTTTGGGCAGGAATAAATTCAATGGATCGTACAGAGTTAGTCTTCATTGAAAACGGCTCACTGACTGGACATCGATACATAACGGAAGGTAGTACAGTGGTACTACCCCGGTCGAGCCGGCCCATTCATGATGTAGACAAATATGTCTACAGCGTGGCTCTACCACTTCAAAATCGCAATAAAAAGGTAATCGCAATAATGTGTCTATAACATTTGCTTAATTAATTATTTTCATTGTAATAAAATGAAAATGTCGAACGTGCTACTAGCAAGTTCAATGTAATACCTATATCATTTTATCTTCCGATCGATTCTTTTAGGCGGCCGGTGGCACGACATTGGCTAAAATATTATTATTTCACGTCTAATCAGAATCTTGATAATAATACTGATATATAATATAACTATCTAAACTTACGTGATTTTTATTATAGTAGACTCAACACCAGATATATTACCAAAAATTCAGTAATCTTACTGTCTGCAAAATGCTAAAGATTTATTTTTACTTACAGTAGGTATATTAATAATAAATAAAACCTGATAGTCACACACATAGTCCTGACCCCAGTTAATTATAATTATTGGGAACTACGAGAGTCTTTCGGTCTCGCAACACCTAGACATATATTTGTCTGTCCCACACTTTGTTTCAGTGCGGGAATGGAGTCCACGGTCTCTCGTTTACAGCCTACTCACTTAATGCGCCACGGAGGCTATATATCTAAATAAATGAAAAATCACGTAAGATGATAGCCAAATAAAGGGACTCTTGAACACTTAAATATTTAGTTTATTAGTTATCAATACGTTTTATATCAGATAAAAAATAAAACACTCACTGCCTACCCTTAACGCATATTAGTCTAGATAGATTACTATGCATTACACTGTTCATTATGCACACAATATTAATAAAAATGGTCATTTAAAATGCCTTTCTGGCTCTGGAAGAAATTTAGTTTTTACGGAGTATGCCTCAAAACTTATTGCTGTTATGTAAGCTATTACAATAAATATTCATGGCCCTATGTCTGCGTGGGTTAATATTGCGTTTGTACGTGCTAGGTTGTCCATACCCCTAGGTAATATTCATAATTTCAGTGAGCGCATGACAGCCGATTGCTATTCCATCCCGAGGCGACTTGTTAGCATTCTTATTACGCGTAATTCAGTCGCATCCACGCACCTCGTCGTTAAAATCGTGTAAAAATATATCAGTGGTGGAGTTACCTTTGTTTAAAGTTATATAATACCTAATATTTTATCATTACACACTTATTTATTAATTTATTTAGATATCGATAGCGCCTTTAACAGATAACATCAGCCATCAATTAGTGGATTAAATCTGATATCTATCGTATTCATTATAATCTTTATTAGATTAATTAAATAAAATTACAAAAATCTATGCAAATATATATACTACTAGAAATATAACCTTATTTCTTTATAGTTAGAAATACAGAGCGATTTGCACACCAAGACAAATATTTCCCTAGCCCTATGAGCTAGGATTACTTCCAGAGCGATATACTGCATGAGATTGCGGCCCGGTGTCGCATAACCGCTGTGGAGGAGTGGCATACCAGGCTGGAAAGCCCAAGTGCGGGCTTGAGGACCGTAGGGCAGTGCGTCCTGTCCTAAAGAGATGGCTAGACAGGCGCCACGGTGCGCCAACTTTCCGGCTGACGCAGGTACGGACAGACCACGGGTGTTTCGGTTCGTTCCTGTGTCGGATCGGAAAGGAGGTATCTGCTGTGTGCCTCCATTGTGGCAACTGCCGCGAGGACACGGCCCAACACACGTTGGAGGAGTGTCCAGCCTGGGACGAAGACCACAGCGCTCTCAAAGCAGTCGTCGGAGGAGACCTCTCGCTGCCGGCCATGGTGTCGTCCATGATCGCCAGCCGGAGGTCCTGGCGTGCGGTGGCCCACTTCTGTGAAAGCGTCATCTCGCAGAAGGAGAGTGCCGAGAGGGATCGGGAACGATTTGATCCCTCCCGCCGCCAGAGGATACGTACGAGACGCCGGGTGGACGACTGACCGGCGTCTCGCGCCCTGTGGAATGGGGGCGTTTGGAGAATTCTACCACGGTAACCCCTGCCTGTCGTACAAGGTGAATTATTGGGGCCATCGGGGGTCGCGGGTGCGCAGCGGGGGGCTATCAGCCCATATCGATGCACTCCAATTTCGGTGCATCGTGCGACCCCGAGATGGACGGCAGCGCGGGTGGTAAGGCCTCGTTCGCTGTCGTTGTTCGGTGCGCGGGGGCTCCTAAGCCCCACTTGGAGATGGGCCCGTACAAGGCACTGCGCAGGGGCGGTTCCGGCAGTAATTCTAGCACTCCTTAGAATACCCCGGGATCGCTCCGTAAGCGCCGAAGAAGGCCACCGCGGGGTTTTAGCTGGTAGTGTCAGGTGGGGTGTACATAGGGGGTAGGGATTCGGCCCAGCGGCAGCACGGATAGCCATCATCCGTGCGAGGAGGATGCTGGGTTGTAAGACCGGCTAGTCCAGCATAACCGTTTTATTCTTATTCCGCTTTCCCCCGGAGCGGGCGGCAGTAATTAAACGCTTTCCCTGCGACAACAAAAAAAAGGGCGGTATACTGTTTATTACTGTATTATATTTATTAAAAACTTACTTAAACAAAAAAATATACACTTATTTTCGATCCTGACGGGGGGTGCTTTGCACCCTGCTGCCGGCATCCATGCCTGACCACAAATATTTGTTTGGAATCGGAGTGTTATGAGATAATAATAATTAGGCTCTCGTTACCTACTATACAATATAATAATCTAACTGTAGGATCGCTGCAGTGTGTTACTGTTGAAAATCAAACAAAATTATCCGGGATTAGAATTTGTGTGAACGCTAATAGCTAACTATAAAATGGTCAATCTTGTATCAATTTCACTGTGATGAATGACTATTCTAAATAACTGTTAGTTCACCACACTAAACATCCAATACATATTTCAAACTAAGAACAAGGTACTGGCTGATATTATAAACTACTGAGCAATTACAAGCTAAGGTGCCAGTATCAAATTACACCATGAATACTTAAACTCTCCAACCGGCTAACTTCACCGTTTGCACCGCATAGCTTTAAATCATCAAGACTTAGGCAAACTTGGATGCTTTTTCAATTTACTTTAAAATATATGAAGCTAATAAATATTGATCATGACCATAGCAGGCGTGTGCTAAGGTTCACGTCGAGCTATTCTGACGATCAATTATTTTGTTCCGTTAGAAAAACATAAACAGGTTGCATGAAGTACAATACAAAATGTGCACGTGATGAAATTGATTGCAGACACTGTGTACAATCTTTAATGATTCTGATTTTATATACTTGCTCGACAAAATGACTGTGAGAATAAAGCCAGAAGTTATTCGTTAGTTCAATTAGAAAAGAAGGCTAATAATTAAAAGGGAATTTTAGTCCCAATATCAAGTTCAAGTATGCAATGTTCAAGTATCAAAGCGGCACTGATTGAATGAACAATTCCATCTTACAACGTCTAATAAGTAAAGGATGGATGGTTAGATTTCATATCTTGCGCTTCAGTACAATAAATAAATACAGCATAACACCCATCAGTCACACACATAGCGCCATCCCCACACTAAGATACCAGTCTTGTGTTGTGGGTATCGGGGAGTACAAGAGACTTTCGGTCTCTCAACACCCAAACCCCGGACACAAATATCTGTCTGTCACACAAACATTTGCCCCGGTGTGGGAATCGAACCCACAGCCTCTCGTTTCACAGCCGGCTACCCGCCAACTGTGCCAAGGAGGGTGTCAAAACTATTAGGAATGAATATGCTTACCTATCCTACAACCAGCGTCCTGCATCATAATGCAGGAAGCTGGTTGTAGGATATTCATATACGCCCGGATAGCGACCACCGTACACAGGGTTAGTGGCACGCGCAAGTATGTCGCGTTCCGGGATCAGCCAGTGTACATCCATCCGGCTTTTGTCAGGGGTCTAGAGTTGGTGTACGATGTTTGGCCATGTTGTAGCCTGTGTGCTCTGACACTAGAACCTCGACAGCTTCGTCACCTCTTTGCCCCATCAAAAAATTTCATTCAATTTCACAATAAATATAGATTTTAAATCATACAGCAGTTTCACATGCTTAATATATTCCCATTAAACATTAACTATAAATAATACTAGCCCTGTATTAAACATTGTCCCACTGCTGGGCACAGGCCTCCTCTACTAATGAGAGGGGTTAGGCCTTAGTCTACCACGGTGGCCTAATGCGGATTGGTAGACTTCACATACCTTTGAAATTCGTATAAGAATTCTCCGGTATGCAGGTTTCCTCACGATGTTTTCCTTCACCGTTAAAGCAAGCGATAATTAACATTTAATACACACATAACTTTAGGAAAGTCAGAGGTGTATGCCACTTGGGTTTCGAACATACGACTTTCGTCTTGGCAGTCCGTACCACAACCAACTAGGCTATCGCTGCTACTAAAACTGCTACTAAACATTAACTATACATGAATATTCACATAAAAGACCAGCTACGTATAACATAAGAGACACAGGACCTCGATGAACACCACCTGGTTTCCTGTCCTACCACGTGGCTAGACCTACATAAACTAACCTAATCACGTAACACTTGGAATGAGGATAAACTAAAGCTGATGCATTTATCGTGACTCACAAAAGAATACCTATCGGGTTGTTATTTCGTGTGTTTGTTTTGGGTTTGTATGGTTGTTATTTCTTCGATACAGCAGCGATAGCCTAGTTGGTTGCGGTACGGACTGCCAAGACGAAAGTCGTATGTTCGAAACCCAAGTGGCATACACCTCTGACTTTTCTAAAGTTATGTGTGTATTAAAATGTTAATTATCGCTTGCTTTAACGGTGAAGGAAAACATCGTGAGGAAACCTGCATATTTGAGAATTTTTCGAAGGTATGAGAAGTCTGCCAACCCGCATTAGGCCAGCGTGGTAGACTAAGGCCTAACCCCTCTCATTAGTAGAGGAGGCCCGTGCCCAGCAGTGCGACAATGTTTAATACAGGGCTAGTATTATTATTATTTCTTCGATAACAATACTGACTACTAAAACATAATTAAAATACTATACATTTTCCTTTCTTGTCAATTAGAGCTTGGCTCTATATAAAAGTGAATATGATAAGTACTTAGTTTTAAAGTGAATTTGCAACAAGAGCCGCGATTATCAACTCTTAAATAAAATTCTACATTAATAAAGATATCTACTAATTCAGAAAGTCTTATAATGAAGCCATATTGAGCATATATTTTATATACAGATTAATTCACGTTTCTAAGAAATGTAATGAACATCGAAATTTTTTACCATTTGCACGACATACTGCTGAAGCCATATTTCTAAAGAAATTGAAACATTTGTAGGTTCATGTGTTTAGTTTATATTTATTAGACCACATCATACCTTTGTAACGCAACGGGCGAGTCGCCGCGTAAAGGAGAAGCCGCGGCCATGTGTTTTGATCACATCGATCTACAGATATTTGTTTCGGTCTGGATGTTGTGGGACCGTAGTCTCTTCTAATTCTTAATACCCACGACACAGATTTGACCAAGTATGGGGTCAGGACTATGTGTGTGACTGTTTGGACTATTTATTTATATATTACCCAGGTACCCTAGTTGAACCTTTACCTAGAGTTTTGAAGGTTAAGCCATAACGACAGATATTCTATTAAAAATCGCCCGTAACCGATTGTTCAATCGTTATTGTTTATTTTTTTAGTTGATGCATCAACAGCAATTGTAGCATTATTACATAATAGTGTTGTGTATAAAAACATTAATCTTGCAACATTTAACGTTTTTATTTAATTATGTTCTTTTTCATCGTCTATATTTTTTGTTGAATGAGTGCGTGCTGCTTTTGACCTCTGAATCTGGAATTTGCTAGCGCATTAGAGTATTTACATCTTCGAAGTTTGACTTGTGTTAGGAACATCAACAAAACTATGCAAAATGGATATTTAAAAGGCACAAATACAATATTTATAATTTATTAATTGATTTACACGACACTGTTACACATATCAGTACTTAATATCAACACACACGCATGTCGGGATTCACTTAAGGCTTCTCTTTATAATTAATCTACAACGAACAACGCCATTGAACTGATTACCATTTACACTTACTACACCGAACCACGAATATACTGGCTATCGTCTCGTCTTCCACTCAACTAAATTGAACTGAACACCGGAGCGCGGAAGGCACTCTGTTTTATATTAAACATTTACTACTCCCACTTTGGTGGTCATTATTAACTACCCCCAACTAGTCTCCTAAATACCTCAGTTATACCTTCAGTATTTCTAATAAAAGGAACTATCCTAAAACTTGTTAAAGAATTCTTCTTGTTTACTATCACTGTTCTAGTTTGCTTTAGGTACAATTTGTTTACAATTTGTTTTGATTTCGATTAACTTAGTAAAGATAGTTAAAAGTTTGGTTGTAGATTACAAAAAGGATATTTTGCTCATGTAAAAGTTATACCTACTAAATGATACGTGATGGAAATAAAGGATTTCCTATATGGAGAAAAGATATTTCAACGAAAATATTTTGAATTTGAGTCATGCTAAATAATGTCATTATAAGGGTAGAACGAAATTCAATATAATAGTATTATGTCCTTTGTTAAATATTTTTGTCACACATAATATAATAAATAACCGCAAGTCCCGCATGTGCTGCGTTTATCAAATTTTAGAAAATGAAATGTTGAAAATATGTGCAAACGTACTGGTGGCTACCTAATACGTATTATGATGGTACACGGCTGGATAGCAACCACCGTTTACATAGCAAAAACCTGTCAAGTAATGAACAGGTTCGATGATTCTTTTTGTATTCAACAGGGTTTAACTCGGACTCGAAAGTGGTCGAAGGGAAAAATTTAAAACTCATCAAGAAATCATAGCAAATGCATTTTCGGTCCCGAAAACTCATCAAGAAATCATAGAAAATGAATTTTCGGTCCCGAAAACTCATCAAGAAATCATAGAAAATGAATTTTCGGTCCCGAAAACTCATCAAGAAATCATAGCAAATGCATTTTCGGTCCCGAAAACTCATCAAGAAATCATAGCAAATGCGTTTAAAATCGGTTCCTGAGTTCTGGTTACTTAATAAAAGCAATCAAGTAATATAATCAACTGCGTGACTCCGGAAATAAGTTATTTAAGCAGTTGATTTGCATCTTTACTACTCTTTCTTTAGTACCTTGTTAGGCAGACGAGCAGACGGGCCACCTGATGGTAAGTAGTCACCGCCGCCCATAGACTTCTGCAACGCCAGGGCACAGCAAAGCCGCTGCCTACCGTTAAAGCGTTACTCGTATTAGTATCTACTAAATCGCACTTATGATATACATCTTCGTAAATTCCTACGTTTTTATGTAACGTATGCTTTAAAATATGCACGTTGAATATAACAGCTTTCACAGCTAATTAAAGGAATTTAATTAAAAAGATAATGAGACTTGAGGGCGCCATACTAAAGGAATAGTTTCTGGGAAACATTAAAATCCCCGATAAGTGTTATGGAAGTTAACGATCTGCGTATGCGATAAAATTTAGATCTCGGTAACATTTTATTACACGTCAGGAACAATGAATGCCATTAATTTATATAAGAAAATTATAATGAATTTGATAATTTATTTAATCAATTGGTATGATTAAACTAAAATTAATTTTATGAATTTATGTCGCGTTTTTTTTTTGTAAATTCGTGTAATTAGTTTTATTTCAATGTGTAATATTCGCATAATCTTATGAAACCATCGTGGTTTACTAATTAAAAAAATCAATATTATTTATTTAAATTAAAAATTAATAAAAAAATATAATACATTTGCAAAGCTTAGAAAACTTAAAAATTATAAATGTAAAACATAAAATAAAATCATTAATAAAGTGTGAAAGGTATCTTCCAAATCAAACAAGTATAGCAATATTCCTTGTTTTTTCATATTTATACAATGACCCACCATGTTTACAATCCCAACCCACCGCACATAATAATCTCATATCTTTTTCTCTATTTTTAAGCAAAGGGCACATTCATACAGCCTAGCCTTTGATGACACTAACCACAGACCCTGTTTTTCACACAGTTAATATTCTATTTTTAAATTTATTCTATTCTATTTTTAAACTACCATGACATATGTACATAATGTATACTTGCATACATTATGTACCTATTCACAATAGTGAAGACATAATGACAAAGTCTACTTTAATCACAATGAGGTAAACTGTCCAAAAAAGCATTAATTATTAAAAAATTACGCAGATTGTAATAATTGCGTCGTGTTCTAAAAAAATCCTGCGAAGTCCACTAAGCCAATTTCTATATAAAAATATATTTTAAATATAGCTTCATTACGAAGATTTCTGGTTTTTTAATTCTTCCCAAATTTATATGTATAAAACACAAAAAATATTTCTACCTACGTCCGTTATAGACTTTGAAATCACTCAACCGATTTCAATGAAATGTTATATGAGTGTGATTGGGTCCAACTTAAAAGTTAGGGTAGTTTTAGATCCGATAGGTGGCGCTGTTCTCGAGATCTGAATTTCTTATTTTTTGACGAAAATTCGGTCCACAGATCAGAAGGTTTATGGCAGGACAACGCCTGTCCGGGACTACTGTAATGTAAAAAAAATATTAAAAAGTTCTATGATACTAATTTCTTATGTCAATTACCTGGAAAAACTGACTGAGTAGTTTTACTCAGTCTATTCACATGTATCTTAGACTAAAATACATGTTATGACATCCCAAAAGCGTTTCTAGCTATATTTTTAAGTTTCGCAATAAAACATTTAAATAACAAAATAAAACCTTTAAAACGATGGCTTTGGGGCGCTCGAAACCTCAGATTCAGCCACCGAGCTGTTTATATAAGTTGGCGCTCAAATCGCCGACCTCATCTTAAGTGTTAATGAAAGTTTGTAAGGTTCCTAGTGATGTTAAAGGAGACTAAGATATTTTGACTACTTATCAAATACCAATACATCAATTACAAATGGGAACTCTACTGAACAATATACTTATTGTTCAGTAGAGTTGGGCTACTGCCCAACTGCACAAACAATGAATAACTGACTAACCACAGTCTAAAATCAGAGAAGCAGAGGTATTGACGTTCCCTGGAGCCGGAGTACGTCAAATTCTAAAATAATCTTGTTTACCTACAATACAATGTAATGGGATCCGGCTGCGTTGATGTGTAAAAAAATTCAGCAGTATCCGCCCGATGAGATCACCATAGTATCATGGTAAGAATATTTCTTTGATAATACGTTGGTATGATGTCAGAGGCCCTAGGTCTTCTTCGGCACGATTGTTTCTTTACTCAAGATTTGTTCATATTTCCTCGTTTATTGTTCTAGAACATTCAGTTTAATTGCGATTACGTTTCTTTGTTTCCTTATGGTTTTAGTTATGTCTAAATAAATATACCCGAAGACGCACATGGGTAGAACATAGATTATTAAAAAAAATGATTATAGTTAATTAATTAAGCATGCGGAGTCAAAAAAATCTGTAATAAATAAGAATCCCTCTATAGATTTATTTCATAGCAACAATATAACTACATATAAGAATCTGATCCGTAATGTCCTTAACGATTTATCTTAAGCTAAGTTTAATGTCAATTTAACTATGTATGTCATACACTAAGTGTTTTTTTTTTCTCATTCGTATTCCACTCCACTAACATATTTAAAAATTAACTAGTTGAAATTAGCATTGTATTAGATGTTTTTCACTTTGTTATCACGTTAACACTTAATATTAATTCCGGAACACAAATTTGTGGGTTATAATTATGTTAAAAAACTTTAAACAATTTTGTATACTATTTGTACCCGATTGTAACCTGTTTTGTGTGTAATAAATAAATAAATAAATAAATAGATTTAATAATTGCATTTTTTTTATTATGAAACAGCATTTGTATTACCTACTAGCTGTTGCTGGCGGCTCCGCCCGCGTAGTGGTCGTGTTAGGGAGAAAAAGTATACAATACAAAATACAAATTTTCATGCGTTTAACTTCAAAAATGACGGATTTTCATCCAAACTTTCTTCCCCTATTTTACCCCCTTAGGGGTGGTATTTCCAATAACCCTTCCTTAGTGGATGCCTACGTGATAAAAGGTACCTACTGTCAAAATTTCAAGTCTCTAACCCTAGCCGTTTAGGCTGTGCGTTGATCGATCAGTCAGTCAGTCAGTCAGCTTCTTCTTTTATATATATACAAGATATACGCTTCAATTTCTATGACTGTGAAAATGGGATGTGATTAACTTACCTTACGTATGAGTGTTATACTTGTTTCCTTTTTATCCCTTCAATTTAAAAAAGACGATGGCCAGTATATAAAGTTTACTATAAATATTTGTAAATCGTGATGATAATATTTACCGTGCTTAATTCATGTAAAATTTACAAATGGCGTAGTCACGTTTATCTTACGCATTTTTTTCCAGATGATTATTTATCCTTAATGAACTATTATTTCGTCACGTTTATTTAATGCTTGAGTATACATCAAAATTAAATTAACAATCTTTGAAGTTGTTATTATTGCAATGTGAACTTGTGCAGAGGCCTTGTATATAAGACTTAGCCTCACGAGGTCGTGAGTTCAAATCGGGTAGCAAATTAGTCTCTCTAAATTTTATTACCGAGCTGATCGGTAAAGGATGAGAATGTGGGTAAATGAAATAAAAAAAAATACATTTTGCTCGGAAGAGATAAACATTACCATATAATCGAAATTTCAGACAGCGTGATGCGGCGCGCAATCACATTTTTTTTATGCTCGCACGGCAAAGTAACCACAATGCACCTTATAGTAAGCGCAATGCCGTCCAATTAGAGTCTATCCCCCGCTACTCGACACAATCATGCCGGCCTGCTTCTTCCCACTACGCCACTACGCCATGGGCAAGAAGGTGAAGAAGCGGTCGAAGGTCTAGTGTCAGAGTAATCAGAAGGCCACAAGACAGCCAAACTCTAGACTCCCGACAAAAAATTACATAAGTTACAATAAAATGTTATTTATCTCATCATTATTAAACTTATTTCAGATATACTTATAATACTAGCTCTGTATTAAACATTGTCCCACTGCTGGGCATGGGCCTCCTCTACTACTGAGAGGGGTATAGGGTATAGGCCTTAGTCCACCGCGCTGGCATAATACGGATTGGTAGACTTCACATACCTTCAAAATTTTTATGAGAATTCTCAGTTATGCAGGTTTTCTAAGATGTTTTCCTTCGCCGTTAAAGCAAGCGATAATTAATACTAATGAATACACACGTAACTTTAGATAAGTCAGAGGTGTATGCCATTTGGGTTTCGAACATACGACTTTCGTCTTGACAGTCCGTCCCGCAACCAACTAGGATATCGCTGCTATTATTAAGATATACTTACTCATCTCGAAACACATAAAAACACGTCATGCCACAGTAAAATCTAAACACACATTAAAGCAAAAAATGTCATTATTAACGACACTCACATTCAGATTGAATACAAGTAGTAGTAACTAAAACGTACTCCTGCGTCTGGTGTTACGTCTAGGGTTCCTTGGTTAATAATTAAAAAATCGTCAAGTCCATTAAAGTTGTATCAGATGAGCAAAAACCAATTCCGTCGAAATATATCAATTATAAATAATAAATTAAATATTTTTCGACATTTGATTTATAAATATACTGTTTAAAACATAATTTATTAAATGATGTGTCGAAGCTCTGACAAAATGTACTGAGCCCTAAAATTAAGGCAAAGCACCCGCTATAAATATCGAATACTTATCGAGATGTTGTGTTGTAAAAACCGTCCAGTTAGACGCCGAAGGCAACGAACCTGTAAACGGGGACAAGGCAACAAAAACACTTCTGGACCACAGAAAGTGTTCAACCGTCCAATATCGGGGTTACGGTTTAAATAGTTTAATTATTGCTATACGTATAGGTACCAACAGATTCCATTGATGGCACGTAAGCGACTCCAAAAAAAGTAACCGTCCCTGTTGATTTGATAAGCAAGATAAAAAATGTATTAGCCGGAATAGCTCATGAATTTCAATTAGATTACGGTAACAGTAAATTTGCAGAAGTGTCTTGCCACATTTGTCTATTACTACAAGTATAATGTATATCGCAAATTGCCTATAAATAGAAAAAGTATTGTGATTTACAAACAATATATTGGCTATTACATAAGTCACGACACAAAATAATTGACATACTAATTACAATACGAATGAAAATATGAAATTTTATGCAATTAGCACTTTTGAAACGGTTTTTTAGATCAAACAATTCTGTGACAGAATCTTTGTTGTTGCCACAGCATCTGGTACACATGAAGATGTTTTGAAATAGTGAGCGGCGATGCATTGTCGTGGCTGACTCTCATATTTGATATTAATCGGCGCCTATCATTCCATTTAATAAATAATACCCAACAGTCACACACATAGCTCCAACCCCACACTAAGATACTAGTCTTGTGTTGTGAGTATCGGGGACTACGAGAGACTTTTTGGTCTCAACACCCAGACCCCCGACATAAATATATATCTGTCACACAAACATTTGTCCTGGTGTGGGAATCGAACCCACGGCCTCTCGTTTCACAGCCGGCTACTCGCCAACTGCGCCACGGAGGCTATCGAAACATTATTACATACACATTGACATTCTAAATCAAACGATCAGGCAATATGCGAACAAATTTTATTATTTGGGTTACGTTTGATACGATAATAAAAATATAATGCTTTTACGTTTAACCTGATGTAATTTATACAATCTTGGTATAATATATTTTATAATCGTTCTTAGATCTTGATTATGACACACTATCTTTATAGATTTGGTATTAATATTATGGATCTATTGTTTCACGACTTCTCGGAAGCATAACTAGACATAGACCACATCATCACTTACCATCAGGCGAGATAGTGGTCAAACGCAAGCCTATTTATAGTAAAAAAAATAACGCATTTATATAAACCTATAGTAAAATTCTGTGAACATTGTATAGTCGAGTTTTAAAACGAAAAAACTAATTTGTACAGAATACTTCTTGCACTTAAATAAACTACTCGTGTTCTTAATGGGGTATGTTTGAGATAGTGTAGGTACGTAATGAACTTTTAAATGCCATCCATGCTAGGTAAGTTACTCGCGAATCAATGATATTTTTAAATATATAATCATTGCTCGCGAATACAAGACTTATTATATAACTGTCTAACCTCGCAATTCAAACAAGTCATGGCTTATCAGATTCACCTTCGTTCACAATGCTATTCGACTATTGTTTACGAGATAAATACACATTGTTCAATTCACACTTAAATACTAACGGCGGGTTAGGACATCACCCCGAAATGCCACTAAATGTGCTAATTACGTGTACTCGAAAAAAGCCGTGACTAGTGAGAGTGTGAACGGTGTGCCAAGGTTCTTTTCTATTAAGTAATTGGTTTCTTTATTATCACACCAACTAGGAGGTATTCTTCTTGCTAATGTTTAATGTTGTAGATAAATATAGCCGTAACAAATATTTGACGAAGAATTTGAAGACATTGCGTTATACAAAACGCTAATCAGTTAATAAAATATTGCATGCGATAAACAACAAATTTTAAACACGCAAAATAATATATGGAACCATTTGATATTTGTCTATGAAGCCAGTTAAGAATTCAAAGTTCATCAGTAAACCGCTAACTTCATTACTATTTTATAGGACTGATAGTGCCAACTGAATGAGTGCACTAGAACCTTCACTAACAGGAAGATATGGCAAGATATCGTGAGGCGAATCACATCAGCCCCTGCTGAAGACAACTACATGATGACCACGGCCGTCTGAGAAGAGTCATACGAAAAATTCTCAAAAGTCAAGAGTAATACGAAGGAGAAGACGAATTGCCAAATACAGTATATGGAAGAATGTGGAATGAGTTCCCTGCCAAGGTTTTCGATGGGGACTACAGTATGGAGTTCTTCAAGAAGGGAGTAAATAGGTTTTTGAAGGGTCGGCAACGCGCATGTGATACTCCTGGTGTTGCAGGCGTCCATAGGCTACGGTGACCGCTTACCATCAGGCGGGCCGTAAGCTTGTTTGCCACCACCCTGGTATATAAAAAAAACATACTTTTTCTAAGTATAGATTGAGCAACACCTCGATTTTATGACAAAACTAACGGAACCCTAACATGATCGATGATGCAATAAGTCGGGGGACAATTTTGTAGTTGCATCAACTGGTTGGTGAAGCGAAAGTGCTGTGCAGAGAAGCACGCGAGTTGTGACAGAACAATTAGAGCCTACGATTGTGTAATGACTTACTTTTATTGACTGCACTACTGCGCTCTTTTACCAGCCCTTTAGACCGAAAACTGTTATGATTGTCTTATTTATTGATCTTGAATATGAATAATAACACTTGTATGTGACGGAGATCTTTAATACTTGAATGTAATACATGTGGAGTGCAAGTTACAAGGTAAGGTAAGTGACGACATTTATGTCTATGATAAATACAGATAATGCAGTACACTATAATGTGCTGTCCATAGACTTATATATATGGCAACATGTGTTTAGTCTATGTGACGATGATGAAAATAAAACTTTTTTTACGGTTTTCATCGCGGTTTATATTGCTTCTTAGGCTCCGATTTTACAGGCTTTATGGTCACAGGGCGGACTAAGCTGAATGTCGTAGAAAACACAGTAACTTTTCGTTTAACTAAAAAGCAATATAAATTCCGACAAAACCGGAAAATTCGCTTAATTTCAATGTGTATTATCCGCGTAAATAGAAAAAACTATTATGTTATGATCTGCTTTAATTGCTAAATGTTAGGTATGAAATTAAGTAGCAATTACTTGAAATGCGTTATCAAGATGCCACATTATAGTTATCAGGTTTTAGATGTTATCTGGATTATAAGATAGAGTTCTATTTAATGTATTAGTACTTTTATTAATACGCAACATTCTATCATTTCAGATAAGTAATTATGACTTCCGGCAACTTAATGACGGAATTAATCATTGAAATTGTTTATTTAAATTACACATATTTTATAATTTCTACATAATATACTTCATAATTAGTTACACTATATTGCATATATTTATTATATTGGTTCCGGTTTGGCACGTGTATTAATATTATGACCATTCTAAATATTCGGGCACGAAGTTTCGAGTAATAAGCATTGTTATAACATAATATGGAGTAATGTTATGTTACACATTTTTTTGTTATCCTTGCACGGCAAAGTGACCAGATGCACCTGATGGTAAGTGCAGTGCCGTCCAATTAGAGTATCGCGTAGCGGGAGACAATCAGCTCAGCTCAGTTGTTCAGCGGGGAACGCTTTTTTCTACTGCCCACCCTGTCACACGGATGTTGGCTATCCGGGCAGCCACTGGGCCGAGTCTCTACCTCCTATGTACCCCACCCGACTCTACCAGCTAAAACCCCGCGGTGGCCTTCTTCAGCGCTTACGGCGCGATCCCTGGGTATCGTAAGGTGCACTAGAATTGCACCATTCTGCAACCTGTATATTGAGAAAGTTTCTTTTGCTTTAATGTGCTATGTAACTGAACAAGAGAATACGTTTTTAATTATCTAACGTCAATAAAAATCTCTAATAAGAAACCTCGTGGGTAATAAACAAGTTTTTATTATAAGTAATGGTTAAAACTGAAATAAAGCAGGAGAGTTATATGATACTAGCTATTGCTCGCGGCTCCGCCTGCGTGGAGGTCATATTTGGGAGAAATTATCTCGTGGGGTTCAGTCAGCGTTTGCAATTTGCAAGTAGTTTTGAAGATTTAAGCATACATAGGGACGGACAGACAGCGACAGCGACTTTGTTTTATACTATGTAGTGATCGTGTTATATAAATCAATAGTTGGTCATGTTTTTCGTTTTATAGGATAAAAACTGACAATAATTTACACATTCTTCTCAGCTTACTGCTGTTGTTATGATACTTTAAAATGCAAATAAATATATAGTTTCAGTTTAAGGTTTCGTTCACGTGTTCTACTTTATAGCTAGGGTCATGGTCATCTACATATTTTTTTTATCTTTAATGACATTTATTGTGTTTAAAAGCAGCGATAGCCTTGTTATATATTATATTTTACGGACTGTCGAGTCGAAGCACATAGTTTCGGAACCAGCCCAAATGGCATACACTTCTAACTTTTCCAAAGTCGCGTGCATTATAATCGCTTGCTTTACAAGTGGAGGAAAATATCGCTACGAAACCTGCATACCTGAGATAAGTATGTGAAACCTACCAACCTGTATTAGGCCAGTGTGGTGGACTAAGGCCTAACCTCTCATTAGTTGTGCCCCGTGCCCAGCAGTGGAACAGTTTTAATACCAGGCTGGTATTATTAATATATTTCAGCTTTTGATGTTATCAAAAGATCAAGATTTACGAAGATCAGACAGGGATCCGCCATAGATCATTTTATGGAATTATTTTAAAAGATCTGAAATAAGATATATTAAAAGAACTAGTTGACAATAATGAGAATATAATTATACGGTAGGCAACAATTTATGCTTCTTCTAAAGTTAATTAAGAGCGTAAAAATGAAAGAAGATTTTATGTTAAAAACTTAGTAATTTATGAACTCTACCTAATGTTATATTGTTAACAATATTAACTATTTGGGGTGCACCTTTTGCCGACAATTTCTATTTTTCTATTAGCACTAAGCATAAATAATAGCCACAGAACTTTTTTCTAATTTCTATGTAAACTCGAGCGAACTCATATATGATATAAACGTAATGCTTATTAATATTTCTTGTGTATTTATAATACGAGATGATAATCAAACGATGAGATAAGGTGACTTATCTCATCAAACGAACTACGCACTGGGTAGTGCGTAGTTCGTGGTAAATAAAGTGTAAATGCGGCGATGCATTTGTATATGCTTATTAATTACTCAATTATCCTGGAACACTGCGTGCATTCTGGAATTAAGCATCCAGACGATGTCCAGGTAATTAAAGATACTTATCGTTTTATATAACTGAGCATGTCAGCAAGTCATGGTGTATTAAATATTTACACGGACTTAACTGCACAGACTTGAATCATCTGATTTTACCTCCACTGATACAATAAGGAAAATTTAATTCCAGTAATGCACCTCGGTGGCGCACTTGTAATTGCTGTTGTGGTTGACTGCTGTGCGGAGTTGTTATAAGTATAAATACTCATTATCAAACCGGAGTCTAGAATTGTGTCTGGTATGGCGATCGCCCCCAATCACATTATGGGACCGTAGTAAGTTCGGCGAAAAGTGGGTGTAGATACAGGTTACACCGCGAGGACACGGCCCAACATACGTTGGAGGAGGCCTCTCGCTGCCGGCCGGGGTGTCGTCCATGGTCGCCAGCCGGAGGTCCTGGCACTCTACAGCACTTTACTTCTGCGAGAAAGTCATCTCGCAGAAGGAGAGTGGATCGGGAAGTATATGATCCCTCCCGCCGCCAAAAAAGACGTAGGAATCGTACGAGGCGACTAATTGGGGCCATCGGGGGTCGCAGGCGCGCAGCGGAGGGCTGTCAGCCCGTATCGATGCACTCCCAATTTCGAAGCATCGTGCGACCCCGAGATGGACGGCAGCACGGGTGGTAAGGCCTCGTTCGCTGTCGTTGTTCGATGCGCGCCCCCATGGAGATGGGCTGCTACGAGACACGCACAGGGGCGATTCCGTCTGCATTCTAGCACTCCTTAGAATACCCCGGTGTCGCTCCGTAAGCGCCGAAGAAGGCCACCGAGGGGTTTTAGCTGGACTAGGCCCAGCGGCAGCCCGGATAGCCATCATCTGGGTCGTAAGACCGGCTGGTCCAGCATAACCGTTTTATTCTTATTCCGCTTCCCCCCGGAGCGGGCGGCAGTAATAAAACGCTTTCCACAGGACAACAAAAACCAAAAAAAGGTACAGGTTTCACCTCTGCCTAATACTTTAGCGGTAAATAAATTAATCTTTTTAAATAATATTTAGCAAACGGATGTTAACCATATAATAATGTTACGTAAAGAAAAACACGACCTCATCCATCGCAAGGTTAATGATTGTATACTTTATGAATAAGTAGGTCAGTCCATTCTTGGTCCAGCGTCTATAGATATAACCAAAGTAAACTATAAGCTGATTTTCGAGCAGTAAGTGCTAATAATTACGAAGCAAATATGACTATTAATAATTTATTAGCAAAGTCAATACAGGCGCGATATTTACCAGAAGCAGTTACCCCTCTTATGAGAAAAGCCGATAACAATATAATCATGGTGTTTAAATTATTTTTTATAAAGAACATTATGCTTATTATGAATAATTGTCATGTTATAAAATTAATCAAATCAAATATTTATTGAATCCATGAAATGTTATACATTATTTAGACTCAGTCAACTTTTTTACTCTACCGCCAGTTCGGAGTGCAGTTTCGCTAGAGAAGAACGGGCAAGATCTGTTTTCGAATCATCACTGAGTATAAAATTATCTATAACAAATAGTTTACACGACTTATTCTATTTTCATAATTCCTGTTTCATTTATATTCTATACTAGATGTTGCCTGACTGACTGCCTTTACCTTTCTATATTTTGCTAACCCATAGGATGCGTGCATTTTTCCGGGATAAAAAGTGCCATATAATGTCATTTTCTGATCCCTAAATTACCACTATGCAAAAAATCATGTCGATTCCTTGCTCTGTGAAAAACTAAACTATCCCACGGGAACTGTAAATTTTTCCGGGATAAAATGTAGCCTATGTGCTATTCCAGACTATAATCTATCTCTGTGCCAAATTTCAGCTAGATCCGTCCAGCCCTTGTAGCGTGATTGAGTAACATCCATCCATCCAAACTTTCGCATTTATAATATTAGTAGGATAGTAGGATTATATTAATCGTCAGTATCTATTTATTATTGCTATTTTCACACACATGTCTAATTATATGCATCTGAAAATGATCATTTCTCACGCAGAAAATAGTATAGTAAAACAAATTTAATTTTTTTTTTAAATTTAACTAGGTAAAAATGAGTGTTTATGTTCCCAAAAAAATCACATATCAGTTCCCCGGGATTGAAATTTGCGCCTGATATGTTCATAGAATTGACACATAATTAATCAATTAATTGAATAGAAATAAGCTCAACAAAATGTGTATGCAGTAGTTGTAATTTTGCCTACCGCTTCAGGGACAATGTTTATACATGACCTATTTGGGGTAATTTCCTATTATTAGAAATACCGAATGTATAACGGAGGTATTTAGGAGACTATATACAATGTATATAAAGTGTACAGATAAAATAAATGTTTAATATAAAACGGAGTGCCTTCCGCACTCCGGTGTTCAGTTCAGTTGTTTTGTGAAGTAGACTAGGTGATAGCCAGGATATTCGTGGTTCGTTCGCGGGTTAGTAAGTGTAAACAGTTCAATGGCCGCGTTGTTCAGCTTAGAGGGTAATGCTGGTAGATTAATTCTAAAGAGAAGCCTTTAGTGAATCCTGACATGCGTTTGTGTTAATATTAACCACTGAGATGTGTAACAGTATGGTGTAAATCAATCAATAACATTATAAACATTGTATTTGTGCCTTTTAAATATCCATCTTGGATAGTTTTATTGATGTTCCTAACATACCCCAGTTAAAAAAACGCTAAAAATAATAAATACACCCAACAGTAACACACATAGTTCTGACCCAAAGAGTATACTATATACGGAAATTCTGACCCCACACTAGGTAAAACCTGTACCGTGGGTATCAAGAACTACCGACTACTACTAAAAAACAAATATATGTCTGACACACAAACATTTCTCTCGGTGCGGGAATCGAACACGGCTTCACGTTTCACACTGTCGAATAGCAAATAACTTCCTAAACTATAGGAGTGGTATTTCACTTTGTGCTCAATGAGTAAATACATGCACATAAGACAATTCATTTGGGTCAATGATTCGTTGCAAGCGTTTTCAAATTATGATTACCTAATAATTTACTGGTCGGAGCCAGCACTACAAACTTATTAAATAGTTATAAGTTCTAAGAATATGAATACAAACAACAAATGTTTCCTTATTTTATTTGTAATTTTCCCGTTTCAATTACAAGTACTAGGCAAGTACTCGAAAGTAATATTATGAATAATTATCATATGCATGTAGCCGACACACCGTTTAAATGTGGTCATGACTATAAAATACTCAGTTTGATAAATTGAAATTCGAACTTAATGTATTGAATGAATAATTTCAACAATTTTATTTTATACATAAACACACGCCTGTAATCCCCCAAGGGGTAGGCAAAGGTGTAACGAGTACACCCAATTTTTGCCGAATTTATTACGGTCCTGTAATGTGATGGGGGCGAACGTATCGCTATATCGGGCTCAATTCCATACTCCGGGCTGATACTGAGATTTCTAAATAGAAAAACCCGAGACCGCATGACAGCAGTCGTAACGCATGAGCAAAAGAGGCACTTTTAGAAAAAAAAAATTGTATAAATTAGTGTCATATACATATTTGTGAGGGCAACATTTTTAATGTTGTTCAACTATTCTCGAAAGAAGACCGAAGAAATAAAATATATCTCCCGTATCACTTGAAATTAAAATTTTTAATTCGTTATATAATTTATTTATTCAATTCTTGTAGATGCAAAATTCTAGTGAACTTATCACGGTTACTGATAGTAATTTTGTTTTATACTAACAATAGCAATCTTTCGCTTGACCACTCAATAACCGCATTCTAGATTTTCAAGTAGCGGTAGTAGTATAATTTATTTCCACATTGGTACCGCAATAAAGCAATGCGAAATAATTTGCTCAGTGAGGTCGATGTATTTGGACTTATTTGTGCGCACTTAGGCTATGTTGACCTCTAGCTGTACCGTTCATCCATCACACTCTGATATCACAGTGACGTGACATCTCAAACTTGAAATGTGAACGTGACTTCAACAGATTTACCGAGTTAAACAGAAATATTTATTTAATTTAATTGATGTTTAAATCAGTACTTATGTGGAATGCTAGTTAAATAAACTATCATATATTACCTATCAAATAAATAATTCTTTATTGAATAAATAACTAGAACGATTAGTAACTTTTTCATGTGAGCCTTTTTACTGTTGAAATATTTTCTCGTCTATAGAGAATATCATAAATCGAATGCTGCCGTCCGTGGCGCAGCGGGCGAGTAGCCGGCTATGAAACGAGAGGCCGTGGGTTCAATTCCCACACTGAGATGTTTGTATAAGAGATATTTGTCTCAGGTCTGCGTGTTGTGGGACTGTAGTACCCCGTTCTTAATTCCCACGACATACACGAGACTCGTATCTTAGTGTGGGGTTCAGGACTTAGTGTGTGACTGTTAGTGGGTGATTAGTTATAATGATGAAATATTTAACTGCCTCGGTGGCGCAGTGGTAATTGCGCATGCGTTACGACTGCTGTGCTGAGGTCTCGGGTTCGATCCCCGGGTCGGGTAAAGTGATATTGGGTTTTTCTATCTAGAAATTCCTCAGTATTAGCCCGGAGTCTGGAATTTGTGCCCGGTATGGCGATAGGCTCGCCCCCTATCACATTATGGGACCGAAATTCGGCGAAAAGTGGGTGTACTGGTTACACCTCTGCCTACCCCTTCGGGGATTACAGGCGTGAGCGTATATGTATGTATGTATGAAATATTTAAAACACTTATTAGTTCCTGAAAACAACATAAAAAAGATTGCGTATTGCTCAAATTAGGTCTATGGTAAATTACTCATTAATATTGATTGCAATGTTATAAAAAAATAGGAACAAGATTCGTTCAAAAATAAAGTGGCTATTCCGCACGGTAATAAAAATATGCACTTAAAGCTGTTCGTTGCACTGATCGTAAAAATTACATCGAGTTACAAGAAATTCCTGATGAGTCTACTGACCCAATCGCTCTATAAAAATTATGTGATATTAATAAATGTGGTAATTATGTCTTCATTACGAAACACTGCACCTAATGGTAAGCGCAGTGCCTCGCTACTCAACACAATCATGTTGGCCTGCTGTTTAGCTTCTTCACACTACGCCTAAAGGACCCAGGATCATAGGAAGGAGGGAACACGGTGCCTGGCAAACACCAGCTTGTTCCACAGCTTGATGGTGCGGCAAAAATACGAAAAATGTCTGAAAACAAGTTCAGATAATTTAAGAAAAATCTTAAAAGAACGCAAATTTTCTTTAAACTTCTAATAATTCTATTAAGTGTTTTGTATTTCAAATTTTAAATGAAGGATCGTGATGTCCTACGATCTATCTTTATTTTCAACATTTCTAATAAGAATTTAAAAACTAATAAAAACCACACACATACACATACACTCACGCCTGTAATCCCCGAAGGGGTAGGCCGGGTTGTAACCAGAGGTGCGGCCTTAAATCACAGGTCACTCCTATTATAATAACTTAAACAATAATAAGGTTTAAGGACTTTAGGTACATATTAAATTTTTATTGAGAGTTCAACCCATTTTTGCGCGCGATGTTATGTATGCGCTCTATGTTTCTATAAATACAGCTATCAGTTTTTTTTTATCCTGGCACGGTAAAGTGACCACACTGCATCTGAAACACAGTGCCAGCCCACAGTTATAGTACGATAGCTAACGTATTACCGACACAGATAACAAAGCATATTGATTAATCTTATTCATAATTAAAATTATAAAGAAAAACAAGTAATAAACCTATAACACACAACAATTTGTATTAAAATTGCATGCAAAAAAATAAACGGTGTGCACTAATGAATCGATTTATTTTTATATAAGCGGGACTTTTGTCATATAATCGTGTTCTCAGTCACACGCGTGGATAGAATTTATTCAACAATTTTTGAGCCAGTATTCAGTACAAGTAAATGTTTACGAATGTGGAGTATTAGCAGTTACAGTTTAACGTTAGACTTCGGAAACAGGCGTGCATATTATATAGTGATTCATTTATTTTGGTGGCGTGCGAAAAGTGAATGAACTTCCTTCAACAATGCGCTAACCGGCTTCTTTTATTTGTTAGAAACTCATTCAGCTAGTTAAACCATTGTAATATTAATGATACTAGCCCTGTATTAAACATTATGCCAATGCTCAGCATTCAACATTGTCCAAATGCAAAGTGTAAATACATACACTCATGCCTGTAATCCCCGAAGGGGTAGGCAAAAGTGTACCTAGTACACCCACTTTTCGCCAAATTTATTTCGGTCCCACAATGTGATAGGGTGCGAACCTATCACCTTACCGGGCACAATTCCAGACTCCGGGCTGATACTGAGTATTTATAAATAGACTTTACATGCCTTTGAATTTCGTATTAGAATATTCACGTTTTTCCTTCACCGTTAAAGAAAGCAATAATTAACAATGAATACACACACTTTACAAAAGTCAGAGGTGTATGCCATTTGAACTGGTAACACTTACCACTTTGTAACATTGTACTCTAAAATCTCTTAATGGTCATGATTGGTAAAAAAATTGTATACTCAGATTTTTAATTAGATAGACTAAAATGACATTTGGTGGGTTGCCACGTTACCGAAAAGTAAAAATAGGGTTGTACCGTGATTAATTTTCTTTTACCATAAATTGTTTAAAGTATTCGTTTGGAATACTTTAAACTCTTTAGTTATCGCAAGGAATATTCGTACAACCAATCGCGAGCGAAGAAGGAAGACGAATGACTCACAAAATGGCGGATGCCTACCATTGTTAACATATTAATAATATTGGTATATTTCTACACAGGCAATGGAACTAATACACGTACCTATTAACATAAAGAGTATAAAATTAATTAAATTCTATCGATCGCATTTATTTTATTGTTGACTAGCTGTTGCTCGCGGCTCCGCCCCCGTGGAGGTTATTTTCGGGAGCAGAAGTATCAATGCAAGGAGTTGTCTTCTGCACTGAGACACCTATAGCGATCGTCCTGAATCTCAGGTGTTGTGACTGTCTAGATGGCTAGACAGGCACAGCTCCTATCTTAAACTTCTAGCACTCTTTATAATACCCCGGGATCACTCCGTAAGTGTCGAAGAAGGCCACCGCCGGGTTTTGTCTGGTAGTGTCCGGTTGGGTGTACATAAGTAGTAGGGAAATAGAAGTTTAGTTAATTCTTCGTCCGCGTGGAATAATGACTTCCGGAAAAAAACAATTTATCCCCCTTTTCTCCCCGTTGGGAGGGAATTTCCAATAATCCTCTCTTAGTGGTAGCCTATTCCTCCGAACAAACACACAGGCCAAATTTCAGCTCTCTACTGCCAGTAGTTTAGTTATAAACGTAAGAGTAGACAAATATAATCAGAAATCTCTGAACTGCTAAGCTATCGGGAGTTACACGTGTTATTGTGAGTCAACCATGAAATATAGACATTTGCTGTCGTGGAATATTTTTTATATAATTTTAAGGAGAACATATCCGTCATACATGATTTCTGTGTAGCTTTAACTATTAACCCCTCCAGTCAGGAAGGATATTAAAAAAAAAGTCGGGAGTAAAGCAACAAGCTTTTATTTCCATAGCATTAAAGTTAAAAATTGCATGCAAGAACGGCGAGTGTTGCCAGTGTACGCGCCGCCGGCGTGTCTATCCGTCATGACAGTTTAAGGCTGCACACGCGACGGAATCTTAAAAAATGGAGTAATTTCTCCTGTTTTCTCAACATTTCCCTTCACTGCTCTGCTCCTATTGATCGTAGCGTGATGAAAAGTATACTATAACCTGCCCAGGAGTATGAAGAACAATTGTACCAAGTTTTGTTGAAATCCGTCGAGTGGTTTTTGTTTCTATAACGAACATACAGACAGACAGACAGACAGACAGACAGACAAAAATTTTACTGATTGCATTTTTGGCGTCAGTATCGATCACTAATCACCCGCTGATAGTTATTTTGGAAATATATTTCATGTACAGAATTGACCTCTCTACAGATTTTTTATAAGTATAGATTTCATAATTATTACAAGTAAAAGTTATGTTTTAAGTATAACAAAATTAATAACAAAAGTTATTAATTAAAATACTCCAGCACTATGTTCTACGCTTGCAACATTAAAAAAAGAAAAGGTTGATCGCAGCTGTCATTTTAGTCTATCTAATAAAAAATCAGAGTAAAGTTAGTTTTGGTCACCTATATGCTGAACCTAACTACTACCTAGTCTTACTAACGATACAAAGCTTGATCAGTGAAAATTGCATCGCAACAACGCTCGCCACTATTTAAGATACACAAACGTTCAACCAAGTTCCATTTCCAAAACTGTTGTTCTGATCATTGACTACGTAGTACATATAGATCGCTGGTTCGGATTGATATAGATTTGTAAATTAGTTAAGTAATTAAATAGATTTAAAGTATTTTCATAAAACGTGAGCCCAGTTCGCAGTTCATGTGAATCTCGCGACTCTGTATTTTGCCGAGAGCCTAAGTTTAGTACCGGTGGTAGTACAGTATAATCATGCAAATGATACCCTTGTAGAGTTTACATACAATGTTGCATTTAGATCATTTCAGATTCCAGCAATTATTAGAATTGCAATTTATGCGGCACCGAATTGGGTTATGTGATTTTTGTTTTAAATGATGCTATTAAACAGAATTACAAATTAGGAAAATGTATAAGAATAATGCAAATTAAGAAACATACAATACATTATTATTATATTTTGTATTGACTGCTTCGGTGGTGCAGTTGTAATTGCGCATGCGTTACGACTGCTGTCCTCAGCACAGCTCTCGGGTTCGATTCCCGGGTCGGGTAAAGTTGGGTTTTTCTATTTATAAATACTCAGTATGAGCCCGTTGTTTGGAATTGTGTTCGGTATGGCGATAGGCTCGCCTCCTATCACATTATATGCGACCGTAATATCTTCGGCGAAAAGTGGGTGTACTAGTTACACCTCTGTCTACCCCCTTCGGGGACTACAGGCGTGAGTGTATATGTATGTATATTTTTTACTCGATATTTTCATTGGTAATGAACCTTTTACTAAGTATTTTTATCTTTTATTTTTGATACTGGCTATATGATAGGCAAAGTATTATTTATGAATACTCTTTGGCTTGGATTGTCCAAGTTACAAAAATGTCAAGCACGTCATTAAATTGTCACCTCGTAATACAGTAATTTAAATTAAAGTACGATATCTACAAAATAAGCAGCAGTAAATTGTTTATCCAACTTCGCATACATGGCAAGACAAGCAAGAATAGCTCTCGATTTAGTATTAGGTAGAGTACATAATCTTATATTTACTAATAGGTTTTTTTTTCAATAGAATTTGTAAACAGTGTTGTAATCCTTCTATCGCATTAAGCTTTCATACCACACCACACCCAGACCTGAAACAAACATATATCTGTCACACACACATCTATCTATGCCACTCGTTCCACAGCCGACTAGCCTAGCCTAGCCCACTCCGCCTCGGAGGCTGTCATTGTCAATAACACTAGGCCTGTATTAAACATTGTCCCACTGCTGGGCTCGGGCCTGGTTTTGCCTTAGTCCACCACGCTGGCCTAATGCGGGTTGGTAGACTTCACATACCTTCGAAATTCTTATGAGAATTCTCAGGTATGCAATACATGATATTACATTAATTAACATAACTAACCTGATAATTAACATTTAATACACACGTAACTTTAGAAAAGTCAGAGGTGTATGCCATTTGGGTTTCGAACATACGACTTTAGTCTTGACAGTCCGTACCGCAACTAGGCTATCGCTGCATCTCATTGTCAATACTCTTATTAAAACTATATCAAAATAAAAATTAACAGCGACAAGTATACACATACAGACAAATTAGTGACACGACGTAGATAGCGCTTTCGAAATGTTCCCATATTGTGTAAGTCTAACATTATAGACCGAGGACTTTACTGAGGATATTAATAAGATTCGTTTCTTTAAACGTTTCTGTATTGGAGTAACTTCTCTACTCCATAATCAAACAAATAATAATCCAAAAGACTCCATGCTCTCAATTTTCACATACGAGACACAAAGCATAAAGGATGAATTCATTATTCTTCGTAAACGCAAATTCAAATATACGGACTTGAGAATATGGTTTACAAAATTAAATTAACCCAATAAATACTGAAAATAACAACTACACCTGAAATTAATTAATTATCAATTATTACCATAGCTAACAAACATTATGACAAATTCCGTTGTTTAATTGTATTACAGTTACTTTAAGAGCAGTTCGTCCTGCTATGATTAAAGTATGGTCGATAACCAAAACGAAAATTGAATCTTCAAGGGCAGAACCACTTGTAAATAATGCAATCATTGACAAGCTTGAAGTTGCCCTAGAAAAATTTACTAATGCCATAGAGACGAAAGCAGTAGAAAAACGCGATCTACAATTGCCAAGAGAACTAGAATTCCTTGAAAAAGAAGTAGAAAAAATTAAGAAAAGAATAGGAACGAGTAAAAAACTGGAAGACAGGAATAAAATGTAACTTCAGTTGATATAATTTTAATTTTAAATGTATTCGGTATTAGTATATATATTTTTGTTCACAGTTCAGCTGTAAATTATTTTTTTAATGCCTAAACTATTACCAGGGCAGCGCAGACAATAAGTTTTATCCACAGACCAATCAATCGTTTTAAGAACATGGAAGATACTTTTTAAAAACAGTTTTTTTTAATTATGACTTTACAGAGGTTTTACAAAAAATACTAGAAAGTAAAATTTTATATGTAATCTTAATGCATTAATAGCCCCCTTTTAAGAATTCAGTGAACTCACATTAAATGATTTATCTTTGGTTTTATCTGTTTATAAATAGAAATATTGGTCTTAAAGACTAATGTTTTAATCACTTTCTTCAGAGGGTGCTCGTCCAATGCACACGTACACGAAAAAATAAGGGAAATCGATGTCGAAGGAGGACGGTTTAAAAAATAAAACTAAGCTGCTGCTCGAGCAGGGAAATAGAAGCAATGGAAATAACAAGAAAAGAAGGAACTGAAATAATAGAAGAACGAAAAAAATAAACAAAAATGTTTCGGAAGAAAAACAAATAATTCTTTATAAATTGAATAACATGTAACGTAATTTTTGTAATGGCAAACACCAAGTAAACTATTTTCTTAAAAGTATTTTTTAATATGTACATAAATAGCTGAGAAACCAGTGAGGTACTGCATTAAAATCCGAGTAAACAGGTTTTCTTTTTCAAAAAATTACGCATTTGTTGCCCGGGATTGCAATTCGGATCCGATATAGCGATAGTCATCTATTAAATAACGATATGAAAATAAGCTCAGCGAACCGTAAATGATCTAGATATATCTCTTTCTGTCCCTTGGAGAATACAGGTGTGTGCTTATGTGTGTATGTAAATTTTATCATTTATATACAGTGCATTTATATGCGCCTGAAGAACTAAAAGTAATGTAAAATAACGACTTTGCTAGAATTATTTCTGAAGTAAAGCTTAATAATATCTGTAAAGTGTAATATGGCTACAAACTGACATCATTTCATTAAATTGTTTTTGTGATGTTAATTTTTTGAACGAAACTAATAGGTAACCTTAGTCATGAGTGCGTATCTTAGTATAACCTTATGACTCAAGCATCAAGACTTCTCGTAAAAAGTGTAATAAATATCTATATATATTACACAAAGTCGTGTTCGTTACACCATTTATAACTAAAGAACGGCTAGACCGATTTTTGTGTTTTTGGAATTGTCTTCGTCTGGAATAGGACAATAAGTAATAAAAAATCGAAAAACACACAAAAAAAAACTTATACACTTTGTATGAAAATTGACTGATTTAGATGATTTTTTTGTTGGTCTCGAGAAGTCACCTGACCTTAGAGTATTTAACACCTCACGCATAAGAGCACCGTGTTAGTATGACCCGGCTGTGTGCTTCAAAAACACAAGAACGAAGAGGCAGTACGTCAAACGGCTCAGTTGGCAATGACAAATCGTCGAGCTTATCAAATCAACTCAACAACGATATTCGACGTGCAAGAAGTAAAGCGTTGAAATACGATTGCACAGTTGACTAAATCCTTTCTCGCATCCTTTCGTTCGAATTGGCCCAATGATGGAGTTGTGTGCGACCATTGCGATGCATTAAAGTTCGCTGGAGAAACGCAGTGCTGTTGCTGTCAGTGGAATTGCCATTGTTGACTCCGCCACCTAAGCCATTGCATTCCTTGCTTCGTGCCGAAACACCAGAATCACGACATATTCTATCGAAAATCGGAGATCATTATCGGCGTCAAACGATCACTACAGCGATGAAAAAACCTAATCTTCAAGTTCTGCAACAACTACTAGAAGTGAATTTAATTTGTCTTATAAGTTAACACAACATTTATTGATTCTAGCGGTACGAAGTTCGCCGGGACAGCTAGTGAATTTATAAAAATCAAGTAATATAGTACCTACTCTCGTATACAACTAAAATTTTACCGTGAATGATTTTTTCATAAGAGAATTTATTAGTAATTTGTTACTTCGGGAGTCAAAGAATATATTTTTTTCAGAAGTAAAGTAACTTATAACAGCGGTAGCCTAATTAGTTGCGGTACTGATTGTCAAGACGAAAGTCGTATGTTCGAAACCCAAATGGCATACACCTTTGACTTTTCTAAAGTTACGTATGTATTAAATGTTAATTAATTATCGCTTGCTTTAACGGTCAAGGAAAACATCGTGAGGAAACCAGCATACCTGAGAATTCTCATAAGAATTTCGAAGGTATGTGAAGTCTGCCAACCCACATTAGGCCAGCGTGGTGGACTAAGCCTAACCTCTCTCATTAGTAGATGAGGCCCATGCCCAGCACTGGGACAATGTTTAATACAGGACTACTATTATTATTACTATAAAGTAACTTAATAAATATGGCTGCCTGCATCAGCGTTATGAAACGTATAATTAACGTATTTCCAAAATTGAATAGAACAACTCTTTAGATACAGGCTTAGAGTGGTTTAATCTTGTATTGGGTTGATCGTGTATGAAGGTCAGTGTTATTACAAGTGACCAGATTTGAATGCTGATTACATTTTACCAGTGTCCAGAAGGCAGTAAGATCTCCTATATAATGAAAGTTAGTAGCTTTTGCTCACGGTTCCTCCCGCGTGTTAGCAAATTATTATTTTCCGTGCAATTTTTTAACCACCTTATACATGTATTTAAACGAGTTGAATGTAAAACCTGGATAAGACTTTCATTGTTTGTGTCAAAACGCATGAATACAAACTAGACAACCTTTTTTTTACTCGTTTAGGCATGCGGTTTTGTGGTATTAGAGTCTAACACGTGTCATGTCAAATAGTTAGGTTCGTCGAGCAACATTTTGGTCTGGGCGTTGATGAATCAATCAGGATACGAAGTATCAGGGAGAGTAATCATTTGTGATTTTATATGTATAGATTCAACAGCATTATCCATAACAACAAATCGAAACCGCAGATGATGTACTTACATAATAGTACTATTTACAATTGAATTTACAAGTGTGCATAATTTTATATAAATAATTATTATGACTGCCTCGGTGGCGTATTTGTAATTGCGCATGCCTTACCACTGCTGTGTTAAGCTTCCGGCTTCGATCCCGGGTTAGGTATAGTGATCATAAAAAAATAACACACAACAGTGACACACATAGCCCCGATCCCACACTAAGATACGAGTCTTGTGTTGTGGGCATCAGGGGCTACGAGATACTTTCGATCTCACAACACCCAGACCCCCGACACAAATATCTGTCTGTCACACAAACATTTGTGTGTGGGAATCGAACCCACGGCCTCTCGCTTCACAGCCGGCTACTCGTCTGCTGCGCCACGGAGACTGTCATTGTCATGATATTGAGTTTTTCTGTTCAAAAAAAAATCCGTATCAGCCCGCAGTCTTGTAATCTAATGGCGATAGGCTCGCCCCCTATAATATTATTGGACCGTCATAAATTCGGCCCAAAGTGGGTGTATGGGTTGCATCTCTGCCTACGCCTTCGGGTCTACTGGCGTTAATGTATATGTATAATTATTATGGTTGCAATCATAATAATTTGAATTATAGTGCTATTTCTTTTTTAACTCTGCACGCTAAAGTTATTTCTCTAATTCTTAATTATTTCCATTCATACTTTCTCGATTTTACATTCAGATTGCTTCTAGTGATAAAACTACCCATTGTCTACCATAATACGATTGAAAGAGATTACACAGTATTTTACTAACTGTACTCGGTGGCCTTAGACTCAACACTAGATCTTTTTAGGTATTATAACTAGTCTGCAATAAATAGTACATTTAATATACATGGTGTTAAATTTTATTGTAATTTTATCACATAAACTGGCTTACGTTCGTGATGTGGTAAAAGTGTGCAAAGAATCTGCATCCAGGCAAAAAAATCTTACTGATCTACATACATAGCTATATAATAATTAAATATGATGTATCTATTAAGTATACAGATTTAGAAAGCAATTGAACTTTTGATATTCTTTAAAGGTTGTTTTGGTTGTATAATATACCTGTTTAGATCATGGTTAGTGCAAGATACCTGACATTTATATTTAAAACTGTATGTCTAGTATAAATTTATCTATTAATATGCTTATTTATTAGTATTTTTCCGCTCGGGAACTCCAGTTTATGATATTTAACCAACGATATTTCTTCCTACGCAGGTCACTACCGGTATATCGTCTAAAAAATCCTGTGAGGTCCTTTTTTAGTAGTGCCCCAGGAGAACCTGAGAGAATTCTGGATTACAGAACCGATACCTTCGCAATCCCTCTCCGTTTGAGCTTAGAAGTCCCCATAATAACTTCCTCGGCTTCTACGGTAGCATGAAGAGAACTTCAGAAGCAACGCAATATACCTTGGTAGGTACCAAAACATTAGTATGTGCAGATTTAGAAAATCTGGAAAAGTGGAATTCTTCAGAAGTCCCCAATTCACTGGCAGAAGTGCCGCTCGATCGTCAGCCGACGCCACTCGCACTCGTCTCTCCAATCCGACTAGTTCGTGAGTACTGCGGAGGGAGGTTGTTCGGGCCCTAATCTGCCTAAGAGAGTCTTAACCTGCATTATTGGATGCCTACTCCCGTCAGCAGAAAGCTGATGAGAGGTAATAAGCGTAAGTCCCAAGGCAGAGTGCTGGCCAATACACAGTCGCCTCAATTGATCTGTGTAAAACATAGCAGTATCTTCTTAACGCTGTGGTTTACATAGTAGATTGATATAGAAATGGCTCAGAGACCTGGTGATAACAAAACCCTCGCCTTGGAACGCATGCCACCGACCCAAACCAGTTATACGTTATTACAAAGCCATTAGCATATTTGGCGTATTACATATGTTAAATATTAGGTTATTTTTTTGTTTAGTTATCCTGACAATACATATTATAAAAACAAACCAACCTGTTGATATAAGGGAAACGACTTGACATCGGTGAGTCGGCGAGGAAACCTCTGGTTTCATAGCCGGCTACTCACTCGCTGAGCCACGGAGGCTGTAAAAATTATCTATATATAAAACTGAACAGTTAAGATACTATTTCAGATATGTGCGAAAGTATACTTGACAGCTAAAATTTATTTTGTACGATCTTTATCGACTGAGACTGCGTGCTGATATTAGAATGCTCACAGAGTTTATGAAGACCGGTTGTTACTAATGCTGTTTTTTTATAGCATAGTCTGACAAACGAGCCAGTGGATCACCTGATGTTAAGTGATCACCACCGCCCATGAACATCTACAATACCGAAAGTGTCATGTATGCGCTGTCGGCCTTAAAGGATAGGAATAGGGATTAGGGAAGGGAAGGGGGAATCTGGGCCTCCGGATATCTGACTAACCATACAAAACGCGACAGTAAACTGTCACTGTAAACAAGATTGCCTGCTCTTCCTGGTCGGGACGAAGGTGGCATTGTTTTACCTAGGAGAGCCTATAGGATAAATGCACCCTGTGTATCACAAGGTCTAGAATCTAGAAAATTTTATGATGTTATCAGTTAAAAGATAAACTATTGGTTTCTTACTAAACATAACCTTCACTTAATAATGATGGAGAATAAGTATAATTCCGTCATGACACAATAGCTGGATAATGGAATGAAGGTTGCAGGCAAGAATCGCTACGGTAGAAGCAAAAAGTTATTTCTAACCATCCATTAACGTTGAAAAACCGTGAACAAGTAAAAAAGATAATAGCTCAAACTAATAGCTAGTCTGTTATTTTATTACCGATTTGTATTTTATAGTTATGTTGGCTTTGTACCGTGGTATGAGAGTTCATTTTTATATTACTTAGTTTCATACAGGAAATGTTATATAAAATTTATTACGTAATTAACTTATTTTATATAGGTACGAAGGGGGTTGAAGGTTGGCTCGAAACGATTCGCATACATATTCAGAGGAGGCGCTTGACCTTATTTATATTTTATTTAAATGCATAAAGTGCAATAGGCTTCTTACAATATAGCCGGATGACATGTATTATATATTAGACCTATATATCTATACTAATATTATAAAAAGGAAAGATTTGTATGAAGGTATCTTTGTAACGAATTGGCTCAAAAAGTACTGGACCGATTTTAAAAAATCTTTCACCATTTGAATGCTACATTATCACTGATTAATATAGACTATTTTAATTGCAAGAAAAATTACACTCTGACATAACACATGACCTCCACGCGGGTGGAGCCGCGAGCACCGGCTATAACTTATATGTTTCAAATAGCGTCACTGCGATATGGTGATAATATATTAAACTTTAAATATGTTTCATTACGAAAAATTCTGTCTCAATAGAATTTTAAAAATGTACTATACAAGGTATGGATAAATATCGAATAAAGTAGATAAAACGGGTTTTACTGGAGATTTTCTTCAAAACTACTACTATTCACGTAAGGAAGGACACACCGGATTTAGTTGGTAGTGCAAAATTAATTGTCGAGACGCAATTTTTTTTTATCCAAATTGTCCACACTGCACCTGATGGTAAGTGCAATGCCGTCCAGTTAAAGTATCAAGTAGCGGGAGACATCAACAATCATGCCGGCCTTTTTTTTGTTATCGCGGTGAAAGCGTTTTATTACTGCCGCCCGCTCCGGGGGAAAGCGGAATAAGAATAAAACGGGTATGCTTGACTAGCCGGTCTTACGACACAGCATCCCCCTCGCCCGGATGATGGCCATCCGTGCTGCCGCTGGGCCGAGTCCCTACCCCCTATGTACACCCCAGCTGACACTACTAGCCAAAACCCCGCGGTGGCCTTCTTCGGCACTTACGGAGCGATCCCGGGGTATTCTAAGGAGTGCTAGAATTGCTGCCGGAACCGCCCCTGCGCGGTGCTGCGTAGCAGCCCATCTCCATGGGAGGGCTTAGGAGCCCCCGCGCACCGAACAACGACAGCGAACGAGGCCTTACCACCCGCACTGCCGTCCATCTCGGGGTTGCGCGATGCTCCGAAATTGGGAGTGCATCGATTCGGGCTGATAGCCCCCCGCTGCGAGCCCGCGACCCCCGATAGCCCCAATTAGTCGCCTCGTATGACAGGCAGGGGTTACCGTGGTAGAATTCTCGAAACGCCCCCATTCCACAGGGCGCGAGACGCCGGTCAGTCGTCCACCCGGCGCCTCCTACGTCTTCTCTGGCGGCGGGAGGGATCATATCGTTCTCGATTCCTCTCGGCACTCTCCTTCTACGAGACGACGCTTTCGCTGAAGTGGGCCACCGCACGCCAGCACCTCCGGCTGGCGACCATGGATGACACCACGGCCGGCAGCGAGAGGTCTCCTCCGACGACTGCTCTGACAGCACTGCGCTCTTCGTCCCAGGCTGGGCACTCCTTCAACGTGTGTTGGGCCGTGTCCTCACGGCAGTTGCCACAATGGTGGTACACGGCAGACACCTCCTTTCTGATCCGACACAGGAACGAACCGAAACACCCGTGGTCCGTCAGTACCTGTGTCAGCCGGAACGTTGGCGCACCCTGGCGCCTGTCTAGCCATCTCTTTAGGACAGGACGCACTGCCGCGACGGTCTTCAAGAATCGTAAAATTATGATCGAAAATACGAATTTGCCAACCTCTTTGTTCAGGCCGGGGTAGTAGACACAACGAAGCTGTGGCTCCGCAAACCAGTACGCGTGGTTCTGGTATGGAAGGGAGAGGATAGGATAAGATCAAACAATTCTTCAGAGCATTCGCCATGATATAGACGGTAGAACACGCTAAGCGAGGAAATATCCCTACGCAGCTATAGCGGCTCCAGGCTGTTACTCACGTCTGCATCATTCACAATGCGGATGGACCGCCGCACCCTGTTCACGATTCTGACCCTGCGCGAAGTGGCGGATATTACGCCCTCAATGTGTCCTTGGATTAAGATCGCTGCGGATATCCATACCTAGGACACTAAGCTCATCCCGCATTGCGAGTGGAACACCCTGAAGAACGGGGATGGGAGAGAGAGAATTTTATTGGTCATAATAAAAAATCATAGCAAACAAATTCCATTAAAGCTGCATTTCGGTCGCCCAACTTTAACCGGCGATTGTATTTCTGCGTTCAAATTGCATGGTCATTCACGTGAGGGTGGGGGTTAATAGTCCAATATATTGGACTATTGGGCTTTTTTTAGTAACTAGCAGCCAATAGTCACACACATAGCCCCGATCTCACACTAAGATACGAGTCTTGTCTTGTGGGTATCAGAGACTTGGAGAGACTTTCGGTCTCACAACACCCAGACCCCGGACACAAATGTCTGTCTGTCACACAAAAAATTGTCCCGGTGTGGGAATCGAACCCACGGCCTCTCGTTTCACAGCCGGCTACTCGCCTACTGCGCAAAACGGAGGCTGTCAAAAATAAAATTATGAATACTTATAGGTAATTATAGGTAATTAGTTACGTAAGTAGTTCCTGTGGGCATGTTGAAGTCTGTAAGTATATACTACCTACTTGTGATTAATTATCGTTCAAGTAGTTAGATGAATTATTTATTGGATTCATAGGCATCTTTACTTTAGATTCAATAATAATTTAATTTCTCGTTGTCGGCTTATAAGTGCATGATTATGGTGATTCTTGTATCGAATGGCTAGCTGTGACAATCCTTTTTTTTTAATTTTTACATGTGCTGTTATCCATTTATTCTTAGTTTCGTAACGTAAACGTGTTATGCCCCTTATATTATTATGGAAATCTTTAGGGGAGGCTTATGTTCAGCAGTGGACTTCCAAAGGCTGAAGATGATGATGATATTGTCTGGTAAAATGTTTTAGTGCTAAAGTATTTATGAACATCAAAGTCTAAATAATTAATAATAGGTAGGTATAGGTAACAATAAAATGTGCCTATTTTGTATTACTTTGGATTGTAAGATGTATATAATATATGTACATCTTACAATATAATTCTATATGTTGAGTTACAACTTAATATTCTGCATTGATTTTACAAAACAATAAGCAAATAAGTAATAATTTTTTGACATATTTTTACCCGTATTAATTTTTAAAGGTATATATCACTGAACATTGACGGATTTTGTTTAGTGTTATGTTAAAATTCATGCTTTGAACATGTATAATATAGGTATATCTACTTTACGAGAAATAGAGATCTTCCTAAATAAAAACCGTACGTAATACATACACAGCGCGAGCTTAGTTTTTAGACTTCATTTTTGTTTGGCCTCCAATAATTTCTGCTTTGAAGTTTAAAACTACATTCATTCATCGATCGTGCTTACGCTGTGATAGACGTGTCCTTATTCATTTTTCCAAAAAAATAAACTAAATATTGACACTATCTACATATAATTGATTAACGCTATAGTTCAATGACATTAGCGTAAAAGTTGTAAAAAAAATATACAAAGTTTTGACAAACGTCACTTCTTCAAAATGGCGGTGGAGGTGCAATGCGGTGTTTCCGCGGAGACGCAATGTGTAGAATCATGATTTAAAAACAGTCAAAAACATTTTAAGATGTCAGTGAGTGTGGCTTGGTAGTGCTCGTGTTATATAAATGGTCTCCATCCTTATAGATTGGCCGTTGCCCGTTATAGTTTTAGTAGTGTTTTTAGCGCGATGTTGCGACGAGTCAATTTTTACTCAATATGTTTCGCATTCGGTCTGAGTGTTCTTTTAATTCTTGCTGGAAGTCGATATACAGATAACCCGAATTACCGTCCATCGGAGAGTCGCAGAAATATAAGAAATTATTTGAAAATCGAAGATGGAGAGGATAATTTACTGCAGTCATTGCAGACTTTGCCGACCAATTCCTACGATGGTACGCCGAACATCGAAAGTTTATTAGACAAAACTCGCACCAAAATTAAATACGAGCTTTGGAACTACAACTTCACAAACACCGGCTTTCATAAACTGAAAGATTTGCTCATGGAGTCGGGCGGTCGGCCTGTGAGAAGTGTAATTATATCCACTTGGAGATCCGGCACTACATTTCTCGGTGAGGTGTTGAATGCATTACCCGGTAATTTTTATCACTACGAGCCACTCTTAAAATTTGAAATTATACAAATAAGAGGACCTCCATATGCAGACAAAGCCTTGAGCACTATCAAAAACATGCTGAAGTGTAATTATGAAGACATGGACGACTATTTTGAGTATGGGAGAGGACACCTGCACCAGTTCAGTCATAATACAAGACTATGGGACCATTGTAAATATAATAAAGAACTGTGTTTTGACTCTGATTTCACCTCTAAGTTTTGTAAGCTGTTCCCCTTTCAAAGTATGAAAGTTGTAAGGGTCAGATTACGCCTTATTAAGGAGTTAATAGAGGATAAAGAGTGAGTATTGATATTTTAAGTAAAAATATGGTTAAATAAATCCTTTTTAGAAATGTTAAGCTTAAGTGAGTAAAACCAATAAAGGGAAAGTAGCCAAGACATGTTCAAACATCTTACATTTACTAAGTGTGCCACTTTGCCTTTACTATTATATATACTTCATACTTATGTGTAGCACTTGTGTTTAGTACTTTCACTAAAGCTTATATAAAGCCAACTTTACTGATTACAACATTATTTACAGTGCAGGATATTACAACAAGGTTTGAAGTGATAGTATTTATCATATTGGATAGTAACATTAAATCTCCATCTAGTTAGTGGAGGATAGGGATGAAGTTTGATTTATTAATTTACTTAATTAGTGCATAATTTTTGTTTAGCCAAACATAAATTACCTGGATTGTTATATGTGTAAAAATGTGTATATTTGTTGTATGTGTATATTATGTATTTTTTTATTATGTGTTAATCTATTTTACTCAAAACTTGCTTCTTAAATATATATAGGTGTGTTTATATTAACTAATTTTTCATAAACACTATAACTACAAACCGGGGTAGATATCAATTCCAGGTCAACTTTGAACAACTACCCCGGGATCGCTCCGCAAGCACCGAAGAAGGCCACCGCGGGGTTTTTTTAGGTCAACTTTGAACAATGGTTTGAAGTTGGTGACATTATCGACTGATACTCAAATTGACTTTTCACCAACTAAACCATACTAAAATTGAATTTGCTCTTCACCATTCTCTTTGGCATGAAAAAACAAAACTATTCAAGTACTTATGAGTCAGATTACTGCTTTCAGAACTTTTTTTATGAGAAAAACCCTGTGGGGTAAATATTTACCCTGGGTGGTAGTTTACAGGTGAAAATAGGTTTGTAGTTCTATAAAATAATTATCATGAGATATATTCAATTGCAAAACCCTGTTAAATAGATATATATACTGGAATAAAAAATACACCTGATTATTGAAACTCTTAGTATAAAGAGCACTTCTTCATAACTCTGTGCTTAATGACACTACCTTGTCTGAATTCACTATACACCTATAAGCACAGCAAAACCTCGTTAAGTTCGATATCAGCTTGAAACTCTCCCAGACTAGTAAAGAGGTGCTATCTTATAAAGTTTCTCTCCCCCTACTTAATTTGGCATATGTATTTTATTGTGATCATTATTTCCTCAGGATGGGAGTATTCTTAAGAGTATGCAATCATTTATTTACATAAATTTATATAATTTTGAAATCTATTGCCAATTAGTTCTGTTTGTTAATTAGTGCTCAATAGTTAATCGCTTATCAAAATGTTACAAGTAATCAGACTATAATGAAATTTTTTATCCTGTATAATCTAAACAAATTGGAAGTGGTAGAGCTACGCTGTAGACATATTTGTCTACAGCATGAATGGGCCGGCTCGACCAGGGTAGTACCACTGTCTCACAGAAAACCAACGTAAAGTGACAGTTTACTGTCGCGTTTTATGGTAAGTGAGATATCCGGAGGCCCAGATTCCTCCTTCCCTTCCCTAATCCCTATTCCTGCCCTTTAAAGCCGACAGCGCATACATGACACTTTCGGTATTGTGGATGTTCATGGGCGGTGGAGATCACTTAACATCAGGTGACCCACTGGCTCGTTTGTCGGACTATAATATAAAAAAAAGGGTATTTCACATATTTTTTTATCAAACCTACATGTATATAGGAAGCTATTTCAGTCATTATAGTCACCATTATATTATTTACATTGGAAATAAATATTTATGTTTATTCAGACTTCAAAATTGTGTATAATTAGCAGGTTTTGCATTAGCTGCATAAATTAAATTGCATATAAACAAATGAAGCCAAATAAAACATCAAACTATGCAGTCATATGATGTCATTGATAAAATTAGTATCATGACTAAAATTCAGTTGACTTACATTTTCTAAAACCAATGTGTCATTATAGCTTTTTTATAAAAAGAATTCCAGTAAAAATATACATTTCACATTGAAAAGTCTTCTAGTGTTTATTAAATTATTATACTCGTATCTTGACGTCACTGTGGTTACCATCAGGCGCAGTGTGGTCACTTTGCAGTGCCAGTATTAAAAAAACTGGTAAAGATTAATATTTTGTTGATATTCAATTCACATCTAGTTTTTATTTATACAACACAGGCTTTCAACAGGCTATTATGAATTATTATCTACGAGCAAGCAAAGGTCCCCTTATCATTGGTAAGAGGGTTTCTGGTGAATAATCTACTACTAGTAATTAACAATGGTATATTAAGCCGATGATAAGTTGAAAGCTGTGCTTTAATTTAACCACATAGATTAAGCATTCCAAACTTAATTTAAAGATACCATTTAAATGTCCATAACTATGTTCAAATGCTAGCTATTAGGCTAACCATATTTTATATTTGAAAATAAGTCACAAATATGAATTAGTATTTTCCTAAAATGAATAGAAAATAAAGTAGGTATCCAAACGAGTACAATGTATGTTGTACAAGTAAAAATGTACAATAATCGGACATGTTTTCTTAATTTCACTGTGCTCACTTGAACCCATATGGATTTGTTGTACCCTACATCAACTATGCAATAGGTGACTTGAAGCTCCCTAATATTGTAAATACTGCACCCACATATTAATGACTGAGTCTGACACCTTCACACGAGAACGAAGTGGCATTTTTTGTCTATTAATGGTCAGGGCTATGGGTGAACATTCAGTATATATTTATCTACTTGCAGGCTTAATGTAAAAGTGGTGCTGTTGATACGCGATCCACGCGGCGTGATGCAGTCGCGTCAACACCGCAACTTCTGCCAGCCCTCGCCCGACTGCTGGAAACCAGAGCTTCTTTGTGCTGACATGATTAGTGACTATGTGGCGGCTGGACGTTTGCTCAGCAAGTATCCTGATAGACTCATGTGAGTGATTGGTCTATTGCTTTATATGTACGATACATAAAGCGAATAATAGAAAAAAAATACGTAAATGTAAAAAACGGTCTTGATATAAGCTGAGTTAACATAAGATTGATTGAATAATGTCCAATGAAATAATTGTTTACATTACTGATAAAAGCATCAACCTTAAATTTGATGATTATGTATCTTTAACTTACTTCCTTATGTATCCTGCAAAGCAACAGCTATAAAAGGGAGAAATTAAACACCTAACCATGCTGTTGAGTTAACATCATGTCACCTGTCAGCATGACCCAGGTTGATAAAGTAGACTCGAGTCCTTGGAGGGGACTTTGGCCGGAAACGTTCGTAATATTCCGAATAGGATTTTTAAATAGAAATAATACGGTAAATTTTAAAACTGGGCAAACTGCAAAAGCTATTTTCTATCGAATTTCAGTCTTCTATGGTACATACAAGCATAATCACGCATTCGAAGCGGTGACCAAAGCTAACATTTATATAAGATATTCTCACTGACACTGGTACATGTGAGCCACATGACACTAATCATTCTCTAGTCTCATATTACTGTAGAATAAAATAGGCTATTTGACAACATTGAAAATACACTGCAAATTGTGGTCATCCTGTTAGACAATAGCTTAAAAAACCATATTTCACTTAATTTTAAACAAAATAATGTATATTTTTTGCAAATTAAACGAAATAAAATACAACATTTATTTAAAATTTTATCTGTGATGTGAACACTCTGTTATTGGTTGCAACTCTGGTGACGTCACACGCAAGTAAACATAGTTTCTTCGAGTGATTTTAGTTCGCGTTTTATGTTTTCTGGGTGATAAATTCTATTGTTGATCTATTTTTGAAGCAGTTTTATGATAATTGTTAATAAAACAATTATCATAAAACTTAGCTTTGCTTATCATTATTAGCTTGTTTACTTGCATGTGACGTCACACGTGTCATATGATCAGCGCCATTACAGAAATAGCGTTTTTGCCGCGGTTTTGGAGATTTAAACTTTAACATTGATTTTTATTAAAAATACAGTAGTTTTCCCGGAAATATCAATATAGTGTGCTTATTATGTAATAAATAATAGTTTTAAATCATTTTCGAAAATTAATCAAATAGACTATTGACGATGTAAGTAAGAAGCAGGTATCCCCTGAAATTGTCGTCAAATATAACATTTTGTTTCTGCATGATTTGCAGCTAATTAAGAAGGATAATATGGTAGTTTCCTGTGTTTAATTTTGTACATTATTCTATACTAGATGTTGCTCGCGGCTCCGCCCGCGTGGAGGTTATTTTTGTAAGAAAAGGTGTACAATCCAGAAACCTGTAAATTCATCAGTGTTTCTCTACAATATTATGCATGTATCATACATATAAACCTTCCTCTTGAATCACTCTATCTATTAAAAAAAAGCGCTTCAAAATCCGTTGCGTAGTTTTGAAGATTTAAGCATACATAGGGACGGACTTTGTTTTATACTATGTTAAGAAGATGCAACCGAATATAATACGCAAAACAAACCCTTTTGCGAAATCAGAATCAAAATTGCGGTCACAATATTTATTTTAAATATTGGTATGAGCAAAAATGGTTGCGAAGTGGGAACATATATCCCTATCTCCTTCGCACAACGGCACAGTATTGGCCGTTCTGAGAATCGTGACGTCACGGGTTATATCATGCATCCTTTTACTGTCATTTTACTATTACCCCTTCCAGCAGATTTGAATGGCGTCTAAATTACATATTCATAAAATTCTTTCGATAATAGGTAATGATATAACTTGTTGATTAAATTAATAAAAAAAATCGTGTAAGCCTATTATACTTATGTGGTTCTTATTTGCTAGCAGCTTTTACTAAAATTAACTATTGTAAACTGCGAATTTTATTTTGTATAACATTACTAATACAGGTATAATAATCGAAGTGTCATCCTGATTGCATACTCTGATATGCTTATTATGTAGTTTGGTTAAATGTCACATTAATACAAAACACATTTAGTTGTGCTGTTCAATATAAACTAGTTTTTAACAATAATAACATTTGATTAGCTTCATAAGCTTAACTGACATTTACAATGGATTTCCCAAACATTTCAGTCGTGATTCGTTGACTTTTTGTACAATTGTGAATTGTGTAAACATTATTATAACGTATTTCGACTTCTGACTAAAAAAGAGAAAGTAGAAGGACATTTATTTAATGAAATTGCACACAAAAAGGATTCTATTTATGTAATTATTGTGTTTTTCGATCGAATTCTCGAACCTCGAAATCTCTTAGTACAGCATACAGCTGAATGAAGTCATTTGTTTGATAAAAAAAGCAGTTAAAAATCTTTAGAGATTTTTAGTATTTCATATTAGTATTTCATTGTTTGATGGATATTATTATAATCTAATTTTAGGGCTGATCAATGATCATTGTCGATTGATAATTTTTTTATATCTATTACATAATTTTATGGGATTTAATACTCGTAAAGTTCGAGATCCATTGAGCTGTTTATTTAATAACACCCAACAGTCACACTCATAGCCCCGACCCCGACTTAGATACGAGTCTTGTGTCGTGGGTATCAGAGACTTTCTTTCTCACAACACCCAGACCCCGGACACAAATATCTGTCTGTCACACGAACTTTGGCCCGGTGTGGGAATCGAACCCCCGACCTCTCGTTTCACAGCCGGCTACTCGCCAATTGCGTCACGGAGGCTGTCTATTTATACAAATACATTCAATAATTATTTTAATATAGATCATTGGTCCCTTCAATTCGTTTATTTCAGCTCCCTAAGTATACATGTGTACGGCACAGGCAAATTAATTATCAGTGTCATATACAAATTGAGGAAATGAACCAACAACGGCCTCGCATAGGCACTTTTACACCGTGCCAAATGTGTTACAACATGCGAGTATCCCAAGGACGTCCTGAATGACAGTAATTATTACTTTAAGAACCTTGTGTTCATTTTAATACATTTATGAATTATTTGCAAAGAAATAAAAACTTACTACTTTTACATACTCGGATTTTTCGACCTACAGTTTTTATCATGTATAAAGTTGAACTATAGGTACTCATACTGGCTGTTGCTCCTGGCTCCGCCCGCGTGGAGGTTATTTTCGTGAGCAAACATTTTTGTTCAGCCTCAGGTGTTGTGCGTGAATCTTAATAATCTCTAAAGAATACCTCATAAGTTTAACCTCACTTTGCCCCTTTTAGGGATGATTTTTGAAAAAACGTTGAAACACGTATTTCTTTATTTCCTACCAAAAGCCTAAATATGAATTTCCAGATCCCTAAGTCGAGTAATTACGGATTTCCCATACAAATTTTGAACTCCTATTTGAACCCTCTCAAGGTACTACTACAGTTTTTTGAGAGAAAACATAACCTATGTCCTTCTCCAGGATATAATCTATCTCCTTGCCAAATTTCATCACAATCTGGTCAGCCGTTTAGACGTAAAAATGTAACAAACAAACAGAGTTACTTTCGCATTTATATATTCGTATTAGTATGGATTCAATTATTAGCATTTACATAAATTGTTTCTGAAAACTCAAGATGGCAGAATAATCGAACACGACAAAATAACATTAAAATGAAATATGTTAACGGTAGGAAGCGGCTTTGCTGTGCCCTGGCATCGCAGAAATCTATGGGCGGCGGTGTCTACATACCATCAGGGGTCCCGTCTGCCTATCCAGGCAGTAAAAAAAATGATTTTATAGTAGAATACTACATACTACTGTATTGTTATATATTATACCTACCACCTTCCTGCAACCTCCTGTATGTGCAGTTTACGAGGCATTTTCGATTTTTAGACTATATTCTGCTTGTGTGTTGGTCCCATTGCTTTTTTACCAGATTACCAGTACCTATGTGGTGTATAGCAATAAGGACATGCAAAACCACGCATGTATGAACTGTGAGCGATGCGGCTCGGATTCCGCGCGGCTTCGTAAAATGTACACTGTTCTAGAAATAGCTTGTTAAATACAGATGGTCGACTAAATCGTCACACACAATTGATTTTGCTCTCATTACGAGGCAGCGAAGTTGTTGCTAACTCATTTTTTTTCTTCGATACACTAGCGTTTTAATTGCGTTTAATGCATTTTCCCGGTGGCATCCAGTTCGGTTTCATTCCTACATCGCTATTCGTCGACCAACATTTGATTCGTATGTTCATTCTTATGCTCATTTGATAGTCGGGCGTTTTTTTTTAAATATTTAAGTAATCTTTCGCCAAACATTTTTCTTAATTTTTAATTTCGCTTAATGTACTTCCATGCAGATTTAGACACAAGCAATAAATAAAAATCGTAAAACTAACAAGTTGACCATTAAGTGATCTGCTCTGCACATTAACACTCACAATACCATATGATAAAAATAAATAAATACATCCACATAGTCCTGACCCCATACTTAGGGCATCGAAACTCGGTTCAATTTTGAAAACCCGGGTTTTCGGGTCAAAAAGTAATCAAAACCCGGGTAGACCGGTTTTTTCGAGCATTTCGATCTTTTTATTGTAATTGTTTAAAATGCACTATTCTGCGTTTTTTTATATCGATTTCCTACAATGAGTACAAAATATAAAGGATGAGGAAGAATTTAAATAAATGAAACAGTACTTTACGAATTACAAAAACAGTTTTAATGTTTAAAAAAGTGTTAAGTTTTATTTTTCTTCAGAATATCTTAAAACTTAGTGAGTAATCTAGTCTTTTTTAAATCACAGACTTGCAGAGATTAGTTTTAACATTAAATGAATTATTTTGGTAATGTTCACTTATTGTATTTAAAAGCTAATAAAAATAATATCTTCAAAAGACATTTTTGTAGTATCACAAATAATTTTAACATTAATAAAACTCTTCTTCGCATTAACAATTAAGTAACGAATAGTTCTAGTCTTCTATTCTACTATTCTAATATAATTTAAATTGCAGTCGTTTAGTTAATAATCAGTTCTTTATCTAATTAACTAAAATACTAATAAAAGAAGTAGTTATGCATTTGACACATTATTTAAACAACATAGTTAAGACATACCCTCTGACCATCTGACCACTTTAGGAAAAAAAAAATATTCATATAAAATAATAACTAATACCATTTTGGATATATCGTAACGTAACAGAAATCAGAACTGAATTATTAGAATTTCTTCTTACTTATGTAAAATGAACGTAAAAAAATTAGGGCATCCAAAGCTTTGTCACTCAAAGACGAACGCAATCTATTGCAGACAATTCCAGCCGAAGAAAATATACGCTTCGGCTCGACGCTAGTTGGTGGAATAGTTTTTAAATTTTCATATACCAGCCATAGGTAAAGCCCTCGCTGTCGCGTACCGCCATTCTCGAAGAGTGCCATTTCTAACCTCACAGTAGTAAGCAAATCGTCTGATGGACAAGCTGATCCAGTTTCAGGAGCAGTATTATCAGTAGCAACAGCTTGACTTAACTGTCTGTTCAGTTCCTCTTCATTTGTCAAAGTAGACATCTAAATGTCAATTTCTCGCAGGTCTTGGTCTGGCACTGGCAAATTTTCAAAAGGTATATTTTGTTTTTTGGTTGTGCGTTTAATCAGATTAACAATTTTGTTTAGCATTTCACCACTTGTAGGCCGATAAAAAACAGTTTAATCTTCATTTTGAATGTTCTGAAAATATTTACCCGGATTAGTCAATTACTGTAGTGTTGCTGCTTGAGTTAGTCTTCTTTTTGCGTATCGTTTGCTCAATGCAGTTACCATTTTGTTACTTACTAGACACCACGTCTTCATTTCATCCATTTTCTTCAATGCAAATTTTAGAGAAACATCAGCTGTAAGTAATGTTGCATCGCGTCGACATAGCGCCTCGACGACAGTTTTAATAACATTCAATATTTTATGGATCTCATCTATATTTCTCCAGTCATCATCAGGTAATGCAATGTCTGTTTTTAAATCAATTAAAGCTTTTGTAATAGGTATTTTCAATTTCAGAAACCGACCTAACATGGCAGAAATGCTGCTCCTGCGCGTTTTCCCATCTAACAGCAGGGAGTAATCCTGTCCAAAATCAGTATAATCAGTACGTATTTTTGAAGGATGTCATCGTTTTTTGTCGGAGAGTTCTTGAAGATTTTTACCACTTTTCGTACTTTTGATAGCAGATCGTTGTATCTAAAAGACTGTGAACTGAAATACTCCATAAACGAGGATTCATTATTAAATTCAACACCATCCTCGTCATTGTCTGTAGAATTCGTGTCGTCGTTAAATTCTACAGTTCGCAGTCTTTGAGCCAATACCGATAAAGGCAAATCTTCATCCTCGTCAAGTTCGGCAAGCTGAGCGACGTTTTCCTTGAATCCGGCATTGCGTTTGTACATTACGTCCACAATTACCAGCTAAACGGCATGAGCGATGCATAGCTGATGGTATGACTTAAGGGACTTCCCTAATGCAACCATTAGGCTGCAACCGTCTGTGGTTTGAGCGACGATGTCATTTGTTAGAGATACCCCATATTCGTCCAACTTGGCCTCAATCAATTGTACGCATGAGGCTGCATTCATGTACCCGTGAATGCGTATGAGACCTAGATTTTCTATTTTTATTGGATGTCCATTCATCGAATGATATCGAAAACTTCTTTTCATCTGACAGTATAATTTTTATCTCGTTGATTATTTCTAGCTTCCTTTATCAAAGTCTTTGAGAATTATGTTGCGAACGGTATCAGCAGTAGTGGGTAATTTGCCGTTTAGATGCATTAGCTGTTTTACTGGTAGGAGCGTAGCAATGAAGCTACTTTTTACGTAATAATTAATAATTTATCAAAGCGTGTTTTTATTTTATTCCATTTACTTATTGTTGCATTCGAAGTGGCTTAAACTTACTAAATAACAAAAACAAAAGTATTCAAAAAAACCCGAAAAACCCGAGTTTTAAAAATCAAACCCGGTTTTTTTTGTAATCCCCAGAACCGGGAAAACCCGGGTTTTTTCGGTCCGGGTAAACCCGGGCTCGATGCCCTACCCATACTAGATCAAACCTGTATCATGGGTATCAAGACCTACGAGTGACCATAGTCCGTTAGATGGTCCCTCGTACCCACCCAGACTTGAAACACATATCTGTCTCACAAACATTTGTCGTATAATCGAACTTACGTCCTCTCGACTAACTCGCCCGTTGTGCAACGGAGGCCGTCAATATATATGGACATTTTAAAGAATAGGGATATTAAGAAAGGGAAGGGTAAATTCCACTCAACGTACGAACCTTTTTTTTGGAACCGAGAAATCCGATTCCATGACCTAAAACTGACCAATGTCTTCTATTTCAGGGTGCTGCGATATGAAGAATTAGCTTTGAACCCAAACACAACGACGCATCGTTTGCTAAAGTTCCTAAGACTCAGTGCCACGCAATCGGTTGACGAGTTTCTCCACTCTCACACTAATGTCGAAGTGGCCGGCGTCAGCTCAACATACAGAGTCTCCCGCGAGGTGCCTTTCAGATGGAAGAATGTTCTAGACTTTAACTACGTTGACGAAATACAGGTACAATAATTTGCATACATTTAAATAAATAAATACACCCAAGTCACACATAGTTCTGACCCCCACACTAGGTAAAACCTGCATCGTATGTATCAAGAACTACGAGGGACTACGGTCCCTCAACACCCAGACCCGAAACAAATATATGTCTGTCACAGAAACATTTGTCTCGGTGCGGGAATCGAACCCACGGCCTCGCTTCACAGCCGGCTACTCGCCCGCTGCGCCACGGAGACTGTCGTTTCGTTGATATTTTATTTTGGAATGCTTATTGTTGTGCATATATTGAATGATAATGTTGGCATTTATTGGCCAAGGTTTTCAGTTGCGTGATGCCTTTTAACGTTATTTATGTCTTAATCCAATCAATATCTATTCAGTTAGTTCAATAGCTAATCACGGGTCTAATAATGGTTCTTGATTTTAAAATATTTCATTGATTTTGTCCGCAGTGCCACTAAATTTTTTTACCGATATCCTAGCCAATTGTGTCTTACGCAATAAATAGTTTACTCCAGAGTTTTCTCCATAAAAAAATCTCAGTGCGAGAATCGAACTTGTTACCGCGATAATAATTTCCTATGTTGTAGCTCAAACTTATATGGATACCTAATATTAGGGTGGCTCAAAAAAAGGAAATTTTTGTTTTTCGAGTCTTGTATGTAATGGAGAGTATATGCTATCGATAAATAAATTGTACTAATAAATTTATTAGTAATATAATTATAATTAATACACCCATCAGTCACACACATAGTTCTAACTCCACACTAGGTAACCTGTATTGTGGATATCAAGAACTACGAGGGACTATGGTCCCACAACACCCAGAACCGAAACAAATAACTGTCTGCCACACAAACATTTAATTTTAATTGCCAAAGCATAGTAATATTTTTAACGAAACAATCTGTAAACTAATAAAACCATTGTAAAACTTTGGTAATAAAGTAATTGAGATATTCGAATATACATATATATGAAATTATAGGTCATATAAAAGCTTACTACATTTTCCGACGATTCCATGTGAAAACTATTAAACATCAATTTTATGTATTATGAATTAACAAACAGACAATCAATATAAAAACCATCCGGTGTAGAGGCCTCTCGATATAAGTACTACCAAACTGATCTTCATTGTATAAACATGACCCTTACAAAATACATAACAAATGACTTCCTTGAACGCTAATTGAAATGCAAAGTCATACGCAACACGCATTGATTAACAATTACCGGTAGACAGCGGCTTTGCTGTGCCCTGGCATTGTAGAAGTCTATGGACAGCGGTGACTACTTACCATCAGGTGTCCCGTCTGATCGCCTGCCTATCGAGGCTCTAAAAAAAAATAACTTGTGCGACTCGGGACGCTCGACAGAAGTGATAACTTAAACTAATCTAAGTTGAACTATTTAATATTGAAATTGTTTAACTTGAGAAAAGCTTAGGTTATGTCTTAAACTTTTTGTATATTAATATGATAATGTAACGAAAGGTTATTTATTAATAAAATCTTTTATTGATTATAAAATATATTTTCCCCACTCGATTCCACTAAAATCACAACGATTCTAAAGAAGTTTCACTTAAAAAAAATATAGCACAGAGAATATGGAACGACAGAAATAGAAATTAATAAAGAAGCCAGATAGAGCGGCGCCGTAACGCGTTACGCTACGAAGCGGTTTACCCTCCCATAAGAAGTTATCACTTCAAAAATTTATTTCAGATGGCGTGCAAAGAGGCGATGGACCTGTGGGGCTACCGCATGGCTCACAACGCGTCGCACATGACTAACAATCAGTTCTATCCGCTCGTGCCCTACACTATCACGCAGTGATTCAACATATGGCTACCACTGGGAACAAAACGTTTCAGTCACACGTCAAATTCGTTCAACTTTTGTAAGTATACATACATATACATATACACTCACGCCTGTAATCACCGAATAGGTAGGCAGAGCTGTAACTAGTATACCCACTTTTTGCCGAATGACGGCCCCATAACGTGATACGAGCCTATCGCCATACCGGGTGCAATTCCAGACTCCGGGCTGATACTGAGTATTTTTAAATAGAAAAACCTAAATCACTTTGCTCGACCCTGGGATCGAACCCTAGACCTCAGCATAGCAGTGTGCATACGCAATTACAACTACGCCACCGAGGCAGTTTGTAAGTATATTTCTACTTATAGCAACGTACAGTCTCGGAGCCAACGCGTTTATATTGTTTGCGCTTTCATTCCATTTTGATACTCCATTCAAATTACCTGCTGATATATTTCTACTAAGTATTAACATATAAATCATTGATTATATTAATCTTTGTATTGCCGAATATCGAATGAATATGTTTTGAGTTCGTTGGCACCAGTCTCTTTTGAATGAGATAATACATTACATCATGTATCATATGTCGCAATATTTCACAAACTAATAACATTGAAATGTTAAATATTCAGGTAAGAATAAGATAAGAATAAATAGGTCGTGAATGAAATAATTGAATTTAAATTCTTCATGTTCCCTAAAAACTAAGAAAAATAAGTCTGCACAGTGTAAAATTTATGAGGTTTAGTTCGCCGAACTAAAATAGATGCCGCGTGCCCACATCATTGGGATATTTTTAACCGACTTCAAAAAAGGAGATTAACAATTCGTTGGAATCTTTTTGTATGTATGTTACCCGATTACTCGAAGACGCCTGGACCGATTCGAGAAATTCTTTTTTGTTTAAAAGGGTATACTTCCCAGGTGGTCCCATTGGCACCAAGTCAGGATCTGATGATGAGATCTCAGAAAAATCAAGGGAAACCCTCAAATTTTATAGTGACGCATAATTTGTTTTTTATTGAAGTCGGTGTACTTTTGATGAATTAAAAAGTTCTACTTATAAACATAATAGTATTGAGCTCACAGGTATTGGCCGAAATACGCTCACAGACGTATAAAATTACTATATGTGCTCAATTATAAAATAGTTTTTGCAAGAACTCCGAGTGAAAATCTATTTCATATCAAAAACTAAATTCAATAAAATTAAAACTAGCCATTTATAGCTCAGGGATAAGATTATGGGAGAAAGAATTTTAAATCTAATCAGTAGTTCGCAGAGATCTTTACCGCCTACAATTTCTACTTAAAGTGTTAATCCAAACGTATTGAGAATTATGGCCTTCATTCAACAAATTGTCAAAACATAAATGCTGATAGTTGATTGATAGTTTCGGTTGTCGTAACATTCATTTAGACGCATTCATTTCAAGTCGGCCTGAATTAGAAAACGTGTCAATATCCCCGTTTCAATTAGGTTCAAGACCAGAACAATGTAATCTGATATGACATGTACTAACCAGCTAACATTACAAGTTTTCATACCCGATGTACGTTTGGTTGCTATAGTACGGACAGTTGGTGCATTTGGAACATTGTGGTTAGGTCATTCGAGGTTTCCCTGTTGGCTCTTATTAAAACGGAAACGTCTATCCAAATATAAATATTCAACATGGAAAGTTTCAACATTTCACTTTAAAACGTTACCCAAACATGTTTTTCAATATAAGTAAATAGACATAACGGATAAGAAATGACAAAAAATGCAAATATTTGGTAAGAAGTAAACAGATGTTATAACTGTTTTATCGTGCTTTTTGTTTGATGTGTACATTATTTTATCAACTTTCGAGCTAATATTTAGCTGGTGGTAGGATACTCGTATCCGGTCGGATAGCGACATATGACACAGGGTGTAAAACCCGCCATAGTGGCACACGCAAGTGTGTCGCGTTCCGGGATCAGCCAGTGTAAGATTAAAATATTGCATATAAAATATCTATCGTTGTCAATTTTCTGATTGAACCAGTTACGATAATCAAGACATCTTAAGTTATCTCCAGGATGTAACTTTTGCACAATGCGTTTGGAGCGGTAACATTTACAATTGTATTTTTTTTAGCTTTACACATCGTACCTTGGGACACTGAATGTTTTCAGCTAGATTACGGGAGGAATTAGCGGAGAATAACAGCTATTTTACTTTAAAATATGAAGCAGTTTATTAAAATCCAACATTTTCCTTAAGTTTGTCGTATGTCATTACTTCCCAGAATTCGTTCCTTATTAGCGACACTATCGAATGGTGTAATAATACAGTATGTTTTTTTTTTCAAAATCAACTATTTCGTTTCCTGGCTAAAAGTATTGACCTTTCGAAAATCCAATGATACAGTTTTAGTTTTCACCAAAATCGGGCCCGAGACTCCTTTAAGTACTTTTCGCTGTCGCTCATAGTTTCGGTTTTGGCCATCCACGCCATTTGAAATTACGACCGCGCCACCGAGGCAGTCCAATATTTATATCACTTAATATAGTAAAAAATAACGATTAAATCAGATAGCCGGCCAACCGTTGAAATATAATCAGATTTCTCATTGAAACTGTCAATTACTTAATTTATTCATATATAATGTTTTTTTTTGTTTCAGTTCACTCTGTTACTCACATCGAAAACTCTATTGGCTGTTTCCTACATACCAAAAGCATTTATATTGCGAAACTAAATAATAATTAAGTTATTATGTAGGTAAGAAATAATTATGTTACAGTGGAAATGTTAGTTTAATATTCATATTGAACATTTATTAATTCGGTAATTTTTAAGTATAGATTCAATCGATATTTGGTACTCATTTTGTAGTAGTATGTTTGTAAGGTATATTTTTTACGAAAGTTTATTTTTGTTTATGGATAATCTTAATTTTTGTTTATTTCATATATTTTAAGACTGATCATATTATGTACATGTCGATACTCTTCCATACATATTCGATTGACGCTTTAAATTCAAGAAACATGAACAATTTATGTAGTTATTTATAGAATACGTGCTTTACGTTAAAATGTGAAAAAATTAAATTTAATTTAATCATAATCATGACTTGTGTCATAGCGTAACGTACGCTAAGTTGAAATTGGAGCCTACGTTTAGTAAAAATGTATATCAAAATGTAAAAAATGGACCATTTGTAATATAGAGGTTAGGATTGCTTGAATTATATCGAAGTTCAAAAATTCAAACGATTTCCAAAGTCTCTGAAGCAACTGTATCTACTCTCTTCCACTTAATGCTTTTAAATTAGCTTAGATTAGAGTTACCAACTCCGGAATTGAAATAATAGGATTTGAAGTTAGAAAAACTAGGACAATTCAGTTTAAAAACAGGACGCATCTTTGTTTTAAAATATCGTAAACACCCCTAAAGTAATAATTGTAAAAGTGGTGTGCGAATTTTAAAATATAGGACCTTATCAGGGCGCTTTAAAACCCCAGAACGCTGCTTAAAAACTATCGAGGACACCCCAGGACATGTTCTGGGAAAACAGGACGGTTGGCAACTCTAGCTTAGAAGAATAGGGTAGATAACTCGATTTTTTTTATTAATTTAATCACAAGTTACATTACCTAAAACCTATTATCGAAAGAATTTTATGAATCCGAACAAAAATAATTAAATTAGACTCCACTCAAATCTGCTGGTGCTCAAGTTGTCAAATAACAGTACAAGGATGCATATCTGATACCGTGACGTCACGGTCCTATGAATCGCCTGTACTGTACCGTTGTGCGAGGGAGATAGCGATATGTTCCCAATACGCCACCGTTTTCTCTTATGCCTGTGAGTATTTGGTCATACCAATATTTAAAATAAATATTGTGACCTCATTTTTCAAGCAATTTGGATTCTGTTTTCGCAAATGAGTTTCTTTTGCGTATTATATTCGATTGCGTAGAGAATAATGTACAAAATTAATCAACGGAAACTACCGTATTAGCACTTGCGGAATTGACGTATATTGCTGCTTCCATACACGAATAGTATAGAAGCACGTTTTAATTTTTATAGCGAAATTATAAAATTATTTATCAGTTTACACTGACTTGCCATCTTGTCAATTTTAACAAATCGTTTCACTATAGCGTATAAACTGCGGCGTTACATTCACTGTCTTTCGTAGAAAATTAAATGTGTGGCAAAGTAGAACAGTGTTCACAATTAAACACCATTTTGTGTAGTAAAGTATGTTGGGTAGTTTATACAAGGTTAGTGAGAAGGGTGTACTAAGCCGCGGCCATCTTAAATATCGGCGATAAGGATTACAACAACGAATATATCATCTCTTGGGCAATGTTTTCATTTTCATACAAAAATCAAATACCTACTAATAATATAATGAAAACACAGATGATTTAGGGTAATGTGAATTTTGAAGAAAGTGTTAAAACTTCAATATCACGGAAATTATTGCGTTTTTTTTTTAATTGAAATTATAAAACTTAGAATTGCGGGTACTTACGTCCTTCGGCTTAGTACACCCTTTGTGTAACCCTGTATATTCTTGGTACGGTATCCAAATACAATGTAAAATATATTCTAATTGAAAACATGTAATCTCCGTCCATGAGATGCACTCCGTTGTCGACGCTCCGGACCCTTTAAACATCTGTTGGTTTTAACCTTACAGTACAGATCAAATACAATGGATATCTCAAGGAATTGTAAATGCATACACTAATCGTTTTGCTATTATATATAGAGTAGTTATTTTGAATCGATTGTGAAATCGATTTGACGGTGTGTTATCGATTAAGATGAACGCATTGTTTATGGTTGGCAGAGTAGGGCTTTTGATATAGTTTGTAATGTTTAATTTTAATTGTCATCAAGAACTCGGATGACAGTAATTCACTGCATAATTTATTTAACTTCATTTAAATCATTGGGTTGTGATGGGTACGGCATTTTTCAGTTTGATTTTAATTGCGCTAAAAATCGATAGAAATACATCGATTGTTTAGATAATATCGTGCTCATTTATCGATAGGAGAGAGCCTGTAAGCGTATACGTATATGGAAGTCGCGATCGATCGCATATCCCAGTAGACATGGATTTTTAACTTGTGATGAACATACTCTTAGATCAGAACTCGGCAGAGTTTAGGTAAAGGTTCAATGTAGAAAAATCAATATTTAAGTATTTAATGCAACGCAAACAGCACTTTTATCTAGTAAGACCAGTTTAAATATAAATTAATTTTGGCAGCAAATGTTTTGTGTTCGAGAGTATTGTTTTTCTACATTTTTAACGTGTGTGTATAGCATAATAAACAAAATGAAACTACTAATGTAGTGAGAATTCATTAAGTGCACTTGATTATAAGGTAGTGATTTAGCGTAACAATTGATCAAATATGTAATTTTAAATGTATTACGCGGTCCTTCCAGTGGCAATTTGCGTGACGTAAGCGTTTTTAATGTTTAGTATTTTATACACTGGCAACATTTTAGATGTAATTTCAAGAAGCTTATACGCGCCTTTTGCGCTTTTAAAATTGCGTGTTGCCAGTGTATTAATAAAAATCACAGCGCACAATAAGTTTTATTACTACATTAAGGCCATACGATTGGCTTAAAACAACATTAGGCTTTATATAAAATTTATTAAAAAGTCATGTAGGTATTTTGGCGTGAAACACATTTTAAGACTAAAATAGTGATCTTAAATTATTTTTAAAGAATTATTTATTACGTTGCCATATCCACTTCTAATTAAAATGTATTTATTTAGGCCAAAAATCGGTTGTATTGGGTATATCTCATTAGATGTAGGCACGGCTTTGAATTACTTATCACAGATCTTTATCCAAATATAAAAGAATTTTGAGTTTTATATTTACGTGTGGTATACAATACTAGGGTGACCCAATTTTCAGTGTTTTTCAAATGTCTAAGAGCCATATTAGTAATAGCTATATATATCAATATATAATTATTGTCATTATACTGATTAACAGTGATGTAACCTCTATGAAAGCTTACAACAGTTACTAGTATGGCCATAAATATTTTATGACACAGAATTACGGTCAATTTGTACCAGGGCTTCCATTGTCTGGCAGAACTCTGTTTTAATAGACATACCGGGTGTTGCAAAAGGGGGTATTAATGAAAGCGCTATGGATAGAGTCGGTGATTAGAAACTTATTGGTAAGGTTAAAAAACTAAAATTGGATTTAGAATATTTTGTTGACTTTTTTGTAGCACGATCTTAATTTTTTTTAAAGCAACAAACTCTTGAAAATGTGTCAATTATCTAAGCATTAAATATACTTAGACACATCAAAAATGAGAGGGGTTAGGCCTTAGTCCACCACACTGGCCTAATGCGGGTTAATAGACTTCACATACCCTCGAAATTCGTATAAGAACTCTCAGATAAGCAGGTGTCCTCACGATGTTTTCCTTCACCGTTCAAGCAAGCGATAATCAACATTTAATACACAACAACAACCCCTCTCATTAGTAGAGGAAGCCCGTGCCCAGCAGTGGGACAATATTTAATACAGGGCTTGTATTATTATTATATTATTTTTACATCAAAAATTGTTCGTTAGCATTTATCATTAGCTTGAGAGATCATAAAACAATTGATTTAAAAAAACAAATTACAATTACTCATGTAAGATGAGGTTTACTGGATTTTTAACTTTATCGATATGTTACTAATCATTTTGCATCAACCTGTATATGCTGCTACTGTACGTCAATTGAAAAAACTCACATAGTTGATTCGTAGGAAAAAAACATATATATATACAAAATATAATAATTATGGCATTGATTTAAAATAGCGTTAATCCGCCCGGTCAGTGTTAACAAATAGGTATAAAAAGTGTGCCGCAAATGGAGGTATGGAAGCCCTTTGTCGATCAGGGGGCCAATTCTCGTATGTAGAACATCAAAACTCAGATTGGACTATGAATATGTGAAAATTGTATTTACATGTAATTAAAAGACGATCTTCTCACAATATTCGAGCTATTTTCAAACTCATTTCAATACAATGTCACAATTGATCGTATTCGAATTGTGACTTTCTTCTCGCCGGTCTGTAAACTCGTACTGAATGTTAACCGAACTCAGATTAGATTATGAATTAACTGAAAAATTATATTTATGTCATTCAAAAAGTCTATCTTCAATATTCGAGCTATTTTCAGACTCATTTCAATGTAATTTATCAATTGACGTATGCCAATTGCAACGTTCTTTACGGCGAGACTATACCTGACTGACAGCCTCCGTGGCGCAGCGGCCGAATAGCCAGTTATGAAACGGAGGCCGTGGGTTCGATTCCCGCACCGAGACAAATGTTTGTGTGACAGATATTTGTTTCGGGTAGGGTGTTGTGGGACCGTAGTAGATAAACTTAATGACCTGTAAGAAGTGCCCCTAGTGGCCTAAGTTACTAAATAAACGATTTGATTTGATTTGTAGTCCCTCGTAGTTATTGATACCCACGATACAGACTTTACATGGTGTGGGGTCAGAACTATGTGTGTGACTGTTGGGTGTATTTAAATGTAGAGAAATGTATACATGATATTGTCATCATTTTTAATTACGAGAAATAATTGGCCTTCTGATTGTGTAGCAAGTAAATTGTAGTTGCGTTGCACCACGCCGGTATGCAACTCGAAGTCAATCGTCATCAATTAATAATTAAGAGAACATGCTTCCTGATAGATCTGACAATATAATATTCAGTTATGCCTTAACGAAATACTGGTAGTGATATAGATAAGATTTATTATTGAATTGCATGTAAGGTACTCTTATACATCATATATATTCATAACGATTCTGGTGGCTGGTGGCTGGCTGGACCCAGTGTAGATTTTTTATCATATCATTAGCATATCATAAGGTATACACTATTGAAGATGTTTACTCACGAAACGTTCGCTTGTATTTGAATATATCGAATGTCTTGGCTTGCGTTTTACTCGTGCTTCGGTTCACTCAGTTGTTTTGGTGTTTATTGAAAACGATATTATTTTTGTAAGATTATTTGTTTTACATTGTACGTATAGATTTTAAGATCTTACGCCAATAGTGTTTTAGTATAACGATGATTTACACGGATGCTGGCGAATTTACTTGAAGCATAATAGTCTGTAATTAGATTTGAAATTTTAATGAAATTATAGTTTTTAATTATATGCGTTATTAATACTGCAAGCAATAATGTAAAGTAAATGCATGAATCGGCTCATTAATAAGAGTGGGGGCGGTAGAATTTAAGGGTAGCCTTACTAGAATAAGAGTTACGATTGTGTGAAATAAGAATGTTGAAGTTTTACTGCGTAGTTTGTACGAGCACGGCCGGCGTTATCATTGTGCATACATTGTATTATCTTTTTATTTGAAGTTAATAAAGTTATAATAAACAATATTCCTCTTTTTGTTTATCTTATTGACCACTTATTCGTACTAAATTATTTATTTCTTTTATTTTATTTAGGACAAAAGTCGTATGTTCGAAACCCAAGTAGCATACACATATGACTTTTCTAAAGTTATGTGTGTATTAAAATGTTAATTATCGCTTGCTTTAACGGTGAAGGAAAACATCGTGAGGAAACCTGTATACCTGAGAATTCTCATAAGAATTTCGAAGGCATGTGAAGTCTACCAATCCGCATTAGGCCAGCATGGTTGACTAAGGCCTAACCCCTGTCATTAGTAAAGGAAGCTCGTGCCCAGCAGTGGGACAATGTTTAATACTGGGTTAGTATGATTTACTATATTTTTTATCGATAACGAATATGCTTGGCAATAACGGTAAACTGAAAATGTGTGAAGGATTTATAAAGGGTTAGAGATTTTTAGAAATAATAATGTGTTTTGTTTTCTAATCATATATTGTTTTCGTATTAAATTATTTTGACGAGACATGCAAAGGCGCCTATGATAATCATGCACACCACAATTGTCATTACGGATGTATTAAAAAAGTTTTGCATTATCCCCGTAAAATCTGCTGCAGAGTTGCGACCTTTCACTGCATTATCTCTTTGTGGCTCTGCAAATGCTGGAAAAATATAAATACTTATATATATATCATTACATGATTAATAGTTTAATAATAATAATATTAAATCTATTTATTTTTCACATACTTACATAATTTTACAATAAATTTGGAATCTAACTACACACTTTGTGCTTACAATATTATGTATTTCAGTGTTTGACAGGGGGCCCAAACTAGGCTATGCCTGTATCTTGGGGACCAGAATATAACTACAGAACTTAAAATAACTTTTTTACAAACATAGTGTAGAAATATAAACTAGTAGGTACCAAATATTAACAATTTAAATGTTAAGTTAAAAATAAAATAATACAATAAAATTGAAATGTTAAGTTAAAAATAAAATAATACAATAAAAATTTCAGTCTTATCAGAGATCTTATGGGTTAAGTAATCGTTCAGTATCAACGTAGTCTAGTGAATGAAGCCATTTGGTGACTATTGACTTAGTCTCTGGTAACGTTAGACCTTTTAGGTTACAGTGCCTTAGAACTGAGTTGTAGGTGTGGGCTCCAAGGAACTCACTTTCTTTATAAAAATAATATCTAGTGCCTACCAAAGATGAAAAGAATATAAAATACATCTTAAACTCTCTTTTATTATAATTGATTAAAATGACGAAGATTATAGACGAATGATTTAAAAATACTTGCAACTTAGAATTCAGAACTTTGTATAATTAAAAATGTATAAATGTAATCTATATTAGATGTAGTGCTCCGTTTTAGTTTTGTTTGAAACAATAATTATTAAGTATTTGAAGACTATAATATCACTTTGAAAGTTAATATAAACATGTTTTTATCCCGGCATGCCACACTGCACCTGATGGTAAGCCAATTAGAGTATCGAGTGGCAATCTCCCTCGCTACTCAACACAATCATGCCGGCCTGCTTCTTCACACTACACCATGGACAAGAAGGTGAAGAAGCGGTCGAAGGTCTTGCTTCAGAGTATTCTGACATTAGTGTCATGAATATCCTACCATCAGCAAACATTTAAAAAAAGTAGGTAGGTAGTTACAAATTTCTTTCAGATGCAGTTCACTCCATCGAAAGATCTAGATCTATTTCATGTACTTTCAGTGCAAATTATGAAATTGTGTTCATGAGTTCCTCTTACAAAATAAGAAGTCTCTTATAATAGTATCTAAGCAAAGCAATTTTGTAAGATTTCCTGTAGTAATGTACCTAATTAGTAGATATATTTTCCTTGATACATAAATTGGAACTTTACCTTCAGTTACGAATAACAGAACAATCACTAGAGCAATTTTATTCATTTTAATACAATAACACTGTACCGCAATAGTATTGATCGGCATGACAGCCTGGTTAATTATGATTTCGCATAGGTACCAAACGGTTTTATCTAAACATTTTGAGTAAGTGCCTTTCTTATCTCACTATTTGTATTATATTGTTCGATACTGGACTAATATACCTGTACCTGTAAAATATTTGTGTCCGTATGAACTGAGGAGCCACTCCTGATTTTTAAAGGAGTCTCATACCATTATTTAGTAGCAAATCAGGTGATTTTGTAGGCGAAATTCTGGAATTTGTAGTAAAATATATCAAAAGTTATAGCAATGTAAAAGTGGCTCCTCAAACTAAATGTTTAGACTGAGGAGCCACCTTGTATCTCGAAAAGTAGTAGACGTACATTTATGAAATTTTTGTATGTTTTAGTAGTCATTTTGTAGAGTATCTACTAAAAATATGGGTCCACTACAATTACAATAGGCATTGGTATGGCTCCGCAATTGCTAAATATATAAAAACACGAGTTTCTGTGAAAGTGATCGGTCAATCGGCATATTTGACTTAATGATAATTTAGTAGTAAGTGTGTTCTAATTTGTAGCATAGGAATTAAATATAAACACTGAGCGAATTTGGAAAATCAACGTATTTTATTTGGCTCCTCAATCCAGACGTTTTGCAAATAAATAATTGACTGTACGTACCTCAGATCACAAGGGATTCGTAAGTTAGATACACCAATATTTAGTAGAAATTTCTACTAAATAATTACATACATTTCAGCGCTCTACATATTTGGAAACGGAGACAGTAAATACTTTCATAATTTTTTGTAAAATTCACCATTAAGGGTGACCATGTTACCTATAAGTTAAACCAGGATAACTAGTAGTTGAATATTAGTTTAAAAAAATAAATGAAGTACCTACTGTAGTATTGTTTGTTGGATTTGTAGTATTGAATTTATTAAGTATATTTTTTTGCGTTAACGAAATGAAACCGTTTCCTATAAACGGTCAACTAGTTGAAAGACCAGTTGACGTTTTTAACTGGTTTGCAGAAACGTTCACAGATCTATACGTTAATTTCCCATTTTTTTGCGTCTGTCGTTGATTCAACGACGTTGAATGAAACAGGTTGATAAATTCAACTAGTTTAACTGTGCGCCCGTTTTGTTCGCGTTTGTTATTGATTCAACGACGTTGAATGAAAGAGGTTGATAAATTCAACTATACTCTGATTTTTAAGTAGGCAGACTAAAGTGACAGCTGCGATCGACCTTTTCTTTTTTGAATGATGCGAACGTAGAGCATAATGCTGTAGTATGGCCGATTATGAATGATTCATCAACCAGCCGTGAAATGAACTTTCGATTTATTTTGACTCCTGTTGTTATTAAATGTTTTATAGGAAATCAGGTTATAGGAGAGAAATAAAATAAGAGATGTGAATTACTATCACTTGTATTTCAAGTATGGGAATGTAACAAGGAAAGGCTACGTCTGTAGTCTAGCACGACAAAATATGTATAATAAATAAAAGAATATAGACATTTTTAAATAATACACTCTTCTATATTCTATTGACATAAATCATCAAGACCATGTGACCAGTACAATTACCACTAGATTATTTTTTGCATCTACACTGCTCAACAAAGTCTAAGGGACAAGGGAAAAACAGTGTTTATTTTAAATTCAATATTTTTTTGTCTTAGATGTTATGCATCAATAGAAGCGTAATTTAATATTCATTTTAATTTTGCAATTTAATAAAGGGCTTGTTAGTGACAAAATAAAAATTTATTACAACTAACATAGTGCTGGAACCAAAAAAAAACACACTCATCACCAGCCTTGCGGTGTGTGCACGTGCATTATTATGCATGAACATGAAAGTTTGGCCGAGTTGCTGTCGATGAGGGATGACCATAGAGTGCATAATCTCGTCACGGTATTTCTCCGCATTTAAATTGCCTCGTATCCAAACGAGATCTGTTCTTCCACCAAGGCGAATTCCGGCCCAAACCATTATTGTTCCGCCTTGATAAGGATGAACTACCTGAGGATTCTGGAGTCAACTCTGGCGACTAGGAACTCACCAAACACGCACTCTCCTTGAATCGAGATGATATCCGAATCGAGGCTCATTCGAAAACAGAACATGAGCCCACTGATTGCTGGTCCATCGCAAATGTGTGTTACAATAAACGATGACCTGGTGTATCTGGTCAATATATTAATACATGTACTCAAATCTGGTCGAGTACATAACATTACGTACATTAAACACCCCATAAGATTGCGACAAGAAGCATTATACTCACTATTTATATTTGAAGCTTCATAATCAAGTTTATTTTCTAAGGGAGTACTTATAGGGTTGCAATTGGACATACTAAACTTATCCAATATTGTGTTAATACTTAATGTAAACACTTTGGTCTAATGTGATTTTATCATAATATCTAGTTATTTTAATACTAATAAATAATTTTATTTCATTTAAATCATGCATTGTACTCATAAGATAACTTTTAAATGAATTCTTTTTATGAATATATAAAATATATTAAAATAAAACATACTAAAACCAAATCATCTACATATAGCAGCACGTAAATATTTTTATCAATATAAATAATATTAATATTATCTAAAACATATATACACCGATCCACTAATAAGTTTTGAAACCCCTTTTCTTTTTATAAGAGACTGCTCAAATATCTCGAACCAATATATAGCTGTTTTAACCCATATAAGGCTTTATTTAATTTACAGACATAATTATTTTTATGAACAACACCTTCGTGAACTCTCATATAAATTTCTTCTTTTAGTACACAAAATAAAAGCAGTTTTAAAATCCATGTGAAGCGTTTGTATTACATCACTAAGGCGAGGCGATTGACAGGCATGGCGAGGCTCTGGCTGTGAGTCTCGACATACCCAAGGCGTTTGATAGGGTCTGGCATCGTGGCCTTCTCTCCAAGCTAAGCGAATACGGTGTGCCCGACAACATGCGCAAGTGGATTTCCAGGTTTCTCCATGAGCGAAGTATACGTTGATGGACACGCTTCGTAGCTCATGTCAGTAAATGCTGGAGTACCACAAGCCTCTGTGCATTTGCGTTTCATGAGCGTTATTGCTGCAAGTCTCCTGGTTGCCGGATGGATACTGAGAGTAGATGCGAGGAGTGAGGAATGAGGAGAAGAGTGTATTATTTAAAAATGTCTATATTCTTTTATTTATTATACATATTTTGTCGTGCTAGACTACAGACGTAGCCCTTCCTTGTTACATTCCCATACTTGAAATACAAGTGATAGTAATTCACATCTCTTATTTTATTTCTCTCCTATAACCTGATTTCCTATAAAACATTTAATAACACCAGGAGTAAAAATAAATCGAAAGTTCATGTCACGGCTGGTCGATGAATCATTCATAATCGGCCATACCACAGCATTATGCTCTACGTTCGCAACATTCAAAAAAGAGAGGTCGATCGCAGCTGTCACTTTAGTCTACCTAATTAAAAATCAGAGTATAGTTGAATTTATCAACATCTTTCATTCAACGTCGTTGAATCAACAACAAATGCGAACAAAACGGGCGCACAGTTAAACTAGTTGAATTTATCAACCTGTTTCATTCAACGTCGTTGAATCAACGACAGACGCAAAAAAATGGGAAATTAACGTAAAGATCTGTGAACGTTTCTGCAAACCAGTTAAAAACGTCAACTGGTCTTTCAACTAGTTGACCGTTTATAGGAAACGGTTTCATTTCGTTAACGCAAAAAAAGATACTTAATAAATTCAATACTACAAATCCAACAAACAATACTACAGTACTTCTTTTATTTTTTAAACTAATATTCAACTACTAGTTATCCTGGTTTAACTCATAGGTAACATGGTCACCCTTAATGGTGAATTTTACAAAAAATGACGAAAGTAGTTACTGTCTCCGTTTCCGAATATGTAGAGCCCTGAAATGTATGTACTTATTTAGTAGAAATTTCTACTAAATATTGGTGTATCTAGCTTACGAATCCGTTGTGATCTGAGGTACGTACAGTCAATTATTAATTTGCAAAACGTCTGGATTGAGGAGCCAAATAAAATACGTTGATTTTCCAAATTCGCTCAGTGTTTATATTTAATTCCTATGCTACAAATTAGAACACAGTTACTACTAAATTATCATTAAGTCAAATATGCCGCATGACCGATCACTTTCACAGAAACTCGTGTTTTTATATATTTCGCAATTGCGGAGCCATACCAATACCTATGGTAATTGTAGTGGACCCATATTTTTAGTAAATACTATACACAATGACTACTAAATCCTACAAAAATTTCATAAATGTACGTCTACTACTTTTCGAGATACAAGGTGGCTCCTCAGTCTAAACATTTAGTTTGAGGAGCCACTTTTACATTGCTATAACTTTTGATATATTTTACTACAAATTCCAGAATTTCGCCTATAAAATCACCTGATTTGCTACTAAATAATGGTATAAGACTCCTTTAAAAATCAGGAGTGGCTCCTCAGTTCATACGGACACAAATATTTTGGGTATTATTTCCACTTTTACTTTTAAAACTTTTGTGTAACGGTATATTAAATAAATAACACCCAAAAGTCACACACATAGCCCCGACCCATCATAATTTTTTTTTTATTTTTTTTTTTTTATTTTACTCAACACAATCATGCCGGCCTGCTGTTTAGCTTCTTCACATTACGCCTAAAGGACCCAGGATCATAGGAAGGAGGGAACATTAAGATACGAGTCTTGTGTTGTGGGTATCAGGGACTACGGGAGACTTTCGGTCTCACAACACCCAGACCCCGGACACAAATATCTGTCTGTCACAAAAACATTTGTCCCGGTGTGGGAATCGAACCCACGACCTCTGGTTTCACAGTCGGCTACTCGCCAACTGCGCCACGGAGGCTGTCAGCATAACATCGCCTGATACCACTATCGGGCTCTGGTCAACAGCGTCTTACTGTAATTTAATTCAAACCTAGCTCTGTAAATGCGAATTATAATAGACATTACCAATTAATTACTGAACTGCTCTACGTTTTTTTATACCACGGTGGTGGCAAACAAGCTTACGGCCCGCCCGATGGTAAGCGGTTACCGTAGCCTATGGACGCTTGCAAAACTAGGACATAAAATGCGCGTTGCCGACCTATTATACGAACTTCGTTCTAATGCTATTAATCTACAGTATACATAGAGTTGTCTCTCGCTACTTGATACTCTAAATGGGACGGCACTGCGTCTACCATCAATGTGCCAGGATAAAATATGATAGTAGTATATAATCCCTTATTCTGTTATAAATTGATGTTTAAATTTCGTGAGTTTACCTGAAATAGATGAATACTCCTCTAAAGTGTGATGGGCTTTCACAATTTGCGCGACGCTATGGGCTGGTGACCTGTGAAACGAGGCGTGACTCTAAACTAAAATACGAGTCTTGTGTCGTGGGTATCAGGAACTACGAGAAAGTTTCCGGTCTCACAACATCCAGACGTGAAACAAATATACGTGGATCGCGGCCTCGGCCTCTTGTTTCACAGCCGGCAACTCACCCAAAGCTTCAATGGCATACAGATACAATCATTTTTGAGTGATTCGCAAATATTGTTCTTGGATCTGGAATTTATGACACTCGACGTATAGTTCATGTTCGCTGATGGCAACTGACTTTTACCGCCCTATTGACCACCACACTATTAAAAGAATCATGGATGACTTGCATGCCATTATGGAAAGTAATGCTTTTTTTATTGCATAATGCGACAAACGAGCATGTGGGTCACCTGATGTTAAGTGATCTCCACTGCCCATGAACATCCACAATACCGAAAGTATCATGTATGCGCTTTCGGCCTTAAAGGACAGGAATAGGGATAAGGGAAGGGAAGGGGGAATCTGGGCCTCCGGATATCTCACTTACCATACGAAACGCGACAGTAAACTGTCACTTTACGTTGGTTTTCTGTGAGACTGTGGTAGTACCCCGGTCGAGCCGGCCCATTCATGCTGTAGACAGATATGTCTACAGCGTGGCTCTACCACTATAGAAATTTTCTAGGTTCTTGGAAGTTTTGTCGGGGGTCTAGAGTTGGGATACGATGATTGGCCGTTTTGCGGCCTTCTGAGTACTCTGACACTAGACTCTTCACCTTCTAGCTGATGCGACCGCGGCAGGGAAATAGGAAATTGGCATCATATCATTAGGTATTTAATTATTTATTTAATAACTATTAGTAGCCTTATATACTCGTATTATCTTAAATGTCATAATTACATGCATATGACAAATTAAACCATATGCTCGTACACACTAATGTATAAAATGTTACTATATTATTACAATAGCTCTTTAAAAATATTATTGTTCTAGTTCGATGTCATCCCATAATCCATTAATATCGAACAAACTAGTGTCCGCTGCAATCCTTGTAGACCTATTACGAAATCGTTCAATGTAATCTTTAATCACTGGGCAGATATTCGGCTCAGGAAAAATTAAAACTGAAAAAACAAAGTAAAATTCAATGAGAACAACAATAGACTCTCAGAAAGAGAACCGTCGCGGCCATAAAGTGAATTAATTATATCATGATTATTTAAAAAAAAAAAAAAAATTACAGCGATAGCCGAGGATAGCGGCCACCGTACACAGAGTGGAAAAACCGCCATAGTGACACACGTAACTGTGTCGCGTTTCGGGATCAGCCAGTGTATATCCGGTTTTTGTCGGGGGTCTAGAGTTGGGGTTCGATGTTTGGCCGTATTGCAGCCTTCTGACATGGACAGCTTTTTCACCCCCTCAAAAATATCGTACACACTTTACATAGAACTTGCCAATTTTTATTTTATAAAAATGTACAACTTGGATCCTCCGTAAACCCTCTATGGTCCTAGTTGAAAAAAAATACAATAGGTACTATCTCTTCATATCGAAAAATATTATAAAAAAGCTACTACTATATACTACAACTAAATATAGCTATACAACTAAGTATAGTATCGAATTAAGAAGAATAAATACTTAAGTAAATAAAAGTATCCTACATAATCTCCAAATAATTTGATTTGACCTTGTGATTGCAATCTTTCGCTTCAAAGTACCTACTCTCAATGGATCGAGCTCGGGACGATCATAATTCCCGAATCGTCTTTATTAGACAATCCTCTGGGAATTTTTGCGAATTCCTAATAATATTAAGTCATTTTAATACCTACTAAATTGAATTATAGGTCGAAATCTTATTAAGTCTTAGCTTTTTCGTCCATTAATAAATATTATTTTAATTTATCATTTCCTTCAATATTACTTTATACTCATTATTCATGATGATTGCTTGGAAAGCTTTTGTAAACCACTAAATTTATGAGATACTAGATGTTGCCCGTGGCTCCGCCCGCTTGGAGGTTATTTTTGGAAGAAATGGTATACAAGGAGGAGCCACGGAGGCATCTTTAGCTATTACACGTTTCTACATTTTGCTATCCCATGGGAAGCGTCAATTTTCCGGGATAAAAGGTAACCTATGTCATTTTCTGATCCCTAAACAACCACTATGTAAAAAATCATGTCGTTCCCTTGCTTTTTGAAAAGCTATAGTATCCCACGGGAAGTGTACATTTTTACGGGATAAAAAGTAGCCTATGTGCTATTCCAGACTATGATCTATCTCTGTGCCAAATTTCAACCAGTTCCATCCAGTTGTTGAAGCGTGATTGAGTAACAAACATCCATCCATACTTACAAACTTTCGCGTTTATAATATTAGTAGGATATTTAACTAAAAACGTTCTCAATTATAAAAAGTACACCGACTTCAATAAAAAACTAATTATCCGACACTATAAAATGTTAGGGTTTCCCTTGATTTTTCTGAGATCCCATCATCAGATCCTGACATGGTGCCAATGGGACCACCTGGGAAGTATACCCTTTTAAACAAAAAAAGAATTTCTCGAATCGGTCCAGGCGTCTTCGAGTAATCAGGTAACATACATAAAAAAAAAGATTCCGACGAATTGTTAACCTCCTCCTTTTTTGAAGTCGGTTAAAAATATACTTACGTTGAGCCCATAAAGTCAGTAATACTGTTATACATACGCAACCAATTACACCCAGTATGTTTAAAATTAATAAAATATATGTGTGTTTGGTAAAACCGCTTTCTCTGCAAAAAAATAATATATTACCTTAAATTATATATATTCCATGTTATAATAAACATTTATGATATGCTAGCAACATTATTATTTTAAGGGCATGTTACAGAAGACTTCTTTGAACAGCTAAATGAATATTGAGTTAGGATGCGAGTGCAAAATCAAGCTAGTACACAAAAACAGGCGGTCTCTCGCAAGATATTGTCTTTGCAATCTACATTGTAATTAAAAACGATAAGTTAAATAGGTACCTACACATTATTAAATTATTAATGATATATCAGAAATTCTTAATTTATTTTTTAGCTATGTTGTTCGTGTAACATAAACAAAGAACGTAAACTTTTTCATCCTTTTACCTTGTCACAATAGTTTGTTCCATTTTCCTTGATTTTGTGTATTAAATGCTGAATAATCACTTGGTTATAAATAAAAATTCTTCTTACTGGGAATGAATAATTCAGATATCGAGAAAATGTTTAAAAATCACAATGATATAATTTTTCAAGACAACAGAAAAACATTCTTCGTGTCTATTATAATGTTATCTATCAATTATACTTTTTAAACTGTTTTTTTTTATATTTTTTTTGTTGCCATTACTTTGTCTTTGCTATTGTTTGCAATAATTTAAGTATTACATAAAAACTTAGAGTATTTAACACTGGAGACGACATTGAGCGCTTACCCCGTTTGACAAATGTAAGAGCACGGTGCTCATACACGTTCTATAAAACTAGTTGCGCTTCTTGATCCGCCACTAAAAAAGTGACATCACGTGCGAATGGAGCTCCGTGAAAAAGCCCGACTGTAGCGGTATTAACATGTAAAAATAGATCTGACACATGAAACTTATAAAAATACAACATTATTTTTCACCTGGACGTATTTTTTTAAAGTAATATTATCCTTAAAAGCAACAAAACATATAATTTCTAAAAATTATCATCGGGTAATAAATGTTGCCAGGTTAAACTTTTAGCCACAGTAGTGCAAAATTTATTTGCATTCAATATCTACGCAAGTTGTTTTTTTAATATTCATTTTTAACTAATGTTGCCCGCGGCTCCGCCCGCGTGTATGTCTTGGAGCATTTTAACATTCTATATTTTGCTATCCCATAGGAAGCGTGCATTTTTTCGAGTTAAAAGTGGTCTTTGTCTTTTTCTGATCCCTAAACTGCCACTATGCAAAAAATCATGTCGATCCCTTGCTCTGTGAAAAACTAAACTATCCCATGAGAACTGTACATTTCTCCGGGATAAAAAGTAGCCTATGTGCTTTTCGAAATGAAATGAAATGAAATGAAATCGTTTATTGATCATGTAGGCAATTACATAGCTCTTATGACAAGTCAGTACATTAAAAAAAAAGTAAAGAAATTTAAGAAAAGGATATCAGCTTATGTATACATAGCATACATAGCATCATCAATACACTAGCAATCAATTTATTAATTTATAAGGTGTTTATAATTTTTATTTTTAATGTTATTCAAAGAAATACCAGTCAAATATAAATATTTTTAAATGGGTCTGATAAGGACCATGGGTATTTCCGAGACGTCGCACGTTTTAAAATCTACCACCGGATCCAAACGCGACCCCGCCTGAGAAGACCCGGCGAAACAAACTCAGCGGGCTTATATTACCGCTGGATACTACGCGGCGCGACCCAGTCCTGAGAGAATCCAGCGAATCAAACTCAGCGGGCTTGTTTTTGGTCCGGTTCATTATTTCTAGTAGATGACCTGTCACATATTAATTGCCAATTTATTGTTTTATATTTTATACGCGATCGGTCGTCATAGTTTATTATTTGTTATATTTTAAGTGTATTCAATATTACGACATGTAATTTATTAATATTTTATAAATTTAGTTAATAATTTATTTTATTTCTACAACTAACATTGTGTAAGCTACAGGGCGCCAGGTCGCAATGTGCAGAAAGGAACCGAATGCCAGACATCCCTATCCTCTAGATATTGTTGAACATTATAATAGCCCCTGTCCATTAGAACACGTTTAGTGTGAGCCTTAAACATTTTATCGGGCATATCAACCACGTTTTTGGGGATTTTGTTATAGAATTTAACACAGTTACCCATAAAAGATTTTTTAGATCTCACCACTCTAAAGGTGGGTACGGTAAGTTTGTCTTTATTTCTGGTGTTAATGTTATGAATTTCACTATTTTTATGGAATTTACTTATGTTTTTGCGAACGTACATAATGTTTTGATAGATGTATTCAGACGGCACAGTTAATATATTACTCTCCTTGAATACAGATCGTAAGGAATCCCGACTACCCAGGTCGTAAATAGCTCGGACTGCTCTTTTTTGTAATATAAATATGGTGTTTATATCAGCAGCTGATCCCCACAATAGAATGCCATAAGACATAATACTGTGGAAGTATGCGAAATATACCAACCTAGCCGTTGAAACATCTGTTAAACGTTTTATTTTCCGGACTGCAAAAGCCGCAGCACTTAATTTAACGGATAACCTTTCTATTTGAGGACCCCATTGAAATTTACTATCTAGAGTTATTCCTAAAAAAACTGTTGAAGAGACTAAGTCTAATGTTTCTCCGTTTAGTTCCAGGCACGAATTTATATTTGGTACATTAGGTAATGCAAATCGAATGCATTTCGTTTTTCCTGGATTGAGTAAAAGATTATTAGCAGAAAACCAATTTGAAATTAATTTTAGAACATTATTTGGCGTAACTAGGTCTTTATCCTTACGATTTACTTTAAATAATAAAGATGTGTCGTCAGCGAATAAAACAATGTTTGAAACCTTCTCTACCATATAAGGAAGGTCATTTATATATATTAAAAACAAAAAAGGGCCCAGAATGGAACCCTGTGGAACTCCTATTTTTACTGTAGATCCTATTGAAGTGACGCCATCTATAGATACTTTTTGTTCCCGACCCGATAAATAGGACATTACTAGATCCAGAGATGAACCAGAAATTCCATAATATTTGAGTTTTACAATGAGGGTTCGGTGGTCGACGCAGTCAAAAGCCTTAGAGAGATCACAGAAAACTCCAAGAGCATCCTGGGACCCCTCCCAGGCCTCCAACACAGTTTTAATTAAAATTGAACCAGCGTCTTGAGTAGACCGACCCTTTGTAAACCCAAACTGGTTAGGATGCAATATCTCATTCTTATTAAAATAAACTAGCATTTGGTTGAGCATGATTTTTTCGAAGACCTTACTAAGGGTTGGTAAAATAGATATAGGTCTGTAATTAATAGCGTCATGCGCACAACCTTTCTTAAAGATGGGTACAATTTTACTTATTTTCATTAAGTCAGGAAAAATACCATCACTTATACAAAAGTTAAATATGTCTGCTAAAATAGGAGCAATATTTACAATGACGGCTTCTATAGCTTTAATAGATAGCCCCCATAAATCTTCGGTACCTTTTGTTTTTAGAGTTTTAAAAACTTTAACTATTTCATAATGTGTTACCCTTTCAAAGTAAAAATTGGGCCAATTTCCCTTAACATTTTCTTTTAACAATGCTTCTGCTAAAGTCGCCGATGACTGCAGGGATTTAGTTGTCTCTACAGGTATGTTAGTGAAATACTGCTCGAAATAAACTTCCAAACTATAATCTATCTCTGTGCCAAATTTTAAGTAGATCCGTCCAGCCGTTGTAGCGTGATTGGATATCAAACAACCATGCATCCATCCAAACATTCGCATTTATAATATTAGTAGGATTACTTTATTTATGCTTTCATAACTTAATTTATAATTTAAAAATATTACGACTAAATTTACAATTTCATAAACTTTATTACAGTGGCATTTTGGGTGGTTTATGTGGTAACACTGTCGTTTATGCAAGACTCAAATAGTGTTGTAGATAAACTTATAAAGGTTATCGATAAAATTACTAATCCATCTGGACTGTCTTCTAAACACATACTTTTAATGTAAATAGTTCTAACACACTAGGAATGTCACAAAATATACCAAAACCAGAATAAAGTATTTGTCAAAAAAATGTGATCCTAAAAATGTATCCGGTATATTTAAAAAATATTTAGGTATGAATTTTGGTGCCATTCATTTATTACGTAAGATGATGTAGGGGGGAGTCCATCATGTCTTATTTTTTCTTACAAGGGGTGGGAGGGAGTCTTAATAGTTCTTACGTAAGATCACACAAATGCGCAATTTAGGATTATACTTTGAAAAAGCGCGGGCCATACCTATAATTTTAAAATTGCAACTTAGATTTTTTTATATTTTTTTGATAACCGGTATGACTTGCCTTTTCACCCGGTTCCGGCTTGACGTCGACTTTTGGGACACCCTGTATTCATGTCGAGATATCAAGCCCTTTTTATATGCTCTTCATAATAGATAGCCGTTAGCCGGCTACCACACCAAACAAAACAGGCGATAATCGCTCTCAATGACATACAATAATTTCATTCGCTAATCGCATTCGTTACCAGTAAAACTGTATTTCTTGGCTCCGCTTATTTAATTTGAAATTTTAGGGAATAACAGAACATTTTCTCACAATCTAAAAAAGGAAAGGTCGTTTTGTGTACTTTCCGGTGGTATATTTGCTGAATCGGAATACCTCAAAACGAGTGAGTAATCATCAAATACATTTTAAAATAATTTGCAACGGCCGTCATTGTTGTGTTCCATGTGCTGATATACCTGAAAAACGCTTCTCTACAATTAGTGTTGACCAAAAAAAAATGGAAGTGTCACGGATGATGTGCAAAGCAACCAAAAACTGATAACAGTAATACACCTTTACGTCCCATTGACTCACCCAGCAAGTCAAGGAACAATAATGACTCGCTACCTTTTAATGACAATATTACGCATCGAAAAAAAGCCACTATTGATACTAGCGCAATTAGTGGAAGTTCCGGCTTAAACTCGTCCGCGTCAGTTATTACAAAGAAAGACGTTAGGGAAATAATAAGAGAATAATTCAATGTCATGAAATTGACTTTAGCACAGGAGCTTAACCAAACCCTTAAGCAGATGGTGAGAACCGAATTTCAATCTATAAAACAGGAAATAACTGCTTTGGAGAATAATGTTTGTTTCTGAATGAAAATTATGAAACCACAAAATCCGCCATCGCCAAATACCAAGACACACTGGGAGAGCTAACAAATACGTTACATGATCTGCAAATCAGGCTTCAGTTTGCTGAGCAGCATAACCGTTCTAACAATCTTGAGATAGAGTGTGTCCCCGAGCACAAACAGTAAAACTTGCTATCTATGATTACTCAGCTGTCTAAGGTATCCTGCGACTTGAAAGAATCCGACACTCATCATTGCACTCGTGTGGTAAAAAGTAACAGAGACGACAGGAGACCTCGCTCAATCATTGTTAAATTGGCTACCCCTAGGCTTCGGGATACATTTTTAGCGAAAACAATAAATTTTAATAAGGCAAATCCAAACGACAAGCTCAGTACTGCTCACATAGGCATTGGAGGTAATAAATCGCCGCTTTACATTGTTGAGCACCTATCACCTAAAAACAAATTACACGCAGCGGCTCGCCAGATCGCCAAAGATAAAGAGTACAAATTCCTGTAGATTAAGCAAGGTCGTGTTTTCATTAGGAAAACAGAAGAAGACGAGTTTACTTATATAAGAAACCAAGAGACCAGTACCAACCTAAAACAATTCTCTGCCATATCCCGTTTGTCCAAATCATATAACTCTATTTGTGAAACGATGTATGTATGATGTATTTGTTGATAAATTGCCAAAATTCAAAAAATCTGTTGTGGCAAAATGGGTAGATGTACATATAGCTAACCATTTTTTCTTATAGCTACAATTCTATAATATTGTTATACTTAGATATAATATATATATATATATATTATTATTAATTAAATTTTTATTTGGTCATGCTCATTGTTATTTTTGAAAATTTAATTAACCTTTTACTTTTATTGAATACTGGTGTTACTTTTTTTTTCTCAACGCATGTCGTGGTATCCTTAAAATGTTGTTCATTAATAGTAAGATTATTGTTACCTCATTATAACTTAGTCCTAAGTAATGTAACAACAGGTGGATATTCATTTTAAATAAATTAAAGGCGTATTAATTAAAATTCATTTTTTAAATAATAAAGTTTTTATTTTTGCTTATTTGGCTTGTATTTTTCTCAGTACTCATTACCTTTATTATCTTTACAGTATTTCGATTAAATTAGAAATATTAATTTACACTATTTTTAACTATACCTCTCTACTTCCGTCCCTTTTCACGAAATCACACCCAGAGATTGCAAGAAAGTGATAGAAAAGATGATACACATAAAAAATAATTTTAAAACATTTCATAAATTATAATTGTTTTATTTTATCTATCGATAGATAAGGACAACGCTATCTATACCTCGTGTCGACATTGCTACGCTCTACGGTTTTTACACAGTTGTCAATATATGACACTGTAAATACATTAGACACCAAGATAAATTTGTAACTGTGTGCATTTTGCCAGTGTTGTATGAAATGGTGTAGTGTGCGTGCGTAGCGACGTGATTACATTTTGCATTTGTGTGCACATGTTTATTTGTAGTTGTACGAAGCCCCCCACCGACATTGCTGAATTTTTTGTTCAAGATTCGAGCGTAATGCCGTCTCCTTTTGGTTGCCTACTCTAAGCATAAAAAAGATAAGAGTTAAAAATAAAGGGTTTAAAGAGGTTTTATAATATACTATGGTAAAATCACTAAAGGCATGTATCTATCTATAATTATTTAAATAAAAATCGATGCTTGTATATATGTTTTCCATGGAATCCAAGCCGGCTGTAGCGATTTTGATGAAAATTTCAGGCAATTAATTATATGGCCCAGCGGGAGATTCTGTGACGTTTGGTAGCAGTAAAGATTAAACTGGTTTTATTTTCAGTTTATATTACTTGTTTAATCATACACACCTGAACATAAAACCAAATTTATGCGTTAAGATTTCGAATAAATAATAAACTCGTCATCACTACCCACCATCAATAGAGACTTGTCACTACCGGCCTTAGTAGCTGGCGGCAGACGAAGGCGTGCGATGACCTCCTTCTGCGAACGTGTCATGTCGTAGAAACAGAGGACTGGGAACGAACCGATCCCTCTCGCCACCAGAAAGAAGCGCCGGGTTTACTACCTGCAGCCTTGTTGTAGACTTGTTGGGGGCTCTGACGAATTCTATTACGGTATCCCTTGCCTGTTATAAGAGGCAATTGCCACGAGCTATGGAGATCGTGACTACGCAGCGGAGTATATGCGGCCTTTGTACTTAACTGTGTATATATCTCCCTTCTCCCGTCTCAATGTATTTTTTTATAGTGTGACCACAAGACTGCATGTGGCACGGAATCTCGCACTGCCATAGACGCCGTGGGCGTTGTTACTTTAGAGGGCCGTAAAAGCACCGAGAGGCGACTAATTGGGGCCATCGGGGGCCTCGTTCGCTATCGTTGTTCGGTGCGCGGGGGCTCCTTAGCCCCCCATGGAGATGGGCTGCTACGCAGCACCGCGCAGGGGCGATTCCGGCTGCAACTCTAGCACTCCTTAGAATACCCCGGGATCGCTCCGTAAGCGCCGAAGAAGGCCACCGCGGGGTTTTAGCTGGTAGTGTCGGGTGGGGTGCACATAGGGGGTAGGGACTCGGCCCAGTGGCATCTCGGATAGCCATCATAAAGGCGAGGGGGATGCTGGGTCGTAAGACCGGCTAGTCCAGCATACCCGAATAAAACGGGTTTCGGGTATGCTGGACTAGCCGGTCTTACGACCCAGCATCCCCCTCGCCTTTATGATGGCTATCCGAATAATATAGCGGCAGTAATAAAAAAAGCACACAGCAGCACTTTCCCCGCGACAAAAAATAAAAAAAGGGACGGATCCGGCAGCAATCTAGTTCACTGATGATCCCCCTGATGACGCTAAAGACCCGCACGGGGCTTTTAGTCGATATAGTCTATAGTACGCAGCGGAAAATTTATTAGGGCCTCGATCTAGGGTAACTACCCTGGTGGACTGATTCCGAAGGTCAGTGAGTCCGACATAACCCCCTCTCATCCCCCAAAGTCGAGATATCCGTGAGATGGATTTTCCCCGCGGAAAAAAGACCAACAAAGTATACAAGTAGTGTTCGGGATGACAAATCTATACTATAATAAAGCTGAAGAAGCACTGTGTCTGTATATTAAATATTTTTGCAAAATTTAGATTTTAACGTATTGTATAGAACCCAAAACAATTGCTTTTTGGCTTATTGTCTGTCTGTCTGTCAAGGCATTACGTCCAAAGTACTATATTACGACAAATGAAACGACAATAAAATCATAGAGTGTATATCGAGGTAACATTTAGTCTTTAATTCAATCAAAAGTTATACCTGTTTGAACGAATATTTAATTATGCAAAGAGTAGTTGTGAGACATGAAATGATTTTATAAATAGTATAAGATAGCGTCCACGCGGGCTGAGCCGCAGGCAACAGCTAGTTATTAATATAGTAAGTTAGTATATATTATTTCAATAATATTATATAGTTTAAACGTCCCATTGTTCTTGTAAACATCGTAAAATCTTAAAATATAAATAAAGAGTAAGTAATTCCATGTTGCATGAGATATTTCGACGCAATAGTGTCAGAATCTCATTGTAAACCACAGTCGAGGTTATCACTTATTTACTTCATTAACTTTACCACGCTTCACTTTATATAGTAGTCAAGTAACTATTAATAAACCTTAAATACTACAACAATATTGCATCCAGTAAGGTTAACTCCCAAGGGCATTAAATAACGCCCGTGCATTCACTTTAGCTAAATCATAATATAGTAATACTGACCAAAATAGTTAAAATCTTAGTAATATCCGTTGCTACCAGTAATATTATTAATGATTTAGATAGATTATATTTACATAGTGTGAAGAAGAAGAGCATATGTCCTAAGTACATTGTATGAAACATTGCACATCGATTGAAGAAATGTATTATGCAATAAAAAATAATACAAATAGAACAACATACCGTTATTATGTCATAGCATTATCTTATGTACAGTTAGCTGATTGATGCTTTGATGATCTGGAGGTCAAGTTCAGTTTAGTAGTAAAACAGATTTCTCCTTATTTTTTAAAGTTATTTGCTAGGTATATAAATATTTATAATTTCTTGTAAATAATTTTATCTTGTTACATAACTTGTTCCTATTATTAAACCTGTATCTCATTTTCAATGGGACAGGTTAGAAAAATGAAGCACACTGTTCTGTACTTCATTATAATCGAGCAAGGGATTGACATCATTTGTTGCATAGTGGTAGTTTAGGGATTAGAGAATGACAAAGGCTACATTTTATCCCAGAAAAATTTACTGTTCTTATGGGATAGGCGGATAGCAAAATATAGAAAGATGTAATAGCTTGATATGACTCCATAGATGTTATACCTTTTCTTTCAAAAAGAACTACCACGCGGGCGGAGCCGCGGGCAACAGCTATTTTTATATAATGTTTATTTTTATTAAGAAAATAAAATTCATGCATAATATAAACACATAATCGGCATTATGCGAATACTCAGTTGACGTTTATGTAGGATGCTGATGGTAGGACCGAGTTTAAATAGATAATTATTTACTCACATTTCATTTTCACAAATGATTAAATATTGCAAAAATATAGACTAAGGTCAAGTTCCAGTTTTCATTGTAGCTAAGCAACCTTCTTTATATCAAAATAAACATATTTGTTTAAGATATTAGTTATTTATAACATAATAAACATTAGTTTATCAGAAAGGTCTATGTTTATGTTTTGTAACAAACATTAAACATGCACTAATGAGTGCATTGATTTTTTTAAATTAATTATGTAACCAAGGCAGCTATACGATTTGACGCTTGACTAAAGACTGAAGAATGTAGACTCAAATGTCAAAGCTCATTAGAGCCACCCGGCAGACGGCACCCAACCCGTACTGCCTCGTCGCTCGGCGTCCACTCGTTATCGGTAGGTGGTCCACGGGTGGACGCCAGCGAGTTGTCACCGAGTGGTCTACTCGCCGTCCAAGCATGGACGGCTTATGACCTAGGCGATCCGGTGACGCTACGAAGTTGATGTAGTGAGCGCATAACTATAAAGGTCCATATAAAGAATACTACCATGATACATGTATCTTAAATGACAGGATTTACATATTTTTGTACCATAAGTCATCATAAATAACACTTAAATATGTATAACTACTGCACGCTGTAACATGAGCAAGTTATGTTGAATTTCAATAAAATCTAATTTTAAAAATTCTGCTGACTCCATCTTTATGAAAAAGATGATAAGATATTATATGATATACATTTATATTATCTTAGGATTTTTATAAGAGCACTTAAGTTGTAATAAAAAGATATAACAGAGTAACATGTTTGTATAAAATAGTCTTATTTGATTTACATGAAGCTTAACCATTTAAAGTATTTTGATCCTATAAAATATGAAGCTCGTTCCAATAAGTTTTACACTCTACGACCTCAGCCGTGACATACCTCATCGTCGTATTATTTTATTGGCGTTCAGCGCTCAAATCGCCAACGTCTAATGCGATTTGGTCTGGGTGCTATTCTTGATGATATATATTGAATAAATAAAAATATTTAATAATCAATCTTAGAAAATCACTATATAGAGAGACAGAAAACCATCAACAGCTGACATACATAGACATAAGGAAATCGTGGTCTTTGGTAAATAAACAGACGGGAGATAACAATCGAGAATAAAGGTAGGGTGATAAGCAGGGGAGGTATTGAAAACAAATATTTTTTTATCTTGGTACAGCAAAGTGACCACACTGCACCTGTTGGTAAGCGCAGTGCCGTCTAGTTAGAGTATCAAGTAGCGAGAGAGAACTATACCTCGCGATCTACACATTCATGCCGGCCTGCCGAGTAGTTTCTTCATGCTACGCCTAAAGGACCTAAACTAGAGAGACTCCAGTTGGAAGAGAACGTATACTACATTTGGATTGCACTGCATTTACGCTAACATACATATTGCCTCGCCAAAAAAACAAACAGGTTATGAACATATTGTAATATGACAGTAATATATTATAGGTAAATCATTTTATCGAAATGGTGAAAAGAAAACATTCAAATCTGTTCACAAAATATAAATGTATAAAGGATTTTTAAATTCTGGCACGGCAACTTTGTGGTGGTCACTTGACCACACTGCACCTGATGGTAAGCGCAGTGCCGTCCAGAGAGAGTTACAAGTAGCGAGAGACTACTGAAATCATAATTGTTACTTTATAATCATTTTTACATTGTAGTAGATAAACCTTTGATTACATAATGACATTGGACGCTATTTGAAATAAAAAGTAGTTACATTAATTAATTATAGTTATCAACAAAATTAACTATAAGTTTGTTATCAGTATGCATTTGTATTCATAATCTTTATATTCTTGGGGCATATGTTCTTCAAATATTTATAAAGCGCTCTTATAACATTTTGTCAATGAATATGAACAAACAATATTTTCTATTACGCATTTTATCTAATTGTCGTATTTATTTTTACAGATTGAGAAATATTTTATTTTTTATAGTTTTTGGAAATATTTTTATTCTATTCAAATTTCATATGTTTGTTAAGTTTTGAATGAGAATGTTTTTAATATTTACTTATAAGAATATTGTGACGACTACATTAAATAATAAATTAAGTAGGACGCTATGCTTATTATTAAGAATTTACGCAATGATGTCATTGTAGAATAGAAAATATTTTTGTGGTATTATTTACTCGAATATTTTTTTTTATCTGTGGTGTTGAATACAAATTAAATCACAAGTTTTAACAAAATATTAAATAATTATTTAAACTATTTTAATTTAATTGAATAAAATAGGACTTTAATCAAACAGAGGTTTTCAATTTTTGCTGACTATCTATAAAATAATTACAAATAAGCTATATAGATTTTAGTATTTTTTTCTTTTTAAACCAAAGACAACAATAAACGCAAGCAATATGCATCACGTAATTGTCACTTACGTAAGGTCTAAATAAAACGGCTTCCACACGATACAATTTTACGGGCAATTTGACTAGATTGACAATCCAATTTTGTAGTATGGATAGAAATATTAAATCCAAGGTCATTTGTTGGTCGAGGGCCGCTTGACTCGATTGTCTCTAATCAAATTAGGTGGTGTGGATGCTTATTGTTTAATTTTTGGCGACCAGAGGCAACAAAATAAATCTAAAATTGGTGATCTTCTTTTGTACGTATGGACGGAAAATGTAGCCAATTCAATAAGCAAATCTGAATGGCAATCAAATCGTACCGTGTGGAAGGCACTTTAAGTTGATCAAGATCACATAGATATTACGGAAATTAGTATATAACAAGGCTATTTATGTTGTATTTTAAGCAATCGTTTGTGTATACTAGATTATCATATTATTCCAGCACTTCAACGCGTAACATATAAACAGGCACATTTTCCAGACAGTACATTCATTACTCATGGAAAAATAAAGATTTTATACTAAACCTGATATGCCTGAGACAGTATTCATAACTCGTATTTATTAAAACGTCTACGAACAACGCGTGCCTCGAATCACGTAGACATTGTTTTTTGTAACTTTTACATTTTTTTTGGATAACTTAAATAGGTAGTTACTTTATACACGTATATCCACTGTAGCAATTTGACACATAAACAAATCATTGCCTTAACATTTCTTGTTTTAATTATTCATACAGTGCACTGTTTTATGCGCATTGTATTTCATTTATTGAGTCATCCACACAGCTGCATTAGTATCGTCAAATGATTTTTAATTTACTAGAAGTTGAATAATGTGGCGTCGCATGTGCAACTTTTCTTCATCTAATAGATTTTTTCCTACATATTTTTTAAATACTCAACGTTGATAATTAGCTTCTACATGTAATTAATTTTTTTTTTGGAATTTATTACAATTCCTGTGTTTGTTCTTTTGGAGCATTTCGTAAAAACTTAAGGAACGATTTGAATGAAGTTACACATAAACTCTAAGGATTACAACATAAGGTATTACCCAGTAGCGGATTAGATTTTCGAGTAGTAAAAATGTTGTGTAGCGAAGAATTGAGATAATCCTACTTAATATATAATTACGATTGATATCTACGCGTCCACGATTCCTCTGATATTGTTTATATTTGATGTTGATTGTTTGTTATGAGTGACCCACTTTATATGACTTGTTTTTTATGAAGACAAAGTCGCTCTCTCATAAAGTAATGATTATGCAAATTTTCGATTAGCATTCAGTATGTACCGCGGATGTGGAATGTGGTTTACTTTACGGAACCTACAAAAAATGATTCAACTGAGCATTAATGTCGTAACAAATAGTCTAAATAAGTAGTAGGTAAAACGTAAGCCTGCTTCAGTGGCGCAGTTGTAATTGCGCATGCGTTACGACTGCTGTGCTGAGGTCTCAGGTTCGATCTCCGGGTCGAATAAGGTGATATTGGGATTTTCTATTTAGAAATACTCAGTGTCAACCCGGAGTCTGAAATTGTCCCCGGTATGGCGATGGGCTCTCGCCCGCTATCACATTATGGGACCGTACGTGTACTTTTTACACCTCTGCCTACCCCTTCGGGGATTACGGGCTGGAGTTTTTCTGTATGTATCAATGTATATGTGTATGTATGTATGTAAAACTTACTGTACAATCAAATTGTTTTTTCTTTGCTATTGAGTAACTCATTTCACGTAATATTACGCGATACTAAATACCGTACAAAGAAATGCGACGCCGTTTTACGATAGTGGTGTTTTATTGTTTGTATTGTATTGTTTATAGTTTAAACTTTATATTGTCCAAGAGCTCTGTGTATCTAAGACTTAAACTATCATTGGCTAATTGAGTAGCGGGGGATAGATCGTCTCTTGCTACTTGATACTCTAATTGGACGGCACTGCGCTTACCATGGTGCAATGTGGTCACTTTGCCGTGCCAAAAATTGCCGTGTAAATATTTTTTTTATATTCTTAATTTTATATTGATACCCAAATAAATGTAATTGAAAGATTAACTTTACCAGCAATCGCTTTCCTTATTGCACATCTTAACAAGGATCATATGAGTACATACCACGTACTTATAATGCAATGACGTCCTAAAGAACCCAAAACAAATGAACCGTAAAGATAATGCGTTGCATCACACGAGGAGCATTACCAGTTTATAATTAGACGAGTTATAGTCGAGAACGGACACAGTCGGTAACCAGTCAGCTTACTGAGTCAGTTTCACAGCAACCGCGTGGGGAACAGCATTGAGGCAAGTGAAATAGACTGCGCGTGCGGCCTGTTATTGTTTACAAACAACGCTGTAAATATTTCTTATTGGATCGTTATTCGAGGTAAGTTTTTTATCAGTCATTGTGCCAAAAATAGATTTATAATGCCAAGTTGTTTTGTTGAAATGTCTGCGTATTATTTCGCCCAATTCGTTTAAAGTTAGAACTAATTTATCTGTAGTTTACATGATCTGGTTTAGATTGCATTTTAGAATTTGTAGTATATTTAACAGATATGTGATGTTTATATGAAATTGAATCTGAGTCTTTACATTGTATGAAACTACTTATAAAGTAAATGTACTTAACACAAAGTCAATAATTGTTCCTTGCATTTTACTATATCGCAATAACCTTAGTTAGCAAGTTATTGACTTTGCACGCTGTTACCTGTAGATAAAATGTATATTGTTTTAATAACATTATATTATACATTACGGAATATTTCATTGAGGTATTCTCAATAAGTCCAATAATACAATTACTATAAATAAATTATAAAAATACACCCAACAGTCACACACTGATTGCTGGGTGTGTTTTTTATTATGCGTATGGTCCTGACCCGCCTTACTAAACCTGTATCGTGGGTTAAAGAACTACGAGCGACAACAGTCACACAACACTAACCGGAAAAAAATATAATATGTGGATCACACAAACACTTGTCTTGGTGCGAGAATCGAACGAAATTGTAATGAGAAATTACAAAAGACCTACGGCTGAGTTTCTTGGTGCTTCTTCTCAGACCAGTGGGCATTTCCGAAGCACCAGTAGACCTTAACATTATTATGACATGTAAAAAATGCCCATAGTTGCCTAATTTACGAAATAAATTATTTAATTTGATTTTGAACCCACGGCCTCTTGTTTCACAGACACCCAGTCACCTGCTGTGCTACAATGCTGTCTATGCAGATGTCAATAGTACATAATATTATGTAAAATTGTCTTGGTGCGAGAATCGAGCGGCATCTCGTTTCTCAGTCGCCTTCAGTGCTACGGTATTGTCAATGTAAATGTCCATAGTACATAATATTATGCAACATTATTTACTGTATAAGTAAAATCATGATCATAGCTGATACTAAACTTTACAAGTGACCCCTTTAACGTTAGGAGTTAATAAGGAAGCTGAGATAGATTATAGCGTGGGCGATCTAGTAGGCGTGTAGGTAGATCTCAAGCGAGATCAACGCAGTGTCAGTGGGGAACTCTCCTCTACATACTCTACATCGTCTTGAGCGTATTTTTAGCCGACTTCAAAAAAGGAGGAGGTTCTTAATTCGCAGGAATCCTTTTTTTATGTAAGTTCCCCGATTACTCGAAGACGCCTGGACCGATTCGGGAAATTCTTTTTTTGTTTAAAAGGGGATACTTCCCAGGTGATGCTATTGGTACCAAGTCAGGATCTGATGATGGGATCTCAGAAAAAGCGAGGGCAACCCTCAAATTTTATAGGTACGCATAATTTGTTTTGTATTGAAGTCGGTGTACTTTTTATGAATTAAAAATCTTTTTTAATGTCCAGACCTGTCATAAGAGCTATGTGATTGCCTACATGATCAATAAACGATTTGATTTCATACTCTACATCGGCTTGAGCGAATTTTGTAGGCACGTGCTCTGCCTGTAACGTCTTCTCGAATTAATTGAAGCCACAGTCTCAATATGAAGCAGAAGATGAAAGTATTAGACTTTTCAACAAGTTAGATGTGAAAAATGTAATATTAACTTAGAACAAATGTTTGATATACCGAAAAAAGCATCAAAATTAGGTCAATCAGAAAAAGGATAGAAATAATGTGGTTATAATAAATAAAAAAAAGCCAGTTCATAACATTCCTTTATATAAATTCCCATTGCATTTTTGTTTTATATGTTAAGGGAGTACATCGCGTCTTGAGAGCAGAGCGCCTCTTAACAAAACCAACCGAAATAGAGATTTTGGCCGCACGGGATATAGCGTAGTGGTAATAGAGATTTTTTATGATTTTTATAAGGGAAGTTTAAAATGGAGTGAAGACAAATTGCATTAAAATGATTTAAAGATTTATAAATAATAATAAAACTTTAAAGATTTATTTATAATAAATTAAGAACACAAATAAATACACCCAAGACAATATATTTTACTAACTGTTGCTCTGTGCTCCGCCGCGCACAAGTTATTTTTGGAAGAAAAGGTATACAATCCATGTAGGCATATTAAGCTATTACGTCTTTCTATATTTGCCTAGTAGTGAATTTAGTTTTAGTAGTAAACGCAAAATACTTCGATAACTCTATCGAAGTATTTTGACAGAAAATTAATCTCCACATCGGATATTTATGACATTCAATAATTTAAGATTGTTTAGCAAATCAAATTAAGTGAGAACAACGTATCATACTGTGTTAAACAATCATATGATATTACAATTTTCGCAGTGGTTAAAAAATCGATTCGAGATTCGAGTCGATTACATTTGAGTTTTGTACATTTTGCTCTGAAAGGTTAAAAAAGTCGTGTGCGTCGTAGATGCTGGGACTTAATGTGCGACATTTGTTTCGGTAAATCCACTTCTCACTAGACCATCGCTGTTTTGAGTCCTGTACTACTGTAGGAAAGGATTCCTCAGGATTACTTTGAACCAAAAATTACCCACGCTACGCGATGTTTCAGTGCCTTTGGTAGTATTTTTTTCGTGTGGATTTGTGCTGTTAGCTCATATTTGCTTTTACAGCTTCACCTAACATTGTGGCCGGCGCTTATGCCAGAAAACGCAACATTTGTCAACGGCTAAGCTCAAAGACGCTTTCTAAAATGCCTTCAATTAAGCCGTCGCGTCGCTTGGAATAGGTTTAGGGCCGTCTCGAAAATCTGAGCCTCGGCCGGGCTCCTTGGACTCGCCGGTGAGCCCTACGTCGACGTGCATTCAGAGTACAATTGTGATTGCGATTGGGCAGGGACAGTGCTGCCTTGACAGCGACCGTGATGGGATCATTTGGATCTCCCAAAACACAATTTGTAAGTCTACAAAGCTCGTGTACATGTGACGCCATATTTTATATCTGTTTTTATGAAGTTTGAAGAGAGTACATTGTTCGCCTTTTATTGCCTCTTCATTGTGTTAATAAGTTAACAGATAAAGAGATTTAATGTTCATAGTTTTATTATATGTTAACAGTGTATGTAACAACAACTCTACAACATTGTTGCGAATATTATAATCACTTATGACAATAAACAAGAACTCTGTTAGCTGTGTTTTTGAGAATTTTAAGCTTGAACAATAATTTATTGTAATGGCAAACAACACAAACTCTGTATTAACGGAAGGAATATTTTTTGCAAGTCCCGACGCTTTTATCTGAAAGCCTTTATGCAAACAATTTTAGGTCAATTAAAACATACTGTTCATTTATTAATGCTTAAGTACTCTGAAGCGCTGTTTTACTTAATAAAATGTAAATTCTGGGTTTAATTATGGTGTTTGTGGGATTTCTAGATTATATTATAAATAACGAACGACAAAGCCTAAACCGTATAAATGATTGGGTTGTAAGAATTTTTGAGATAGCTCTTTCGAGTGATTTGCGTTTCCTAGTAATATTATTATATGTGAACGTTTGTATGTTTTTTACTCAATCACACAAAAAACTGAACGGATTTAGATGAAGATTTTTTTTATAGCATAGTCCGATAAACGAGTCAGTAGGTCACCTGATGTTAAGTGATCTCCACCGCCCATGAACATCCACAATACCAAAAGTGTCATGTATGCGCTGTCGGCCTTAAAGGACAGGAATAGGGATTAGGGAAGGGAAGGGGGAATCTGGGCCTCCGGGTATCTCACTTACCATACGGAACGCGACAGTAAACTGTCACTTTACGTTGGTTTTCTGTGAGACAGTGGTACTACCCCGGTCGAGCCGGCCCATTCATGCTGTCGACAAATATGTCTACAGCGTGGCTCTACAGATTACACTTCTTAAATTAGATTTAGATGGCACACAAATATTTTATAACTGGATTAACACATAGGATATGTTTTATCCCAAATAATATTAGATTCTTTGTAAATTCACTAATAGGCAGATATAGAAAGACGTAATAGCTTAAGTTTCATAAAATAAATGCTACAAAATGTAACAATTATAAATTAATTCCGAAGTGAATATTGCTTATTATTATTATGATAATACCATCCCTGTATTATACACTTCATTATATATTATTACTCGCTGCAATGGAGAAGGCAAACAACGTGAGAATACTTGCACATTTAAGACTTCCCCATAAGAATATCAATGATATACCAATTGAAACAAAACCAGTAGGAGAGTAAAATAGTTTGTTATTTATGTCATTATTCACTGTCATTGTTTATTTATTATTTATTATTTTTTTATTAACTCTTTATTGTACACTTAAGATTTAAAAATAAAGAAAGATTATATTTTTATATTATAGTACAAATGGCGGTCTTATCGCTCTAGGCAATTTCTTCCAGACAACCATGGGATGGATATAAGAAAAGGAGAAAGAGAGGGCAGTCTATAGAATAAAGGCACCAATAAATATAAATAAACAAAAATATTGTTTATAAATATTTAACAAAACTCGATTCAATAAATCATATTTAATGAGTGTTTTTCTACTTCGCTTAATTAATTAAGATAAATAAACATTGCCTATAGCATAAAATAACCTACACCTATGGAAATACGGCATTCCAAACTAGATGAAATATTATACATATTATTTAAATTAAACTTGACTAACAACTTCTTAAACAATTCTCCAATCACACGAACAACCTTGATCAATGAAAAATATTTGATCGTATACAATATATAAATAACACAATAAGCCATTTCCCAAAGTAGCTAAGACGGGTTTATAAAAAATATTAATGAATTATGATTGTATTGTGGCGCAGTGGTAATGGCGCATGCGTTACAACTGCTATGCTGAGATCTCTAGTTCGATCCCCAGGTCGGGTAAAGTGATATTGGGTTTTTCTATCTATTCATTCTCAGTATTAGCCCGGCGTCTGGAATCTGTGCCCGGTATGGCGATAGGCTCGCCCCCTATCACGTGGGACCGAAATTCGGCGACAAATGGGTGTACTGGTTACATCTCTACCCCTTCGGGGATTACAGGCGTGAGTGTATGTGTGTGTATGATTGTATTGTAAAGGAATGGACATGACAAACTTTTACAAACTATTACAAATAGTGTCCCAAAATAGTTCAGCAAAAATATTTTAGGGTTCCTCTAAAATAAAAAGAAAAAATGTATATTCAATGGATTTAATTTAGCTTCACCACCGATTTTTCCGTTAGTTTTATCAGCGAGTGGTTTCTTTTTGATAATATAATAAAAACATTTATATTATTCGCGGTCTCATACCTCCGATAGTATTATCATAGAGAGCGACAGGACAATTCAAATTTGTATTTTACAAATAAAAATAACACTCTATATATATCCGTCTATATAATATATCCAGAGCATAAACTTTGTTCACAATTATGTCATTTTCTAAACTAACTACAGTATGAAAAGTATCCATACTTCGCTATCGCTGTCTAGGTTTGTCTTTCCAAACAAGAATTAAAATGTGTATCAAATTGTGTAAGAAACTGGTCATTTGGCCCAGTTTATAAAACAAAATGAATATAAAATCTAAAATGCTACTTCACATACTAACACATGTAGTGTGCCATATCGAAATTACTATATTAGTTCCACTAAGCTACTAATATATATAGTAACAAAACTCAGTGATAAAAATCGCGGATATAAATAATAATATAATATAATCATTCTATATAAATAGACAGTTATTTACTTCAAAACTTATTTGCACTTCATATACAGTACCTATATATAGGCGAACTTAGTCCCAAAGGTATTCTCTACCAGTAAAACTTAGATGTAGAGATGAATCGGTACAAAAGATTTTTATTTATTATTTCCTAAAGCAAAATCATATCAATAAGTTATTCATATGAACGTACTTTTATCGATAAATTATGCGCAATGGCCGCGGCTTGGAAAATGCGCATCAGGCATCAGAAACGTACTACAATGTAGTGCCGAGCGGAGGGCATCGACTTCTCGATGTTGATGCTCATTAATATGAAAACTTAATAATAAATAAAAAAAATAGAAGATTAATTACCTTATTAATTATCGTAAAATAGAAACGTATTCCGATATCAAAGTACATGCTAACGCTTGTTCGTACTTTATTTTAATTTACGTGTGTTTTTTGTAACTTTATTTTGCTTTCTATTTTTTATACTAACTAGTGTTAGAAACAACTGAGGGTTTTGTGAGATAGATATTTTTTAAATACGATGATTACCACTTTGATTACACAACTAAGTGCTTAACGTTCCCATGTTAGGCTGTACTCAATACGGTTTCATAATAAATCTCAAGTGCGTACGGACATTACGACCCTATAAAATTAATTACAACTTGATACGGATCTCAGGCTAAACACGATATAGGCCGATGCGAACCAAACTGATTGCACAATAACTGAACAAACTACGAATGAACTGCGCTCCGGAACGTCGAGGCGCTCTCTTTGATCGCAAATGTTCGTCCCACTAAATATATAACTTATCAATCTACCCGCACTTATTTTCTAAGACACCATCGATATTTTTAATAAACAGGGACAATCCCAAGTCTAGTGTCTGACGAGAGGAGCAGCTCGAGCTTGGTTATTTTTATTTATACACACTCATAGCCCTGACCCGACACTAAGATACGAGTCTTGTGTCGTGGGTCGTGGGTATCAGGGACTACGAGAGACTTTCGGTCTCACAACACCCAGACCCCGGACACAAAGTCTGTCTGTCACACAAACATTTGTCCCGGTGTAGGAATCGAACCCACGGCCTCTCGTTTCACAGCCGGCTGCTCGCCAACTGCGCCAAGGAGGCTGTCAATTGTAAGCATCACACCTGCCATTAAACTGTAGCACCACCATTCAGAATATTGTATTGGAAAAGTACTGCATGACACTGTACTGTATTTATCCCAAGATGTTGAGTTTCATAATGCCCAGTAACTTCATTGTAGTAAAAAAACGTAGGCAGTTATAAGGACTACCGACAGAAGTAAAAACTTAAAACTTTGGATTCACTGTGTTCTTTTTTAAAAGTGTCCATGAAGTAGTAACTATTTTGTTTATGATTGCTTGACAATAATTATAGAATTTCAATAAACATGAGCAATGAAATGAGAGTATAGAAGACAAATATCTACATTTTTTGAAGTGAAAACTTCTTTAGGCACCTTGGCCTCTTTTGTGATGGGGAAAAAGTGACGGTCACGCTCAGATTATTTTACTTTTAACATAAGCACTCCTATGAAGTTCTATAATGAATGACAAGAGATCATAAATAAAACAAGTTACTACTTCATTGACGCTGTTAAGAAAAGAACACAGTAATTCCAAAGTTTTGACTTTTGTCGGTAGTCCCTATGACGGCCTATTTTTTTTATCCTGGCACGGCAAAGTGGCGGCACTGTACCTGATGGCAAACGCAGTACCGTCTAATTAGAATATCAAGTAGCACACACACAAACACAATCATGTCCGTCTGCTGTGTAGTTTTTTCACACTACGCCTTGGGGCAAGGAGTTTAAGACGCGGTCGAGGGTCTAGTGTCAGAGTACTCAGAAGGCCGCAACTCGGCCAAACATCGTACCCTAACTCCAGACCCCTGACAAAAGGTTCTATGATAAAGGCTATGAAGGTTTGATTTATGGGATTGTTTAACTACACTTTGTAGTTTGCAACCTTTGTAGAGTAATTTTAGGGTAATATATAAACTATTCATATCAATGCGGCAAAGATTCATTGTTGCAATGTAAATCAATACATGTGCCTAATTTGATCGATGTCAGACACCCCTGCCTGAATGTCCTCGGTGTCGACGCCTTACTCGATAACCGCATTATTGTTCTCGGGTTACTCACCTTACATATTCATACTCTCTCATATTCATGCTTCTCAAAGAGAAATTTCTTTCATTTAAACGTCATTAGCAGCATCTAGTAGAATTGAATGACGTTATTTACTGTCACCGTCACATTTGCCAAGGATTTCTTCTTGATCTTTTGATTGTTATTGCCTCGGCGGCGTAGCTGTAGTTGCGCACGTCACCCAACTGCTGTGAGGTATCGGGTTCGGTCCCTGGGTGAAAAGTGATATTGAATTTTTCTATCACGAAATACTCATCCCGCAGTCTAGAATTGTGCCCGATATATTATGGCGATAGGCTCTTCCCCTATCACATCCGGTACGGTAATCATCTCGGGGAAATTTGGGTGTATTGATTACTCTTGATATTTGTCAGTATAATAAAGAAAACTAATTTTTTTCTCATTTCCACACACTGCCCAAAGCACATACAAAACTTAATATAAACAAATGTTTTATTACCTAAAACCTAATAAACAATCATAACAAAAAGCTCATTTAATCGTGGGATTTTTCAAAATCAATCAATCAGTATATATAGCAGCGATAGCCAAGTTGGTGGTAGTTGTGGTTAGTGGTACGGACTGTCCGTTCCATTAATGGATACCGATGTGAAATTATTTCGTTTATCCGATGGTTTCGGATACTTTCGGATATGGATATTAATTTTTCAGAGAATTGTATATTTTACCTCATACCTATCGCCGATAATGCAAGTTGCATGGTCCAAATATAAATAAATAGACTTCATTTGATTTCGTCAGTATCCGAAATTATTCGAAACGATTTTATAGGGAGCGATTACGGATATTTTTATATTTCGGATATCAGATTGCTTCGGTTAAGATTACAAAGTTTTTTTTTTATTCTGGCGCGGCAAAGTGACCACAATGCACCTGATGGTAAGGGCAAGAGACAGTCTATCCCTCGCTACTCAACACAATCATGCCGGCCTGCTGTTTAGCTTCTTCACACACTATGCCTAAAGGACCCAGGATCATAGGAAGGAGGGAACACGGTAGCTGGCAAACTGTTCCACAGCTTGATGGTGCGGCAAAAATACGAGTTTGCGAACCTCTTGGTTCGGGCCGGGGTAGTAGATACCACGAAGCTGTGGAAGTTCTATAATATATTTAATTGAGACATGTAATAGTTTAGATAAACATTTATATTTTATTCTATAAATTCCAGGAAGCTTTCCTAGTTTAACAATCCTATGAATACCATTAGAAATCTACGTATTCCGATCAATACTCATTAAATAATTATTATATTCTATGTCAACGTATATTACGAATACCCTTTTACTAAATGTATTGTAGTTTTGTATTGAATAGGGGTAACAAATCTACAAGGGGCTTTATTGTTATCATCGTTGACCTAAATGAAAATTGGAAATCTTGTACAGACCTCCGCCTTATTGTTTGTTTAACTATTCATACCTACATATAAATGATAAACAATTCCATTACTCAACTTATCGCCATAATTCAATTATAAATGTATTAGTGGTGTTAATAAGTCACCGAAGAAATATGGTTTAAAAGACTCGTATTTAAGTGGACTAGGGCGTAATTCTTGTTATTTCAGGCAAGGCATGTACCCAACAATGGTTTCCGTACTATATTTTTTATATATACTGGTACGGTAAATTGACCACACTGCACCTGATAGTAAGCGCAGTGCCGTCCAATTAGAGTATCGAGTAACAAGAGACAATCTATCCCCTGCTACTCCGCAAAATCATGCCGGCCTGCGTCTTCACACTACGCCATGAACAAGAAGGTGAAGAAGCGGTCGAGGGTGTAGTGTCAGAGTACTCAGAAGGCCGCAAAACGGCCAAACATCGCACCCCAACTCCAGACCCCCAACAAAGACCGGATGTACACTAGCTGATCCCGGAACGCGACACACTTACATATGTCACTATGGCGGTTTTACATCCTGTGTAAGGTGGTCGCTATACGGGCGGATATAAATATCCTACCACGAGGAAAATGTACGGTTCCCGTGGTTAGTTTATGTATATGTTCTAGTTTTTCACAGAGCAAGGGATCGACATGACGTTTTGCATAGCGGCAGTTTAGGGATCAGAAAATAACACTGGTCACTTTTTATCCCGGAAAAATGCACGCTTCCTATGGGATAGCAAAATACAGAAAGGTGTAATAGCTTAAGACGCCTCCATGGATTGTATACCTTTTCTCCAAAAATAACTTCCACACGGTCGGAGCCGCGGGTAACATTTAGTGTTTTGATATAATCCTAATACAATTTCTCAATAGCCCGCAGTGCTGTCATACCAAGTAACTAGTAATAGTTTTAAAATTGTTAAGTAATAAGTTCTTGTATCCATATTTTGTAACAGACTGTTTCCTAATTTGACCGTTGATATGTGCAACTTCTTTTTATGTACGTGATAAGTACGTATATGGGCAGATATTTTTTAATTTATGTATACGAAATTAATTTATATAAATCATGAACTCAGTATTAACATAACATTTTAACAGCCTCCGTGGCGCAGCGGGCGAGTAGCCGTCTAAGAAACGAGAAGCCGTGGATTCGATTCCCACGATACAAATGTCACAAATATTTCACAAACATTAACAGACAGATATTTGTTTCGGGTCTGGGTGTTGTGGTATCGTAGTCCCTCGTAGTTCCTGATAACCACGATGCAGGTTTTATCTAGTGTGGGGACAGAATTATGTGTGTGACTGATGGGTGTATTTATTTATTTATAAGCTCACACCTTTGTGCCCATAGGGGTAGAAATAGACGTAACTAGTACACCCACTTGTCTCTGGCATTATATAAATGGTTATATCTTCAAATCAAAAAACTCTCAACACATATTATCATTGCCTGGCCTGGAATTTGAGTCCTAGACTTCTTCAGTTTTGAGTTAATGGCTACTAAACCAATGTGGAGAGTAATCTAGTATTCGGGCGTTCTTTTCACAATCCCCATTCCTTTTTATAATGGACGTCTAAACATATTTTTTTCTGTAATTGCCGACCTTCTTCTACAAAAAACATACCTTTATAATATCTCGCATATTATATCATGTGGCCATGACCTAAGAATATTGGTTTTATGACGCATTAATTATTTTTAAAACTAACTAAATTTTATGGGACCTTTGGTTAACTTTGTAACAGGATTATACAATAACTTGAATAGAATTTCTGGCGTTTTTACCATATGCAATTGATAAAAAATCCAGTAGGTACATTTTTCTATATCAAAATCTTTTGTCTATCTCTATACCTCCCGTGCTCCCTCTTGTTTTGTCCATGACAAAACTGAGATCTATTTATATCCCTTACCCTATCTATTCAAAACAATCATTTACAAAATTTTAGCTAACTCCAAGTTTAAAACAATATTTCGCACCATTATTAAACTGGTAACATTAATTCGCTTACATTAGCACTGACCGCTTAATGTACCCAAACGAGATACAAATGACCAATATAGGCCACAGATAAGATAAAGCCGATGCTAAGTTTATAAAGTTACAACGGGTGATGAAGTACCTACTAACTATATTTTGGGATAAAATCATGGAGAGCCGAGAGGTTCATTATTTATCTAAACAATATGTAATCATGTTGAAGTATATGAAACATGTCTATGGTTGGCGGGCCATTTGATCTAAGCGCCATTTTTGAAATTTTACAAGAAAAAAATCACTTTAAAACTTGTTTTTAGTAGAACTAATTAATCCTGTAAGCATGTACTGAATTTGTATTATTATTTTCATGCATTTATGAGCATTATTTGCTAAAATAAATGTCCGGTAAAATATTTGCCCTGTTTTACCAGTTGATTTGATGGCAAAAAGTGCACTAATTTAAACTAGGCTCAAAAGATGCAGAAAAATTTGCTAATTCCGAATATGTATATAACAGCCTCCGTGGCGCAGCGGGCGAGAAGCCGTCTGTAAAACGAGAGGCCGTGGGTTCGATTGCCACACCGAGAGAAATGTTTGTGTGACAGACAGATATTTGTTTCGGGTCTGGGTGTTGTGGGACCGTAGTCCTTGATACACACGATACAGGTTTTACCTAGTGTGGGATCGGAACTATGTGTGTGACTGTTGGGTGTATTTATAAAAAAAACGCAAAAAAATCGGTTAAGTCAAATAGCCCGCCAACCATCGATATAAAATAACATGTCCCAGCTGATTCATCAACGCTCAAAACAAACCACTGGACCTAAAAATCGAAAATTTTTACAACACAGTTCTATAATGACACAAATAAGAAGAATAAGAAAATATTTTTCGACACTTCAGCCTAAGAAGCGAAAAGGGTTTGCTAAGTTTATATAGAAGATATATTTTTTCAAATTTGCTTTAAACTTGTACTTTATGGTCTTCAATATAGTTGCAGAAATAAGTATACCAACGTTTTCCAGTATACCCTTAACCCCTTAGAGGAGAAAGTATTAGAAAGTTTGTATAGAAAATAATACTTTTGTTAACGCTAAGCTGGCAGACCAATTGATAAAGTAACAACAAAAGTCCAGATAATATCAGAAGTATTATAAATGCTATTTGCGATGGATAAAAAAATATACAACCTCATTTAAACACAGTTACTTTACGTTTATATTTTTTTTCAAGCAACAACAATACGGAAATAATTTACAAAAGAACTCTTAAATATTGTGACGTCAAATTTAATCTAAGGTCATAACTTATAAAATGTATTGTATAGACCTAAAGAACTAGTTTTTCGATAATTGATTTTAAATCGATGTGCCTGATAAGACGTTTGAGAAATGATTAACAACAAAAATATTTTATCACACCATATTCACAGCAGTATTTACTTCAAAACGAGTGCAAAGTATACGTCTATCAAGTACATTTCAGTTCGTTGACAGCACTTGTGGAAAATGAAAGAGCTCACTAAAATTCTCCTTGATTTCTTCAGATATATTTTCTTATATAAATCAAAGAAATCTGTAAAGGTACGTTAATATTTGCTTTATCAATATGTATAATTCAAGTTAATATGAAATTAATCACCTATATTTACACCTTAGTTGTTTTCACATGTTTTTCCGCCAGCCAGTAATCTTGATTTATTGCAAGACTATCTGTTGCTCGCGGCTCCGCCCGCGTGGAGGTCGTGTTTGAGACAAAAAATATACACTACAAAATACCAATTTTCATGCATTTAACTTCAAAAATGAAGGATTTTCATACAAACTTTCTTACCATATTTAAACCCCTTAGGGGTGGAATTTCCAAAAACCCTGAAATATGTGTTTTTAATTTTTATCTGTTAGGCCAAATACCAAATTTCATGCGTTTAACTGCAAAAATGACAGATTTTCATATAAACTTTCTTTCCCTATTTTACCCCCTTCGGGGTGGAATTTCCAAAAAACCTGAAATATATATTTTTTATTTTTGACTAAAACGCCAAATACTAATTTTCATAAACTTAACGTCAAAAATGACGGATTTTCATACAAACTATCATCCCCTATTTCACCCCCTTAGGGGTGGTATTTCCAAAAACCCTTCTTTAGTGGATGCCTACGTCATAAAAGGTACCTACTGTAAAAATTTCAAGTCTCTAACCCCAGCCGTTTTGGCTGTGCGTTGATCGATCAGTCAGTCAGTTTCTTCTTTTATATATACAGATATTCTACATACAAAAACATATCATGTAATTATGTATCTTTGAGATACATGCCATCAAACACAATTTTTATAGGAAAAGGAAATTGCGTTAACACGAATACAGTATTTGACAAGTAATTGCAATAAACTAAGATACGCATCGTAGGATTTAATGCATTATACTATCATGGACAACCTGGTTTTGCGTTTTCATTGATACTAAAAACAAGATTAAAAAACACAAATCTTAGTGAAAATCACACTACGAATATAAAAATATTATAAACACCAACACACCTAACACCACTTCATGGCATCCCCAAGAATATATTTCTGAAAAATCATAGTCCGACAAACGAGCCAGTGGGTCACCTGATGTTAAGTAATCTCCACCGCCCATGAACATCCACAATACCGAAAGTATCACGTATGCGCTGTCGGCATTAAAGGACAGGAATAGGGATTAGGGAAGGGGGAATCTGGGCCTCCGGATATCTCGCTTACCATACGAAATGCGACAGTGAACTGTCACTTTACGTTGGTTTTCTGTGAGACAGTGGTACTACCCCGGTCGAGCCAGCCCATTCATGCTGTAGACAAATATGTCTACAGCTGGCTCTACCACTTCGTTTCGTTAGTTTTTTCGTTCTTCATTTTTACAACATTTATACACTTAACATAAAGTGAAACTTGCATAGATGTCCGATTCGCTGTTTTTGCCTGGTGCGTTAACAAACTAACAGGCATACGGACAGCAGAAGAATTCCATTGTTTTTATTACGTGTATAAATAACACTTGTATTTTATGCAAATACTAAAAACTTTTTAACGTTTCTCGATACAATTTGCGTTACCATACGACCTTAAAAATATATCATAAACTCTTCAATGAATACATGATTGTGTCATGAACGAGGACCAATTGTCTCTCGCTACTTGATATTCTAATTGGAGGGTACTGCGCTTACCATCAGGTGCAGTGGTCATTTGTCGTGCCAGGAAACTATTATAAATAGTGTGTATAGAGACTATCCCGCCCACACACCCGCCATTGTAACTCCTGTTTAGCCAGGATCAACAATGGCACGCATTTTTTTGACACCGAGTAATGAAACTCGGCGAGTCTCTGGGAATGCTTAATAACTGTCTTTTATCCCGCAACGAAATTAATCAAATAGAAATATAGGGAGGAGTTGGAAATATAAATTGTCCACTTCCCTCCATAGCAAAGCGGGAGACAAATACTGAACTAAAAAGGTTCCTCCAATAAAGGGACATTTACGTCTGGAGAAGCCAGACGTAAAGCACCACGGAAGTTACTTAACGGGTCCTATCATGCGAGCTGTTACGCTTGATTCCAATAATAGGTATGGCAAAATCGCCGGAAAGCACGGAAATTCCTCCCAGTCTCCACAAGGTCCATATAGTATACAACTCCAGATGTTATCTGCATACTGTCAAGCATAATGTTGCGCTCATTTTGCCAGAGACTACACTCCCAAAGAACATGATGCGCGGACTGTTCGTACTCACAGTTTGGTGTAGAACATGGGCACGCAGGCGAATCAACCAACTTAAATGAGAATAGTTTGCTCTTAAAGTTGCCATGACCGGTGAGAAATTGTGAAACACAGTGATCAATTTCTAGCCAAGTTTTTGTTAGACGATCGCGAACCAAAGGAAAATACTGATATAAATGCCGCCCTTTAATTGAATTATCCCATCGACATTGCCACTCGTTTAGCAGTTCGTTGCATATTTCGGAACGCTGTTTAAAAAGTCTACCGATTCTCGAGAGTTCGCGCGACGTAAGAAAGTTTTTGTCCATATCCTCTCTCGTGGAGTAATACATAGCGGCGCGACGCTGTGCCTCCAGATCGACTGGAAGTACACCCGCAAGGACAGGTAAAGCTTCAGTACTAACGGTTCTATACGCCTTACACAAGAATATCAACGCCAAACGTTGACTCTGGAGCAATTTTCTTCGCACAGCACCGATAGTAGCCCTATCAGCCCATACAGGTGATCCATAGCAAATACTGCTCAAGTAAGTAGCCCCATAGATGACTTTTAATGTGTTAAAAGATAATCCCCACGTTGAAGTGGATATCCTTGTCAAGGCATAGAAATTGCGTTTCGACTTTTCCCCGACGGATTTTATATGCTCTAAGAACGAAAAGTTTCTCTCCAAAACTAGCCCTAGGTAACAGACCGATTCTTTGCGTTTTATATAAGTATTATTGAATTTAATTCGCGGCGGTGTTTTAAGAATGCCCTTTAAAAGTAGTTGGTAAGTTTTATGAGGTGCGAAAGTCAGACGATTTCTTTCACCCCAATCAAAAATTAACTTTAAACACGCGCTGGCCAAATTTTCTAGTCCCGATCTACTATTCGACTGAACAAGCAAGAGCCCGTCATCAGCATAGCCGGTTAAGGAGCAACCTTGAGGTAAAGGGAGTGCGAAAAAGTCGTCGAAGCCTAAATTCCACAAGTATGGACCGACTACTGAGCCTTGTGGACAACCCATCGTAAGAGCTTTCGACGCTTCGTGGTGACCAAGTTTTAATTTGGTTGTGCCTAGACAAAAATATGAATAAATAAGTGAATATATATTTTTAGGACAACCTCGGATTTTCAGCTTAAGTAGCATTGGCCACCACGCATTATCGAAAGCACCGGATATGTCCAAGAATATACCTAAGACGTATTTACTATTCGAGTTGCTAACAGTTCTTCTAACGGATAAAGCGGCGTCAACAGTAGATTTCCCTACAGTAAAACCGAATTGCTTCTCATGAAACTTTGGACCGCCCGGTATTAGCCGAGGAACAATTAGTCGTTCAAGCAATTTACCTAAGGATGGTAATAACGTTATAGGCCGATACGATTTAGGGTCGTCGGGTGGCTTGTCACCACTTTTTGGTATTATCCGAATAAAACCGCATCGCCAAATTCGAGGAAAAACACCTTCAGCAATACATCGATTAAAAACTATTAGAATAGAATTGCCCGCTGCTTTACACGCTTCCTTGATCATTTTATTAGATATTTTATCCTCACCGGAGGCTTTGTTCACAGGTAAAGATCTAACGATATCGATAAATTCTTCAAAAGACGGGAAATCCGACGAGGGTGTGTTCGGTGGTTCCGCGGCCCACATCCGTATTTGGTTATGATATTCGTTATCACGCGCTACTGTATCATCGGGTATTAGGGAGTTTAAGAGGGATTCCGCTGTATCCTCTATACCAGTTGTATAGGTGTTGTCTATTTTAATATTCTGTATATAGGCCAGATTTATTGACCTATTTGCTTTGAATTCATGGTATAGAGGAGACCACGGACCTTCCTTATCCAATCGTTCTACAATTTTACGCAATAAAATACCTTTCGATTTATTCACCGCAGCTTTATAATGTGATCTGGCAACCTTGAGTGCGATAAAAGCAGCTGTAAATGCTTCTCCTGTAACACAGCGTTTTTTAAGTCGGTTAAACCTCCTACGAGCCCTGCGAAAGGTACGACGCAGGTGAACTAGATAGTTATTCCACCAATCACATCTACGAGTATTAGTAATGGAGCCCCGACCGATTGTGACGTCCGCACAGTATGTAAACGTGTCCGACATAATTTCGGCACACGTTTCAGCTGAGAGGTTATTGCGAGTGAAGTCCCCGACATGTTGAGCAAATAAAGCGCTAAATAAATTCCAATTGGCACTTTTAGATTTATATCTATAATTAAAGTTGCTATAAATAGGACCCTGAGTTAATCTAGGCATGAACTCGTACACAATCAGGCGATGGTCACTACACGACGCATCCGGAAGGACACGCCACCTATCTAGGTGAACGTCTCCACTAGAAAGTGTGACGTCAATAGAAGACTCGCCCGTAGGGCTGCAATATGTAGGTGGTGCATCGGGGGTATTATGTATAATAAGATTCATCTCTGCGATGAAATCTTCTACGGCACAACGCCTTTCGGTATCAGTAGAACGATATTTGCCATACCAAAGTATAGATGACGCATTAACGTCCGCGCCTATTATAACTTTCTGACCTACAAGAGACCGCAGAACATGACGAAGATGGTGTATGTGTGGACCCACAGGATCTGAATACTGAAAGTAACAGCTCACAACGTAAACCTTATAGCACGGAGTTGAAACCTCTGCGACAGCACAGTGCGACGTCATAAGATTACGCACTGACGTGATGGTAAAATTGGAACTTGACACATAAATACCTGCTCGTGAACCGTTGTCTAGCTGAACCGTCCTACTACGTAAACGCGCGTGTTGGTATTGCTCTTGTACTAACACTATATCGAGCTTATATTCGCGAATTAACGTATCTAACTCCGACGTCGCGACCCTAAATAGTGTGTAAATAGAAATATATAATAAATATAATAATAAATAGTGTGTGTGTATAAATAGTGTGTAGTGTTTGGTGCACGATTTGCGCTTACCCTATGCTATATTGAATACTAGATGTTGCTTGGCTCCGCCCGCGTGGAGGTTATTTTTGGCAGGAAAGGTATACAATCCATGGAGGCATCTTAAGCTATTACACCTTTCTATATTTTGCTATCCCATAGGATGCGGGCATTTTCCGGGATAAAAGTGGCATATGTCATTTTATGATCCCTAAACTACCACTATGCAAAAAATCATGTCGATCCCTTGCTCTGTGAAAAACTAAACTGTCCCACGGGAACTGTACATTTTTCCGGGATAAAAAGTAGCCTAGGTGCTATTCCAGACTATAATCTAGCTCTGTCCCAAATTTCAACCAGATCCGTCCAGCCGTTGTAGCATGATTGAGTAACAAACATCCATCCATCCATCTAAACTTTCGCATTTATAATATTAGTAGGAAGTAGGATAGGATCCCGGCTCACTTCTGAAGGCAATTCGATTTAGGAATGTAAACAACGATAAAATCGTGCTCTAATGCAAACTATTTCCGTATATAACAGCTTCAACCGTTTCTAATACTGTTATTTACGACCATTAATTATATCTACGACTAACTCGAGCTAAGAACGACTAAAACTGAATAATTCATAAGCGAAAATAAAAATTTATGATGATGTGTTAAGTGGAATATTTGGCTTATAATATCATTATAACTATTTGATACAAAATATTAACTTTACTAAACAAATAATGATTTATGACAGATAATTTATGACAAGTAATACTTTACTTGTCATAAAATTATCCCGGGATTGTAGACTACAATAATATTTATTTGATATTGCCCTTGTACGTATTTAAGTAGTTAGGATGTAGTAGTTTTTTCTACAGCTTGAATAGGTCGGCTATATCAGATTGTACTACATTCTCACAGACCGATATGAAGTGACAGCTTAGAGTTGTGTTTCGTAGAGTGATATTTTTGGAAACGCTAACACCCGTCCCAAATCGTTTTGCATCTGTATACACGAATATATAGAATACTAGCTTTTGCCCGCAGGCCCACGCGCGTACTAGTTATTTTTAAAAGAAAAGGTATAAAATCCATGGAGTCATCTTGGAGCTATTACTTGTTTCTATATTTTGCGAACTGTCAAAGGACAGACAGTTATGTCCAGTCTAGTTTATATAGTCGTTAAGTTTTCTAGTTTTCTGCGCAATTTTCTTATTTTTTTCTAAGATTCTTCTCCTGACAAATACAAACACAACAAAATAATAATTAGCGCAATCGTTCCAGCTGCCACGCGTGATGCCGTGACCGAGGGAAATAGGGATTACCTTTATATGTTATTATTTTATATTCTATAGTATACAAAGGAATCACGAGTGTGATGCTATCAACTCACGCGTAGGTAACCGTAGGCAGCGGCTTTGCTGTGCCCATAGACTTCTGCAATGCCAGGGGGTAGCTATAAATGATCCCTCCCGCCGCCAGAGAAGACGTAGGTGGCGCCGGGTGGACGACTGACCGGCTTCTCCCGCCCTGTGGAACGGGGGCGTTTGAATTCCACCACGGTAACCCCTGCCTGTCGTACGAGGCGACTAATTGGGGCCATCGGGGGTCGCGGGCTCGCAGCGGGGGGCTGTCAGCCCGAATCGATGCACTCCCAGTTTCGGAGCATCGTGCGACCCCGAGATGGACGGCAGCGCGTGTGGTAAGGCCTCGTTCGCTGTCGTGCGCGGGGGCTCCTAAGCCCTCCCATGGAGATGGGCTGCTACCCGGCACCGCGCAGGGGCGGTTCCGGCAGCAATTCTAGCACTCCTTAGAATACCCCGGGATCGCTCCGTAAGCGCCGAAGAAGGCCACCGCGTGGTTTTAGCTGGTAGTGTCGGGTGGGGTGTACATAGGGGGTAGGGACTCGGCCCAGCGGCTGCCCGGATAGCCATCATCCGGGCGAGGGGGATGCTGGGTCGTAAGACTGTCTAGTCCAGCATAACCGTTTTATTCTTATTCCGCTCGAAGCGGGCGGTAGTAATAAAACGCTTTCCCCGCGACAACAACAAAAAAAAGGGGGTAGCTATGGGCGGCGGTGACTACTTACCATCAGGTGGCTCGTCTGCCTATCGAGGCACTAAAAAAGAGGCGTCATTCTTCTAGTGTTAATATGCGGTGAAGTTAATTTGCTATAAGGTGTCCAGTTTGCTGGTCTCGCTATAGAAAAAATGCAAAAGGAACAGTGAATTTCGACTTCGCATATTTTGAATTACTCTTGGTTTATGTAGGCTTTCTCGCTAACATCTCATCACTGTTTTATTTAAATAAGTGTTTTAGCATATTTAATTTGTACGATTTTGTAAAAGATATTAGATATTAGGCAGTGTAGCTGTATTTATACCAAACACTAGCAGGCCCGGCAGACTTCGTCCTGCCAGTGCCACCTACCGGCTCTTATTGTGTTTTCAAACCATCTAGGAAATATACACACAAAATTTCATCCAAATCGGTCCAACCGTTTAGGAGGAGTGACAAACATACGTACAAAATAATTATATATATTAAGACGAGGACAGTAGATATTGGAGCCATATCTATATTTGATAACTTAAAGATTACATATTGTGATAACCTAGTTAGTAGCACTTAAAGACATCACATCTACATTCAACTATTATACACAATAGGTAAGATGTCTGTCTTTGGTTCTTTGGATATCTCGTGCTGTCCAATAGGGAAGTTGACTCTTTTTTTTTATTAATTTAATTAAATATTTACATTATTTAAAACATATTATCAAAAGAATTTTATGAATCCGATCAAAAATAAGTGAATTCGAAGAGGCAGAGCCAGCTGTAGACATATTTGTCACCAGTGGGTCACCTGATGTTAAGTGATCTCCACCGCCCATGAACATCCACAATACCGAAAGTATCATGTATGCGCTGTCGACTTAAAGTACAGGAATAAGGATTAGGGAAGAGAAGGGGGAATCTGGGTCTCCAGTTATCTCACTTACCATACGAAACGCGACAGTAAACTGTCACATTACGTTGGTTTTCTATGAGACAGTGGTACTACCCCGGTCGAGCCGGCCCATTCATGCTGTAGACAAATATGTCTACAGCGTGGCTCTACCACTTCAAAATACTATACAAAATACTTCACTTATCACACAGTATTAGTGCTCAGCAGGTCGTAAGTGATCTGCATAGCCCTTGAATACCTACAAATACCAAAGACTCATGAGTGTGTGACCGGCCTTAAGGAAAGGAATTGGATTGGGAAAGTAGAACTTCAGCCTTCAGAAACGAAAAACAAGCTGTTTATTCATATACGCTGTTAATTAGCTCAATTACAAGCTATATACGTGTTTCGATAAATTAAAGATTATTAAAATTTTATTCCAGGTACAGTCAGCATCACCATCCAAAATGTCGTCGGTAATCATGGATGAGATGGACTTAGAGAAGGAGTATACACCCTCTATGTGGTCTGACCGTTTCTCCACTTCCAAAGAGGTGTTGGACAATCATCTTAACTTCGCAACTGTAGGTAAGTTAATTAATTACCCACTCAACCCCACAGTCAGACATATTTAATTCTGACCACATGCTAGGTAAAACCTGTATCGTAAGTATGTGTATATAGAACTACGAGAGGCTACGGTCCCACAACACTCAGACCCGAACCAAATATCTATCTGTCACACAAACTTTTGTCTCGGTGCAGGAATCGAACCCACGTCCTCTCATTCACAGCCGGTTACTCGCCCGCTGCGCCAAGGATGCTCTCAATTTTCTCATTTTTTTATAATCTAACGCCTAAATACAAAAATACCAGCTAACTAAGAAAACCAATGGTGTATATATACCATTCACACTTTGTAAACTGTAAAACTGTAAATTTGTAAACTGATAACTGACTGTACTGTAAAGTGTAAACCTATGGAATCCCCCGCGATATATGTTCACCTAGTGGTGGCACCGTTAAATTTATCTTTTACTATGTTATGTTAACGGTAGGCAGCGGCTTTGCTGTGCCCTGGTATTGCAGAAGTCTATGGGTGGCGGTGACTACTTACCATCAGGTGGCCCGTTTGCTCGTCAGCCTATCGAGGCACTAAAAAAGAAATACTATGTAAAAAATAATACAATAAATAGTTATATAGAAATCTAGGCATATCAAAGAACATACTCTTAAATATTAGTATGAGGCTCCAAAATTTTCGCGCTAATGCACTTTATTTCTTACTATGTTAACGGATATAAATAATTCAATGAATCGTTTTATTAGAAAAGAATCCTTGGAGTTCGTTAACCTTGTATCTTTACAAAAGTTTATTGACGTGCCTAGAGCCCTAAAGATATTTCAGTGCTTAAACCTACACCTTCTAATCCTATCTGGTAATATAAACAACTAAAGTAAATCTCAAGTACCCTATTGTGGTTCGAGAATTCATTCCAACGTTTAGGTATTTTACACCATTCGTGGCGCAGCGGACGTGTGTCAGCTGTGAAACGAGAGGTCTTGGGTTCAATCCCTGTAACGAGACTAATGTTTGTGATCCACAAGTATTTGTTTCGGGTCTGGGTGTTGTAGGACCGTAGTCCCTCATAGATCTTGATACCCACAATATAGGTTGTAGGCAGCGGCTTTGCTGTGATGTAGGCAGCGGCTTTGCTGTGCCGTAGGCAGCGGCTTTGCTGTGTCGTAGGCAGCGGCTTTGCTGTGCCCTGGCATTGCAGAAGTCTATGGGCGGCGGTGACTACTTACCATCAGGTGGCCCGTCTGCTCGTCTGCCTATCAAGGCACTAAAAAAAAAAAAGGTTTGATCTGGTGTGGGGTCAGGACTATAATTATAGATATATACATCAATTAAAGTACCTGGTACTTTAAACATATTGTGTTAATAACAAGAAAATAACTATTTAAATGGTTTTAACCTTAAGTACAGATGTTTCGTCATTACAAACGTCTAGATTATTTAGTTTTTTTAATCATCTGTATATATAAAAGAAGAAACTGACTGACTGACTGACTGATCGATCAACGCACAGCATAAACGGCTGGGGTTCGAGACTTGAAATTTTGACAGTAGGTACCTTTTATGACGTAGGCATCCACTAAGGAAGGGTTTTTGGAAATACCACCCCTAAGGGGGTAAAATAGGGGATGAAAGTTTGTATGAAAATCCGTCATTTTTGGAGTTAAATTCATGAAAATTAGTATTTGGCATTTTAGTCAAAAATAAAAAATATATGTTTCAGGATTTTTGGATATTTCGCCCCTAAGGGGGTAAAATAGGGAATGAAAGTTTGTATGAAAATCCGTCATATTTAAGTTAAGCGCATGAATATTGGTATTTTTTATTGTATACTTTTTCTCCCAAACATGACCTCCACGCGGGCGGAGCCGCGAGCAACAGCTAGTGAGCTAGAGCTAGCTAAAAAATATGTGTATCTTATTTCTATTCTACATGTATTCTTAGATATATCAAATATCATATGCGAAAAACACAATGAAAAAGGTTATTTGCCAAGCGAACGAGGGTTCAACCCACTAAACACTCGCAAACACTCAACGTCACAACAAAGATGATACAGTTCAAACAAAGATTATTCTTATACTTTCAGAGAGTGAAACAGCGACCAATAACATTCCACACAAATTGGAGATCGAGTACGGATCAACGGCCGGACAGAAGTTGGACATTCTTGGTATCGATCTGCCAAACGGTAAGCTTCATTCCAATGTGTAGTTACGGTTAAAAAAATTAATTGTATCATTTTATAACAATAAGCTAAGACAAGCAAGTAAACAGCGATAGCCTTGTTGGTTGCGGTACGGACTATCAAGACGAAAGTCGTTTGTTCGAAACCTAAAACGGCATACAACTCTGACTTTTCTAAAGTTACGTTTGTATTAAATGTTAATTATCGCCTGCTTTAACGGTGAAGGAAACCATCGTGAGGAAACCTACATACCTGAGAATTCTCATAAGAATTTCGAAGGTGTGTGAAGTCTACCAACCCGCATTGAGCCAGCGTGGTGGACTAAGGTCTAACCCCTCTCATTAGTAGAGGAGGCCCGTGCCCAGAAGTGAGACAATGTTCAATAGGGCTAGTATTATTATTTTATAACATATATATAAAACCTATGTCCGTTATAGGCTTTGAAACCACTCAACCGATTTCAATGAAATTCTGTCTATGAGTCTGGTTGGGTCCAACTTAAAAGATAGGATAGTTTTAGAGCCGATAGGTGGCGCTGTCTGAGGTCTGAATTACTTATTTTTTCAACGAAAATTCGGCCCACAGCGAACGTGGTTTATGGTAGGACAACGTCTGCGCGGGACCACTAGTATCACATAAAATAAACACATGTATACAAAGGTAGGCAAATTGCATCCACAATTCGCCGACAACAATACTAAGCTGTTAAGAGCTATTTACACTTCAAAGCACTGCAACATTAAAAGGGGATTTGATAGTGCAATATTTGTCATGTAACTTAAATGTATATAAAATAAGAATTTTCGGTTTTTTAAGAGCAAACGAATTACTTTAAAAATATGTTTTTATAGTGTGGTTATTTATTAAACCGAAATAAAACTAGCTATGACATTTTTAAAAGCCATTTACATCAAAATTTATTAACAATTTGATGAGCTCTGCGGATGCCTGCGCCAAATAAAAAATAATTTAACTGTCAAATCAAATATTTCAACTCAGCTCAAGAGTTAAGCTCAAGGTTAGTAAGAGGTGTAAGATATTACAAAAAAATGGATATATGAAATCAGTGCGGTGTAGTATAAGCAAATGTATTTTTTAACCGTCTTCAAAAAAAGGAGGAGGTTCTCAATTCGACGTGTATTTTTTTTTATGTTTGTTACCTCAGAACTCCGTCATTTATTGACCGATTTGGAAAAATTTATTACAGAGAATATGCTTCCAGATTGGTCCCATAGAATTTTTATCAAAATCGGTTGAGAAGTTTGGTTTGAAAACCAACATAACTTGAAAAAATATGTTATTTTATATTTGTACCACTAAAAAGCAAAACATAAATTATTAATTTTTAAATAAAAATAAAACCGCCTTCAAAAACCCCCAGACAACTAAAAAGCAAATAATAATTGGTTACATTTATATTAATTAATTACATACAATTTAAATCAATTATTTGGAGTATTTCTAACTTTCTAATGCATATAACTCATTAGTCTACGAATAATTAGCATTAATTAATCGAGATTATGTTTTAGTAATTTCCGGCTGTGTCTTTATAAACATCAAATTTGAAAGATTTATTAGTTGTTTTATCCCAAAACTCTAACCATTCGTCACTATTATACTTTCTACATCAAGGATTCTTTCATATAATTAAATAGTGTGTTAGTCAATATTTGTTGAGCTTCATGAGAGTGCTTCGTCTAATCTGACTTAATCCCATGCTAATATACATTTGCGTCGCGTAAAATCCTAGTTCTAAATATATATTCATGGTGCCACATTTCAAACAATTCTTCACTCCGCTGAGAATGTTTCCACTCATGTAGAATGGAGCGAAGATGTATAAACCTGTACTTTATTAGAAGTGTCGCGTTATTAATTGAGTTGAAAAGGGAGGTTTTAATTTCAATTATGTTATGTTTTTTTCAAGTGTTTTTTTTATACTGGGAAAGTGGCCACACTGCTCCGGTGGTAAGCGGAGTACGGTCCAATTAGAGTATCTAGAGACAATCTATCCCTCGCTACTCAACATAATCATGCCGGCCTGCTTCTTCACACTACGCCATGGGCAAGAAGGTTAAGAAGCGGTCAAGAGTCTAGTGTCAGAGTAATCACAAGGCCGCAAAACGGCTAAACATCGTACCCCAACTCTAGACCCTGGAGATAAACTGGATGTACACGGGCTGATCCCGAAACGCGACACACTTGCACATGCCACTATGGCGAGTTTTACATCTTGTGTACGTTGATCGCTATCCGGGCGGATATAAATACCCTCCCACCAGCATTATAAGTGTATTAATTATGGACATGTATGTCTCCGAGCTGTGTGAGCAAAATTTATATTTTGTCCACAGGATGCTTCAAAATTTTTGCTGGAAATCAGTTTCTCTATTATGCTGATTTCTTCAAACGTCTTCCTTCATTGTTAGAGCAAGCGATTAACAATGAGTACTTACGCACATAGCTTGCAAGAGTTAGAAGTGTGTGCTTGAGGGCTCGGATGGAACCCTTGACATCCTTCTCGGATGTTTGTTCGACTTTCCACTAAGCTATTACAATTTTATCTAAAAATTACGAATAGGCGAAAATTATGACCAAAAGAATGAATTTTCTAAAAAAGATATTAAAGAAATACGAACTGACAAAAGTTTCGTCGCCGAATGAATGATATATGCATATAGGACTAAGAAAAAAGCATTTAGTTCATGGTAGCCTGAAAGTAGGATAGTTTTGAATAGATGGCGTTATTGTAACCATCTAAAGAAATTGTCTAAAAGTTACTGTCATGGGATTGACGCAACGCCCGCGCCGCGCCGCGGCGTAAGCAACGTCATTATAGATTTACACATTATGATTTAAATTATTATTACTATATCAATAAATCTAACTGAATATATTAAACATATAATTTATAAGATAATAAATTTCAAAAATACATAAATTTTATTAATTTACAAGATAATAAATTACAAAAATACATTAATTTTATTAATTTACAATATGATAATACAATATTGTAAAAATGCATTAATATTATTAATTTACAAATTGTACAGTATTTACTTTTTTTTGTGATACGGTGAACGCAAACATGTGGAATTGGAATGTAGGTCGACACGGCGGTATTGAAAACGTGTTTACACTTCCTGATGATAAATGTTTGAATTTCACATCGGAATTATTTGCTATCGCTTTTTGCATAAGTAGCTCTCTACCCTTTAATCATACATTTGCATATATTTATACATATACATATGTATCACGCCTGTTATCCCCGAAAGGGTAGGCAGGGGTGTAACCAATACACCCACTTTTCGCCAAATTTATAACGATCCCATAATGTGATAGGGGGCGAGCCTATCGCCATACCGGGCACAAATTCCAGACTTTGGGCTAATACTGAGAATTTCTAGATAGAAAATCTAATATCACTTTACCCGACCCGGGGATCGAACCCGAGACCTCAGCACAGCAGTTGTAACGCATGCGCAATTACAACTGTGGCGCAGTTGGCGAGGCAGCAAAAATTTTAAAACATACAATATAAATACTTAGAACTACAGATACAATACTATTGCAGCATGTTCGTGACGCGAACTTTTTTTTTTTTTTATAGTATAGTCCGACAAACGAGCCAGTGGATCACCTGATGTTAAGTGATCTCCACCGCCCATGAACATCCACAATACCGAAAGTATCATGTATGCGCTGTCGGCCTTTAAGGACAGGAATAGGGATTAGGTAAGGGAAGGGGGAATCTGGGCCTCCGGTTATCTCACTTACCATACGAAACGCGACAGTAAACTGTCACTTTACGTTGGTTTTCTGTGAGACAGTGGTACTACTCCGGTCGAGCCGGCCCATTCATGCTGTAGACAAATATGTCTACAGCGTGGCTCTACCACTTCCAAAAACTTTCTTTCCACTTACAAGATTTTACCTATCCACAATTGCCTAAAGAATTCTGCTGGTGGTAGGATATTCATATCCGCCCGAATAGTGCCCACCGTACACAGGGGATAAAACCTGCCACAGTGGCTCACGCAAGTGTGTCTTGTTCCGGCGTCAGCCAGTGTACATCTGGTCCTTGTCGGGGGTCTACAGTTGGGATATGATGTTTGGCCGTGTTGCGGCCTACTTACTACTCTGACACTAGACCCTCAACCGCTTTTTCACCTCCTTGCCCAATGACGTAGTGTGAAAAACATGTTGTATTAAGTAGCGAGGGATAGACTGTTTTGTTTGCACTGTGCTTTCCATCAGGTGCAGTGTGGTCACTTTCAATCGGACGTTTACTCTTATTCGTTGATAAGTTTTATATTTTCACTTCATACTGTAGGGATTTCTCCAATTAAACTCCAAGGACTGTATTCTCTTGTATAATACTTTTCAAACACAGTTTCACAATATAACTAATAAACAAAGAGAGAGAGAGAGAGAGTGTGTGTGTTTATGTGTGTCTGCAGAGTGCTCGCGCTTTAAATAACTTTTCTTCTTCACAACTACCCTTTACAATTTTTTTTATCAAAATTACCCTACTTACACTACTTTATCAGATTTTTTCAAATGGACATGGGACCAAATTGAGGCATGTAACTTATAGAACCAAAATAAAAATCGATCTACATAATATCGGATAAATCGATACAAATACATAAGAAGCATCTTAAACGGTATAAATGGATGTTACAGTTACGGATAGGTTAAATACGGTACGTATTTATATAAGTCCAATGCCAATAGTATTTATTGACTTAGGATATGTCTATCCAGTTGTGGATAAAACAAACAAGAAATATGTCACTAATATTATAAAAAAAAATATCTTTTATTTTCACCTGAATAACTGAAACAATCAGGTTACTCAAATAGTAAAATTAACGTCTTTAAATTAGAAAGTACTGCAGGACAATGCACTGTGCCCATCACTTCGAAATATATTATGTAAAGTGTTACACACATAGTCTTTTCCCACTCTAGGCCAAACCTGTATCGTGGGTGTCAAGCATTACGAAGGACTACGGTCTCACAACACCCAGACCCGAAACAAATATCAGTGTGTCAGCCAACATTTGTCTCGATGCGAGAATCGAACCCACGGTCTCTCGTTTGGCGGACGGCTAATTGTCCATTGCACCACGGACACTGTCTTTCTGGAGGCTGGTATAATGTCCTTCATCCAGAACAAAACAGAGCTTACCCACTGCTGCTGGACGGCAGAAAGGTACATCTGTTATGCCTACCCAAATAGAATAGCATAGAAGAAATACACGAACCAACAAATAGATGCCGTGGCGCAGCGGGTTCGATTCCCGCACCGATACAAATGTTTGTGTGACAATCAGATTTTCGGGTCTGGGTGTTGTGCCTGGGTCTCGTAGTTTTTGATACCCACGACACACAGGTTTCACCTGGTGTGGGGTCAGAACTACGTGTGTGACTGTTAAGTGTATTTATTATTATTCTGTATTGATAAAATTATTATAATTTATGCAATTTCCATTCTCAGACTCACCGATCCTTGTATTTATCCACGGCGGGTACTGGCAGGAACTGTCGCGCGAGATCTCTCGGTACCCAGCACAGTCGCTCTACCGCTCCAGGATAAAGACCATCGTGATAGGCTTCGACCTGTGTCCAACAGCAACACTTGCCGAAATCATCAACCAGATACAAAACGCTGCCAGATTTGTGTTCGAATATGCTGAGAAAATGAGATCCAGGTTAGAATTCGTGTTTTCATTTCATTATTTTTTTCGCATATACTCTGCAACCAATTAATGCAATAAACAATGTTTGTTGAACTCCGGTATCCAATATATTTTTTTAGCGCCTCGATAGGCAGACGAGGCTTTAAGTGTTAGAGCCACGCTGTAGACATATTTGTCTACAGCATGAATGGGCCGGCTCGACCAGGGTAGTACCACTGTCTCACAGAACACCAATGTAAAGTGACAGTTTACTGTCGCGTAGCGTATGGTAAGTGAGATATCCGGAGGCCCAGATCCCCCTTCCCTTCCCTAATCCCTATTCCTGTCCTTTAAGGCCGACAGCGCATACATAACACTTTCAGTATTGTGAATGTTCATGTGCGATCACTTAACATCAGGTGACCCACTGGCTCGTTTGTCGGACTATACTATAAAAAAAACGAGCAGACGGGCCTACTACTTACCTAATGGTAAGTAGTCACCGCCGCCCATAGACTACTGTAATGCCAGGGCACAGCAAAGCCGCTGCCTATCGTTAAGTTAAATAATATTTAACTTGTGTTATGGAAATGTTATGACGATCCCAGCTGTTGCTGGTGGCTCCGTGTGTTTCAAACTTGATTTCTTATTGAAAACTCACTGTTATCACAATGACAAATAACCTATAACACTCAAGGTAATGTAGTGTTCTAAAAGACTTTCGGAATCGGATAAGTTATTTAAGAGATTATAACATAAAAACCCGTAGTTGCTAAATTTACTTTTACGATATAAGCGTATATTAAAACAATACTAAATATATTCTGTAAATAACAAAAAACGTATTGTAAAATTTTAAAATGGAATATTTTAAACTATACCACTGAATGGCCGATGTGTAATCATGCAGGACAGCAATAAACATATCCCAGGACACTTATCAAGACATTTGTCCGTGTATCGTGCTGCGTGCATAATAATGTTATTCTCACCTTGAACTATTTCCAACTGTCAAGATATGTTACTAGCTTTTGCCTGTGATGCTACCTGCGTGAAATCATAGTTTATTTAGCATACGCTAATGTCCTTCCTAGGACTTATTAGACGACGTTTTTCTGTAGACTATATAGTGATTTTTTCTTTATTTTTATAAAAAATATTAACAAGATTACTTGCATAAAATAAATAAAACGGAGCAAAAATATTTCTTATCCAATATTTCTAGGGAAGCGTAAAGAAAAAATCAAATTATACTTGAGTAAGATCCAGCGAAATGCAAATTGCGACATGTAAATTGAACAACAATAAGACTAAATTTCGACACAGGGAAACGTACAGAAATCGAATAAACTGATCGAAAGACGCATAAAAAAATATATTTATCACTTATGCGGCATAAGTGCTATTTTAGCTCACGTTTTTCAGTTCGGTAAATAGTTGATTACTCATTTGCGTGCGGAAATGTTCAACTACCACACGTAAATTCTTGGCGCATGCAAATTACTATTAATCTGCTAAAATTGAAAAATGAACGCAAAATGAGAAACCACAAAAACAATAGATCTGTCAATTCTAAAAAGTATCGCCGTATTTGTAATAAAAAATGGTGTCTGCTCGTGCGATGCTGTTGATTGCCCACTCGAGCAAATGCGCGCACTCACTTCATTTGTGCGCTCAATTTTGCTCTCGTGGGCAATCGACAACTTACCGCACTCGTTATACACGATACTATTCTACAGTTATTCTGTGAATATTTCTATATCATTCCAGGGGCGTGTACTTCGCTGGACATTGTGCCGGCGGTCATTTGGTGGCCAAGTTGCTTGCGAACGCCGATTTCCTAGATAGCACCCCAGGCTCCCACCGACTCCAAGGAGCGTTCTTAATCAGTGGACTGTATGACCTACGGGAACTTATACATACGTCATACAACAAACTTCTCCAGCTGCCATACGAATGGGCTGTACCGTTGTCGCCTCAGTTCGACTGCTTCACGCACTTGCAAGCGCGGAAGGTGCGTCTGTACATATTAGCGGGGCAAAAGGACAGTCCGACCTTCAAGAAGCAATCGAGGGAGTTCTACGAGCTGTTACATAACACATGTCTCATGCAGAACATGTATCTGGAGATAAAGGACAACATGGATCATTTCGAAATCGTCGAATGTTTTACGCAAGACGGCAACTACATGAGAAATTTATTGTTACACGATATTCGTAAGCATTTATAAGTCCATTATTTTTAAGACAGAGATATTACGTTGTTAAGTGATTTTACAGTGATATTGTTATATTTTTATAGATATTAAAATTAGTACGGTAGTTCCGCTAGAGATGGGGAATTCTTTGAAAAATATTTTTTCACATAAATATGCCGCTAACTTTTCATCCAGAGAAAAAGTGAAGTTATTTGTGCTGTCGAACTAATTTAGCATGAATCAAATACATTGTATCTAACTTTATGGGTATCGCTACCTATAAAAAAAACTAAATAATTGATATGTTTGAACTGTGATCATGAGTATTTATTATCAATTTTACAAAAACAAATTATGATCTAATACTATTTTTAATAAATGTTAAAAATGCTGTTATAAATTTCACCTATCGCAATAACGTTAATAAATTAGTGTAAGGCATTCGTTATTATAATTATTTAATATAAGAGTAGTGTTAACCTATTGCTAACACATGCACGATAAATAAGAGACGTACTTAGTTTCTTGTCGGGCAGGCATATATTTTTTTTAGTGTATACTTTTACCTATGATACACATATATTGTGTTATAAGTATTTGTTTTAATTGAGTGACGTCACAAGTTGTTATTAAGTAAACTATTACTACCAGCGCTCATTAGATATATACCTATGCTAAGTCTGTGCCCTTTTTGACCAAACTTGACGCAGACGGTCATATGTAGAAACCAGTATTTCTGGCTCCACATGGCAATGTGTAAATAATATTAATTCATAATATAAAAATAAAAAATAATTAATAATAAATAAATAATAATTATAATGTTAAATACCTTATGAATAATTAATTGCTAGTGTATTGATGATGCTATGTATGTTATGTATACAGAAGCTGATATGCTTTTCTTAAAATTTCTTTACTTTTTTTAATGTTCTGACTTGTCATAAGAGCTATATAATTGCCTACTTGATCAATAAACGATTTCATTTCATTTCATTTCAATGCAATCATTGTTCTGTTATTGTTTTATTATTATTATTACCATTACCATTTTTGTTCATTTATATTCTGCTGGTCTCGAGTATTTGGCAAAATATTATTTTTTTCTCTTTTTTAAGTTATATGTTATCATTTTATGAAGTATATGTATAATGAAGACAGACTGCAATTGCCAATCTTTAACATATGCGAAAAGATGTAATTTTTTTACAATTACTATATTATACCGCACATCGTACCTAAATAATTTAAAATAAAATGTATCCTGGTAAAGGGCTTTCAGTCGCCTAAAAGTTTACATCTAACTAATTATATTATCATTAGATGTAAAAATATTATACCTTTCGTCATAAAATTACATTTGCATGATGTAATACCGAATTTATAAAAATGTATGTAAATATACGCATATGACAAATGTTAAACACTCTTTTATTAACACACTTCAGTATGTGGAATGTCAGAACGTAATAAGTGTGCTTTATGAAGGCGACTCTTAAATTTACGTCGCACGGAAAATTACTTCGGCCCCTATTCAGGAGATTTACGGGCCGCGGTCTCTGTTTAACGCCGAAATTAATTCCTTTAAGTCGTTTGTTTCCTTTGTTCCAAAGTTTAATTGAACCGATCCAAAGAACGGCGTGGGGGACCGCTCTATAATTTTATGTCTTACAATCGAATACCTACGACTTTTTATTTCATTATTAGACACGGCAAAGGATGGCATGTCATTTAATTGTAGGTATTGTTACACTATTTGGGATATTTTCACGTGCATGAGTCTACTATAGGTTTAATGTTGACTATACATATACAATTTAAAGTTTTTATTTCAATGCTCTGCGTGTCTTCATCTTTATTAATGAATGGTAAGCTATTGAGTAATGCAATTATTATATATAATAATACCAATCTTGTACAGTCACTGCTGGGGATGACCCTCCTCTACTAATAAGACAGGTTAGGCTTTAGTCCGCCACGCTGGCCTGGGATGGTAGACTCCTTTAAAATAATTATGAAGAACTTTCAGCCATGCAGGTTTGATAATTGTGTTTGTCTTCATCGTAAACCAATCTGAAATTAAAAATCATGTCAAACCAAGTTTTAGTTAGTATAGAAGCAATGAAATTGTTATGACATTCAGAGGCCTTGGAATAGGTCTTAAAACTATTAGATGACAACCTCCGTGACAGACAGATGTATGTATGGGTCTGGGTGTTGTGGCACCGTAGTCCTTCGTAGTTTTTGATACCCACGATACAGGTTTGACCTAGTTTTGGGGTCAGGGCTATGCATGTACCTTACATGACTTTACTTCATATTTTGTGTCTAGTATTTTAATTGTTATATTCAGTCTGGGTATGTCATGCTCGCTAAAGTGTCTGTGCTTGCTGCGGCGCCATGTGCCAGGCAAGGACCAACTGCTTTAACAAATCGATATTTTCATCACTCTCACGATGGTCATGTCCGGCACTTGGTCTTGTAATGATTTTTATTTCACAATATTGCAATAAGGCAACTTAACATACATGGAGCTGCTCTAATCTAATGTAATGAAACTGAAATCGTATATTAATTATATTGTTAACCGGTGTGAAAAGAGCAACACTAGAGTTTCTTACCGGTCTTCTCTAGCAATACTGCATTCTGAACTGGCGGTAGAGTAAAAAATAGACTGAATCTAAATGATGTATAACATTTCATGGATTCAATAAATATTTGATTTAGATTTTTTGAACTTTTGGGTGGATTTATTTATTAGACGACAAGATATTTTTACAGTTGACACACAAGATATTGTTAAAAATTACATATATTTTAAGATACTATTTTTATCACCCGTCTAATATCTTAGCACAAATATATAATACATAACATCATAGGCAGAACTTAAGCAGGATTATAAATATCTTATTTGCTTAAACATATTAGGATTTTAAAATTGCGTCAAATAAAAAAGCAAAATTAAATAGGCACGAAAACATCACAAATGTGCCGACATTTCAATACACAATCCAAATATTTGCTAAACCAAGCTTGTGTTTTGAAGCTTAAAAGTAAATTGGTTATTTTCGTGCGAGTAATCTCTTAGTAAATTATTTTCATCTAGTGAAGATTCTGAACTGTGTTACACCATTAAAAGGAAACTCATTTCTCAGTTTACTCGCATTACAGTTGAAGTTAAAGTTGAAACCTTACTTTTAAAAACCTTTGCTTTTTATATAGAGTAAAATGTACGAGTTTTAAAGATATACCCTGCGCCAATAAACTTAAATCAAAACGCGGATATAGCGGGAGATCCGGGATCCAAAAATGCAGTTTTTATGGTTTTTACTATTTTAACTTTTTATTAGGAACGCTGAAAGTGTGGCTGACTTTTTTGACTTCAGTAAAATAAGTGGTTTTAAGGAAAATTTGTATTTAAAAACCTTATAATTTTATTTTAAATTATTTCGACTTTATCCTCGGTATCGCAGTTGTAGTTGTGCATGCGTTACGACAATTGCTACTGCTGTGTTGAGGTCTCGGGTTCGATCCCCGGTTCCGATGGAGTGGCATTGGGTTTTTCTATTTATAAATACTCAGTATAAGCCTAGAGTCTGGAATTGAGTCCGGTATGGCGATAGGCGTATATCACGTTATGAGACCGTAATAAATTCAGCGAAGAGTGGGTGTAATGCCTCTGCATATCCCTTCGGGGATTACACATATGTATAATGTATGTATACATAATTTACGTTTTTCTATATTATTTTAGAATATTTACAGAATATCCATTGAAAAAGAGAGTATCGATCGTTATGAACGTATAATTTTTTTATATATTTTTTTTTTGGGTCTACAAACTTCCCACGAATATATAGAAAATCAAATTAATTTCTAGGGTTTGAATAACTTAACAACCTTAAACAATAATGACAATAATTAAATGTCCTTCATCTTAATTCATAGTGTAGAAGTTTGTTTAACTCCTTCGTGAAAACTGTTTTCATGAATATGATCAGAGTTTGTGACTCCAAAAATTAGAGAATTGCTAAGTAAGTGATTTAGATGTATTAAATCATAAAATTTTACGGAACCTTTTTTTATTTAACTCCATATAATTAAGGTTGTCTGGCAGAGATCGCTTTTAGCGATAAGACCAGCTATTGTAACTTACTCTGGATTGAAGGTTTCTGTTGTAATATTTTTATGATGGTGTAAAGTAAAGAGTTATCTATCTATCTATATATCTAAATAATAATACTAGCCCTGTATTAAACATTGTCCCACTGCTGGGCATGGGCCTCCTCTACTAATGAGAGGGGTTAGGCCTTAGTCCACCACGCTGGCCTAATGCAGGTTGGCAGACTTCTCATACCTTCGAAAAACTCTCAGATATGCAGGTTTCCTCACGATGTTTTCCTTCACCGTTAAAGCAAGCGATAATTACCATTTTAATACACACATAACTTTAGAAAAGTCAGAGGTATATGCCACTTGGGTTTCGAACCTACGACTTTCGTCTTGACAGTCCGTACCGCAACCAACTAGGCTATCGCTGCTATATATTTAAATGACTAAAACGTCTACGGTAATTAGACTTCTAAAAAGGCAAATAATCGTTTCTGTGAAACTGTTAAAATGCAATAGGGTATTTGACAATTTTTGAAAATTGATGGACATCGATAGAGGACTCTTCACTTAAAGCCCCTGTAATATTTTTATTATTGAAATATACTCAATTTATATAAAATCCGTGATTTTATTTTTTCATATATAATTTCGTGCTAAAACGCATTGTCACGTGACATTATCTCTATGTGACGTCATCGCACATATACAAACATTCGTGACACCTAACAACATAACAAATTATTTGCATTTATCTGTTAGATTTTCCGCAACAATGAATGAGCCAGCATATAAATATTGTTCAATGCCTTTGTGTAAAAACTCGACACTAAATCCCGATAAATTGTTCATCCATGTGCCAAAATCAAAAGTTTTAAGAAAGAAGTGGCAGATTTCGACTATCAGCCCTTGTAATGCCTTCTTCCATTCTTATAGAAGACTTGAAGACGAAATTAACACGTTTCCACACGTTTACACATCGAAAAATATGTTCTTCCTTACAATTTTATTTGTCGTAGGATGCAATGTTTATGTGCGATGTCGTCACGAGTAATGGCGGCCGGTATTGCTACGTTTTTGGCACCGAGTGATACAGATTAAAAATTCAAAATTTTAATGACGAAAATAAAATGTTTATAATACATTTAAAATAAAAAAATGTATTTAATAAATATGTTTGCCCACTATCCTTTCTCCTAGTACAGTTTTATATTTTTTGGTTACACCAGTCAAACACCCTATTAGCGTGTTTAATTTAAGCAGAATCAGATGTGACTAATAACAACTTTAATGATGATTACCAAACCAATGCGCATTAAAATGCATAAATAAAAATGAAAAGTCGTTTCAAATTCAAGCGTGGATTAATTGAACATCTGTATAATTATAAATAAATAACACCCAACAGTCACAAACATAGCTCCGACCCCACATTAAGATACGAGTCTTGTGTCGTGGGAATCACTACCAGGGACTAAAGACCCAAAACACCCGGACCCGAAACAAAGATCTGTCTGTCACACAAACATTTGTCTCGGTGCGGGAATCGAACCCACTGCCTCTCGTTTCATAGCCGGTTACTCGCCCGCTGCGCCACGGAGGCTGTCAATTGAAATAATAATAATACTAGCCCTGTATTAAACATTGTCCCACTGCTAGGCTCGGGCCTCTTCTGCTAATGAGAGGAGTTAGGCCTTAGTCCACCACGCTGGCCTAATGCGGGTTGGTAGACTTCACATACCTTCGAAATTCTTATGAGAATTCCCAGGTATGCCGGTGTACTGACGATGTTTTCCTTCACCGTTAAAGCAAGCAATAATTAACAATTAATATTAGAAAAGTCATAGGTGTATGCCATTTGAATTAATTGAAATAAGTTCGTATAAAAATAATTTTCTTTCGAAGTGCAGATAAACAATTATTATTTTATTTTGTATTGTCTGGAGGTAGGATGTGCCAGGATGAGCCGTAATAATTTAGATTAAACGATTTTTAAAATATTAATAATATTTTATTTTTAAAAATAATCATTAATAAACCTTACCTCCTTTACCCTCCTTACAGGGCTGGGTGGGTAATTAATTGCCTTAATTGAGACTAATGGACTCATTGAAATCGCACAAATACAAATCTGAAATAAAATAACTAAGTTCCAAGTGCTTTTAGACAACAAATGATCTATTCAAGAAGTTTTCCCTTAAAATTAAGTCTATTTTGGTGTAAATGAAGAACCTACAAAGAGTTCCTAAAATGCCGGCTAAATTATTAGAAATACATAAATGGATCGTCATCATATTCCATATCACTATATGATAAGCGTACCTATAATCATATCGATTATCGGCTACAAAATCTGTTTCTAGTTAATTGATATAGTCTGTTATCGAAACTAAAACTTAAACACATTCTGATTGCCCAAGTTACCAACAAATAATTTCTCGATCGAATTATGTATTAAAATCAAGAGGTTCAAGTGTTGATAATCATTTATTTTGACGACGGACGCAAGCAAGCCAGTCGTATTATCACAGCCCAGAGTAAAACCAGTGTGAATCTTACGTACAAAAATATTGAGAAAATTGTATAAGTGCTATGAAAAAGTGTTTAAAGTTAACAGATCACTAGTTATTATTTTGGTATCTTACAACTTTGATGTAAGTATTTGAGAATGGTTTCTTATATTTACACGAATATTACACATTGAAATAAAACTAATGTTAAAGATTTAATTTTTAAAATAAATCATGGTAAAATTAGTTTAATTTCAATATTTAAGAAGTAACTTTGATTTAATCCACTTGAAAAATTTTCAACGTGTAGTTATATAGTGAATTAGGTACTTCTAATATAGGTACTTGCGAGCATTCGAGGTAATAATAAAACCGACACAGTTGATCACAATAATGAAAACATTATACCGCACATTAAATATAGTACTAATTGCCTACACATAATTATTCGTAAATAAACATACTTAAAAAAATGCATTCAATGTGTAATTAGATATTCTGCGATCAGGTCGACTTAAGACTGTCTTCCAATGGTCGCATCGAGCATTAGAATCTAGTGTGAGTGACACCGTTATCTGTCAACGCCATATTAAAACTGTACTTTGCAATGACCTTGATCATCTGAAGCTGACCCAAACAAACACTGTTTGAAGTGGAAGTTTTGGACGCTCGATATGCCGCGTTATTTTATGATTTTTATTTCTTACTAGCTGCACCTGGCATGCGTTGCAATGCCACGTAAAGTAAATCCATAAAAAAACATAAATGTGAAATGAGAGCCAAGTTCAATATTATGATATAGGCCTTAGTTACCCATTACCATTACCCATTTAGATCTCACTTCAACGACAAAAGAAGTGAGATGAATGGGTGCCAAGTTCAATGATCAGTTCTGAAATGTATTTATAACAACATAAAATATTTTATAACAACTTAAAATATCACTTCTTCTTATAACTTAGGATAATATATTGACGCCTAGGGTCTGACTGGTAGTGCCCTAATTTACAAAATAAATGATTTGATTTGATGACGACTGCGTGGTGGTTCAAATAGTATTTCAAAGATTATAGCTGGGCGTCATCACTTTCTTATTCAATGGCACTGGTTGGAGAGAGTCACTGGTAAAATAATATAATAGGAAACTGTATATTAACATAGTTCCCTTAGGTTCTATTTTGTCTCTAACATTATTGTATATTTTGTCCAAAAATAAATAATTAATAAAATAAAATTTCAGCTACAAATCAAGAGTATGGCGGAAGAAATAGATTTGGAAAACGAATATTCTCCAAGCAAATGGTCACCACGATATGCGAACCCACAAGAGGTTATACAGAACCACGTAGAACATGTCACGGCAGGTAACTAAAAACATTTATAGACAAATTCTTACATTCTTGACTTGACTTAAAAAAAAATATTATTAGAGGTTAATTCAGAAGTACCTATAATTGAAACTAAAGAGATATTCAAGCGCATTAGCGTGTTAAATTGATAAATCACAAGTCATTTTTTATAATTGGTACTAAGTACTTTTTAAATGCGAGAGTCCGTCTGGGTAGGTGCTACCACGTTGTATACTGCCACACAGTTATAGAAGCATTCACGCTCACTCACAATCCTGGGTATTTTTTTTTATCCTGGCACGGCAAAGTGAGCCCACTGCACCTGATGGTAAGTGCAGTGTCGTACAATTAGAGGTTCGACTAGCAAGAGACAATCTATCCCCTGCTTCTCAACACAATCATGCCGGCCTGCTTCTTCACATTTCACCATGGACAAGGTTAAGAAGCGATCGAGGGTCTAACTCCAGACTCCCGACAAAAACCGGATGAGCACTGGCTAATGCCACTATGGTGGGTTTTACACCCTGTGTACGGTGGTCGCTATCCGGGCGGATATGATTATCCTACCACCAGCATCCTACCATCATTGAAGCGTAGCGTGAAGAAGCTACTTAGCAGGATAACCTATTTGTGCCGATTAGCAAGGGATGGTTTTTTCTGGCTACTTGATACTGTACTTAGACGGCAGTGCGCTATCCATCGGGTACAGTGTGGTCCCTTTGCTTTGCCAGGAAAAAAATATATATTAAAAAATATATATTCAAAAGATATTGAAGTAACTTTACTAAGCTTAGTTAGTTATTAAGTTACTTACTAGGCGCAGTGAGACTTAACAAAGAATGTCTCGGTTTGAGTTCGGTGCAGTTTCATGTACCTGGTAATTTAAAATTCTTAGTATACAGAGCAGTTATGACATTTACTTGGCAATTGGTAAGTGAACAAATGTAATGCTAATCTCGTCAATCAAAGAAAATAAAAATAATTCTAAGATGTAATTTTGTGTGATGACAATGTGTGATTGACAAAGCGACATGTGCTGAAATCTGGACAGCCACAATTTGTGCTGGAATCATCAATTCAAAAATGGAACATGAATTGTTCTGTATTTGAATTTGTACTTGATATGGTGATAGGCTCGAGTGTAGGTACTACTTGCACCTCTGCCTACCCCTTCGGGATATAGCGTGAGCTCATGTAGCATGTTATTTTTTAAAAACAATAACTATAACTAACACCTAAATAAGAATGACTATAGTCATACAATAATAACTATTCCAAATATGACGGAATGTAAAGGCAAACAGGACGAAGATTTTTCAATTTTTTTTTACAAAACCATGGTCATTCAAAGGTTACATTGTTTTATAATAGGTCCGAAAAATATCACCGTTACGCATATAAGTATTTTTATTTTCCAATATTCAGCCAGCTTAGCGGCAGCCAACAACATTCCACACGAATTTGACATCGAATATGGACCAACGGCCGGACAGAAGCTGGACATTCTTGGGACTGACTTGCCGAAAGGTAAATTTTAAACACTGATATTGAGAATTTTAGGTGGATGATTGTACTGATTGATATGTTATTCTAAACTAACTTCGATAAATCTCTAATGGCAGATGCTCTAATGCTCTAGTCATTGGGTCTATTTTCAATAATAATACCAGTCCTGTATTAAACTTGTCCCACTGCTGGGCACGGGCCTTGGTGGATTTAAAAAAAACACCTGAATTACTTCATAAAAATTACAAATGTAAAGTTTACCAACCCCTATTAGGCCAGTGTGGTTGAAAAGGCCCAACCTCTCTCATAAGTAGAGGTGACCTGTGCCCAGTAGTAGCATAGATATATAGGTATATATTATACTTAGTGCTGATATTAATTTTTAAAAAATACCGGTTTTGTGGTAAAAAAATGCGTTTTACTGCTTTTAGTTCTACTTCATAGGCTATTCTGATATGGAGTACAGTAAAGTAAAACATATACACTCACGCCTGTAATTCCCGAAGGGGTAGGCAGAGGTGTAACCAGTACACCCACTTTTCGCCGAATTTCGGTCCGATAATGTGATAGGCGGCAAGCCTATCGCCATACCGGGCACAGGTTCCAGACTCCGGGCTGATACTGAGAATTTCTAGATAGAAAAACCCAATAACACTTTACTCGACCCGGAGATCGAACCCGAGACTTCAGCAAAGTAGTAGTCATAACGCATGCAACTGCGCCACCGAGGCAGTCTGGTAAAAGTGTTCATGTAATAGAAATTGTTTCATGGAACACGTGAATAACAGGTTTTCTATTAATAATAAGAAATATGTATACTGCTATATCATATTTCTTGACATTGCAATATACCCGCGTCAAACAGATACTTTATTTACCCAAAATAGTGTTCTGTTTTTGCAGACACCGGGTGAATGGACATTGAAATGGGGACGTGTTCTGAGCCCTGAATCCTTATCACAATGATTAACGCATCGCATCTGACATAATGCTACGATTATTTCTAAAACGCAAAACCACATTTGGTAAATATGTTGGTGGACTGTAAAACGTTTACGCACATTGAAATAACAATTGCTTTTATAATGTGTTGGAACATCAACAAAACTATGCAAGATGGATATTTAAAAGGCACAAATACAATGTTTATAACTTATTAATTGATTTACACGGCACTATTTCACATCTCAGTGCTTAATATTAACACACACGCATGTCAGGATTCACTTAAGGCTTCTCTTTATAATTAATCTACCAGCATTACTCTCTAAGCTGAACTACGCGGCCATTGAACTGATTACCATTTAAACTTACTACACCGAACCACGAATATACTGGCTATCGTCTCGTCTTCCACTCAACTGAACTGAACCAACTGAACACCGGAGCGCGGAAGGCACTCTGTTTTATATTAAACATTTACTACTCCCACTTAGGTTGTCATTATTAACTACCCCCAACTAGTCTCCTAAATACCTCCGTTATACCTTCGGTATTTCTAATAAAAGGAAATATCCTAATAAATGACAAGTTACTGCAACCTTTTTTTCGTTAATCTTTCAAACGATAAAAATTGAGTTAAAAAATAATTTGTTTCATTTAAAAAAATGCTATATCCACAGCATACGTATAGATTTATTAGTACATTAAAATAATAATAAAAACCTGGTACATATTACGTCTGATTACAGCATCACTCATACAACCAAAGTTTTAACCTAAAAACAATTACATTATTTTACAAAAGAAGTTTATAACGCTATAGAAAATTGAACAATAGCAATTATATAAATAATAAGGACAAGAAATATTACATGGCATAACTTCAAATATTTGAGGCTTAAAAATTCTGTACACAACAATATGTTACTCTGATATTGTGATTTTATATGTGCAATTGTTTCTGTATTTTCTATTTGAGGAGTTTACAATAGATTAGAGACATCAAATCAAAAATGAAAGTACACTGTCACATCCATAGTCCTGACCCCACACTGGGGCATACTGTATCGTGGGTATCAAGAACTACGAGGGACTACGGTCCTACAACAGTAATAAATATTTGTGGATCTCACAAACATATGCCTCGGCGCGGGGATCGAACTCACGGCCTTTCGTTTCACAGACGGCACTTCAATCGCTGCGCCACGAAGGCTATATGTATTACTTACTAGCTGTTGCTCGCGGCTTCGCCCGCGTGGAAGTCATGTTTTTGGGAGAAAAAGTATACAATACAAAATACCAATTGTCATGCAATGTTTAACTTCAAAAATTACGGATTTTCATACAAACTTTCAACCCCTATTTACTCCCTTAGGGATGGAATTTCCAAAAATCCTGAAATTATATATTATTTATTTTTAACTAAAAGGCCAAATACCAATGTTCATGCGTTTAACTTCAGAAATGACGAATTTCCAAAAACCCTTCCTTAGTGGATGCCTACGTCATAAAAGGTACCTACTATCAAAATTACAAGTCTCTAACCCCAGCCGTTTAGGCTGTGCGTTGATCGATCAGTCAGTCAGTTTCTTCTTTTGTATATACAGATAGTACAAGAATATATTACTATAATAATAACATTTTATATACATTTCCAGAAGCACCAATCCTCGTGTACATACATGGCGGTTTTTGGCAAATGCTATCACGTGACATCTCCCGGTACGCTGCTGAGCCACTCTACAACGCGGGGATCAAAACAGTAGTAATCGGTTACGATCTGTGTCCTATAGTCGGTCTCCAACAGATAGTCAACGAGGTGGAAAACGCAGCCAGATTCGTGTTCCAATATGCTGAAAATATGGGTTCAAGGTGATATCTTACTAATATTATAAATGCGAATGTTTGGATGTATCGATGGCTGTTTGTTACTCAATCACGTCAGAAAGGCTGAACGGATCTGGTTGAAATTTGGTACAGAGATAGATTATAGTCTGGAATAGCACATACTTTTTTATCCCGGAAAAACGATTCCCGCGTAATAGTTTTTTGTTTTTCGAGAAAGGGAACCGGTATGATTTTTTGCATAGTAGTAGTTTTAGATTAGAGAATGGCATAAGCTATTTTTTATCCCGGGAAAAGGCACGGTGCCAATGGGATACCAAAAATAGAATGATCCAATAGCTTAAGATGTCTTCGTGGATTGTATACCTTTTCTTTCAAAATAACAACCACGCGGGCGGAGCCTATAATATAAATCTTATATGATAATAAAAACCTTATGACTCTAATTAGAGGACACAATATCTGTGTAATGTATACGAAACAATGTGTAATTCAACAAGTATTTTTTGTCTTTAATTATCTTTAACATATTGTCTATGTTCCTCATATTTAAAAAAAAATTACTCTATAAAAAAAAGGATTGTTATATCATACACAACATTCCAATATGATAATTACGTTTTATCAAAAAGAGGAATACAAGCACTTGAATATATTTGTCCATGAATACCCACAACAATAGAGTAAAAGTCTCTGTGTTGGCGGCCTTATAGGAAAGAATAGGCTCTTCTTTTTTATATCGTTAGTAATGCATGATGCGTAGGCGACGCAGCTCATATGTAAACACAAATGTCAAATGGAATTTTATTTTACCATCCGTCACACAAAGTCTTCCCCGAATAGCTGAAACGGGTCAAGATTTTCCCGCCAGTTCGAATTGGGTATATCCTGTAATGACTGTGTGTGTTAAATAAAGAATAAATAAATATATATAAAGATGGCCGATTGTTTTAGATGTTTATTTTTAAGATTTTGAATGTTATTAAATACTCTTCATTGGCAAATTCATGGAACAAGGATGGAGCCATTTTAAGAAATTAGACGTCTTCGTCACGCAAGGCTACGTCACACACTCGTTACAATACGCCGAACATTATTCTTGTTTTACTATGGAACCTGCTAATTTAATTTTTTTTATTTTCAGAGGAGTATACTTCGCTGGACACTCCGCGGGCGCTCATCTCGTAAGCAAGATCCTTTCAAATTCGATGTTGCTAGCTAACTCTCCTGGATCCAAGCGGTTGCAAGGGGCGTTTTTGATTTCCGGCGTCTACGATCTACAAGAACTCATAAATACAACAGTCAATGGCGCCTTGAACCTCACGCAAGAGCTGGCTATTTCTCTTTCACCATGTTTTGACAACTTTATGCATCTGAAGGATATTCGTATTCACATAATTGCTGGCCAATACGACTCGCCAAGGTTCAAGAAACAGTCTAAAGAATTATATGAAGTTCTACATAATAAATACTCATTACAGAACGTGCACTTAGATATTAAAGATATTTTCGATCATTTCGATATAGTTGAGTGCTTTTCAAATGATGATAATTATTTAAAAAGACTGTTAGTTCAGGATATAGAGAACTGGATATAAATAAAATAAATATATTTGATCCAACTTAGCATTTTTTAATCATCTATTTTAACTAAGGACTAAGGGACTAAGGCCTCTCATTAGGGGCCATTCATTAATTACGAAAGGGTCCCTAGGGGGAGGGGGTTTAAGGATCTCTGCATGACCTTATCTCAGGGGAGAGAGGCGGGAAAAAATACATTCTTCCGTAATATTTTTTCACTCGGAATGTGCATTATAATTATTTTTTATCTTTGATTTATGTCAAACAATGAACATTAGTACAACTTATGCTCTTCTAACTACATTTATCTACTATAAAAATAACTATATGTAAAACTTTACCTAAGAAGTGAGAGGGGGAGTCCAAGAAATCTTATGTTTCCTTACATGGGGGGTACAAATGGCCAAAATCGTGCTTACGTAATTAATGAATGGCTTGTTAGTAGAGGAGGCTCGTGCCTAGCAGCGGGCCAATGTTTAATACGGGGCTATTATTATTATCTATTTTAAAGTAGAAAATCCAAATTTATTTTAAGCGTCTGTTATTGTTTGGTATATACTGTTAAGTAAAAATAATAATGACAGTATTTTCTCCGAAAAGTGAAAAATGATTAGCCAATTTATATCACATTTCATTTATTGTTTGTGCCACAATAAATATTCCAATTAAATACATATTTTCAACACGCAGAACTTGACTAAGCCTCAGCCCTAATTACTTGGTTTAAAACTTTTTCTTTATTATAATAACGAGTCCTTAACAAATAATGTAGTTTGATCCATAAATAACTTTACACCTGATGGCATTCTTAATGGATTCTCACTGCATGAGTTATTGTTAAGTTGAACAAGTTTGCGTTAGGCGGGCGGGCGCCCGGCAGACTGGTTTGCGCCTCCGCCCAAGCCACACCGCGACCTCGCGCCATGCAACTACTCGGCATGCTAACGAAACTATCTCACGACTGACAATGATAACATCACCATAATCTATCGCAACAACTGTGAGCTTGCAAGCAATATAATATAACCAGCGTAGTATTAAAAAGTTTCTAACTATTTAGAAGTTTAAAGTATATCCCACGTGTTTAGTAAATGTTATTGTGCTTTTGTCGACTAGTAATATATTTAAAGGTAAGTTTATTTTTATGTGACTATGCAACATGTTTTTCTATACGAATTATATTTTTATAATTTCTTTTCAATAATATCATAACCTGATATAACAATTAAAACTTGAAATAAAATAATAAACACTACTAATTACAGTCCAGACGAAAGTCGTATGTTCGAAATCCAAATGGCATACACCTCTGACTTTTCTAAAGTGATGTATGTTTAACGGTGAAGGAAAACATCTTGAAGAAACCTGCATACCTGAGAATTCTCATGAGAATTTCAAAGATATGTGAAGTCTATCAACCCGCATTAGGCCAGCGTAGTGGACTAAGGTCTATCCCCTCTCATTAATAGAGGAGGCCCGTGGCCCAGCAGTGGAACAATACATGGCTAGTATTATTATTTTTTGTTTAATTATAAATGTATCAGTCTAATGCAAGTTTTATCGTCCTAGCCGTGCGGTGAGTGCATATGATTGTGATGGTTGTTATAAATGTAAATGCGCCAATAGCGACGTCATAAGTTTTTGAGTAGAGCACAAATTAAATGTTTGTGCTACAGTTTGAACTACATATTTACAACACCGAATGAACAGCACTGACCGTTGGAATTTGATCCACTTAACAGGGAAGCATGTCAAGGCAGCGAAGAGTCCGGCGGCATTCTTAAACGTAGTTCTAGCCGTTGCGATGCACGACGCTATTCATTGGTCCACTTTTTATTGCTATACATAAAAACTCGTTACAAATCCATTTGTCATAACAAATGCATATTTTTTTTATTACTGTATTAAATATAATAGATGTAGATTTTAGATTATGTTTTACGTTATTTAATAGGTAATTTTCATAAACTTTTGAAAGACAGCTCAATTTTTAAATTTAATATTGTCGTCAGAGTACCAAAATCTGTTATTAAGTTAAAAAAGTTTTTTAATTCATAAAAAGTACACCCACTTCAATAAAAACAAATTATGCATCACTATAAAATTTGATGGTTGTCCTCGATTTTTGTGAGATCCCATCATCAGATCCTAACTTGGTGCCAATGGCACCACCTGGGAAGTATACCCTTTTAAACAAAAAAATAATTTCTCAAATCGGTCCAGGCGTCTTCGAGTAATCGGGGAACATACACAAAAAAAAGATTCCGACGAATTGTTAACCTCCTCCTTTTTTGAAGTCGGTTAATTAAAAATGAATATTAATTTATTTATTTTAAGCGGCGATAGTCTAACAGGGATTAAATTGAATTGCCGATTATGATGTCGCGGGGTCGAACATTAAATCGAAATCGCAGTTAGCGATAAGGCCGCCGTTTGTACATTCTATTTTAAGTTTATTGCAATGTACTGTTAATATCTGTATTCTGGTGTACAATAAAGCATAAATAAATAAATAAATAAACGTTACCCAGAGCAAACATCTATGCCTTAAAGTTACACGTGTATTTTGATATCAATTATCGCTTACTTTCACAGTGAAACACATCACAACGAATTACAAAGATTTAATAAGTTCCCAAAATTAAGCATGCGTGAACAACTCAGGTCTATTATTCTTATTGGTAAAGGAGGCCTATACCCAGCTATGTACGGGGATGACATTATATTCATTTTATTTATTTAGTCTACGATTTTACAAGTATGTTAGCTTAATAACATTACTTAACTATTGTAATCATCGACTGATTGGTGTAGATCCGTTATAAGTATTAAAACTGCTATGAAAATAATATCCCTCTCTGCCAGATTAGAAAACCAACCCCTCATTGTGCAACTTTCGACTCATTACGACTGTTGAATAGATTAATAACGCGTCATTGCTTCCACAAAACGAGAAAAGTTAAAAAAGTACAGACTTTATTTGTCTACATTTCCATGCATAATATTTAAAGTGAGCTTGCCCATTCCAATTTTGAAGTAAAATAAAAGTTGAAATTTATTACGTCCCTGAAATATGCGTGCCAGTAACTTTTCAAGAAAAGTAAAAAGTAAATAATATGTTAACTGTCAGTATTAAACGATCAATAAAATTCTTTAAACTCTGATGTATCAGAAATAAAAAATGCTTTTAAAATGTTCATAAACCGACACAGGAGGTTGACACAGTTAAAGGATAAATGAACAATATAATTATCTGTGGCATATCGATTAAATGAGGCTATTACCTAAAACTACGACAGAAGGTCTTGCATTGTGATTATATTCGTCACGCTATAATTGAAACGTTAGATTTTTACGATCACCTATTTTTAACCAACTTCAAAAAAGGAGGAGGTTAAAAATTCGTCGGAATCTTTTTTTTATGTATGTTACCCGATTACTCGAAGACGCCTGGACCGATTCGAGAAATTCTTTTTTTGTTTAAAAGGGTATACTTCCCAGGTAGTCCCATTGGCACCAAGTCAGAATCTGATGATGGGATCTCAGAAAAATCAACGGAAACCCTCAAATTTTATAGTGACGCATAATTTGTTTTTTATTGAAGTCAGTATACTTTTTTATGAATTAAAAAACTTTTTTAATAATTTTCGTTATTCTATTACAACTTATTTGATTTATCAATTTAAATTGAACTTTTGTACTAACAAACATTTTTAATTTTTTTGAGACATAGCTTTGATTACTTCGTGTGTATTATCATAGAAAAAATTAAGTAATATGAAAAATTACTTAAAGTTTTGATATACATTACCTTTTTATTAACCGACTTCAAAAAAGGAGGAGGTTAACAATTCGTCGGAATCTTTTTTTTTTATGTATGTTACCCGATTACTCGAAGACGCCTAGACCGATTCCAGAAATTCTTTTTTTGTTTAAAAGGGTATACTTCCCATGTAGACCATTGGCACCAAGTCAGGATCTGATGATGGAATCACAGAAAAATCAAGGGAATCCCTCAAATTTTATTGTGACGCATAATTTGTTTTTTATTGAAGTCGGTGTACTTTTTATGAATAAAAAAACTTTTATAATCAACTCACACAGAACGTTCAAATGAAATCTTAATGCAAGAAATCCCTTGTATAAATGTAACTACACTCAAATTATTTGATTCATGACCCCCTTTCAACATACTTCACTTAATATATTTTTTTCACGAAATAAGCTGGACGGTCAAATCAAATCGAATCAAAATATTTACTGAATCCCTAAAATATTATTAAGATACCGTCAATTTATTTTCCTTTACCGTCAGTTCGGACAGTTTTGCTAAGAGCGAAGAAACTAACATTGTTTGTAATACACATACGTTTTGATTGACCTCACATCAAAGCAGTTCAATGTTAAAGATCTATTGAATTGTTATATTTACGGTAGGCAACGGCTCTGCTGTGCTCTGGCAACCTATTCAGCCACTAAAAACAAAATTATCGCAAACTCGTACTTTTGCCGCACCATCAAGCTGTGGAACAGTTTGCCAGCTACCGTGTTCCCTCCTTCCTATGATCCTGGGTCCTTTAGGCGTAGTGTGAAGAAGCTACACAGCAGGCCAGCATGATTGTATTGAGTAGCGAGGGATGGATTATCACTCGCTACTTGATACTATAACTGGACGGCACTGCACTTACCATCAGGTGCAGTGTGGTCACTTTGCCGAGCCAAGATAAAAAAAAAATCATACTAGATTTTTGGTTTGAAAATTATAAATTATTGCATATAGCTTAACTTTTTCATGAGCAATAATGCGATAAAGAAAAAAAATAATATAACAATTTATTGGCCATCTATAAATTAGAAGTGAAATTAACTTTATGTGTCCTACCTACTTCGGTATACCTAAGCAGTGAAAGAAATCTCATAATCAAGGTTTCTGCTCATCATATTTCAATTAGCCATTCAAGGGGAACTATTAGATGAATAGAGCCATGTAGTCAATTATTTTAAGTTGTATGATCACTGAATAATATAAAATAAAGTCGATATTTTTAACTGTTTGTGTGTTTGTCTAGATCTTCTATACCCGCGACGGATTTCGTTACGGTTTTGACTATTATTAAGATCATTTCTTCCGGAAGATATAAAGGTATAATACATGCATTACTTATTTGTAAAATGTAGAGAAAAGTAGATATTTTTTTAATAGTGCCGTCAAACTATATTTTCGGACACTTTTGTCAAAATCCTTTTTTTTTTTATCCTGGCACGGCAAAGTGACCGCTCTGCACCTGATGGTAAGCGCAGTGCGGTCCAATTAGAGTATCGAGTAGCGTGAGACGGTCCATCCCCTGCTAATCAACACAATCATGCCGTCCTGCTTCTTCACACTACGCCATGGGCAATAAGGTGAAAAAGCGGTCGAGGGTCTAATGTCAGAGTACTTAGAAGGCCGCGTAACGGCCAAAAAACGTACCCCAACTCAAGACCCCCGACAAAAACCGTATGTACACTGGCTGATCCCGGAACGCGACACACTTGCGTGTGACACTATGGCGGGTTTTTCACCCTGTTTACGGTGGTCGCTATCCGGGCGGATATGAATATCCTACCACCAGCAGAACTTTTCTACAGAATTTTATATCTTAAGAAGTACTACAGAAAGTACGCGATGGAATATGTCTATCTCCGAAGATTGGTCCAAGGTAAACGTCACAAGCAGGGTCGGGATGCTAGTTTAAAATAAATACATTCTGCTATATTACAACTAACAAATCAAACATGATTTTCGAAACCAATGCAATACGGATGGCATGCTGAATTAGACCTACACTATTTCATAAATCAAATTGGTCAAGTGTACAATATACTTTACAAAACTATATTTTCACCTGATATTTCTGGTGATTGGCATATTCAATTAAGGTAGGGGAATTAGAATACAGTCAAGTTGGATGCGTGATTACAAACTTTGTGCGCTACGGCAATCGTTCTCGGTGTACTTGGTTGAGAGTCTGCACTTGAATCATTCATACGCCAAGCCCCAATTTCCATTTGGAATATCGAAGTCGAATTTCATTTCGATTTTATTAATTTTTATTTGAAGAGGAACTTTATTGATGTCACGGATAGAGTACAACAACATTTACATTATTTCACCTGAATAATTATTATGAGCCACATAGACATCGAACAGTGAAACATCCATCTATAAGATATACCCTCACGCCTGTAATCCCCGAAGGACTAGGCACAGATGTAAACAATACACTCACTTCTCGCCGAATTTATTACGGTCCCATAATGTGATAGAAGGCGTGCCTATAACCATACCGGGCACAATCCTGGGCTGATACTGAGTATTTCTAAATAGAAAAATCCAATATCACTTTACCCGACCCGGGGATCAAACCCGAGACCTCAGCACAGGAGTCGTAACGCATGCGCAATAACAACTGCGCCACCGAGGCATTATATTAAATATATATTTGTAACTTATTTATTTGCTTTATTTTATACACTTTATACATTTAATCTAGGCGGACCTTATTTCGAAAGTATTCTCTACCAGACAGCTTGAGGTGGTGCAGATACAAGCAGGTACATAGGTGTGAAAAAAAATCTATGTAAACAAATAGAAAAACAGTATCCGATGACAATGCACAACAAATATATATATATATATATAGAAATACATTAATATAATTAATACACACATAGAATATATAACAATAATAACAACATTTAAAAGTACATATACTGTAAATGTCTTTTATTTAATCAAACTAGACACCAAAAACCTCTTATTACTTTTAATGTTGATTAAAAAAATCGGTGGAAACCCTGTGATAAGCATCTCATTAAAATGTACGGAATCTTCCCAATTTCTATCAAGATGAAAATAGCTTAGACATTTCTTCAATAATAAAAAATAATTCTGTTTGTAGTCCGCTTCAATGGCTAAATCAAGAGACGGAAATCCTTAATGGCGTTTGCTCGTGAGTTTCTTTTTACTGCAAAGAGACTTAAATCTTGACGAGTCAATAAAATAAGTCAAATAAACAAGGGCTTAAGTCAGCGGGCTACGATTTGATGTTGCGATGTTACACCCTGTTTAACTGCGAATGAAATTGTCCGTAAATGTAGCAATGGAATTAAATCGTGGAGCTACCGAGGCTCCAACAAATTAGATATAAACATCGTAACGCAGAAAAAGCACATTTGGGAAACATAACCCTACTTCCTACTAATATTATAAATGCGAAAGTTTAGATGGATGGATGTTTGTTACTCAATCACGCTACAACGTCTGGACGGACCTGGTTGAAATTTGGCACAGAGATAGATTATAGTCTGGAATAGCACATAGGCTACTTTTTATCCCGGAAAAATGTACAGTGGCCGTGGGATAGTTTAGTTTTTCACAGAGCAAGGGATCGACATGATTTTTTGCATAGTGGTAGTTTAGTGATCAGAAAATGACATATGCCACTTTTATCCCGGTAAAATGCACGCATCCTATGGGATAGCAATATATAGAAAGGTGTAATATTTTAGGACGCCTCCAGGGATTGTATACCTTTCCTTCCAAAAATAACCTCCACGCGGGCGGAGCCGCGAGCAACATCTAGTACATATTAAGTATTAAAACTATCAAAGAAAGCAGCGTTTTAAGTAAATTACCATCTTACATAGATTCAGATTTATAATTACCTTTTTTATTTCAATGGCGATTCAAACCAAAATTAGATAATAAAAATATACAGAACGTATCATGTTGGTAAATATGTGATGACCTAAAGAATGCAATTATGACTTCTGTATACTTCTATAGTATATTTAACTTGTGAAACTTTATTCATGATGTAGCAGGATATATTAAAGAACCTTATCAAATAAAGAATAAAATATATATTCTTTTGCAAGTTACCATGTGCCAATTATATTTTAAATATATTTTCTCTGTATTCTGTGGGTATGCCATTGTTTGTAGAAGTTTTGAATGCTAAACTACGCTGAATCATGTATTTAAGAACACAAAATTTTATTGTTAGTATCATACTTTTTGGTCAGAGTGATTGATGTATAATATGTATTTTCGCAGGTGTTTGAGTTTATATCATTATTATAAATATTTTCTGATACACACATGCACCCGATAAACATAATTCAGCTTCCTTTATGCATTTGAATAAAATCAAAGAATTACGAAGTGCGTACATTTATGGTTATACATTAATGGTTATTCGATGTTCCTAAACACTTAATCTAATGAACCATGACCGACCCTTTTATGTGTTGAATAAATAGGTTAATTCGAAATTAATTTCAGCAGCTTGATCACTAGTAAACGAATCATCAGCGGCGAAATGCCAGCAGCTCGCGCCCCGCAAGTCGACTAAATGAGTCGGTACCTTAAACATCCTGAAGAAATACCTCCGACGGTAATTAACGTCTAATGACCGTCTATAAATTGAGCTCGTTTCAATTCATTAACTGGTTTATTGATGCCAGACATTTGCTAATGATTAAAAACGAATGCAGGACGTCTCTCATCAAATCTGCATAATCGGACGCAACAATCGTTACGTGGTTACAATTTAATCGAATCGTTTTAAGATTGTTAATTTATTAGCACAATGTACCTATGACAGCCTCCGTGACGCAGCGGGTGAAAAGCGCCGGCTTTAAAACGAGGGGCTGTGGGTTCGATTACCGCACAGAGACAATTTTTTGTGTGACAGATATTTGTTTCGGGTCGGGGTGTTGTGGGACCGTAGTCCCTGGTAGTTCTTGATACCCACGTTACAGGTTTAACCTAGTGTGGGGGGTATTTTTTTTATTTATTACTAGTGCACACTTAAATCATTAAGCCTTTACAAATACGGTCTGTGTATATACCAAAATATTTTTTGAATTAAATAATGAAATAAATATACATTTAAAAATATATTTCGCTACAAAGCCTTTGACCAGCAAAGTCGTAACGATAAATCCGATGAAATGAGTTAACACTTCAAATCTTACGACAGTCCGATCGTAATCGCCTCGTAAAGTGGGGTTTACGTGTTATATCCCATTGGCAACAATACACACTTACGGTTGTAAAAATATGTTCAAGTATACGCCTACTACAACATATGGCAATATCACCAACTATGTACATTATAAATAATATAAATTTATAACATTATTAACGACGAACGAAAAATTTAGAAAGCATCAATTTATCACTTCTATCTACTTTTTTTACATTATCTTGCCTATATGTGGATAGCGTTGTCATTTTGACAGCCTCCGTGGCGCAGTTGGAGAGTAGCCGGCTGTGAAACAAGAGGCCGTGGCTTCGGTTCCCACACCGGGACATATGTTTGTGTGACAGACAGATATTTGTGTCTGAGGTCTGGGTGTTGTGAGACCGAAAGTCTCTCGTAGACCCTGATACCCACAACACAAGAACCATATCTTAGTGTGGGTCAGGGTCAGTTGGGTGTTATATATTATTTGAAGAATGCACAATTTGAGCAATCCGAAGATGCTGCTGTATTCGGAACTCGCTCAAGGAAGACTCAAGTTTAGAGGCCAATTTCTGCGCTACAAGGATGTCATCAAGCGCCACTTCACATCTTGCCACATACCATGCGACTGCTGGGAAGAACTAGCGCATCATCGTACCGAATGGCGTAGCACCGTACAAAAATCATGTGCACAGTTTGAGGAAACAACGCCTTCACCCCCAGCGTGAACTTCTAAAGTTAAGACCCAAAACTGTTTACACATACACCTTCAACTCTTCTAGACAACTGTTTTGTGCGGGCTGACTAGTCACATTCGCTCACATTGGCGAAAATAAAATCAATAATTGAATCCAAAAGTGCAAGGTTCGCCGTCGACGTCGAGGAGGACATCATATATTATTTATTTTTCTGTCTCATATTTCGTTTAGTAAATATTGTATAGGTTTATGTTAGGTAGGTTTATTATTATATTTATTATAATTATGAATTTATGATCTTTTTCCCAACATCCTATTGCAAAGATACTAATTTCTGGGGTCGGTGCTGAATTTGGTGTCTATCAAATTAATTTGCGTGTCTATCTATTTAATTATCGCTTGCTCTAACGGTGAAGGAAAACACGAGGAAACCTGCAACCTGAGAATTCTCATACGAATTTCAAAGGTATTTGAAGACTAAGGTCCTCCTTATTAGTAGAGGAGACCCGTGCCCAGCAGTGGGACAATGTTTAATACAGGGCTAGTATTATATTATTATATTTTCGTAACAATTAAGAAACATGTAAAAATGTACCAATTAATTTAAGTAAAATTAGTGAGAACAATACGCACACAATAAAAACACGCTCGAACCAAGCCTGAGCACGTAGCCGATATTAAACGGATAATAAATGATGATACGACAAGATTAATGAGTGGACAACGGCTTAATGACGTGTGAAAGAAATGACAGCAATTAAGATAACGCTATATATAGAGCCTTCCTGACACTTCGCAAGTTATCAGCTCACAAGCCATCTATTCGTTCATTTCGCGATGGTTTTATACCGATTGATCCTTAGTAATACTTCTATATTTCTTTTTATGTATAAATACTACTACTAGCTATTGCACGTGAGTTGTTCCACGTGGTTTACTAAAAATACAGCTTATTATACTATTAAAAGGAAAACCAAAAAATATTCAAAATGTATCTGTTCACTAAATTCCATTTAATTATTTTGTTAATTAAGAGCCGGAGTCAAAAAATAAACGTAAATAAATGGTAAACATGTACGCAGTGGTATCTGAACCTAGCTATGACTTTACATACATATACACTCACGCCTGTAATCCCCGAAGGGGTAGGCAGAGGTGTAAACCAGTACACTCATATTTCGCCGAAACTATTACGATCCCATAATGTGATAAGGGGCGAGCCTATCGTCATACCGGGCATAATTTCAGATTCTGGGCTGATACTGAGTATTTCAAAATAGAAAAACAGAATATCAATATACCCGATCCGGGGATTGAACCCGAGACCTCAAGACAGCAGTCAAAACGCATGTGCAATTATAACTTCGCCACCTAGGCAGTCCATGACTTGATTTGTATAGATTTCATACCAAAAAAACTATAGAATATCTGAAAATCCATACTGTAATAAAGCTGAAGAGGCCCTATGTCTGCATACAAAGTTTTGATTGTAACGTGTTATATTAACGATATAGAACCCAAAACAATTGTTTTTGGAATTATTGTCTGTTTGTCTCTCTGTCTGTCAAGGCATCACGACCAATGTACTGTATCACGACAAAATAATCGTCAGTAAAACCATAGAGTGTATCTCGAGGTAGCATTTAGTGTTTATTTAATTTAAATCGGTGCATTCAATCAAAGTGTATACCTGTTTGAACGAATATCTGTATTATGCAATGAGTAGTTGTGAGAGATAAAATAGTTTTACAAATAGTATAATATAATTAAGGTAACTTCCACACGGGCGTAGCCGCGGGCAACAGCTAGTGTATTCATAATCGCCAAAATATTTCCCGCGGGTCGCCTCCCACGTACCTTTTAAGATATGTGACTCATGACAATAGTTGTGACCTCGCCTTTATTTGACGATATTATGCTGTAATGAAAACATTCCCTGACGTAATTACTTTCACGGGTCCTCTGCTATTTATGGGGAATTCTTGGCCTTCTTTACGCGCTGTAACAGAAGGGGAAACTGCATAATGGCGCACGTACCAACACGTATAATTATACCCTGTATATATGAAAAATATAAAAGCTTATAATCCTACTAAAATTATAATTGCGAATGTTTGGATTCATAGATGGATGGATGTTTGTTACTCAGTCACACTACAACGGCTAGACAGATCTGGTTGAAATTTGACTCAGAGATAGTCTATAGTCTGGAATAGCATATGGCTACTTTTTATCCCGGAAAAAATTACATTTCCCGTGGGATAGCTTAGTTTTTCACAGAGACTTATTTTTTCAGTTTAGGAATCTGAAAATGACATAGGCTATTTATTACTATGGGATATCAAAATATAGAAAGGTGTAAATAGCTTAAGATCCCTCCATGGATGTAAACTTTTTCTTTCAAAACTAACCTCCACGCGGGCGGAGCCGCGGGCAACATCTAATAAACAATATATTACAGCTATGCGTATACTAATATGTATGTATAATGGATTCTTCTATTTAGTAAATATGGTGCAATATACAACGCACCGAAACAGAAGATTTTTTCCATAGAGTGTCTATCAAAATACAGTTTTTATATTACTCAATAATCATCATAAAACCGAACTAAGGTCAGCTCAAACCTGTATCGTGGACATCAAGAACGATAGACTACGGTCCTACAACACCCAGACTCGAAACAAATACTTGTGGACCACATAAATATTTGTCCTCATCGAAGGATCGAACCCGCGTCCTCTAGCTTCACAGCCGGCTTCTCGTCCCCTGCGCAACAATGACTCATTCAATTTTCAATTAAATTTAGCTGATTCAAATTACGCCTTCATACGTCTAATGAAATCTAATAATGAACTTTACGTTCTCTTACAACCTTCGACTTAGTTTTAAAGTATAGAATTTATGTGACGCAGATTCAAATAAACATTGTTATGCCGTTTAAATTTATCGCTGTGTACTTTATTATATCTATTATATGTATGCATGTCCACGATTGTAGTGGCTGGGCCGTGGCGGTGGCCGGCAAACTATCAATGTTAACATTAATCTAAATCAAAAAGTTCCACTTTATGTTTTATATCTGTAAATTTAATGATTTAGTAATAAAAAAAAATAATTCTTATTTACCATCATTAATTTTAGTTTCATATGCATTTATAAACTTCACTGACAGTCTATTATGCTTATTATGGTGTCCTACAAATACTACACTGTAAATTCAGGAACAATGTAAATACACACATACACTCACGCCTGTTATCCCCGAAGGGGTAAGCAGAGGTGTAACCAGTACCCCACTTTTCGCCGAATTTCGGTCCCATAATGTGATAGGGGGCGAGCCTATCGCCATACCGAGCACAGATTCCAGACTCCGGGCTAATGCTGCGGAATTTCTAGATAGAAAAACCCAGTATCACTTTACCCGACCCGGGATCGAACCCGAGACCTCAGCACAGCAGTAGCAAAGCATGCGCAATTACAACTGCGCCACCGAGGCAGTTTCAATCTGAGTATCGATCACAAACAATCTAAATAAGTATTCAAATCGACAACATGAAAATAGTTGCATGATATTCCAAAAACATATACTCATTACGAAAAATAAATACTCGATACGAACATTATTCCAGTACTTCGTGCTTTGTATGACCGCGCATCGGTAAAGCGGCGAGTGGCCCAGTGCGCTAAAGAGTCCAGATATAAAGGCAACGGTCCCCTTTTTATTCAGCCTATTTTTTATTGTCAGCTTTATCTGTTTATGAAAATGAATCGTTTTTATCAAAAATAAATTAAAGATTTTTTACGATTTGGAACTCAAAAGGTTTGTAAAATTTTTTACGAAAATTTTACAAACCTTGAGTTCCTAAAATCGATTTTATATATATTTATATATATACACAGTCAGGTCATAAGTATTGTCACACAGTAAAAACTTTTATTTTAGAATGCGGGCCACAAAAAAGTTTATTGAATTCGAATTTCAAATTGTTCATGAAAATAAAAATGTATACTTTTTAGAATTTTACTCATTTTTAAATATGGAGTGGACGCTTAAAGAAGACCGTGTTGCAGTAATTGCGTTGCATCGTTGCGGTTACGCGCCAATTCAAATTATTGACATACTGAAAAATTTGAATATAACCAAAAGATTCGTTTATCGTACCATCAAACGATACAATGAAGACTCTAGTGTAGATGACAGGTCAAGAAGTGGTCGCCCTCGGTCTGTTAGGACTCCAGCAGTGATAAAAGCTGTGAAGGCGCGAATTCAAAGAAATCCCAAACGTAAGCAGAAACTGTTGGCCCTTCAGATGGGGTTAAGCAGAACCACGGTGAAAAGGGTGTTAAATGAAAACTTAGGGCTTCGGGCATATCGAAGAAAAACAGGACATCGTTTGAATGCTAGTCTAATGGACCTGAGACTGAAGAGATGCCGCGCTTTGTTGAAGCGGTACGCGGGAAAAAAATATCGGGAAATTCTTTTTTCAGATGAAAAAATTTTTACCGTTGAAGAGAACAACAAACAAAATGATAAGGTGTACGCACACAGTAGTGAAGAAGCGAGCAACCGTATTCCGCGTGTCCAACGAGGTCATTTTCCATCCTCGCTCATGGTATGGTTGGGAGTTTCTTATTGGGGCTTAACAGAGGTACATTTTTGTGAGAAAGGTGTAAAAACGAATGCAGTTGTGTATCAAAATACAGTCCTGACGAACCTTGTGGAACCTGTTTCTCATACCATGTTCAATAACAGGCACTGGGTATTCCAACAAGATTCGGCGCCAGCTCATAGAGCGAAGAGCACACAAGACTAGCTGGCGGCGCGTGAAATCGACTTCATCCGGCACGAAGACTGGCCCTCCTCTAGTCCAGATTTGAATCCGTTAGATTACAAGATATGGCAACACTTGGAGGAAAAGGCGTGCTCAAAGCCTCATCCCAATTTGGAGTCACTCAAGACATCCTTGATTAAGGCAGCCGCCGATATTGACATGGACCTCGTTCGTGCTGCGATAGACAACTGGCCGCGAAGATTGAAGGTCTGTATTCAAAATCACGGAGGTCATTTTGAATAAACTTTAGTGTCATAAGAATCTATGTTTTGTTAAGTTCATTTTGGTATATAAATGGTTACATAATGAATAAACTTGTTTCAATTATTTTATATTAAACATGTGACAGAATTTATGACCTGACTACGTATATTATTTTTTTAAACTATTTACAATTATTACGTAAACCAAGGAAAAAAACCACGATCGATGATGAAATTATTAATTGTTCATTACTTCTAATTGTCTCAAGCCAATATCAGGATATGACTTACCTATTGATTTTAGAGTAAATAAACAAAAAAACAGTAATTTCGTTATGTGAACCAATTTTCTATAAGTTCTATTGTTTCTATCGCCTATTTAATTACTTAAAATATTCACCAGAACCACTCTGGAATTATTTCTGATACAAACTGAATTAGAGAGAACCATTTCTTCATTTGATCGCACGACCAATAACATCTTTCAATATAATCCTTTAAATTTTGCTGCTATTGTTGTATTGAACAGCTGCAGTGTAAACAGAAAAGCAAATCTATAATGATTTTATTCGATATCTCCTTTCATTAAAAAGGTCATATTAATTTAAACCTAATCAATAAAATGGACCTTCACGTAGTCATCGACTTTGAATAGATATTGAAAAGGTTGTGCGTAGAATGAATCCTATACTTACAGATCAAAGAGTTTAGTAGATCTAACAGAACTTCAGATATTCTATAACTACTAAGTTATAAGTTGTAGAAGTTTACGGCTACATAATTAAATAATTTAATAATTCACGCATTATTAATATATGAGTTGAAATAAAAGTTCAAACTGATGTATTAAGATTTAACATTTAAATTATTTTGTCTTGGCTAATGTTTTGTACACATTTAATGATCGTTGGTAACTTATTGTATATATGTATTTTGTTTTTGTTTGACAATTTATCAGATTTCCAATTATCTATATAACTATTATCGTCATTAGTCATATAAAAGTGAAACCAGCGAATTTCTGGGTTCAATTCTTAGGTTGGACAATCAAAACACGTGTTTTTCAAATACAAATAATCATAATTTGAGTAGCTCGATATTGGGATTTGATATTTTTTTTTTATCGTGGCACGGAAAAGTGACCACACTGCACTGATGGTAAGTGCAGTGCCGTCCAGTTATAGTATCAAGTAGCGAGTGATAATCTATCCCTCGCTACTCAATACAATCATGCCGGCTGCTGTGTAGCTTCTTCACAATTTACAATCAAAATAAGAGTAAGTATTCTACACTCTGATTCAACCCCATATGTTCACTATTGATACATAATACCAAATTCTAAAGACAAATTTTGGGTAGAATGAGTACTATTGCTCAAAGTGCGTTATTTTTATAAAGTATAAACTATGATGGAGTTTGTTTTAAAGTCATCAATTCCATATTATACTTTCATATACTTTCTTGGACAAAATAATTAAGGAGTGGTTTAATAAAAACTCTTACCAACAGTCTCTCAAGGACCGCCCCTAAGGAAAAGTGATTTTCACAAAAAATCCAATTATTAAATACTAATATAATTGTAATTAATAGCAGCGATAGCCTAGTTGGTTGCGGTACGGACTGCCAAGACGAAAGTCGTAGGTTCGAAACCCAAGTGGCATACACCTCTGACTTTTCTAAAGTTATGTGTGTATTAAATGTTAATTATCGCTTGCTTTAACGGTGAAGGAAAACATCGTGAGGAAACCTGCATATCTGAGAATTTTTCGAAGGTATGAGAAGTCTGCCAACCCGCATTAGGCCAGCGTGGTGGACTAAGGCCTAACCCCTCTCATTAGTAGAGGAGGCCCGTGCCCAGCAGTGGGACAATGTTTAATACAGGCCTGGTATTATTATTATTATAATTGAAATTGGAATTTTACGCAATTTCCAACTAGTCTTTTACATGAAAATTATTGCTATTGTAGTTTAGTTTATATTTCGTTTTTGTCATTTAAATGAAGCCAAATGAATGAATATAAAGAGTTTTTGAAGCAAGGAATAATTTCCAAAATCAATGTCAATGACCTTTCTTAATAAAGAAACAAAGAAAAATCCAAACACATTAACATGTATATTGCACTGAATTAAGTTGAATAATTACTAGAAGACACAAACTGAGTACACTTTGCATAATTTGATTCTCTTGAACTCAAATGTGGATGCCATAAGGTTAATCTTTTTTTTAAGTAGTGTAATGAGATATTAGCGTAAATGGTGTGTGTGATAACAAAAGAAAGTTTCATTAGAAAATGGAATATATTTTCTACAAAATGAAAAAGTTTATATACGGCCCATATACTCAGATCATAAAAATACGAAAATCACAAAGACGAGGATTCTCAGATTGCCAATAAAATTATACTAGCATTGGTACTATTTGTAGGAAATAAAATAGAGTACTATTGAAATATACAATATCTGTTTTAACAGACAAAGAAATTGGAATCTATTTAGAGTTCACTTTCTATAAAATCTTTCCGATAACTTAGTGTACATTTAAAGCCTAGGCTGGAAAACTCACCGGCGCGGCGCAGAGTATAAATAAGCTAAATTGAGCAACTGGATTTTGCAACATCTTATTTGGTGGAGATTGCATCTAACTGCATTTATGTTATGATGATATTCCGACTACGCCGCTATGGTTTATTTATTTTACACTAGATGTTGCTCGCGGCTTCGCCCGCGTGGAAGGTATACGTAAAGAAAAGGTATAAAATCCATGGAGTCATCTTAAGCTATTACATCTTTCTATATCATGCTATCCCATAGGAACCGTGCATTTTCCGGGATAAAAAAATTATGTCATTCTCAGACCCTTCAACTGACACTATGCAAAAAATCATGTCGATCCCTTGCTCTGTGTAAAACAAAAATGAAACTATCCCACGGGAACCATACATTTTTCCGGCATAAAAAGTAGCCTATGTGCTATTCCAGACTATAATCTATCTCTGTGGCAAATTTCAACCAAATCTGTCCAGCCGATGTGAGGTGATTGAGTAACAAACATCTATCCATCCATCTAAACATTCGCATTTATAATAGTAGTAAGATTGAAATCATTAAGTGCTTATTGAATTACATGTGATATTTTCTTGTACTTCATAAATGAAATTAATGAATAATAGATTTTCAGATCAATTTACGTAATATATTTAAAAAAATATATATACTGAAAAATTTAAAATAAATGTGTGTCTATGAGCGATAGCCTAGTTGGGAATGGTATGGACTGCTGAGACGGAAGTCGTACGTTCGAAACCACCCGCCCTGTGGAATGGGGGCGTGTTGAGAATTTCACCACGGTAACCCCTGCCTGTCGTACGAGGCGACTAATTGGGGCCATCGGGGGTCGCGGGCGTGCAGCGGTATCGTATCGATGCACTCCCAAATTTGGGGCATCGTGCGACCCCGAGATGGACGGCAGCGCGGGTGGTAAGGCCTCGTTCGCTGTCGTTGCTCGGTGCGCGGGGGCTCCTTAGCCTCCCACGGAGATGGGCCCGTACAGGGCACCGCGCAGGGGCGATTCCGGCTGCAATTCTAGCACTCCTTAGAATAACCCGGGATCACTCCGCAAGCGCCGAAGAAGGCCACCGCGGGGTTTTAGCTGGTAGTGTCGGGTGGGGTGTACATAGGGGTTAGGGACTCGGCCCAGCGGCAGCACGGATAGCCATCATCCGTGCGAGGGGGATGCTGGGTCGTAAGACCGGCTAGTCCAGCATACCCGTTTTATTCTTAATCCGCTTACCTCCGGAGCGGGCGGCAGTAATAAAACGCTTTCCCCGCGACAAAAAAAAAAAAATGTTCGAAACCACCTCAAATGACATACACGTCAGACTTTTCTATAAAATCAAAATCAAAATCAAAATCAAATATTTATTGAATCCATGAAATGTTATACATTATTTAGATTCAGTCAATTTTTTACTCTACCGCCAGTTCGGAATGCAGTTTCGCTAGAGAAGAACGGGCAAGAAACTTTAGCGTTGCTCTTTTTCAACATTGGTTAACAATATTTGGTAATACAATTTTAATTTAATTACATTAGATTAGAGCAGCTCAATGTGTGTTAAGCTGCCTTATTGCAAGATTGTGAAATAAAACTCATTACAGCACCTAGTGCCGCACATGACCATCGTGAGAGTGAAATCTCGATTTCTTAAAGCAGTTGGTCCTTACTGAAATAGTCTGAGCAGACCAATCCACACGAGCCGCACCCGATCACGAGTAGTGACGCATGTGTCAGCCATCGGCCTCCTCAACCATGTTACAGGGAAGAGACCGACCTGGCACATGGCGCCGCAGCAAGCACAGACACTTTAGCGAGCATGACATACCCAGACTAAATACAACAATTAAATACTAAGACAATAATATCAAGTAAAGTCATGTAAGGCATATAAGTTCGCAATGTTAAGCAAATAAAATATTGGCATAACTTAATATATATAACTCTTATACAAACATATAAAGTTCCCAATAATAAGTTAATGACTAACTTCTAAGTAATAGGATAACTTATTCCCAAGCCTTTCGGTCATCTAAATATTCAGAAATTTTGTAATAGGCTTTATTACTTAGTTTTCGCTTGATAGTAGCTTTAAAGCATCTTTCATTAAGTTCTTTAATATATAGCTACGTTACATACGTAGCATTAGCATTATTATATATATAGCATTATTCATTCTTGATAAGCGCTTGCTTTGGTGAAGGAAACATTGCAAGAAAACCTCCATAAGAATTTCAAATGTGTGTGAAATCTACCAATCTGCATTAGGTCAGCTTGAACTAACCCCTCTTATTAGTAGAGTAGGCCCGTGCCCAGCAATGGGACAGTGTTTAATATAAGGCTGGTTTTATATGTGTATCATCAAAAACAGTATTGAATAAAAATGAATACGTTCTAAATAAAGACAATAACTTCTAGAATGTAAGACTACGTTGATCAAATTAATGATAATGGAAAAGAATAATGGCTTTATATTGTCCTTTGACAATGGAAATTTAATTAATTTGCCCATTTACTCCTCGTTACAATTACTAACAATTTGATGCTTTAAATCTTATTAGTCGGATTGTACGTCCAGAAGGCAATTATAATGATAGAAAAGTGCAATTTTCTAATAAAGCAGTACATACGACTATTGAAATCCAATTATAAGCTGATAATTAAAACTAAATCGACAAGGAATTTCTGTGTACTAATATAATAATATAAAAATAAATATAATACACTTTTAACTTGTCTGAAATCGAAAAGTATGTTGCCGCTATATAACCTTTTCCTCTCTTCTCTTTTTAACCGACTACAAAAAAGGAGGAGGTTCTCAATTCATCGGAATCTTTTTTTATGTATGTTCCCCGATTACTCGAAGACGCCTGGACCGATTCGAGAAATTCTTTTTTTGTTTAAAAGGGTATACTTCCCAGGTTGGTCCCATTGACACCAAGTCAGGATCTGATGATGGGATCTCAGAAAAATCGAGGGCGACCCTCAAATTTTATAGGGACGCATAATTTGTTTTCTATTGAAGTCAGTGTACTTTTTATGAATTAAAAAACTTTTAACGTTGCCCGTGGCCGCGTGGCCGAAACTAAACAGTCAGAAAAGAATGAACGTTGAAAGCGTCCAATTTATCTATACAATACCATAATAGCTTTCCCGGTTTCAATAGATTATACATTTTGTGCGACAAAGATTTTTTGATGTCCCTACTTCAAACGCTGTAGATGGAATTAAAGGGTAAAGTCGTTTTAATGGAGTGCCAATTCGATATGTTGCTCAATGTGAGGTTACAAAATACGAAAACAAAATATGTTATACTCAGATGGACCAGTCATATTTTATTTTGTTACATTTTCTCTTTTTTCACAAGAAAAGGCAAAGATTCTCCACCACGCAGACTTGTCTGTCGTTATTTTTTAAATTCTAGGCTGAAATAGAAAGTCTTCTTCTCTAGTTTTTATAATTGAAAAGTCAGAGAAGCTATTCAAAAGACCAACGCCATGTCTGTGGTTTTTCTCCATTGAAAAGGACAAAGCCATGTCCGATATATTTCCATACGAAAGACCGTGTCACGAAGTAGTCACAATTTCAAAGGCCAAAGCCATGTCTGAAATAGTCACAATTTAGAAGGCCAAAGCCACTACTCAAATTATACTCTCCACATAAATGCCAACGTAACACAATCATCAGAGACCTTTGGATACCTACTCTAAGATCAGACCAGATATTTTTTATTCGAAATTATGTTTATTTTATTTAAAATAATGCCGTGGTCTTCCTAATACTTATGAAGTCAAAATTAATGTGCTATTGCAAAATGGTCGACTTTTTGAGTGTGCCCATGTGGATGTGCGTTGAAGCCAATCTTTAAATAATCTAATTAATCTTTCGTTTTCTGTATTTGTGCGTGAGCTCATGTGATCGATATTATAGAGTGAGACTAGTGAGGCATTAAATTTTTACAGCTGGACGGAGCGTCGACCAATGACTTGTATAACATTATTGATTTGACGTTAAATACTTTCTGCACTCAACCATCGACATGCATTAATGATCAGTCAATAACCAAACAATATTATTGGCTTTCAGTTGCGGCCTCTGAATCTGGTTTTATTAATAAATACAACCCCCAACAGTCACAAACATAGCCCCGATCCCACACTAAGATACGAGTCTTGTCATGGGTATCAGGGACTACGAGAGACTTTCGGTCTCACAACACCCAGACCCCGGTCACAAATATCTGTCTGTCACACAAACATCTGTCCCGGTGTGGGAATCGAACCCACGGCCTCTAGTTTCACAGCCGGCTCGCCTACTGAGCCACGGAGGCTGTCTCTTTTATTACTATTGATGATATCGTAACTATATATCTATAAACACCCCACGAGTAAGTACGTATGTATATGGTTTGTATTAGCCCGACCACTATTAGGTACATCTATTTTCACTTATTTCAGTGTGTCTCTGCACGCCTCATGAAAGATTTATGTAATGGGGTTTAATAAAAAATAACTCATGACAGTTTCTTATTCACATTGGTCTCACTGTCTAGTTAATGTTATTTATTTTTGTAGATAGTACATATATACATATACACTCACGTCTGTAATCTCCGATGGGGTAGGCAGAGGTGTAACCACTCACTTTTAGCCGAATTTATTACGGTCCCATAATGTGATATGTCCCATAATGTTGGTGAGCCTACCGCCATACCGAGCATACTTCCAGACTCCGGGCTGATATTGAATATTTCTAGATTGAAAAACCCAATACTCATTTTACACGACCCGGTGATCGAACCCGAGATATCAGTACAGCAGTCGTAAAGCATGTGAAATTACAACTGCGCCACTGAAACAGTTTTGTACAAAGAATTGTTGAAAATGTCACGGAGAGCAGAAATGAAAGCAGTTAGAATTATACCACTAGTACTATGACCATACTATACTATGACTGCCTCGGTGACGCAGTTGTAATTGCGCATGCGTTACGACTGCTGTGCTGAGGTCTCGGGTTCGATCCCCGGGTCGGGTAAAGTGATTTTGGGTTTTGCTATCTAGAAATTCTCAGTATTAGCCCGGAGTCTGGAACCTGTGCCGGTATGGCGATAGGCTCGCCCCCTATCACATTATGGGACCGAAATTCGGCGAAAAGTGGGTGTACTGGTTACACCTTTGCCTACCCCTTCGGGGATTACAGGCGTGAGTTTATATGTATGTATGTAGTACTATGACCCTAACAGTAATCTATAGTAGAATATAAATATGTAGGTGGTAATCTGTGAATCCCTTAAATTATTTATCTTATAAATATTAAAGTTTATTGTGATAGTGGGTAACAGACTAAATTTTATTGTGATCGAAATCCGTATATTTATGTTAAGTCGTAAAAAATAGCGCTGGTTGGCTGATTTTTCACGTGCGCTCACCAAATGATAGTACAATGTGTGAAAAGGACAATGAAAACTTACTTTTCCAATTCTTATCTAAAAATTATGAACACGTTGCTCCCCAAATATCGATTTTAAAGTCAATCAGTCTTTAAACAAGAAAAATAAAAATGACATTTATCAATTCTAACCTGTACTTGTGATTTGGGACATGTAGTTTTATTAGGTACAATAATATCCACTCTCCACAGTCACTGAGCCAATTTGGATGGAGGTTTAATAGTTTAATATATATTACTTTGAGTATGTAAGGGAAGCCTGAAACCAATTGTGGAAAAGATGAGGAGTGCTAGGTTAGCTTGGTATGGGCATGTGGAATGGGCGTATATAAGGGGGGGGTTCAGGGGCTCCGCACCCCCCCCCCCCCCTTAGCATACGACATAATAAAAAATCGCGAAATATTAATAGCGGATAATATAGGTAGAGGGTTGGCAGGCTATATGACTTAACTAGATTTTTGCGATATTGAGTTATACCTATGCATATTCGGAATTACCAGATTTTTCTGCGACTTTTGAGCCTATTTTAAATATATTTGCATGTTTTTAGCACTTAAATCAACTGGTAAAACAAGGCAAATTTTTATTCAGGGCATATTTATTTAAAAAAAACGAACGAGTCTTACAGTAGTCGCATATGATGTACCATAAGTCATCAACTCAGGTAGAGTTCTAACATCTCATATTAATAATAAGCAACATTAAAATAGTTGTTTACCAAAATATAAAAATAAATTGACTTCACTTGGCACTTGATGTTTTGAGTTGTTATGTAAACAATAAAACAAAAATGGTTGAAAATCTGCTACAGATTTTCATCCATCTGTATTTTCACAGAAGGATTCAATAAATGTTCTCAGTATGGTTCGAGTTAAAATATAGCTATTTTTCACATACATAAATTTATAATTTCCTTATAGGGATGGCACTATGTTTATGTATATAATATCAAACAATTATATATTTATTTAAGATAATAATTATATAGTTACAAACTTCAAGTCACCAAAAGCAGACGGCAACACACTTGATTCATGATCAAAAATGAATAACCATCAATCAGTTATGTATCATTCGATAGCCGGCTACCGGACAAATACTGGCCATAATCGCCCTACTTTGACGTGCGTATTAAGCGATTTTTAATGTTGATTTTATGGAAATAAAATTGATTTTGGCTTGTATTTTACTCACCACATATTACCATCACTGTAATACATGAAAGGTTAAACATTCTTATATAGATATAATCAATATAAAATTTGAACAGCAACGACAAGTAGCGTGTTGGCGCCGCGGTGTCATCGTTCCTTTTCGATTCATTCGTGTTAAAATCCTCCAAATTATAATTTCAATAAATATAATTTTCCGTTTTTAATTTTCTGTACCAAGTTATAGTTATCACCGAATAAGGAAGAATAAAAATGGAAAGCATTTGCTCCCGATGCCATAATATTATAAATAAATGGTCACCAGGCGAGTACTCGTATAGCAGTGACGCGTCGACTATAACTTTCTCGCTCCCTAAGTCGACGAGAGCGTTATATAGCTGAGCGTGACGTCTCAGGCTCATTCAATACCCACAAAGTAAAGTCTCTAGCGCGTCTACAGAAGTTTTCACTTCAAAAATAGCGCACGCTTCCCCACTTCCTGTTACACACTTCCGTCCCTTTTGCACGAAATCATTCCCAGAAATTTATGTTTATTTTATGTATCTTCTTCTACTTTGTTACTTTTGTCATAATGAAATAAATGTACTTAAAGTAACTATTGTTTGTATACAGCTATTTTTATCAACTAGCGTGTTTTATTATTATTTTTTATTTTATTGTTGAATTAATAATAAATAAATAAAATAAAATATTTGCTTAAGCAATTTCCAAATGACTATTATTTGAGATTTGACTGCCTTGGTGGCGCAGTTGTAATTGCGCATGCGTTACGACTGTTGTGCTGAGGTCTCGGGTTCGATCCCCGGGTCGGGTAAAGTGATATTGGGTTTTTCTATCTATAAATTCTCAGTATTTGCTCGGCGTCTGGAATTGTGCCCGGTATGGCGATAGGCTCGCCCCCTATCACACCATGGGACCGAAATTCGGTAAAAAGTGGGTGTACTGGTTACACATCTGCCTGCCACGATTACAGGCGTGACTGTATATGTATGTATGTATTATATGAACGTTTAGATTTTTAGCTTTTACCCGCGGACCCCCACCATGTAGAGCTATTGCTACGTCACTGGCATGTGGTGAGGAGGGATGAAAGGCATGTGACAAGACTGGTTGTCAATATGAATGTGGATGGAAGAAAGAGTCGTGGGAGACCAAAAAAGAGGTGGATGGATTGCGTGTATGAGGACATGCGCATGAAAGGGGTGAATGCAGATTTGACGCATGATAGGGCTGCGTGGAGGGTTCAAACCGTTTGTGCCGATCCCACTTAGTGTGGGATAAGGGCAGGTAGATGATGATATTAGTTTGAGCTCACATATAATTAAGTAGATGTGATGTATGCTTGTTAAATGGCAATAGTCTTAAAATCAAAGCCCTGTGGTTTACTGATATTTTGTATTACAAAGGCTTTACTCTATAAAGAATTTTCATCAACAAACCTATCGGTATTTGGCTGGCGTCGTGTATTAGGATTTTCCAATTCAAACAAAATTTCAAACATTCTTTTATGTACTCGCACTACATCATGTATGACGCTTCTCATATTTCGTGCATTTTTTGTTCTTGAGTATATTCTGAGAAACCACAAACCTACTTTTTAAACGACTTCAAAAAAAGGAGGGGGATAACAATTAGTCGGAATATTTTTTTTAATGTATGTTCCCCGATTACTCGAAGACGCCTTGACCGATTCGAGAAATTCTTTTTTTGGTTAAGAGGGTATATTTCCTAGGTGGTCCCATTGGCACCAAGTCAGGATCTGACGATGGGATCTCAGAAAAATCAATCAAATTTTATAGTGACGCATAATTTGTTTTTTATTGAAGTCGGTGTACTTTTTATGTATTAAAAAACTTTTATATCAAAAGGCATAGGTATCTTATACACACAGCCCAGGTGACTATTAAAATTCTTCATTAACATTTTCATGATATAAAATAACTTTTTTTTCCCCGCGGGGAAAATCCATCTTACTGAGACCTTCTTAAACTCGGGGGAGGAGATGTGGTTATGCCGGACTCACCAACCATCCGACCCAGTTCACCCGAGGGACTACTAGATCGGGGCCCTAACCAATTTTCTTACGCCGGTGTACCGACTAAAAACCCTGCGGTGGTCTCTACGGCCCGTCTCTTGTAGGACTGGATGCCCTCCACAGTCTACGGCAGCACGAGACTTCTCGCCGCCACCCGTCTCGGGGTCGTCCATGAAAATATATAGAAATATTTATGAAGACCGCACATCCCCGCTGCACAGTCGCGACTCTCGTGACCCCTTTTAGTCGCCTCTTACGACAGGCAGGGTATACCGTGGTAGAATTCTTCAAAGTCCCCAACCACAGGGCGGGAGGCACCAGTCTGTCGTCAAACTCGGCGCCTACTTCTCGTTTGGCGGCGAGCGGGATCGGTTCGTTCCCGATCCCGTTCGGCGCTTTCCTTCAGCGACATGACAGGTTCACAAAAAGAGGCCATCGCAGTAATATAAAATAACTTGCCACAAAAAGTATTTTAATGTATTTAAAGATACGAGTCACTGAATCATGTAGCTTATTGTGATTTGGATATATACGGATTACGCACATAATAATTGGACGAGAGAGGATGTTGTATGTTCACACTTCGTTTAATAAGATTAACAACACCCGTAAGCTTTCTACAAAACTAATAAAATAAAACATCAAAGATAAGGATAATATTGTTGTCCATTAATACACTTTATAGAAATATAATTATATACACTTTCTCTTCTCATATAACGTAACATTTTTGGAGTATCTATGTAGCTGATATAAAACCCTAATTTGAAGTTTCATTAATATGTCACTTTTTACTGCAGCTATATCAAATGACGTTTTCATTTATGTATAATAATAAAGACACACAACAGTCACACACATAGTCCTGACCCCACACTAAGTAAAACCTGTATCGTGGGTATCAATAACTAAGACGGACTACGGTCCCACAACACCCAGACCCGAAACAAATCTTTCTGTCACACAAATATTTGTCACAGTGTGAGAACGAACCCTCGGCCTCTCGTTTCATAGCCGGCTACTTGCCCGTTGCGCCACGGAGGCTGTCGTATGTATGTATGTAGTATCTATCTGTATATATAAAAGAAGAAACTGACTGACTGACTGACTGACTGACTGATCGATCAACGCACAGCCTAAACGGCTGGGGTTAGAGACTTGAAATTTTGACAGTAGGTACCTTTTATGACGTAGGCATCCACTAAGGAAGGGTTTTTGGAAATACCACCCCTAAGCGGGTAAAATAGGGGATGAAAGTTTGTATGAAAATCCGTCATTTTTGAAGTTAAATTCATGAAAATTAGTATTTGGCATTTTAGTTAAAAATAAAAAATATATGTTTCAGGATTTTTGGAAATTCCGCCCCTAAGGGGGTAAAATAGGGAATGAAAGTTTGTATGAAAATCCGTCATTTTTAAGTTAAACGCATGAATATTGGTATTTTGTATTGTATACTTTTTCTCCCAAACATGACCTCCACGCGGGCGGAGCCGCGAGCAACAGCTAGTTTATAATATAATGATTATTATTGATAGTTACAGATCTAGTCTAATAATGTAGATCGCTATAAAATAAAAATAACTACTGTCTCGGTGTGCGCATGAAATGTAAGGAGATTTGATACCGTTTCATTTCTAGTGACTTAAATCAGAACCGAGGTGTCATGTGTCCATTCGTGACATTATAATAAGTACCTCGTTATTGTCATAAATATGATTATAAAACGTTTTTCTATGTTTTTGAATAATAGTTTTTAGATTTTAACCAAATTGTGTTTACTGTTGCTGTTTAGAATATTCGATTTTATATTTATATTATTCTTCATCGTTCATTAAAATAATTTACATTCAAACCTAGTCAATTTGACGACTTTTATAAGTATAACTTCTCACGCGCGTACATAAGTACACGCACCGATTTTTTCTATTTAGAAATACTCAGTATCAACCTGGAGTCTGGAATTGAGCCCGGTATGGCGATAAGCTCGCCTCCTATCAGATTATGGGACCGTAATAAATTCGGCGAGAAGTGGTGTATTGGATATACCTCTGCCTACCCCTTCGGGGATTACATGCGTGAGGGTATATGTATGTAAAAATGACTATTGCGTTCGTATTAAACTTCTCTATTGTATATACTAGAAACAGCGATAGCCTATTGGTTGCGGTACGGACTGTCAAAACTGTAATTAAGAGAGAGAGATCCTGGCGATGGGCTGTGATTGCCATGTAATATCAATATAATCTTATTCTGTTTTTTTTTTATATTTCATAATTTATAAATTCTTATCAATATAACAATTTTTTTTTCATGTAATTAATATGGACCTTGTGTCTGCAGTAATAAAAAAAAAACTTCTGACTTTTCTTAAGTTACATGTGTATTCATTGTTAATTATCGCTTGCTTTTTTGTTTAAATAATTTCACTAGTGGTGTTGAAAATATATTATCGACTTTTTCCATAGCAAAGTTGAACAAAATCAATTTTGGAAGTATTTATTTTTCAAGCAGTGATAGCTTCCGAAAGTCGTATGTTCAAAACCAAAATGGCATACACCTCTGACTTTTCTTAAGTTACGTGTGTATTAATTGTTAATTATCGCTTGCTTTAACGGTGAAGGAAAACATCGTGAGGAAACCTGCATGGTATGTGAAGTCTACCAACCCGCATTAGCCCAGCGTGGTGGACTAAGGCCTAACCCGTTTAATTAGTAGAGGAGGCCCGTGCCCAGCAGTGGGACAATTTAATACAGGCCTAGTATTATTTATTATTATTATATTATTGATAGCTTGCCGAGGAGAAGAACTGACTGCCCCGATGCGTACAAAGGCGTGCACCGCTTTCTCTTCAGAGTCACGTTTATGTTCATTTTATTATTATTAATTATATGAACAATTATTTAATTTTTAACAATTATTTAATTGGACTTATTATTAATTATATGGACAATTATTACTAGAGAATTGAGATTTAAAGCAACACAAATTAAATTTGATGGATCCTGACGATACTATCTGTAAAATAAACGAATAAACAATAAGAAATGCATACATTTATAATTCTATATATTTTTTTCACTGCCTCGGTGGCGCAGTTGTAATTGCGCATACGTTACGACTGCTGTGCTGAGGTTTCGGGTTCGATCCCCGGGTCGGGTAAAGTGATATTGGGTTTTTCTATCTAAAAATTCTCAGTATTAGCCCGGAGTCTGGAACCTGTGCCGGTATGGCGATAGGCTCGCCCCCTATCACATTATGGGACCGAAATTCGGCGAAAAGTGGGTGTACTGGTTACCCCTCTGCCTACCCCTTCGGGGATTACAGGCGTGAGTGTATATGTGTATGTATATTTTTTTCAACATTGTGTTCCTTTAACGTATGTCATGATCTTAAAATTAAAGACCTTAAACAAAAACTTTCATACATTATGTTTAGCAATAAACGCCGACCCATATCAAACTTTTGACACAACACAACAATTTTGACAGTTTAGAACTCATAATTAAAATTTTGTTTAATAAACCGTAGAAGTTGTAAAGTCGCGTATTGTGAATACTAATGAAAACAAAACTTATTAGTTCTAAGCAATGTTGTTAAATCTGTCAGAGTATATGAATACTGCTTAAACCAACAAATAACTCGATTTATTACAAATTATGGGTACAGTCAGGCTTTGCTAATTTATTTGGATTTTTTATCCGTGTACTAAACCGAGGTGAATGTATGAACAGATAAATGAAAGTAGATTCAGTTAAGTGGTGTATCATGCAAAGTAGAATTCTTGTCCCTACTTACCCCTGTGCGATAAAGGCGTGAAGAGTGGAAGTAAGAGGCGTAACATTCAACTGGCTTTCAATCTATGATGGCGAATCGTGTTCAGCACAGTCTAGTAAATTAGGAGTCATAATATCGGCATTATGGTAGACTAACATTGCCTACAACAAAAGTAATAAGTAATTCTTTTGTACGGCTTCTGTAGTGAAAAGTATATATTTTTTTATCCTGGCACGGCAATGTGACCACACTGCACCTGATGGTAAGCGCAATGCTGTCCAATAAGAGTATTGAGTAGCGAGAGAAAATGTATCCCGCTACTCAGCCGGCCTGCTTCCTCACACTACTTTAATTGTCTACTAGGGTGATATTATCTGTCAGACCGCATAGAAAAAGTGTATTCCGAACTGGTGGTAGCTTAATTCAACGATCAAGTGATTAACTTGTTAATTTTACTAGTATTAGCAGATGTATCCTGTCTGTGTAATGCAACAAACCCTCGCACAGCCGCAAATTTACGATCTGTTTCTATAAACTCAACTTAAAAAATCTATGATGGTTGGTTGTATTTATGTATATAATGCGTTACACCTCACTCTGTAGAAATAGTCACCTCGATTCAATAAAGGATTGTTCCCAAATTAATTACGTCAGAACTTAATAACATTTAGTCGTTTTGAATGTTAATTAAATATGCGTAGTCGCGACTACGACTGCTATGCTGAGGTGTCAGGTTCGGTCCCCGGGTCGGGTAAAATGAAATTGGGTTTTTCTATCTAGAAATTCTCAGTATTAGCCCAGAGTCTGAAACCTGTGGCCGGTATGGCGATAGGCTCGCCAACTATCACATTATGGGACTGAAATTCTGCGAAAAGTAGGTGTACTGGTTACACCTCTGCCTACTTCTTCGGGGATTACAGGCTCGAGTGTATGTGTATGTATGTATATACAAATATGTTGGTACCTCGTGCAGTGATTCATGAAGTCTAGACAATCAGTAACATGTCCTTAGATCGTAGAAATGGCAAAATTAAATCTATATTTTACTTCTAATGTACAAGAATAGAATATCATTTCACATTGAAGAGATTTTTTTAAAAATCACAATTAAATTTTTCTTCTAACATAGTATTATTATGCGAGCTTTTATTAAAACTATTTATGGACTTTGAAAAGATTTCATCATACATTCTGGAAGCTATATAAGTTATTGCAATTAATATCGTATCGACACACAGAGATTGCTGGTGGTAGGATATTCATATCCGCCCGGATAGCGACCACCGTACACAGGGTGAAAAACCCGCCATAGTGGCACACGCAATTGTGTCGCGTTCCGGGATCAGCCAGTGTCCATCCGGCTTTTGTCGGGGGTCTAGAGTTGGGGTACGATGTTGGGCCGTTTCGCGGCCTTCTGAGTACTCTGACAAAACACCCTCGACCGCTTCTTCACCTTCTTGGCCATGGTGTAGTGTGAAGAGTAGCGGGGGATAGATTGTCTCTCGCTACTCGATACTCTAATTGGACCGCACTGCGCTTAGCCATCAGGTGCAGTGTGGTCACTTTGCCGTGCCAGAATTAAAAAAATAAAAATGTATTCAAGCCTATAATGAACAAAAATTCAATGTTAATATTAGACAGATTTTCTTCTAAAATAAAAATTATGTCGAATACTAAACATTTTAATTTAAATTTGTGTTTATTTAATATAACGTTTTGGCCAGTGTATTTACGATATATGTAAATATAGTATCTATACATAAGCTTAGGTTTTTTACTGACTTGTCTTAGCTATTTAATTGTTTACAAGATTGATAGACGTATTTAATTTACATTTTCTGAATTAAAAACTCATTGAATCGTTGTAAATAGATAAACAATAACCACACGGAGTACATTAGGCCGGCTATGATACGACAGGTCACGAGCTCAATTCCTGCTCTGAGATAAATTTCGGTCAATCCAAATTATGATTCACTGACCTGGAATTGGAACCTAGGTCTCACTGGTTTCTATGTTTATGTATGTATTCCGCGAGACCAAAATGTTGACCTACTTATAGGACACTTAAATATCAGCTATCGGCAAGGAGTGTAGTGCAGACCATTAGGTTTTCGTAAAGCAGTATTTACATCAAACTACACAACTCAGTTTACATACCAGTAACAAGTTAATCCGTTTTAAATGAAACATTTATTGTATGTGTAGAATAAGTGAGCCATGCTCCTGGCTTAAATTTACAGCTTACCGGCGAATTTGAGTTACTTTACTTATAAAGGAGATAAGGCTGGGGTGTTTGTTTATGCTCAAGGCACGACTTGATATACTTGTTGGTGTTTTTGATTTAACGAGTAGAAATGAATAGTGTGTTACTACTTCATGGCATACACCTCTGATTTTTCTAAAGTTATGTGTGTATTAAATGTTAATTATCGCTTGCTTTAACGGTGAAGGAAAACATAATGAGGAAACTTGCATACCTGAGAATTGTCATAAGAATTTCGAAGGTGTGTGAATTCTACCAACCCGCATTAGGCCAGAGTTGTGGACTAAGGGGTTAGGCCCCTATCATTAGTAGAGGAGCCCCATGCCCAGTAGTGGGACAATGTTTAATACAGGGCTAGTATTATTATAACTTCTTCTGGCCACTTGTTGTGCATGTGGTGAAAATTACGTCGAGTTTCAAAAAATTCCCTAGAAGCCTGCTGACCCAATAGCTATATTAAAATGTATGTTAAATATTGGTTCAATACGAAACTTTCTTTCTCAGTTGAATTTCTTAACTGTCAAATAATATACCAAAATTTAAAAAAAATGGTATATGGTTCTGATATTTTAAGAAAATTGTCTGGAAATATGAAGTCTATTCACATAAATCCTATACTATAAGAATTGTGATGGCATTCTGACAAAACAAGTCTCGCCACATTATCGACTTTGTTAACAAAAAAAACGTCAAAAAAGACTGCATCTCGGGTGTCCGAAACCTCAGCTTTAACCAGCGGTTCTCAGCACTTAACACGTCACTGTCATTGGCGTGGAGTTTACCCTTAACTGAGGAGCTTACCTGTCGGAGTTAGCGGTGTGTGGGCGGGATATTCTTACAACTTCTTAAAATATACACAGGTTTTTAAAATATATATTGTATAATTTACTTATAATATATATCGGAGTATGAAGAAAATAAATTGAATTAAATAGTCCAGTAACGCCATCTATTGAAAATAAATATCAATTGACATGGACGGCCCGCCATTTTTTGACAACAACAATGTAAAAAATTATTATAAAAGGCTCGTTGTCGTTTTTGTGAATTATTGTACTGAATGAGTAAAAAGTGAAATTATAAACTGATGTAAACGTGATATGTTTAAAAGAGCAACTCTAGGTTTTATTGCCGGCTTCTTTCCTAGTAGATAACTGCATTCCGAACCGGTGGTAGTTTATTAAACTCATGAAATGTTAATAACGTTTGTTATTTCTACTGAACTATCGTACGCTGTGTATCCTGCTGTATCTGGCGTTCTGAGAGGGGCGTGTAAGCCCTCTCACAACCTCGGCCTGATGACCTGACATGCCTTCACCCGGATATATATAATTAGTGTAAAACCCGTCATAGTGGCACACGAAGTGTGTCGCGTTCCGGGATCAGCCAGTGTACATCCGGTTTTTTTCGGGGGTCTAGAGTTGGGGTGCGATGTTTGGTCGTTTTGCGGCCTTCTGAATACTCGGACACTAGACCATCGACCGCTTCTTCACCTTCTTGCCCATGGCGTAGTGTGAAGAAGCAGGCCGGCATGTTTGTGTTGAGTAGCGGGAGATAGATTGTCTCTCGCTACTCGATACTCTAATTAGACGGCACTGCGTTTAGGCGGGTGCAGGTGCAGTGTGCTCACTTTGCAGTGCCAGGATAAAAAAAATATTAGATAGATGAACTTCCATAGCACACTGGGTGAGGAACCGGGTATAAACTAAGGCGTCTGATTCGATTCCCGCGCCGAAAAAATATTAATATATATTTACACATATTTGTTTCCGATTTGGGTGTTATGAGACCAATAGCAGGTATGTCTTTTCTGATATCTACACTACAAAATAATCGTATGTAACTATATCAGGACTATTTATGTGATTGTTGGGGGTTATTTATTTATAATACTCAGGTAAAAGCTAAAAACCTTGGAATTTCTAGCCCAACACTGACTTTAGTCCATTAACTTTTTGTCCATCAAATCGTATAGATAACCGAAGTGGACAGTGATCGATATACACTGCCTTCACTTAAGATGAAGCATGAAATTACTGACAGTAATATCCATAGCAACTGATGCACCTTTTTTAGTATAAATAAATGTACAGCTAACTATACTTTATCCATAGAATATATTCGAAATTTTGATAATGTTTTAAAAACAAAAAAGGGAGTTATATAAATGTGTTATTTATATGTGTGTATTATGTTGCGAAAACAACCCGAAGTAAGCTAAGTATAAATTCCACTATTTAATTAAAATCAAATGGTAGAATATAAAATACTGTATGGTTCATGGATTACCATAATAATGCGTCGCATAATCGCATCATCACATGCTGGTGGTAGGATATTCATCAGGTGCAGTTTGGTCACTTTGCCGTGCCAGGATAGAAATGGCATGGTAGTGCCAAAAAGATTAGACTGATATTCATATTGTGAAACTAAATTCATCAACTATTTGTAGTTAGGTGACGTGATGCAATGAAGCCATTTGCATTTTACAACTCCTAGATAATTTAGGACATATATCGTTTTTGGCCTCATTGGACATAGGTACCTATACCTATACATCAAAGAACCAAAAATAGTATTTTAAATTAAATATATTTTTACTACATATCGTTTTTAGTATTTTGTATATTTGTGTGGTACATGTTTTGTTGCCAGCATTCAAGCACTTATTTTTTATAAAGAAGGTATTTATTACCATTAATAAAATTCAATAAAGTGGCTTATAACACTTCAGTATCATGAGCGACGCTCTGCCATAAAACGAATAGATTGAATGTAATAATTAATACAACAGATATTATTTAATTAAATTGTTGTACACAAATTGACAATCATCTCCAACGTGGCTTATCGCAGCCCTCGATAAAAATATCTTACTACGATTTCATTTTCTGAAAGTTCTAATTATTTTATATTAGTTATTATGCTAGCGTCATCACGAATGTTGAGTTCAGAATGGACGCAGTAAAAAGAAATTGAACCGATTATTATAATTTGGGACAGCAAAAAAGTCTACTAAATATTCTTTTAAACTAGGGTTGCCAACCCCGAAATTAATATACGAGGATTTTTATTTTTTGAAGTTAGAAAAACGAGGACAATTCAATTTAAAACCCGGACGCATCTTTTGCGAACCGAGACGCACCCCCACTCCCCCCGAGGATTGCAAAAGTGGTATGCTAATTTTAAAATACAGGACCTTATCAGGGCGCTTTAAAAACCCAGGACGCTCTTTAAAAACCCAGGACGCTGCTTAAAAACTATCCAGGACGTCTCAGGACACTCTAAAAACCAGGACGTGTCCTGGAAAAACAGGACGGTTGGCAACTCTATTTTAAACCAACTTCAAAAATTAGGTTCTGCGTTACATATTTTTAGACTAAAGCTCTATCACAATTCGACGCAACTTTTTATTATGCGATATATCCGCCAAATGTTGATTTTGATAATCCTTTTAGTAATATGGGCTACCTCAATAATGGGTATATATATACGGAAAGATCGCAACTCCTCAATACGTTTAAAGTGTTAAGTTCACTTTTTTATTTTATATTGCCAAGCTATATACTGCATAAATTGTGCCGTTCCATTGGTTTAAAACTATTATCTCCAATAAAACCGTCGTGAAGTAACAGCTAAATTGCCCCCTACCTATTAAGACATTAGTATAACAACATAACAGATATATGTTAATGACAAATGTTCCAAAATGAACAATTTAATACACATTATTATAAAATAAAAAATGTGTAGTATGGTATATTCGAAATCAGTGCCATTCAAAATTAAGACTAAAATAACTCTAATATATACATTTTAGAAATAATAGTTCTTTTTTATATTTGTTTTAATTAAATGTTAAATCACATTACATAGTAGTTTTAAGTTTTAACAAAAAAACTTAAATAGGCAAGCTTGGTAAGTGAATCCATACTAATACTATAAATGCGAAAGTAACTCTGTTTGTTTGTTTGTTACCTCTTCACGACTAAACGGCTGAACGGATTGTAATGAAATTCGGTAAGGGAATAGATTATATCCTGGAGAAAGGCATAAGCTATATTTTTTCTCAAAAAACAACCTTGAAGGGGTCAAATAGGAGTTCAAAATTTGTATGGGAAATCCAAATCCAATTCCTCGACTTAGGGATCTGTAAATCCTTATTTAGGCTTTTGGTAGGAAATAAAGAAATACGTGTTTCAACGTTTTTGAAAAAACATCCCTAAAAGGGGCAAAGTGAGGTTAAATTTATAGGGTATTCTTTAGATGCAATCTCAAGATTCAGGCACAACACCTGAGAGGCTGGACAATCGCTAAAGGTGCCTCAGTGCAGAAGACAACTCCTTGGATTGTATACTTTTGCTCCCGAATATAACCTCCACGCAGGCGAAGCCGCGAGCAACAGCTAGTATGATATAAATTGCATAAAGTGTGTGTGCAGGTGTTTACCACGAGTTTCGCTAACAACTCAGTAATAAATGACCGGAATCGGTGCCTTACTTTAGTACGTTATAAATCACTTGATTATGTAGGCGTTTAGCCAAATAAATGAGTTGTAATAACTGAAACCGTCGAGGCACATAATATATTCCTACATAACATTTTAACTTAAGATGTAATTTGTTAATATTTGGTACCTACTAGTTTATATTTCTACACAATGTTTGTAAAAAAGTTATTTTTAAGTTCTATAATTATATTCTGGTCTCCAAGATACAGTCATAGCATAGTTTGTCAAACACTGAAATAAATATTATTGTAAGCATAAAGTGTGTAGTTAGATTCTAAGTTTATTATAAAATGATGTATGTATGTTTGTGAAAAATAAATAAACTTTATATCAGATTACTTAACCGTTAGATGTTACTTATATATTGTAAATGTGTGACAGGAAAACTTAAAACTGCCGCCAATATCCGATTCTATATTACTCAAAAAAATGAAAGGGACTCTTTAATTTTACCAAAACTACTTTAACTTCATTTTCACGTACCTTTTAAATCATGACTGTTTATTCCCCCATCCACCACCGATTACCAACGGAACACATATGTTGTGCAACTATTTGATAGACTGCATAAGAATTTTCACTTGATCCATATTCCATAATCATCTATCCAGCGAGAAGACGACTGACTCTTAATATTCATATAAGTAGCCAAGTACCAACGCAATTATATTAACTTAGACTATGTTATATAAGAATGTCTACTATTTGTTAATTTGTTCGCGCATCATGTAAATACGGCTGAATAAATTTCGTTGGTCATTTACTATTATTAAATGGATATCTACTGAAATCTTTTGGAAGTGGTAGAGCCACGCTGTAGACATATTTATCTACAGCATGAATGGGCCGGCTAGATCGGGGTAGTACCACTGTCTCACAGCAAACCAACGTAAAGTGACAGTTTACTGTCGCGTTTCGTATGGTAAGTGAGATATCTGGAGGCCCAGATTCACTCTTCCCTTTCCTAATCCCTATTCCTGTCCTTTAAGGCCGACAGCGCATACATGACACTTTCGGTTTTGTGGATGTTCATGGGCGGTGGAGATCACTTAACATCAGGTGACCCACTGGCTCGTTTGTCGGACTATACTATATAAAAAAAAATCTGGTCAAGCTGAAAATCAGCGCTGTAGTACCTATATGTTGCAGCATTAAGCTGAACTTGATCCTTTTTGGTTTTCTGTTGTAGTGTATTTTTTTCTTGTCAGTTTTGACTTGACTATGGTTGAAACAATACGGCCATATTCTTTGAAAGTAACAACTTTATGAGTAATGCAAAAATAAAAAAGTAACCCTTAATGAATGGTTTCTATGTTTACGCGAATACTACACATTGAAATAAAACTGTTTTGTGGATTTTATCGCAGTTTATAAAAATAAACTTTTGGTCCCGTCGTTTCGATAGCTTTACTGCCCTCATGATTATAGCCGTGATAAAATCCGTAAAATTAGTTTTATTGCAATAACCCTTCTTTTCTTCACCCAGACAAAAAGAGGCGATTTAATAACAGTAATCTGTTTTCGAGTATGGAACATTAAAAATACATCTAAGTACTCAATTACATTATAAATATTATATTTTTATATTGTATTATAAATGTAGTCCCTTTTTTGAAAGTTGACCCGTGACATTTAAGACCATCGAAACGGTTAATAATGACTTCATCTCGCAAGGGTCCCGTCTTATTCGACGCTCCTGATTGAATAATGTTCGTCTAAGTGGGTTTTAAACACTATTGAGTTACGCGCCCTAAAAGGATTCCTGTTAAAGCCCTTTACCTACACGTCATGTGTATATCACTTTATGAAATTTATACCCTATTATATTAATCTAGACAATATACGTATTTATGTTTAAAATTTGTATACTTACATATTACTACAAATATAGCGCCATTGTTATAATTCCAGAAGGGTAGGCATAAAACTAATGGAAAAAATTGTTCAAGTTACGAATAAATACGACGCGACGTCTAACCGAAATACGTAAGTACATATTTTTATAGTAACGTGAATTGGATACAATTTTTCAAAAATTTCGTGAACATTACATGTTTACCAGATAATGCCCGCGGCTCCGCCCGCGTGGAGATAATTTTTGGGAGAAAAACTTTACAATCCAAGGAGTTGTCTCCTGCACTGACGCACCGATACCGTTCGTCCTACCTCTGATGTGGTGCCTGAATAATAGAGAGGCCTTAACGTACAGCCGATCCTCTAAAACGGTGACTGGTCAGATAATATAAAATTATCGCTCAAACGTTATTAAGCGCAAAAGAAGCTCTCAAAATGAATAATTTTTTCCGATATTGCAATATTTTTCATTGATGCTCCGCTCTTATTGGTCATAGCGTGATGTTATATAGCATTCCTCTATAAATGGGCTATCCAACACTAAAATAATTGTTCTATTCGAACCAGCAGTTCCTGGGATTATCACGTTCAAACAAACAAACTCTTCAGCTTCATAATATTAGAATAGATTCCACTCCATAATAAATCTTCCATGCGCATTTCATATAGATATTCGTGGAACAAATCCAACTTAAGATGATTGATGAAGCACAGTCAATATGACAACTTACAAGTAATCTCGGATTGAACAGATCAGTCAAGCGAACACAACGCTAACTTAGTGTCATTGCTATCTAGATGTGCCGAATAACGAAACTTTCTTATCAATCTTGGGAAGCAATCGCAGTTAAATTCATAGTAAAAGTATATGCTTTATATAAAAATACAAACATTTGCAATCACGCCTGTAACCCCCGAAGGGGTAGACAGAAGTGTAACCAGTATACCGACATTTTGCCGAGCTTATCTATGTATGATGTTGTGATAGGGGGCGAGCCTATCGCCATACCGGGCATAATCCCAGACTCCAGGCTGATGGAAAAAGCCAATATCACTTTTACCCGGGGTTTGAATTGGAGACCTCAGCACAACAGTCGTACCGCGTACGCAATTATAACTACGCCACCGAGGCAAAAGTATATAGGCATTTTTTTTTATTTTTATCAGAAAGTTTTGCCCAAGAATTATGAATTACCAATTTTCATACACTTTACTTGGATACTTGGCTGCTATCATCTAATTTTATGGGAATAAACGTAATGTAGTATAAAAGATGACTTAGTGATTTTTGGTTTTTCTTAGTTTCTCGATCGGGAATATATCCACAAATTATAATACCAGTAGTGTATTGCTCAATGGCCTATTAAAAAGTGGGTTAGACGTTAGTCTCTAAAATTACTTATAATAAAATACTATATACATTCAATCAAATCAATGACTTCTCGGTGGACTTTATATCTTCTGAAAGTGTAACAGTAATCACTTATACCGGTATTTAATATTTAATGTATTGACGTTTTTTAAAACACAGCTGTGGAAATTGCTTGTTTAATAAAATGGAATATCTCAACGACACGCCTTTTACAGGCGATAGATTTTTTCGAAAGCACTTTAGCTTTTTCAATATGCCCCTTTCTTGCGGCTTTCACCCTAAGTCTAAATTTATAGTGCTGAGCTATTATTGCACGATTATACGCTACGATCTTCTATGGTAAATGCGCCAGGTCAAGTTTATAATAATAATTTTATTTACAGTCATTTTTAAAAGGCTCTTGTTTTTAATACATGTTATTAATTTTCTATAATACACTTATTAATAAAATAGAAAACTGCTCATTTTTTTAACCAAATCACTACTAACTTTATACTGGGGCAATAACAAAATTGAAGTCTGCTGCGATTACAAACAAAATAATTATGAAAAACAAATTAATCAGACCGTTTAATATAGAAGTTATAGAAATAATTGTCTTAAAAATATGAAAAAGTTATAATATATTTAAAAATCCAGAGTGCTCTATAAAAATGCTCTAAAGACTTTAGGAATTTTCATTTGGCTATGAAAATGATTTCGTGCGCAAAGGTGAATAAAAATACAAATTCAGCTTATGCAGTATTCAGTTTTAGTGCTCAATGGTGAATTAAAGTATAAATTTCACGTAGTATACTATTTTAAAGTATATATACTATTTTAGTGTTACTATTTTAAAATTCAAATACTGAATGATCGCTCATGTTCATTGATTTACTATTTTTCGCACGATTATGATGCTTTGCTATTTAAGTAACTATTTTATGGCTTTTAAAAATAGTTTTATTGTCATCGAGTCGAGTAGCAATTTTAATCCACTGTAGTTGTTTGTACTATCTAAAAGTTTAGCTACATAACTGGATTTTACATCGAATAGATAAATTACAAGCGCAACTTCGTTTTTTTTTTATCCTGGCATGGCAAAGTGACCACACTGCACCTGATGGTAAGCGCAGTGCCGTCCAATTAGAGTATCGAGTAGCGAGAGACGATCTATCGTAATTTATCATTGAACTATGGATATTTCACGCAACGCTTATATTTCCTAAATCAATGCTTATTCAATTAATAAATTTAAAAAATATTTTTATTAAAATAATAGTTCAATTGTGTTAATATGGAATTCGTGAGGCCGTTCAATTTAACCATAGTCAAGTTATGACGTTGTTTTTGCATAGATAAAGTAACGTAACCCGTAACTCCAGCCATAGTGACACTAGTGTGATTATCCTACTTGTAATGTGTGGATGGATGGATGTTTGTTACTCAATAACGCTACGACGGCTGGACGGATCTGGTTGAAATTTGGCACAGAGATAGATTATAGTCTGGAATAGCACATCGGCTTTTTATCCCGGAAAATGTACAGTTCCCATTGGATAGTTTTGTTTTTCACAGAGTAAGGGATCGACATGATTTTTTGCATAGTGGCAGGTTTAGGATCAGAAATGACATATGCTACTTTTTTACCAGGAAAAGTGCACGCTCCCTGTGGGATAGCAAAATATAGAAAGGTGTAATAGCTTAAAATGCCTCCATGGATTGTATACCTTTTCTTCAAAAAATAACCTCCACGCGGGAGGAGCCGCGGGCAACATCGAGTTTGTAATAAAAATAAAGAGCAATTAAATCTGACTATTGCTGAAACAATGCGATGGCTTTATATTTGATTATGGAAAAAAGATTCTAACAAAAATTAAAAAACACTGCCTAAGTGTATAACTTTTTATACACATACACACACACACTTACGGTCAGGACAGGATCACCATGTCTCTATGTATACATCTCTAATATTGTAAGACAGTTGCGAGACCCATTTCAATATTTCACCAATAACCAGATAATGATTTCAGTATTTATTCCCTTCGTTTAACCATTATAATAATAATAATACTAGCCCTGTATTAAACATTGTCCCACTGCTGGGCACGGGCCTCCTCTACTAGTCAGAGGGGTTAGGCCTTAGTCCATCACGCTGGCCTAATGCGGGTTAACTATTATATTATGTAATAAATATAAATTTTATTACCATATGTACACACACCTAAAATTATTACAGTTTTAGTATCAAGCAAAATATTATACATTGCGCCATTTAAATTAGTAAAGAAAATATATCACAATGGCGTTTATAAACCTCAAGACCTAGTTTCATCTCCCCATACACTCAGTGAAACGTGAGAACCCATATCTTGGCTTCCAAGCCATACTTAAGAGCTTGCGAACAGTGGAAACGATCGTAAAATTTTAGCTTCACGTTTCCTATTATGATGTCGCCTGCGATATTGCAATTTTAAATTTATTCTACAATTCTTTTTCATTTTTAATCTTTGTAATAATTATATTTCATTATCTATTTTGAAATTAATATACATATACACTCCCGCCTGTAATCCCCGAAGGGGTAGGCAGGTGTAACCAGTACACCCACTTTTCGTTGAATTTATTTCAGTCCCATAATGTGACAGGGGCGAGGCTATCGCCAATACCGGACACAATTCCAGACTCCGGGCTAATACTGAGAACTTCTAAATAGAAAAACCCAATATCACTTTACCCGACCCGGGGATCGAACCCGAGACCTCAGCACAGCAGTCGTAACGCAAGAGCAATTACAACTGCGCCGCGGAGGCAGTCAGACATATAAATTATTTTGAAACTATATTTTCGAACCGTAAAAAAATCTTCAATATATTAATAGACAGACAAAACAGACCAGTAACCTTTTTTCTCCTATCAACCAATTTACTTTTTATTTAGTTGCTAAGCTTTAGTTGACAATAAAAAAATTGGAAACAGTTTTTTTTATAAATTACGTCCGACTTTCAAACACTAGGCGACCACTAGTACTACTAAAACAGCGTGTATACGTGACATTTAAAAAAGTTTGAAAAATACGATGCACCATTTCAATTCAACTCTAAATAATAGTCTTGCAGGCTATGTAGATGTTTTATTGATACAGAGTCGCTCCGTAGGGGATAAAACAAAAGCGGTGTTTTCGCGCTGAGAGTCGACAAAACAATCGCATGGCCGCATACTTGAGGTATTGAAAAACTTTGTGAATACTGAGCAAAAATCTCGAGATGTGTGTAAAGGGCCTTTCTTTCGACTAGTACTTTTATATACCTACCTATTCCTGTCCTTTAAGGCCGACAGCGCATACGTGATACTTTCGGTATTGTGGATGTTCATGGGCGGTGGAGATTACTTTACATCAGGTGACCCACTGGCTCGTTTGTCGGACTATGATATAAAAAAAAAGTATAATGAATTTGCATTTCATCAGTTTTATTACGTAGTCATTATACATCGATTTGTGTAGTGGGTATTGTTTTTACATGTGCAAGTGGTTATTCAACATTAATATGTGAGTAGGTAGAGGAAATAAAGACTCTTTTCAACAGACATTCATGAGTTTTATTACACGGTGACAGCGATGGGAACACTAAATCCTTCTAATATTATAAATGCGAATGTTTGGATGGATGGATGTTTGTTACTCAATCACGCTACAACGGCTGGACGGATCTGGTTTAAATTTGGCACAGAGATGGATTATAGTGTGCACATAGGCTACTTTATTTACTGTTATCCCGGAAAAATGTACAGTTCCCGTGGGATAGTTTAGTTTTTCACAGAGCAAGGGATCGACATAATTTTTTGCATAGTGGCAGTGTAGGTATCAGAAAATGACATAGGCCACTGTTTATCCCGGAAATGGATGCTTCCTATAGGATAACAAAATATAGAAAGGTGTAATTGCTTAAGATGCCTCCATGAATTGTATACCTTTTCTTACAAAAATAACCTCCACACGGGCGGAGCCGCGAGCAACATCTAGTAAATAATAAACATAAATACTTAGTGCTGCTAAACTGGACAAATTAAGAAAATAAATTTATTTTTAGTAAGTGTATACATTAAATATTTAACTGGCAATACATCAAGTAAACCTCATGTATATTAATGCTCATCATCTAAATAATTTGAGAAATGTATCTCAAATTTTCCATTGAAACCTTTATTTATTTATACTTTTTATAGAAATCTATTAATACCACAATATCATTATGAGGTAAAAATTTTATGTAGAGTGTGATTTATCTCTTCCGATTCTTCGAACTTCTCGAACGAACTTCTCAACCGATTCTAAAAATGATTAGACTAATAGAAAGTGGCAACATCTATAACTAAGTTAAGTTATATTTAATAACGAAAGTCATATTCATGTTCAGTTCATGCCAAAATATTACATATTTATTATACAGATCTGCAAAAAGTAGCATTATTTAAGGACAGAGTACATGAGGCATTCTTTACTTGTCGACAAAAACTATCAATACTAAACCTTTTACCTGCAATAATAAACTTTTATTTATTTCCCTGCTTATAACAAAGTTAAACCTACTGCCAGTTTTATTTAAAATATCTATATTCAGAAACGTTTGAGTCTACGTCATGCCCCATCTCATATCAACTTAAACACAAACAGGAGTGCAATAAACATGCTCATATTGCAAAACATGACTAAGAATAAGCAGATGAAATTATTCTTATGGAAAATAATATCTAGTTGAGTAAACAATAGTGTTAAATTTGCTGCGTGAGTGGATGCGGCATTGATCATTTGAGTGAATAAGCTAACGTTTTAACATTGCATCCGCTTTTTCTAATAAATCGTCAGTAAATTAGTGTATTTATTTATATTTTTATCCTACATTTCTTTTTTAGATAATGTCTACCTAATTTTTTTAGGCTGCCTGGGTAGCGCAGTTGTAATTGCGCATGCATTACGACTGCTGTGCTGAGGCCTCGGGTTCGATCCCCGGGTTGGGTAAAGTGAAATTGGGTTTTTCTATATACAAATAGTATAATCAGTCAGCCCGGAATCTGTAATCGAGCCCAGTATGGCGATAGGCTAGCGCCCTGTCATATTATGGGACCGAAATAAATTCGGCGAAAAGTGGGTGTACTGGTTACATCTCTGCCTACCCCTTCGGGGATTACAGGAGTGAGTGTATATGTATATATGTATGTAGCTATTTTTTTATATTTTCATCAAAACGTGATCGCATATATTAATAAAAAGTTTATTGCACCGCGTGTTAATTTTCGGCAATTTACGCGGTCATAAACTTGAACTATGCAGTTTGCTAAAACTAAAGGAGCTGAGTCATTAATTTCATTATTTACGACCTTAGAGTAGGTACGACAGACAGCGCTTTCAGAAGAAATCAACTTTTTCATTTCAAAGTTTTCAAATGAATATTTTACTTTGGATATTACACGGCTATGTGCTGGTTATATTACCATTTACTCGCATTAATTGTATATAGATTTTGTAACAGGATATATTTAAGCTTTTTTTAAACTAGTTTAATCCTTAATCAGTATAGCAGCGATAGCCTAGTTGGTTGCAGTACCGGCTTTCAAGACGTATGTTCGAAACCCAAGTGGCATAAACCTCTGACTTTTCTAAAGTTGTGTGTGTATGGCGTGGTGGACTAAGGCCTAACCCCTCTCATTAGTAGAGGAGGCCCGAGCCCAGCAGTGGGACAATGTTTAATACAGGGCTAGTATTATTATTTAATTTAATCCCACATTGTGGTGATTATTGTGTTTTTCTATTTAACAAGGATCAGCCTGGAGTCTGGAATTGAGTCCAATAAGGCGATACGCTCGCCCCTTATCACATTATGGCACAGTCATAATTTCGGCGAAAATTGGGTGTACTGGCAACACCTCTGCCTACTTCTTCGGCGATTACAGGCGTGAGTGTATATGTATATAATCCCCAAATAGTCTTATTAATTTCTATAATAATATATTTATATGAAACTAGAAAGCTGTACCAAAATATTCTGTGTTATCGGGTGTTATGAGAAAGTAATTGGTCACTCAAACAAAAACACTTATGAAAGGGCACTTAACCCAAATACTTAATCCTTTACAAATATAAGAAACTATTTCCGCAAATTTGTCCTTTCTTATTACACCCACTAACAAGGTGTAATAAAGACAAATTGTAATGTAGTAACGTATCCAATAATGTAATATTCTAAAGAGTTACAGAAGCATAGTCTATTTTATTTTACAGTATTAAAATCAATAATATGTACACCTAATTTCACGCCTTTATTTATATAATAGGGTAGTCTGCTGTGATTAATTTTGAACATTATTATATATATGATTACATTATATAGATATATATATTATGTATATAAAAATATGTAAAAACAGAATCAACATTGATTCATAAATAATACCACAATTATTATTTTAATTATTGATATGAGCAAAAGTATGTGCGTACCTACTGCGAACATCTCACTATCTCGCTCGCACTACTGCACCGTAATGGATGTTAATAGCGGTGACGTCATTAATCATATCGTGCATCATTTTCGTCATTTGATAGTTATTCAATGCACCAGATTTAAATGGCATATTTTTGAGCAGATTTATAAAATTGCTTCGATAGTAGGTTATAGATAAAATAACTTATTAATAATAACATGTCAATACCATATTACAGTGTAAAAGTGACCATATAGAGGAATAGTATTTTATTCCTGAAAGGTTAGGCGAGATATTTTAATGTTGGGTCAGTACCACATGTGCGACTGTGAAATTCTCTCCTACATCCCGGAAGAGGTAAACAGCGGTGTGAAACACCTACGTTCGCCGATGTTATTTCCGCCCAACGGTTTCATAGGTGGCAAACCTATCACCTATACGTGCCCAAATTCCATTCCCGGAAAATACATGTCAAATGGAAAAGTCAAATGCAATTTGTATTTGACCGACGCACGCGGGAATTTAACCCAGGATTCCACAGATTTCTCAGTTCAGTACGCTACCCTCGACCTATGAACGATTAACATTATTTAAATATATTTTTATATAATACACGCCTTCTTTTTATTTCACTGACGTTTTGTAAGTATATACAGTACCCGTAAATACCAGTAGTCAATCTAATAAAGTCTCATAAAAAGACACCGTAAAAATCTAGTTGATAAGGGCAAATGACCTGTCACTTACAGAACATCACAGCAAACGGCAAGTAAATAGTTAAATGGTTTTTAACACCTTATCAAGTCGTAATTTTTAGCAAAATCAACATAAACTCATTGGATTTTTATAAATCTGAACTGTAAACCGATAATTGTATGTCGTATCAGTCATTTTAGTAGTTATATACTCGTAAGTATACTCATGTCTACTACCCTGTCTTACGTATGGCTGCCGAATATGGATATACAAAATAATCACACTAAAAACAGAATACAAGTATGCCAAAGAGCAATGGAGAGTCTACTAAATATACAAAGAAAAGACAGGAAAATAAACACAGAAATTAGAAAAACAACTAAAATAATAGATGCTTTGGAACATTCTTTAAAACAAAAATGGAAATGGTCATATTGCACGTATGAACAAGGAAAAATGGACACAGAGAGTAACTACTTGGCTAGGACCGATAAACAAAAGGTCAAGAGTTAGACCGAGAGAAAAATGGGTTGATGAAATAAAAAGCTAGTGATAATTGGTACACAAAAGCAAAGGACAGACAGATATGGAGGAAAATGGAGGAGGCCTTTACCCGATGAGGGGTCCATATTGAATTGAAAAAAATTTAATAACCATTTTTTTAAACAGTTATTATTTATTTTAATTTGAATTTATGTATTATCAATGAGCAGCGATAGCCTAGTTGGTTGCGGTATGGACTGCCAAGACGAAAGTCGTAGTTCGAAACCCAAGTGGCATACACCTCTGACTTTTCTAAAGTTATGTGTATATTAAAATGTTAATTATCGCTTGCTTTAACGGTGAAGGAAAACATCGTGAAGAAAACTGCATACCTGAGAATTTTTCGAAGGTATGAGAAGTCTACCAACCCGCATTAGGCCAGCGTGGTGGACTAAGGCCTAACCCCTCTCATTAGTAGAGGAGGCCCGTGCCCAGCAGTGGGACAATGTTTAATACAGGGCTAGTATTATTTATTATTTTATTATATTATGTATTATCTAGAAGTGCAATAACTATAATATTTTAATAATTTTATGTATGCAATCATTATGGAATTAAAGAGGCTATTATTATTATTATTATACTCGTAAGTATACTAACTGTTGCTTGCGGTATCCCTCGTGACGGATATTTTTTGTTTTATAAAAAATATATTACGAAAACAGCGTCACCTATCGGGTCCAAACACAATGACACGTGGCTTTATATATTAAGTGGCAGGAATTAAAGACAAAATTTTGTGATTTCACGTTATAGTTATCATTTATGTTATTTTTTTTATCGTGGCACGGCAAAATGCGCCTGATGGTAAGCGCAGTTAGAGTCCAATTAGAATATCGAGTAGCGAGAGACAATCTATCCCCCGCTACTCAACACAATCATGCCTGCTTCTTCACACTACATGGGCAAGAAGGTGAAGAAGCGGTCGAGGGTCTAGTGTCAGAATAGTCAGAAGGCCGCGAAACGGCCAAATATCGTACCCTAACTCTAGACCCCCGACAAAACCACCTGTTGACACAAGTGTTACAAATACTATTGCAAACCATTTATAACTAACACAAATCTTGTACTTAATCTATGAATTATGATAAGCAAGGGACGGTGTAATCACTAGAAGCCAGACGACCTTTACATGAAGATAAACAAATATAAGAGAGAATAAAGAGTGGTACACTATGCGAAAAAATAATAACAAATAATACACAATATATGTGTATAATATATTTAATACGTAAATATAATTAACGCATAGCAGAGGTAGTTTTAATATCTGTTTAAAGTTATATAACAAAAACAGATGCAGCCTCTTTGTATCGATAGCTACTTATAAACTACTAGCTGTTGCTCGCGGCTCCGCCCGCATGGAAGTCATGTTTGGGAGAAAAAGTATACCAAACAAAATACCAATTTTCATGCGAATAACTTAAAAAATGATGGATTTTCATACAAACTTTTATCCCTTATGCCACCGCATTTCCAAAAACCCTTCCTTGGTGGATGCCTGCGTTATTAAAGGTACCTACTGTCAAAGTTTAAAGTCTCTAACTCTTTAGGCTGTGCGTTAATATGACAGTCAGTCAGACAGTTTCTTCTTTTACATAGTGTTAAATACTCTAAGATATATACAGATTAACACATATAAACTACTTTCGTAACATATTCATAAAGAAAGAAATAAGAGAACCGTTATTCATATTTTTGTTTGTGATTATTATGGCTGTTATTCATGAATGGTATTTCATCTTTTATTAATTGCTGTGGTTTTGAAACAATCGCTGCCGATTGTTTTGATAAATATTTAATCAGCCAGAACAAGCAGCGAGTGCAAAAGGCAAGTGACATCAATTGTCCACTTTCAATACTAGTTTCGTTTCACGTAAGCTGAATATCTCAATATTGCATAATAATAAGAATAGTCATTACAACATGCCTCGGTGGCGCAGTTGTAATTGCGCATGCGTTACGACTGCTGTGCTGAGGTCTCGGGTTCGATCCCCGGGTCGGGTAAAGTGATATTGGGTTTTTCTATCTAGAAATTCCTCAGTATTAGCCCGGAGTCTGGAATTTGTGCCCGGTATGGCGATAGGCTCGCCCCCTATCACATTATGGGACCGAAATTCGGCGAAAAGTGGGTGTACTGGTTACACCTCTGCCTACCCCTTCGGGGATTACAGGCGTGAGTGTATATGTATGTATGTCATTACAACATAACTAATAGAGCCATTTAGTCAATACAGCTACATCTTACACAAACTATAACATACTGACACTTCGATTGTCACCTTGAAAAAAAATTACATCTGTCACAAATAGGGAGATTGTAATTAATATATTTTTTTTAAATTAACCATCAAGAAAGAAATTGTTATTAAATAACACATACTCTAACATTCCTGGCTCCATATTAAGATACAACTGTTTTTAATCGTAATTGTCTGAGTTTCACAACACCCGGATTTGAAGCACATATTTCAAGATGACACAATTTTTTGTGTTGGTGCGTAGATCGAACCCTCTGCCTCTCGTTTCACAATCACATACTACTGTTACTCACCCACTGCGCCATGGAGCCGTTAATGTATAACCTGCAAGTGGCATGCGTATCAGCAAATTGTTAACATACAATGTTTTCTGAAATGAAGGATATGTACGCTGTTGGTGTACCTTATTAAATAAAATAAAAATTATTAAATAAAGATAACATGTCACTTTTAAAAAAAGGAACTTTTTCTCCTTCTTGCCCATGGCGTAGTGTGAAGAAGCAGTCCGGAATGATTGTGTTGAGTAGTGGGGATATGTCATCTCTCGACACTCTAATTGGTCGGCACTGCGCTTACCATCAGGTACCATGTGGTCACTTTACCGTGCCAGAACTACTAGATAACGTTATAGCCATAACAATTAGGTGTCTCATATATTATACTGCGTTATTAACAAGGCTGATTTGGACTTAGAACACACTTTAAAAATTATGAATAAAATATAAATATCATGATTATTACGACAGCCTCAACGTCTTACTTTAATAGTTTCAGAACCGTGATCAAACCGTGAGTTTACTTAAAGATGTATATAAAATAGTGAACTAAATAAAGCTATAACTAACACAGTTGAACTCCTGTGTATCATAAAATTTATAGTATAAACAATTTTGTAACTTTTTTAGGTTATATTCATACTCCGAATTGTTTAATTAGAGAACGTTTTTTTTATATATCATAGTCCGACAAACGAGCCAGTGGGTCACCTGATGTTAAGTGATCTTCACCGCCCATGAACATCCACAATACTGAAAGTATCATGTATGCGCTGTCGGCCTTAATGGACAGGAATAGGGATTAGGGAAGGGAAGGGGAAATCTGGGTCTCCGGATATCTCACTTAACATACGAAACACGACAGTGAACTGTCACTTTACGTTGGTTTTCTGTGAGTCAGTGGTACTGCCCCGGTCGAGCCGGCCCATTCATGCTGTAGACAAATAAGTCTACAGCGTGACTGTACCACTTTTAAAGGACGATAAGTAAAATAGCACAAAATAAACTTATTAAAATACTTTTTCATTGTGACTTTTTAACACCTTCCAAAAAAATATATAAAGAAACTAAAATATTGGATATTGCAAACTCATATAAATTTCAAAATTGTACACTAATACGAAAAATAATAAATAAAGATATACATACGCAAATTTCGTTTACGAAGATACTACAAATACAGAAAATTAAACTCAGAAATGCAAACAATATACAATTATATACTCCGCGAACTAATTATGGCAAAAAATCCAATATGTATGAAGGCGCAAATCTATATAATAAATTACCTAACCATATAAAACAAACAAAATCAATGACAACTTACAAAAAACTACTCAAAACACATTATTTAAACAACTAACACACTACGCTCTGACTTTTATTTTAAGATTAAGTGCCACATCCAGTTGCACATATTGCATTTTATCACACAAAGTTTTGTATGTACTTAGCGGTTGCTTAGGGACACTTGTCTACACAAACCAATGCCTTAAAGGTGCGGCCTTACCAGCCTTTTCGCAGCTGACTGGCAGATAAAACTTTCAAAGAAAGTTTGCCGTCGTCTAAATAACCTTTTATTAAAAAAAATGCACTCACGCCTGTAATTCCCGGTAGGCAGAGGTGTAACTAGTACACCCACATTTCGCCGAACTTATTAGTGTCTCATCTTGTGATAGGTGGCGAGCTAGCGAGTATCATAATACCGGACACAATCCCAGACACCGGCTTGATACTGAGTATTTCATGGTAGCAAAACCAAGTATAACTTTTACCCGACCAGGGGATCGAGCCCCAGATCTCAGCATAGTCATCGTACCACATACGCAAATACAACTGCGCCACCGAAGCATGCCTTTCAGCCAGCCTTCCGAGTAAATGACTCAGCATCCGGTACATCGCACACTATCACGCGTAGTCTTCAATATAATATAAACTAGCTGTTGCCGGCAGCCTCGCCCGCGTAGGGGTTATTTTTGAAAGAAAAGGCATAAAATCCATGGAGTCATCTTAAGCTATTACACATTTCTATATCTTGCTATCCTATAGGAGCCGTGCATTTGTCCGGTATAAAAAGTAGCCTATGTGCTATTCCAGACTATAATCTATCTCTGTGCTAAATTTCAACCAGATCTATTTCAGGCGTTGTGTAACAATTATAAATCCATCCATCAACACGTCCAAACATTCACATTTAAATAGTAGTAAGATAGCTCCAAACTTAAAGCAGCTTGGCAGGGTGCCGCTTACTTTTCGCCGAGTAATGCGGCACCCTAAGCTTTGGTGCTTTTACTGGAAATCCAGACTATTTCGTATGTAATGTGTTTAAATAATGAAAATGAGTTTCCAACGATGTATTGTAAACTCATGACAATACTGTAAAAGCCAAAACAAATTAGTAATTTTTAGGAAATGTGACTGGTACTCATATATCGTACAATAAGTATAGCGGTTACAATAAACTTCGTATTGTAATGTAGCGCTAAATGAATCCATTATAGAATGTTGTTGTATTGAAATGACAGTGAGTCAAAGCCCGCAATCACTGTCTTTGGGCTTATACCGCAAGGTTAATTCACTCGTAAATGATGAAATATACCTATAAAATCCTGAAGTACATATTGGTGTGCTTACGGAACATCAAACAAAATCTAATATTAAGTAATTTGTGGATCCTAAATGATTGTAGCCCAAACATATTTTTCTATCTATAATAAGTTGTAAGATCTAAAGACTATGCTCTATTCTAGTGACATCACTTCCACGTGTTTAACTATATCTCAAACATACATATACATTCACGCTTGTAATCCCCACGCTTGTAACCAGTACACCCACTTTCGCCGAATTTCGGTCCCATGATGTGACAGAGGGCGAGCCTATCGCCATACCGGGCACAGGTTTCAGACTCTGGGCTAATACTGAGAATTTCTAGTAGAAAAACCCAATATCACTTTACCCGAACCCGAGACCTCAGCACAGCAGTCGTAACGCATGCGCAATAACAACTGTGCCACCGAGTCAGGCAATATCTCAAAATTAAGTCAATTCACTTAACAACCTTTACGCGGCAGTGCTAGTGATATACCTTGGTCACATCTCCACAGAAGCAAATGTACTAAGAATGCTTAAAATTCACCTTCACTTTGAAGATACTGTTACATAAAATTGGCAGTAAATTTTTATATTATTCGACGCGTCTTCGGTTTTACAACCGAAGCCAAAAAAAATACTTTACTGTTGGTGAGGATTTGTATAAGCAAGAATCCGGATTGATGTCACACGCATACGTTGCGCCTATATTGTACCGAGGTAATGTTTATTCTTTGTTTAACTACTAGGTCCAAATGAAAACTCGTAAAGCAGCAACACTTTTTTATTTATAAGACCTTCACAGTATATTTGTGGACGTGAAAATTATAAAAAACAGTCTAAAAATAGAGACAATTCAATAAATTAAACACAAGTTTTAATTTCTGACGATGTACAATAACATAGAGTTCACCGAATATAAAGAAAGAAAAAATATATTTATTTGGCCATTGTCTTTGGAGCACATGGCAGTAAGTAGTAGGTACATACAGATGCACAGAGAACACATTTAAAATAAGATAATAAAAATATACGGATACATGCTATCTAATAAATAAAATAAAAACATAAAGACTATACACAAAAACGGTCTCCCGGCATATTTATATACCCTGGCCATCCGTGTCCGAAGCATGACCAAAAAGGCCACAGGCTCAGCATCCGCCAGGTGGGAGGGTCCACCTGTCACTGATTTTCAGCAAGGGCCACAGGAGTTTCACACGGATGCCAGTAAAAGACTATATAAAAAATATAATCTGATTTCATGTTCATCATAATCGACATCGAAATAATCAGTATCAGCCCGGGGTCTGGAATTGTGCCCGTTTTGTCGATAGCCTCCTATCACAACCCTTCGGGGATTGAAGGCGTGCGTGCGTATATAAACTATATTTCAAAACCATACAACCTAATATATTGATAATTTTTTTCGAAACGCATATCTCACCAACTACATATATTGACTTAGGCAGTGGCAACGTAATTTAGAAATATCTATATTTCTTTAAAGACTCATTGAAATACTCTTAAATTTCATGCATATTCTGCCAATAATCTCTGGAGTTGATGGTTGTGACATATGGACAGATGGATAGTTATTTGATATTACGATTTGACTACGAAATCCTAAAAATGTGCTCGAAGATTGTGCACATCTATAATTCGATAAATATATTTGAGTAAATGCGTATAACAACAGCTCGAAAGCCACAGATACAGACCATAAACTAAGTGAACTCTAATCTTCTCAATTTTTAAGTCCAATTGCGTAATCAAAACGTATTCGGTTCATAATTTTTACTATGTGTGTAGATTATTACTAGTTAGATAGACAACGAAATGAATCCAAATAACCTTGCCCTAAATTGATGTAACCGTTATTTTTACAAGTTAGCGTTCCTTGTAGCGCAATGGGTAAATGAATGGTCAGCTGAATCAAGAGGATGTATGAGCGATCCCCGTACATGTTCGTGTGATCTGAAAATATTATTGCAATTATTAAAATAATCTGAAAGTATTATTACAGAATTGATATTATACCGATTACCTCTAATTGTTCCTGATAACCAAAATACAAGTATCCGAGCTATGTGTATTGTTTTTTTTTATACATTAATATAGCCCTGTATTATTATTTGTCACTGTTTAGCACGAGCCTTCTCTACTAATAAAGGGTAATACGGGTTGGTATACTATATTGACAAACTAAGTAGTTATACCAACAATAAGTAGCACAAAATATATTATGCAAAAACTAACTGCTTACCTCATTACTTTTTCAAATAGTGTCACTGTGGTCTGTGCCCAAGAAAAATGCTTCCAGAACTGTTCCTCGTTAATTATGAACACTTTCAGGATCATTAATAACCTTTATTGCTTTCTTATGCCGCATCAGCATCTGAATAAGGATAATGAAGTCAATATCGTTCTTTTAGTCAGACTATTTATCAAAGGGCATTGTATTACTTAAGCCAAGTACTTATAGGACATGCCACGCCCGATAGAACAGCAATGATGTGTTAAATTATAAATTATTTTGTTCCGTGTGTGACAACTCAAATTACGAACAAACTCAATCGATACTACCTGACCTATTTAAAATGTTTTAATTTCATCAAAGTCAAGTTGTTAAGTAAGCGGCTTTGTCAGGGCCACCACGATCTTAGCTATATCTCGTCAACAATATAAGAGGATATGTAAATCACGGTTCATAGTAAATACGTCTCCACCGCGACCTCGCTTAGAGCTCCAAATCTTTGCATATTACATACAACCTGGAATTCAATTATCATATGAATTCAATTTGAAATTCAATCTTCCTATGAGCTTCTTATACAACACTGACCTTTCAATAAATTAGATTTATTATATTGTATGTCTGCAAGACAGCAATAGGATTTCTGACTTTTTTACATTCTTGAAGAAGTCGCCACTCCACCTGAACCTTATTATTTGTTACAGATGAATCAAGTGCTAATCCCTGTGCTTCTTCTCGCGACGGCAGCGGTCTCTTCGAGTAATGTACTTCCATTTCTGCCCACAAATCAGATGCAACGCCAATCATTTGGCTTGAGGAGCCAACAGAATGACAATATATTTAGTAATAGACAGAATAGTAGGAGTATACTCGACGACATTCTATATAAAATACCAATAGAAACACCTGATGATGGACAAATTGAATTTAAAAAATATATATACAACATCAATCTAGACAATAATAAACCTGAAGATAATTATAATATGATAAATAAAAACGAAAAGTACAATGGAGAAGGATTCAGAAAGGAACAATGGCACAGCTATCCACGGCAACTTGACCGGCTTCACAAATACACCTATGAGCAGTATAACTTCGATAAAAGAAATATCGAATCTGACGAACCTGGCAACGAAGAAGCTAATGCACAACAGATGCAATATAGTCAGAGTGTAGATGGTATAACAAAAGAATTCCGAGTTGACACGGACGATGATTCCCACAATATATACGACGCATTAATAGCTACCACTAACCCCTTATTAATTTTTAAAATACGATTAGCGTGCTTGAACAGTAACATTCGGAATACTAACGCAAATGATTATCCTTTGATATTGGAACAAAATGAAAATGAATGGAAAGGAGAAGATAGAAAGTTTAATGCAGACATAAACAACTTAAATGCAAAAAACCCCATATTGGATATAATTAAGGTGAAACGAACAACTTTAGCAAAAAATAAAGACAACAAATTGGCAAGTGAGTGTATTGACAAACGCCTGATCTAAGCTAAAACCAGATCCTGACCTAATCTAAGAAAATCATAATTTACATCTGGCTTTCTCAACAGGCGTCATTAATATGCGAATAGATTTCTGGCTTGTAGCCAAACGGATCTCAGAATACGTTTTATAGAGGTAGCAGTGGTATATAGTTTAGTAGCTAAAATATCACTTATCTATTATTTGATGATTACGATAGTCGATATACTTATCAACGATCGTTTGTTATCGATCGTGTTGCTTTATGCATAACGTTGCTTCAATTATAACTGCTCAATAGACATATCCGTTGTTGATCTATAACTATATCTACTACCTACCTATATTTATATTATATAATAATAATAATAAGAAGATAAAATTTATTTGTTTGTATTAAGGGGGTTAGTATATGAATCTATTAAACCAATTCAGTAAATTCTTTCACTGAAACAAAGCTACATTATTAGTGAGTGTCGTAGGATATATTTCATTACTAAAATATTCCAATAAGACCTAAACAGTGGACATGCCGCGAGCTTAATCTAATATTAAATAAATTCAATAAACCAACTTTATTATAAATACATCGTGTAACTGAGCTACTATTTTAGCCTCCGTGGCGCAGCGGACGAGAAGCCGGTTATACAACGAGAGGCCGTGGGTTTCATTCAACGAGACAAATGTTTGTGTAACATACAGATATTTGTTTTTGGTCTTGGTGTTGTGAGACCGTAGTCCCTCGTAATGTTTGATACCGACGATACACGGTAACCTAGTCCGGGGTCAGGACTATGAGTTTGACTGTTAAATGTATTTATTTTTTACAGATAATCCAGGAAACAAAGCAGTGACGAAAAGAATATTCTCCTTATGGAGTCGATTGCAGAGCCTAAATCACAAAGGGCATGAGTTGCTCCACAGGCGCCATTTGCACGCATTCTACGGCATGCCAGACAACGATGGTGGCGGAGTACTAACTGCTGAGACCAGGGCTACACTAATGCGACCTCCGGGCTCTCCTCTGAGATGGGGCTGATCGATTAAATAGTATTTGTTTAGGTCAGCTCAGTATTTGTTTCGCATAGAATGAAGTGGTAGATACATTAAGGAATAACTGAAATGCAGTTGCTTTACATTTTTGGCTTCTTGAAGAGTCATAATTGTTGCCATTTATTCCTTGTATGTTATGAGAAAAGATACTATGGTTGTCTGCTCTAATAAAAATGTAAAATAAAATATAAGCAAGAGTTAGACAAGGGTTATATGGTCTTAGAAAAAGTATTTTTTTATTTATAATTTTGTTTCGTTATAGGTGTATAGTATATTATTATTTCTCGTATAAGTAGAAGAATTATAAAATTTTGTTTTCTAGCAGTATTAAATACCACAGGTTCCTAAAACATAGTTAAGTACATACAATTATTGTGTTTGTCTTTAATATCATTTTATCTAATTGAAACTGGTATCATTTCAGTATGTAGTATTAGATTTATTTATTCGTTATTTTTATAATAATCTGTAACTGTATAATTATTTGAAATAAACGATATGTATAAACGAAATGCTGTGTAGTACAATAAAATGTCCGAATCAATACTCGAATTTACGCATTGCAAGATGTTTACTTTTTACAAAGCACAACAATTTTAACACAATCCATTTTCTTATGACAATAATCCGTAAAAATACAGGTGTACCGGAAGAGAGTATCTATGATCTTTCAATATAAAGTTACTTTTGACATGACGGCCTCAGTGGCGCAGTTGGCGAGTAGCCGGCTGTGAAACGAGAGACCGTGGGTTCGATTCCCACACCGGGACAAATGTTTGTGTGACAGACAGATATTTGTGTCCGGGGTCTGGGTGTTGTGAGACCGAAAGTCTCTAGTCACTGATATCCACAACACAAGACTTAGTGTGGTACTATCTTAGTGTGGGATCAGGGCTATGTGTGTGACTTTTGGGTGTTATTTATTTATTACGAAAAGGTTGTGCGTTATTTTATTTTTACATCTTCAATAAAGTCATCAACGGATATGTTTTTTAAATCCACTATCATAAAGTAACATTTTCATAACTTCGGTATGCAGTTAACTAATTAAATAGATTATTGGAAAATAAGATCTACAGTAAAAATATTTAATTCTGTGTCTTCTCCACTCATTTATGTCTATTCATATATATTGATATTATTTCGTACAAATATTTAATTATTCTTCCAATGTGTCTGTTATGATTCCATAATAATATATAAATATACTATCATAGATATGTAAAAGCGTATATTGTCATCATATATGTAAATAAATACCATGTATAACTGCCATAATGTATTATTTATCACCTATATTTAGCACTGACGTTAATTCCCCACATAAATTATTCAGCAATCTGGCGACCTATTGAAAATATACAGATTTGCCAGAATCAAATCTGTTTTTTTATTTTGATAACTTTATTCCCATTAAATTTACAATATTTTGTTGAGAGAAATATGCTTGAGTCTCACTCATTGCTGCATTATGATGTCATCACATCGAGTGGAAGTTGTTGGAAGAAACTTTATGCATTACTAGAAGCAGGTATATGAAATTTCGTGCTTCTTACTTAAAAATTACGGACTATATATACTATACTATATACCTAACTATACTATACTACCTCGGTGGCGTAGTAGTAATTGCGCATGCAATTACGACACAATTACGACTGCTGTGCTGAGGTCTCGGGTTCGACCCCAGGGTCGGGTAAAATGATATTGGATTTTTCTATGTAGAAATTCTCAGTATTAGCCCGGAGTCTGGAATCTGTGCCCGGTATGGCGATAGGCTCGCCGCCTGTCACATTATGGGACCGTAATAATTCGGCGAAAAGTGGGTGTAGTGGTTACATCTCCGCCTTCAGGCATTACAGGCGGCAGACTGTAGGTACATATGTGTGGCAGTAAGTAGCACCAAGTTATTTTGAACAATTACTATATATTCTTTAAATTATGAATTGTGATGGAAGTATCGACTAAGGCTATCCATGTTAGCCCTTGTGGCGCAGTGAACGAGTATGCCGGCTATGAAACTAGAGATATATATTTTGTATGATCCAGAAATTTTCGTGTCAAGATGATAAGAAACTAAAAGTCTATCATAGTTAGTGACACCCACCACACAATAATTGTAGGATAGATATTTAATTAATTGTATATACTGTGGATTCGAAACTGTGCGTCATGTTCCTAAATGTAATGGATTTAATTACTATTATTACAACAACAATGTATTATATTAAAAACAGAAAAAATATTTTTATCATAAAAAGTACACCGACTTCATTACGAAACAAATTATGCGTCACTATAAAATTTGAGGGTTGCCCTTGATTTTTCGGAGATCCCATCATCAGATCCTGACTTGGTGCCAATGGGACCACCTGGGAAGTATACCCTTTTAAACAAAGAAAGAATTTCTCGAATCGGTCCAGGCGTCTTCGAGTAATCGGGTAACATACATAAAGAAAAAGATTCCGACGAATTGTTAACCTGCTCCTTTTTTGAAGTTGGTTAAAAAACAAAATTGCACTGTATTGTCGTTTAAAAATTCGCAATTTCTAACAAAGTCCCTCGACACCGACTCAAGATATTCCACAATACGAATAGATTTTTTATAGGTAAGTACGTACGTACTCATTCGATAACCACAATATCCCAAAAGGACCAAAGGTAATTTCCCCGAGGCACCGGAAATAATAAGTGCTTCCAAAAAAAAGATTTCGGCACACAATGTGACTAAATATCGTCTAAAGAAAATAAAATTACTTTGGTAGGTGATGATAATGTAGCTTCAGGCACACATTTTGAGGGGAATAAATGCGCGGTTATTATACCGACACCCTCCTACATGTTCTGTCGTGAATAAAAGCTACTAAACACCAATATCCGTTCAATTCACCATAGGGGGAAACAGGGGAATATTAACAAGATGGATATCATGGCACTTTTGTTTTGTATATATTTTATATATTTTTTTTATTCTGGCTGGGCAAAGTGTCCACACTGGACCTGATGTTAAGCACAGTGCCGTCCCATTAGAGTATCAAGTAGCGAGAGACAATCTATCCCCCGCTACTCAACACAATATGATTTGCTGTGTGGCAACTGACACCTGACAACTTGTTCAATTAAAATTATGCATTTGAATAGAGACGAAATATTGAAACACCTTAATCTATGTTAATTAAGTTGCCTTATTGAAATATTGTGATAGAAAACTTATTTCCGTACGTACGTACAACCTCATGAGAGTATCTGTCTGTATATATAAAAGAAGAAACTGACTGACTGACTGACTGATCGATCAACGCACAGCCAAAACGGCGAGGGTTAGAGACTTGAAATTTTGACAGTAGGTACCTTTTATCACGTAGGCATCCACTAAGGAAGGGTTTTTGGAAATACCACCCCTAAGGGGGTAAAATAGGGAATGGAAGTTTGTATGAAAATCCGTCATTTTTAAGTTAAACGCATGAATAATGGTATTTTGTATTGTATACTTTTTCTCCCAAACATGACCTCCACGCGGGCGGAGCCGCGAGCAACAGCTAGTGTAAAATAAAGCATTCAGAACTAAAACAGTTTGAGCAGACCAGTCCACGCGAGCACCCGTTTACTAGTAATGACACATGTGCCAGCCATTGGCCTTCTCAACTATGTTACAGGTCCGGCATATGACGCCGCAGCAAGCACCAGACACTTTAGCGAGCATGACATAACAAACTGAATACAACAATTCAAATAAAAGACATTTATTATCAAGTAAATTCATGTAGGACAGACGACCTCGTAAAGGTCGCAGGAACCCGCTGGATGCAGGCCGCTTCTGACAGGTTGGTCTGGAAATCTTTAGGGGAGGTCTATGTTCAGCAGTGGACGTCCAATGGCTGAAGAAGAAGAAGAAATTCATGTAAGGCACATAAGTTTGCAAAGTTTAGAAATTAAAATATATTGGCTTTACTTAGTATATATATTCCTAATAATAATTTTATGGTTATACTTCTAAGTAATAGCATAACTTATTTCCAAGCTTTTCGGACATCTAAATATTCAGAAATTTTGTAATAGGCTTTATTACTTAGTTTTAGCTGAATGGTAGCTTTAAAGCTGCATTAATTTCTTAAATATGACTGGGAATCATATTAAAGAACTCCAGGACATGAAAGATGTGAAAAAGTGTTATAAAGGAGATCGGCAGATTTAGAATAGCATGGACAAGATATTATTAATAACCAAAAAATCATTTGTATTTTTTAGACTTTATTTCTCATTTTTACTTCATCCTACACCGATGCAATCAAATTTAGAACAAATATAACGATAACACAAAAATATTTCTACCATTTTTTATTGTAAATGATCGTGGGGTTGCTAATATAGCTTTTGTAAATATTGTATCGATTTGCAAATTAAACTAATATAGATAATCGATATTCTTTCAATTTTTGTTAAACGACATATAGAAGCTATAGAAGCATAAACATTGCAAATACATTAGAAAGGCATTTGTTCGGACATTTATAAACAGTTTACATAGGAAACCTGCGGATCTCCTTGTAAAGTTTCTATATTGAATAATATCGACGGTTGGTGGGCTATATGATTTTGGCGACTATTTTGCGATATTGAGTTATATACATATTTACAAATTTTTCTGCATCTTATGAGCCTAGTTTCAGTTTTTTTCGGCCACTTTTTCGGACTCAAATTTTTTCAGGGTACATTTATTATGAGATGGCTAGACAGGCGCCACGGTGCGCCAACTTTCCGGCTGACGCAGGTACTGACGGACCACGGGTGTTTCGGTTCGTTCCTGTGTCGGATCGGAAAGGAGGTATCTGCCGTGTGCCACCATTGTGGCAACTGCCGCGAGGACACGGCCCAACACACGTTGGAGGAGTGCCCAGCCTGGGACGAAGAGCGCAGCGCTCTCAGAGCAGTCGTCGGAGGAGACCTCTCGCTGTCGGCCGTGGTGTCGTCCATGGTCGCCAGCCGGAGGACCTGGCGTGCGGTGGCCCACTTCTGCGAGAGCGTCATCTCGCAGAAGGAGAGTGCCGAGAGGGATCGGGAACGAAATGATCCCTCCCGCCGCCAGAGAAGACGTAGGAGGCGCCGGGTGGACGACTGACCGGCTTCTCCCGCCCTGTGGAACGGGGGCGTTTGAATTCCACCACGGTAACCCCTGCCTGTCGTACGAGGCGACTAATTGGGGCCATCGGGGGTCGCGGGCTCGCAGCGGGGGGCTGTCAGCCCGAATCGATGCACTCCCAGTTTCGGAGCATCGTGCGACCCCGAGATGGACGGCAGCGCGTGTGGTAAGGCCTCGTTCGCTGTCGTTGTTCGGTGCGCGGGGGCTCCTAAGCCCTCCCATGGAGATGGGCTGCTACGCAGCACCGCGCAGGGGCGGTTCCGGCAGCAATTCTAGCACTCCTTAGAATACCCCGGGATCGCTCCGTAAGCGCCGAAGAAGGCCACCGCGGGGTTTTAGCTGGTAGTGTCGGGTGGGGTGTACATAGGGGGTAGGGACTCGGCCCAGCGGCTGCTCGGATAGCCATCATCCGGGCGAGGGGGATGCTGGGTCGTAAGACCGGCTAGTCCAGCATAACCGTTTTATTCTTATTCCGCTTCCCCCCGAAGCGAGCGGTAGTAATAAAACGCTTTCCCCGCGACAACAAAAAAAAAAAAGGGTACATTTATTATAGAAAATAATGCTAATAAATGAATGAAAATAAGTCTTTAAAATGCAGTACGTGCTTACACAAGTAATATATTAATTCTACTAAAATGCACGCAATAGCTTTTTTCTAATTATTTTTTTCCGAAAAAGAAAAGATACTTAAATCTCTCTCATGTAACTTTTCAAAAATGTCGCCTAAATCAAATTGTCCGCCAGCCCTAGCCGTTGAAATTTTTCAGTATTGACTTTCGGGTCTCATACTCTTCGACACAATTAATGATAAAAGTATATCGAGGTTTTTCAAATTTCAACCACTCAGCAAGTACGGCGATGGAAAGTTGGCATTAGAAAATAATAAAATATACATGAGGGAATAGGATCTTTTTATGTGTTAGACTTATGAGTGAATGATACGAACGAACTGTTAATATGGAAGACGAATAGTTGATATTAAAATGAAGACGACGTTCAGTGGAGATAAATATATACTTTACTAACGGTCCCGGCCCACGTCGTCCTGCCCGTCACACCGACTGCAGTGCCATCTGTCGGGCTGATTTGTGAATCCAAACCATCCAGGGCACCATCCAAACTCATACAAAAAATGATTCAAATCGGTACAGCCGTTTAGGAGGAGTTCAGTGACGTACACACGTACAGTAGAATTATATGTATAAAGATAATATTACTGAAAAAGATATACGTGAAGAAGTAGATACATAGTTTTAAAAGTGTACATCGTTTCAATATTGAAATGAAACTAATTTTACGGATTCTATCGCGGTTTATTAAACTTTTAAATCTTTCAAGATGTTTTATTTAAATAATATCCAAAATATCTGGATCACAGTATATTTCATTATCCTACACATATATAACGTAATCTGTACGGTGCATATTTAGTTCAATAATCGCCGACGTCAACTCGAATGACAATGACCCATCATCCCATCGCGTCGCCGCGTCGCTACAATACCCCCTTAGTCCAAATGAGTGCACTCTGTGTGCAGCGTCGATAATGTCATTAGCACGCTTTAATATACCCACTTAATATGCGTTAAACAAACAACCGCCTCCGTGGTGCAGTGGGCGAGTTGCCGGCTGAAAATCGAGAGGCGGTGGATTCGATTCCCACACCGGGACAAATGTTTATGTGACAGAGATATTTGTGTCCGGGATCTGGGTGTTGTGAGACCAAAAGTCTCACCTTGTCCCTGATACCCACAAAACAAGACTCGTATCTTAGTGTGGGATCGGGGCTATGTGTGTGACTGTTGGGTGTTATTTATTATTTACTTGGTCGGAATTAAAGCATTTATGTACAAATCGGAAACACATAATGATATCTCTAGTTCCACATTTACAAATATATTTGCACGCAGCCTTTGTTATTATTCGGTCATCAAAAGTAAAATTGATAAACATTTCTTACTGAGTATTAATGAAAAAAATAGGGGTGAGATTAAAAAAACAATATTATGTAGATATTAAATCCTGGAACATCGTTTCTATCACATAATATTCTATCTACATGCACTTTAATACGTTATTGTCTCAAGATATGAAAATGAGTGCATCCATTATTATTAATGATGAGTCTCATGTACGCTTTAAAGAGATAGTATATGCCGATAGCGGGTCGTTTAGAAGCATCCTCAGCGCCTACATACAGATTATGCGGCTCACTTATTTATATCAAAAGTTGGGTCTCTTTAATATTCACCTGATATATTAAGTTTTCATGAATATTACAACGAATAGGCTCATAAATTGTGTTGTACAGCATCTATAAGATATTAAAAATAATAACATATCGGTTTCTGAAAACGTAAAGGATTAATATTCAAAAAGATAGACTTTTGTAACATCGTGTGTACATTTCTGCTGACTGTACGAACAAATAAATATTAGCCAACATCGATTTTGACAGCTTCCGTGGTAGTGGGCGAGTAGCCGGTTGTGAAACGAGAGGCCGTGGGTTCGATTCCCGCACCGAGACAAATGTTTGTGTGACAGACATATATTTGTTTCGGGTCTGGGTGTTGTGGGACCGTAGTCCCTCGTAGTTGTTGATACCCACGATACAGGTTTACCTAGTGTGGGGTCAAAGCTATGTGTATGGCTGTTGGCTTTATTTATTTGTTTTTAACTAGAGTTGCCAACCATCCTGTTTTCCCAGGACATGACCTGGTTTTTATAATATCCTGAATAGTTTTTAAACTGCATCCTGGGTTTTTGTTCGCGCTGTTTGAAAACAAGACGCGTCCTATTTTTAAACTGAAGTGTCCAGGTTTGTCATCTTCAAATCCAATTTTTTTATATTCGGGGTTGGCGACACTAGTTTTAACGAATGTCCTCAGTTGGTGATACACAATAAAATATAATTTGCGTGCTGTCTACGCAACACGGTTTAAATGGTCCGGTCAATAACTCCGCAAATAGCTATTAAATGGATGTGTCGCCACTTCGTATCACTCATAGAAAAACAGTGCGGGAATTGGGAACTATTTGGGTCATTCTATCTCATGAATTGGTATGTACGAGTCCAATAATTATTAATGTCTCATCTTTCTCCAAAACAAATTGCTTGTTTTTAGCGGCTAGACATTTTACACATTGTAAGAAATTATCAAATATCTAGATCAAAGCTATGTGTATCTGTGTAGTTGACGCAAATTAATTGGCAACAATTGCGGATTGGGTTCAAATATCGCTTGAAGTTTATTATATTCAGAAATGTTTGCAATTAGCAGTTCATACTGAAACGTGCTTAGAGATTTTAATATATAATCCATACTAATATTATAAACGCGAAGGTAACTCTGTGTGTTTGTTTGTTACCTTCCACTCCTAACGGGTGAACCGATCGAATTTTGGCAAGGAGATAGATTATACCCTGGGACATATGTTCTCATTTGTATCAAAAAATAATCGTGTGAGGTGGAATAGGGGTTGAAACTACAAACTTTTGATGGATTGCCAATACAAATATATATCCATAATTTCTCAAGTTAGAGACCTGAAAATTCATATTTAGGCTTTTGGTAAGAAATAATGAAATGCGTGTTTCAAGTCAAGTGGGCAAACTAAGGGGTTTATTTTGTATTCTGGCACGGCAATGTGACCTCACTGCACCTGATGGTAAGTGCAGTGCCGTCCAGTTAGAGCATCAAGTAGCGAGAGGCAATCTATGCCTCGCTATTCAACACAATCATGCCGGTCTGCCGTGTAGCTTCTACACACTACGCCTAAAGGACCCAGGATCATACGAAGGGGGGGAAATTATGAGGTATTCTTTAGATGCACTCTCAAAACTTAGGCATAGCCCCTAAGAGGTAGGGCGATCGCTACAGGTGCAGGAGACAACTCATCGACCATAGAATAACCTCCACGCGAGCGGATCCGCGGGCAACAGGTAGTACCTAGTCAGGTCATAAATTCTGTCACATGTTTAATATAAAATAATTGAAACAAGTTTATTCGTTATGAACCCATTTATATACCAAAATGAACTTAACAAAACATAGATTCTTATGACACTAAAGTTTATTGAAAATGACCTCCGTGATTTTGAATACAGGCCTTCAATCTGCGCGGCCAGTTGTCTATCGCAGCACGAACGAGGTCCATGTCAATATCGGCGGCTGCCTTAATCAAGGATGTCTTGAGTGACTCCAAATTGGGATGAGGCTTTGAGCACGCCTTTTCCTCCAAGTGTTGCCATATCTTGTAATCTAACGGATTCAAATCTGGACTGGAGGAGGGCCAGTCTTCGTGCCGGATGAAGTCGATTTCACGCGCCGCCAGCCAGTCTTGTGTGCTCTTCGCTCTATGAGCTGGCGCCGAATCTTGTTGGAATACCCAGTGCCTGTTATTGAACATGGTATGAGAAACAGGTTCCACAAGGTTCGTCAGGACTGTATTTTGATACACAACTGCATTCGTTTTTACACCTTTCTCACATAAATGTACCTCTGTTAAGCCCCAATAAGAAACTCCCAACCATACCATGAGCGAGGATGGAAAATGACCTCGTTGGACACGCGGAATACGGTTGCTCGCTTCTTCACTACTGTGTGCGTACACCTTATCATTTTGTTTGTTGTAGCTCTCTTCTACGGTAACAATTTTTTCATCTGAAAAAAGAATTTCCCGATATTTTTTTCCCGCGTACCGCTTCAACAAAGCGCGGCATCTCTTCAGTCTCAGGTCCATTAGACGAGCATTCAAACGATGTCCTGTTTTTCTTCGATATGCCCGAAGCCCTAAGTCTTCATTTAACACCCTTTTCACCGTGGTTCTGCTTAACCCCATCTGAAGGGCAACAGTTTCTGCTTACGTTTGGGATTTCTTTGAATTCGCGCCTTCACAGCTTTTATCACTGCTGGAGTCCTAACAGACCGAGGGCGACCACTTCTTGACCTGTCATCTACACTAGAGTCTTCATTGTATCGTTTGATGGTACGATAAACGAATCTTTTGGTTATATTAAAATTTTTCAGTATATCAAAAATTTGAATTGGCGCGTAACCGCAACGATGCAACGCAATTACTGCAACACGGTCTTCTTTAAGCGTCCACTCCATATTCAAAAATGAGTAAAATTCTAAAAAGTATACAATTTTATTTTCATGAACAATTTGAAATTCGAATTCAATAAACTTTTTTGTGGCTAGCATTCTAAAATAAAAGTTTTTACTGTGTGACAATACTTATGACCTGACTGTGTATATTATAAATACTTATTATTTATACAGATAAGCGAGTAAGATTATATTGACACGTACTAACGTATCAATATTTAATAAATAAATATTGAAATGAATAAATACCTAGACCATCAACTATTGTCGATTTCCAATCCAGCATTAGGTACTAATTAACCGACTTCAAAAAAAGGAGGAGGTTAACAATTCGTCGGAATCTTTTTTTTATGTATGTTCCCCGATTATTCGAAGACGCCTGGACCGCTTCGAGAAATTATTTTTTTGTTTAAAAGGGTATACTTCCCAGGTGGTCCCATTGGCACCAAGTCAGGATCTGATGATGGGATCTCAGGAAAATCAAGGGCAACCCTCAAATTTTATAGTGACGCATAATTTGTTTTTTTATTGAAGTCGGTGTACTTTTTATGAATTATTTTACTTACAACATGTAAGCATTTTTGATATTTTATAAAAATAAATGAGTTTACCCACTCATTGCTTGTATGACAGCTCTGTTTCAAAGTTATTAATTATTCTGTGATCCTAGTTTGGGATTATTTTCACTCATCTCTCACCAAAAATTCGTTATGTGACATCGAGTAAAATAAATACACCAGGCTTGCAAAAAAAAAGAGTGTATGTACTTATGTACACGCGTGAGAAGTTATACTTCTTTGGCCTCATTAAAAATTATGATAATATATATTATCATAACATATATGAATATATTCAGGGCTGGGCAAAATACATGCTTTGCTGTAATTGAAATACAAATTACAAAATACTGTCGCGGATGTATTTAAAATACAAAATACAAAATATTTTTAACTCGAGTATTTAAAATATAAAATACAAAATACAGTATTTTGTATTTTATATTCATCAAAATACAAATTACAAAATACAATCAGGTGTTAGGTTATGTAAATAGAATAGTATAGGCCGCACCAATGAAGTATAAACTATAAAGGACAATGGCGAAATCGTAGTTACAAAAAAAAATGTATTGTATGAACATATTTTTTATATTTGGATAGGGTTCAAGAATGCTAAGCTCTTTGCTTTTATCATTTAGGAAGCTGACTAACTCGTAACTCAATTTTTGATGTCTGTGGTTGATCACTGTCCCTGTTCACAAAAACAATAAAATGATCATCATCATTACTAGTAGTGCTACTCTTGCTACTCCCAGGCATTTCATGTTTTTTGTAATTTGCCTCTAAGGCATGAATAGCAAGATTTTGAATTCTTTGCCTCTCATCTGTTGTGATGCTTGCTGGCAACCAACGCATTTTGTAACTGGGGTGGTAGCATGACGCCAATATGGCTCCTTTACAAAATTGGGATCATCTACAGTACTCAAGGGTTTCATACTCTGTGCAATATAATTCATGATTTTCAAGTTTTTTCTGACATTCAGTTTCATTTAGCAACGTAAAATCTAGTTTAGTTTGTTTCCTTTTTTCTTAATTTTTTAATGGTTGTTTTCTTTTACCAGAAACATGTTGATTTATTTTGCTGTTCTCATATTCACTCAGAACATCAGGGTGCTTTCTCTAAAAAAATAAAGTAAATAAATAGTATAAGATATAATAGGTATGTATAGTATAGTAAGTATATATTGTATTAATGCAATCATTTCGTAACCTGCAAATTCTACTATAAAAAAAATCTGGATCCCACTGCACTTACCATCAGGCGCACTGGGGTCACTTTGCCGTGTCAGTATATAAAAAAACACAATAACATAACTCGTTTCATAACTTACTTTCAAATGCAATATGAAGTTGCTTGTAGCCTTTAAATTACCTTTAATGGTGGCTTTGCATTTAATACAAGATGCCTGGACATTATCATGGACGCTATTGATTACTGTGAAATACTTTCCGCCAGTTAAAATTTGCGGATACGTCACTTGATTCACCCCATTGCCGCCGTCGTTTGGCATCGTAGACGTACATGTGGATTGATCATCCATCGTGACAATCTTAGTAATAAACTTAAAGGTCCCAGCTCATAAGAGCCACCCGGCACCCGACTCGTACCACCTCATCGCTCGGCGTCAACTCGTTGTCGAGGTGGTCCACGGGTGGACGCCGCGTTGTCACCAGTAAACTTCGCTACGCGCCTTATGGGGCTTGTGCGTTGGCAATGCGCAGCAACTCGTGATCCACGCGTGGACAGCTTACGGCCGAGGATATGGAGGCGAGGTGACGCTATGGAGTTTATGTAGTGAGCGCATATCCATAAAGGTCCAAATAAAGAATACTAAACGCACTAGGCGAGGCGGTGCGGGTCGGGTGGCTCTTACTTAATTGTTACACAGAAGTTTTGTAAAAATAACCGTTAGCCGTTTATGAATGTTTTTTTTGTTTCATTCTCTCTTTTTTATATAAAAGAAATGGTAAAGGTTCTCCACCATGCAGCCTTGTTTAATAACATCGCTATTTAATGTATTTTGTTCAAATGTATTTTGAAGCCCTATGTATTTGAAATACTAAATACAAAATACCCCAGCGTCAGGTATTTGAAATACCAATTACAATTACATTTTTTAGAAGTAATTGAAATACAAATACAAAATACGTATTTGTATTTTAATTACGTATTTCAATTAAAAGTAATTCAAATACTGCCCAACCCTGTATATATTCATAACGCGTCTAAACAAGTATAACTTCAATGAAAATGCAAGGTTTATCTACCTAGAAGTCACTAGCCAGTCATGTACCATAAGCTCAAACACTGGCCACTTTCGCCATTCTTACATGCTATTTTTAAGTTTAATGTTATGGAAATAAAAATGATTTTACTCCCTCCTTTATTTATTTTTAATTTCCTACTGGATACGAGTGGCAAATCTCCTTCTATTTCATGGGAGCCCTGTACATAAAGTGAAAAAAGAATAACAACAAAATATTTTAATGGTCAGTACTTTTTACAGTATCATGAAAGACCCAAATAATATTACTGTATAGTACTAATTCGGTCTTTCATAATACCATAACGTACTGGCCATATCTATATTCCGAATTCAAATTCCGAAGCTTCTAGCTCTTAAGGAAGTCACTATTATATCAGTTGTATAAAAACGGTATCAAACGGTATCCTTACATTTCTGCTAGCCTGGTACTCAGGAAAACTTCAAAGGTTTTTATTTTATTTCGCATTAGCATATGATTTGACACAACTGGTCACCTCGCCAACGCGAATCCCAGATGTGGAGGATCATACACCTTCCCTGTTGGACCTTCTGCTGACCTCTCATCCGGAAGGCTACCTGGTATCCGTCGATCCTCCTCTTGGTTCGTCGGACCACTGTCTTGTCCGGAGTACAGTGCCAGTCACGCACTCAACACGGCCTCGCTTTGCGGGCTGCCGCCGCGTGTGGCACTATAGGTCAGCGGATTGGGACGGAATGCGGTCATTCTTTGCGTCCTACCCATGGGGGCAGATTTGCTTCTCGCCGGATGATCCTGACGTCGTTGCTGACTCTATCACTGATGTGGTACTTCAGGGTATGGAACTCTTTATTCCGTTCTCTGCAGTGCCCATCGGAGGCAAATCCCAGCCTTGGTTTGGTCGCTCCTGCAAGACGGCATTACGCCGAAAGCGGGAATGCTACCAAGCCTGGGCTGACGCGTCGGCGTCTAGCGATGTAAATACCGGCGCATTTAAAAAGGAGTTTAACTTTGCCTCTAGGTCCTTCAAAAGCGCCATTGCTAAGGCGAAGTCGGAGCACATTGGCAGAATTGGCGAGAGACTGGCACGTCTCCCGTCGGGAACACGTGCGTTTTGGTCTCTCGCCAAGGCTGTCTTAGGAAATTTTTGTCAGCCATCTTTTCCACCCCTGCACACGGAGGATGACTCGCTGGCCCATGCCGCGAAGGTGAAAGCCGATCTTCTGGGCTCTCTCTTCGCGTCCAACTCGACTTTGGATGACCGAGGAAATTCACCGCCGACAATCCCGCGGTGCGATGCAACGATGCCGGAGGTTAAGTTCCGGCAAAGTGCAGTTCGCAAAGCACTCCTGTCCTTGGACATTCATAAGTCGAGTGGGCCCGATGGCATCCCTCCGATCGTGTTGCAGACATGTGCTCCGGAGTTGGCACCGGTTTTAACGCGTCTTTTCCGGCACTCCTATACATTAGGCGTAGTCCCGAAATCCTGGAAGGCCGCTTTAGTGCACCCGATCCCTAAAAAAGGCAACCGCTCGGACCCGTCCAATTACAGGCCTATAGCCATCACCTCCTTGTTCTCCAAGATAATGGAGTCCGTTATTAACTGCCAGCTCCTGCGGTACCTGGAGGAGCACCGGCTGATTAGCGACCGCCAGTACGGCTTTCGTCGGGGTCGCTCAGCCGGTGATCTTCTAGTCTACCTAACTCATAGATGGGCAAAAGCAGTTGAGACCAAGGGGGAGGCGCTTGCAGCCAGCCTGGACATAGCGAAGGCCTTTGATCGGGTATGGCACAAGGCGCTTCTTTCGAAGCTACCTTCCTATGGGCTTCCCGAGAAATTATGCAACTGGATCACCAGTTTTTTGGCAGATCGGAGCATCAAGGTCGTCGTCGACGGTGCATGCTCTGATCCTAAATTTGTCAATGCTGGTGTTCCACAAGGCTGTGTACTGTCTCCTACTCTGTTTCTTCTGCATATAAATGACATGCTGCAAATCAGCAACATTCATTGCTATGCAGACGATAGCACTGTAGATGTACTGTACACTGGCCGTGCTAATATTTCTCGGGAATACGTCGACGAGAGCCGGAACAAACTTGTGTCTGAAGTCGAGTCCTTGTTAACCAAAGTCTCGGACTGGGGTCGACTAAACTTAGTCCAATTCAACCCCAAAAAGACACAAGTCTGCGCGTTAACCGCTAAAAAGTCACCATTTGTCGTGACTCCTCATTTAGAGAACACTCCCCTGTCTGCCAAACCCAGTATCGGAATACTTGGCGTCGACATTTCGAGCAACGTCCAGTTCCGCGGTCAATTGGAAGGAAAGGCCAAATTGGCCTCAAAGAAGCTTGGTGTGCTCAATAAGGCGAGACGGTACTTCACGTCGGGTCAACGCCTAAATCTCTATAAGGCGCAAATTCGGCCCCACATGGAGTACTGTTCTCATCTCTGGGCGGGAGCCCCCCAGTACCAGCTACTTCCATTTGACCGCATTCAACGTAGGGCAGCTCGGGTTATCGACGATCAAGCTCTTTCCGATCGGCTTGATCCATTGGCTCTGCGTAGAGATGTTGGATCACTCTGCATCTTCTACCGCATTTATCATGGGGAATGTTCCGAGGAATTGTTTGGATTGATCCCGGCCGCTGAATTTCACCATCGGACATCGCGCCAAAACATAAAATTCCATCCGCACCATCTCGATGTCCAGCGTTCCACAACAGCGCGATTTTTACGGCATTTTCTGCCACGCACAACCACTCTGTGGAACCAGCTGTCGCCGGCGGTCTTTCCGAACCGTTACGACCTGGGAACCTTCAAGAAGAGAGCATATTCTTTCCTGAAAGGCCGGCAACGCATTTGCAAGCCCTTTGGTGTTGCAGATGTTCATGGGCGGCGGTGATCACTTTCCATCAGGTGAGCCTCTTGCCCGTTTGCCCCCTTTTTCCATAAAAAAAAAAAAAAAAAAAAAAAAAAAAAAAAAAAAAAAAAAAAAAAAAAAAAAAAAAAAACTTCAAAGGTGTGACTTTTGTGTCACGCGCATTTTAAAATTTCACTCTCATCATTTTTTCATCATCTGTTTAATTGTACTGTTACGAAACACGTGTTCTAAATATAAAAATACTAGAATATACAACTTGAACATAGTTACATATCGATTTTCATGCCACCTAGAACTAACTTTACGATGTGGCTGTCGGTGTGCGCGCACATCGTAAAAAATCACTCTCATCATTTTTCTCCATCGCGCCAAAAGAAGTATAACTTCAAAAAGTAATAACGTATTGATATGACAATAGAGTTTACCATTTGTAATACTACGCAGCAGAGTATATGATACAGCAAACCAGCTACTTTCATCTTACGTGCCTAGTTGTCCCGAGTTCTCACGGTACAACGATCAAAGGCTTTGCCTCAGAAGGCACGGCTGGTGTTATAGGGAAAGAAATATTTATAAGTTTATTGCAATAAGGTTTAATATACAACACAGCCTTGTCTTTTACATTTCAAAGCAATTTACCTTTAGATAGCTTGTTTGCTGTGAACCATTCGCTTCACAGAATTTGTGTAATTCGTCTAACTTAAAAACCAAACAGGGGCCTATTTATATAAATAATTATGAGTTTGTAAGTAAGTGGCTTCATTATCAGTAAACTAATGATTTGTCAATTTATTTTATTCACGATTATAACATTTGATAATATACTCCTCACGTAAAGTTTAATGTTGTCTCTCGCTACTTGATACTCCAATTGGAGGCCCCGCACTCACCATATTTAAGTATTTTGCTACTTAGCAGTTTTTAAAGAAATAAAAAATCTACGAGAGACTTATATATATCAATCTTACAACGCCCAGACCCGAAAAATTACTTGAACGCCTGAAAGTTGCAATAAAATTAAATTTTGATTACATTTAATCACGTACCTATCGCCTTTTCCACCAAAAATGTTAGATATATAAATCAATTAGCATCAGTTATTTATAGCTTGTTTTGATAATAAACAAACTAAGAATCTAGGCGGAAATACAGTAAAATAATATATCACATAACCCCTTTTTCATTTAGATAGCCCAGTTTCGAATCGAAAGCCATTATACAATATCTAGAGGAGACCCAATCGGACTCTCACCGAACACGCCAATAATCAGGCATAAACGAGTTGAAGAGAAATGTGTAAAGTCTAACTTTAAATATTTACTTTATAATTTTACTTCTTGAATCATATTTCAAGTTCTAAGTTATTTTTTTACCATTGAAAAATGGAAAATTATTATGAATGTACAAATATAGAAAACATAAGGTTTGTTTTAAATCTTCATTTATAGAGCGTGGTCGCATAACGATATAGCTTTCTAAGTCCACCATTTGTACCTTCCCAAGAATACGTATTGACTATTCTACCCAGTGCAACAATATACAACCACTTTATTTCATTTTCATGTTTATTGCTGCTTGACTCACGTTGGCTTAATATTCCAACCCTAGATTGGTTAATAACTTCTGTGGAGTCTTTAGATTCGATAAAATCATAGACGCGATGGTTGGGATTGGAATTTGTGATATGGGCTGAGGCTCGCGCATGAATAGTCCTGGGTGCACTAGATGCAACACTGCGAAAAAAAACAATGGAGATGGTGTTATCAGTAACTCAACTCCTAAACTTCAATTTCAAATTGAAGCCGGCCTTTGAAACTGAGCGGTAATTCCAGCGTTTGATACAACACTGTTCCGAAGATTACAAACTTCTCCAGACCTGAAAATATACGGCCGTTATTATATTGGGACTGAATTCACTACGACAGAAATTATTCTCCTGCCGTAGTTGTATCCCCGGGTATTAAAATGGTTTCACTAAGCCTCATCACAATGATAAATCACGATCAATATTAGTCGAGAAGTTATAAGGGGGTCACTCGAAACACAATGAAACTCTGTTCGCCACTTATTGTTGGAACTTCGTCATTGTGTGATCAAACCAAGTACTTAAGTAAAGTTACAAAAGTCACCAAATCTTTACTTCTATTATATACGAAATTGGAGAGTTGATTATTCCGTTTTAAGACGCCTTCAAGGGCTAAAATAGAATAAATTGCTTTCGGATATAGACTGCGAATAAGATCAAACGTGTTTAGTAAATAGGTTTTCAGTAAGAAAAGCTCGTATTAAATTAACTATCAACTGTTTTAAAAATAAGTTGTAATATATTATTAACGACGCAAAATAATTTTTTTATTTGATTTCTTTTTTTTATTGTATGGGGTATAAGCTTAAAAATGGTTGCATTTAAATTATATTTTTAAAGTTTAAGGGAGGTGTAGTAGAGTAAAATTTTATTCGCCAATCGAATGTTTTTTAACCGACTTCAAAATAGTAGGAGATTAACAATTCGTCGGAATCTATTTTTTTATGTATGTTCCCTGATAAGATACTCGAAGACGCCTGGTCCGATTCGAGAAATTCTTTTTTTTTTGTTTAAAAGGGTATACTTCCCAGGTGGTCCCATTTTTATTGAAGTCGTTATACTTTTTATGAATTAAAAAACTTTTACTTATTTCACTAAAAGTTGTAGAACAAACTTTTGAACAACAATAAAACTGCCTCAAGAAATAATAATACTAACTCTTTATTAAACATTGCCTCACTGCTGGGCACGGACCTTCTGTACGAATGAGAGGGGTTAGGCCTTAGTCCACCACGCTGGCCAAATGCGAGTTGGTAGACTTCACAATTCACATGCCTTTGTAATACTACCAAAATTAGTACTGTCTATTTTCAAGGATTCTGATCCATTATTATTGATAGTTCAACTCGTTTGTGCGCACGGTGTTGCATGATGTGTTAGTGTTAAAGCAGTTAATAAGTCTGGGGTAGTACCACTGTCTCACAGAAAACCAACGTAAAGTGTTTTCTGTCGCGTTTCGTATGGTAAGTAAGATATCCGGAGGCCCAGATTCCCCCTTCCCTTCCCTAATCCCTATTCCTGTCCTTTAAGGCCGACAGCGGATACATGATACTTTCGGTATTGTGGATGTTCATGGGCGGTGGAGATCACTTAACATCAGGTGACCCACTGGCTCGTTTGTCGGACTATAAAAACTATAAAAAAAAAGTATGCGCGTCAAAAGTTTAGAACGACGACTAGTGCGTCACAGCAGTACAGTACAAACTATATTTATAATCTGACGCACACGTATCAAGGCATATGAACATTTAGAGAGACCTACATCCAAACTAAATTTAATTTCAACTCAACACTAGTTAAGTTTGTTCAACAAGTCCAGGACGTACCAAATTTATTTGGAAACAATTAAACATACGCTTTAATAGTATAACATTCAAACCGCGCTTCGAAATTAATGAACTAAGTTAGTCGATTCACAAAACCTGAAACCACTGGTGAATTTTCTGCTCATTATTTAAATCAGTTCTGTGAATATGACTAGAAATAAATTTTCTTTCTGCGTAGATCGGACTACATCAAAATAAAATATATAATATCAACTACATGGAGGGTAAAAACATTGCACTATACTTTCGTGATGACATACAACCTTAGAGTATTTAACACTGGAGACGTCATTGAGCGCTCACCCCGTTTGACAAATGTAAGAGCACAGTGCTCATACACGTTCTATAAAACTAGTTGCGCTTCGTGATCCGCCACTAAAAAAGTGACATCACGAGCGAATTGAGCTCCGTCAAAATGCCTGCCTGTAGCGGTATTAACATGTAAAAATAGATCTGACACATCAAACTTACAAAAATACAACATTATTTTTCACCTGGACGTATTTTTTTAAAGTAATATTATCCTTAAAAGCAACAAAATATATAATTTCAAAAAATTATCATCGGGTAATAAATGTTGCCAGGTTAAACTTTTAGCCACAGTAGTGCAAAATTTATTTGCATTCAATATCTTAAAAGCAAGTTGTTTTTTTAATATTCTATTTAACTAGATGTTGCCCGCGGCTCCGCCCGCGCATTTTAACATTTTAACCTTCTATATTTTGCTATCCCACTTTTGCTATTTTTTCGAGATAAAAGTGGTCTTTGTAATTTTCTGATCCCTAAACTGCCACTATGCAAAAAATAATGTCGATCCCTTGCTTTGTGAAAAACTAAACTATCCCATGGGAACTGTATATTTCTCCGGGATAAAAAGTAGCGTATGAGCTTTTCCAGACTATAATCTATCTCTGTGCCAAATTTTAAGTAGATCCGTCCAGCCGTTGTAGCGTGATTGGATATCAAACAACCATGCATCCATCCAAACATACGCAATTATAATATTAGTAGGATTTCTTTATTTATGCTTCCTTAACTTAATTTTTAATTTAAAAATATTAGGAGAGTTGACATATTGACTAAGTTTACAATTTCATAAACTTTATTACACTGGCATTTTGGGTGGTTTATGTGGTAACACTGTCGTTTATGCAAGACTCAAATAGTGTTGTAGATAAACTTATAAAGGTTATCGATAAAATTACTAATCCATCTGGACTGTCTTCTAAACACATACTTTTAACGCTTAGAGTATTTAACACTGGAGACGCCATTGAGCGCTTACCCCGTTTGACAAATGTAAGAGCACGATGCTCATACACGTTCTATAAAACTAGTTGCGCTTCGTGATCCGCCACTAAAAAAGTGACATCACGTGCGAATGGAGCTCCGTGAAAAAGCCCGCCTGTAGCGGTATTAACATGTAAAAATAGATCTGACACATAAAACTTACAAAAATACAACATTATTTTTCACCTGGACGTATTTTTTTAAAGTAATATTATCCTTAAAAGCAACAAAACATAATTTCTAAAAATTATCATCGGGTAATAAATGTTGCCAGGTTAAACTTTTAGCCACAGTAGTGCAAAATTTATTTGCATTCAATATCTTAAACGCAAGTTGTTTTTTTAATATTCATTTTTAACTAATGTTGCCCGCGGCTCCACCCGCGTGTAGGTCTTGGAGCATTTTAACCTTCTATATTTTGTTATCCCATAGGAAGCGTGCATTTTTTCGAGTTAAAAGTGGTCTTTGTCATTTTCTGATCCCTAAACTGCCACTATGCAAAAAATCATGTCGATCCCTTGCTCTGTGAAAAACTAAACTATCCCATGGGAACTGTACATTTCTCCGGGATAAAAAGTAGCGTATGTGCTTTTCCAGACTATAATCTATCTCTGTGCCAAATTTTAAGTAGATCCGTCCAGCCGTTGTAGTGTGATTGGATATCAAACAACCATGCATCCATCCAAACATACGCAATTATAATATTAGTAGGATTTCTTTATTTATGCTTCCTTAACTTAATTTTTAATTTAAAAATATTAGGAGAGTTGACATATTGACTAAGTTTACAATTTCATAAACTTTATTACACTGGCATTTTGGGTGGTTTATGTGGTAACACTGTCGTTTATGCAAGACTCAAATAGTGTTGTAGATAAACTTATAAAGGTTATCGATAAAATTACTAATCCATCTGGACTGTCTTCTAAACACATACTTTTAATGTAAATAGTTCTAACACACTAGGAATGTCACAAAATATACCAAAACCAGAATAAAGTATTTGTCAAAAAAATGTGATCCTAAAAATGTATCCGGTATATTTAAAAAATATTTAGGTATGAATTTTGGCGCCATTCATTTATTACGTTAGATGATGTAGGGGGGAGTCGATCATGTCTTATTTTTTCATACAAAGGGTGGGAGGGAGTCTTAATAGTTCTTACGTAAGATCACACAAATGCGAAATTTAGGATTATACTTTGAAAAAGCGCGGGCCATGCCTATAATTTTAAAATTGCAACTTAGATTTTTTTATATTTTTTTGATAACCGGTATGACTTGCCTTTTCACCCGGTTCCGGCTTGACGTCGACTTTTGGGACACCCTGTATTCATGTCGAGATGTCAAGCCCTTTTTATATGCTCTTCATAATAGATAGCCGTTAGCCGTTACCACACCAAACAAAACAGGCGATAATCGCTCTCATTGACATACAATAATTTCATTCGCTAATCGCATTCGTTACCAGTAACACTGTATTTCTTGGCTCCGCTTATTTAATTAGAAATTTTATGGAATAACAGAACATTTTCTCACAAACTATATACCATTGGAAAGGTCGTTTTGTGTACTTTCCGGTGCTATATTTGATGAATCGGAATACCTCAAAACGAGTGAGTAATCATCAAATTCATTTTAAAATAATTTGCAACGGCCGTCATTGTGTTCCATGTGCTGAAAAACGCTTCTCTACAATTAGTGTTGACCAAAAAAAAAATGGAAGTGTCACGGATGATGTGCAAAGCAACCAAAAACTGATAACAGTAATACACCTTTACGTCCCATTGACTCACCCGGCAAGTCAAGGTACAATAATGACTCGCTACCTGTTATGTATAAAATGTAGTGCCAAAATAATGGCTGGCTGTTCCTTGAGTTCCCGTCGCTGCGCTGATTTTACGTTCTAAGTAAAACTGTTGATATTATAAAATACATAAATAATCCGTTATCAACTACACTCACCCCGACTCCGCCAACTTCAAGATGATGCCGCTTACAATCCGATTACCGGTTTTCTTTTTGTGTTAACTCTCCGCTAGTTTTAAACCGACCGCCATATTTTGTCGACATGTCTTACACTATATACGCAGAGCGCATGCGTGGTATTCGTCATAATAGTCCACAAAACACTCGCACTTCCGCTACATCTTACATTGTGGCAGAGTCCCCAAACCCCACAAAATTATGAGATATATTTTTAAAAATAAACTAATAAAATAATAATAATTTGTAGTACCGCTAGACAATGTGTGTGTTTATGTGTATTTATTTATTCGATGAACTGTATCCGCTTTCCATTGGTCTTAGATATTAAACATCCCGCCGCCCGAGAAAGGCTGAAGCCTTTATCAAATTAACATAAAATAATAGAATTATTAAATATAAAATGAATTTATAAATAAAACATTAATTCTGGAACCTAGTATATTGGCAGCCTAGCTATTTTAACGACGGGCCTCAAAAATAATCCTGAGAGTGTTTTCAGTCTCACAGTTCTGATAACCCCGTCCTTCCCAGGTAAAAGTTCTATAACTTTCCCACGTTTCCATTTAAGAACAGGAATATTCTCCTCTTTAATCAACACGAGGTCCCCCACCTTAGGTGGCACCGTCGGTGTTGTCCATTTATTGCGATTTTGTAGACAATGTAGGTACCGGTCACTCCATTGTCTCCAGAACTTTTGAGCTATAGCCTGAACTAACCTAAACCGACCAAGACGTGTAGGAGTCACATCTTCCAGATTATATTCAGGTACAGAAAGCAATGGTTTACCAACCAAAAAATGTGCTGGTGTCAGCACTTCGAGATCACTAGGATCACTAGATAGTGGACACAGTGGTCGAGAGTTAAGTACCGCTTCAACTCTGGTAAACACTGTGGTCAATTCTTCAAACGTCAAAACCTGCTCCCCGATCATCCGTTTTAATAGAGTTTTTGCAGATTTGACTGCCGCTTCGAATAAACCCCCGAAGTGAGGCGCCCCAGGAACGTTGAATAGCCAAGTGATACCGCTCTTAGCTGCAACCCTCGTGAGGCTATCCTCAACTTCCCTATTCCGTAGGTACTTATTAACCTCATTAAGGTGTTTGTTTGTCCCTACATAATTAGTACCATTATCGGATCGTATCACACTCGGAAGACCGCGCCGAGCTGTGAAACGTGTCAACGCAGCAATGAACGCCTCTGTCGTTAAATCCCCTACAACCTCTAGATGTACCGCTTTGGTTGCAGAACAAATAAATACGCATAAATATGCCTTCAAAACCTTAGCATTCCTAAGCCGCGATGACTTAATCGAAAATGGTCCTGCAAAATCCGTTTGCACCGTATGAAATATACCAGTGGCATTCACTCTGTCACTTGGTAATGCAGACATAATTGGTTCCACCGGCTTCGCCTTAGTTCTAAAACATGAAATACATTTAAAAATACGACTACGAATGGCTTGCCGAGCCGATAGAATCCAATAATCCTTTTGCAAAATAGCTTGAAGAGCTGTTGCTCCAACGTGACAATGAACACGATGTGTATAGTCAATAATTAAATTGGTTAAAGTATGGTCTTTTGGCAAAATAAGTGGATGTTTTGACTTAAATGGAAGGTTTGAATAATCTAAACGACCCCACACGCGCAGCAACTTAGCATTATCGATAAAAAGATGCAACCTTCTTAATCGTGTGGAGTACTGTTTGTTTTGTGTCAAACAGTCAATGTCCGCAGCAAATTCCGTTTGCTGAACTAATTTGATCAGGCGATCCATGACTGATCTGCGTTCTGAAGCCGTCAGAACACCAGTGATTTTCCTAGCATTACATACCACACGATTTTTTCCCGAGTCCGCTTTAAAAATACCGTGGTAAGGTATTACGTAATCTTTCCCCCCTGCATAATAGTCTGGTTCCCGGTCACAGACCGACACATGCCCCAATCGTTCATAATCCCGCATATGATCAATATACTTTTCACGCAATGCTGCGTTCAAAAATAACCGCCGTTCCATTACCATAAAACGCTTTTTAGCTATTAAGATTGAATCACCCATCTTGAGATGATCATCTAAAAAAGGTAACCGTACCGTATACCTCCCAGTCCGCTCATGCCTCTGGTGAGGTTCCCGAAACATCTTTTCACATACAACATGTTTAGGGTCTACCAAAACCGTTTCTGGAATGTCTTCCACTTCCCAAAACCTTTCCAAAAGTTGGTCAGTATTGACATGTCCCACAAACAATGTTTGAGACGGATAATTATAATTTTGTGGAGCCGCATGTGTTACCGGACCTATAAGTACATATCCAAAAATCGTATTCATTGCGGAAGGTAAGTAATCATTGACCTTTACACAGCCTCCAATCATTATTTCACCTATGAGGTCCGCACCTATAAGTATATCTATCGACCGACTGACATAAAATTGATCATCTGCTAAATAAATACCCCTATACCATTCCGCCAAATTTTGGGATAGTGTTTCTGCCGGTAGGTTGTGAGTGATTTTATTCAATATTGTTGCCGTTGTTACTAACCTAGGATGTTCTGAAAATTTAGGACACATCACTAAATTCACCTCCCCCCTACAATCACTCACCGGAACTCCCCCTAGCCCCGTAACTGAAATTATATTTGACTTAAACCGTTTTAAGCCAAGCCTGCTAGCACAGTGTTCAGTGATGAAGGTACTTTGACTACCCCCGTCTAATAGCGCCCGCACTTCGTGATATTCACCGCATCTATCCATAACACGCACTACAGATGTCGCGAGTAGCACTGTCCGCCGATAAAAACCTAGAGTTCGCTTTCTGTTACAAGCAGTTAGAGCCGCACCACCGTCCACTACTGACGCAGTTACTCCATGATGGTCATTAGATTGCCCATTTAACCTATCCGAGGTATAAGTAGGCACTCTTGACCTACATGTATCCACTCCCGAAACACCTGATTGACTCAGGTCCGCATTTCGAGGTCCCCCGTCCGCTGGTGGACCTCCCGATACCCACTCAGTCTTAGCCGCCGCCGGCAAATCGAAATGAATGAGGTAGTGGTGTTTAGTGGATTTACACTTGAAACATGACCAAGCTGATGGACATTGAATGATGCTATGCATTCCTAAACATCTAAAACAGAGACGGAATTCCTTTACATGCTCTTTACGCTGACGTGGAGTCAAAGCTAAGAACTCATCGCATTTTGATAAATTATGGTTTCCCCGCTTACACAGTTTACATCCTATTGGTTCACCTATAGTGGTAACATGGTGTATCTGTTGGCTCAAAGAATTACCTTTTCCGCTGAGACCTTCCCCGCTAGACTCTAAAATTCTAACCTCATTTTGCAAAAACTTGATAAGATCTGAAAAACTAGGTGATTCTGTGTCTGGTACCTTAGCTTCAAACCGTTTTCTTAAACCCATATCAAGTTTCTGAAAATTTATAAAAAACAAAAGGTAAGACCATGACGATACCGGAAATTTCATTTTTTCTAACCCTTTAGTATTCTCCAGCAGGGTATTAAGAAAAGATTTTAAGGAGGAATGACTATTAGTCACCTTAGTAGTTCCCAACAAATTATGTAATAGTTTATCCGCTAATAATCTTTTGCTACCATATTGACTTTTTAATAGATCTAAAGCTATAGAATAATTATCCCCAGTAATAGACAAATGCTTGGTGAGTCTTTTTGGCTCATCCGATAGAGACCCAAGTAAATAATATAATTTCTGAGTATTGCACAATGCTGGATCTTTCCCGACTAGTGACTCAAACAAATCCATAAAAGAGGCAAAATCCTCTATTTTACCAGAAAAAGTTGAAAGCTGAACTTTTGGCAAAAGCGCCCGCTTGCCCTTTGCCTCGTCTGTAGAAGAAGCAGTGCCATATTCCGATGACTGACAACTACTTTCAGGAAACAACTCTAAATATTTCCGTTTCACATCATAATATTTCTGGTTGTATGCCGCATATTTTTTGAAAAACCCTTCCAACTCAACTTCATCATCTAGGTTGGCCTGGAGTTCCAAATGATTAACTGTAAACTCGTTATATATTTGTTCTAAATTCGCATATCTTAACTTAAATTCATTTCTTTCCGCCTCAGAAGTAAGTTCAGACTGCGCGAGATCGTTAAGTTTATCTAAGTTTAATAAAGCTATATCATACTTCAGCTTCAAAAGCCTTGGTTGGGTTTTAGGAGGCATTGTCAAATATTAGCCAACAATGTTTAAATAAACTCTCAACAATATAATTAAAACCAAAAATATAATTACTATAAATTAAATTAAAATAAAATCTTTTAAATCACAAAAAAATAAAAAGTTAAACTTTTAGCATAGACTTGAACCCGCGCTCAAGAAATAATACTGCCTGTGACGCTCAAACCGCTAAGCCACCAAACGCCTTATGTCAATCGTAGAATAAAACCGCTTTCAAATTCTGTGTCAAATACGCAGAAGAAAAAATTATCTATCACACTATGATGATTGACATATTGAAATTATGAGGAAAATTATTATAATTTTATTATTCCATGTTATGATAATTATCCAAAGCTACACACAAAACCATGAAAGGAAGCGTCCACTAGTTACACCAAATAAAATAAATTTCGTCGTGTTATTTTTATAGACGTAATGTATGTGTAATGTCCGAAATAAATATCATGAGAGGGAAACTAACAATAAATATGTGTAGCCCTACCGCAATATAATATAGTTTTGAGTTTTTATGTGGAGTATATAACGTTAAATTTCCTTGACGAAGGCATTCATATACCGCCAGAATCCTTCGACAAAGAACCGCCCGTGTGTTTTCTGTTATAGAACGAAAACCAAGACCGCGACAGGAACCCAATAAAAACAATATCCGCGCTCGATTAGGACCAAAAATGTTATGTATAAAATGTAGTGCCAAAATAATGGCTGGCTGTTCCTTGAGTTCCCGTCGCTGCGCTGATTTTACGTTCTAAGTAAAACTGTTGATATTATAAAATACATAAATAATCCGTTATCAACTACACTCACCCCGACTCCGCCAACTTCAAGATGATGCCGCTTACAATCCGATTACCGGTTTTCTTTTTGTGTTAACTCTCCGCTAGTTTTAAACCGACCGCCATATTTTGTCGACATGTCTTACACTATATACGCAGAGCGCATGCGTGGTATTCGTCATAATAGTCCACAAAACACTCGCACTTCCGCTACATCTTACATTGTGGCAGAGTCCCCAAACCCCACAAAATTATGAGATATATTTTTAAAAATAAACTAATAAAATAATAATAATTTGTAGTACCGCTAGACAATGTGTGTGTTTATGTGTATTTATTTATTCGATGAACTGTATCCGCTTTCCATTGGTCTTAGATATTAAACACTACCTTTTATTAATGACAATATTACGTATCGAAACAAAGCTACTGTTGATACTAGCGCAATTAGTGGAAGTTCCGGCTTAAACTCGTCCGCGTCAGTTATTACAAAGAAAGACGTTAGGGAAATAATAAGAGAAGAATTCAATGTCATGAAATTGGCTTTAGCACAGGAGCTTAACCAAACCCTTAAGCAGATGGTAAGAACCGAATTTCAATCTATAAAACAGGAAATAACTGCTTTGGAGAATAATTTTTGTTTCTGAATGAAAATTATAAAACCACCAAATCCACCATCGCCAAATACCAAGACACACTGGGAGAGCTAAAGAAAGAGAACGTTCAGTTAACAAATACGTTACAGGATCTGCAAATCAGGCTTCAGGTTGCTGAGCAGCATAACCGTTCTAACAATCTTGAGATAGAGTGTGTCCCCGAGCACAAACAGTAAAACTTGCTATCTATGATTACTCAGCTGTTTAAGGTATCCTGCGACTTGAAAGAATCCGACATTCATCATTACACTCGTGTGGTAAAAAGTAACAGAGACGACAAGAGACCTCGCTCAATCATTGTTAAATTGGCTACCCCTAGGCTTCGGGATACATTTTTAGCGAAAACAATAAATTTTAATAAGGCAAATCCAAACGACAAGCTCAGTACTGCTCACATAGGCATTGGAGGTAATAAATCGCAGCTTTACATTGTTGAGCACCTATCACCTAAAAACAAATTACACGCAGCGGCTCGCAGGATCGCCAAAGATAAAGAGTACAAATTCCTGTAGATTGAGCAAGGTCGTGTTTTCATTAGGAAAACAGAAGAAGACGAGTTTACTTATATAAGAAACCAAGAGACCAGAACCAACCTAAAACAATTCTCTGCCATATCCCGTATGTCCAAATCATATAACTCTATTTGTGAAACGATGTATGTATGATGTATTTGTTGATAAATTGCCAAAATTCAAAAAATCTGTGGTGGCAAAATGGTTAGATGTACATATAGCTAACCATTTTTTCTTATAGCTACAATTCTATAATATTGTGATACTTAGATATAATATATATATTTTATTATTAATTAAATTCTTATTTAGTCATGCTCATTGTTATTTTTGAAAATTTAATTAACCTTTTACTTTTATTGAATACTGGTGTTACTTTTTTTCTCAACGCATGTCGTGGTATCCTTAAAATGTTGTTCATTAATAGTAAGATTATTGTTACCTCATTATAACTTAGTCCTAAGTAATGTAACAACAGGTGGATATCCATTATAAATAAATTAAAGGCGTATTATTTAAAATTCATTTTTTAAATAATAAAGTTTTTATTTTTGCTTATTTGGCTTGTATTTTTCTCAGTACTCATTACCTTTACAGTATTTAGATTAAATTAGAAATATTAATTTACACTGTTTTTAACTATACCTCTCTACTTCCGTCCCTTTTCACGAAATCACACCCAGAGATTGCAAGAAAGCGATAGAAAAGATGATACACATAAAAAATTATTTTAAAACATTTCATAAATTATAATTGTTTTATTTTATCTATCGATAGATAAGGACAACGCTATCTATACCTCGTGTCGACATTGCTACGCTCTACTGTTTTTACACAGTTGTCAATATATGACACTGTAAATACATTACACATCAAGATAAATTTGTAACTGTGTGCATAAATTTGCCAGTGTTGTATGAAATGGTGTAGTGTGCGTGCGTAGCGACGTGATTACATTTTGCATTTGTGTGCACATGTTTATTTGTAGTTATACTATGCCCCCCACAGACATTGCTGAATTTTTTCTTCAAGATTCGAGCGTAATGCCGTCTCCTTTTGGTTGCCTACTCTAAGCATACAACTCAGTCTCCCCCGTGACCATGAAGGCTGTAAAGTATTCGAAACGTCGCGTTAAAAAAGTAAAATAAACCGCGATATAATCCATAAAATTCGTTTTATTTCAATGTAGAAATAAATTAACAGTGTATAACAAGAACGTTAATTTAATCAACTTACCTTGTTCTACCAAGACGATTTGGCCCGCGTGATGCATTAAAGGCTAACCCCTCTCAGTAGTAGAGGAAGCTTCTGCCCACAATAGCACTTATAATTGTTATATTGTCACTTGATCCCAAATCACGAACTTTATGTATATAAAATATTATATACATACATACATATACACTCACGCCTGTAATCCCCGAAGGGGTAGGCAGAGGTGTAACCAGTACACCCACTTTTCGCCGAATTTCGGTCCCATAATGTGATAGGGGGCGAGCCTATCGCCACACCGGGCACCATTCCAGACTCCGGGTTAATACTGAGTATTTCTAGGTAGAAAAACCCAATATCACTTTAACCGACCCGGGGATCGAATCCGAGACCTCAGCACAGCAATCGTAACGCATGCGCAATTACAACTACGCCACCGATGCAGTAAAATATTATAAATAAAGAACATAACCGTAATTCGGATAACTACAACGAAACTTGCAATGAACAGTCTCGGAAAAACTTGACATTCGATAAAAGTCCCCAGGCGAACTTAGGTAAACAAGTTTTTCACTGTTGCACTGTTGAGTTGGGTGCGAATCAATCCGCCGTTTTTTATTTTTATTGTTAGCAACATCAACAAATCTATGCAAAATGGATATTTAAAAGGCACAAATACAATATTTATAATTTATTGATTGATTTACACGACACTGTTACACATCTCAGTGCTTATTATCAATACACACGCATGTCAGGATTCACTTTAAGGCTTCTCTTTATAATTAATCTACCAGCATTACCCTTTTAAACTGAACAACGCCATTGAACTGATTACCATTTACAGTTACTACACCGAACCACGAATATACTGGCTATCGTCTCGTCTTCCACTCAACTAAACTGAACTGAACCAACTGAACACTGGAGCGCGGAAGGCACTCTGTTTTATATTAAACATTTACTACTCCCACTTTGGTTGTCATTATTAACTACCCCCAACTAGTCTCCTAAATACCTCAGTTATACCTTCGGTATTTCTAATAATAGTAAATACGCTAATACGGCCTCTCCTGACATGTGATCGTCCCGAGCACACTTTCTTTTAATAGACAGCACCCAAAAATCCCGTCCAACAGCTGACTCGAGCTTCTCATCGATATTCACCATTCTCCATTGAGCATTCACCTCTGTTTTTTTTTATTATTATTCATTTAAATCTGGGAACAGATTATTCATTAGTCACGCCGATTTTTTACACAACACTCGGCCTATCCTGCATTTGTAACTATTGTCAATTTATAGAACTCTTTTAGACTTTCCTTTGATCCTAGGAAATCCTAGAGAACCATAAATGGACTTCCTTTTTGAACTAGATGGTCACAATCCAGGAGTAAACTCACAAAAACTCGCACAATAGTCCGTTCATTCCCAATTTTTTTTGCCCTAGTGCCTGTTACAGTCACTCCTTTAGACTTAGGATGACCCTGTGTCAGCTCACTTGCTTAAATCTGGGTAGAACATTTTTCATCTAGTTTTAATACTTGACCATCCAGTTAACAAAAATACAACTCAAAAGTTTAGTTTCCTGCATCTCAAGTGATTTTAAAAATCTAAAGTATATTTCACAATGTCAATGAGCTATTAAATATTACACTCGTCTTCAATATAATACCACCTTGTTGCCTTATAAACACATGTTATCAAACTCAACACTCAATGATTCTAAAAATCAAAAATATTTCCCACAATTAACGAGCTATTTAATATAACACTCGTTTCTATTATACTATCACCTTGTTGCCTTATCAACACAGGTTATCAAACGTAACTCTCAATGATTTTAAAAATCAAAGATATTTTCCAACAATTAACGAGCTTTATTATACTATCACCTTGTTGCCTTATCAACACAGGTTATCAAACGTAACTCTCAAATGATTTTAAAAATCGTAAGATATTTTCCCAAAACTCATAAGCTATTAAATGTTACACTGGGCCTTTTTTAATATATCACCTTGTTGCCTTACCAACACAGGTTCTCAAACATAAATCTCAAATGATTTTAACAAACCTTTATTTGTCTAAAACTCAACGGGCTATTTAAATATTACACTAGTTTTTAATATACGACCACCTTGTTGCCTTTATCAACACAGGTTATGAAACAGAACTCTCGAATGATTTTTAAAAATTAAAGATTATTTTGTCCAACTTAATGAGCTATTTAATATACCTCATTTCCAATATAAATATCACATTGTTAATCAACACACGTTATCAAAAACAACTCACACGATTTTTAAAAAATCAAACATACTTTGTCAAATTCAATGAGCTTTATATTGCTCATTTTTATACTATCACAACGTTGCTTTATTATATTACTCTTTTTATAATATCAGAACATTACTTTATCACCACATTTTATCGAAACGAACTCAAATGATTTTAATAATCACAGATATTTTTTTTGTTAAACACAATAAGCTATTTATACATTACTCTTATTTTATAATATCAGAACATTACTTTATCACCACATTTTATCGAAACGAACTCAAATGATTTTAATAATCACATATTTTTGTCAAACACAATGAGCTGTTATATACTACTCACTTTAATAATATCACAATGTTACCTTACCAGAGAACAGGTCATCAAGCACAATTCTTACCAAATTATTCGTTACCTCAACCGTCAATTTTACTCCACGGTTTTATATTTTCCGTCGTAAGGTCTACTGCACTTTCACTACATTTCACGAATCTAATTTCGCGTTCTTTTTATGACAACACGTTGCTTTAGTATAACAACGTTTACAACACAATTGTAACCAATTCAATTTTTTCGCGTTTACTAATATTCACACTGTGGGTATTTTTTTTTTTATTACAAATTAAGAAGCCAATGATTAGACTGTGGAGCCAATCCCACTTCTGATGTTAGCAACATCAACAAAACTATGAAAGATGGATATTTAAAAGGCACAAATACAATGTTTATAATTTATTGATTGATTTACACGACACTGTTACACATCTCAGTGCTTATTATCAATACACACGCATGTCAGGATTCACTTTAAGGCTTCTCTTTATAATTAATCTACCAGCATTACCCTTTTAAACTGAACAACGCCATTGAACTGATTACCATTATAATTACCATTTACAGTTACTACACCGAACCACGAATATACTGGCTATCGTCTCGTCTTCCACTCAACTAAAGTGAACTGAACCAACTGAACACTGGAGCGCGGAAGGCACTCTGTTTTATATTAAACATTTGCTACTCCCACTTTGGTTGTCATTATTAACTACCCCCAACTAGTCTCCTAAATACCTCAGTTATACCTTCGGTATTTCTAATAATAGTAAATACGCTAATATTATCTAAAAAAATGAGTTCATAACAATAATATGCAAAACAATTACCACTACAATTGAGGAGCTCACAGTGTCTTGAGGTCTGGCAGCTGGTCTTTTTGGTTCCGATTTCATTAAATGTATAATTCGATCCCAGGCTGGTGCTAGCTTCCAAACATCTTCTCTATTAAAATTTGGATGTTTTTTAATTTCAATAGTCTCGCTTATCATTCTAGGTAGGAATATGTGTTTTTTGGCAAGGATTTGTGGTTTGTCAAATCGAAGATAATGATTGGAGCCTTGTTCTGAATGTTTAGAACTGCAGACTTCGTAGAGCGTCGGTGTTAGACTATTGAAATTAAAAAACATCAAAATTTCAATAAAAACAATAAATAAAAATTATAAAAACAACTATATGGAGGGTAGAAATATTGCTCTATACTTGCGTGATGACATACAACTCAGTCCGCCCCGTGACCATGAAGGCTATAAAGCTTTCGAATCGTCGGGATTAAAAAAGTTAAATAAACCGCGATAGAATCTGTAAAATTAGTCTTATTTCAATGTATAGTGTTCGCGTAAACTTAAGAAACCAAAATGTGTGTATTTTTGGCGTTTTATACTTATTAAACGGTACGTTATTAAAATAGCTTAGTTTCCTGTATATCATTTTGAACATAATTTGACATGTAAACGAAAATAGCACAAAAACACTGTTGTAAAATCAGAATAAATATAAGGCCCCAATTAATCATTTTAATATAAATGAGCAAAATTAGGTGCGTACAAGGAACATCTCACTATCTCGCTCGTCGTGATGACTATTATGAGAAGTGACGTCACGCCTCATATCGTGCATCCTTTTTCTGTCATTTGACAAGTACCCTTCCACATAATTTGAATGGCTTCTAACTTACTTATTTTTGACCGCTGTATAAAATTATTTTGACAATAGATTTCAATCATAGACAAGAGTAATAAAAAAGTATCAACTATCTATCAACTACCCTTTTGTACCTAGTTTTAAAGTGTTTTCTATACGCTACCCACTCATGATAATTTCGTCACTTCACTTATTATAATATGAAACCAACGCAATGTTTACGAAATATATGTAAATTGGATATCTCAGCTAAACTTATTAGATCGTAGTCCCACAAGGGCGTACATCTTCAATTATAAACCACGTGTAATATAACAAGGAGTCAGTGGTAAGGGGTAAAAATTTCCATAAGAGAGGCCAACGCTAGTAAAGGTAAAATGATGGGGTTATTTTTACAATTTTGAAGGACAAGCATAATTACTGCCTACAGTCAAACAAATAGTCCTCACCTCTACGAAGTTAACCTGTATCATGGGTATTAAGGACAACGAGGGACATATTGTTAAAATGTTAATGTTATTGTTAATTATTGTTATGTTTGTTTTATTGTTAATCCACAAATAAAATTGTGGATAACTAAAACATTTGATTCAGTGCGGGGATCGAACCCACGGTACTTGTTTCAACGCCGGTTGCCATACTACCACACCCCAAATATTTTTAGATTACAGAAAAATTTGTGTCGATGCGTAGATCAACTTACATCCTCTCGTATCACACGCATGGAGACTGTCGTATGTATGTCAATAACACCTACTAATAGGGTCGTTTCCTGTGTTTAATTTAGTACATTATTCGACACGCAACTGAATATAATACGCAAAAGAAACCGCTCTGCAATAAAAAGTACACCGACTTCAATAAGAAACAAATTATGCGTCACTATAAAATTTGAGGGTTGCCCTTGATTTTTCGGAGATCCCATCATCAGATCCTGACTTGGTACCACCTGGGAAGTATACCCTTTTAAACAAAGAAAGAATTTCTCGAATCGGTCCAGGCGTCTTCGAGTAATCGGGTTACATACATAAAAAAAGATTCCGCCGAATTGTTAACCTCCTCCTTTTTTGAAGTCGGTTAAAAACAGAATCAAAATTGCTTGTTTTTTTTTTTTGGGAAAACAAACAAGTGTACTGACAGATTACAAGTAAAATTATCTTAAGATTAAGTTAGTGTACACTCCACTTCGTTTTCACGAATTACTTAAAGTACATAATGTAATTCACAATGGTACAGTTAAAACAATAAATTATATATTCGTTTTATGTGTTTTGGTACATCAATAAAGTATCTACAATTTGTTTTTTAAATACATCATTTCCTACAGTGAATATATCTATGTTAGTAAAGTGGTCATTATAAATCTTAGCTAGTCTATGAAGGGGCGCACGTTCACCCGCATTTGTATGACACGTAGTTGTAGCAAAGAGCGGGTAAAGGCGCGCCTCTCGCCTTATTATAGTCCTAGGCACAACATAGAATATATTATTAATTAATTCTGGACAATCAAACTCAGTACTTATTTTTAATATTGGTATGAGCAAAAATGTATGTAGTGGGAACATATCACTATCTCCCTCGCATAGTAATGGCCATTCTGGGAACCGTGACGTCACGGGACATATATCATCCTTTTACTGTCATTTGACGATTACCCCTTCCAGCAGATTGAAATGGCGTCTAATTTACTTATTTTTGTTCGGATTCATAAAATTATTTCGATAATAGGTATCAGGTTGTAACTTTTTGATTAAATTAATCAAAAAAATGAGCTACCCTATTATCAACCTATATTTGCCCGCTACTGGACTTATGCCTCTTCTTTGGCGTATCCTATGGGTCACTAAACAGCTCGGTCTTTGGCTATTTCCATACAATAATGCCCAGAACGTAACCTGTTTGAGTCGTCGATCCCTCAATGCTTAAAAACAAAAGTTTTTAACCAGTGCGTCCTACCCGTAATGACCTACGGGGCTGAAACGTGGACACTCACAAATTGACTGGTCCATAAATTTAAAGTCGCTCAGCGTGTTATGGAGTGGGCAATGCTTGGGGTTTCTCTGGTGGATAGAGTTCGAAATGAAGTCATCCGCCAGAGAACCAAAGTCGTAGATATTGCTCGCAAAATTAGCACGATAAAGTGGAAGTGGGCTGGTCACGTCTGCAGACGGACAGATGGCCGATGGAGCAGACATGTGTTGGAGTGGATACCGCGTTTAGGCAAACGTAGTGTGGGACGCCCTGCTGCACGATGGACCGACGACTTGAAGAAGGTGGCGGGTAACGGGTGGATGCGGGCTACCCAAGACCGGGATGGTTGGCGTTCACTTGGGGAGGCCTACATCCAACAGTGGACGGCAACAGGCTGAGTATATAATGCCCAGAAATGTATGATCTTTAAAATCATGGTTGACTGAAAGAGATCGCTCTTAGCGCTAAGACCGCCAATTTGTAACACTTAAATAAGCTGATACGACCTGTTTTTGTATGTTGTGGTATAACAATAAAGTGTTATATTATTATTATCACACTTTACAGTAGATTCATACTTACTTTATGACAAGTTTATAAAAGAAGCCAAAAGATTGAATTGTATATAAGTAAAAGTTTTTTTATTCATAAAAAGTAAACCGACTTCAATAAAAAACAAATTATGCGTCACTATAAAATTTGAGGATTGCCCTTGATTTGTCTGAGATCCCATCATCAGATCCTGACTTGGTGCCAATGGGACCACATGGGAAGTATACCCTTTTAAACAAAAAAGAATTTCTCGAATCGGTCCAGGCGTCTTCGAGTTATCAGGTAACATACATAAAAAAAAAGATTCCGACGAATTGTTAACCTCCTCCTTTTTTGAAGTCGGTTAAAAACCATCGCCAATTAAAAACGTATTTTTTTTATTCTGGCATAACAAAGCGACCACACTGCACCTGATAGTAAGCGCAGTGTCGTCTAGTTAGAGTATCAAGTAGCGAGAGTCAACTATCCCTCGCTATTTGACATAAACATGCCGGCCCTCGAATAAAAAAGTGTCTGCGAAATATAGATTTACGAGGAGCAAATAGTTTCACAAAGTAACTTGTATCCGTTTAACTTACCCATTCCTAAAGCATCTTCTTTTTCAGATAAGAACAAACGGCTAAAGCGTATAAGTTACTGAAATCACTAGATACAATAAAAAGTTTTATTTATAACTGAATAGAAAAGTTTCATTCGCAAGTTGTACGAGGGGCCTATTTCTTAGATATGTAAGTAAGGATTGTAAATAAAAAAGACGAATATATCTATGATTCTATTTACGAAATAGTAAGTAGGTGTAATCTTTGCGTACGTACATAATATTTTATAATCACGATTTGGGCACAATTTTTGGAGTGCAATCTAGATCATAATCACTAACTCTGTTTATTTTATTTTTCCTGTGATTGTATTCTGTAATGTGTCTTTAATAAATGAATAAAAAAAAATCATAAATCGTCATAAATAACATTAATATATTATTATTTTGTACAAAGTGTTTATAGCGTTAAAAATTTATTAAATATACATAGGCTAAGTAGTTAAAATAACCCTATTGTTATATCAGCAAATATTTTGTTTGTATTATATTTGTATTCTTTTGACTGCCTCGGTGGCGCAGTTGTAACTGCACATGCGTTACGACTGCTGTGCTGTGGTCTCTGGTTCGATCCCGTGTCGGATAAAGTGATATTGGGGTTTTTATTTAGAAATACTCTAGCCCGGAGTCTGGTATTTTGCCCGGTATGGCGATAGGCTAGCTTCCTATCACATTATGGGAGCGTAATAAATTCGGCAAAAAGTGGATGTACTGGTTACACCTCTGCCTACCCCTTCTGGGATAACAGGCGTGATTGTATATGTATGTATTCTTTTGTTGAGATGTTGACACGTAGCGTTGGTCACATGCTCGGCTTAAAATGACATAGTATATTGCAGAAAAGGAAATGATAACATGATTGGATAACTGAGAAGACCGTTAATCAATAATTCATTAAGGTAAGTATAAACTAGCTTATATAATCTGCATAAGTTATCGTAGGGTACTTGCCTCGTCTACTTAAAAAAATATCATGGCGGTTAGCAGCATTCAGGGATCATTCAGACAGTCACTGTGATTTAACACTTTGTAAATCAACATACAACCAAAGTGGAAGTGGGCTGGTCACGTCTGCAGACGGACAGATGGCCGATGGAGCAGACATGTGTTGGAGAGGAGACCGCGTTTAGGCAAACGTAGTGTGGGACGCCCTGCTGCACGATGGACCGACGACTTGAAGAAGGTGGCGGGTAGCGGGTGGATGCGGGCTACCCAAGACCGGGATGGTTGGCGTTCACTTAGCGAGGCCTACGTCCAACAGGGGACGGCAACAGGCTGAGTATATAAACCAACATAGTCTCTGCGACCGTTTAGAGCTTATTCGACTAATCGTCACAGTTTCTAGATTATACACAATTTACATTTAGTTTATTTTTGCCATCCATCAAAGAGTCTAAGTTTCAAGGTCACTTAATCCAGTGAAATTACTGAGATATTAGACTTTAGCAGCAGTGATAGCCTAGTTGGTTGTGGTATGGACTGTGAAGACGAAAGTCGTATGTTCGAAAGCCAAATGGCATACCTCTGACTTTTCTAAAGTTATGTGTGTATTAAAATGTTAATTATCGCTTGCATTAACGGTGAAGGGAAACATCGTGAGGAAACCTGGCATACCTGAGAATTCTCATACGAGTTTCGAAGGTATGTGAAGTCTACCAACGCGCATTAGGCCAGCGTGGTGGACTAAGGCCTAACCCCTCTCATTAGTAGAGGAAGCCGTGCCCAGCAATGGGACAATGTTTAATACAGGGCTATAATAATAGTAGCGGTGGTCAACTTCGGTATTCACTGAATGCTCTTGACACAATTCATGAAACAAGTATCTCAATTTTATTAAAATTCACCCCCTTGAGAGAGTTTTGTGTATAACACGGTCGCCCGGAGTCACGAGCGGAAAGCTTGTAGAGTGTTATTTCAATTGAGGTACGTATTAATAATATTTTGAACTGACCATACGGAACTATTGTACATGTCATAGTCATAAATCGTAGAATTAACAACTCAGTACGTACATTTAGGTCACAGCTGCACATCACAAATTAATTATTATGATCACGGCCTATTTGGAAAGGGGTAACCGCAGTCTACAAATACCTAATGTAGAATTTAATTAATACAATTACTTATTCCGTAAATAACTACACCCACAGTCCGCCATATAGTTTACTCCCATTAAACCTGTACCGTGGGTATCATGATTTACGAGAGACTATGGTCCCTCAACGCCCAGACACGAAACAAATATCTGTGGAGCAGGCAATTATTTCTTATGATGCGGGGATCAAACCTGTGGTCTCTTGCTAAGCAGCCAACTATTCGCTCGCTGCGTCACGGAAGGTGAAAATTTAAAAAATATATATTACGAATTAAGTTATTGTATTGATATTGGGTTTTTCTATCTAGAAATTCCTCAGTATTAGCCCGGAGTCTGGAAAATGTGCCCGGTATGGCGATAGGCTCGCCCCCTATCACACTATGGGACCGAAATTCGGCGAAAAGTGGGTGTACTAGTTACATCTCTGCCTACCCCTTCGGGGATTACAGGCGTGAGTGTATGTGTGTGTAAGTTATTGTATTTATATTTTCGTTCTTTTCTACCCTCCCGAGTAGAAGTTAGAAATAAAAACGAAATACTTAATTGTGTCGAAGACCATGGATTTTCCAACTTCATTTGACCAATTTTCAAGTAAAGATCAATAAATAATATTTTCCATACAAACTATGCATGTTTACTACTTAATTAACATTATAGGAATACTCTATCAAAATAACTTTTTAGACCAGGAGGTTTGGTTTGGGCGCTTATTAATGAATCAGGACATGTGATTATATTTAATCAGATGTCATACGTCATATCAAATATCATAGGCTCATGATATGTAAAGTCATTTATACGTATAATTTGCACATTGCAATAAACGAAAACACTGTAAATTCCCAAGAAGAATAAAAATATGTTTTAAATATTATACACTCAGGATAAATTTAAACCGAACTAAACCAAAGTGTCTAAATAACATTTACTTTGAGAGTAAATATCAAAAACGACTTGTAGTATCAAGGGAACAAAACTTTGAAAGAAGTTTGGAATTTCAGAATTTTCATCTTGTCATACTCAAAATACAGTTTGATCGATTACTCTATACGTTTTATTTATTAGTAAGCATAACCACATTACACTCTAATAGACATATATGAGTACATTACTATATGTCAATTAAGCTATTTCACGTGATATAAAACTATAGTAATAAAGAATGTTTGTGTTATTATGTTTTAATGAAATACAATGTCTAGATAACTCTGCAATGACAATAAAAGAATCGAATACATAGAATTATAGTGACATAGAGAATGAAAACCATTTCATAAATTAAAACATAGTGTTAAATTAAAATAAACCCACAGTGGTTTCACAGAATTAAGTTTCTAAAATTATTGCGATACCATTCAAATAATTTTGTTTCATTCGTATAGAAATTTCAATGAAATCAGTGACGTAGCAATAGCTTTTACATGGTGGGGGTCCGCGGGTAAAAGCTAAAAATCTAACCGCTCAAATCATAGTTATTTAGAAATTACTTAAAGATAGAGTGGGAAAACGGTAGTTAATAAAAAATCAAAAAATAGCTACTAAAGTTTGGATTAGGAATTTGGATGGATGAAAATCTGCCGCAGATTTTCATTCATTCTTGTTTTATTATTTAAATAACAACTGTCAAAACATCAAGTGAAGTCAATTTTTTTTTGGTATTATAACAATTTTAATGTTGCTTATTACCAAGATAAGATGTTAGAACTCAGGTCCTTATGGTACATCTTATGCGACTCCTTTGTATTTTTTAAAATAAATGTGCCCCGATAAATAATGAGCCTTGTTTTACCAGTTGGCTTAAGCGCTAAAAAGTACACGAAAAAATTTAAACTATGCTCAAAAGTCGTAAAAAAATCTGTTAATTCCGAATATGCATATATCTCAATATCGCAAAAATGTACACTTAAATCAAATAGCCTGCCAACCGTCTATATTATCCGCTATCAATATTCCGGACCCCCTGAACCCCCCCCCCCCTTATATACGCCCATGAATGAAATTAATTGTGTATTATTTAATCTATACTAATAACAGATAAATTAATTATTTGATTGTTTGTTTATAATGGATAAACTCAAAAAATTCTTCCACCTATGGAAAGCTACATTATTCCGGAAAATTTTATCCCGAAGGATATACGGGCCGGGACAAAACATAGTTTTAAGGCGAAAAGGAGTTCGCGGGGACAGCTATTATACATATTGGTTCACGAATTTATAAGTGTAAGCACGAGTTATGTATCCTCGAATTTATGTGTCAACTAAAATGTACATTTATAATCATTTGGTATGTCGAACCCGAACTATTCATTGGTCTTGATTAGTATGACACAGATGCAATAAATATGGTGGTCCGAAGTGATGTGGTGAGGCTGGGAGCGCGGTGGTCAGTATCGAGCTGCGTCCACTAGCGACATGTCCCGCAGGTCCCCTGAGGAGACTGTCGCGCTCCCGCAACCCTCTCGCCCCTAACGCGCCAGGCGGGATGGGACCGAATGTAAATATAAACCATCTAACATATTTATTCGGGCCGAAATGGCTCCACAGACGAAAGGACTGTTACTCCTTTTATTGTTTTGCGCACTCTGCACGGCAAGCGGGGATGGTGAGTAAATATTGTTTCTTTTCCAATTTGTAGAGCATGCTCGTGCATATTTGTATAATAAATATTGTGTGATAAACCTGGCTGTTGCCTGCGTTCGTGAATTGTTTTAAAGGCTTCGAAGATCATACTAGATGGTTAAAATAACATTAAGTGTTTAATTTTTTTTTGTAGATACTAAAAATATATACATTTGTATAATTAATTACATTTAAATAGTAATAAATTTAATTAGCGTATGTGAGACAAATGAGCACATTTAAATATTTAAAAATGCAACGACTATTTTAAAGGTCATATCAACCTTAATGAGACATTGCACTTAACGAAAATCTATAATCTTAGTTCGATGACACCTCGAACAACTACACACATGTTGAGTATACAAGTATACATTAATATATAAGTTTTACAACTGTTGCAAGTATTTGAAACACTGTCATAGTATAAGTATATATAAAAGAAGGGTTCCAAGAAGAAAAAAGGTCAGTTATTGAAGATATACTTCTTTGGGCGTGTTATGAAAAAATTATAAGAGTGAAATTTTAAGATGCGCGCGCATACCGTGACACAAAAGTAACACTCTGAAGTTGCCCTAAGTACCAGGCTGGCATGAAATGTAAGGAGATTTGATACCGTTTCATTTCTAGTGATTTAAATCAGAACCGAGGTGTCATGTGTCCACTTGTGACATTATAATAAGTAACTCGTTATTGTTATAAATATGATTATAAAACGTTTTTCTATGTTTTTGAATAATTGTTTTTAGATTTTAGCCAAATTGTGTTTACTTTTGCTGTTTACAATATTCGATTTTATATTTATATTATTCTTCATCGTTCATTAAAATTATTTATATACAAACCTAGTCAATTTGACGACTTTTATAAGAATAACTACTCACGCGCGTACATAAGTACACGCACCCATTTTGTTAAACTTATATGTCGGCATATGTGAAAGAGAGGTAGAAATAAAGTACGTTAGTTAAAAATAAGGTAACTTCTTTTTAAATCTACTCTTAATTTATTCTAAATTTATTTTTCCAACAGGGCTTTTTTCTTTTAAATTTTCAGAAGATAACATAATTTTGTAATTTTTTTAATTGGTATTTAATGGAATCCAAATATATTTTATTTGGTTTATTCTCTTCAGCGGCGATGCGCTCATGCCATAAAGGCCGCGCGGAGGCCTGTTTTCAGCGGGAGCTGGGACTTATTTATTGAAAATTTTCTTCTCTTTAAGAATCTTTTTTTAATTCTTAACTATTAATAGTTTTGAATGAATAGTGAAAGACTAAATGGCTATTTTTTATCTTCTTTTTAATAATAATTAAAATTTTTATGTGCTGGAAAATCATTGCAATACAATTTTCTATACATCATTCCAAATCCAATAAATGAATGAACACCAATTTTAACATGTTGACTAGACTATAAGTAATGGATTTAAAGAGAGTTGCGTTAAATTAATGTAAGCGATCTAGCATCTTTTAGGAGACAAGATTGTGCAAGGTTAGCGTTTTAATGATTTAAGTTGTTGTTAATTCCCCGCTGTAGTCTCAGTATCGGTTTTAAAATTTTGATATTATATTTTATTAACATTTATTGCCTGGTAACATCTAACCCTGCACCATAATATGAGTACCATAGTATAACAACATAAATATCAATATGATTTTAGTTTCTATTTCGAAAGTAGCTTAAAATTACATTAGTTGGTTATAAAACCTTCTATTGTTTTTTTTTTATTTATTTATTTTGGCATGGCAAATGACCACACTGCACCTGATGGTAAGCGCAGTGCCGTCCAATTAGAATATCAAGTAGCGAGAGGCAATCTATCTCTGGCTCAGGCATGTAGGCAATCATGATCCCTAGCTTCTTCACACTACGCCATGAGGCCAAAAGGTGAAGAAGCTGTCGAGGCTCTAGCGTTGGAGTACTCAGAAGGCTGCAAAACGGCCAAACATCATACCCAACTCTAAACCCACGACAAAAACCGGTGGCACACTGGCTTCTCCCGGAACGCGACACACTTGCGTGTGCCACTATGGCAGGTTTTACGCCCTGTCGGTGGTCGCTATCCGGGCGGATATGAATATCCTACCACCAGCAAATATATTGATGTTTATATTTTTAGATGAGATAGAGTTCTTCGACTTTCTATCTGTGGTGAAGGAGGGCGAGCTACCTGATGGAGTGACGAGAACTCCTGGACGCTGTCAATCGACGGCCACCCAACTACTGGACTACAACGCCTTTACTCTCAATGAAAATGCCTCGTTACACCAACTTTCTGCTGGAATTTTCTATAACACCTTCCCTGAAGACTTTTCTATTTTGGCCGTGGTCCGAATGCCCAAAGGTAAGCCATTAGAAGTCTACATATAAATTATATATTAAAAACTTTTTATCTCAATATAATTTCTAGAAGTGTTCTCCAATAATGTACAATTAAAATATAGATGTTAATTTTAATCATAATAGGGTGTTTGACTGGTGTAACCAAAAAATATAAAACCTGCACTAAGAGAAAGGATAGTGGGCAAACATATTTATTAAATACATTTTTTATTTTAAATATATTAAAAACATTTTATTTTCGTCATTAAAATTTAGAATTTTTAATCTGTATCACTCGGGGCCAAAACGTAGCAATACCGGCCGCCATTACTCGTGATGACATCGCACATAAACATTGCATTCTACGACAAATAAAATTGTAAGGAAGAACATACTTTTCGATGTGTAAACGTGTGGAAACATGTTAATTTCGTCTTCAAGTCTTCTATAAGAATGGAAGAAGGCATTACAAGGGCTGATAGTCGAAATCTGCCACTTCTTTCTTAAAACTTTTGATTTTGGCACATGGATGAACTATTTATTGGGATTTAGTGTAGAGTTTTTACACAAAGCATTGAACAATATTTATATGCTGGCTCATTAATTTTTGCGGAAAAACTAACAGATAAATGCAAATAATTTGTTATGTTGTTAGGTGTCACGAATGTTTGTATATGTGCGATGACGTCACATAGAGATAATGTCACGTGACAACGCGTTTTAGCGCGTAATGATATATGAAAAAATAAAATCACGGATTTTATAGAAATTAAGTATATTTCAATAATAAAAATATCACGGGGGCTATAAGTGAAGAGTCCTCTATCGATGTCCATCAATTTTCAAAAATTGTCAAATACCCTATTGTATGGAAGACTTTAAGTATATTTATGTGTATTCAATACTAAAAGAAGTATTGACATTCTAAAATACGGCTTTTAAGCTAATTCTCAATTTTCATTCTCGCTGATCTCTCGCTCTAAACCTCCACTTCAATCGCCAAGATCATTAGCGATGAGGTTATTTTAAAATATCCTGTTACAATAGAATTTCTATAAGCCAATTGTATTCAAATACTGTAGAAAAACTGAAAACAGATGATACGGTCTCTAACGCAAGTTATCTTTAAAATTACTAATTCTAGTTTGTAAATTCGTAATGAAGTCATATTTAACACATATTTATTATTTATATTGGATCAGTCGATCTCGGTATTTTCTTGGACACGATTTTTAAGATTTCGACATACATCTCTAAATGACATCTGTGTTTCCATACTAAGAGTCAAGATATACCAGTGTCTAATAAGTGAAATAAATGAACGTTCGGTTTATTTACTGACTTTTTAAACTTGATAGGTACAGAACAAAATCCCGTTTTTGTACTATACTCGGACGCCGGCGACGAACAACTACAATTGCTTGTGGGTGACCTCGTAGAACTGTACTACGAGGACACGCGAGGAGACCCGACAGACAACGAGCTTCTCACGTACCACGTAAACGTTGCTGATGGAAGGCAAGCACAAAAATGTTCTATTAAAACAATATAGAATTCTTATGTACTGTACCCAACTCCCAAGTCGCTTTATCGGTCTAGTCGCAAAGTTTGTAGCTATGACCGGTGACAAACCATAATTTCTTTTATCCTAGCACGGCAAAGTAACCGCACTGCACCTGATGGTAAGCGCAGTGCGGTCCAATTAGAGTATCGAGTAGTGCGAGATAATCTATCCCCTGCTACTCAACACAATCATGCCGGCCTGCTTCTTCACACAACGCCATGGGCAAGAAGGTGAAGAAGCGGTCGAGGGTCTAGTGTCAGAGTACTCAGAAGGCCGCAAAATGGCCAAACATTGTACCCCAACCCTAGACCCCCGAGAAAAACCGGATGAACACTGGCTGATCCCGGAACGCGACACACTTGCGTGTGCCACTATGGCGGGTTTTACACCCTGTGTACGGTGGTCGCTATCCGGGCGCATATGAATATCCTACCACCAGCAAAAGTTTTTAAATTTCGAATCAAAAAACATACCCAATTTGCTATAAAACAATATTACACACTAGGTCAAACCTATCGTGAGTATCGAGAACTACGAGGAACTACGGTCCCACAACACCCAGAACTAAAAAAATATATATCACGAGAATCAAACCCGCCGCCTCTCGCTTCATAGCCGACTACTCCGACCGTTGCGCTACGGATGCTGGCAATATATGTTTAATTATATATTTTTCTTCGTATTTAATCTCCGTATGAATTGAGGAGCCACTCCTGATTTTTAAGGTGAGGTGGACTCAGACAGTTCAGTTCAGACTACATTTTTAAACTAATTATTCGATGTTAAAAACTAAAAATATTAACAATATAAAAATTTGTCATGAAAGATGAACATATTTACAAAACGATTGTGCTTCTCGATACACGATTCATTAAAGTTGGCTCGATAGAAAATATTCGCAAAGATGCATCGAAATTTTAAAATTTCAATCCACACGACCCCAAATGAATCCGTATTATACGGTTATAAAGAAAAATATTGAAACGAAATTTTTCTATAAAATTTTCAATGAACTGCATTAAACGAGTGTGTGAATATTTTATCACATTTCATTTATAAATACAAAGAAATAAATGTTTTAAAATTACGAAACATGAAATGGCAGTTGTCTCCATGTTGAAATTTATTTTAAACATGATGCGCATGTGCGAGACTTGTCAGACGGCAATTGGGCCGTGTTGAGAGCAGACGTACACGCGATTTTTCGCTCGCGCTGTCAAAAATATTTTTTGTGAAAACATGATGAATATGACATAAAGTGTTCACAAATAACACTAACTCATGATAATATATTGAATATAATCAAATATATTTAACTTATCATAATAATTTCAAACGATATATATTTTATTTATCATAGTGACTGTCAATTCTTATCAAAAGTCGTGAATACAGGTTGAGTGATTTGAACAAACTATTTGAGAATAAAATTATGGTATGATACTTGATATAACAAAAATATACTAATATTATAATTACGAAAGTGAGTCTTCCAGTTTGGAAGGTTGCATGGTTAAACCGCTGAACTGTTTTTGATAATAATCGATAAAAATTTACAATAGTATTATTTAATTTAATACCATTATTAAAATGTTGGTGTTCGCGAGACGAGAGGAACCAACAGTTTATGTCCTAAGTAGATGTAGAAATATAAAATAAATACAACCAACCGACACACACATAGTCCTGACCCCACACTAGGTCAAACTTGTATCCTAGGTATCAAGAACTACGAGGGACAATGGTCACACAACACCCAAATCCTAAACAAATGTCAGTCTGTCACACATACATTTGACTCGGTGCGGGAATCGGACTCACGGCCTCTCCTTTCACAACTTACTAATCGCCCACTGCGTCAGGAGGCTGTCGAGAAATGACTAACTTATGTCCAAATTTGATTATTATTTTGTTGGAAATGAAAACGGTCATCAGCGGGCTCATACTATTTCCTACTACGATTGCAACTGATTACCAGATCCTTAGAGCTCGAAGACTATAATCGTAAATAACTGCTTTGGATACAGCACTTTGAATTTCTTTCAATTATATATCATAAGTTCTGCTATATTTATTTTATACTGATTACGCAAGACTAAAATACGATAATAACAATTCAATGTCAACCTAAGGCGGGCGACTACAAAGTTCATTATTATAATAATTTTATTAATTTAGCAGTTTGACACACAATACGTTTTAAAGTACTCGTTTGTTTTCGGCGGACGATCGATTATACGTTATTGTGTTCGTGTCGATAAAAGAGAAATAATACATAACTATTCTTGTCATTTCGCGCATGACGTCAGATATGGATGACAATATTAATTGTCAGAAGAATAGATCTTGCAAAATTTATGATTTCGGAAAATGCATCAACTGAAGATATATACTTTTTACCCGGTTCCACCCCTATCAAATATTATCTATATATTTTCTCACTTGTTTACGGCAATGAGTTACTATTATAATTTCCATAGCCAATTTTTATCCTATGATATCGCTGTTACTTTTTCGTATAAAAATTACCCTATTCAGTTTCACTTATCTCAATACCTGCTGGTGGTAGGATCTTCATATCTGGCAGGATAGCGACCACCGTACACAGAGTATAAAACCCGCTATAGTGGCACACGCAAGTGTGTCGCCTTCCGGGGTCAGCCAGTGTACCTCTGGTTTTTGTCGGGGTCTAGAGTTGGGGTATGATGTTTGGCCGTGTTGTTCTGAGTACTCTGACACCTAGACCTTCAACCGTTTCTTCACCTCCTTGCCCCATGGCGTAGTATGAAAAACTGAACATCAGGCCGACATGATTGTGTTTAGTAGCGAGGCATAGATTGTCTCTCGCTAGTTGGTACTTTAACTGGACGACACTGCGCTTACCATCAGGTGCAGTGTCGTCACTTTGCCAGGATAAAAAAAAATATCAGATTCCATCATCATCGGAGCCACCCTGACAAAATAGTAAATAGACAAACAGATAATTTTTTGTAAATTCTTTATATCGATTTTCATTACTATGACATTTGATATTACTTTTTATTTTGACAGAATATTTTTTTCTAATAATATTCATTCATACCAACGAAAAAGTTTTTATTCCACAACGAAATATTATATTAACATTATTAATTCAATTAACAATATATTGAGTTCTATTATTTTGATAATATAACTCAAAATTCAACGGATTTATGACAATTCATACTTGACGGTCTGCATTATGCAGTGGACGTTTAGTCGGTTGTGAATCAAGAAGTCCAAGTTGGATCCCGAAATCGAATATCGAAAGGATACACTTCCTTTACCGAAGATCAAGAGAAGTGACGGGAGATGATGATCGGGAGAAGGGTAAAGAATGGGAGGGTAAAATCAAAACGAAACTGGACGGATTTGGCAGAGATGGGTGTAATCCCTAGTCTTGCTTAAGCTATTACATCTATATGAATATGTCTAGTAACCTTTGCCGAGCGGATATCGTGAGAAAACGCGAGGATCTTATCATTCAGCTCAACCAGACCCTAGATCTCATGTTTATTTTTCTCAGGAATCGGGTTAAGATCTATAGCAAGAAAACCTAGGTGATCGTGTTTTCGTGCAAGAAATCCCTGTTTCCTCACGTCCCCGTTCTTACAGGTGTTCCACTCCCAATGCACAGGATAAAAAAATATCTTCATAAAAATCGGTTCAGTGTTTTCAGTTCAGTCGTGAAAATGTAACAGACAGAAAACTTTCAACCACTACTAATTCACCATTTTAGAGGCTACATTTTAAAAAATACGTGTACGTTTATTTGTTTGTTTGAACGCGCTAATCTCAAGAAGTACTGTTTCTAATTGAAAAATTCTGTTAGTTTTGGATAACCTATTTATCTGGGAACGCTATAGGCTATATACCATCACGCTATGACCAATATGAGCCGAGCAGCAATGAAAAATGTTGCAAAAACGGGAAAATATATTCCTTTTGAGAGCTTGTTTTGCGTGCGCTGCGTAAGCGGTTAAAGTTACGCAACAATCATGTATGACAGAATTGTTCCTCTTAAAAAAGTTATAAAACAAGTCCGCGATAGCATATATCTATCTCTTTCGGTTACCTGCCTCTGCCTTTTTAATGGTAATGAAATTTGTCCTAAAACAATACATTATTTGCGAAGGGGTTTTTATAATGACCTCCACGCGGGCGAAGCCTCGAGCAGCAGCGAGTAGTTTATAAAAGACGTGATGATTTTCACTCATATTGCAACTTATTTCACTGAACGTTAAAAATGAGTAATAATTGACATTGTTATCATTATAATTTGCAATAATACAGGTACATATAAATAATACACCAAAATAGTCACACACATATTTCTGACCCCGCACTACGTCAAACCTATATCGTGGGTATCGAGAACTACCGAGGGAATATGGTCCCACAACGTCCAGACCCGAAACAAACATTAGTCTGTAACGATAACATTCGGTAACTTTGTTACGAGAATCGAGCCCACTGCCTCCCGTTTGAGGCCGAGGCTGTCATATAGGTTTTAATTTTAATAAAATAACATAATAGTTGAAGGTTTTTAAAAAAATAAAAAATTATGGTATTTTACGTTCTATTTAATCTGATTTATTTGACATTTGCTCATTTCACTGTTTTAAATTATGAACATCCTTTATATGAGCGTCTATCGCTACTCGTTGGAGGGGGAGCCCCCGCGCACGCCGCCACCACCCGTCGCATCTCACCCCCTCAATCATACCTCAGCCCAGAGCCGACAAAGCCTTAAAGGAATCTCACTCCCTTATTTAGTAGCAAAGCAGCTGATTTTGTAGGTCAAATTCTGTAATGTGTCCTAAAATATATCAAACGTTTTAACATTTGGATTGAAGAGCCTCCAAGTAGCTCGCAAAGTAATAGATGTACATTTGTGTTTTTTTTATGATTTAATAGTAATTAAACTGCCTCGGCGCAGTTGTAATTGCGCATGCGTTACGATTGCTGTGCTGAGGTCTCGGGTTCGATCCCCGGGTCGGGTAAAGTGATATTGGGTTTTTCTATCTAGAAATTCTCAGTATTCGCCCGGAGTGTGGAACATGTGCCTGGTATGAAGATAGGCTCGCCCCATTATGGGACCGAAATTCTGCGAAAAGTAGGTGTACTGGTTACACCTCTGCCTACTCCTTCGGGGATTACAGGCGGGAGTGTATATGTATGTATGTATATGTATTAATAGTATTTGTGTATGTACCACACAAATATAACAGTACATTATTACTTGTCTATGTAAGCTTAAGTATCTGTATATACGTGTTTTTCATAATTTTTCTTCATCTTTATGCACTTACCTTGTTCATTTCTGTATCACCCAAAGTTCCTTTAAAAATGGGAGTTCAAATATGAACAAATAATGAAATAAATTACAATGAATGGAACAAATATTATTTTCGAGTAATTATCAGCAAGATAAAAAGTTTAAGAAACATGTAACATTCATATAAACATGTCTCATTTTTTCTTTTATATTGGTATTCCTACCAAATGATTAACATCACATATCTTTTGTAACAGATGGCATCGTATAGCTCTTAGTATTAAAGGAGATTCCGTGACTCTACTGGTAGATTGCGAAATAAAAGAAACAATGCCTTTAGACCGAAAACCAGGCAGTACGTTCAATCTTGCTGGACCCATAGTGGTCGGAGTTCAAGCCACACCCGACCAATATTACGAAGTAAGTTGAAATAATTATGTAATAAGCTAAATTTCAGTACAAATGCTGATATTTATGAATCAAGTTTCTACAATCAAACTTATTCTCAGCTGCAGCTTAATAATTACTTTATGATCCATATGTTCTCCATATTCAGCATATAAATAATTATAGCATTTAAATGAAGATCAAAAATAACTTCGTATTAATAAATGACTTATAAAGAACTTTACAAATGGAACTTTTATTAAGTCTTGTTTAAATCTTAGTAAATGAGAACAATTAACTTTAAAACTTTATAATCTCCACAACAAAATAGCAGATTTAAACCACTGCGCAAAATGGCATTTGGGTTTACTGAAAACTTTAAGAAGATAGGCGATTAGAAGGTAACTATTTTAAGGAGCCACAAATACGTTTTGAAACGTAAAAAGAAACCCATTAGTAATATATTAAGATTAGCTAAATCATCCATTATAAATATGAAATGAATGTGTATTTTATAATATTACTGTAATCCTGTATAATTTTAATTGACAACCAACACTAACTCTTTTTGCAAGTAAAAACTAACTTTTATAATTAACAGTATTACTATTGTAATTTTTAATTGTATGCGATTACATTTTCAGGGAGATATAGAATTATTGCAGTTTGCAAATAAACCAGATATTGCATATGAGATGTGTACCAATGTCGCACCAGATTGTGGGTCAGGTTTCGATTATATCCATCAACTAGCACCAAGTAATGTATTTGCCACGGAAAGAGAACCAGTTGTAAGTCCTATAGTTTTCGATAGAACTACACAAGACCTAGACAGCAGCACACGTGACCCAAGACTTTATGATGATATTGGAAGAAACAGATTTCCAGCACTTAATCAATCTGACAACAATCTCTGGGCAGTGGCCAGTAGAGACCTGACGACTGTCAGACCGAGTTGGCAAATTACCAGTCCTCATAATACATTTACTGGGCAATATTTGCCAGTGACTGAATCTGGTAAATACCTTAGTAAATTTTCTTTAATAATTCAATTAATGAATAATGGTGTAATAATAATGCATGGTCTTTCATTGGCGCAGAAATTTAACGAAATTGTTTTTCAGATGAAAACAGCATTTTCGGTAGATTTACTGAAGATCAAGAGTTTATAACTGCACTTCCCGGTGCGACAAGTTTTACTGTACCGAGTGCTATTGGAAACTTACCTCCCATATCAACAGAAACAACTACCCCTAGGGTAAAAATACTTTTAGCCTATAAATATTCAAAATAATTAATAACAAAAATATTTCCCCGCAACAAGTCTTTAAATTTTTTTTTTTATACTAGCACGGCGTAGTTACCTGATAGCACGGCATAATTCACCTGATGGTAAGCGCAGTACGGTCCAATTAGAGTATCGAGTAGCGAGAGACGATCTATCCCCCGCTACTCAACACAATCATGCCGGCCTGCTCCTTCACACTACGCCATGGGCAAGAAGGTGAAGAAGCGGTCGAGGGTCTATGGTCAGAGTACTTAGAAGGCCGCAAAATGGCCAACATTGTACCCCAACTCTAGACCCCCAAAAAACCCATGGCGTAGTGTGAAGAAGCCGGCCGGCATGATTGTTGTGTTGAGTTAGCGGGGGATAGATTGTCTCTCGCTACTTGATACTCTAATTGGATGGCAGGTGCAGTATGGTCACTTTGCCGTGCCAGGATAAAAAAATAAATGCCTTACTCGATGTAAGAATATTTTTTGTATTTATTAACCCAAGTTTAAGCAATATAATAAAGTGTTTTTCATCCAAGGATATACCGCGCGTAACCCGAGAGGATGTGGATTCGGAAGTGACGCTCGTTACCACCGAGGCGTCATACACCCCTATCACAACCACTGAGGACACGGATTGGCTTACACATCCGCCCGATGTAGGCGAGGTGAGATAAACCCCATTGTACGAAAACTGTGCAACATTTTGTTCATGAAAGCATTTTCACCTTTCTATACGTTTAGACATAAGTACACGTTAATGCTCCCCAAAAAGGTAGTTTAAAAATTATGGATATAAATATTCAGTAATTACAAAAGTTTTTCTGATCTGAAATATAATTTAATTGAATACATTATATCCATACATCATTACTAATATTTAATGCTGCAGAGATTTTTGTTCGTTCGAACCCGTTAATCTCTGGACCTATCAGTCTGATTAGAAAAAATCCTTTTGCCTTTTATAGCCTATTTGATAAGAAATATTATAAGCTATCTAACGATACCTTAAGATCTACGGGAGACTAGCAAATTATTGTCACAAACAACAGCTAGCTAATATATTTGATTTCACATAAAATTTAATATAATTACATAAATACATTTCATTCTTAGAATCATATAAATAGTTCTCATGGTATAATTAATTTCCGTGTCCAAATTGGTTCAGCCACTTCGGAGAATAGAATGCGTATAACCTAGGAGAAACAGACAGCAAATCTGATTCAGATTAAAGTAAATCCTAGCAACTAATTTTTCAATATCATTATAGGGCAACTCCTCTGCGTACGATCCATCAGAAACGTACTACGACTATGGAACTCCAGGCACATATATGGGACCTCGTGGCTACCCTGGACCGCCCGGAGCACAGGGACCCAGAGGACCCAAAGGTGAACCGGGAAAACCCGGTGCAGAGGGACAACAAGGATTTCAAGGTCCACCCGGACATGTTTTCGTCGTGCCTGTACGGATTAATTCCTTTTATTTCTTTGTTTTGATTTAATTATTTGCATCCATTAACATTACATGTATCTACATTTTGTGGTTTTCTTAAAATCACAAAATGCTGGTGGTAGGATATTCATATCCGCCCGGATAGCGACCACCGTACACAGGGTGTAAAACCATCCATAGTGGCACGCGTCGCGTTCCGGGATCAGCCAGTGTATATCTGGTTTCTGTCGGGGGTCTAGAGTTGGGGTACGATGTTTGGCCATTTTGCGGCTTTCTGAGTACTCTGACACTAGACCCTCGACCACTTCTTCACCTTCTTGCCCATGGCGTAGTGTGAAGAAGCAGGCCGGCATGATTGTGTTGAGTAGAGGGGGATTTAGATCGCCGCTCGCTACTCGATACTCTTATTGGACCGCACTGTGCTTACCATCAGGTGCAGTGTGGTCACTTTGCCGTGCCAGTATAAAAAAAAACAACAACTATATTTATTTTTTAGTTGCAACAATCGGGAAATGATAAGGGACCGGATGCCCAATCGGAAGCGCTACGTCAAATGTTATCACAACATATGGTGAGTTAAAGTTTCAATTCTTCAAAGAAATAATCACATCTAGGTTAAACATATAAAAAAAATTGTTTCTTTAGAATGCTATGCGCGGAGCTGAGGGTCCCATGGGACTTACTGGTCCTTCTGGACCAGAGGGAGAGACTGGTGCGGAAGGACCTAAGGGAGAACAGGGGGAGCAAGGAGAACCGGTATGTTAATATCTTTATTCTGTTAAACCCACAGACACTTTTCCATTATCTAATATAACTAAACCATTTAGAAAGAAAGAAATGATTTATTCAACCACCAATAATAAACTTGCAACATATTGTAAAATAATAAATGTATTTAATAATATTGAATAAAATTTATTCCTAAATTGAAATAGTAAAGATGTACCTACACAGTTATAATTCGTAGCATGACGCTCGTATGCGGATCCACAATATAAAGCTGTGTTTCAACAGTCACATGAAATTAATTTAAAAGCTTAATCAGCATACTACAGAACTTCGTAAACCATACTCTAACGATCCATTCAGTAAGAATAATTCAATAACTTACATATAACTAATACATATTGTTTACTAATCTTCGTTGAAACAAATTTTATATTTCAAATTCCCTCCACAATCTGAAATGCTAAAATCATTAACTTTTCTAGGGTCCGCCGGGGCCAAGAGGGGTACAGGGCATGCCAGGTCGAATTGGTCGTCGTGGTCACGCGGGCAGAGATGGTGAAAGAGGTTCCAACGGCATGACTGGTCCTAAAGGAGAACAGGGCTACCCAGGTGTGCCAGGAATGCCCGGTGATAAAGGGGAACGAGGTATATCGGGACTACAGGGCGAACCTGGTGCTCCGGGACAAGATGGACCACCAGGAGACGATGGACCGCCAGGACCTACTGGGCACCCTGGCGAACTGGTAAATAGATTAGCACCCAATTTGGATTTCATTGGTATACGATATCTTACTCATATTTTTAAATTAATAATACCCAATACTCACAGACATGGTCCGGACCATAATCTAGTACGATACCATAATCTAGTGTCACAAATATCAACCACTACAAGAAACTAATTTTTACTTGTAAACATATTTTGGACAATAAATCCAAAATATGTTTAAATTGAAAATTTTATTTTTGAAGATATAACTCTTATCTTTATGGCGTTTTTACAGGGCCCTCGAGGTTTTATAGGACCTAGAGGATTTCCAGGATTAATTGGATATCCAGGAATTCCAGGCACTGAAGGACCACAAGGTGCGAAAGGAGCAACTGGACAGCCTGGAGCTACCGGTCCACAAGGCCAACCAGGAGCAATGGGTCCGACAGGCGCTCCGGGACCCCAAGGACCCACTGGTGCTCCTGGAATTCAAGTACAATAATATATGCAATTGACTAAAATACCGAATCAATAATTGTAAATAATATAAAGATCGAAAGGTGTTTAGTACAAAGTACACTATCATATACTATACGATTAAAATAAGTAGAACATAAACTATTAGTAATATAAATTGATTCGTTTAAAATTTATAAAAATCTAAATTTCTTTACTGTTTATAAAGACATAGTTAGCTTTTAATAGTTTTTTTTTGTTGTAATAGAAGTACCTTATCCTCACACAGATGTATAATAGTGAAGGATCCTTATTTCCGTTACAAAATTTCGTTCAACTGGCTTTAGGAACCATTTTAGCCCGCCAGAAGAATCAGAACACGAATTTGAAAAAAAATCAAGTTACCTAATAAACATTTACATTCATATATTATTTAACAGGGTCCTCAGGGAAAGCCAGGTATTTCAGGGTTACCAGGTCCTGAAGGAGTGCCAGGAACTCCAGGAAATCCTGGACAGCAAGGGTCTTCCGGAGAAGTAGGACCACAAGGGCCACAGGTAAATAAATATACACAATTTTTTTATGAAAGCTCTGAGAGCGTCGATATAAAAATAATTATTTTTCCTATTTTTAGGGTATGTTAGGTTTCCCTGGCACTCGAGGCTTAAAAGGTGACGAAGGACCACGAGGTCTTCCTGGTGACAAAGGAGATAAAGGGATAAGAGGTTAGTAATAAGCAGTCACGTATGAATAACATTATATGAATTTTATGCTCCGTGTGATAAGATAATAACCCGCAGTACTTAAAACAACTATGTATTTTTCGAACATCTAACTTTACTATAATATAGTTCTTATAACGGTATTCAAGTAAAACATGATATTTTTACAGTGAGATAATTGGTTACAGGTATTGAAGGAGAAAAGGGTGAAATGGGGCCAAAGGGTGATAGGGGTTTAACTGGGGAACCTGGTCCGCCAGGCAATGAAGGCCCTGAGGGGCAAAAGGTAATTAGGATAGTTGAAATTTGAGTTAAACCAGTTTAATCTAGTTTAATACATGTTTATGTTACATGAATTCTACTAAAGTACACAAAAATCAATAAGACTGATATTTATTCAAATCATAATTTTTATTTACTCTTTGCTATAGTCATTGAATTATTCAATGTTATATTTAAGGGCACTGAAGGTCCCCGAGGAGAAACTGGTCCTTTTGGACCGTCAGGTGAAAAAGGTGCTACCGGGCCGTCAGGACCTCAAGGCTACCCAGGTAGTCAGGGTGAAAAAGGAGACAAAGGTGCCTCCGGAAGACGCGGTCGACGAGGGAATAAGGGAACAATGGTATGTAACATAGAATGTGTGTTTTAAACAAAAAAACCATCTTTTAATATGTTAATGTTTGTTTTCCAGGGCTTGGTGGGGACGCCGGGAGATCGTGGTGAAATGGGTCCACGAGTAAGTCGCATATTCCGTAATCTATTCACTTGTTGTATTGCTAATTGACATTAATTATATTGTCTTTAAAATATTTCAGGGTTACAGAGGACCTCGTGGTCGCCGCGGTTCAGATGGTGCACCGGGACCTAAAGGAGATACAGGGCAGCCAGGTCCTCCTGGATCTATAGGCGAGAGAGGTCCTCAAGGAGTTGAAGGAGTTCGCGGTTATCCAGGGGCTATTGGGCCTCCTGGTTCAGATGGAAAACCAGGTTTACAAGGACCAGTAGGAGAACGAGGCCCGACGGTATTATTTACATTACCTATTCTTACTATAGTAGACATAACTAATAATTACAATTTATAGCAAGAAAGAGCGATCTTCTGAAATGCATATGTATTTATTAAAGGGTGAGCCAGGAGCTATTGGGCCAATCGGACCTATGGGAGCCGTTGGATCACAAGGACCAAACGGTGAACCAGGGCCAGCTGGACCACCAGGAGCTTCAGGCATACCAGGAACTCCAGGCGAAATAGGTGCACCAGGTGAAGTTGGAAAAGAGGGGCCTCCAGGCCCTCCAGGACCAGAAGGCAAACCAGGACCCGTAGGATCTTCGGGACCGCAAGGACACCACGGAGAACAAGGACTGCCGGGTGTTGCAGTAAGTGAAATATTACATACAACTCAGTAAACTGACTGCAACTTGTAGTTTTTATTATATACTAATTCCTTGTTACAGGGATCTCCCGGAAATAAAGGGGATATGGGTCCATCAGGCCCACCTGGCTTAAGAGGTGATAAAGGAGAACCAGGGGATCCTGGTCGTGAAGGACCACAAGGCCTTCAAGGTCGCGAGGGTCCACCAGGATCTCCAGGCCCCGGAGGTCAAAAGGGAGAAATAGGAGAACCTGGTTTAGTGGGTAAGTAACTAATTATAAAAACAATAGTCGTTATCTTATATTTTTGTAAATTAATCTTTTTTCCTTTGATTATAAAACAAGGACCCATTGGTCGAGATGGTTTAACCGGACCCAGAGGATTACCTGGCCCCCCTGGACCAGTAGGCCCACCTGGGGAGGATGGTGACAAAGGAGAAGCTGGACCACCCGGTGAAAAAGGATTTAAAGGAGCATCAGGAGAACAAGTAAGTTATCACTACTAGAATTTGTTTATGCTAACACCTGGCTTATAGCCAAGATATCCCACCGAAGGAAACATTAGAAATGTACTTATGATCTAGCTCCCAGATTTATAAATATTTACAGCTGCACACTTCCGCTTCTAGATTTTGATTTATATACTCAGTCTATTGCCGGCCACTATTGAACGTAGGTGTCCCCAAGTGAATACCAATCATCCCGGTCTTGGGTAGCCCGCATCCATCCGCTACCCGCCACCTTCTATAAGTCGTCGGTCTATCGTGCAACAGGGCGTCCCACACTACGTTTGCCTAACTGCGGTCTCCACTCCAGCACTTGCCTGCTTGTCTTTGATTAATCAATTTTGCCTTTAATTTACAACAAGCTTAATGTCAATATTACAATTGAAATTGTGGTTTTGCAATCAGGGACCATCTGGAGCCCCAGGTATTCAGGGTCTGCGAGGTGAAGCCGGTCCCGTTGGTTTACCTGGAGATAAAGGACCCCCTGGAGATAGTGGTTCCCCAGGACTTCCAGGAGCATATGGTGTTCGGGGACCACCAGGGCCAATTGGAATTACTGGACCGCAAGGAATGAAAGGGCAACAAGGACTGAAAGGCGACCTGGGTGACACAGGGCCCATAGGTATTATACTTTAAGAGTATATATTAGTAATGATGTATTATAAAAATGTAATCGAAGAAGCAATAACCTTGTATTTTGTCTTTATGGTATATTTCTTTATTTAAATTGTTTCAAATATCATTCCGATTTAGTCTTAGCATTAATGATGTCATAGTTGATATACGGATAAATACTGTTTGAATTGATACCCCTAAATACCTGCAATTTATAGTTTATTGATAATTTTATTAATATCAGTTTGGTTAAATTCAGTCGTAGCATTGATTAAATTCGAGAAGTAGCCTTATGGAGTAAAAATACTACATATAAAATACACATATTTACTTTGTCATAATATCTGTAATTACAAGGGTAAGCTATTACGTTCATATCATTTTAGGTCAGATCGGCCCAGCTGGTCCAGCAGGGTCTCCAGGACTTCGAGGAGCTAAAGGGATACAAGGAGAACCTGGACCAAGGGGAGCAGAAGGACAACATGGTGATATCGGAAGCCCTGGAACACCAGGAGCACCTGGACAACAGGGTCCTGAGGGAAAAGTGGTATATATATTAATATACACTAAGTCTATTTTTATATGAATTATTTTCCACAAATAAAATTAACTGACACATTTTCATCTAAAAGGGACCTAGAGGACCTACTGGACCGAAAGGAGATGATGGATCCCCTGGCTTACAAGGAGAGCCAGGACCAAAGGGACTTCTTGGACCGGAAGGTCCTAAAGGTGAAAACGGCCCGGCAGGTCTGCCCGGGGAACGAGGAGAACCTGGGCCACAGGGAGTTAAAGGCGAACCAGGAGTAGACGGTCCTGAAGGTAGTACAGGCCCACCAGGACCATCAGGGCCTGTCGGCCTACCAGGAAAGTCTGGCGAAACTGGTATGCCTGGAAGCCCAGTGAGTACAATTAGATTATTATGCTAATCTAATATATACTGTACACAAATTAAAATAACCAACAAAATAAAAGAGACGTCAGTCCTCTCACCCTTGCTTACGTCATAGTTATTTCATGCCTATGTCCGAAAGGTGAGTATTCACCTTACACCTAGGCTATGCAAAAATGCACTCGGGTTTGGATATTGTGTCTATTATGGCCATAAGCTCACTAACACATTCATTCACATTACTTAAAAAAGGAAAAACCCTAATGGCACGTAGCGAGAGGGTATCTCTGCCTCCTGTTATTTTGTGGTCATAAAATAAAATAAATTTGAATTTAATTTATACTGCTCTTTGTTTATAGTTCATATTTATGTTATTTTCAGGGTTCAGAAGGACCTGCAGGCCTACAGGGCAGTCCTGGCCTACCAGGAGAAAAAGGTGATATGGGTCCAAAAGGAGCACCAGGTGAGACTGGCCCTGTTGGCCCTGCTGGCCAACCAGGACCTGAGGGACAACGTGGAATACGAGGACCACCTGGAACTAGCGTACGTATCTGTCAGAGTTTCTTGAAATGTTACTTACGATATTTTAGATGATCGTATAATAAGCTTATTCGTCTGCCGATTTAAGAATCTGCCAAAATTATTTTAAAACATGTATTCATTTCTTCAGACAGTCATTCAACCAAACATATTTCATTATTTATACAAATACAGATATATATATACTATGATACAAATACACGGTATATACATTTTGTAAAATCTAGGGTGAAACGGGTGCTCCAGGAGTAATGGGACCCGCAGGACCCCCAGGAAAGGCAGGCCCTATCGGTGCGCAAGGTATCAGGGGTGAAAAAGGCAACAGAGGCCCTAAAGGCCATATTGGCGATACGGGAGCGATGGGAGTAAAAGGTGACCAGGGCGAAGTTGGAAAACGTGGTCCAGTGGGACCAGCGGGACTTATAGGCCCTAAGGGCGAATTAGTGAGTATATATCCTGGTAGAACATAATAGTAGAAATTACGAATACAACTTGAATAAAACAATCAAGAAATCCCTTATCAATTAAAATTAACTTTATGTCGACCGAAATGAAAGTTTTAGAAATATAGTTTTAAATACGTAAGCAACATTTAAGTTCATTACAGTATAATTTCAGCCTATGTATTACGATTGTAACTATATATACCTGACCTGAAATACACGCTACCACTAGACCAGGGTTTCTCAAAGTGGGGTTCGCCATTCGACGGTAGGGGGTTCGCGACAAGATTTACGTAATAGTGGCTTGATGACTGGCAGGTACATGATAAAAACGAAATTCAGAAATCGACTTGATACCGAGTTCGAATTAAGGTTAAAATTATCCAAAGTTACTCCTAAAATTTACTCAATTTGCGACAAGAAAAAGCCCACCCATTACATTAATATTAAAAAGATATTTCTTTTGGCACTGTGTTTGTTACCTTTTATGGAAATAAAAACCTTATTTTCTTCAACATTCAATTTTATTATTTTCTTTTGGGGGGGATTTAATTAGTAAGTGATAAAAAATTTGTTAGTGATATGTTTAGGTTCATCTGGAAACTTTAACAAGGGTTCGTGGAGCCAATAGTTTAAGAAACCCTACACTAGACCAACGAGGGAACTTTTCTTTCTACTTACATAATATTTCAGGGTCCCGTCGGGGCGCCTGGTCCTAAGGGAGATACAGGACCAATCGGTCTGTCTGGACCAGAAGGTCCGCCAGGGAGTAAAGGAAATCCAGGTCCCGAAGGCAGACCAGGATTACCAGGGCCGCCGGGCGCACCAGGTCCCCCAGGTCCGCCCGCACCCATGCCACAAATACCGCACGAGCTGTACGACTCCTACAGGCGACGTCGTAGCGTCGACGTGTCATCTATGGAATCTGCTACTGAAGATAACTTCGATGAAGGTTATTTGAACAATAATTACCATTTTACATTTTTATGGCCTCCGTGGCGCAGTTGGCGAGAAGCTGGCCGTGAAACGAGAGGCCGTGGTTTCGATTCCCACACCGGGATAAATGTTTGTTTGAGAGACAGATATTTGTGTCCGGGGTCTGGGTGGTATACGACCGAAAGTCTGTCGTAGTCCCCGATACTCACGACACAAGACTCGTATCTTAGTGTGGGATCGGGGCTGTGTGTGACTGTCGGGTGTTATTTATAAAAAAAATCATATAAGTTGCCTACGTATACGAATTTTATTTTTAGCCTTGCTATGTCTGATAAGAAAAATATTATTTTTCACACTTCATTTTTATCCAATAGTAAACTGTGTAGTACAACTACAATATCGTGTCGAAATAATAGTAGTTATTAGAAGTGTGGTTACAATATGCGCAAATGATATCTATATACGATTTTATTACATGCAGCTGAAGAAACAGGGTGGATGAAGGAAATCATGACCGGAGTGTTGACTGCACGAAGCGCTTTAGAAGCAGCCAAGCGTCCACGCGGCACTCGTAATAATCCAGCTCTGTCATGCCGGGACTTGCGTACATCACATCCTAACATAACAGACGGTAAATTTACGCATTCTAAAATGCGGATTTTCATTAAAAAGTTCTGGGTATGTTTTAGCAAGCTTTTTTTATCCTGTCACGGCAACCACACTGCACTTGATGGTAAACGCAGTGCCGTCAAATTAGATGACGTAGCGAGAGACGATCTATACCTCGCTACTCAACACAATCATGCCGGCCTGGTTCTTCACACTACGCTATGGGCAAGAAGGTGAAGAAGCGATCCAGGGTTTAGTGTCAGTGTACTCAGAAGGCCGCAAAACGGCCAAACATCGTACTCCAATTCTGGACCCCCTACAAAAACCGGATGTACACTGGCTGATCCCGGAACGCGACACATTTTCGTGTGCCATTATGGCGGGTTTTCCACCCTCTGTACGGTGGTCGCTGTCAGGGCGGATTTGAATACCCTACCACCAACTTACCCCTCTTATAATAACTATATTACGTACTGATACTTATAAATTATACTTTAAAATTACCGTCCCTAATCTTAATTACTATCTTTTTTATAAAGGATTCTACTGGATCGACGCTCGCGGTGGAAGCGGCATCGGTCACCCAATAAAAGTGTATTGCAAAAGTTACAGCACTTGTTTATATCCTGACGTTACTCAACCCGGCATATTCAACGTCGACGACGCTATGCATAGATTCTCTCAGATGAACAATGGGTTCCGAGTAAGTATGAAATTTTAACCTGTTTAGTGTCAGCAGCAACCTATTTATGTCCTTATTGACGTAAGCGTAAAACGCGGGAATGTCAAACTTGGAGGTAACATGGTAAACAGTCCATAAAAATAGTTATAATGTGTGGAACTTCGTTCTCTAAACGGCATCAGAAAACTGAAGGGTATTCATAACTACATTGTATTGTGATGCCTGCAAAACCAACTCGGCATTACGCCTTTTAGGAAATTGCGATAATTGTGAAAATGCGAAATCGTGTGTTGAGCGACTTGTTGTTGGAATAATATAAAATTGTAACCATATTTTTTTTTAATAGTCTACTCGATTTCATACAGAAGAGACACGCTAACGAAAAAACAAACCTTTCTTTGATCCTGCTAGGATTATGTATACAAAAAAGGGCCTTGAATTAAAATATTCAAAGAAAACCAATATTAACGATTAACAATATTAAATAGCACTCGGCTGCATATTCGGTAATGTACTTCACTATTTATTAAATCACTAGGTGTTGCCCGCGTGGAAGTTTATATCGAAACAGAATATTTTTGAGATAAAACCTACCCTGTGTTAATCCAGCTAAAAAACTATCTGTGTTCCAAATTGTATGCGGATAATTTTAGGAGGTAGGATTATTCTAGACTGAGAGGTAATATTGTTTGGATTATTTTAATAATATAATTGTATACAAAATCTTTCTAGTAATAACATATTTTCAGATAACCTACGAAGCTGAAGCCGCTGGATCGGTTCAACTACGATTTTTAAGGTTGCTTTCAAACGGAGCCAGACAAAATTTCACTTATTCCTGTGTTGACACAAAAGTATCACAGAGGTAGGTATTATTTATTACAAGCAGTAATTTCATAACCGCTTCAAGCTGATAAAGCTGCATCATCATCATCTACCTGTCCTTATCCCACACTGAGTGGGATCGGCACAAATGGTTTTAGCTATCCAAGCAATCATCCGTCAAATCTGCATTCACTCCTTTCATGCGCATGTCCTCACTCACGAAATCCATCCATTTCTTTTTAGGTCTACCACGACTCTTTCGTCCATCCACATTCATATTGACAAGCAGTCTTGTCATATGCCTTTCACCCCTCCTCATCTCATGGCCATACCAAGCTAATCTAGCACTCCTCATCTTTTCTACGATTGGTGCTACTTTCAGGCTTCCCCAGACATACTCATTTCTTATACTATCTAACTTTGTAACCACATCCAACTTAACATACGCATCGCAGTAGCAGGTAGGTACTCTCTTGTCATCTATCTTTTTCATTGCCCAACATTCAGATCCATAGATAGCGACAGGTCTTATGACAGTCTTATAGATTTTCCCCTTAAGTTTAAGAGGGGCAGAATCAGATGAAGCTGCTTAATAAACTATTACCTAGTTTAATCAACATGTAAATGTTATAATTACTCTTATATTTCACAAGTAGTTAACCATTTCAATGTTAGGTGTAGGGAACCCTCCTAACAGTAAAGATTACGTTGTATTCTAAGAAATTTCTCAGCAATCTGCTAACAAAATCGCATAAAAATGATCGGTGTGATATTACCTATAGCTTTATTAAGAAACTTTTTAATGAAGTAGCATAAAGGCTCTCAACGGATGGTAAAAAACCTTTCATTACTGCTCTTTGCAAATATTTAATACAAACTGTCTAAACTTAAAACCTCTATTCACATGAATCCTAAACCAAAAGTATAAATAACGTGGCACCAGCGATCTATATCTACTAAATATAAGTCAATGCGTGGCACACCTTTTATTTTTACTAAGTAGGTAATACTTCCTAAATATCAGCATCACGATAGTTAAGTAGGTATTTAAATATCACTCTTTTATTTGTTTTCAGATCCGATATTCCTGCAGACTTAATACTCGAGAAGAACTTAAAGATATATGGTTACAATTCTATGGAATTCAGAGAACCACAAATAATCCAAGATGACTGCAAGGTATTTTCTTAGCTTAATAAAAAAACACGTAAGCCCAACGTTGTGGTTTAAGGGCTGAACCCTCCTTTTTAATAATGAGATGAGGGCCGTGCCCAGCGGTAGGATAGTGTATTTATATAGCGCTAAAAGAAGATATCAGGCTGGCATGATTGTGTTACTTGATACTCTAACTGGACGGTACTGCGCTTACCATCATGTGCAGTGTGGTTACTTGGTAGACATATCAGCCTCGCAAGTATTTATTTTAAGTAAAGCCAAAGCTCCGCCACTAATGGCCAATTTCAATATGCAATCTCAATCTGCATTGTCAGATCGAACCAGAAAATAAACCAATCAAACTATGGTCATTTGTAGACGTGGCATTCAAACCTATTTCTTGCTTGTTAATTTTTCGGAACGATCTGTAGTTTCGGATTAAGATCGTTTATTGAAATTGGTCGTTAGATAACTGTTATGAACCATTACACATGTTATACATGTGGCCAACTCACTTGAAGATACGTGGGTATACCATATGCGGAAGATTAACGGTAGGCGCTGCCTACCGCTTTGCTGTGCCCTGGCATTGCAGAAGTCTATGGGCGGCGGTGTCTACTTACCATCAGGTGGCCCGTCTGATCGTCTGTCTATCCAGGCAGTAAAAGATAGGGCGATTGGTCTTGGGCTAAATTGTTTTCTACACTTGGATATCAGTTATTAATTGTAAATAAACGCATATATGTATATCTCTTTAACAGGATGGATCGGGCCATATTACATTGGAGATTAAAACTTCCCGGACTGACAGACTGCCAATAACAGACTTCCAACCACTTTCCTTTGTGGACGCAGAGCATCAGTTTTCATTTGCAGTCGGACCAGTATGCTTTACGTAACACTTTTGATAGCCTAAACAATGTTTGTGATATAATTAGGGATTATTTATGTTATGTACTTAAGAAAGGACCTTTGTAAATATGTAAATAAATTTTATGACGACATATTCTTGTTTACCTTTCTAATAATAAAGAACTATCCCTATGAATACTGAACATCGAATAACAGTTATCACTCGAACCATTAACAAAAAATCTCTAGATTTTGTTGATATACATACATATACCTCTCACGCCTATAATCCCCGAAGGGGGTAGGCAGAGGTGTAATCAGTACACCCACTTTTGGCCATATTTTTTTTTTATCCTGGCGCGGCAAATGACGACTCTGCACCTGATGGTTAGCGCAGTGCGGTCCAATTGGAGTATCGAGTAGCGAGAGACGATCTGTTCCCCGCTACACAACACAATCAATATTAATATAATTATTTCAATATTACTGACCCATAATGTGATGGGGGCGAGCCTATCGCCATTCCGGGCCCAATTCGACTCCGGGCTAATGTTACAAACACCGAAGATCGCCGAACGAGGAGACTACCTACACCATCTTAATTTTATTTTAGTTATTAAAAATATTATTCATTTTAAAATAAGGTTAATAATCAAAAATATACTATAACGATAATGTTTAAAGATAACGATTAAATATCGAATAGTGTTCATTTTATGTGGGTAACACTGAATTGCAAAATCGCATTAAATAGCGTGAACGGTAATTTGTACAGTTAATTTTTTGTTTTGAATCTGGAAATAAATAACATCTCCTGACGCTGCGTGTTATTCGACCTGCATCCTGCTTCCGCCTCATACCACGCCGCTCATCGCACCACCCTCGTTGATATTGGTACTGAGTATTTCTAAATAGAAAAACTCAATATCACTTTACCCGACCCGGGGATCGAACCTGAGACCACAGCATAGCAGTATAGAACATATATTATCGCAAATCCTCTAAAAAGCTCTCATATATTAAAACTAGCTTTGATAAAATATATATTTTTTTTATTCTGGCGCGGCAAAGTGACCACACTGCACCTGATGGTAAGCGCAGTGCCGTCCAGATAGAGTATCAAGTAGCAAGAGACAGTATATCCCTCGCTACTCAATAGAATCATGCCGGCCTGCTGTTTAGCTTCTTCCCACTACGCCTAAAGGACCCAGGATCATTGGAAGGAGGGAACACGGTAGCTGGCAAACTGTTCCGCAGCTTGATGGTGCGGCAAAAATACGAGTTTGCGAACCTCTTGGTTCGGGCCGGGGTAGTAGATACCATGAAGCAGTGGTTTCGCAATCCAGTACGCGTGGTTCTGGTATGGAAGGGAGAGGATGGGATAAGATCAAACAATTCTTCAGAGCATTCGCCATGATACAGACGGTATAACACGCTAAGCGAGGAAATGCTAAATAATAATTATTTTGCGCGCATTCTCCTTAAAAGTGAGTGAAGTTAGAATTGAATAAATGAAATTTGCCAGTGTTTTTATCTTAATATTAGAAAATTGTATATAATTTAACTTTCATGCAACCTAGGTAAGATTTTAGCCACTAATACATAAACACAACACTAGATAGACAGGTAAGTATAAATAATAGACATTCCCCTTAAAATAATCTATTTATTACACCAAAATTAGGTACATACAGGTTTTGATTAATAAATAGATTGAACGAATGAAATATAACTATAACAGCTGAACCAAATAAACATTACCTAGAACATTAAAACACATGTCCTGTGGAGTCACTGCCAATACATTAGTTTTTATACAAGTACTTAATTTAAATGCACGTAATAAGCTATTTATATATTATTATTAACACCACGTCATAAATATTTTAAAAAGTAATTTACAACTGATAACATAATATTAAAAAAAATGTTTGCGCCGATGGTAAAATACGTATTATGTATGTATTATATACAGGCTGTTGTAAAAGGGGGTAAATGAAAGCACCATGTATAAAGTTAATGATTAGTAACATATTGATACAATTGAAAATCCCGCAAACCTCAACTTGTAATTTCGTTTTATAATCCCTGAAGGCAATGATTAATGCTAACGAACTATTTTTGCAGACCCTAAATATATTTTATGCTCAGATAATCGGTTGACACTTAATCAAGAGTTTTAAAAGTAACAATAAAATCTTAAATTGAATTTTACAAAAAAATCTATCTATCTAACCTAACTAATAAGTTTCTAATCACCGACTGTATACATGGTGTTTTCATTAGTACCCCCTTTTGCAACACACTGTATTTTGTTAAGTGAAGTAAAATTAAAAAAGTTTATATTTCACAAAGACAGGTGAAAGCTTTTGACTTTTTTGTGCTTCGGCTGTTTTTCAAACGGTCGCATCGGTTGTATATTTCCTAAGTAAAGTATCGTGTAACCAATATATTAGTGATATATTTTTTTTGTGATTCGTGACTATAATTTTAATTACCCATAAAAAATATACATAAAAATGTTTTTTATTGTGTATCATTTAAGCACGGCAAAAATTATCGTATTGTCTATTACGTCAATTTACAGAGGATTCGTGTGCCGGAGTGGGGATGCTTTTTCTATGGTATATGTTAAGGGGGCATCCATTAATTACTTGTACTCAAAATCTCATGAAATCTCATTTAAACTACGCATAATTTAAATCTACTTTTGAAAAACATAAATTATTTATACGCATAACAAAATAAAATATATAAACATATATCTCACGTAAGGGTGACAGGGAAACCCCCAAATCTCACCAAAAGGAAGGGTCCAAATCAAAAGAGAAATAGTGCTCGTAATTAATGTATGTCCCCTAATTATCTCTGATACACGGGAGTCGGGAAGTGTGCGTTCTTGATTTGTTCACGAAATATTAATTAATATTAACATGTCTTCATTTATATACCAGTTTTAACGAAATTAAACTATGGAGTTTAAGGTAAAGCGTGATATGTACAACATACGCATAGTTTTTTTTTAAAATATAGTACAAACATTATAGTGATACATAATTTTTTTTAAACTAAATAAAGGGGAAAATAGCGTAAACTAGACTTACGATTCGATTTTCACCACTTTTTTTACGTAAACTGTTATATTAACGTTATCTTTAAGTCTTATTAGTTTCCGTTTTAAACTATTAGAAAACATAAAACAATAGCTTAGAAATTAACAGAACGGCGTTACTAAATATTTTAAAGGACCTTCCTGTAAACATAACTTTTACGACATACGGTACTTTACTTAGGAGCTATCGAAATGTGTATCCAGACCAATGCAAACAAATCAGTGCCCCTGGCGAATTGTGTTGAAAATGTAGTAAGTTCGTACATATTTCTCAAAATACCGAAAAATCTTGGACTGGGCTGCATGGGCGCTACGTGGGTCAACATAAACCAATATTTTAAAAAAACATGTTTTACAGCGAATTAACATTTGAGATCCCTAAGACTGTTTTGATTCAAAATAAAAATAAGCGAATGGATACTCAAAAGTTTAATATTATTATAATGTCTTACTATTTTATGTGTGGAAGAAAATTTTAAACAATAATTAATGTGGTTGCTGAAGATTATTTGTCAAATTTTCTTATATTATGCATAAGATTTTTTACATAACATTAAATTCTATTTAAGCTATCCTATATGTGCGATAACTATTTACATAAACATTTGGTTTAGCATATATACAGCATATAAATGTGATGTATTAAAATGTATACTGCTGTGTGTTATTTTTTTTACAGAAAACACTTTAAACCTGCAAGCATTTCATGATTGCATACACAAATGCATGTTAAACATATTATGTTAAATAAATTCTGTAGCCATGCCTGAAGCTTTAATTAATGATAAGAGAATAGCCATTTTAGTTAACCATTTACATCATCTTCAGGTGTAGTAGTTGTCACAACCTCCATTGCTTCTGTGCTAGAACCTACGACACTGTCTACTAAATCACATTCAGTGTTTTGTTCACAATTTGTTAGGTCACTAATGTTTTTTTTACCAGCATCTAGTGTGTTCACATTAACAGAATCATTGTTTCTTGTTGGAGTAACGTTAGAATCCTTACTATTATTTATATGATTTTCAACTAGTGCATGCTTGTTCGATTTCACTTTATCATTATTAATATCAATTTCTTGTACATCATTTGGTGTTTTTTCAACATCTACTTTGGATATACCATTGGATTGTTTTAGAGTAATTACATCGTCTTCTTTCTCATTTGAAGAAATTATATTATCCTTGCTCTTGGTTTTTGGTTGTGGCATTAAATCTTTGTTTAAATGAACATTAGGATCTTTTCCATCATTACTTAACTTGTCAGCAGTGTCACATTCCTCATCAGATGAAGCAAGAAGAATATTTTCAACTGACTCATTGTATTCATCATTATTGCTTTTGTCACATTTATTTTCATTGCCAACAGAAGTAGAACATTCTGTTTTTAAATTGTTAGTTTCTTTTACGGTTTCTAGTGTTGCACTTTCAGCAAGGTTTGTTATCGGAATATTTTCAACTTGATTAGCTTCAGACTCCGAGTAACTAGAATTCTCGATACTAATCACATCTTCGTTGCCTTGCTTTTTACTATCACTGCCTGAATCAAGCGAGTCTGATATAGCAATAAAACTATCTGAATCTGAAGAATTCTGTGTGGAATCATTAATCTCATTCCCTGAGTGTAATTTTTGTAACAAATGTAACTCGTCTATGTCCGAATTTATTTGAGAGCTATCATCACTTAGTGATTGCACTTTGTCGTCGATTTTAATAGTTTCACTTAAACTTGTCACTGAATTTATTTTTATATTTGTACTTTCTTCATTCTGCACATTCATATCAGTGATTAGATTCGTATTCGTGTCGTTCAATTTTGTTTCATTATTAGATTCATTTATACTCTTATCTTCAGTCTTTTCACTATCTTTCGTAAATTTTTCTTGAAGAAGTCTTTTGAGTCTCTCTTTCCTTTTGTCTGAATTTTCCAAAGAACCATCTTCTTCCTGAATATCATCATCTTCACTCTCAACTGGTGACTCTTCCGCTTCCTTGTCACCAATCTCTACAGCCTCAAGCTTCATTTGATTTTGTTTGTCAGCATATCTAAAAATACATACAAATGTAAATTAATAACATAGATAACAGCTGTAATAAAATTGCATAAAATATAATAAAAAAAATATTTATGTACCATTATTATAGTTACATTAAAATCTAAGGTATGTATGCGAGTGTGGCACCACCCAAGCCACAAAGAAACAATGAGGTAGGATTAGTTGAATATTGACACATTTGACATTAATGGCACTATTTTAATTCCTTTTTATCCCTTTAATAATTACGCATCACGGAAATTAGATCAGATAAATTAAATTTATATACTACTAGCTGTTGCTCGCGGCTCCGCCCGCGTGGAGACCATATTTGGGAGAAAAATGACGGATTTTCATACAAACTTCCATTCCCTATTTTACCCCCTTAGGGGTGGAATTTCCAAAAATCCTGAAACATATATTTTTTATTTTTAACTAAAATGCCAAATACTAATTTTCATGAATTTAACTTCAAAAATGACGGATTTTCATACAAACTTTCATCCCCTATTTTACCCCCTTAGGGGTGGTATTTCCAAAAACCCTTCCTTAGTGGATGCCTACGTGATAAAAGGTACCTACTGTCAAAATTTCAAGTCTCTAACCCCAGCCGTTTAGGCTGTGCGTTGATCGATCAGTCAGTCAGTCAGTCAGTCAGTCAGTCAGTCAGTCAGTCAGTCAGTCAGTCAGTTTCTTCTTTTATATATACAGATAACAGCGCAGTGGTTGTGGTAGGATATTCATATCCGCCCGGATAATGACGACCGTACACAGGGTGTAAAACCGCCATAGTGGCACACACAAGTGTGTCGCGTTCCGGGATCAGCCAGTGTACATCCGGTTTTTGTTGGGGGTCTAGAGTTGGGATACGATATTTGGCCGTTTCGCGGCCTTCTGAGTACCCTGACAGTAGACCCTCGACTGCTTCTTCACCTTCTTGCCCATGGCGTAGTGTAAAGAAGCAGGCCGGCATGATTGTATTGAGTGGCAGGGGATAGATCGTCTCTCGCTCCTTGATACTCTAATTGGACGGCACTGCGCTTCCCATCAGGTGCAGTGTGGTCACGTTGCCGTTCCAGGATAAAAAAGCACAGTGAAACATTAAAGTAATTCCATATTCAACTCACTTATTAAATAGTTCAGTCTCTTTTTTAATAGCCAATAATTTATTTTGCTCTAGCTTCATCTTCAACTCATCGCTATCTTTCGCAGGATCTAGTTCCGCCGAAATTCGGGACGCTGCTAATCTCCATTCATTTTCTTGTCTACGCCTTTGCAACTTCTTACCACATCTTATAAACAAATCTCTTGCTGCAATATAAAACACAACGCTAAAAAGAAATCCTCATACAAGCAATAAAACCTACCCAAGGAATGTATGTGCTGTATTTTAAATGTAATACAGGCATATAGTATTCTAACACACAAACCTTCTTGAATATTCTTATAAATTACCGAGAGAGCTTAGAGAGCTTCCCTCTTATGTATAATAATAAAAACTACAAGGGACTACGGTCCCACAACACCCAGACCCGCAACAAATATCTGCCTGTCACACAAACATTTGTCTCGTTGCGGGAATCGAACCCACATCCTTTCGTTTCGCAGCCTGCTACTCGCACGCTGCGCCACGGACGCCGTCGCTGTTGGAGGTACACGCATGTTGTCTTTGGCTCTATTGGTTGATATCGTGCACAGCTTTATTTATACTTTAATGCTAAGAATTAAGAAATAATAAAATACTACCTTCATCCATTATATCTGCTTCATTCAAACACAATTTGTCTTCATCGTTTGCTTCTCGGACGCAGCGAAGTACGTCATGAAAATCGGGGAATGGCAGAGGTGTTCCAATGGGCACTTTTTTATTGATCATCTTTTCCAAACGCTTGGCGGGTCCGGTCGGCTGCCCCGGCCGTGCCTCTATATGCACGCGAGGTTCCGATGGCATTTTTGTATTGGTTAACTGACAAAATTTTGCATGTACTCGAATCATTCTTTCCTTGTATCTAAAAATGCACGTATGTAATAAAAAACTTTTTTTTTTATCCTGGTATGGCAAGGTGACTACTCTGCATCTGATGGTAAGCGCACGAGTAGCGAAAGAGAGAGAGAGTATCTGTGTTTCAAATAGAGAGAATAATATGTTCCTTTTTTTGCTAACTTCTCTATCTAAATCGGCATATTTACCTGTGCCACTATTCAAATGGCCTGAAAGGCCTGAAGGCCTGTCAGCTACACTAATTATAAAGGAGATAATTAAAAGTCTGTACATTTTTGTTACAATTTCTAGAACATGGCGATATGGTGGTATGGCGATTAGGCTCTAAATGATCTATTGTGGTATAACTTTTAACTAATAAAAAAAAGAGTTTATATTTTTGTTAGTCATTATAACATCATCCATAATAAATTTACTAGTATAGTAGTGAAATATGACCAATGAGAGACTGTCGTTTGTAGCAAGCTGTATGTTGAATTGAGTCACAAAATGGGAGAGAAAACAGGAGGTACTGTTTAAATTACAGAAAATGTTCATGTTTCATGTAAATAAACACGCAGAAGAGAATGATATGATTGTATTAAAACAAACATCTCACTTATTACCTAGTGGGTCAAGACATCAAAAGATTACGTTTTGCAACACAATAGTGGTCAGTATATAAAAATAAGATGATTTATTCAGTCCTGCTCAGTCCACTTAAAAAGACGATTTTATTAGCCTTCACTTTAACCATCAATTTTGCTACTTATAAGCGTATTTCATTCTACATTGGCTTTTTTTATCTGTACGTCAATAGACAAGGGAGTGATAGAACATCACATGCTAAATGTTCTATGTGTCATTTTTCGTTGGCGTCGGACCAGCTCTTGAACGTTCTTAGAAATGACATTAAAAAAAGAAAGAGAATCGCTTGACACTCAACCCCTTTTGCGCTTTTTATGCTATCAACATCCGAGAACATATGTTATCATCTTACCTTTCTGTCAGTAGATAAACTGAATCCTCTTCATCATCAAAATCAACTTCTTGCTCTTCAAGTTTCTGAATAGCCCTGTGCAACTTTTTTAAAGTATTCTCAAGTTTACGAATCTGTCTTTGGCGTTTAGAATCGAACTCACTTTCATCACCATAAAAGAATTTCTCTGCTTCTAAAAACAAAGTACAAATTTGCATTTCATTTAAAATACTTTGAAGACAGGAAAAAATTGTATTCCTGAAACTAACTTCTGTAAATCTAAATCAGCGATGCTAAATAATATTGCGTTTCAGACATGAAGGGTTAGGAGACAAAATGTTAGATTTTGCGCAATGAGAGTTTACTGAAAGTTATACCATATGTACCATGCTGTATGTCGTTTGCCTATAATAATCCTTCGATAAAAATGTATTAATCAAAATTTGCTTTATTGTGCTCAATTTCAGTTAGATTTTACTGGGGTATATATTATACTGGGTTATTAACTAATTGAAAGAGGGGTTGAAAAAACAAGTGCCTCACTGCAAGGAAAAAAACTCAATCTAGTCAAAAAGCTGGTGGTAGGATATCATATTCGCCTGGATGGCAACCACAGTACATAGGGTGTAAAACTCGCCATAGTGGCACACGCATCTTGCGTGCTGGGATCAGCCAGTGTACATGCGATTTTAATCAGGGGTCTAGGTTGTGGTAGAATGTTTGGCTGTTTTGCGGCCTTCTGTGTACTCTGACACTACTCCCTCTACCTCTTCTTCACCTTCTTGCCCATAGCGTAATGTGTGAAGAAGCAGGCAAGAAGTTTCTCACTACTCGATACTCTAATTGGACGGCACTGCGCTTACCATCAGGTGCAGTGTGCTCACTTTGCTGTGGCAGGATAAAAAAAAAGGTTAGCATAAAACCTTCTAATGCAGAGAAAATAATCTAAATAACTTGGTGTGTGTATTGACTGCCATTGACTAGTACCTAATTGGAGCATGAGCCTGGGGATTTCCCACACAGCAATCACAGCTATGGAAATTGAGAAATTACGCAAATGGTACATACATTTCTAAAATCTACCAAACTTAATAAATCAAATTATTATTACCTTTATCATTTGTTTCTTGAATAATAGGAGCACTAGCTTTAAAAGATTTCCTTTTAAAATTTAATTCATCAACAACATCTTTTATATATAAATACATTCTCTCTGGTCCAGCCTTCATGGAAATTACTTTACTAGACACCATATCAAGAAATTCTTCAGATTCTCTAAATTCTTTTGGAACTTGTCTGTAATACCCTTTAATTTTTTTCTCTACAATCTTTTGCATGTCATCAGAGTTTTCCAATGTGAAACATAAATCTATAAAAGTTTGATAAATAGGGTGAAACTCACTGTCGTCATTATTATGATTAAGCAATTTTTGTGATTCCGACTCTTCAGTAGAAATTACTTTAGCAGTACATTCAGGCTTATCTTTTTCTTTTGTTTGAGGTAGTTCCAAATCATTTTCAATGTTATTACTGGGAACTACCACACTCATATTTTCTTCTTCACTCTCTGCATCCACTTCCATAGGCTCTATTTCTATTTCAACAGTCTTTGTGGTATTGTTATCATTTTTTTTAGGATATTCTAATTTCTTTTTAGTTTTTGGTTTCCTAGGTACTGCTTTGTTTTCTTCATCACTACAATTAATAGACTTATTTGTTGTAAACTTTATAGGACTGTCTTCAATAGTTATTGCAAATTCAGCTCCAATTTCATGTGTTTTGTTAAGAGGTTTACTTGGACTATCCTCTATAGTAATTTCTATAAACTTTGAAGGTTTCGGCTCCATATTATTTTGCTCCTCCATTTTCTCTATTTGTTTTTGTTCCTCTGGCCTTAAATACCACTGTGGCCCATTAGTGTTAGGACATTCAGGTTTGGCATCATCATCATCAAGCTCTACAGTAAGAACATCGCCCACTGAAGATTTAGAAACTAGTGGATTAGGCACTATAGTTATTTTAGGTAAAAGTGCTGGCTTAGGTAAGATTTTTATATTCTTAATAGGTTTGTTTCGCATGTTGGTAGTTGTATATTTAGGGGGAGGCAACGCCTTTTTAATAGTTATACCTGAAGGCAATGAATTAAAAGATGTCCCTTCAAATTTAGCAACTTTTATTGGTTCCTTTAAAGTAGTAACTTTTGAGACCCTGTTAATAGCAATTTGAGAATTTGACATTTTCACACTTATGGGGTTTAAAGCTTGTTTAATCGATGTAGGCTTCTGTTTTGGCTTTACAGTTGGCCTTACCACAGGTTTCCGCAATATGTTTATATTATTTTTTACTTCTGTCGCATGTGGATTTGTAATTTTTTTTATTGTGATTGATCCTCCAGACAATTTCTTATGGATGGATGGTAAACTAGGTTTTGTAGACTTGGTGCTAGATCCAGAGAATTTATGTGGAATATGAACCATAGCATTTGTCTTTACCTGCAATGGGTATAAAAATTAATATATAATGTGGAACATAATAAAAATATTTTCTATTACATATTCTTTTCGTTACCTTCTTTTGAGCTGGTTCTGCTTCATCATCAGATGACCCTAATTCTATCACGTCTTCACTAGCCATGCTGTTAGATTTCTGAAAATGTTCAATATATAAAACACAATGTAGAATCTGTATACTGCCAATCACTGGAAAATAGTTCAATGTCTTTAGGCATCAGGAAGATAATACATTAAAGCTAAGGGTTTTTGTTTAGAGTAATCAATCAATAACTTATACCAGTTACTTGTTAAGCACTTTCTAGTTCAGAGGGACTTATTATTATGCTGCTGTTTATAAATAAACAAATTGACAAAACAGGAAATTTGTGCAGCAAAGATTCATGGAAATGTTAAAATAATTTATGGCAACTTATAATTTGAAGAAAAATTACATTTTATGTAAATAATTATTATTATATTAATGTACACCCAACAGTAACACGCATAGTTCTGACCACACACTAGGTAAAACCTGTATTGTAGCTATCAAGAACTATGAGGGACTACAGTCCCACAACACTCAGACCCGAAACAAATATCTAACTGTAACACAAATATTTGTCTTGGTACGGGAATCGAACCCACGGCTTCTCGTAGCACAGCCGGCTACTCGACCGCTGCACCACGGAGGCTGTCAAATTCTTAGAATTATCTACGAAACGACAACCCTATTTGAAGCCGAATATTTATTAGCATTTTGGAAATTATGCAATCTCGTCGATATTTTAAATTTCAATAGTATTCAACACAATCACAACTGTATTAGTTAATATAGTACTTACCTAACAAATGTGACTCTTCAACACCAACTCATCAACTACGAACTGAGAGTACGAATGAGCCTATTCATTAAAGGCAAGGCTGTCCCATGGACTTATAAGCTGTCCAGCAGTTATATTTGTTTGTCTCCTAACTGTATTCTACATTATTGTTATGCTGTTTCACGACAACTTTCGTTTAAAAAAAGGAAAGGAAAATAATGTAAATCAATAGCAAAATACATTATTTCACAGCAGCATCTACATAGATACAATTTTAGTGATTAAGCTTTAGTATAATCATCACTCCGATGAAAATCTTTTTTGCAAATTGCACGTTAGATTCTTACCAACATTGCCACTGTTTACATAAAATGTACCTTTTATAACTAGAATTGCTTTACAGTTTTTAGATTATTAACTCCACCAAATCACATTTCACTCGAAACAATATTTTATGGTATTCCAAAATATTAAAAAGTATCACAAATCACAAAATGTAATCAGTAAGTAATATGTATGTTGTAGACCGCGCGTACCTTGCTACTTTCAGGGATGTGAAAAAGTAATCGATTGTCATATTAGTCGACTATTATTTCTTATAATCGATTTTCTTTTTATTATTCATTTAATTTTCTATAAACTGATTAATTAATATTTTCAGGAAATTACGAAACCGTATTTTAGGAATGAAATAACCAAAATTATTGTTTTTAAACTCCCTTACTGAAAATTTATGCCATTAATTCATTTTAGTTTTGAAGTGAAACTTCTTTAGAATCGTTGTGATTTAAAACTCGATGAAACGAAAAAGTGACACTAAGAAGAGACACCTGACACATACATTAATATCAGGAATAAGGCTAAGAAAGAAAGATATAGAATATATGGGCCTGGGCGCAAGTCGCCATCTATCTTTTTTTTTAATGAAAACGAATGTTAACGAAAAGAGTCGAATAGCATTGACTGTATTCTAATTGAATGAACTGGAATCGAGTGGGATAATCTCTTAGTTTTATTACTAAACAGAAAAGTATGCAGATTTCCATAGAAAAACAACCCACAAAAATCTTCTATATTATTGCCGAAATCGATTACTATAGAAAAGAGAAAAATCGATTTGTAAGTAATCGTTTTTCATCACATCAATCACAATCCATATAATGCCTTTTTTTTCACAAATTCTGTCAAAGTTGTTCAATGTTGCCAATTAAATGCTTATCCAATCAAAACTTTTAGCTGCCTATACCTGAAATAGTCATCAAATAGCTTGAAAGCAGTCTAAAAGCCCTCCTACTTGTACTCTATAATCATAAGTTTAGTTAGTCAGTTCGTTTGACTATCTAAAAATAAAATATAAATATTTGTAAACCTATGCATTATGCGTCAAAAATTGTGTCGATTTTGATCGAGTTCATACATAGCATTTGGCAATACTTATAGAATGCGTCACTATTTCAATAAAGTATTTGACTAATCAGTTAGTTGTATACGTACATAATATGTGTTTTTTATGTCACTAGCAAAGCTTATGATTGGTTAAAAAATAATACGATCGAATTCTTTCTAAAAATTGCCAATGAAATCACAATATAACTTTATTTACTCATCGCGATCAGACTGATTAATAGGAGTCTGTAAAAAAATAAGCCGTCAAAATAGATCGTGGTATATATTTGTAATAGTTTCTATTTTATTGATTAGTTAGGACAATGATCAAACTTTTCTCATTAAAACAACAAAAAAAAGATGAAGAAGGTTCAGCAAGAGCTGGTGGTTCACAAAAAAAGGCATCAGCTGCACAGTTGCGAATCACAAAAGGTACTCTTACACCATAAAATGAATATCAGTTTGTATTTTAGCAAATGTACAACGTAAAACGGGTATAACAATTTCAGTGATCATGTGGTAGAATTCTGCATTTTGTCGTAGCAAAAACAAATTTCGCACTGTTATTTTGCCACTGTGTATAAACTCTATTGAAAGTGTGAACTAGGTATTTGCGGATGAGATTATACCTTTAGAACAATTAAAAGTTTTCATCTTTTGACAAATTTATTCCAACGCCCAATTCAATAGAATTTTAATGTATTTTCAGATTTAAATGAGCTGAACCTTCCCAAGACTTGCAGTACAGAGTTTCCAGATCCAGATGATTTACTTAATTTCAAATTAATTATATGCCCAGATGAAGGCTTCTATCGAGGAGGCAGATTTGTATTTAGTTTTAAGGTAAAGTTATTTAATCCTATTTAGCCACCAAACACAAGAAAGATCGAAGATGTTTGACATATAATATTTCTTTCCATTATAAAATGGTGTCAGCATATTAGGGTTTCAAGCAATAATTATCTTTGTATTTTGTTATTTTAATATAATCATAATTATATAGGGTGCTAATCTTAATTAAAAGTAAAGGATTTTGAGTGGAACCACGAATATAATCCCTATGAAATGAACACTTTCACTGCTGCACACACACCTAGCGTGTTTTAAAACACCCTTATTGTGTGTGCCGCTGTGGAAGTATTAATCCAGTGTCTAGAATGAGGGTGACATTCCATTACATACAATAAGTCAACTTAACATATATTGGGCTGCTCTAATCTAATATTGTAAACTAGTTTTTGAAAAGAGCAATGCTATTCTGTCCTTCATGTCTGTTCTTCTTGTAGGAAAACTACATTCCAAACTGGGAGTAGAGTTTAAAAAGATTGACAGTATCTAAATAATGAATAACATTTCAAATGGTCTGTAACCATCAGAGCGAAGAAGTTATACTGATATAAACTGAGATATGTAACCTAAAATGTTTCCTTGATGCTAATGCAAATGCTTACAGAAACAGTGGGTGATATTGAGATCACATAAGCTTAAGTTTGTATTACATGATCTCTTTAACTAATCAATATTCATCTGTAAACATATTCATGGTGATCATAGATACAGATATCACAATTCACAAGTACTTAAATCTTTATAAAACTATATATAAAATTTATAGTGGCTGCTGGAAAGTCATAAGACAAATTTTGTCATGGCAAAACATTTAAAACACTAAAATATTTTTACAATATGGCACAAAAAGGCTTTTTTTTCTTTTAGTGTGACTTCTGTCTATGATAATGTCTAGACTTGTAATAGTAGAAATAATTATTTAGTCTACTTTTTATTTTCCAGGTAGGGCCAAACTATCCTCATGAGCCACCTAAGGTGAAGTGTGAAACAGCAGTATATCATCCCAACATAGACTTGGAAGGCAATGTATGTCTGAACATACTCAGGGAAGACTGGAAACCAGTGCTCACTGTCAATTCCATAGTTTATGGCCTACAATATTTATTTTTGGTAAGTATAATAATGAAATTAGTTGGTGAAATATCTTGACAGTTTGACTGCGACTCAACCCTACCGAAGGGAGCAGGGGCACCCCCACATATTTTCAAATAATAAATACATCAGAGATAACCTCAATCTAGCACAGATTTTATGAGTTTTTCAATGCAGCAGGCAAACAACATAGCGATACTCACATAGAGGTTGACACTTATCACATCTTGGGATGGAAACACATGGAATGTCGACCTCGGCTCTCAGAGTCGGATTTATGTGTGCTTTTACAGGTCACACGACAGGGACGTAGAGACAACTTGGCTATTTAATTATATTAGCCAGACGATGCGCAGGAGCAGTTTCCAACAGCGGAATTAGTAGTTCTGGGGGACTTTAACGCACACCACAAGTTGTGGTCGGGCTCCTCCAGAACTGACCATGCCGACAGGACTGCTCATGCATTCGTTTTGACCAAGGACTTGACACAGCTAGTGGACCAGCCTACCAGGATCCCAGATGTAACAAGTCATGCGCCCTCTCTGCTGGACCTACTGCTGACGAGTCATCCGACCGGGTATAAAGTGACGGTTGGTGCTCCCCTGGGTACCTCCGATCACTGCCTGGTTGGGACGTCGGTTCCCTGCGCTTTGCCTCCACGTCCCGTGAAGGTCAAGCGCAGGGTCTGGCACTACTCGTCGGCATATTGGGATGGTATGCGGGATTACTTCGCATCCATCCCTTGGCGGCAGTGCTGCTTTGATGGAAAGAATCCTTCAGCGAGTGCCGACGCTATTGCTTGCGAGATCAGAATAGGAATGGAATACTACATTCGTTCCTCTGAGATCGCAGGCAAGGGCCGAGGACGCTCCTGGTTCAATCGTGCATGCGCCGATGCTGCTGGCAAGAAACAGGCGGCGTATCGAGCTTGGATCGGGGGTCGCGCTACGAAGGATCCCAACCTCAAGTCACTCAAAGCAGCCTACAACCGTGCTGCCAAGGTGTGCAAGAGGGCGTATGTTAAAGCGGATGCCCAGCGCGTCTCCAAGATTGGATGTGCTTTGGCTGATAACCCAACAAGCAGTCGTGCTTATTGGAGCTTGGCTAAGGCCGTCCAAGCTAATTTCTGTTGCCCATAGCTCGCAGGAGAAGGCCGATCGTCCTACCTCTCAGGTATTGTTCCTGAATCTTGGAGGGAGGCTAATATGCAGCCGATCCCCAAAAAGGGTGATCGGTCAGACCCTAACAATTATCGCCCAATCGCCATAACCTCAGTGATGTGTAAAGTCATGGAGCGACTGATAAACAGCCAATTAGTTCGCTACCTAGAGGATCACTCGTTGATCAATGACCGCCAATACGGGTTCCGTCATAACCGATCAACGGATGATCTTCTAGCGTTTGTATTACATCACTGGGGGGAGGCGATTGACAAGCATGGCGAGGCTCTGGCTGTGACTCTCGACATAGCCAAGGCATTTGATAGGGTCTGGCATCGTGGCCTTCTCTCCAAGCTCCTGGCATACGGTCTGCCCGACAGCCTGTGCAAGCTCATGTCAGTAAATGCCGGAGTACCACAAGGTTCTGGGATTTCGCCCACCTTGTTTCTTCTGCATATCAATGATATGTTGTCGCAACATTCTTTGTTGCGACAAAACATTGGTTGCCGGGCGGATACTGAGAGGAGACGCGAGGATCTTGTCATTGAGCTCAACCAGACCTTGGACCTCATCTCATTATGGGGTACCAGGAATCAGGTTGAGTTTAATGCCAAGAAAACCCAGGTGTGCGCGTTCTCGTGCAAGAAGTCTCCATTTTCTCCCATCCCCGTTCTTCAGGGTGTTCCACTCGCAATGCGGAATTACCTTAGTGCCCTAGGTATGGATATCCGCTGCGATCTTAATCCGAGGAGTCACATCGAGGGCGTAATATCCGCCACTTCACGCAGGGTCGGAATCCTGAACAGGGTGCGGCGGTTTTTCACGCCCGGTCAGCTCTACCGCTTATATAAAGCGCAGGTGCGGCCAGGAATAGAATACTGCTCGCACCTCTGGGACGGTTCCGTAAGGTACCTTCTCGATGCCTTGGATGGCTTGCAGCGGCGGGCCATCCGCATTGTGAATGATGCAGACGTGAGTCACAGCCTGGAGCCGCTACAGCTGCATAGGGAAATTTCCTCGCTTAGCGTGTTCTACCGTCTGTTTCATGGCGAATGCTCTGAAGAATTGTTTGATCTTATCCCATCCTCTCCCTTCCATACCAGAACCACGCGTACTGGCTTGCGGGAGCCACAGCTTCGTGGTGTCCACCACCCCGGCTCGAACTAAGAGGTTCGCAAATTCCAATTTTTGCCGCACCATCAAGCTGTGGAACAGTTTGCCAGCTACCGTGGTCCCTCCCTCCTATGATCCTGGGTCCTTTAGGCGTAAAGTGAAGAAGCTAAACAGCAGGCCGGCATGATTGTGTCGAGTAGCGGGGGATATGAGACGATTATTTTGGTCCTTGCAGAGATCTGGTTTAAGTGTGTATAATAAATACGTAGTAGTAGTAGTGTAATAATAGGTTGGGGTGGAGTTAGTCAATTCACTAACCTAACACTTCTGCAGCATCCTGTATATATTTGTGTATAAATGAACAGCTATTTCAGATATATTCAATAAAATTATGCTCATGTCATAGTGTTAAATCACATTATTGTGTTTAGGAACCGAATCCTGAAGACCCGCTAAACAAGGAAGCCGCAGATGAGCTGCAAAGTAACCGAAGATTGTTTGAGCAACACGTCCAGAGAGCGATGCGGGGTGGTTACGTTGGTTCTTCATATTTCGAAAGATGCCTCAAGTGAACAAACTCGATACACAACTGTAAATTAATACTACCAATCCTATATAAATAAAACAATCTCACATCTATGTCTATTATTTCAACTAGTGTATGGAGGTATGAAAATTGATTTGTGAATCTGCTTGTTTCTTTCATATTATATATTCTTCATATATCATATTCTGTCGATCAATATATTATTATACACTAGATAAATTTATCGTTGGATTAGAATAGAGTTGCCAACCGACCTGTTTTCCAAGGACATGTCCTGTGGTGTCCTGGATAGTTTTTACGCAGCGTCCTTTTTTTTTTTTTTTTTTTTTTTTTTTTTTTTTTAAAAGGAGGCAAACGGGCAGGAGGCTCACCTGATGGAAAGTGATCACCGCCGCCCATGAACATCTGCAACACCAGAGGGCTTGCAAATGCGTTGCCGGCCTTTCAGGAAAGAATATGCTCTCTTCTTGAAGGTTCCCAAGTCGTAACGGTTCGGAAAGACCCCCGGCGATAACTGGTTCCACAGAGTGGTTGTGCGAGGCAGAAAATGCCTTAAAAATCGCGCTGTTGTGGAACGTTGGACATCGAGGTGGTGTGGATGGAATTTCTGGTTTGTGCGCGATGTCCGATGGTGAAATCTAGCCGCGGGGATCAATCCAAACAACTCCTCGGAACACTCCCCGTGATAAATGCGGTAGAAGATGCAGAGTGATCCAACATCTCTACGCAGAGCCAATGGATCAAGCCGATCGGAAAGAGTTTGATCGTCGATAACCCGAGCCGCCCTACGTTGAATGCGGTCAAATGGAAGTAGCTGGTATTGGGGTGCTCCCGCCCAGAGATGAGAACAGTACTCCATGTGGGGCCGAATTTGCGCCTTATAGAGATTTAGGCGTTGACCCGACGTGAAGTACCGTCTCGCCTTGCTGAGCACACCAAGCTTCTTTGAGGCCAATTTGGCCTTACCTTCCAATTGACCGCGGAACTGGACGTTGCTCGAAATGTCGACGCCAAGTATTCCGATACTGGCTGTGGCAGACAAGGGAGTGTTCTCAAAATGAGGTGTTACGACAAATGGTGACTTTTTAGCGGTTAACGCGCAGACTTGTGTCTTTTTGGGGTTGAATTGGACTAAGTTTAGTCGACCCCAGTCCGAGATTTTGGCTAGCAAAAACTCGACTTCAGACACAAGTTTGTTCCGGCTCTCGTCGACGTATTCCCGAGAAATATTAGCACGGCCAGTGTACATTACATCTACAGTGCTATCATCCGCATAGCAATGAATGTTGCTGATTTGCAACATGTCATTGATATGCAGAAGAAACAGAGTAGGAGACAGTACACAGCCTTGTGGAACACCCGCATTGACAAATTTAGGATCAGAGCATGCACCGTCGACGACGACCTTGATGCTCCGATCTGCCAAAAAGCTGGTGATCCAATTGCATAATTTCTCGGGAAGCCCATAAGAAGGTAGCTTCGAAAGAAGCGCTTTGTGCCATACCCGATCAAAGGCCTTCGCTATGTCCAGACTGGCTGCAAGCGCCTCCCCCTTGGTCTCAACTGCTGCTGCCCATCTATGTGTCAGGTAAACTAGAAGATCACCGGCTGAGCGACCCCGACGAAAGCCGTACTGGCGGTCGCTAATCAGCCGATGCTCCTCTAGGTACCGCAGGAGCTGGCAGTTGATAATGGACTCCATTATCTTGGAGAACAAGGAGGTGATGGCTATAGGCCTGTAATTGGACGGATCCGAGCGGTTCCCTTTTTTGGGGATCGGGTAAACTAAAGCAGCCTTCCAGGATTTCGGGACTACGCCTAATGCATAGGAGTGCCGGAAAAGACGCGTTAGAACCGGTGCCAACTCCGGAGCACATGCCTGCAACACGATCGGAGGGATGCCATCGGGCCCATTCGACTTATGAATGTCCAAGGAAAGAAGTGCTTTGCGAACTGCACTTTGCCTGAACTTAACTTCAAGCATCGTACTGTCGCACCGCGGGATTGTCGGTGGTGAATTTCCTTGGTCATCCAGAGTCGAATTGGACGCGAAGAGAGAGCCCAGAAGATCGGCTTTCACCTTCGCGGTATGGGCCAACGAGTCATCCTCCGTGTGCAGGGGTGGAAAAGACGGCTTACAGAAATTCCCTAAGGCAGCCTTGGCGAGTGACCAAAACGCACGTGTTCCTGACGGGAGACGCGCCAGTCTCTCGCCAATTCTGCCAATGTGCTCCGACTTCGCTTTAGCAATAACACTTTTGAAGGACCTAGAGGCAGAGTTATACTCCTTTTTAAATGCGCTGGTATTTACATCACTAGACGCCGATGCGACAGCCCAGGCTTGGTAGCATTCCCGCTTTCGGCGTGAAGCCGTCTTGCAGGAACGACCAAACCAAGGCTGGGACTTGCCCCCGATGGGCACTGCAGAGAACGGAATAAAAAGTTCCATACCCTGAAGCACCACATCGGTGACAGAGTCAGCAACGACGTCAGGATCATCCGGCGAGAAGCAAATCTGCCCCCATGGGTAGGACGCAAAGAATGACCGCATCCCGTCCCAATCCGCTGACCTATAGTGCCATACGCGGCGGCAGCCCGCAAAGCGGGGCCGTGTCGAACGCGTAACTGGCACTGTGCTCCGGATAAGACAGTGGTCCGATGAACCAAGAGGAGGTTCGACGGAAACCAGGTAGCCATCCGGATGAGAGGTCAGCAGAAGGTCCAACAGGGAAGGTGTATGATCCTCCACATCTGGGATTCGCGTTGGCGAGGTGACCAGTTGTGTCAGATCATATGCTAATGCGAAATCATGGACAGATCTCCCCGCATGATCGGTGGTGCGTGATCTTAGCCATTCGGCGTGGTGGGCGTTAAAGTCGCCGAGAATCACGATCTCTGCGGATGGGATCTGCTGCAGCACAGAATCTGTAGCCATTTGCATGTGCTCAACGAGTCGGTCAGTTTCAGCATTACCGCTATGGGACCTATACAGGCACGCGTAGATTCGCGGATGGTCGTCGCAGTCTATGCGTAGCCAGAGGTTGGATAGGTCCCGCCCTTCAAGGCTGCCGAGGCGACGAGAGCAGATATCCTCTCTAATGTACACGCACACCCCAGCCCGCGGTACAAAGGAATGTTCCAGTTTGTACCCCGGGTAGGAGAGGAAAGACGTGTCAGCCGGAGAAGAAATCTGCGTCTCGGTCAGGAAGAGCAAGGCAGGTTTGGCCGTCTCAAGATGGAAGTGGACGGCGTTCAAGTTGGAATTCAGCCCCCTTATGTTGCAAAAGTCCACAGCAAGAGTGGAAGGGGTCGCCTTATGTTGCCTGCTCCGTTTGCCCCGAACAGGTGTGTAGAGCGCAAAATTGCCCCCCCCAGAATACGGAGGGCAGCCTGGACATCCACGCACAGGTGATGTACGACCTGAGCGTGGACGCCCAGAGAGGGATTCTCCACCGCGATGTACGCCGGTGGTACCCTCCTGGGGTAGTCGAACCAGATTTCGCACTGTCATAGTGGTGTGGGGGAAGGATAGGGAGAGTGGGCCTCCGGGACTCTCACAGACCAAACGAAACGCGACAGCATAGGTGCCACTTGACGCCGGTTTTCTGTGAGAGAGTGGTTTTTCCCCGGGCGTGCCGGCCCATTCGGCTGCTACTCGAAGGTGCGCAGCATGGCACTACCACTAGTTGGGTTGACTGATTGCACTGGTGGAATAATCTCTGTCACAAGATTATTCCACCAGCGGGCGATGGGGTCGTCACGTCCCGACGCCAGAGGTCGTAAAAACGTCCTGGTTTTACTAAATTCAAATCCAAGTATTTGAATTCCGGGGTTGGTAACTCTAGATAAAAATAACGATAATTGTTAGTTCTCAGATGTGTTGTGGTATTTTAAATTTTTCGTGAACTAGCTGGCGGCCAATTGAAGGAAACAATGCAGCCATGCTAGAAGCTCAACTGCTAAGAATGCTACTTGCTGCATAGAATCAAAGATAGCTTCCGTGGCGCCTAGCTTCCTGGGCGAGTAGCAGTCTGTGAAACGAGAGGCCGCGGGTTCGATAATCGAATCGAACTTCGATTCCCACACTGGGATAAGTGTTTGTGTGACAGACAGATATTTGTATCGGGTCTGGGTGTGATGAGACCGAATGTCTCTCGTAATCCCTGAAACTCACGACACAAGACTTCTATCTTAGTGTGGGATCGGGGCTATGTGTGTGACGGTTGGGTGTTATTATTTTATTTATTCGAAGCGATTTGACAGTGGCCTTTGCAATAATTATTCTAACGGCTACGCAACACATAATTTAATTATATTTTATTCTCGTCATATGCCACCTAGCAGGTGTGTAGTGTGCTCGTATGGCCAACTTTTATCCCCTACGTGTGCTGCATGGTCGTCGTATTTGCGGAAAACACTTTATTATAAGGGCCGTTTACATTATGGTACGAGCCGCAGTCAAACTCTTAAAGTAGAACATGACATAGAGACAAAATATTTTTTTTTTATCCTGGCACTGCAAAGTGACCGCACTACACCTGATGGTAAGCGCAGTGCGGTCCAATTAGAGTATCGAGTAGCAAGAGACGATCTATCCCCCGCTACTCAATACAATCATGCCGGCCTGCTTCTTCACACTACGCCATGGGCAAGAAGGTAAAGAAGCGGTCGAGGGTCTATTGTCAGAGTACTCAGAAGGCTCAACTCTAGACTCCCAACAAAAACCGGATGTACACTGGCTGATCCTGAAACGCGACACACTTGCGTGAGCCACCAATACCAGCTTCTTCCATGTAGTTACAACTACATCGAATAAAAGGCAGCGATAGCCTGCCTATACTATAGTTGGTTGCGATACGGACTGCCAAGACGAAAGTCGTATGTTCAAAACCAGCCATAATGGCATACACCTCCGCCTTTTAGAAAGTTACATGTTAATTATTGCTTGCTTTAACCATGAAGAAAACATCGTGAGGAAACCTGCATACGTGCGAATTATTATACGAATTTCAAAGGTGTGTTAAGTCTACCAACCCGCATTAGGCCAGCGTGAGGACTAAGGCCTAACCCCGTGCCCAGCAGCGGGACAATGTTCATGGGTTTTCTAATACAGGGCTAGTATTATTGTAATAAAGAGTAGTTCGCATTAACAATCGAGCTTTTCCAATCAGCTCGATACATTGATACTGCAGAGACTTTGCGTTTGAAATGAAATGAAATCGTTTATTGATCAAGTAGGCAATTACATAGCTCTTATGACAAGTCAGAACATTTAAAAAAAGTAAAGAATTTTTAAGAAAAGCATATCAGCTTATGTATACATACCTACATACAAAGTATACCATCATCAATACACTAGCAATTAATTATTCATAAGGTATTTAAAATTATTATTATTAATTAATTTTTATATTTTTAATTAATATTATTCAAGGAAATACTAGTCAAATATATATATTTAAATGGATTTGATATGGACCATGGGTATTGCCGAGACGTCACTTGTTTTAAAAGCTACCACCGGATCCAAACGCGACCCCGCCTGAGAAGACCCGGCGAAACAAACTCAGCTGGCTTACATTACCGCTGGATACTACGCGGCGCGACCCAGTCCTGAGAGATTCCAGCAAATCAAACTCAGCGGGCTTGTTTCTTTGTAGTCTTTATAAAATTTACTAACGTCTGTACCAATATATTTTTTGGAATAATATCACCCAACAGCGGCCGAACTGCCTATGTAGGTACAGAATTTTCTTTCTTTCTATAAAGCCGGCTTTTACTTGCGATCTTTAGCTAAATCTAGAGGTCTTCAAGATGAGAGCCTTTTCTTATAGGCTAGTAACTTACAGACAATGATTGTAGTATTTAGGGTGTTTATGAGCGGCAGTGATCATTTACCCTTGTTAACCTTTTATAGTTTAGAAAAGATCTATACAACATGTAACATGATTAACGCACACTCTGAAAGTAGTTTGTTCAGATTAAGCGACTGAATCGATATCATCATTTTTTTAAAGACGATTTTTTTCCAAAAATCATTAACACTCAGGTAAATAATAGTCATCCTTTAATTTAACGTTCAATACAAACGAAACTGAAACATAACTCGATGCGATAAAGTCTTTTCTAAATGCAATAATAAACGAACACTTTAAAAAATAAAATAATTAAAATTACTAACTTTATGTCGAAAATTAGTACAAATAATTTCATAAAAAACAATATTTATATTCATCGCAGTCTAATTTCAATACATGAATTATGATTGTAATAATATTTTTAAATTAAGGTGTCTGAGGATGTGCGTTATTCCCGTTACACGTAGTATAGTCGGCTCTGCCAAGTACATATTTCTTTCTGAAGCAGTGTGCGAAGTAAAAGGTCATCTATGTGTGCTATTACGTAGAAGAAATGGATACCTACTGAAAACGCATCATACTAGATTAAACCATATGATACGGAGGAAATCTAGTAAGGTGTTTTATATACCAACTTGTAGTGGATTATCGATTTCGATCATTGACTTATATTCTATAGACACGAACTGTCGAAGAAAAAAGATGTTCCGAAAACCTTGTCCGCCCACTAATGCCATCTATCATTTTACTAAGAACTATTTGGAAGTTATACTCCCTTCACTGTCTCTCGAACGGGACTTTCCGCGCGCCAAAACGGGACAAACTATATAATGAATTTGTTGTGAAAATGCCATCTATTCATTTTACTAAGAACAATTTGATAACTCCGTCGCTTTTTCTCGAACGGGACTTTCCGCGCGCTAAAACGGGACAAACTATATAATGAATTTTGTTTTGAAATATAGACTTCCCGTATTCAAAATTGAAATTAATTAATATTTATTGATATTACGTTCTAAACGTTATGAAATTATGTTATTTACCTTATATACTATTAACAGTGTCACTGTAAATCAATTTAAGGCAGATTTGTTCGGGAATGTCGCTACAAATAACTAAAATTAACTCGACACTGAAAGATGCAATGTGGTGCGCTTGCTCAGGTCGCATCAAGCAAACTAACGTCGGTGCGGAGTATACACCTCAACTCGGTGGAACATAATGTTTGTTCTGGTCGCCGCATCTAGTACGTAGTACATATCTATATGCTGATTTCGATTAAGTTTTCTGACAATGCTTCCTCCACTTAACAAATTATAATATATAATAATAATACTAGCCCTGCATTAAACATTGTCCCACTGCTGGGCACGGGCCTCCGCTAATACAAATTCTAATAGTTCGATAATATTAACAAGTAATAAACGTGGGCGCACAGTGGGAGCAGGGGCGTAGTTACCGGCATATCAGCCGTATCAATGATACGGGGCCCCCGGGCTACAGAGGCCCCGAGTTCCGTACGTGTGTAAGCAAAACTTCGAAAAATGTTATACACAATCTCTCTCTTACACTCTTTACCCTGCATTTGGGTCCCTCAACAAATTTGGATACAGGGCTCGCCTAAGGCAAGCTACGCCACTGAGTGAGAGGCTGTCCTAACGCCCTCATAAGTGTACAGCAGTCAGCACACTTCTGAACACCGTGCGACCCCGAGATGAGCGGCAGCACGGATGGTTCATCGCTTCCGTCAAAACCGAGGGCAACCTTCGGTACGTGGGGTTTCTAAGCGCAATATACCGCAATCGCAACGCAACCTAGGCGGCACCTTGTAGGAATGATTTGGCTGAAGCTGAAGCGCTTTGAGAACTCGGGGCCGTCTCTAATGCGCTGTAGAAGACTACCGCGGGTTTTTTAGTCAAAATTTCTGGTATAGGGTTTAAATAGTGTTAAAGCCTGAACAGCGATCGCCTGGATATTCACAATCTCGCCCAGTCGGTTCAATGTTGAGTCGTAAGACCGCTGAGTCCAGTATAAGCGCAGCAGCCCCCCTGGCGAAGTGGTAATCATAAATCGCTTTTTCTTACGAAAACATAAAAAAACACGTCCAACTAGGCTATCGTTGCAGCAGACAATGGAGTCACAGGACAGCACAGAGCTTAGACTTCAGACCCAGAGTAGATAATCTAGATATAACAAAAGGATCCGCTCTATAAGGAAAATATTTTTGCTGCCAACTGCGCAATCTAAATAAGAATTATTATTATCTAACATCAAAATAAACTGAGGAATGAGGATAGCTGTTCTGTTGTATATTGTAATTTGATAAAAACAGTACATGCAAGTTTTCCATGCTAAATGTTTTTAAAGTATGTAAATCTTGACATAAATAGGCAACATCAGGGTTATTTTTACAGTTTATGGTGACAGATGACGTTGTAGCTCCTATTGAACCTAATTTTTATTTCATGCAAATAGATGGCGCCTATTTGGTATAATAAAAATAATTCGATTAATAATTATTATTTAATCCCTTTATTTTAATTGATTGGGTTTTAAATGTAAACTACTATTATACAATGAGTCATTGCAAAGAAAATTTAATTTAATTTAATTATTTATAACATTTTCAGATTTAATTACATCATTTATTTATCACCTCGAATACCATAGAATATATGTCAATGAATACAATTAGATTTTTTGTAACCACTTTCGAACAATGATTTGGATTACTTATTGTCCTGGTTGTATACAAAAGATTCCAATTCCTATGGTACTAGACACTAGTGTATGTATGTACCTACCTACTGGACAGGGCTAACGGCCGCAAAGGAACAAATTTAATGAATGATATACTGCAGGTATTCTTCATATCAAACTCGAAACAATATAGTACTTTCTACTGAAAGGATCTAAGTAGGTACTCTTTTTGTTAGTAAGTAGGTATAGATTGTACTCGAACTTCGGGGTGAATGAGTTTAAGTTTATAATTTACATCAACCAATTTCAACTACCATACACATCGCAGCACACGTTAAATGTAGGTATAGTCTTCTACGGTTATACGAGTTACGACTACGTGGAATCGGAAGACAATAGTGGCGCGAAGTGAGCAACGGGCGAGGGTCATTCGCGTGAGTCAGTACTCAGTCCAATCAGCAGCGCGTACTGCCGTCTGCCATTGAGTAGTGTAAAGTATAGAGCGAGTAGCGACGCCGTCGGCTCTACCGAGCCAGTGCCACTCCGATCATCGCGCGGACTGCACACTTGTCTCTCAACACGCTTTCTCCATACGGTAGCGTGCTCAAGGCAGACTGTTTCGACACGCCACTCGATTGCGAAAGTCACCGCGATGATATACAAGTGAGAGCCGACATCGGACGTCAGGGTAACGCTCATCGGGCACGGTGAGCCAGTTTATTCACGAGAGACAATCAAAACTCGCCAGTTGTGAGGGACGGGGGGCGCGCGACGCCGTCGGGTCGCACACGCGGGAGCAACGTTTCCACATACTTACTAAAACAGAGCAACGGATACCAATTTTTAATGTGTCAAGTCAGTATAGCTTATTGCTGCTACGTCAGATCGCTGGGTGCTTCGAGCAGGAACTACAAGGTTATGCAAATGAGTTCTGAACGCTTCTATACTAGGGGTAATCAAAAGACCATTCACAACTTTAATAAACTTTAACGTTTCCGTGTATCGTTCGGTATTTTAAGTGCTTATCTGTCGTTTTCCTACTTTTAATTATCTTTCGAAGTTGCGATCGCTAATTGCTAATTACTGTGAGAATCGAGTGATAAGTCGGAGTAGGCAGTGAATAAACAGACGTGCGAATCGTAGTACTCAGGGCGGCTTCAGCAGACGTCGACAATGGCGGCTCCACAGGAGGAGACCCTGCTCTCACGATGCGAGATTCCCATCATCGACCTTGCTCATATAGGTAAGTCTCGCTAAAAACGGTACTTCCGTTTTAATTATCTGCACATCTTGTGCAAACATGTGCTTTATCTATTGCATTTTCATCTTAATTCTAGTCGTTTATACTTGTATCATAAAATTCAATGATGAAGATAGAACAGGCTTCATATAAAAAACAACATGCAGGCCTTCAACTTAAGCTGCGTACAATTTAAATTCTGCATCGACTTTAATATCTGTGTAATTCTACGAATTCAAAGTTATTGGTGAGAATATCAGAACAATGGTTCTGTGATTCAAAGTCACACAAAGACGAAGCACAGAGACGTTTACCTGAGTTCGTCCCTATTGTAGACAGGGCTGGCGCGGCTTGTTAGCCGAGTCCTCCTGGCAACAGCTGTGCATTAATGCTTTATTTGTTGTCAATAAACAATCTAGTTATTCTGCTCTCCGACGATTTCAAAGACCGGATGCAAACCCTGTTAGTAGAAATAAGGACAATATGTTTATATTATAAAAATGTCATAAATTTAAGAACTGAAAAATAAAAGAAAATTAGCTAGGATAGTTTAGAAAAGGGAGAACTAGGAGAATAGGAAGACTTAAAATAAAGAAAGAGTAGGAAGAGAATGGGGATGTATAAGGACTCTGCCGCTAGGGTAGGGGAAGGTGAGTGGGACATAGACGCCCCACATTTAAAAAAAAACCCTGTTAGTCAAATCTCTAAAATAATACCTATTTTAGGTATTATTTTGCAGTAGTCTGGATAGTAATCCAGACTATTCTACTAGTGATTTAATATTCCTGTTTAATAGTGCTGAAAGTATGTAAACAGAGATCGGAATTCACTGCAATGATGAGTAACTGCGAGATTTAAATAAGTATAGTTTAGTAAGTCACAGTATGAATCAACAATACAAACCCGTCCGATTGGTTGTTGACCAAGAGTCATTAGGCTTATTGGCGGCAAGTTTCAACATCTATTGCAACTCTATCGGTCTAAAACGAACAATGGATGTCGGAAATGGAATACATAATATTATACTTTGAACTATGTATATTCGTAACTTGTGTCCTGCAACGTGAATTGAAGTCAGTGATTATTGATTTCAATAAACAAAAGAACTAAAATATGTAGCATCCATGCTCCATGATAGCCGATTAATTCTTACGCACAGGCATAGTCTCGTATGTAATACAAGCATCATATTAATCAAAATAAATAAAGAATGTTCGCAACGTGAGGCCAATGCCCGATCGGCCCTTTATAACTTCCAATGAAGTCCCGATCTAACTAACACGCTTTACCTTCGTGTTTGCCGACAAAAGTCCTCAGTCACTGAATCACACGATTGTTTTGATGATTATGTTAGGTTTGACAAAACGTAAATTTCGCTTGTTGATTTACAACTAATTTCGATAAACAATCGCAAACTACATGCATAGAACGATCCTGAAAATAAACCAATTGAGTAAGGGCGTGACATTGAAACTTTATTCTTATTGGCTCATTTCCGGAAACTATCTCTAGACTAAGATTAAGATTATGTATTGAAACTGACCGTTAAAAAATTGAAATTACCCTAATCCATATTCCTTGTAAGTAAATTGTTATTATTATCATTAAATAAGTATTTAACACAGTCCAACATACCGACATGTATAATAATAATACGAACAGTATATATTATACTGTACTTAAATCATTTATTCATCATTCATTTTTTTTTAATAGTACATTATCTGTACCTACAGTACCGATGTTTTCAGTTGTCACGAACTAAATCACGGAACTAGACATACTTGAAATAATCTCATCTACAGTTTATTCCTGTCAAGTAGGTCTTAAGTATTAACGAACTAAAACAAATAGTTACGATGGCACTCTTTTATACTTTAGATTGACTTATAACAAAAACTGATTATGTAATAATTTATAAGCACTACTAAATGATTACGTATTATCTTTGTTAATGTAATACGTTTGTTCTGAGGTACTTTTTCACAGAAACTACCTGATGTAGATAGAAACATAGGTATTATTATAAAACTCTAGAATTAAGAGCCGCGTAAAACGAAAAATAAAGATATTAATTAGCTTTGGAAACACAACTGTTACTTAGGATTATGAAAACAGAAGTATAGGGTAAGGGGCTTACCAATGACCTGCAGTCTTAAACCTAATATTAGGGTCTTATGGTACAAGTGAAAGACTAAATCACATATTGACTACGGACTGCAGAATAAAATCTTGTCTCAAATCAATATAATGAGGAATATATTGTATTCATACAATGAGGAAAACAAAATATATAGTACAGAAATATACGTGTATATGGCGCAAGTCTTACCGTACTAGATTGGTTTTAAATAATATAAAATTAATGGATGGTTTAATACACCACTATGTGTTTTGAAGTTTAATATGACCTCAGTAAAAAAATTACCCACTGGGCACTAGCCACACCACTTCTATAATGCGACCACCACGCAGATGATACGTTGGTTGGTAGACTTCAGACAGGTACAGGTGGTACTTCGTGGGTAGGTATCAGATGTCTACCAAATCACGGTTATCACATACCTTATTATTTTATTATGCAGGTTTTTGTTCATGATATTTTTTTCATTGTTAAAGAGAGCGATGATTTCATTAAAAATTATAGATACGTCTACTTGCCCTGGAGTACTAGAACCTACCGTCGAGGCAGTTATTTCCATGTAGGCTATGACTTATCGATGCCTTGCTTTAAAATTATAATGCATCTATATAATGTTATAATATAAATAATATTTATTGATATCAAATAAACTGCAAAGTTGCTCTCCAAAGTATTTAGAAATACATACATAATAGAAGCAAGTCTTTTGTCACTACGGTTTGATAAGATACGATAAATCACACCACAACAAATTATCAAATTTTTATAATTTCGTGTAGATAAAATGTATTTTTTCAAGTTCGACTGTTATTTTGCGAAATATTGGATTGTGGTCGTTACATCGTCAATTAATGGCTCTAGAAATCTATTAGATTTAAGCGAAACTTTTGTAAACAATATAATGGCTACGAAATACGACTATTTATCACGAAGGCAGAGTCGCCAACAGAAGACAGTTAACAAAGAAATAACACGTGAAAGTAACTAAAACTAAAAACATTAAAGAAGTCAATTATGTATTTTGTATATAATTTTTAAATGCTACATTGAAATTATTGCGTAATATTTCTAAATATCACGTTTTGAATTTTATTGTTTGCCAATTTTATGAAATACATTAACATTTAAAAAATGTGGAAGAGTAATATAAAAATACACGTGTATATAGTTCATGGAATAAAAGATAAGTAGGCATTAACTAAGTAGTGCTACTTAGCATTCGGTATTAGGTATACTCGATTATGATCTCCGTTCTTTGTTAATTAGTCTTATTACTTAGTCGTTATTCCAAATCTATTTTAGACAGTCATACATAACATTGAAGTCTGTTTATTGAAAAAAGTCGTTGTCGTTTGAATGACACGATAATTGACCCGTCACTATTAATCCGTCCGCTGTCCCATATATTCATCAGTCACACATGGCTATAATAGTCTATGATCAGTTGTATATCAAACTGACAATTCTCAACGTACATGTAACGTACAAGTTTTTTACGTCATTTCCACATTATCTACGGGTTAACGAATTTAGCTAAAATTTCAAAACCTACTACATAAATAAATAGCGCACTATCTATAAAATGTACTTTATTGTATTCAAAGTCTCTTTTAAGTGTTATTTCAACATTTATTTTTTACACTGCTTTCCTATTCGGAGCAGTAATTGGATGTATACCTCCAATATAACCGTCATCATTGGTTGGATTTTAACTTTATACAGTAATCTAATCAAGATTACCATTTACTGAACCCTATTTTTAACCGACTTCAAAAAAGGAGAAGGTTAACAATTCGTCGGAATCTTTTTTTTTATGTATGTTACCCGATTACACGAAGACGCCTGGACCGATTCGAGAAATTCTTTTTTTGTTTAAAAGGGTATACTTCCCAGTTGGTCCCATTGGCACCAAGTCAGGATCTGATGATGGGATCTCAGAAAAATCAAGGAAAATCAAATTTTATAGTGACGCTTAATTTTTTTTTTATTGAAGTCGGTGTACTTTTTATTATGTTACCAAGAAATGTTTCTCCATATTTTTCATGACAAAATTTAAATAACCATAATGAAACAGGTTTGTAAAATTAGTCTGGTACTGAACTAGATCATTTAATCTGCATAGTATTGTAATTCATCAATACCATCGATTGATTACATGCTCTATGTTAAAAACAGACCAACAAGAACAGATCAACTTACACCAGTCTACGAATATCGCGGAACTTTCTATGTTTGCTGTGTTAAGTAATAGATAGATACTCCTGAGTTCCTGACAACGACCGAGAACAAGTAGCCTTAGGTCTAGAGAGTAGTTCTATCATCTAAGTACTACATACATATTTGGTAGTTAACACTTTCTATTTGTGGCCTTTATCGCCTTTCGCCATTCTCTGTGCAAATGTTTGGTTATTTTGTTATTTATCTTTATTACAATCACCTATATACGTCGTACTGTTATGTATACAACCTTTCTGCAACAGCGTAGACGATTTAAAGTCAATATAATACCGGCAGAATAATTTCGTAGCCACAAAATAGGTATCGACTGTAAAAAGGCAACTTTATTTTAGCTACCGTTTCTAAGAATTGACGTAGTTGGTAAATACATATCAATAAAAAATATAAATAGCGAAAATTTGCGTTAAGGTTTAAAGCAGTTTTCAGGTCACCTTCACGGTATGAAGGCACGAATGACGCCTGCTCAAGTGTACTGGTGTGTTGTCCTCAATTGTTTAGCTGTAAATTTGTAAAAAATGTTAATGTGTTATTTACGAAAATGTGCATTTTAAAATGATAATAATCATTGTGTTTTGTTTCTTTAATTTGTCTAAGTACTCTACATATTCTTATAATTTTTCTGTAATCAAATATTCTGCTTCAAAGATTGGAACACTCTAGGTATCTTATGCAGTACTTTATACTTCATAGTTTTATTTAGTTCCTCGAAATAAAACGTTGTATTTTCCTTTACAGTAAAAAATACAAAGAACGGCGCAAAATCCGTATCCTGCCTTCACTTGGCCTCAGACATGCTCATAGTAATATGTATACTAAATAATCACTAAAGTATTTTTTTATGACAAAATATTTTTGAGAAGTCTTTTGACCAGCAAACAAAGGATTTTTTATAGTCAAAACCGACAAACAAGCAAGTGGGTTCGTTGTTCTAAATAGAATTGCCATCATTTATTTCCACAAATAAATATTTGTCATTAAAGACAATAACAAACGACCTGGTACCGAAATAAAGTATTATTTATATTGTTTTTTTAGGCAAATTTTACGTACAATAGTCACTACTAAAGAGCTTTGCAATACATTTAATAGGATAATAAAACCCAGGTGGTAACTCTAATTAAAAGTGATATATCGCTCATGAATGCTTGTAGTAGAAAAAATATGAGAAGGCTGTAGCTATAAATAATATGATAAAACCATTTTTTGCGTGATGGTCCACATGGTGTGGACGGAAAACTTTTTGAAGATGACTAATGAATATATAATATTACCAGTTATTTATCCACACACAAAAATATAGACACAAAAATAAAAATTACATATCAAATTTACAAAACCCCACGATTTGTTGCAATATGTGCGGTGGAAATACGTATGCAATATGGTATACACCATTGAAAGACAGCACTGATTTTTAGCTGTAAATATGAATCTTAGAATAGACTTTATCGCGTATTTATAATTAGGGCACCAGCTTTATAATAAGAAAGATATATTTTTATAATGAAAGAAAGAAAGAAATAATTTTATTAGTGGTTTTCTTATAAATTATTCACTACGTATTAATATATTAAAGTAGTTACAACTAATAATAGGATCCCCCATTCAGCCACATGCGACAGTACGGCAGGACCGTACTGCAGCGCTGATTTTCAATGCGGGGTTCGGGCGACGCACGTGTGGACGCTAGGTCGGCGGACTTTTTTACGTATAATAAGTAACATTATTATTAGTAACAAAAAAATATATTTAAGTGTTGCATATGACATGTCGTGTTGGTTGTAGGTATTAATTGCACTCACTTTTATAATGTAATGTATAAAGGATCAGGATTATGTGTGTGGCCGTTGTGTATATTTATTTATTACAGGAATTAATGAATGTACTCGAAATATGTTCTTATAATTTTTATCAAGTTCTTATCCAATTCTATGTTTTTGGTCACGCGCATGCGTCTTTAACTATTGTCCTCACGACCATTGCTGTGTTTATCCTCATGACGCGGCGGCTATTGTATGTTGCGCCATTTGTGTACACCAAATTTGGCAACGTTGTTACGACGTATTTGCACGCCTTTGTTACCATGAGTGAGACAAAGGAACGCTGCATTTATATTTAAATGAACTGAAATGTAATTAGCTATGGAATTCAACATGTATTGAACGCGGAAGATAGGACTTGATCGACTTAAAATTTCCTTACCACGCAACCTGTAAACAAATTGTTGATTGCTTAACTGTTCTTGTAACTCGATATTAACATAATGAGGTCTTTTGTTTTGTCAATTGCACAATGTTTCTTGGACGTGGCCACTGGACTGTCTGGTTATCTTAATGTGTTGCTCAAGAGCAGATATACTTGGCCTGAACTTGTAATACACAATATTAAAATGGCTTCTTAAATGAATCGTAATTGTACGAGATAGTAATGAATCATATTAATTATAAGCAGAATCGAAATGTTTTGAAAACGTAGTATTTTCGTTATCTAATGCTTCATATAAAGAACTTAACCTTCCTTCGTCGAGTGACGAAAAAAAATATAAACCACAATTGATATAAATTTCCAAAAATAGAATAGAAGAATAAAACTGATTAAAAAGAGCGACTATGCAAGATCTTGTAAATAACAAAAAATCATTCAGTTGTTCCTTGCAGTTACAAATGTTTCTGACTTAGAAAAATGTGTAGTAAACGTATAATTTATTAAGGCTTAATGCCAGTTTCTTAATAATAATCAAATTTTAATAACACAATGTTTCATTATCAGAATCTATAATCTATATTTGTTTATGATTTTACAAAAAATTTGGTCAATTAACTCAATATGTGATCTGGTTTATGTAAGCGTTAGGTGCATTCAGAACATTAAGGTCAACCATCAAGTACCAATCAATCAGGTTGTGCATCTATAATCATTTGCTAAACGTTTCAGGTCGAGTGTTGCATCGATGCAATTGAAATCGATTTATATTGGCTCCATTTGATTTGCAAACGGTTTATTGGAGAGGCACGTGGACTAAGAAGAACTCGTGAATGAGTTGTTGCCTACTTGTTTGCTTAATAAACAAATCGATATTTTCTTGTCGGTTCATTGCTCTAATGACACCGGTTTCAACGCTAGGCAGCGGCTTTACTGTGCCCTGGCATTGCAGAAGTCTATGGGCGGCGGTGACTACTTACCATCAGGTGGCCCGTCTGCTCGCCTGCCTCTCGAAACACTAAAAAACCGTATTTATGCTGACACTCGTGAGGACTTAAGTTCGAAAACTATTAACGCAATTACAATTTTAGTTTGTGGTTTCCATTGGAAAAATCACATCGATAATATGGGCCCTAGTTTTACTATCTATCACATTATGTGTCGGAAATGGAACTGCGAGCTGCAAGCACTAGTTTGCACCTCTGCTTATCTTTTCGGGGACGCATTAGATTATATATGTAAGTTTTCGTTGTAACTTAACAGTAACCAACACATCGTATGACTATTTATTTCCCTCTCTTATAGTTGAGTATATTGTTGCATTTAAAAAAATATTTTAACCTGGATTTAGGTTTAAATTTCGATTTTGTCAATTTAAGAATGATGACCGTAAAGTTACTGAGCTTAAATTATTTTTAGGAATAAACTTATTTTAAAAATTACTGCCCATTCTTAACAAACTGTTTTCAGGAGGTGCTTTTTGTCTCATGTTCATTATTTATAAAATATGTAAAACTTAATACTCTGCTCACCTGCATAAATATTGTATCAATTGATACTTATGACACATTCTTATTTTATAACTCCTGCGGTACTTATACGATAATTCATTATATAAAACGGGTAAATAAGTGGAAAAGGAAACTTTCCTTAAAGGGTAATTCATAAAGCAATAAAATCATAATATGGTTTTATAACAAGATGATGTCTATAGAAGATCTAAATTTTTGACGCAAGTAGAATTATAGATGCCTGCCTACGTGGTTTCTATTCAAACAAGGTAATTGTAAAGATAACAATCTGAGCCCATGTCGAGAAAGTAACTGTCGAGCGGTATCTTGTTTGTCGTAGGGCTTGCAATACCGGTTTCCCGGTTTCGGTTTTTACCGGTAAACCGCCCATTTTGACAGAAAATAAATTACCGGTAAAACAAATTCAAACCGGTAATTTACCGATTTGCAAAAATTTTATCGAATTGGTGACATAAATACACAAATATGAGCATATCGGCTCGGCTCCACCGAATATGGCCGGACCAAAACAGGCGAAAGTCGGCCTAATTAACATGAATTAAAGGCGTATATAAGATAATGGCCGTCGACGGTTTGTATTCTTTACTAATTGTGAGTTATCCGATCAATTAATTTATTTTTACTCAAGAAAATAGCTGGTTTTACCGGTTTACCGGTAAACAAATATCTGTTACCGTTTTTTTTACCGGTAAAACAAAATCTAAGGTAATTTGCAAGCTCTAGTTTGTCGTTTGTGTCTCAGGTCTGTAACCGAATGGGGTTAGACAAGGCTTCTCCGTTACAAAAACCGCTTGACAGACGGTTGTGCCAAAATACTATTCAATGCAAACCAATTAAAACACGCCTAACTGTACTTACAACTCCTAGCCGAGTGTCAATACCGCTATGTTGTATTAATAAATACATAGCAGTGATGAATAATGAGGCGGTTATTTTTCTGGGAATAAAATCACTCAGAGATATTACAGTGGTATATATTTCTAACTTTATATGCCTATTTCCATGCCCATGTTTCCTCATATGAACAATAGTCTAAGCAAAAAATGCCCATAAATAAATAGCTACAACCAGCAGCCGAGCTGAATGCAATCGGTGAACGGCACCTCTAAATAGAATTCACTTTCTATCCTTGTCGCGTTCGTTACCTTGGAGCCATTTTACTAAACAACTAACAAAAACATTTCTAATGTTAGAACTTAGAATCTGAAAAAACTTAGTTGTATAAATAACGCGTTTCCAGGTAAAGACAATGCGCACATACTAAATAACGATTGTACCTCAGCTCCCAGCACCCATTGCTGTGGATTTTCCTTAAAGTATTGAGATGCAAATGAATGTTAGGTAAAGATGTGTTTAGACAAGAATGTGTATTGTGTACAAGTTTATGAAAATATGATTATAAAGACTGCATCACTTGGTAGAATTTGGTAGAAAGTTGGTAAAAACTTGGTAGAAACTCATAGTTGGTAAACTGTACAACCAAGAAAAGTTATTCCAATATATTCTTATCGTATTGTCACGTTGGTATCCCCAAAGAGGGTGACAAAGATGTAACTGTGGAACGAGAATATATATAGTACGCGAATGGCGTATAATAGAGGACGATACTGTTTCCATATCAGGTACAATACACTACACTAGCCTAATGCGTGTTGCTAAATTTATTTTAATAGAACGCAACGTACATACGAGTGTGTATGTAAATACACTGAGCACAAACACAGGATAAAAAGAGGTTATTTTTTAATATAAAGTTTCTGAAATGCATGAATACATAATATACCTCTAATTACCTATATGACAAATATTTAATAACAAAGTTGCTAGCAGCAACTGGATAAATTTAAATATAATTTCGTTTATAATAATTTGTGACCACACTGAAAGTAATAAATGGGATGTACAGAATAAAATAAACACTATAATAAGTAATGCAAACGATGATCTAGTTAGTTGTTTTAATGAGTGATAGATTCTATACTTTACATACTTGATGTTCTTATTTTTTTTATAAATAAATGACATTTTGTATAAATTAAGTACATTGGTATTTCGTCATGCTTAGGTTTTTTCGGTGATTTTTAGGTTTATGTTTGCTTGGTTTTCATGATAACTAGTAGTAGTAAGAATAAATAATAGTACTTTTTTTTCTAGTGCGCCTGTAGTAAGAATTAGTATAGTATAACACACACAAAGTTTGTTAGTTCCATGAAAGTCCATTTTGTTAGATGAAATAGATAAATGATTCGCGAGTGTTCAATGAAAAATGTCACCTGCAGTTGCGAACCAAACAATGTATCGCTAATTTGATAAGCCAATAACGCGTGGGATACGCGACCGATAAGAACGTTAGTTCCATTCCCATATAAAACTGTATAAAGTAAGCCAATGTACATAAGCGATCGTCGTACACCAAATAAATCATTTTGGAATTGTGATCGGATAAAAATAATAAATAAATAAATACACCCAATAGTCACACACATAATCCTCAGCCCAGACTAGGGATGTTGATATTTTTAAAAATATCGGATTTTCGATATATCGATATTTTTAAATACATATATCAATATCGGTGTTTGATATATCGAAAAAAAATATCGATATTTCGATATATTTTATTACAAATCTTGACTCTTTTAAGGGTCTGGTCCTGACGGCATACATCCTTTCTTCGTTAAACGGTGCGCCAATGAACTTATTAGATTCAAAGATCTTGGAATCATATTTGATGGCATCTTAAAACGTGATATATTTTAGTTTTTTTTAAGTTATTTTTTTTGCAATGAAATTAATATTATTTTCTAGGTTTTAGCTCGGCTAGCTATTAAAGCGTGTTATTTTTAAATATAATTTATTTTATGCTTTTAGTATCAAAACAGCATCAAACGTACTTATAATAAAATATTTGATTGCAAATTAAGACCACATAAAAAATATGATCTATAATGATACCAAATATTTCATATAGGTCTCATATAATATATCATAGGTCCTTGATACGTGTGTAAATAAATACTCAAGTAAATCGGATGTCTTGAAGGTGGTGAACATTACGTTGAAAGATTCCGTTACATATATACTTAGTCTACTTGGATACAATTGTAGCTCATATACAAAATTGTAATGAGCTACAAAATTATTAACCTACACAGCTTATAATCCACTATAATTATAGTATACAAGTTTAAGTGAATACTATACTAAGCAACTCAATAAATAGGGAAAGAGGAAGCACATAATATAGTTTTAATAAAGTACCGTAGATTAAGTTGACGATGATGTAGTAGTTTCAATAATTTACAAGAAAAAATATCGATCTCTGATATCTATATTTCAATATCGATATATCGTACAAAAAAATATTAGTAATAAATATCGGTATTTCTAAATCATAATATCGATATATCGATATTTTATCAACATTCCTACCCCAGACTAGATCAAACCTGAATCGTATCGTGGGTATCAAGAATTACGAGACACCAACGTCCCATAACCCCCAGTTGTGGATCACACCAACGTTTGTCTCAGTGCGGTAATCGAACTTGCAGTCTTACGTTTCACAGCCGGTTACTCGACCGCTGCGCCACGGAGGCTGTCAAAATCTAAGTATTCATTTAATATCGTTCTTAGCATAAACATTAAATATTATAGTATGGCACATACCTCATTATGTTCGTTCATATGCAACAGGCAGTTGAAGTTTATGTTTGTTATATTATTCTAGGTAACGGACTAAGAAATTCCACGGCACGGGAAAAACCCCCGATGGAACCGCGAATGGACACTGTGCAAGTGGATTTGAACACAAGTAGGTATAACATTTTGCAACTGTGAGAGTTGAGACTGATTTCATGGAATCATGATAAAAACGTCGTTACGACTGACGTCCTTAGCTCATAGCTATCGTAATTCTTAGAATTCGCATACGCGATTGGTTGGTTGTTTTGCTAAGCGACTCTTCTTAAATTAAAATACCAACAAAATGGGCAATATTTATTATCTGTTTTAATTCTTTCAATGTAAATGTACAGTAGTTTTGTCTAATAGATAATGAAGTGTATAACAGGTAATTAATGCACGCGGGTCGTGGAAAATAACGCATTGTGCTGTAATTACTCCTCGTCTTAGTTATATTGCGAAACAGTTAAATACATTTTACTCGTAATACTTAATAATTGCAATGCATTTTATTCAATATGAGGATAAAAAACTCACATACTCAAACTCAATTAACATTCTATTCTTTTTGTTTGACGACCGCCATTATCCCTATACAGATGTTGGTTATGTACAAAATTTGTATGATTGTAACTGCGATAAATGGTAATATGGTACGTTACGAGTACTAGGTACATAGTTCTAGTCACATTTAAAAAATAAAATAGATTTTAGTTAATCTAAGTCATGCGACAGCGACGTATTTCGATAATTTCGGAACTGTCGCGCGTAACGGTCTCCTGTCTCGGTCACATAACTTAAAATCTAGCTTAAAGAGCATGAAAATTATAGTTGCGTAATATAGAATCATAATTTTTCCAATAAAAATATTTGCTGGGAAGTTACACAACATGGTAAAATGGTGTTGAAATTTGTTTCCGCTATTTACCACGGGCCCGTCCCCTATCACATTTTGGGAGAGGAAATAAGGTGAATGAACCATCAGTTCACTAGTTACACCTCTACCTCCCCTTCGGAGATGCAGGCATGAGCGTACGAACATAAATTATAATAAAAACGGTCTCAACTCCACACACACTTGTATTAAATTAAAAATACATCATGTCTACCTCTCAGCTAGAACAAGTTATACAACGGAAAATTATGATTTCAAAAGGTGACCCAACTTTTTTATATTCAATATGTTGATTTCTTAGTGCTGAACATAAAAATATCTCGTTCTATGCTTGGACGGATACAACCAAGATATTTTTTATTCTTAAGGTTTTCTTTGTACCTGCATTCCACGTGTTGTAAAATAGTAAAATCATTTAATACTCTGGTAAATATAATAATAAATATATAACAAATAAAGTTATCATTTAGGTAACTTATTTTTTTTCCTGTCTTAAAAATAATCGTTCGCAATTAGATGTCATTATGTGTTTTTATTATAGTATAAAATTATAAATATTTGCATAAGAAGCTACAAATCCGTTAGAAATTGGAAGTATACAAAATTATAATCCCCCAAAACGTCAGGGTTGCCATAGCAAACTAAAAATTACTGCCAAAATGGAAAAATGCATGGAATTGTTACTATCAAAATTGGATGAGAAGTTAAAACAACAAGCTGAATATATAACAATGTCAGTTACTAAAAATGTTATGGAAGTGTTGGATGACAGAATGAATAAATTAACGGAAGAAAATAATATCCTTAAAACCAAAATATCTGAATTGGAGCTTAAGCTCAAAAATATAGATAAGGCAAATCGAAGAAATAATTTGATCTTTTTTGGAATCGAAGAAATAGGAAAAGCAGAATCTGAACTAGTTAACAACATCACAGAAACTATAAGAAGTACCGGAACACAATTGGATAGTCATGAAATAAGTAATATATATAGGATTGGGCAACGGAGCAACAATAAAAACCGCCCCGTTGTAGTCTCCATTACATCTTCATGGAAAAAAAATATGGTATTGAGAAATAGGCCTAAACTTCCACCAGGTATATCTATCAAAGAAGACTATTCCAAAGAAGTACTAGAAAAACGTAAACAACTACAGCCGCAAGTTATGGAAGAGAGAAAAAGAGGTAATATAGCTTTCCTAAAATATGACAAACTAGTAGTGAAAAAACCAACGGATATGAACCGAGAAAAAAGAAAAAGAGGGAATTCAAGCTCACCAAACCCTCCAACGCAGAAGAAAGTCAATACAGTAAATAATTCAACACGTCCAACAGACAAAATACCAGGCAAAGAAATTGTAAGACCCAACATCCTAAATTATATTCAGCGAGGAAAGCCAGATTCACTACCTGAGACTTCAAAAAACTAGTGATTGCCATTAATGACCGGAACCAATACATAACGAGTACCACAACCTCACCCGAACCACAACTACCAAGACGCCTCCCAACACGGCTGGTCCCCGCGGGAGAACGAGACCAAGACCCTCCAACGAAAAGACGTAAATCTATCAATATAGCAACACTCAATACAAGAACCTTAAGAACTAATGAAAGTTTACTGGAACTAGAAAATGCATTAGAAAACATAAACTATGACATTTTAGGTATAAGTGAGATGAAAAGACAGAAGAAGAAAATAGAAGAACATAAAGACTATATCCTATATCAACAAGGTGAAACCCCAGGGCTCAGAGGAGTGGGATTTTTGATAAAACAATCCATGAAATACTGCATACAAGAGATGATAGGAATTTCTGAAAGACTAGCAATACTAAATATTAAACTGCCTGGATATAGAAGATCCTGGACAATAATTCAGGTGTATGCACCTACTGAACAAGCTACTAAGGACGACACCGAAGACTTCTATAATAATTTATCAATAATGGCAAGGAAATACTACAGCAACAACCTTATAGTTATGGGAGATTTTAACGCGCAAGTCGGCATCAGAGAAGCAGGTGAAGAATCTATACTGGGAAATTATTGCCACGGAAAAAGAAGCACCAATGGAAGTAAACTGATAGAATTTCTTTTACAAAACAACCTAACGCTTCTTAACTCAGTTTTTAAGAAGAATCCTAAAACTAAGTGGACCTGGATTTCCCCAGACGAAAACTACAAGAACGAAATTGACTTTATTATAACTAACAGAGCAAAGTATTTCAATGATACGCATGTCATTCAAAATTTCAATTTTAACACCGACCACCGTATGGTGCGCTGTCGCCTAAATAAATATCCACCAAAAAGATCCAGGAAGACCATAACAAACATCTCAGTGCTATCACCAAAACATTTTCAGAAAAATATTGTCTCGCAAACAATCAAACCGTTGCTGGAAATTGTAAACACCGAGATAAGCGTAACAGAAAAATACGACCATTTGGACAAGAAATTATCACAAATAAAAGGAACTAAGGTTGACAAGAACACTAACAAATTTAGTGATAAAACTAAAGCGTTGTTGGAAGAAAGAAAAATACTCATATCAACAAAAAACCAAAGTAAAGAAAACAGAAATAGAATATCCAACCTTAGCAAACAGATCCGGGAAAGCTTGAGAAGAGACAGGCTAGTAAAAAGAAATAAAACACTAGAAGACATCATCCAAAAAACAGGGGGAACCAAAAAAGCATTTAAAGAACTAAGGGACTATGGGAAAGAATGGATTCCTCGTTTAACTAGAAACCAATCATACCCAGTCATAAAACGTACAGAAATTCAGAAACTAGCAACGAATTACTACAGTGCTCTCTACTCTAACAAATTCAATGACCATGAAACAGACGCAAGTGAAAAACCAATTAGCCTAGATGAGGATGCACCACCAATACTTACAGTGGAAGTACAGAAAGCCATCAATACACAAAAACTAGAAAGAGCTCCAGGGCCAGATAACGTACCGAATGAGTTGATGAGGGGCACGGTAGAAGAACTGAGTCCAATTCTGGCTAAAATATTCAACGATATACTGTGTACAGGAACGATCCCAAGCCAGTGGACAGAATCGTACATTATCCTCCTTCACAAGAAGGGAGCCAAAGAGGACATTGGTAACTATAGACCGATAAGCCTCATATCGAATGTGTATAAGGTTTTTGCAAAAGTCATCCTAGATAGAATAACAAGAGCTTTAGATGAGAATCAACCCGTGGAACAGGCCGGGTTTAGAAAGAATTACAGCACGGTTGATCATATTCACACTATTAAACAAATTATAGAGAAATATAATGAATACCAAAAACCTGTATACATAGCCTTTATAGACTATTCTAAAGCATTCGATAGTTTAGACCATAACAGCATTTGGACAAGCCTAGAACAGCAAGGAGTAATCGGTACCTATATCGAAATAATTAAAAACATCTACAAGGAGAGTAAAAGTCGCATAAAACTAGAATCAAAGGGTGATTCTTTTCCTATAAACAGAGGTGTCAGGCAAGGTGACCCACTATCTCCTAAGCTGTTTAATGCTGTGCTGGAAAATATATTTAGGAGAATAGATTGGGACAACTATGGCCTGAACATCAATGGTAGGCGCTTAAACCATCTGAGATTTGCTGATGATCTAATCTTGCTGGAAGAGAATCCTAAGAAGTTACAAATTATGGTGCAAACCCTAGCTAATAAAAGCCAAGAAGTCGGACTGGAAATAAACACCAATAAAACAAAAATGATGACTAACTCCACGGAGGTAGATGTAGAAATGTTTGGAAACAAACTCGAATATGTACCAGAATATGTTTATCTAGGACAAATCATTGCTCCCGAGGACCTTATGTCCAAAGAAATAAACAAAAGGATCGCCAGTGGATGGAAAAAATTCTGGTCTCTTAAGGAAATCATGAAAAGTAAAGAAATAAGCATCTACATAAAAAGAAAGGTCTTTAACACGTGCATCCTTCCTTGCATAACATATGGCTGCGAGACTTGGTCCCTCACGGATGACCTTCGTAAGAGACTTGCAAGGTGTCAACGGGCAATGGAAAGAAGTATGTTGGGAATAAAACTTAATGATAAAATCAGGAATACTGAAATAAGAAATAAAACCAAAGTTGTCGATATACTTGCTCGTATTGACCACCAGAAATGGAGTTGGACAGGACACATGCTACGTTGTAAAACCAATAAATGGAGCAAAGAAGTTACTTTATGGTATCCAAGGGACGGTACCAGACGTCAAGGACGCCCAAAAAGAAGATGGGAAGACGATATTCGTCTGACCTTGGGACCATATTGGACCAGAGTTGCAGATGACAGAGTACAATGGAAACAGTTGGAGGAGGCCTATGCCAAAAGGCATGCCGAATTGAGGGATATCTTATAGTAAAATTAACCACTTAAAGATAAACAAACACGAACTAACATAACTATGTAAAAGAAACCCAAATTTTCGGAAATAAATGGCTATTATTATTATTATTATTTTTATTTAGCATTTTGCTGCTCGGTCCGCAAGACCGGCGTACACTGACAACACGGGCCTAAGCCAAGTAATTGTCTGTTATGTTTAAGATAAATAAGCTGTTTGAAAGGGGAATTAATCTGTCTGCATAAACTTTCTGACGATTCTGCAGGTATTTAAGACCACTGCTTTTTGAACCTGTAAATATGTTTGTTGTGGCAGATCCAACAGCCCTAGAGATTGTGAAAGCTGTTTGGGAATTATACCTGTTGTTGATAAAACTATAGGAACTATTGAAACTTTTTGTAACTTCCACATGCGGATTATTTCGTCCTTAAGGTCAACGTATTTTGTGAGTTTTTCGGAGATTGTGGTTTGTAAGTTGTGTGTATTGGGAATAGCGATGTCAATAATGTAAGCAGTTTTGTTTATTTTATCAACCAATTATTATTATTATTAACTTATGGTTAATAATGGTTTTGCACTACATCCAATATTTAAATAACATTAATGCAAATTGACCGTTTGTAATGAATGGCTACGTAATGATTCTGTATTGGAAAGTTACAGTAATGCAATTTTTAAACGTCTGGATACAGATAGATTTCCTTGTGTTAGGAACATGAACAAAACTATGCAAAATGGATATTTAAAAGGCACAAATACAATATAATTTATTAATTGATTTACACGACACTGTTACACATCTCAGTGCTTAATATCAACACACACGCATGTCAGGATTCACTTAAGGCTTCTCTTTATAATTAATCTATCAGCATTACCCTTTTAAACTGCACAACGCCATTGAACTGATTACCATTATGATTACCATTTACACTTACTACACCGAACCACGAATATACTGGCTATCGTCTCGTCTTCCACTCAACTAAACTAAACTGAACACCGGAGCGCGGAAGGCACTCTGTTTTATATTAAACATTTACTACTCCCACTTTGGTTGTCATTATTAACTACCCCCAACTAGTCTCCTAAATACTATGATATATAGTTGTTGCTCGCGGCTCCGCCCGCGTGGAGGTCATGTTTGGGAGAAAAAGTATACAATACAAAATACCAATATTCATGCGTTTAACTTAAAAATGACGGATTTACATATAAACTTTCATTCCCTATTTTACCCCCTTAGGGGCGGAATTTCCAAAAATCCTGAAACATATATTTTTTATTTTTAACTAAAATGCTATATACTAATTTTCATGAATTTAACTTCAAAAATGACGGATTTTCATACAAACTTTCATCCCCTATTTTACCCCCTTAGGGGTGGTATTTCCAAAAACCCTTCCTTAGTGGATGCCTACGTGATAAAAGGTACCTACTGTCAAAATTTCAAGTCTCTAACCCCAGCCGTTTAGGCTGTGCGTTGATCGATCAGTCAGTCAGTCAGTCAGTCAGTTTCTTCTTTTATATATACAGATTGCTACTATTAAACTGACATCATAGCTATTTATTTGCCTACATGATCAATAAACGAATTTCAATTACACTTACAACTCTTGTACATTATATTCTATCTGCACTCTGTGAAATGGCAAAACATAGAAACCTACATAACTATTTATTGCAGGACATGGTTAATGAATTTACCACTAAACCCTTCGCCTCGTGTATGCTCGAAAATTCTTATATAAAATTGATTTAACACAATAATAAAAATAAAACGACGTATTGGCTTCGGCCTTAATGCCTTCCAAAGGTCTGGGACTCCATAGTCCCGTGAATATGGTAAGACATACATAAAAGAAAACAATACGATTAAAGACAGCCGATAAACATACACTGTACTGCATAAAAAGCTGAACTTTTTCACTGCGCACGATTTCTGATAAGACATATCCCATACACGTGTGCACACGTCATAAAACAACGCCGACTGTAAACATTTGTCAGACGTCATATAGGTACATCAAAAAATATTCTCGCGATTGTACTTGTGAGATGAGAGGAGTCGTAAACCAATGTATCAAGGTATTAGCAAAGCTAGAGTGCCTCACAAACTTATCCATAAATAGCACTCATAGTCCTGACCCCACACAAAGATATAAGTCCTATATCATGGGTATCAGCAGCTATGAGAGACTTTCGGTCTTACATACACCTAGACCCGAAACAAACACTTGTCTTGGTGTGGGGATCGCACCAGGGGCCTCTGGTTGGTGCTTCGGAGCTTCTTTCAATGTCAACTTGACTCTACAATCTTGACTTTCAAACTTTTGACCAAAACACATTAGATTGATTGATATACAATTCGAAATATCATTAAAATCTCTTCCGCCACACTAGACTCCGGCTTCGCGATAAATTCACAGTGTAGTTTTGGTTGTAATGGGAAAGCGCGTGGCACGGCGCAGACCTTGAATAAGGTAGTTGACACGATTTTTTATTATTTTAATCGACACTTTACCTAAAACCTATTACCGAAAGAATTTTATAAATCCGAACATAAATAAGTAAATTAGACTCCATTCAAATCTGCTGAAAGGGGTAATTGTCAAATATGTCAGAAAAAAGATGCAAGACATAAGCTGTGACGTCACCTCTCAGAATGGCCATTACTACGCCAGTTGTGCGAGGGAGATAGTGAGATGTTCCCACTACGCAGCCATTTCATCTCATACCAATATTACCATAAATATTGTTACCTCATTTTTCATCCAATTTTGATTCGGTTTTCGAAAAACGGTTTTTGCGTACTATATTCGGTTGCATATCGAATAATCTGTAAAATAAAACACAGGAAACTACCCTATCAAGGTCAATACGTACGTTACGATCTTAAACGATAGACAGACAATCAGCAGAGAGTACTGTTTCATTATATACATAGAAGTATTTAAAGTAAAAAATTAAGCAAAAGAATCCAACAACTATTAACAGCGACTTATAACAGCAATAAACTTCAGTTAACGGTCCTTTACCGGACATTTTATCAGTCAATGTTATGAGCTAAGTGCTTTACAGTGTTTCGCGGAAAGATTAATATACCAACGTTTATAACATGTTCATTTCTTTTATGTTGATTTAGAGATATTAAGAGCCTGTTTACTTATACTAATTAGTTTTAAAGCAGCATGATCATATTACATTATGTTGGAGATAATACATTGTTCTATGGTAGAGTTGCCAACCGTCCTGTCTTCCCAGGACATGTCCTGGTTTTTAGATTGTCCTGGAGTGTCCTGGATAGTTTTAACAGCGTCCTGGGTTTTTAAAGCACCCTGATAAGGTCCTGTATTTTAAAATTCGTACACCATTTTTCCAATCCTTAGTTTAGTGACAGCGCGGCGTGTTTACGCTATTTTAAAACAAAGATGTGTCCTGTTTTTAAACTGAATTGTCCTAGTTTTTCTAACTTCAAATCCTAATATTTGAATTCCGGGGTTGATAACCCTATTCTATGGGTACGTCTACATAAAATAAGTATTGTGCATTTTTTTTAATATGAATTATCAAATTGGACTATTTTTTCAAGCTGAACTGTTATTTAAAGAGCAAGTTAAAACATGTAAGAAATATAAATTAATTATATAACAACAAAAACATACGTTTTTGAGATTTTGGTTTTGCACTACATCCAATATTTAAATAACATTAATGCAAATTGACCGTTTGTAATGAATGGCTACGTAATGATTCTGTATTGGAAAGTTACAGTAATGCAATTTTTAAACGTCTGGATACAGATAGATTTCCTTGTGTTAGGAACATGAACAAAACTATGCAAAATGGATATTTAAAAGGCACAAATACAATATAATTTATTAATTGATTTACACGACACTGTTACACATCTCAGTGCTTAATATCAACACACACGCATGTCAGGATTCACTTAAGGCTTCTCTTTATAATTAATCTATCAGCATTACCCTTTTAAACTGCACAACGCCATTGAACTGATTACCATTATGATTACCATTTACACTTACTACACCGAACCACGAATATACTGGCTATCGTCTCGTCTTCCACTCAACTAAACTAAACTGAACACCGGAGCGCGGAAGGCACTCTGTTTTATATTAAACATTTACTACTCCCACTTTGGTTGTCATTATTAACTACCCCCAACTAGTCTCCTAAATACCTCAGTTATACCTTCGGTATTTCTAATAAAAGGAACTGTCCTAATACTTGTCTTTTGATTATTTTTAATTTATGAACTATATACATTTGACAAGAATTATGGCGTACAAAAGTCGATAATAGGGTATTTATTGGCCTTAATATAAAATGTACTAGACAGTTGAAGTAATAAACGTTTTGCGATGAATACTATTATATTGCCGTCCACTTATACCAGACCACTTATACATATAAAAATATATTTATGAACGGCAGTGCGTCATTGCTCGACGTGGCCGGTGAACCGCTTACTCATAATGAAAATCCAGTGTATACACAACTTGTTAGGTTTCCAATCCCAGTTTCCTTAATTGTTGATATGGTGCGTCTGTGATTTTCCTCGGTTTTTGCCACTCGGCATTTATTGATAACCTACCTTTAACGATATAACCGTGTTAGTTTAAAAAGTAAATATGTACTCAGTAACTACATAATTCGCGTATCTATTTAGTCATCGAGGCTTCAATACAAACAATACATATTTCCCACAATCTGAATCAGTTGACACTTTGTACACTTGTTGACTGGCGTAAAGGTTTGTAACATAGAAAAACATTTTTAATTCATAAAAAGTACAACGACTTCAATATAAAACAAATTATGCGTCCCCATAAAATTTGGGGGTTGTCCTCGATATTTCCGAGATCCCATCATCAGATCCTAACTTGGTGTTCCCACCTGGGAAGTGTAGCCTTTTAAACAACAAAAGAATTTCTCGAATCGGTCCAAGCGTCTTCGAGTAATCAGGGAACATACATAAAAAAAAGATTCCGACGAATTGAGAACCTCATGCTTTTTTTGAATTCGGTTAAAAAGAAATGACGTGTACTTACTTATTATGTTAGGCAATCTCCTAGCGTACCACAATACACATAATCACACAAAATGAGCTGCGAGCAAAAAAACAACTAACAGTCACACATAGTCCTGACCCCTTAGTAGATCAAACCCGTATCGTGGGTATCAGGAACTACGAGTGTCTACAGTCCCTCAACACCAGACCCGAAACAAATATTTCACATCACAATTGTCTCGGTGCGGGGATCAAATCCACGGCAACATGTTTTACAGCCGGCTGTTTGTCCATTGTAATAAATAGTATTATCTATAATTTATTATGCCGTTTACTTACTCCTCCATATCTGTCTATGTATTAATTGGAAATACCCACGTATTAACATGTAGATAGCCTTGGAAATGCGCCTTAATCCTTACATTGTAAGTATTTAAGAATAGTGCAAAACAACAAAATTACGTTCACAAAACAAATCTTACCTACGTGGACATACTTGCAGCGGAGCTTACTACCTACCCTTTCGCCCCACTCCGCTTCTGACCTGGCACTTAGCCTTAGAGTAGGAAACTAACTTTTTTCTTATTCTGGCGCGGCAATGTGACCGCACTGCACCTGTTGATAAGCACAGTGCCATTCAGGTAGAGTATCAAGTAGCGAGAGACAGTCTATCCCTCGCTACACAATCATGCCGGCCTAATTACTTGGCAATACTGTTGCCATGGTTCCTATTATTTGCACTTACAAGCACACGAGAAACCCAATGAATCCAATTTTCATTATTGATATTTTTAACTAGATTGTATTACCGGCATGAGTCCTTGCACTTTGATATTACGATATAAATATTAAACGAGAAATCATATCTACGTCAGCGAACCGAGGACGTCGAAAAAGGCAGCTGTGCAATTGTTTAGCCAACTTTAATCTTTGGTATAAACTGAATACATCAATACATCTATCGGCTGCGTGACATTAGAGGCACTATAATATAATTAGTTTTTTAAAATAAACTCGATTATAAATAAGACATATATGTATATGATAGAAGCAGGTACATAGACTAACCAATGACCACACATTGAGCTGCTCTAATCTAATGTAATTAAATTAAAATTGTATAATAATTGTATTACCAAATATTGTTAACCAATGTTGAAAAAGAGCAACGCTAAAGTTTCTTGCCCGTTCTTCTCTAGCGAAACTGCATTCCGAACTGGCGGTAGAGTAAAAAATTGACTGAATCTAAATAATGTATAACATTTCATGGATTCAATAAATATTTGATTTTGATTTTGATTTTGATTTTGAATGTTTAATAAAAATGAATGTTTAAATTTAATCAATTTAAAGAAGGAGGTTCTTGATTCCTACGTATTTTATATTATGCCTTTTATTTATGTACACCGGGTATAGACTAGTTTGGACGATATTTTTTTGTTTTATAGAACTTACATGTGAAATGGACCCAGTTTGGTTAATATCTAATGACGGAATAGAAAGTAAAAAATGGAAATATTAGACAAATAATAGCAGACGCGTTGCGATTAGGTTATCGCGTAGTGCAATAGATAAATTCATAATAATAACTAATTTACACACACACATACACTCACGCCTGTAATCCCCGAAGGGGTAGGCAGAGGTGTAACGAGTACACCCACTTTTCGCCGAATTTCGGTCCCATAATGTGATAGGGAGCGAGCCTATCGCCATACCGAGCACAAATTCCAGACTCCGGGCTAATACTGAGGAATTTCTAGATAGAAAAACCCAATATCACTTTACCCGACCCGGGGATCGAACCCGAGACCTCAGCACAGCAGTCGTAACGAATGCGCAATTACAACTGCGCCACCGAGGCAGTAATAACAAATTTAACTGATGAAATCTCCCTTTGCATCCTTCCGATGCCTTTCCCGGTCAAACGTATTTACACAGACTCCAAAAAAAAACCCTCTTCTGTTCGAATCTTCAATTTTGTTCTTCGAAAATGCCTTAATCGTAACGGTGACACAGCCAAATTTTATCAAATATTTATCTTTTCAGAACAATATATTTAAGACGGGTTTTTTCTAAGCCACGTTGAAGGATTTTTTTATGAGCATAGCAAATTGTTTTATTCAAGTCTGACTTCCGCGATTCTTTGTTTTATGTACATTATTCACAAGCTCGACGTTAGGTAACATGTAATTAAGGTAACTATATTTTTTATCTGTCTATAGAACACTGTAAACACTAATTGGGGGGGCTGTCGTTGCGTAAGTTTCGGTTCAAATAGTCTAACATAACATTTTAACATTTATGACATACATACGCACGCCTGTAATCCCGGTAGGGTAGGCAGGGGTACACCCACATTTCGCCGAGATTATTACCGTCCCATGATACGATGGGAGCGAGCACAATTACAGACTTCGGTCTGATACTGAGTATTTTGCGATATGAAACCCAATAACATTTTTACCCTACCCGGGATCGAACCCGAGACCGCGTACGCAATTACGACTGCGCCAACGAGGCAGATATGATTTTAGCATATGATAGTGTTCTTGTCGAAACATTTCTCCGTCGAGAAATGTTTCGACCCTTACCGTAGTAAAAAAAATCAAATTACATCTATGGTTAATAATTGATATCACAGCCTCAGAATTGGTTCTAATTCTGGGTTTTCAGCTTTCGGGGTCCATCAGTTTTAAGGGAACAAGTTTTACTGAAACAATTATCAAATTCTGTGCGTAAATGTAGAAGTTTTTGTCTTTTGGTGCAACATTCTCTTCGAGATATATGGCACACCAATGGCAAATATCGAATAAAAAGTATGTTCAAAATCGGAGCACTATGCGATATAAAACAAATACTCTAAGTAAAACACATAAAGTAATAGGTAACGTCAAATTTTAGATCCTCCGTTCTTATGCGATTTTCTTTTTTCCTTTGATAATAAATGAAAATACGTACTAAACCCTCATGACGATGAAGCTGTTCACACTTCATACGTACCTATTTAAATGAAAATTGTGAATAATTTGCACACAAACTTACCTACATTTTTAAACGGGAGTTTTTCTATGTGGTATTTATGCATGCGCCATACTATCTAATGACATGTCATAAAATCGTCTAATTGAGCCCTAAGAAATGTCACATATAACCTAAAACAAAGTGTAATGTACTAAACACACACCCTCCGTGGCGCAGATGGCGAGTTTTTTTTTGTTTTCGCGGGGAAAAGCGATTTATCACTACCGCTCCGCCGGGGGGGTGGCGGGACGGTTATGTTGGGCTCGCCGGCCTTACGACCCAGCGTTAAGCCGTCCGGGTGAGATTTTGACATCCGGACGACCGCTGGGACTCGCCCTAACAAATTCCCTACACCGGCAATACCAACTAAAAACCCCGCGGTGGCCCTCTTCGGCGCATAAAAGACGGTCCCGGGCACACGGGGCGAGAGGCGCCCCATTTTCGACCGGAACCGCCACTGCGCGGTGCCGTCTTGCGGCCCGTCTCCATGTGGGGGGGCTCAGAAGCTCCCGGGCACCGAAGGACACCCTCTGTGTCCACTGCAGCAACGAGGCCAACCACCCGCGCTGCCGTTCATCCCGGGGTCGCCCGGTGTGCCGACAAAGTGTATACAAAATAAAACTATGTACAAACAAATTTCGACACACCAGAAAGGGCACTACGACAGCCCCCCGCTGCGCGCCTGCGACCCCTATTAGTCGCCTCTTACGACAGGCTGGGGATACCTTCTCCAAACGCCCCCAAACCACTGGGCGGGCAGTTGGCGAGTAGCCGGTTGTGAAACGAGAAGCCGTGGGTTCGATTCCCGCACTGAGTGCGATGTTTGTGTGATAGACAGATATGTGTTTCGGGTCTGGGTGTTTTGGGACCGTAGTCCCTCGTAGTTCTTGACGATACAGATTTTAGCTAGTGTGTGGTCCGAACTATGTGTGTGACTGTTGGGGGTAATTATTTAAATAATCTAAGCAACCAGCATCCTTTGATTTATTCTATATCAATGAAAAACTATCACCGATTGGCTACTAGATAAAAAGCCGTTGCTAAATGACACCAAAATACAATGTCTTTGTTCTCATGCAATATTTTTAATTTAAATGGTATACCTATACTTAGCAAATAACTAAACTAATTAAAACACAATTATATTTTATGGGTCGTTTTTAACTATTATGGGTACATAGATGATCGTGAATGTTTGGCAATAGATTCCATGTTACATAATTATGGAATAATATATTACCCCTAAATTTTAATCGGTTTGGTAGACGGAAGGTGGTCCTTAATGCTGTAATGTCTATATTCCTTTGTGACTATTTCCAGACACAACGTATCACGCTTTATGTGCGCTTAAAACTAGTATCTTCTTATTTACATAATGAATAAAAATACCTGCTTTTTAATAGAATAATGATACCACGATAAAGAAAACGGGTATAAATTATACATATATATACACTCACGCCTGTAATTCTCGAAGGGGTAGGCAGAGGTGTAACCAGTACACCCACTTTTCGCCGAATTTCGGTCTCATAATGTGATAGGGGGCGAGCCTATCGCTATACCGGGCACAGATTCCAGACTCCGGGCTGATGCTGAGAATTTCTAGATAAACTCAATATCACTTTACCCGACCCGGGGATCGAATCCGAGACCTCAGCACAGCAGTCGTAACGCATGCGCAATTACAACTGCGCCACCGAGGCAGGGTATAAATTATGCAAATTAATTATTATTATTACTGCAATACAATATTATCAAGTACTTAAGTCAACAAACACACACTTCATGTTAATGGCCTTTCGTGTTATTGTCTCACGTACAAATTTAAACAAGCCATTGTATGATCTCAATTCTTAAAAGATCACTTTCAGAGTGTATTTCCAAAGTTCAAAACCACTGTCAATGAGATTCATTCAATTAATACAGGTCATTACACTGTGAGAAATTAGATATTTTATAATTAGTAAATTACTTGGTGATAGCTGGAATAAACTGCCGAGGCGGAAGTTGCAGGTCCGATTCCAAACCTCAAAGCGCAATCAGACATTTCAAAGTTACGAGTTTATTCATTATTATTTCTCTTCACGGTGAAGGAAAACTTGACGAACATTTTAGCTGAGATTTCTCTGCAACACATTCGTCTAGTAGTTATTATTTAAAGTGTATTATATATTAATTAAATTCGAATACCTATTTAATATTTTATACAAATAATTTACGAAGTACATTATGCCAAATTCATGATGAATCCATACATTTTTTTTTTATCATGGCACGGCAAAGTGACCGCACTGTACCTGATGGTAAGCGCAGTGTGGTCCAAATAGAGTACTGAGTAGCGAGAGACAATCTATCCCCGCTACTCAACACACTCATGCCGGCCTGCTTCTTCACACTACGCCATGGGCAAGAAGGTGAAGAAGGGGTCGAGGGTCTAGTGTCAGAGTACTAAGAAGGCCGCAAAATGGCCATTGTACCCCAACTCTAGACCCCCGACAAAAACCGGATATACACTGGCTGATCCCGGAACGCGACACACTTGCGTGTGCCACTTTGGCGGGTTTTTCGCCCTGTGTACGGTGGTCGCTATCCGGGCGGATATGAATATCCTACCACCAGCAATTGGTTTAAATTGATGTCAAGGGATGAAAGTGACACCGTAGTTCAGTTTATGCTTGTTTAATATTGATACTCAGCTGTCGATATGCACATCACGACAAGGATCCAATTACTTTTGTAAGAAAATAGTGTCTTGTTACTGGCAACCTGATATTCTTTAGATGTGCCAAGCTGGCAACATGAGAGGTAGAGCACACAGTGCGGGTGGCCCACCTGTCATCGGATAACTAATATGTGGACGCGTAAATATAACGTTTTGATATATATAGTATTTCAAAACGTTATATTTATTTATGTTTGAACTGAAAAATTAATTACTTGTGACATGTGTGATGCTACGTCTTAGAACTTGTTTTTGGATGAACACTGACTCCCAAGATACAGGTTATACCTAGTTTGGGAGCCAGGGGCCCTACATCTGCCTATAATCTTGTGTCCATATAGTATAGTGCTAAATTTGTCTATTTGAATTTGAATAAACAATTATTATTACTATTTGTTTTTTGGGATCAATACAGCTAAAGTTGCACACAGAAGATTTCGGTAAAAGCACATTGACATAGCACTTCTGCTACACGATACAATTGCTAGTGTTAATAAAATATAAACCGGTTGTTCTAACATCAATTTTAATTGCAAAGAATCTTAGCTCGTTTTTATAACTATAGTTCGTGATAAACGAATCAAGGACTTAATTTGCTAATAATTTAGAACTAGAATCAAAATTACTCATTCGCACATTACGTAATTTAATGTATGGGCGACTCGCGATGAGTCATCATGCACGAAACAAACTATACATTATTCATTCAATCAGATAATATTGCTACGCTACCGCCACTACAACTGTAGGACAGGAATAAGGATCACATTGAGAACGCCACAGAAAACTACGACACACTACGACTACTACGTAAAGAAACAAAGTTTGTAAACTATACGCATTTAGAAATTCTTAATTTTTTTAATTACAGGTCATTTATTAATTTATTAGCTTTATTTTTATCCCTTACATGTAGTTTTGCGCTGTGTACTTATTTATTTGATTAGTAGTGTAAGGGCCGCCTAATGGGGTAAAAGCCTCCTCCAAACTATTCCAGGTGGCTCTATCATTTGCCTTCCCGGGCCATATGTTTCCGTCTGTTTGTACGATGTACGAATCACAGGTCATTATTGACGTCAATTAGAACTTTGATTAACTTAATAATTCATATAGAGAAAGAAAAAACTCTCTATTAACCTACTCCATTGAAAAGGGACACAAACCATTGGAATTTTTAAAGAGTAATAGACCCCATAAAACACGCAACTACTATATATTTAATTAAAAATAGAAATCAATGAGATTAGGTATCAAAGATAATTATGAAGTGTGTCGCCACTCCATTTTAATTTTTCTGTCCAAAAAGTGGAGTGGAGTCGATTGACGGGACGCGTCATTCTAGATAAATAAAAAATAAGACCCAACAGTCACATATACATAGCCCCAACCCCACACTAAGATACGAGTCTTGTGTTGTGGGTATCAGGGACTACGAGAGACTTTCGGTCTCACAACACCCAGATCCCGGACACAAATATCTGTCTGTCACACAAACATTTGTCCCGGTGTGGGAATCGAACCCACGGCCTTTCGTTTCATAGCCGGCTACTCGCCAATTGCGCCACGGAGGCTGTAAAAAGACAAGATAAGACGGACTATCGCAGCTAGTCTGATTATTATCCATTTGTAGAAAGCATGTCATGGAGTAACATCCAGCATGATAGCGGAGATTCTGTTATCACTCCAAAACAAATAGTAAAATAGAGTGATAGCTGAAAGACACCATTTTACTGCTTTTGCCTAACTAACTAATATATAGGAACCATTCAAGTTCAACAATTAGATATAATATTGTTAATGTAAGTGTAATATTTACTTTTATGTTTTTTTTTTTTTTTTATTCTGGCGCGGCAAAGTGACCACACTGCACCTGATGGTAAGCGCAGTGCCGTCCAGATAGAGTATCAAGTAGCGAGAGACAGTCTATCCCCCGCTACTCAACACAATCATGCCGGCCTGCTGTTTACCTTCTTCACATTACGCCTAAAGGACCCAGGATCATAGGAAGGAGTATGATGTATTGTATTAAAAGGTTTACATACGTTGTTATTGTACCGATGTAATAATACTAGAATTTAAGTAATAGCTAAATTAATTATTCACATATCTCTGCAATTTGGATATTACACAAATAAAAACGCGGCTAAAGAAATACCAAACTAGTTTCTTAAAGTATAAAGGTTTTTTGTTTCCATGGTTTTGAATAAAACTCCGATAATAGCATTGAAAAAGCACTTTAGCATGCGCATAAACAAACAAAATCTTATTAACTGTTATTACTATGTTTACGTTCCGTTAAAATGTTTATGATGTAAAATGATGTTAATAGATTTTATGGAATATTTTATATTATAGGCTATACTAATGCCTTATTTATGTATAACTGCCATTTAAATTTGTAGGGTTTTATAATTTGGATCTACCGAACCGATTCCAAAAGTACTAAGTAGTAAACTAGTAGAGAGCTGTACTATGTCTGAATAACATAGACTGTATTTTACCACAAACAATTACTGCATAAACTATAAAAAGACTTTCACTTGGGCAGTCATGCTAGTAAGTAATATTCCATTACTGGTGCGGTCACAATGACGTTGGAAACACGTAGTACTATCCGATGTGACAGCTGACAGCTTTATCAGATGTCTTGTAGTTGTCACAACTTACTTTTACCCTCCGACGCAAAAAGAGGTGTCATTAGTACATACATATACACTCACGTGCGTATCCCAAGGGGGTAGGCAGAGACTATTGACTGCCACAAGGTACGATCCTGACACACTTCTTTCGCCTCTTCCACATTCATACATCTTCTCATACATTTGTGTCATAAGTTTAAGCCTTTATTTGTATATCGCATCATAGCTTCCAAATTGGTGGATAATATTAATGTTTTTTGTTATTCCAACAATGGTTTCCACTAACAACAATCAGTTTTAATTTACAGATTTCTGTTTATTAACAGCTATTGGTGGATCAACATTAATGTGGTTTGTTATAAATACACCATCAAACAAACTATTATATTTAGTAATTTGTTTATTTGTTTGTATACGCGATATAATGTAATAATGGGCACGCCCCATAACAACATAACATAACCGATCCGATCAGGTATCTGTCTCATGATAATGCAATTTATTTACAAATTTTGTCGTCAACATTAACAAAAGTATGTAATCGGCGACGAATTCGAAGGTTTGACTTTAGTTCCTATATAAAACTACAGCAGCGTTTTAAATATATATCAGTCTGTATGCCATCGACAGAACGGTGTCACGGCCGGACCTTCAGCTAACTCCGAATGTATGTACAGACGGAATATTTTATTCATATTGTGCAAGGCGAGGTGAACCGGAGTTTTGCATGCAACATCTTTTAGGCCGCAGCATAAAAACAATGCAGATGAACGAAATATCCCCATAATTACAATTTGCAATAAGTATACTGTATAGCAGCGATTCCTAAACTTTTAAGACCAAGCAACTGCAACTTCGATCCAATTTAATATATTCATAATTTTATATAAGCACGATTAACATTGGATACGCCGAAATCAATCGCCTTTGAAAGGAGTTTTTCGGGAATATAACATCGTTTCATTTGAACGTAGCGACCTCGCGAAAATTCAGTATCCATGGTTCACTTAGAATCATCTTATTTGTATTTGGCACTTTTTTGCAAAATCCTGTTAATCTGTTTGAGGTTTTACGGCGTCCAGTTTAGCAATCGCTGCTTTACTTTAGAAACTATTTGCATCAGTAATAATATGGGTATTTCCTTCTCACTGCAGTCACTGTGCTCACACTAGACAATTATCGACGTACAAGGTTGACTGTAATTACCATCTGATTGCTCGCTAATTACTAACGAGTTTTACAAATGACCTAAATTATTATACATCCGCCATGGTTTAAACAGCTTCACACCAGATATATGTGCTAATTATGTTTAAGCTTTATTTAACTATACCAAAGGTGTAAATTTGGGCGTTATTGCAACACCGAGATAAGAAATGTGGGTAATGTAAATATGCGACGGGCTGAGCGCACCATTGGGTAAACGTGGCCGAGGTGTGATTTGTTTGCAAATAAAACGTTTTGCAAATACTTGTGAAAACGGTATCCCGTTATCTGCAATTTAGAAGACGTCGAACCAGTCATTACACGAATGAAAGTCAGTGGGAATCAGCGAGTTTAAAAACAATTAGGCGGACCCGTTAAGCCATGCAAACGATGGCATTAGATCACGACTTCACGAGAATGTAACGATGTGAATTTGATTATTAGTTCCGCTAATTGATGTAACACACGGATACGGCATTTCGTCACGCACAACTTAAAAATTGCGTGGTGTTCCAAGAAATCCAAGAGAAGTATAAAAAAAATCTTAATGGCCTTTTTCCGAAACATTCTATCTCAAAAGAATTTCATTTCATGCGAATTGTTTGAAAAACTTCTAAGCTTATTTACGTGTTATTATTTATCTTACTAATTTCTTATCTAACAAAAAGGTTCTTCAACAAAAAATTAAAACAATAAATAAAATCTCTACATCTCGGGCATCTGATACCTCCGCTTCAACCGGTGTTTTTATGAGGCATTAGCGTTTAATTGTCAACGTCATTGGCAAGTGTCACCGTCTTAAATTAGTGAAACAAAACTTTTAGTTCACGGCAATTTATTGAATAGACAGAAAGCTTTCGACCCTTAATTTACCCACTTGGGGTTACATTTGAAAAACGCCGATACACTTGTACATTTATTTCTAACCAGAAGCACGTTATACGAAGTTTTGTACTTCTCACTTTGAAAATGACGGACTTTCATACAACCGTTTTTCCTTAATTTTACACCTTTAGGGGTGAAATCTTCGAAAATCCTTTCTTAGAGGCTTACAACATGAAAGGCATCAACTGTTAAAAATTTCAAGTTTGTAGCCCCAGCGGCTTAAGCTCTGCGTTGATGACTAAGTCAGTCAGGGTACATAGCCCCGATCACACACTAAGATACGAGTCTTGTGTTGTAGGTATCAGGGACTACGAGAGACGCACGGTCTTACAACACCCAGACCCCGGACACAAATATCTGTCTGTCACACAAACATTTGTCCCGGTGTGAGAATTGAACCCACGGCCTCTCGTTTCACAGCCGACTGCGCCACCAAGGCTAAATATAATTATATATGTATAGAAAATAAAGATAAAGATTTACTTAATTTATATTCTTTTGTTGCAGGCACTGACGTATGTCCTATGAAATCTGTGGTGAGGCGTATCGGACAACAGCTGTTTACCGCGCTCAATACGAAAGGCCTCGCAGTACTCGTCAACCATGGCATTGCTGACGAAAAGGTATGTTTTTTATTATGTGTATGTACGATGTCAATATTCATTGATGAAATTACCAGCCTCCTGATAAACAAAGCTATAGTTATAATAATAATATCTAATAATACTAGTCTTGTATTTAACATTGTTCCACTGCTGGGCACGGACCTCCTCTACTAATGAGAGGGGATAGACCTTAGTCCACCACGCTGGCCTAATGCAGGTTGGTAGACTTCACATACCTTCGAAATTCTTATGAGAATTCTCAGGTATGCAGGTTTCCTTACAATGTTTTCCTTCACCGTTAAAGCAAGCGTTAATTAGCAATGGATACATACGTACTTTAGAAAAATCAGAGGTGTCTGCCATTTGGGTTTCGAACATACGACTTTCGTCTTGACAGTCCGTACCGCAACCAACTAGGGTATCGCTGCTTATTTTTAACCGACTTCAAAAAAAGGAGGAGGTTCTCAATTCGTCGGAATCTGTTTTTTTACCTATATTTGTTTTTAATAAATACATACAATTGAATACCGCAGACATAGATCATGTTGTGAATACGCAACGATAGTACTAGTGAATTCGAATTTTGAATAATCATAACTTTTTTATTCATAACCAGCCATAAACCATAAGCCTTTCAAAAGTTAACACGCAGTCTAGTTCATACGTCCACTCACTTTTGATGTTCCTTTGGATAAAATATCTACAGGTATTTTTGCATACTAATGTTTGCTCGCTGCTCTACCCGCGTGTTAGAAACGTACTGTTTTACAAAAATCTTCCTTAAAGAGAAACTTGAAGAGCGCCAAAATACGTATTTTATTAATAGTGTCGAAGAGCAGCATTACCAAGTTTTAACCAAATTATTATTACAAATTTTTCCATCTATTTTCAAGCATTATTAGCAAGCGAATAGCAAAAAACATCTGTATAATATAGATAAATCAAAAGAATACGCTGTCAACACTTTATCTTTTAAGTCCAGTGGTTTGGTCTGGGTGTTAATCACGCAGAATATGTAGTTTTATGTGTATGGATTGTATAAAATCAATATAATATTTGAATCATTGACAGTTCTGTTAAATTGTTTTCTCGAAGTGACTTTGTCACGTTTATCTTGACAGCTTGCACTTTCAATCTTACCTATCTTCAATCAAGGATGCAAATCGATCATTTTCAAACAAGATATGTAGGTACAGATTAGGCACCAGTAGCAAAAGGGTAAAAAACAAATTTCACTGAATATTTTTTTATTTACATACATGTATATGTACTCTTCGAAGGGGTAGGCAGAGGTACACGCCAGTACACCCACTTTTCGCCGAATTTATTACGGTCCCATAATATGATAGGGGGTGAGCCTATCGCCATACCGGGCACAATTCCAGACTCCGGGCGAATACTGAATATTCCTAAACAGAAAAACCCAATATCACTTTACCCGACCCGGGGATCGAACCCGAGACCTCAGCACAGCAGTCGTAACGCATGCGCAATTACAACTGCACCACCGAGGCAGTCCATTTACATACATACATACATAAATTTGCTATATACGCCGCGACTGCATCCCTTAAGAAGTACGCAGAGGTGTAACTGGACAACCCATATCTTCCGAACGCTATTTAATTATAATGTCGGACACAAATCCAATCAAAATCAATCAAAAATCAAATATTTATTGAATCCATAAAATGTTATACATCATTTAGATTCAGTCAATTTTTTCACTCTACCGCCAGTTCGGAATGCAGTCTCGCTAGAGAAGAACGGGCAAGAAACTATAGCGTTGCTCTTTTCACATCGGTTAACAATATTTGGTCATATAATTATTATCATAGGTCATATAATATATACGATTTAAGTTTAATTACCTTAGATTAGAGCAGCTCAATGTATGTTAAGTTGCCTTATTGAAATATTGTGAAAAAGAACTCATTACAAGACCTAGTGCCACACATGACCGTCGTGATAGTGATAAAAAAATCGATTTCTTAAAGCAGTCGGTCCTTACTGAAACAGTCTGAGCAGACCAGTCCACACGAGCCGCACCCGATCACGAGTAGTGACGCATGTGTCAGCCATCGGCCTCCTCAACCATGTTACAGGGAAGAGACCGACCTGGCACATGGCGCCGCAGCAAGCACAGACAATCCCAGGAAAATTGGGTGAAAACTCACTCGAATTTATTAATCGACCTTAAAAAAATACATAATTAGGTCCCTGCTATTACACTAATAAAATGTTTTTTGTTTACGTATGATATTTATGTATTTCAGCTTAAATCAGTATACGCTGACTTGGACAATTTCTGTGCACTCCCTGAAGGCTGTCAGGCACAATACTTACGCAACCCTATGAGCAACCACGGATATGTGCGACCGGGGATGGAACAGTTCGAAACCACTAAAAAGGTACATTATATACCATATTACATAACGGACATTTATTAGCTTGAATCCACATATTTTTTCAACATTACTTTGGTGACTTTCACTTTGATTAACTTTATAACATGCTTAGTTCTTGTTATTTTAAAATTAAATATAGCTTTACTTTGTGTAAGGTGGCGTAAAGGGGAATTCTCGCGTGCACTACTTTTTGCTCTTACATAATGTCTTTGCAATATAATCAAAATATTCAGCCAACAAGTCACGTCGCTATATCTTCAACTTAAAAAAATATGTTAGCAGGAAAAACAAACGCTTCTTCAAGCTAAATGTATTCCTAACTCTCAATGTATAAATCGACTACGTTACATAATATTGTGATGAGTTTATGCTGATGGATAGGTGGAGTGCACTTGGCAATACAGGTCATGGGAAATGTTTTTTACAATCTGTCACACGCTTGAGCATCGCTGCATACGTGGCTCTCTCTATATGTAGCATTTGTTATGCAACATTAGAGAATCTACGATGTGTGGACGGCATTAATTTTTTTATTAACCGACTTCAAAAAAGGAGGTTCTCAATTCGGCGGAATCTTTTTTTTATATATGTTCCCCGATTATTCGAAGACACCTGGACCGATTCGAGAATTTCTTTTTTTGTTTTAAAGGGTACTTCCCAGGTGGTCCCATTGGCACCAAATCAGGATCTGATGATGGGATCTCTGGGATCAAAAATCGAGGGCTACGCTAAAATTTTATAGGGATGCATAATTTGTTTTATTTAAGTCGGTGTACTTTTTATGAATTATTTCGTAACAGGATGTGTCGCTAGACGACCGTATCATTCCGTAAATATCACAAAAAATACGTTTTAGGTATCCTTATTTACAGAAGTAGATGTCATTGCTTACGACTTGGCAGCATGGTCTTCCCCTTCCTTCGTTCTCGATAAGGAACCTTCCCCGGTTCCTTATCGAGCGAACAAAACAATAACGCGTCTCGGGACGCTCGACAGAAGTGATAACCAATCTAAGTTGAACTATTTAATATTGAAATTGTTTAACTTGAGAAAAGCTTAGGTTATTACTTAAACTTTATGCATATAAATATGATAATGTGAGGAAAGGTTATTTATTAATAAAGTCTTTTATTGATTATAAAATATATTTTACTCGATCCCACTCAAATCAAATCACAACGATTCTAAAGAAGTTTCACTTCAAAAAATAATAGCACAGAGATTATGGAACGACAGAAATAGAAATTAATAAAGAAGTCAATTGTTTAGAGTAAATGGTTGTGTCTTGTGTTGCAGGAGCTGCGTCACTCGTTCAACATCACGACACTGAGCGCGGCGACGATGCCGGCGCAGGAGGAGGTGCCGGAGTTCACGAAGCACGCGGTACCACTGGCCCACGATCTCACCAACTTGTCGCGCGTGCTGCTGCAGGCACTCGCGTATGCTCTCGGTACGACTCTATCATATATCTTTTTTTTTATCCTTAGTCTGTAAACTTCTATTCACTCGTGTCTAGAAGGATATTAAAAAATACAATACAAGCTTTTATTTCCATAGCATTAAAGTTAAAAATTGCATGCAAGAACGGCGAGTGTTGCTAGTGTTGACGCACCGCCGGCGATTTTATAAGTCATGACTGGATACTCATTACATATTCCTTCAAATTATAATCGTTCTGCACCGTCTACCAGGCGGAATTACTGGCTCTGCAAAAGGCCGTGCAAATAGCCTCAAAGCAAAAATCACCACCAATATAACATCTTTTGTGATTCACGAGCGGCCCTCGAGACTGTTGCGAGAGGATTCTCCCTCCACCCCATAGCATTTTAGAGTTGCGCAATGAATCTATATTTAACATATATTTTTAATATAGCGGTTGGTTCAGCAGATATCACAGGAATTTCTTATAACTCAACGTAATTCTAGCCATTTTGCGTCCCGTCACCTCTTAACAGCTTGTTAAATGAGCGAAAAGCGCGGCAAAATAACACAGTCCTCCTTCTTCACACTACGCCATGGGATGGGGATTTGTTGCTCCGTATATAGATACGAAAATAAAAATTTTAATTTTTTTTTTAATAATATAGTAGTAAGATAAGACTCATGGCAGGTCCAATCTACAATGAGTAATATTGTGTATCAGATTAGCAAATCAGCAAACGTGACCAATACCGTGAACGGCCTATATTGCTATAAGAATCAAAGGTGTTTGGCAAACCTGCGGAAAAGAGGAGGTTAGAGGTGGTGGGATGTGTTATGTGCGGCAGAATCGAAAAACTTCATTCCAAATTTTGAAACATTTTTCCATCTTCCACTAGATCTAAATCTTAACTAATGACGTACAACAATATTGTTTGATGTTTTTTTGTTTTATACAAATAATAATACGTGATATGATATCACACTCACATTACAACAAACAGGTTCATTTAAAGATTTCGTGTCACGATAACGAAAAAAGCAATTAGCGGGAGATACCGCTTCGAATATATTTCAAACATAAATATATTTATTGATAATTTTTTCATACTTTCTATCAGAAGAACAAATAAAAAAATCTAAATCAAATGTTATGTTTTTATTGAGCGTAGGCATTGATAGTGTTATGTTGCATGCGGTTTTATAAATAGTTGCGTAAAATTACCTAGTCAGGTCATAAATTCTGTCACATGTTTAATATAAAATAATTGAAACAAGTTTATTCATTATGTAACCATTTATATACCAAAATGAACTTAACAAAACATAGATTCTTATGACACTAAAGTTTATTCAAAATGACCTCCGTGATTTTGAATACAGGCCTTCAATCTGCGCGGCCAGTTGTCTATCGCAGCACGAACGAGGTCCATGTCAATGTCGGCGGCTGCCTTAATCAAGGATGTCTTGAGTGACTCCAAATTGGGATGAGGCTTTGAGCACGCCTTTTCCTCCAAGTGTTGCCATATCTTGTAATCTAACGGATTCAAATCTGGACTGGAGGAGGGCCAGTCTTCGTACCGGATGAAGTCGATTTCACGCGCCGCCAGCCAGTCTTGTGTGCTCTTCGCTCTATGAGCTGGCGCCGAATCTTGTTGGAATACCCAGTGCCTGTTATTGAACATGGTATGAGAAACAGGTTCCACAAGGTTCGTCAGGACTGTATTTTGATACACAACTGCATTCGTTTTTACACCTTTCTCACAAAAATGTACCTCTGTTAAGCCCCAATAAGAAACTCCCAACCATACCATGAGCGAGGATGGAAAATGACCTCGTTGGACACGCGGAATACGGTTGCTCGCTTCTTCACTACTGTGTGCGTACACCTTATCATTTTGTTTGTTGTAGCTCTCTTCTACGGTAAAAATTTTTTCATCTGAAAAAAGAATTTCCCGATATTTTTTTCCCGCGTACCGCTTCAATAAAGCGCGGCATCTCTTCAGTCTCAGGTCCATTAGACGAGCATTCAAACGATGTCCTGTTTTTCTTCGATATGCCCGAAGCCCTAAGTCTTCATTTAACACCCTTTTCACCGTGGTTCTGCTTAACCCCATCTGAAGGGCCAACAGTTTCTGCTTACGTTTGGGATTTCTTTGAATTCGCGCCTTCACAGCTTTTATCACTGCTGGAGTCCTAACAGACCGAGGGCGACCACTTCTTGACCTGTCATCTACACTAGAGTCTTCATTGTATCGTTTGATGGTACGATAAACGAATCTTTTGGTTATATTCAAATTTTTCAGTATGTCAAAAATTTGAATTGGCGCGTAACCGCAACGATGCAACGCAATTACTGCAACACGGTCTTCTTTAAGCGTCCACTCCATATTTAAAAATGAGTAAAATTCTAAAAAGTATACATTTTTATTTTCATGAACAATGTTAAATTCGAATTCAATAAACTTTTTGACTGTGTATATATAAAAATCTACCAACCAACCAAATAAACCAACGGATAGGTACCTCATTTAATATTCTAAAAAAATTGTTGGTAGTTGTTAATATTCCTCATCGATATATTATTCAGTGACTAAGCTAGAGTAACGGGTTTTTATTCATTACGGTAGGCAGCGGCTTTGCTGTGCCCTGGCATTGCAGAAGTCTATGGGCGGCGGTGACTACTTACCATCAGGTGGCCCGTCTGCTCATCTGCCTATCCAGGCAATAAAAAAAAAAATATATATATTAAAATCTATCATATTAATGGTTTAATTATATAATTTTGATTGAACACAAGTAAAAGTGAACGAATGAATTCGACTCTATCTAATACAGAGCCGCATTTGCTAAATACTTAAAAGAAAGCTATACCTAGGTAATATAGCTATATATATGAATAGGTATGATAAACTTAATTATTAGTATAACTAAAAGTAATCTAAACCTCAAGTAGTTAATAGTTGTGCCAAAAGTTTAGGTGGTGAAAATACGATAGACATAGAGAATGGAGTGTGCGCTCTCTATCCAGCTGTTAAGTAGACACGGACAGAAAAATATGAGAGTGTTGAAATATTGTTATATCAGCTGTACTCAAATATCTTAATAGGCTAATAATACAGGCACGTTTTATTGTTACCTAATAAATATAATTTCATCAGAGAGAGAGACAAAGCGAACGTGCTGCCACCAGTTGCCTTTTTCTAGAATTTTTATTAGTCTACGTCCCAGACTTACAGGAGCGAAAATAAATAGGTATTGACCGCACAGTTGCTTTGTATCTTTCTACAAAGTGGTGACTTTTATGAGGATATTGCTCAGACCTGTCCATGGAAAATACTTAATTTTGACAGAATGTTCTACTGCGAGTAAAGAAGATAACATTACTAGAAGAAAACATCGGCCAAAATAACCAAGTTAGGCCAATAACTTGGCAATGATTTCTTATAGTAAATCTGTCAAGTGGGCCTATGTGTTACAATCTATACGAAATCTTCGGCAAAACCTTGAACATACACAATCGTCATTACGGCGTGGCGGAGCGAAACACGATAAATGTTTTATTGGGTACACTCATGGTACACTCTTAATATTCTGAAAACTCATTCAAATTGGTTCAACGGTATTACTCATCAATAAATTGCTTTTCTGACGTCACACCAACAATAAAAAACGTTGCATTTTAATGCATATTTAAGTATTTAACTTGCGTCATGCACTTTGATTTGTGTTTTCGTTCTTTGTTAGGTAAAGTGCATAATATAACACATAATTTTAAGCTCGATGCAGCCCAAATATAATGTCGACTATCGAGAGACATTACATTTTCCACGGTCACCATTATTATATCAGCCTGAAATAACCGGCTGACTGAACGAGCTACATTAAAATGAAATGAAATCGTTTATTGATCATATTTTAGAGTGGTAGAACCACGCTGTAGACATATTAGTCTACAGCATGAATGGACCGGCTTGACCGGGGTAGTACCACTGTCTCACAGAAAACCAACGTAAAGTGACAGTTCACGGTCGCGTTTCGTATGGTAAGTGAGATATCCGGAGGCCCAGATTCCCCTTCCCTTCCCTAATCCCTATTCCTGTCCTTTTAGGTCGAAAGCGCATACGTGATACTTTCGGTATTGTGGATGTTCATGGGCGGTGGAGATCACTTAACATCAGGTGACCCACTGGCTCGTTTGTCGGACTATGAAATAAAAAAAAAATTGCAATTACATAGCTCTTATGACAAGTCAGTACATTAAAAAAAGTAAAGAAATTTAACAAAAAGCATGTAAGCTTATGTATACATAGCATCATCAATGCACTAGCAATTACTTTATTCATTTATAAGGTATTTAAAAATTTTATTTTTAATATTATTCAAAGAAATACCAGTCAAATATACAATGACTGGTTATCGCCATGTTTTCACATTGTATGGTCCGTGAGTCACTTACACCGGGTCTAGTTGAAAACCATAGCATACTGCCTGGCCTAATGCTGAACTGGAACCCATTCAGCATTTTTATGAGACACACGCTGCCCACTACCCTTTTATAGTTTGTTTTGTAGCATAATTTTTTTTTGTTACCATTATTTCTGTTTGTGTTGAATAAACAATGTGTTGTTGTGTACAGCCGTGCCTCCGGCAGTGTTCCTGGCGTGCCACGCGGGCATGCTGCAGAGCGACTGCAACCCGTCCACCATGCGGCTGCTGTACTACCCGCCGGTGCCGCCCGACGACGAGCGCCCGCGCGGCGCCGCCGACGACCACGGGTACACCCGCTGCGGCGCGCACGCTGACTACGGCACCTTCACACTGCTCGCGCAGGACTCCGAGGGAGGACTTGAGGTTACACGACTTACATACTGCATCATTACATGTCCATTCTCCTGTACTATACTATTAATATAGATTAACATTCGTAACTCCGTGGCGCAACAGGCCAAGGATCCGATTCCAACACAATTATGTGTTATATTAATATTTGTTTTGGCTCTGGTTTTTCTGATCTACGCATAAACAAAATAACTAATAGAAGGACGTAGGTACTAGAGGAAATTGTATTTCATATAATTTGAAATAAAATCCATGGAAATATTTGTCAAATATTTAATGCGAATTTTTAACCAAAATTACAGTTTTTAATTTGTAGTGTTTCATCTGTTAATAAACTTCCCTATAGAATGATGTCGACGATTATTATATTGTAAACGAGTATGTACTTATATCGTCGTTTAATACAATAAAATAACATTCAAAATATTATTATGACGTTAAGATTGCGATATTGATTGTTTGTATAATTTACAGGTGAAGTTGAACGGTAGTGACAAATGGCAAGCTGTGGGCCACATGCCAGGAGCCATCCTCGTGCAAGCCGGGGAGCTGCTCGCCGCCTGGACCACCAACCTCATTCCGGCTCTGGTTAGTATCATTGAGAACACGCAGCACCACGCGAAGGTTTCCCACCTAGTGTCTTGAGTCTCCATTATATAATAATAATAAATAACACCCAACAGTCACACACATAGCCCCGACCCCACACTAATATACGAGTCTTGTGTTGTGTCAGGGACTACAAGAGACGCACGGTCTCACAACATCCAGACCCCGGACACAAATATCAGACGAATGTTCAAACGAAATGGGAATCGAACCCACGGCCCCTCGTTTGACAGCCGGCTACTCGCCAACTGAGCCACGGAGGATGTCAATATAATGTATAATATATGTCATAATAATAATCTAGCCCTGTATTAAACATTGTCCCACTGCTGGGCATGGGCCTCCTCTACTAATGAGAGGGGTTAGGTTAGGTCCACCACGCTGGCCTAATGCGGGTTGGTAGACGTCACATACCTTCGAAATTCTTTTTGAGAATCCTCAGGTATGCAGGTTTCCTCACGATGTTTCCTTCACCGTTAAAGTAAGCAATAATTACAAGGAATACACACATAACTTTAGAAAAGTCAGAGGTGTCTGCCATTTGGGTTTCGAACATACAACTTTCATCTTGACAGTCCGTACTGCAACCAACTAGGCTATTACTGCATTGCAATGATAGCCTAGTGGTTATCATTCTCCATTAGTTTTATTTTATTATAATGGCGATTTACTTAAATATTTTAAAGCAAAAACAAACAAGCCTGACATATGAACATGTATGTATAATACTAAATCTATGCATATAACAGATTTCCGGAGATTTTTTTGACATGACATGATGGATATGTCAAGCATTTGGGGAAAATATTCGGATTTGTCTTAAACTAATAGCTTAAATAATAAAGAAGTGGTGTTGATCAAATGTATTTCTCCATGTAATTAGTTAGTAACTTATATTATTAAAAGAGAATTGCTTATGCGAAAACTTAAAATTTATAGATATGCTCCTAGCGCCTTGACCAGTTTTTATTTATGTGACTCCAATTTTACCTTACTTCGAGTCACCTAAATAATTGTAAATAAAAAAAGTTTAAAATAAAAGTATATGTTTCAACAAAATACATGATGACGAAATATATTATATGGGCTCTGCCACGGTTAGGTAATAAAATTAAATGTTATACAACTACACAATCTCCAGGATAGTTCCTCAAATACCTTATAAATATGAACTGTCGCATCTGCTCATTGCTCTTTGGTCAAATTCATTATAGTTCTTAGTAACCGTGATAGATGGCATTAGTGTGCGGAAGAGGTATTTGGAACATATTGTTTCTACGACAGTTCGTGTTTAACGGTAGAATATAATATGTCAATGGTTAGGACTATATAATGTTCTGAGTATGATGTAACTGGCATACCATTGTTTATTTATTTATTAAGGTACGTCAACAATATTCATAATATACATAGAATTATTATTTATCACAGCACAAGAACAGTTATGAATATCAATTAAAGAAATACACAGCATTCATAAAAAAAGAGTACGACAATAGAAATAGAATAATACCGAAAATAGCACACACAATAGATTACACAATTACATTAAATTAGATGAAATTACATTAAATTAGATGAAATTACATTAAATTAGATGAAATTACATTAAATTAGATGAAATTACATTAAATTAGATTCGATTAGGTTAGATTACATTGTTGGGTAAAAGATTCTAATTAAGATCAGAATAAAAAAGTTAGCAACAGCGTGGTATATAATATGTGTGTGTTTGTGTCAGGTGCACCGCGTGGTGGTCCCAGCTGGTGCGTACACGCGCGCTCGCGGCCGACACTGCGTGGCGTTCTTCTGTCACCCCGACGTGGACGCGGCGCTGCCCCCCCTCCCGCTGCGCGCCGCCACCCCCGCCCCCGCGACCGTCTACACCCCGCACGCGCACCTCACGCTGCACCACCGCCTGCTCAACGCCGCGCATCACCTCCAGAAGCGGTTCCGAGAGACCTACGCCTGATTGGTTCACTCACTGACTGACTGACTGCATCCACGCATGCGTCACTTACCAGACATTTTCGACCATAAACTGTCCAAGCATAAGAATTCCAATTATATGTATGCTGTCTAACCATAAAGCGATAAAAATATGATCCCATTATTTAGTGTAATTTGGTATGGATAAACCTGCTGAAAATAAGTCTGGTAGCGCTGAGTTCTCCTTTTTTATCAACGAAATTATGAAGCTAGATACCGACCCAATAATGACTATATGTATCCATCAACTCTATTCACGTCTGCCAGTAAGTGATATACCAAATCATACTTTTTTCAAGGAAAAATCACAAAAAAATCTTTTTATACTAGCAACTTGCGTGTTGGATTCTCTACTTATTGGTAGATGTGAAAGGAGTTTAAGGTAGATTTGATCATCAGGCTACGAAATCACGTTAACGAGGTATCTACATGCAGTCGTAGTGCCTGAAGTCAATTAACTAAACCTTACTACTACCTACTACCGTGCTAAAATAAAAAAAATATTGATAAAGGACCTAAGCGAAAATAGAATATTTACCCATCGCGACCACTTTTTCTCATTTCTCGTCTAAATAAAATTGATTTAATATTTTTATTGTTTATATCGATAAAATATTATCGATATCGTGCAATAGCACGTGGTGTGTAAAGCCTTTCACGCAAATAAACTATTTAACATTATATATCAATACACTGCCGTAACATAAGGATACCAGTAGCTACTTAAAACATTTCTACTTAAAATTATTTATATATAAAAATTAAGTAGACATTAATTCAGAGAAGTTATAATATGAAGAATGTATTATCTGTGACTAAAACTTAGTGAAGTGAACATACGTAACCTAAAAGTATAACGGACAGTTCTGCTCAAATTTTAAAATACGCCATATAACATTTTACTAGATAAGGACAAAATGAGTAAGTGGTATTGTTTCACACAATAATAATTCATACACGGGTATATATTATATCACAATCAATAATAATTTAAATTGATGGCAAAATTTGTATAATTATAGTCGATTTCGGTCGCCACGTCCGTTTTATATTAACGATTAAAAAATATATTTTCCAGTAATATTAGTAAATTGTCGTGAATGTTTGTATATTCATAAATAATCAGTATTTCGATAATATTTTCATGTAGACATAATTTAAGACTTCGCTTTATCGCTTGTACCCATTTTTAAAGTACTTATTACTTGTTAGTAATGTAGCAATTAGCGACGTAAATTATCTTTGATATTCAATTTTATTTTGTTTTGTTGCCTTGTGTATCATTTCATATTATTAATTTTAAATTATACTTTTTACTATTCCTATTTATTCTGAGCATTTCATATCTATCGTATATTAAGTAATTTGTGTGATTTAATAGCTCAATTTTACATCTGTACTTAAGTATACAATTGTGTTCGAACATCGAAGTGTCCAATGGCTTAAGTAAAACTATTTTTAACTTTATACTTAATTAGTTATATAATAAGAATGATTCCGTTACTTACAATATGCTTCATGTGTGTTCCAAATGATTTATTCTATAGGGCTGGAGTACAAGGCAAATAACAGTATCTTGTGTAACTAGTGTAGAGTTGCCAACCGTCCTGTTTTCCCAGGACATTTCCTGGTTTTTAGAGTGTCCTGGATAGTTTTTAAGCAGCGTCCTGGGTTTTTAAAGCGCCCTGATAAGGTCCTGTATTTTAAAATTAGCACACCACTTTTGCAATCCTTACTTTCGGAGGGCGTCTCGGCTCGCAAGCGTTTACGCTATTTTAAAAAAAAGATGCGTCCTGTTTTTAAATTGAATAGTCCTGGTTATCTAACTTCAAATCTTAGTACATATTTGTATTCCAGTGTTGGTAACCCTAAACTAGTGCGGCAAATTGTCGATTGCCCAAGAGAGCAAAATTAAGCACATGATCGAAGTGAGTGCGCTCATTCACTCGAGTGGGCAATCGACAACACCGCCCGAGTTGCAGATACTATTATTTGCCTTTTTTATTACAAATGCGGCGATAAATTCCAATAAATCCTAAATATAAATCTATTTTCATCTATCACGCCAACCTCACCCTTTTAATATTGACACATCGATTGTGTTTTTGTTGTTTCTCATTTTAAAATTTTAGCAGTACAATAAAATTTTTCGTGGGGTAATTTAACATAACCGCACGCAAATGAGTATTGAGCTATTAACCGAACTTAAAAACGCGAGCCAAGATAGTACTTACCCCGCATGAGTGATAAAAGTTAATCATATGACCACGTTTAACAAAACTATCACTCTAACAGATTGTGTCTATGGGAACCAAGTGTGTACAATACCTGTCTGTTTAACCAAAGAATTTCGTTTACATACCAGTACCTATATGATACATTATACATACCGAATAAACCAAATGAGCTTAAATTCGATGGTTACACTAGCTTTGGCGCGTGAACGATAGGCAGCGGCTCTGCAGATGTGCTCTAGCATTGCAGAAGTCTATGTGCGGCGGTGACTACTTACCATCACGTGGCCCGTCTGCTCGTCTGCCTATCGATGCACTAAAAAAAAATGTACAGAAATCAAATCGCTCGGTATACACTTGTCACATTCAAACGTTATACTGTTCTGGTACTATATAGCATGCTCTTTTCATTCATTTGAAGGTCATACTCCGAATACTCAAACGCAACTCAAGCATTTAAGATCGTATTAAACATTTGAGACTCTTTTATTACATACACAACAACAACATAGCATAACGTTCTGTATTCATCTGCAATATGTACTTGGCACTAAAATTTGTAAAGACTGATGTTGTGATATCCAAAATTCTGAAGCAATTCTATAATCGGTGTCCATAGTTTCAGATATGCGCGTAAGGTCTAAAGGGAGACTTCCGATGGACGCGGCAAGCTTAAGACGCGTATGTGACATCGTCTGTCAAAGTCGTACTTTAGGCGCTAGTGATGCGTTAGAGTTGCCGTCGAATAGATCTATGGATTTATATAGTTCAACAAACGCGGCATTAAAACGTCACTAATATTTGCGTCCCGCGCTTGCTGCGACTATCGGAATTCTGCCTTAACCAGTACACGTTAATAATTTCGGTATGCCTTACTATTTAAGTATCTATGCAGCCTCTGGGATTACATATTTATAGTAATTAAGAGAAGACATAGCATTTATAGACATTCTTAACTTTTGTCCATTCTTATATTAAATAGTACTTATAATAATATGATTGATGGGTAGGAGGATTATTAAATTGGCTGCAAATACTCTACTTTATCTGTTACCTGTTATTGATTTATCCATATTTTGTATTTTTTTTTTATTAAAATACAGTATGATCGCGATGTTGAGATAATATTTGTAATGAATAGCTAAAAAACTAGCAAAATAGAATTAATTAGATACTTAATAATATTCCTGATTTTAGTCATATTATTGCGGCACACAAAACCAGGCTCATTATTCACTTTACCACTTGATATTTCTATTGGTTTGCAATTTATATATCTAATGACGACTGGCAATAAATATGCAGATAGTATAAGAAAAACGGTTGTTTTATTTCATGTACTCCGTACCTTATATTTGAAGCGGTAGACAGAGGTCCAGTTAATTATTACCGTCCCATGATATGATCCTTTATCACGCGCAAATTCTAATTCCTACTAGCTCATGTGCGATTAATAAATGTATACAAGAAACGTAACGCCGTGGGTTCGATTCCCGCACTGAGGCAAATGTTTGTCTGACAGAGATTTTTGTTTCGAGTCTAATGTAGGACCATAGTCTCTCGTATTTCTTTGTCCCCGCAATACAGGTTTGACCTAGTGTGGGGGATATTTTTTTTAGTGCCTCGGCCACCTGATGGTAAGTAGTCACCGCCGCCCATAGACTTCTGCAATGCCAGGGCACAGCGAAGCCGCTGCCTACCGTTTAGGGTCGGGACTATATTTATGACTGCTGGGCGTATTAAAAATAGTTATGCATCATGTAGGCATACAAAAGTTACTTAAATCGTGTCAAAACAGAGACGGAAATTGACTATCGGAATAACTACATTTCGTTAATTGCATGAAAATTTAGGAACAACCGTCAAGAGCTGGTAAGCAATGATACAACCATGAGGAGAGGACTGGAAAAGGAGAAGAGAAAAAGCCTGAAAAATATAGAAGGGGAATCGTGTCCTTCGGTTAAGGAAGAGACGGGGTACGGCAATTATACAACCATGAGGACATGATTGGGAAAGGAGAATAGAAAAATATAGAAGGGGAATCGTGTCCTTTGGTTAAGGAAGAGACGGGGTACGGCAATTATACAACCATGAGGACGGGATTGGGAAAGGAGAATAGAAAAATATAGAAGGGGAATCGTGTCCTTTGGTTAAGGAAGAGACGGGGTACGGCAATTATACAACCATGAGGACATGATTGGGAAAGGAGAATAGAAAAATATAGAAGGGGAATCGTGTCCTTTGGTTAAGGAAGAGACGGGGTACGGCAATTATACAACCATGAGGACATGATTGGGAAAGGAGAATAGAAAAATATAGAAGGGGAATCGTGTCCTTTGGTTAAGGAAGAGACGGGGTACGGCAATTATACAACCATGAGGACGGGATTGGGAAAGGAGAATAGAAAAATATAGAAGGGGAATCGTGTCCTTTGGTTAAGGAAGAGACGGGGTACGGCAATTATACAACCATGAGGACGGGATTGGGAAAGGAGAATAGAAAAATATAGAAGGGGAATCGTGTCCTTTGGTTAAGGAAGAGACGGGGTACGGCAATTATACAACCATGAGCATATGATTGGGAAAGGAGAATAGAAAAATATAGAAGGAGAATCGTGTCCTTTGGTTAAGGAAGAGACGGGGTACGGCAATTATACAACCATGAGCATATGATTGGGAAAGGAGAATAGAAAAATATAGAAGGAGAATCGTGTCCTTTGGTTAAGGAAGAGACGGGGTACGGCAATTATACAACCATGAGCATATGATTGGGAAAGGAGAATAGAAAAATATAGAAGGAGAATCGTGTCCTTTGGTTAAGGAAGAGACGGGGTACGGCAATTATACAACCATGAGCATATGATTGGGAAAGGAGAATAGAAAAATATAGAAGGGGAATCGTGTCCTTTGGTTAAGGAAGAGACGGGGTACGGCAATTATACAACCATGAGCATATGATTGGGAAAGGAGAATAGAAAAATATAGAAGGAGAATCGTGTCCTTTGGTTAAGGAAGAGACGGGGTACGGCAATTATACAACCATGAGGACGGGATTGGGAAAGGAGAATAGAAAAATATAGAAGGGGAATCGTGTCCTTTGGTTAAGGAAGAGACGGGGTACGGCAATTATACAACCATGAGCATATGATTGGGAAAGGAGAATAGAAAAATATAGAAGGAGAATCGTGTCCTTTGGTTAAGGAAGAGACGGGGTACGGCAATTATACAACCATGAGCATATGATTGGGAAAGGAGAATAGAAAAATATAGAAGGAGAATCGTGTCCTTCGGTTAAGGAAGAGACGGGGTACGGCAATTATACAATCATGAGGACGGGATTGGGAAAGGAAAATAGAAAAATATAGAAGGGGAATCGTGTCCTTTGGTTAAGGAAGAGACGAGGGATGGCAATTATACAACCATGAGGAAGGGATTGGGAAAGGAGAATAGAAAAATATAGAAGGGGAATCGTGTCCTTTGGTTAAGGAAGAGACGGGGTACGGCAATTATACAACCATGAGGACGGGATTGGGAAAGGAGAATAGAAAAATATAGAAGGGGAATCGTGTCCTTTGGTTAAGGAAGAGACGGGGTACGGCAATTATACAACCATGAGCATATGATTGGGAAAGGAGAATAGAAAAATATAGAAGGAGAATCGTGTCCTTTGGTTAAGGAAGAGACGGGGTACGGCAATTATACAACCATGAGCATATGATTGGGAAAGGAGAATAGAAAAATATAGAAGGAGAATCGTGTCCTTCGGTTAAGGAAGAGACGGGGTACGGCAATTATACAATCATGAGGACGGGATTGGGAAAGGAAAATAGAAAAATATAGAAGGGGAATCGTGTCCTTTGGTTAAGGAAGAGACGAGGGATGGCAATTATACAACCATGAGGAAGGGATTGGGAAAGGAGAATAGAAAAATATAGAAGGGGAATCGTGTCCTTTGGTTAAGGAAGAGACGGGGTACGGCAATTATACAACCATGAGGACGGGATTGGGAAAGGAGAATAGAAAAATATAGAAGGGGAATCGTGTCCTTTGGTTAAGGAAGAGACGGGGGATGGCAATTATAAAACCATGAGGACGGGATTGGGAAAGGAGAATAGAAAAATATAGAAGGGGAATCGTGTCCTTTGGTTAAGGAAGAGACGGGGTACGGCAATTATACAACCATGAGCATATGATTGGGAAAGGAGAATAGAAAAATATAGAAGGAGAATCGTGTCCTTTGGTTAAGGAAGAGACGGGGGATGGCAATTATAAAACCATGAGGACGGGATTGGGAAAGGAGAATAGAAAAATATAGAAGGGGAATCGTGTCCTTTGGTTAAGGAAGAGACGGGGTACGGCAATTATACAACCATGAGGACGGGATTGGGAAAGGAGAATAGAAAAATATAGAAGGGGAATCGTGTCCTTTGGTTAAGGAAGAGACGGGGGACGGCAATTATACAACCATGAGGACGGGATTGGGAAAGGAGAATAGAAAAATATAGAAGGGGAATCGTGTCCTTTGGTTAAGGAAGAGACGGGGTACGGCAATTATACAACCATGAGGACGGGATTGGGAAAGGAGAATAGAAAAATATAGAAGGGGAATCGTGTCCTTTGGTTAAGGAAGAGACGGGGGACGGCAATTATACAACCATGAGGACGGGATTGGGAAAGGAGAATAGAAAAATATAGAAGGGGAATCGTGTCCTTTGGTTAAGGAAGAGACGGGGTACGGCAATTATACAACCATGAGGACGGGATTGGGAAAGGAGAATAGAAAAATATAGAAGGGGAATCGTGTCCTTTGGTTAAGGAAGAGACGGGGTACGGCAATTATACAACCATGAGGACGGGATTGGGAAAGGAGAATAGAAAAATATAGAAGGGGAATCGTGTCCTTTGGTTAAGGAAGAGACGAGGGATGGCAATTATACAACCATGAGGAAGGGATTGGGAAAGGAGAATAGAAAAATATAGAAGGGGAATCGTGTCCTTTGGTTAAGGAAGAGACGGGGGACGGCAATTATACAACCATGAGCATATGATTGGGAAAGGAGAATAGAAAAATATAGAAGGGGAATCGTGTCCTTTGGTTAAGGAAGAGACGGGGTACGGCAATTATACAACCATGAGGACGGGATTGGGAAAGGAGAATAGAAAAATATAGAAGGGGAATCGTGTCCTTTGGTTAAGGAAGAGACGGGGTACGGCAATTATACAACCATGAGCATATGATTGGGAAAGGAGAATAGAAAAATATAGAAGGAGAATCGTGTCCTTCGGTTAAGGAAGAGACGGGGGATGGCAATTATACAACCATGAGGACAGGATTGGGAAAGGAGAATAGAAAATACAAATCCTGAGGGATATAAGGTAGTGGTCGACACCCCTTTGGGGTGATCAGACCACTGCCTTATTCGAACCTCAGCCCCTGCGGTTTATCCCGATCGCTCTTCAGCGACTGGGTTCCGCAGGGTTCGGCGGTATGGGTCAGCGGATTGGGAAGGGATGCGTGAATTCTTTGAATTCGAATTCTTTCCTTCCCATGGAAGCGGTTCTGCTTCTCTTCCGAAGATCCTGATGCTTGTGCGGACCGCGTCAGGGACCTGGTGGTCATGGGGATGGATCTTTTCATCCTCAATTCCAGGGTACCTATCGGGCATCGCAGCCGGCCCTGGTACAATAGTACCTGTGCCGAAGCTGCACGCCTTAAGCGGTCTGCATACGGGGCGTGGAACGAAGCCCAAAAGCATGAGGGTCTAAGCGCGAAAGAGAAGAGGCGGAAATTTAATGCCGCTTCTAGGTCCAACAAAAAGGCTATAGCCAAGGCCAAGGCCGAACATATTGGCAGAATTGGTGAGCGGCTAGAGAGTTATCCGTCTGGCAGTCGGGCTTTCTGGTTCCTTGCCATGGCTGTCCAAAGTAACTTCTGCCTGTCCAGTCTCCCGCCACTGCGTAAGACTGATGACTGTTTGGCCCATAGTGCAAAGGAAAAGGCCGATATCTTGGCCCAATCCTTTGCCTCGAACTCGACTTTGGATGACGGAGAAGCCACTCCACCAAAACTTCCCCGGTGCGAGTACTCCCTACGTGAAATTCACATTCATTCACATCATGTGCGGGAGCTTAGGCTCCTTAACATCCGAAAATCGAGTGGGCCGGACTGCATCCCTGCAGCGGTTCTTACGACGTGCGCCCCTGAATTGACCCCCATTCTCACGCGCCTTTATCGTCTTTCGTACAATTCCAAAAGGGTTCCCGCTTCGTGGAAGGGTGCCCATGTCCATCCGATCCCTAAAAAAGGTGACCAGTCGGACCCTTCGTGTTATAGACCGATAGCCATCACATCCTTGCTCTCTAAAGTCATGGAGAGAATAATTAACGCCCAGCTTATGGGGTATCTGGAGGAGCACCAGCTGATTAGCGATCGTCAGGTTTCCGTCAGGGTCGCTCGGCTGGTGATCTTCTTGTTTACCTCACACATCGCTGGGCGGAGGCTATAGAGAGCAAGGGTGAGGCTATGGCCGTCGGTCTAGACATCGCGAAGGCGTTTGATCGGGTATGGCAAGGAGGCCTTCTGTCGAAGCTACCATCATATGGAATCCCCGAGGGACTGCGACTGGATCTTATAGCTTTTTGGATCGATCTATCCATCTACGATCTATCCATTAATGCTGGCGTTCCTCAAGGCTCGGTGTTGTCGTCGACATTATTCATACTGCATATCAATGACATGCTGTCAATAAATAGCATGCATTGTTATGCAGATGATAGTACTATCGACGTGGAATACACCGGCCATCAGGGTATCCCTTGGAGCACTTTGGAAGAAAGACGGTTAGAACTTGTGTCGGAAATCGAGAGCTTTCTAGGGCGGGCCTCTGAATGGGGTGAAAGGAACCTAGTTCACTTTAACCCCACGAAGACATAAGTTTGCGCGTTCACCGCTAAGAAGGACCTATTTGTCTTGGCGCCACAGTTTCAAGGAGTCACTCTCCGGGTTTCCGAGGGTATTGGGATCCTCGGCGTAAATATATCGAACACAGTCCAGTTTAGGAGTCAAGTGGAGGACAAAGCCAAGTTGGCCAGCAAAGAATTGGGGATCCTGAACAGAGCGAGGCGGTATTTCACGTCGGGCCATAGATTGGCGCTTTATAAAGCGCAAGTCCGGCCCTACGTGGAGTACTGTCCTCATCTCTGGGCAGGAGCCCCGAAATACTTGCTAGACCCACTTGACTCCTTACAGAGGCGGGCCTTTCGAATTGTCGGGGATCCTGATATCACGGATAGCCTGGAACCGTTGGGACTGCGGAGAGACTTCGGGTCTCTCTGCTTATCGGTTGTACTACGGGGAGTGCTACGAGGAACTGTTTAAAATGGTGCCTACATCACCATTTTATCATCGCACCACCCGACACCGCATCAGAGTTCATCCATACCACCTGGAAACGATTCCGTCTAGCACGGTTCGTTTTCAGCGTTCATTCTTACCACGTACGTGCAAGCTCTGGAATGACCTCCCTGCAGCGGTGTTCCCAGAGTGCTATGACATGTCCTTCTTTAAACGCGGCTTAAGAAGAGTACTCCTTAAACGGTAGGCAGCGGCTCTGCTGTGCTCTGGTATTGCAGAAGTCTATGGGCGGCGGTGACTACTTACCATCAGGTGGCCCGTCTGCTCGTCTGCCTATCCAGGCACTAAAAAAAAAAGAAATATATAGAAGGGGAATCGTGTCCTTTGGTTAAGGAAGAGTCGGGGGACGGCAATTAGAAGTGACAGGCCCTGCAGGAAAGAGGCAGTACATTATTACCTACTTACGTATGATAAAGAAATTGAAATGTTTGGTTGGTATGTGATATGTGTGGGTTCAGGGGCGTAGCTACGGGGCCCCAAGGCTACAGGGGCCCGAAAGTGTGTAATTCGTTTGTAGCAAAAATTCGTAAAATTTTATCCACAATCTCACTACTCTTTACCCTTCATTCCGCCCCCAACAAATTTTTATACAAGGAACATCTAACGCAAGCTACGCCACTGTGTGTTACTTAATAATAACAAGAAAACCATTTTTTTTTAATTGCGTATTCTATTGACATTATATATATGTCAATAGAATACGCAATTTAAATACGAGTAGGGCTTCTGGATTATGTTTAAATTATGAAATCAGCTGTGCTGAGGTCTCGGGTTCGATCTCGGGTTGGGTAAAGTAATATTGAGTTTTTCTATTTAGAAATGCTCAGTATCAGCCCGGAGTATGGAATTGTACCCGGTATGGTGATAGGCTCGCCCCCTATCACATTATGGGACCCTAATAAATTCGTCATACACCTCTGCCTACCCCTTCGGGGGTTAAAGGGTGAGTGTATATATATGTATGTATGTATTATATGGAAATAAGGAGAGGCAAGGAGTATAAATAATAATAATACCAACCAACAGTCACACACATAGCCCCGACCCCACACTAAGATACGAGTCTTGTGTCGTGGGTATCAGGGACTACAAGAGACGTACGGTCTCACAACAGCCAGACCCCGAACACAAATATATGTCTGTCACACAAACATTTGTCCCGGTGTGGGAATCGAACCCACGGCCTTTCGTTTCACAGCCGACTACTCGCCAAATGCGCCACGGAGGCTGGCAATAAATGAATATTAATACTATTAATATGTAATATTTTGATTTTTTTTATATAATATAGTATTACTAAATCAGACTAGTGCAATGTAACCACAAATAATATTTTGCCCGAACGGCCCACTTTGGAGTCCATGCAGAAATCAGAATCTAAAGAAACTCAACAAATACATTTGTCAGAAGACAAGAGTTCTAGCCTGACGATCAGTTTAAGCTGCAGCCTACAGAGGAGTTATACCCGAAGACTAGTAGAATGTAATACTGTTGAGTATTTAAGAATAATTAAATGAGTTTGTGTTATTAAATATTTGGTGACCTTCTCCTTGCGTTTTTTTTTTTCATTTTTTATTTTTAAATACAAGTACCACTGGCTAAGTGGGTTACCACTGGCTTTTATCTGCACTACACAATCCAACAATATATTACAAAACGTTATACCTACTTCTACCCTGGAGAGGTAAATTGGGATGCAACAAGTTTATACAATATTTAACCATAAATTAGTTTTACGCGCAGGGCCAAACCTATCGCTGTATTGACATAAAAACAATATTTTCTATGATAGAAACATGAACCTAAAACCCAGATCAATCGTCCATCAGCAAGATTGATAAAACTTTTTACAGTATAACATCTTACCTTGTCGTTTTCGTGAATTGGTCGGTATCCTGAGGAACTCTGCCTTACAGAATTAATAGCTACACCCACACACATAAAAATATTTATTTTACCCAAGAATCGAACTCACTATAGATATAAACTCAAAAAGTTTGAAAATTGCTACAGTTGTTTCAGCATGATGTTAGAACTAAGAAACTAGAAATAAATGTTAAATACCTACAGTTATGTAATAGTAGGTACTTCGATACATTCGATAAAAATAGCATTTATAAAGTAGTCCTAATATAATTTATTAACATTATTCATTTTAAAATACAAATCAACTACTAAACATGTTAGGATAACAAGATTGGGAACAGACGGTTTTATTTTAAAGTCTCCGATGGTGCCTAATCTTAGGAGTATTTTAAACCCTATGAAAACTCTGTAGGGGGGGAAATCTGGTTTACGCACACCGTTTGAGCGTCACTTCGTACACACGTATGACTATTTTAATTTCGCTGCGGTGTAATCGAAGCAGCTATTTTAGAATTTTTATTTTGGCGTAGTTCGCGTGTGGTCGAAGCCGTCATGATCTTTTGGCGGGAAAAGCCACAATGGTTACCGTGTATCACCGGTGCACCCGCCACCGACCGGACAAAACGAAATTACAAAATAATATCGTACGCGAGGAAGTTAAGAACTATAAAGTTACAAACATCACAAATGGTGAGTGTTCTTAATTTTTCGACTAATTTATGAATTTACCACGTGACATATGTACAGTTGTATTTTTTTAAATTAATGAATAACACAAATTATCGGTATCACTATAACCCAGTGACCAAACCTAGTTTATCCAGTAGTATGGATGTGTAGGCTCTTGTTATATGGAAAATTGTCTCCAAGACCATACCATAAACTTGCCTTTCACATTTATGTATGTACATATTTTGATTTTAACCTTTTTTGGCCTCATAAAAGAACTTTAAACACAATAACATAAATCTAAAGCGTATGTTGAGTGTGCATTTAAAATGTAATGACTAGACACGACTAAAACGAAAGAAATAGTTTAATTTTAATTTGGAACAAGAATTCATTCGTATCTCTTTTTCTGTCGCTTATAATTATGTGATTTTACTACATTTTCTGCACTGACGCAGAAAACAGGAGGGTACTTGAAGACTCCACGGAAACAAAATAAATGTCCCTTTTTTCTGAAACTGACCTTTTAACACTATCGGCTTTTAGGCGTTTTTTTTTTGCTGGTGGTAGGATATTCATATCCGCCCGGATAGCAACCACCGTACACAGGGTGAAAAACCCGCCATAGTGGCACACGCAATGTGTGTCGCGTTCCGGGATCAGCCAGTGTACATCCGGTTTTTTGGGGGTCTAGAGTTGGGGTACAATGTTTGGCCATTTTGCGGCCTTCTGAGTACTCTGACAATAGACCCTCGACCGCTTCTTCACCTTCTTGCCCATGGCGTAGTGTAAAGGAGCAGGCCGGCATAATTGTGTTGAGTAGCGGGGGATAGATCGTCTCTCGCTACTCGATACTCTAATTGGACCGTACTGCGCTTACCATCAGGTGAAGTGCGGTCACTTTGCCGTGCTAGGATAAAAAAAAGCGTATAGTTTTAATACAATAATCAGAATTGGTTAATATCTTTGTAATCAGGTGTAGGTAATATTATACAAATTTGTATTAGTTCGTCCATTGCAAGAAACAGGAATGTCCACGCGCCATATATCAGACTGCACAATAATTACTAAACTATAAAATACATATTTTTCAAGTAAAGGCAAAGAACATACATATACACTCACGCCTATAATCCCCAAAGGGGTAGGCAGAGGTGTAACCATTACAACCACTTTTCGCAAAATTTTGGTCCCATAATGCGATAGGGGGCGAGCCTATCGCCATACCGGGCATAGATTCCCGAGTCCGGGCTATAATACTGAGAATTTCTAAATATAATAAACCCAATATCAATTTACCCGACCCGTGGAACGAACCCGAAACCTTAGCACAGCAGTTGTAATGCATGCGCAATTACAACTTCTGCTTGCGGCTTCGCCCGAGTAACACTGTTAGAACCAATAGGGACGTTGTTTTTGTTGATTGGTGTAATTTTTCAGTCCAAATACTCAACAGAATATATTTTAGTAGTTTTATATTGGCAAGAAAAACAAAATAGCAGCTATTTTTTTAAGTTTTAGCCCCGAATTCATTCGTTGTAACTAAGAGACGACTAGACATAAATTTTGAAGTCAAGCAGCCTTAAAACAGCTTATTTTCATCCTCTATTTAAACTTCTTAGAGGTTGATTAAAAAAAGTTTGTCCTGTCCATCCCCACAGACTTCTATATCTTCAAACGGAATTTTATTATAATCTCTGTGCCTTACTTTCGTTTACTGAAACTACTAAAATGGATGTGAGCCCTCTAAGAGATTATTTAAAAGAATTATCCCATGTCCATTACCAAGATTTATGATCATATATCCATATTCACTAATGTCGATTCAGAAGTTTTTCATCCCCTATGACACCACTAAGGGGTTAAATCAAAAGTGGAAATATGTCATATCCATTGTCAGCGTACAACTATCCATCCGTTCATCCATTCTAATGGGTATTCGCATTTAGATTGGAAAAAGTTACCAAAATAAAATGAAATAACGTTTAAAATAACTTACCCAGGTACTTTTTTTTTATTCTGGCAAGTCAAAGTGATCACACTGCACTTGATGATAAGATCAGTGCCGTCCAATTAGAGTAAGGAGTAGCGAGATACAATCTATCCCTCGCTACTCAAAACAATCATACTGGTCTGCTTCTTCAGACTATGCCATGGGCAAGAAGGTGAAGAAGCGGTGGAGGGTCTAGTGTCAGAGTATTTGAAAGCCGCAAAACGGCCAAACATCGTACCCCAACTCTAGACCCCCGACAAAAAAAAATTTACTAATTATAGTGGTGTTGGTTTTCTACTTTTATCTTATAATATTTAAATAAACGATCCATCAGTCGAATCGACCAATCATCTATACTTAGCTACGTATACGTCTGCAGGCTGTCTTTTCGCGAACATACATTGTATTATGTAGTACCTACGCGAAAAGTGTTGCCAAAACGTGGTTTTCACATGCGTAAGTCGTGCTCGAAGCGTATCTATGACGAGTGTTCAGACGGAGGATTAGACGTTTATCGCTTATCATACTTATCGCCAGCCATCGCTTTACACTGAGATTGCCGAGTAACTGTCGCCAAAATACGAAAGTACTTTTACAAATCATCTGACTTGAATGTAATCAGAATTAGCATTAAGTAAAAAATTATATGTATAATTTTCATAAATAATATATATTTTATTTAACCCAAACAGAATGAATGAGTGGAAAAAACCAAAACATAAACTTATGATTAGGGTATTTCCTATTATTAGAAATACCGAAGGTATAACTGAGGTATTTTGGAGACTAGTTGGGGGTAGATTAATAATGACAACCAAAGTGGGAGTAGTAAATCTTTAATATAAAACCGAGTGCCTTCCGCGCTCCGGTGTTCAGTTCAGTTGTTTTGTGAAGTAGACAAGGTGATAGCCAGAATATTGGTGGTTCGTTCGCGGGGCAGCAAGTAATTGTAAATAATTCAATGGCCGCGTAGTTCAGCTTAGAGGGTAATGCTGGAAGATTAATTATAAACAGAAGCCTTAAGTGAATCCTGACATGCGTTTAAATATTAAGCACTGAGATGTGTAAGTGTCGTGTAAATCAATCAATAAATTATAAACATTGTATTTGTGCCTTTTAAATATCCATCTTGCTTAGTTTTATTGATGTTCCTAACATATGTTTTAAACATTAAACTTATGTTAATAAATAATAAGAACATTATTATTATAATAAACATTAGTATCAGCCCGGAGTCTGGAGTGGTGGCCCGTATGGCGATAAGCTCGCCCCCTATCATATTATGGGACGGTAATAAGCTGCAAAATGTGTGTGACCGGTAACACCTCTGCCTACCCTTGTGTTAGCAACATCAACAAAACTATGAAATGTACTACTAAAATGTACTCACTACAAACTCGCTGCTATACCACTAGTCTTCTTCACAACTCAACTGAACACCGGAGCGCGGAAGGCACTCCGTTTTATGCTAAACATTTACTACTCCCCACTTAGGTTGTCATTATTAATGTACCCGCAACTACTCTCCTAAATACCTTCGGTATTTCTAATAATAGGAAATGCCCTAATAGTAGAAGAATGCATAAGCGAAACTAAAAAAGGAGACAAGGGATGTTTCAAAACACAGTAGTGTTACCTATAGAACTTGATGTTTTGAACTATAGGCTTTCAAACAGTCCAAACCGTCAGGTATCGCGAGGCCGAGAGGCAAAGTGGCGACAGAATTGTTAATGGCTTTTATATTTAATTTTTTGTTTATCAATCCGCATTGGTCTAGCGCAGTGGAATATAAAACAGGATCAATAGAAGAGATCGCAACTTTCTGCTAAGCGTGCTAACATATTTAGGCACCTACCGGCGCAAATACCTCGATTTTCACAAGTAATTTTATTGTATTATATTATAAAAAATAACAATGTCTTCTTATTGTGAATTAATAAAAGTTTGCATAGAGATACCTACACTTGATCAATATTTTATTAAAGTTATAGAGTATAAAATAAGCAAATCATCGTGATGAAATTATATTTATTGAAGTGTGTACGATGATACAATATAACCGGTTAAATCCAGCGGCGGCTGATACCCCCGTCGGCGGTCGGACATTGTGGATAGGTGACTAAGTAAACAATATAAGTACCTATTTTACTTATACGGGCACATTTATTATAACAAATTAACAACTTCAGCACCCTTTTGTAAGTTGTGACTCGTGTCAGCTTTACTTATGTTAGCGACGCAACAGCCTAGGAATGACTCACGGAACACGTATACATCGCGATCTAATGTGTACACGCTCGTTACGCACTATAATATGGTATGATAATGACATCTTAAGAATTTTTCTATGGTTTTTTGTAAATAACTTTGTACAGTGTTAATCCTTATCGTTGAATTTAATGTTTTTAGATAGTGCGTAACGAGACGGTTATTTTGATATATAACACTTGTATATTCCTATGATACTTTTAATAATAAACGCCGAAAACACCGATCACCATAGTAAAAAGGGACTTCGAAATGGGGCAATTTGCATAGGCTCTCTCTATGGTATAGCCACGAAGTACTTAAGCAAACCGGTTTTCAAGAAACGACATGGGCTCTACGAGAACAAAGAAGAAACTACAAGAAGCAAACTGGAAAACAAGAAGACTTGGAAGACTTGGAAGAAACTGAAGACCTGAAGACCTGGAAGACTCCAAGTATAGGACGGGGTGTATAGGACACATTTGGCTAGGGGTGATCGGCATACGGCTTAACGTCAAAAGTTGTTTCTTTGCCTTCAACCCTTTCCTCACACATACCCTACACATATACATACATACACATACAACATACACACACACACACATACATACATATATACGCACACCCTCACTCTCTCTCTCTCACACACACTCACACACCCGTACACACCCGCTCCCAGTGGTGTTGCTTTGTACGGTTGACACACTTGGTGCACAACCCCGCACTGCGAAGGTGCATGAGCTGGGTGACCGGCGCCCGAGGTAACTCGGTCAACCACCCAGCCTCGCTTACGGGAGGTCGATCGCAAGCCCTAGCGCTTCGATCGTCTAGGCTCCCACAACAGCTGGTCCTTCGAGCCGGATCGATCTTCGCCGCATCAAGATGCCGACAACACGAAGCAACAAGAGTGCTGCACCGCCAGAACCAGTTCCTGCGACTGCCGTGACGACGACGCCTGAAGAATCATCGGGGTCAACGGCTACTACCACATGGACCCACGGCACCACGACGACCGCGACTGAAGCTCCACGTGCACCAGAGCAGCTGAATCCTGCTCGGGCTGCATCGGTCAGAGCAGGGAGCACGACGCGATCATTCAGCAGGAAGAAAAAGGAACTGGAAGCAAGGGCCGAACTAGCCCGCCTGGAACTCCAAGCGGCGCAAGCAGCAGCAGCACAAGCCAGAGCGCAACTGGAACTTCTCAGACTGGATGAAGATGACGACTCCCTCGTAGAAGAACCCATCAACAAGGAAGACGACGTGTCCAACTGGGTGCAGGCAACAGTGAAGCCGCCCGAGAAGGGGCAGCTGGATATGGCAATGCCACCCCCTGAAGCCACCACCCTCAAGGACACTTCAAGAAGCGACACCCGGGAATTAGCAGACGCCATCGTGAAAGCCATCAGCACAGCACCGAGGCACGGGACGACAACCCCAGCGTTCCTGCACGATCTGCCGCCTTTCGACGGAAGCTGTAGCGAATGGATAGCCTTCAAGACAGTGTATGAAGATACAGCCCCGCTTTTCACCAGCACACAGAATATGGCCAGGCTGAGAAAAGCAATAAAAGGGACTGCAAGGGAAGCCGTCAAGAGCTCATTATACTCCGACTGCCGACCAGAAGAAGTCTTGGAGGCCTTGCGTCGTCGCTTCGGGAGACCAGATGCGCTGGTCTTGGCAGAACTAGAGAAGATCAAGAATCTGCCAAAGTTAAACGAAACTGCACGCGACATGTGTATATTCGCAAGCCAAGTCAACAACACTGTCGCTGCAATAAGGGGCCTAAAGAAGCCGCAATACCTGCACTCTCCAGAAATGCTGAAGCACATCGTCGACAAGATGCCATCGGTCATACGATACCGATGGTACGACTTCGCGGCGGATAAGGAGCCTGAAGAACCCGATCTAATGATGATGATGAAGTTTCTCAACAGGGAAGCTGATCGATGCGGACCATACGCAGTGCAAGAGGTGACCAGGAAGCACACTCCGGCGAGGCATGTCGCACACACCACGTCGGAAACTACGGAACGGGAGCAACCTGGGACGTCTTGTTCGCACTGTGGGGAAAATCATCAAATGCTGAGCTGCAAGGGATTTCTTCAAGCTTCAATCAAGGAAAGATGGGAGTCCGCGAAAAAGAGTCGACTGTGCTTCAAGTGTCTTCAAGGACGACACAGGAAGGAGACATGCAAGAAACCACCATGCAAAATATGCAGACGTTGGCACCATCCGTTACTCCACGACGAAAAGGAACCAAGTAAACGGGAAGAAGACAAGGAAGTGGCCAACAACGTGCGTCTACCAGTAAACGCCCTGAGGACCGCAAGAGCATATTTGAAGATGGCACCGGTGGAGGTATACGGACCCAAGGGGTCAAAGAAGATCCTAGCATTACTGGACGAAGGATCAACAGTAACTCTTCTCGACTCATCGGTGGCAAGAGAGATCGGCCTCCAAGGACCCAGAGTAGGACTTACCCTAGAGACTGTCGGCGGAAGACAAGTCACCGAGGAGGGATCAATGAAGCTCGATCTACACATTAAGGGTGCCCACCAGAGCAAGAGAAGAAAACTGAAAGGCGCAAGGACCATCGAAGACATGAACCTCACGCCTCAGAGGATCGAGAAGGAGCGGCTCGAAGAGTGCGCTCACCTACGAAAGTTGGTGGACCAACTGTTCTATGAAGAAGAATCTCCCAAGCTCTTGATCGGCCAGGATAATTGGGAACTCATCATCTCAAAGAGCATTCGCAAAGGAAAAGGAAGTCAGCCCGTGGCGTCATTGACATCGCTAGGATGGGTGCTGCACGGTTTCGATGCGGGAAGTTCGAAACCGGTGCGGTTCGGCACGTGCGCTCACATCTCCACTCAAGAGGATGAATTGGAAAAGCTGATCAAGGAGCACTTCGCGGTAGAATCATTGGGCGTACAACCACGTCGACCAACAACAGACGCGGATGGAAAAGCACTCGAAATGCTTGAGAAGACAAGTCGCCGACTACCGAACGGGCGATTCGAAGTGGGACTACTCTGGAAGAGCGACAGCGAACGAATGCCGAACAACTACAGGTCGGCAGAGAACAGGTTGAGGTCCATCGAAAAGAAGCTCGACAAAGACGAGGAATTGAAAAAGGAATACAACCAGCAGATCAAGAATCTACTGGACCAAGGTTACGCCGAGGAAGTCGGTCCCGACTCTAAGTCCGACAGGAAATGGTATCTCCCACACTTCACAGTCACGCATCCGACAAAGAAAAAGAGGAGGCTGGTGTTCGACGCTGCCGCCAAATACGAAGGAAAGAGTCTCAATGACGCGCTGCTGTCGGGACCAGATCTGCTTCAGTCACTCTTCGGAGTGCTACTGAGGTTTCGACAGGGGCCTATCGCCGTGGTGGCAGATATTAAGGAGATGTTCCTTCAAATCAAGATCAAGGAAGAGGATCGTGACAGCCTTCGATTTCTGTGGAGACAAGATAAAAGGACAGGACCACCTCGACAATACCGGATGACATCATTGATCTTCGGAGCCGCCTGTTCACCGAGCGCCGCGATCTTCGTGAAAAACAAGAACGCAGCCGAATACCGAAGTACGCATCCAGAAGCAGCACGCGCGGTGGAACGCAACCACTACATGGACGACTATCTGCAGAGCTTCACCACCAAACAGGAAGCTGTCAAGATGGCGAGCGAAGTGGACACCATACATCGCGCGGCGGGACTTCATCTACGCGGCTGGGCATCCAACGAACGAGAGGTACTCGAACAACTCGGAGTAAAGGAAACCACGACGGACGCGGTGGAGTTGGGCTCCAAGGAGGAGAAAACCTTGGGGTTACGCTGGTTCACGGACAGCGACGAGATAGGTTTCAGGACTTGTCTGAGGAACGTCGGCCAAGACGTTGTCAACCAAAAGGAAACGCCCACCAAGAGAGAAGTCACCAGCGCCGTGATGTCCACATTTGACCCCCTAGGTCTAGCCACTCCCGTGCTGATACAAGGGAAGAGATTGATTCAAGACATCTGGAGAAGCGGCGTCGGTTGGGACGAGAAGATCACGCCAGAAGACGAAGCTACTTGGAAAGCATATCTGACAAGCTTGCGGCTCCTGAAGGTTCTTCGGTTGTCGAGATGCGTAGCACACGTCGGTCACGAGGGGGAGCTGCACATGTTCACGGATGCCAGCGAGACTGCATATGCGTGCGCCGCATACTGGAGACAACGTTGCGGACCTTCCACGTACACAGTCACCCTCTTAGGGGGCAAAGCCCGGGTGACTCCGTTGAAGCCGGTCTCCATCCCGAGACTAGAACTGCAAGCAGCATTGTTGGGCGCGCGCCTAGCGCAATCAATCCAGGAAGAGTTGGATATGAAGGTGACAAGCACGACATATTGGACAGATTCCAGTACCGTGCTTTCCTGGATCAAGGCGGACCCCCGGACCTTCAAGCCTTTCGTCGCTCACCGACTGGCCGAGATCGAAGACACGACGAAACCTCATCAATGGCGTTGGGTACCAACGAAACAGAACCCAGCGGACGACGCGACCAGAGGAGTACCAAGCGACTTCGGCGAGAACCATCGCTGGTTCACCGGCCCTGCGTTCCTCCGAGAGGAAGAAGATCTGTGGCCGCAGGCTCGCAGTTTCAAAACTGCGCCTACGGGTGAAGAAAAGGAGACGCATCTGGCCGCGGCCGCCAGCGAAGCAAAGGAGTTCCCAACACCCGCGCCGGAAAGATTCTCCAGCTGGACTCGCTTAGTGAGATCAACTGCGAGGGTACTGCAGTTCATCAACGCATGCCGCAAGAAGCAACAGGTGAACGTCAGTCGAAAGGTTGAATCACAAGACCCCACCTGGAGGAAGAATCCCAAGAAATCCTTCGAAAAAGGAAGAACCATCCCGACCGCCCGCGAAGAAAGGAAACTGTTGCCATTAGGTCCAGAGCTGCTAGACGAAGCTGAAAGGCTACTTTTGAAGAAGAGTCAAAAGGACAGTTTCGGCAGAGATATCGAATTCATTCAAAAGGGGAAACCTCTCGACAAGGGCAGCAGCTTGAAGAAACTCGCTGTAACAATAGAAGAAGGATTACTGAAGATCCACGGGCGAATCGACGCGGTCACGGGCATGGAAGAGGCTTACAAACGACCGGTGATCCTACGAAGTAATCACACCGTTGCGCAGCTACTCATACGTCACTACCACGAGCATCTGAACCACGGGAATCACGCAACGGTGTTGAACGAACTTCGACAGAAGTATTGGATTTTAGGCCTACGGTCAGCGGTACGACGTGTCGCACAGATTTGCCAATGGTGCAAAGTATACCGAGGTACGCCGCAACGACCACCGACAGGAGACCTACCCAAAGAAAGGCTTCGGTACGGAGAGCCACCCTTCACGCACGCCGCAGTGGATTACTTCGGCCCCATGACGGTGACCATCGGACGGCGACACGAGAAAAGATGGGGAGCATTATTCACCTGTCTAACTACGAGGGCCGTGCACGTAGAACTCGCCGCGTCACTGTCGACGGACTCCATGATCCTGGCACTCCGAAGGATGGCAGCAAGAAGAGGTATGCCGAGGACGATATTCAGCGACAACGGGACGAACTTCGTCGGGGCAAATAAAGAACTAAAGGAAGCGGCGGAGGAGCTGAATTTCGACACGTTAGCAACCGAAACGGACAAGATGGGCGTGCACTGGAAATTCATTCCCCCCGGAGCGCCTAACATGGGAGGAGCGTGGGAGCGTCTGGTCCGTTCCATCAAGACGGCCCTAACAGTAACGCTCAAGGATAGACACCCGCAAGAGGAAGTTCTGCACACTCTCATTACAGAAGCAGAACACATTGTGAACTCTCGACCGTTAGTCAGCGCAGAAGAGAACCCATCCGAAGAAGCTTTGACTCCAAATCATTTTCTCATAGGCAGATCCTGTGGTGCCCGGCGGATAGGTACATTTGCGGACGGGGACCTGACCGGCAAGCGGACCTGGAGGACGGCGCAGCGGCTCAGCGACCACTTCTGGAGTCGTTGGGTGAGGGAATACCTCCCCACGCTGCTGCCAAGAAAAATCGACGGGAGGTCCGGCGGTCAAGACCTTCGGTGCGGAGACACAGTCCTCATCGTGGATTCCACTCTGCCACGCTGTGTCTGGCCGAGGGGTCAGATCATCACCGTTCACCAAGGACCCGACGGAAGAACCAGGATCATCGAGGTGCGAACTACGAGCGGCGTGTTACGACGGCCAGCTTCCAAGGCGGTGCTACTGGTTCCAGCGGCGTCGCCAGGACAAGAGGATGGTGCTGCGCACGAGGGGGAGGATGTTAGCGACGCAACAGCCTAGGAATGACTCACGGAACACGTATACATCGCGATCTAATGTGTACACGCTCGTTACGCACTATAATATGGTATGATAATGACATCTTAAGAATTTTTCTATGGTTTTTTTGTAAATAACTTTGTACAGTGTTAATCCTTATCGTTGAATTTAATGTTTTTAGATAGTGCGTAACGAGACGGTTATTTTGATATATAACACTTGTATATTCCTATGATACTTTTAATAATAAACGCCGAAAACACCGATCACCATAGTAAAAAGGGACTTCGAAATGGGGCAATTTGCATAGGCTCTCTCTATGGTATAGCCACGAAGTACTTAAGCAAACCGGTTTTCAAGAAACGACATGGGCTCTACGAGAACAAAGAAGAAACTACAAGAAGCAAACTGGAAAACAAGAAGACTTGGAAGACTTGGAAGAAACTGAAGACCTGAAGACCTGGAAGACTCCAAGTATAGGACGGGGTGTATAGGACACATTTGGCTAGGGGTGATCGGCATACGGCTTAACGTCAAAAGTTGTTTCTTTGCCTTCAACCCTTTCCTCACACATACCCTACACATATACATACATACACATACAACATACACACACACACACATACATACATATATACGCACACCCTCACTCTCTCTCTCTCACACACACTCACACACCCGTACACACCCGCTCCCAGTGGTGTTGCTTTGTACGGTTGACACACTTGGTGCACAACCCCGCACTGCGAAGGTGCATGAGCTGGGTGACCGGCGCCCGAGGTAACTCGGTCAACCACCCAGCCTCGCTTACGGGAGGTCGATCGCAAGCCCTAGCGCTTCGATCGTCTAGGCTCCCACAACAACTTATGAAAACTTATGAAACATACTTTTTCAGGCCTCTAGAAAGAAGTGTTCTTCATAACTAGTAAAAATTATTTCGCCAATACCTTCGCAAACGTAGCATACAACATATAGAATTATAATACCTACCATAATAGGGTAATTTCCTGTTTTTTATTTTGTACATTATTCTATATGCAACCGAATATAATACGCAAAAAACAGAATCAAAATTGCTTGAAAAATGAGGTCACAATATTTATTTTAAATATTGGAATGAGCAAATACTCCCAGGCATGAGCGAAAATGGTTGCGTATTGGGAACATATTGCTATCTTCCTCGCACAACGGCACAGTAATGGGGATTCTGAGTACTGTGACGTCACGGTACATATCATGCATCATTTTACTGTAATTTGACAATTACCCCTTCCAGCAGATTTGAATGGCGTCTAATTTACTTAGTTTTGTTTGGATTCATAAAATTCTTTCGATAATAGGTTTTAGGTAATGTAAATTGATGATTAAATTAATTAAAAAAATCGAGTCAACTACCCTATTAAAAACCAATAATGTAAATTCAATGAGAAGCATTTTACGTAATGTAGTATGCTTTGCGTACATTATAATAGTAATATTATTACATTTTGAAGTTAAATCTAACTGCAAGTAACAGTAGGTACCTAGGTTTCTTTACAATCGAGTTAATATTACCTATACGTTAAAATAAAATTCATTGTTTATCTGCAATCGTCAGACCAACTGTAATCACTTATTTGTGCAGTAAGAAGGAACGTGTCGGACGTTTATTGAGAAGTCCTTCATTAAAGTTTAGTGGCGATACGGTGCCTCGTTGGAGACGATAACGCGCTGGTGAAGTGTGATAAGCGAACTGGCTTGATCCGGCGCACGGGCCGCCCGCCGGCCGCAGGGGGCCGACGCGACGTACTCACGACGACACACAAACACAACACATTTACGTACAGGCTACGGTTGATAACATAATCAGGCACACTTGTTTGAACAAAGTATTCAATGACGCACAATTTTGCATAGTATTTGCTCTGGGTTTTATATGGTACTATATCATGTGCTGTGTCATGTAACATATGAAAGATTATGCGGATAAAAAGAGGCATTGTCATTTACGTCTGAGTTGGGTAAAAATTAAATAGTACCATTTTCAAGATTGAAATAATACCAAGCTAAAATAAACATTAACTATTATGATTATACTTACCATTTACCAAATACATTTTTAACTAGCTGTTGCTGTGGAGGTCACGTTTGGGAGAAAAAGTATACAATACAAAATACCAATATTCATGCGTTTAACTTAAAAATGACGGATTTTCATACAAACTTTCATTCCCTGTTTTACCCCCTTAGGGGCAGAATTTCCAAAAATCCTGAAACATATATTTTTTATTTTTAACTAAAATGCCAAATACTAATTTTCATGAATTTAACTTCAAAAATGACGGATTTTCATATAAACTTTCATCCCCTATTTTACCCCCTTAGGGGTGGTATTTCCAAAAACCCTTCCTTAGTGGATGCCTACGTGATAAAAGGTACCTACTGTCAAAATTTCAAGTCTTTAGCCCCAGCCGTTTAGGCTGTGCGTTGATCGATCAGTCAGTCAGTCAGTCAGTTTCTTCTTTTATATATACAGATAGAATGTCAACTTACGAGGAAGTCTTATACTAAACCATATTGACTCATTTTGTCGAATCGCGTTCCAGAAACAACCAGTGTATACATATACTAAGGCTGGCATAGCTCTGGTAACGTTGCGGGGCAAAGTCTGGACTCTGGACGATCTACATTTGAATCGTATTAACATATGGATCACACAAACATTTGTCTCAAACCCGCGATCTCTCGTTTCTCAGCTGACTACTCATCCACTGCGCCACAGAGGCAGTCGCTTATGTAACAAGTTCACAGACGAATTTCGACTACCGGGCGACTACTAGTTCTATTAATTATTTAAATATAAACTGCAAGTAAATATTTTACCATAAGCGCAAAAAGAATATCAAATAACTAACACCGTCCTTTTGGAGTTTTTGTCTACCTTAAGTCATATTTTTAAATGGTGTCCGCGTGTGCTTTGACTTCGAAGAGTTAACATATGGAATTTCTTGAACATAACACCATAAATAATAAGCGTAGGTATGAAACATTTAGTAAAATCATACCTACAATATTTTTGAGCGAGCTTGCTACCATAAGCTTACATTAAAATATCAATATTTCTTAAATACTTATTCTTTTATTTCTATGGTTTTTAAATATCATAAAAACATATTTAAATCTCATCTTAGTTTACTTGTCTATACCAATAAAGTTTTAAAAATGGCGGAATCGTTTTAGAATTCATTTATCACGTTGTATGCGTTCGGTGCGCCGTATTGAGTTTTAAATATAAAATACTGCTTTGAGTTGTCTATCGTTGTTGTACTTGGCTTGTCAGGCGTAGCTTCTCTAAGTAATCTGTGCTTGTCAGATAAAAGCAGTATGTATCAGCGGTGGGCTGTTGCAATTATTCCACGTGCATGCTGTACGGACTACACTCGGCGCGGTGGCCGAGGCGCGAACGGTAGACGATTTCACGTGATTAGATAACATGAACACGGCGCGTACCTCTGTACCGACACGCACAGACATTTTCAATGGCCTAATATCGACGTTATCAGATCTTTGAGATCGCATTTGGGAGGGTCTTAAAATAATACTCAGACTTCTAGATTCGAAGCGATTAGGTAATCTAGGTTTTTCCATACCTATCTATATTGATGATTTCACAAAAATATAAGTAAAATTTTAGTTCAGTCGTATACATCCTGAAAGCAAACATCTTTGATTTAAATACGTCCCACTCCTATACACTACCTTAAACTATTTTTAATGTATTTTTTACGTTCCTAAGTACTGCAAATATCGATTATACAGGAAAACGAGCACTTTTAAATTACTTTATTTAACAAGTTTTACTTGGTATAGACTTTATAGTAATAGAATATAAAAAAATCAATGTTTAACAATTTTTCTTATCAAATGTCAGGCTAAAAACAAGCTTTACGTCTACGCATTTCCTAAGCAATAAATCCAACCACTACCACACACACCAACCACATATATCATAATAATATTAGCCCTGTATTAGACAGTGTCCCACTGCTGGGCACGGACCTCCTCTACTAATGAGAGGAGTTAGTTTGTCCACCACGCTGTAGACTCCACATACCTTCGAAATTCTCAGATTTGCAGATTTCCTCACAATTTTTTCATTCACATAGGTAAATTTCGAAAAGTCAGTATATGCCATTTGGGTTTCGAACATACGACTTTTGTCTTGACAGTCCGTACCGCAACCAACTAGGCTATCGCTGCTTCCATACATACACAGTCAGGTCATAAGTATTGACACACAGTAAAAACTTTTATTTTAGAATGCTGGCCACAAAAAAGTTTATTGAATTCGAATTTAACATTGTTCATGAAAATAAAAATGTATACTTTTTAGAATTTTACTCATTTTTAAATATGGAGTGGACGCTTAAAGAAGACCGTGTTGCAGTAATTGCGTTGCATCGTTGCGGTTACGAGCCAATTCAAATTTTTGACATTCTGAAAAATTTGAATATAACCAAAAAATTCGTTTATCGTACCATCAAACGATACAATGAAGACTCTAGTGTAGATGACAGGTCAAGAAGTGGTCGCCCTCGGTCTGTTAGGACTCAGCAGTGATAAAAGCTGTGAAGGCGCGAATTCAAAGAAATCCCAAACGTAAGCAGAAACTGTTGGCCCTTCAGATGGGGTTAAGCAGAACCACGGTGAAAAGGGTGTTAAATGAAGACTCAGGGCTTCGGGCATATCGAAGAAAAACAGGACATCGTTTGAATGCTCGTCTAATGGACCTGAGACTGAAGAGATGCCGCGCTTTGTTGAAGCGGTACGCGGGAAAAAAATATCGGGAAATTCTTTTTTCAGATGAAAAAATCTTTACTGTAGAAGAGAGCTACAACAAACAAAATGATAAGGTGTACGCACACAGTAGTGAAGAAGCGAGCAACCGTATTCCGCGTGTCCAACGAGGTCATTTTCCATCCTCGCTCATGGTATGGTTGGGAGTTTCTTATTGGGGCTTAACAGAGGTACATTTTTGTGAGAAAGGTGTAAAAACGAATGCAGTTGTGTATCAAAATACAGTCCTGACGAACCTTGTGGAACCTGTTTCTCATACCATGTTCAATAACAGGCACTGGGTATTCCAACAAGATTCGGCGCCAGCTCATAGAGCGAAGAGCACACAAGACTGGCTGGCGGCGCGTGAAATCGACTTCATCCGGCACGAAGACTGGCCCTCCTCCAGTCCAGATTTGAATCCGTTAGATTACAAGATATAGCAACAATTGGAGGAAAAGGCGTGCTCAAAGACTCATCCCAATTTGGAGTCACTCAAGACATCCTTGATTAAGGCAGCCGCCGATATTGACATGGACCTCGTTCGTGCTGCGATAGACAACTGGCCACGCAGATTGAAGGCCTGTATTCAAAATCACGGAGGTCATTTTGAATAAACTTTAGTGTCATAAGAATCTATGTTTTGTTAAGTTCATTTTGGTATATAAATGGTTCCATAATGAATAAACTTGTTTTAATTATTTTATATTAAACATGTGACAGAATTTATGACCTGACTAGGTATATACATATATTACATACATAAAATCGTAAATAAATAAAATTAAACAGTAATCACACAGTGGTCACAATTTTGATACCTATAAATACTCAGTATTAGCCCAGAGTCTGGAATTGTACCCGGTATAGCGATAAGCTCGCCCCTAAACACATGATGGTATGGTAATACTCTCTGGTTATTGCTTAAGCTACTAGTTACACCTCTGGCTACCCTTTCAGAGGTTACAGGCGTGAGTGGGTATGTGTGTATATTAGATACTACTACTACTTGAATATCTCTATATTCTTTATGAACACGGCTCCGACCCTGTGACAGGTTTTTTTGGGATAAATAGTATTATAAGTAGGTAAAAATGTATTGTTTATATCGTGTTACACAGTTCGTATGCTAGAGAAATCTGCATCAAAATAAATTCATTCGATTTTAGGTGACGTGCGTACAAATTATCTGAAATACAGCCGGATACCTACTATTATGATTTATTGTAAGTAATTGTTGTTATTTATAAATTGAATACTAATAAACTTACAATTTTAGAAGTGCAATTTTAAGCTTTAGTTAATAATTACGTTGTTAATTAAATACTATTGTGACAATGTAAAATTATAAGTTTAGAAAACTAGCGTACTTAATGAGTTCGTAAATAAGAACCAGTAAGAGGTCGCTTCACACTAACACCGCAATATCAGTCACCTATTGAACCGCGGCCTATCGGACCGGTAATAACTGGACTGCGGCCGCGGCAGGCGGCTTCTGATAACTCTCGTACACTACACACACTTCATTTCTGAGATAGAAATAACCAAACAGCTCCTCTTGCACAATATTATTTTCTATATATCCAAAAGTCGCGTTCGTAATATCACTACCATGTTTTATTTTCTTCATTTCCATAAAAGATAAACAATGTGAAACCAGACAGAATGTACGCGGGGGATTCGTTCTCTTATCGGCGCGTTGCCACTCTGAGACATTTTATAAGTAGGCGACGCGCCTGCCTGCCATCATTGTCCGTAGCGACCTCGCAGTGACCACAGTTAACTCCTATACCGTAGAATTGAGTGAATGTGTGCATGACAATGCTCGTGTTTCCGCAATGGAGATCAGAGATCGCGGGCGACGGTTGCAGAGTACCGCGTTGGATGCCCGCTGAGCGATTCGCACCTTACATCGCTAGGCCTATACCTTTGCAACCACTTCCACCTCAGGTGTGTTTTACTACTCAAGCTTCATTGTGTGATCTAAAAGACCATAAAAAATATGTTTACAGTAAACAAGAACGTTTTATCAATGTATTTCCGCTTATTGTTATAGGTGGAAGACGAAGACTCCTCTGGTGGATCATCACCAGAAAGAAATACGTTTGAACAAAGTTCTGACAACCCTGAAGGAATTTGTGAGTGGCGAGGATGCGGGGCTCGTTTCCAGAGCGTGGCTCGTCTGTCGGCGCATATCGCTCGCACACACGCGCTTGCCCACAGAGATGGTCTCTTCTACTGCGGCTGGAAGGCCTGCACCAGACCTCAAAGAGGATTCAACGCAAGGTACGCATCAAATCATTAAAGATAAGTCTAATATAAAAAGTATATTATTATATTTCGCTCTGTAGCTATATTTATTTAGACTTCAAAACAGGAGGTTCAGGTTATTATGTCATGATAACTCTACCAAATGTATATCGCTTTTTATTATGATTATTTCTATACTCGATAGTTTACCACAAGGTTGGCTAATATTAGAAATTATTATAATGCTAGTAGTACCTAATAAGTTTTATGTTGTAGAATTGTTTATATAGATAAAAAAAAACACAAGTTCTGATGAAAAGTATTTAAGAGGTGAATATAGTAAACTCCTCAAGGAATAACATTTAGCATTGCAATTTGAGTGGAGCTTTGATAATAACGATTTTATTTTTATTGCCCACAGATACAAAATGTTAGTGCATGTTCGCACTCACACTAACGAACGTCCCCACACGTGCAATCAATGCAACAAGAGTTTCTCACGGGCAGAAAATTTAAAGATCCATCTTCGATCTCACTCCGGCGAGAAACCCTACGTGTGTCCTTACGAGGTAAATATTTTACATCACTATTGTATATATAGAAACACTTTAATATTATTTATAAGTTATAATAGTTGTAACATTGAAACAAAAGTACTTCTGTTCTGTCAACTCACCAATATTAGATTAACATCTAGGTCCTTGAAATCTGTCCTATATTAAATTAGCTCATAGTTGTCCTTATCTTGTCAACAGGGTTGTGGAAAAGCGTACTCGAACTCCAGTGACAGATTCAAGCATACACGGACCCACGCGGTTGAAAAACCATATTGTTGCAAAGTTCCCGGATGCAACAAGAGATACACAGATCCGTCCAGTTTGAGGAAACATGTGAAAACTTACAAACACTTCACAACCGAGCAACTCGCTAAACAAGAGCCAGTGGAGATACACAGTCCAGATAACTCGCCAAAAGATGTGCACGAAGAGCCCCTGTCTCCCCTACACGCTTGTTTGCCGTACAATCGGCCCCACACTACTTTGTCACCTGTAATGCCTTACTCGACGATACTGACGGAGTCGTCAGTGTCACCATCTCTCGGGTACCAAGTGGAACCGGTCACGTATATCCGACCACTTGAGCCCATGTATCCAATAAGAGTTCCTACTAACGAAATGTCTTATATTGAGTACACCAAAATGTATGAGCATGCTTACAGAAGTCACTACTCCAACATCAGCTACCCTGTACTAAGGCCAACCATCAATGAAAAATTATACACGTATGAAGATCAGCCGAGAGTAGATGATGTTCCTATGTCTGTTGTAGAGGAAAGTCTGGAGAGGTTTAGTCCTGTTGAAGAAATGCCTTTAAACCTGATATGCAGTAAACGGATTGAATGCAAGCCTATTGAAGAACTTATAAGAAGAACTGACTTGCCATTAGATTTAAGTACAAAAAGCTGATAAATATTTATTAATAAACAATGTCTACCAATTACAGTTTTAGATTTTTTGTTATCACAAATCCTCTAGTAAATATTAAACACAGGAGGTATAATCATACAAATGTTTGTTGAAATACACTTCACAATTAAGAACATCGCAATGAAAGAAAACAGATCAAAGTAAATATTAGCACTACATTTATGTTATTCACCATATTCAGCACATCTTTATCAATTAGCAAACATTGTAGGTGACAAGACATACTGTCGGAGATTACTAACTTCCTTATCTGAAGGCAAAATGAACTTTCATTGCGTGAATACACACTATTGTAGGGTACATTAATAGATTGTTTTAAAATCCTAGAATTTGTAGTTTACATATAAAATGGCAAACGCAAGGCTGGTGTTTTTGCGAAAACTCTGGTAATGTGTCGTAATGTCATTTCTTAATTTTACTGAAAAATCCCATCAAATAAATTTTTGCCAGTTTGAAACTGGGCATTTTAGCAGCGATAGCCTAGTTGGTTGCGGTACGGACTGTCAAGACGAAAGTCGTATGTTCGAAACCCAAGTGGCATACACCTCTGACTTTTCTAAAGTTATGTGTGTATTAAATGTTAATTATCGCTTGCTTTAACAGTGAAGAAAACATCGTGAGGAAACCTGCATATCTGAGAATTCTTATACGAATTTCGAAGGTATGTAAAGTCTACCAACCCGCATTAGGCCAGCGTGGTGGACTAAGGCCTAACCCCTCTCACTAGTAGAGGAGGCCCGTGCCCAGCAGTGGGACAATGTTTAATACAGGGCTAGTATTATTATTATTATATTTGCCTGAATGACGTGCTGATGGTAAACCTCGCTATCACTGTACAGGGACGGTCGGTAGTGGTAAGATCTTTAGCTAAGTTGGTGTGCATCACCGATATTTTATTGTGAAGCGACAGCCTCTGTGGAGCAGCGGGCGAGTAGCCGGCTGTGAAACGAGAGGCCGTGGGTTTGATTCCCGCACCGAGACAAATATTTGTGTGGAAGACGAAAGTTTAGATGGATGGATGGATGTTTGTTACTCAATCACGCTACAACGGCTGGACGGATCTGGTTCAAATTTGGCACAGAGATAGATTATAGTCTGAAATAGCACATAGGCTACGTTTTATCCCGGAAAAATGTACAGTTCCCGTGGGATAGTTTAGTTTTTCACAGAGCAAGGGTTCGACATGATTTTTTGCTTAGTGGTAGTTTAGGGATCAGAAAATGACATAGGCCACTTTTTATCCCGGAAAAATGCACGCATCCTATGGTATAGCAAAATATACAAAGGTGTAATAGTTTAGGATGCCTCCATGGATTGTATACCTTTCCTTCCAAAAATAACCTCCACGCGGGCGGAGCCGCGGGCAACATCTAGTGGGTTATAAAGCAACCTTTCTGCATTTTTGTGCTCCAAATTCCTTTAATTGGTTATTTTACAATTTTTATATTATTTTCATAATATCGTCTATTGGAGACTGGGGGCTTTTCGTATCCACGGGACCCTGGGCTGCAGCCCAAAAATCCTTTAAGTAGATCCGCTCCTGCTTATATAATAAAGTAAATACGGAGTCTTCGTGATCATACGGGTACATATAGATTTTATCATATATGAATAGTTTACAGCTGAGGACACCAAGTAGCGGACCACATCTGTTTGAATGCGATCCGCTACTTGGTGTCGCCATATCGCCCACCTGTTTTGGTGCTTACCTTCATTTATAAACGACTTCTAGTCCGTCCACATTGAACTCTATTTGATAAAATTTCGAAGCACACACATTATATCAAATCTTTCATTTTAGGAAAATCTGTCTGCACTTTTATGTCCACAGGTATTGTATGTCTTTATTATTTGAAAATTGTATAGATATGGTTGATATAAAATAAGGTTGAATAAAAAAATATTGAGAAATTTATGTTTATTTGACAAAATTTTATCATAAAAATTCGCATCTGGGGCTCATTCAATTTTCAAGTGATTGAAAAATGATAAAAATCGTTATCAGCCTCTGACGAGTTGCGCCATGCCTTCAGCTATAGTGTGTAACGCGGCGAGGTCCTTGCGAGCCGTGTCCAGTAAGTGCGCCATACCGCGCTGCTGCAGCGACAGAAACTGTTTCACGTCTTCTTGTGCATCTGTCGACCATAATTTGTTTTATATGATTTCCGCGCTTAGCGTGTTCTACCGTCTATATCATGGCGAATGCTCTGAAGAATTGTTTGATCTTATTCCATCCTCTCCCTTCCATACCAGAACCAGGCTTGCGGAGTCACAGCTTCGTGATATCTACTACCCCGGCCCGAACCAAGAGGTTCGCAAATTCGTATTTTTGCCGCACCATCAAGCTGTGGAACAGTTTGCCAGCTGCCGTGTTCCCTCCTTCCTATGATGCTGGGTCCTTTAGGCGTAGTGTGAAAAAGTTACACAGCAGCCGGCAGGCAAGATTGTGTTGAGTAGCGGGGGATAGGTTTTCTCTCGCTACTTGATCTAACTGGACGATATTGCGCTTACCATCAGGTGCAGTGTGGTCACTTTGCCGTGCCAGAATAAAACAATAAAAGAAATTTTCGATCTCACAACAAAACCAAATATTTCCATATCAGACACTCTCACTCTGAATTGACGGGTATCGAACCCATATTAGACCCACACACTGACTAGCCCACACCCAAAAACAAAAAAAAAACAAAGTAAAACTATAACTGATGATACTAACATGTAACATTCAAAAGAATATATGCATTGTATTGATTCATGTATTAGTAAAATATGTCTGTAAAATTATTATGAGAGAAAACAAAATATTATGACAATTGATGACGAAAAAAACAAGCCCGGAGTTTCTTTCTGCCTTTCTTCTTCGGGTCGTCATCGCTTAGGTAGCTAGTGAAAGGCTGGTAGGTTAGCTAGACTAGGGTTTACACTCATCCCTCCTTAATCCGTCCAGTTTCCGTTCGCCTTCTCCCCTCCCATTCCTGCGCCTTCCCGTGATCATCATCTCCAGTTACTTCTTTTACCGAAGACCGTGATTACAATCACTCATCACTTTTTGTGGTCTCCCTCTTTTCTCCCTTTCCAGTCCCGTTATCGTTGTATCCTTTCTTACCTACCAGCCCTCGATGGGGGTTTCTAAGTTCCTAAGATGTATTTCCATCTGTATTTTGACCTGTCATAATTGCCTTTTATATGCCTAAGTGATCAATAAATATTTTTATTTATTTTATAGTAGTTAATATAAATCTTACCAGGATCTAGTTGGTACCGTTCGTGCGTCAGACAGCCGCTGGCGCTGCGCTGCAGTCGAACCGCACACAACAACTCATTCAGACGACCCTACAATCAACACAACAACAATACAATGCACACCTACTCAACATTAAATAATATATATAGACTAGTGGGCCCGGCAGACGTCGTCCTGCCCTTAAAAGCAGCACCACACCGACAGCAGCGCCATCTGTCGGGCTGATTTGTGAATCTAAACCATCCAGGGCGCCACCCAAACGCATACAAAAAAAATAATTCAAATCGGCCTAGCCGTTCAGGAGGAGTTCAGTGACATACACACGTACAGTAGAATTATATATATAAAGATAATGAGAAACGTGATTGCGCGTAGTGTTAAAGGATCTAGCCATTGATACATAAAATATCGACATATTTACGTCTGTAATGCTATTTACAATTAACCGGCTAGCGCACTCAAATTTATTTTTTTCTTTCATAATGAATAATGATGCATTTACTAATATAATAGTACAGTAGCGGGTTGAGTTGCAGAGTGAAAAAAACAATAATTATTTTGAAAAAAAAAATACTTTTAATGATAAGGATTAAAAGCTCATATTATACTATTCGAGTAAGGTATAGAACTAGAGATATTGAAGAAATGAATTACTAAATACTTGTAATTTCGAAAATAAAAAACCGACCAATTGAGACCTCCTCCTTTTTTGATGTCGGTTAATGAAATTCAAAGGAATAAAATTAGAGACTGGCATAAAGTATTTAATCTAAAAGTACATGTTCGGTGCTCAATCAAATTTCTATATTATATATCTACATATAGATATGCTTAGACATAGGTAATATTCTTTACTTGTGGGGTCTTACCGATGACTACATCCAAGAAGCATGAGGAAGATAAAAAAAATACAGAATCAAACTTTAATATCAAAATATACACATAGGATACTGAACAAATTATACAACAATATTTTATTCCGAAATGGTTAAATCATTTCATGTCATAACACACTGCGATGTGATAAGAACCATTATGTTGGCATGATATGTAATAAGGCATTTTAATTATTGGCTTATACATTTTCGTATGACAAACCGAGAAACAATCGACATAAAATAAATATTATAAAAAATCAAGCACTGAATTCAAGCAAAATTATTAAGAAAAACCTAACACAATAATATAATGTTTGCAAAACTTTATAATATAAAAGGTATATTATTAAGCTTGTTATTCTCTTTTTTGTTAATTTTCTTACAATTTAATTCAAATTTTTCATAGTAAAACTGTCAAATAATATCGGGCCTTTATTATACTCTACTTTATGGAAATAAATTAAATTATTATTATTACTCTGTCCCACTGCTAGCCACGAATTATTGGAATCAACAAATTCACATTACGTAAAACCTGTTATCGATAGAATTTTATGAATCCGAACAAAAATAAGTAAATTAGACGCCATTCAAATCTGCAGGAAGGGGTTATTGTCAAATGACAGTAAAAGGATGCATGATATGACCCGTGACGTCACCTCTCAGATAGGCCATTACTGTGCAGTTGTGTGAGGGAGATAGTGAAATTTTCCCGCTACGCACCCATTTATGCTAATACCAATATTTAAAATAAATATTGTGCACTCATTTTTCAAGCAATTCCGATTCTGATTTCACAATAGTGGTTTATTTTGCTCATTATATTCAATTGCATATCGAATATTGTACAAAATGAAACCCAAGAAACTATCCTATTCTGGTGACGTGCTCTGCTTAAGTATAATTGATCTCGCGTTTATATTATATGCAACGTTCTAATGAGAGTTTTAGTGATTGTCTCTCAGCGCTGGGAGGATCAGCCATTCCAGTCATAACATTTACAGCCGATTTATTATTAGAACGGCGGTATGATATCTATGTATTTTAACACATGTCTGGAATCATGAGATTTGATGAGATAAGGCTACGATTGTGGTCGATAAACGAGCACGCGTAGGCCGAGTGAGCGTGTGTACAGACAAGGTCGCCGACTATCAGGTGTTTTACGTCGCATTTCAGATAAGCCGCCGAATTGCCCATCGTCTGATCTTTCCATGACGCCACAACATTCTTTTTCGTCTGAGCACTGACAGATTATACAATATATCACAGGGTAGATGAGATATGTATGAGTATGGCATTCAATTCATATTATTTTTAAAATAAATGTTAGCAAAATCAATAAAACTATGTAAGATGGATATTTAAAAAGGCACAAATACCATGTTTACCATTTTATTGATTGATTTACATATACATTACATATTGATTACATAAACTGTTACACATCTCAGTGCTTAATATTAACACAACCGCATGTCAGGATTTACTTAAGGCTTCTTATCATTAATCTACCAGCATTACCGTCTAAGCTGAACTACGCGACCATTGAACTGTTTACACTGAACACCGGAGCGCGGAAGGCACTCCGTTTTATGCTTAACATTTACTACTCCCCACTTAGGTTGTCATTATTAATGTACCGTCTGTATTTTTAATAATAGGAAATACCCTAATATAAATTAAATGGGAAAACGTATTGAAATAAAACAAATTTTACGTATTTTATCGCGGTTTCTTTTTACTTTCTTGGGACCGTTTTCCTCAATCCCCACGATACAAGTAAAACCAAGTGAGGTTAGGTCTATGTTTATATTTATTTGTTATTTATCTCGACATTGGAATGAAATAGTGTTGGCGGACCTACTGCACCTCTACCTGCTTAAACAGATGTAACATTTTGCATATTTGATAATATTCCTGTAATTACTAAACCTCAACGTCTGCGATAATCAATAAAGACAGCAATATCTCAAAAGTCGTGAAATGCGATTAGCATTTTCGACTGATTAGTGTCCCTTACCTGACCTTGTAAATATTTTGTATTGTTTTATAATTTAGCCGTTGCCCTAAACCTAACAGCTGCAGTCACAATGACTGCAATCACATCCCCGACCAATGAAACCGCGAGCATAATAGTTATAAATAAATAAATATACTTAACAGTTACACACATAGTCCTAAACCAACACTAAGATACTAATCTTAAGTGTAAGTTATTAGGAACTACGTAAGACTTTCGGTCTCACAACATCCCAGTTACCTAGTGTGGGGTCGGAGCTATGTGTGTGGCTGTTGGGTGTATTTATTTATTGAATACTCATCCGCTGAACCATGGAGGCTATCAAGTTTTATCTATATTATGATGCCCTTCCACGAGAGTTCCAGTACCAGGATAACACCTGGATACAACCCGAAATGTGCTTGGAACGTTATGTCTGATCATCGGGTCAAGCGAGATGCTTGCGTCAGTAATGTATCCTGTCTATTCGTCACTAAAACAACACATGATTCGACTGTCTCTAAATCTTTGTTTTACCGCTGTTAATTTTACCATATTTACAGAAATATCTTTGTCAATTATTATAATTTAAGTTAATTTCTGATGCTGTGAACGAATTTAATGCAAGAATAGGCTTATGGTGGGTATTTTCGTTTTTTTTTTCGCCATAATACTAGCCCTGTATTAAACATTTTCCCACTGCTGGGCACGGGCCTCCTCTACTAATGAGAGGGGTTAGGCCTATATCCACCACGCTGGCCTAATGCGGGTTGGCAGACTTCTCATAGCTTCGAAAAATTCTCAGATATGCAGGTTTCCTCACGATGTTTTCCTTCACCGTTAAAGCAAGCGATAATTAACATTTTAATACACACATAACTTTATAAAAGTCAGAGGTGTATGCCACTTGGGTTTCGAACCTATGACTTTCGTCTTGGCAGTCCGTACCGCAACCAACTAGGCTATCGCTGCTTTTTTTTCGCCATGTGTACAGTGATTGCTGAGTCCAAATATGTATCAGGAATCGTCCGCAAGTATATTACGGTCCAGATATAATCGACTGTTGAGAGACGTTTCACGTTGCGTGTGTTGTGGCGTTAATTATTGTTAAACTGATTCTATAGTGATATGGAGAGTGTTTCTCTACATTAAATAGTTGTTTGGTTATTGTTGCACGCACTGTTTTGTTAATTGCTAGTTTTCTTACTACTTACATAGTAAGGTTGGGTGGTAGTAAAGTAGTGTGGTAGTAAGGTAGTGTGGTAGTAAAGTAGTGTGGTAGTAAGGTAGTGTGGTATTAAGGTAGTGTGGTAGTAAAGTAGTGTGGTATTAAGGTAGTGTGGTAGTAAAGTAGTGTGGTAGTAAGGTAGTGTGGTAGTGAGGTAGTAAGACATACGTTGTAGAGCGGCGGCGCGGCGAGCTGCGAGGCGAGCTCGTGTAGCCTGGCGCGCGTGGCCTCCTCCTCCTGCGTGAGCGCGGCGCCCACGCGCCCCACCACCTCCTCGCGACCCACCACCTGCATCACATCAGAACAGTTAGGATTATCTACCACTGTTTTTTTTTATTCTGGCACGGCAAAGTGACCACACTGCACCTGATGGTAATTATTTTATCGCGTAGCGAGACAAAATTTATCCCCCGCTACTCAACACAATCATGCCGGCCTGCTTCTGCACACTACGCCATGGGCAAGAAGGTGAAGAAGCGGTCCAAAGTCTGGTGTCAGAATACTCAGAAGGCCGCAAAACGGCCGAACATTGTACTCAACTCTGGACTACCGACAAAAACCGGATGTACACTGGCTGATCCCGGAACGCGACACACTTGCGTGTGCCACTATGGCGGGTTTTACACCCTGTGTATAGTGGTCACTATCCGGCCGGATATGAATATCCTACCACCAGCAGGTATTACCTGCATAACGTTTATATTTCACTTAAACTCCTGCAATAATTAATTTTAACCATACTTGCGGCTCACACGCTTAGTCTTTCCATATATGGCCTAACATACACGTGTGCAGAGTACCAACGGAAGCACAACGCGCCTAGCGTGCTGTGCAGCATACTTGTGTTGATTTTTGTTAAACGTATATAGACAGATAAATAACTCTTTGTTGCACACCAGCATCATAATATCACAACAAGAAACCTTAAAACTAGAGTGAGTTACAATAGGCGGTCTTATCGCTAAAAGCGATCTCTGCCAGACAACCTTAATTATATGGAGGTAAATGAAAAGGGTCCGTAAAAATTAGGGGTGTGAAACACAAAAATAATTGGTGGTTGGGAGGTTGGTTGTTGGTTAATGACCTGCAGCAAGGTGTGCCGCAGCGCGTGCAGCCGCGCGGCGAGGTTGGCGAGCGTGGCGGCGGCGGCGGCACGGCGCGTGCGCAGCTCGGCGAGCGTGTCCCCCGCGCGCGACACCCACCCCGCCTGCAGCCGCGCCTGCTCCGACTGGCACCGCGCGCGGAACTTTATCTACACAACACAACAACACACCAAAACACGACATCAAACTAACATACACTAGAGGTGGGTCGTTGACGGTATTTGCGTTGACGAAATGAAACCGTTTCCTATAAACGGTTGAAAAACCAGTTGACCGTTTTTAACTGGTTTGCAGAAATACGTTAATGTCCCGTTTCGTTAGCGTCTGTCGTTGATTCAACGACGTTGAATAAAACAGGTTGATAAATTCAACTAGTTTTGCGGTAAAGAGAAAACGGTTGACTCTTTAACAGTAGAAAAATAGTTTTAAAAAACGGTTCGTTGATTCAACGCCCACTCCTACCATACACCTGATAATATTCAAGTCAACTGTTTGCTATGCGTACATATCTGTGCACGTTATTGGTCCGTATTTGTTTGAACACAAAAACGTACCAATCACATACATAAATAATTAAAAATAGACAGTCATGGCGACTGCTGACAGAAGTGAAAACTTAAAACTTTGGAATTACTGTGTTCTTTCTTTAAACATCGTCCATGAAGTAGTAACTTTTATTGTTTACAATTGCTTGTCAATAATTATTGAACATCATAGGCGTGCTTATGTCAAAAGTATCATGCGAATTCAGTGCTTTTACACTATACCAATAGTGTCCAACATGCCTAAAGAAGTTTTCACTTTGAATTACAAAATCGATACAATGATGAACCCAAAAGATTTTAACATAATCTATAATTAATTTAAGAAATCTGCTTACTGTTAAAATTTTATACCATCAGGTTTAAAATAAGAATTCTTACAACCTTGTCACACCATTTTATAGTACAAAAAACCATTGCAACAAGGTTTTTAAATGTTTTCCTAAATTAACGTAGATATTTTTAAAGGTTACAGATTTGGCTGTTACTGGTGAAACATGAGGGGCATGTGTGGTTTTATATGAGATCTATTCGCCGTGTATTAATGTCTAGGATGTATGTATTGGATGCTTTCCACAATTGAACCGCTAGTATTCCCTACTTCTACTTTTCTGTTAAAAATGGTAACTGACCTCTGAAAATCCTATTATAGGCACCGGTATGTAGTTTTGAGAATCTGGATTATCAGCTTGCGCCTGTTTCCAAAGTCGCATGTCCATGCCTGGAATACATAGTTTTATATAAAAAATAAATGTATTTAAAGAGGTAATAATTAAATACATTAAAAAATATATTTTTTTAATACCCATTGCTGAAAGAATTATATAATTCTCTAGGAAATGTAAATTAAAAGCCATTTAAATCTGGTGGAATAAGTAATTGTCAAATTACAGAAAAAGATTGCACAATATGAGTTATATCATGACCATCCGGAATGACCATTACAGTACAGTTATGCGAAGGAGCTAGTGAGATTTTTCCACTTTTGCATACTGCATACAAATTATTTAATCTTTTAGTTCAACATGTGAGATTTCCGTTTCCCGAGACTAGAAAATAATTTGAAAGGACATAATTTTGGGACACTCGATAACATTCGGGTGGTGTGTGTGTATTACTGCCGCCCGCTCCGGGGGGAAGCGGAATAAGAATAAAACGTGTATGTTGGACTAGCCGGTCTTACGACCCAGCACCCCCCTCGCCCAGATGATGGCTATCCGTGCTGCCGCTGTGCTGAATGCCTATTCCCTATGTACACCCCACCCGACACTACCATCTAAACCCTGTGGTGGCCTTCTTCGGTGCTTACGGAGCGATCCCAAGGTATTCTAAGGAGTGCTAGAATTGCAACCGGAAACGTCTCTGCGCGGTGCCGCGTAGCAGCCCATCTCCATGGGGGACTAAGGAGCCCCCGCGCACCGAACATTGACAGCGAACGAGGCCTTGTGTGTATGACCTGGCGGCGGCGCCTGCAGGTACTGGTGTATCATCTGCTGCGCGGGCTGCGTGAGCGGCGCGGCGGCGCTGCAGGCGGCAGACGCGAGCGCGTTCTTGGCGCCGGCAGAGTTCAGGAACGCGCTGAGCTCCGACGCACACACGTGCGACCCGCTCGCGCCCTTGTCCACCACGTATATCACCACCTGAACATAACACCACCACCATACAACTTTACTTTTTTTTATATACTGGCATGGCAAAGTGGCCACACTGCACCTGATGGTAAGCACAGTGCCATCCAGTTAGAATATCGAGTAGCAAGAGACAATATATCCCTCGCTACTCAACACAATAATGCCAGCCTGCTTCTCCACACTACGCTATGGACAAGATGAAGAAGCAGTCGCGGGGCTAGTGTCAAAGTACTTGAAAAGCCGCAAAATAGCCAAACATCGGACCCAACTCTAGACCACAATAAAACCAGATGTACACTGGCTGATCCTGGAATGCGACACACTTGCGTGTGCCACTATGGGGTTACACCTTCTGTACTGTGTGTCGCTATCCGGGCGGATATGAATATCCTACCACCAGCAACTTATTACCTTCAAAACTTAATATAAAAACTAATATTTATTAATGATTTGATAGGTCCTCTTTAACTCATGATGTACATAGCTCAATTCGATGAAATCAAATAAATTGTTATAGGTTAAAACCTGGCTTTTGTTGTCCGCCACAGCCTTCACTGAATCAATGTTCACGGCCAAATTTGGTTTGTTGCCAAGGAGACCTTGTAAAGAATTTATAAGGGCTTGTTGGTTATTCCTGAAACAAAAAATCAGAATATTGTGTGTTGGGTACATATAATGTAGCTCTATTATACTATTTGCAAAGCAGCAATGCTTAGTGCATTTTAGAATACAGAAAGAACCTCTAGTCCCAAGCAGCTATGCTTCATGCATATTGTGCAACTACCACTAGTGTGTCTTTACCACTTTTAAACAAATTAAGATTTCTTTGAAAACAATATACAATTTACTTTGAAACAATATCTTTATAAAATAATACAAGCCCTGTATTAAACATTGTCCCACTGCTGGGTACAGGCCTCCTCTACTAATGAGAGGGGTTAGGCCGTAGTCCACCACGCTGGCCTAATACGGGTTGGCAGACTTCTCATACCTTCGAAAAATTCTCAGATATGCCGGTTTCCTCACGATGTTTTCCTTCACCGTTAAAGCAAGCAATAATTAACATTTTAATACACACATAACTTTAGAAAAAGATATCTTTATATATATGTATAATTCTACTGTACATGTGTATGTCACTGAACGCCTCCTAAACGGCTGGACCATTTGAATGAATGTTTGGGTGGTGCCCTGGATGGTTTAGATTCACAATCTGACCCGGTAGGTGGCGCTGCTTTTCCGGGCAGGAAGACATCTGCCGGGCCTACTAGTATAATATAATAATTATAACTTACTTAATCTCCTGTTCAGTTTTGTTGAATAACAAAGCCACATGCCCATCTTTATCCTCCTTTCCACTTAATTTTGAGTATCCAACTGCTTTGAAGCGGCATAAGGGATTTTGCTCATTCAATTCCAGAGGAGGTGCATTTGGACTGTAGTAAGCCTGGCCTGTAACATGATTATTGATTGAAACAAGTGTACAAGTCTTATTGACATCAACATAAATGTTTGTGTGATTTCCGAAAATTATATTATTGTTAGGGCAGCCCTTATTTTATAGAAATATCATGGGTCTCTTAAAAAATAAGTATGGGTTGTTTGATAATTTATAGACTGAGTGCAGTGAAAGTTTGCTATAAAGAGATGCCTCAGCATTCCAGAGGTCAGTCTAGCCCATTTCAAGTAATTTTTTTGCAGTTCAATGCAATGTGCATGCTTAGTCGTGTTCCTTACACTATTATTATTATAGATACAATGTGGCAATACACAAGTCTATATAGATTTGGTATCACACAAGGAGAAATATTCATACCATAGCATTTTAAATCCTCTATAGAATTGTAGTTATATAGAACATTTACCAGTGCCCCACTGTGCCTGCAGCAAGTTCCATTTGGCCAAAACTTGATCTCTTTCATCTCCAAACACGCAGCAGTTGAATACAGCGGCCACCAGGGCCTCATGCGCCGTTGTAGGACCTTGCGGTTGTTGTTGTTGTTGCTGAGACAAATATTTATATATAACAACTAGCGGGCCCGGCAGACGTCGTCCTGCCCGAAAAAGTAGCGCCACACCGACAGCAGCGCCACCTACCAAGTCTAATTGTGAATCTAAACCATCCAGGGCGCCACCCAAACGCATACAAAAACAACGCATTCAAATCGGTCCAGCCGTTTAGGAGGAGTTTAGTGACATACACACGTACAGTAGAATTATATATATAAAGATAGGGTAGTTGACTCATTTTTTTTATTAATTTAATGAAATATTTACATTACCTATAACCTTTAATCGAAAGAATTTTATGAATCCGAAAAAAAATTAAGCAAATTAGACGCCATTCAAATCTGCTGGAAGGGGTAATTGTGAAATGACTGTAAAATAATGCATGATATGTACTGTGACGTCACAGTTCTCAGAATCCACATTACTGTGCTGTTGTGCGACGGAGATAGCAATATGTTCCCAATAATAATCCCATTTTGGCTCATGCCTGTGAGTATTTGCTCATGCCAATATTTAAAATATATATTGTGACCTAATTTTTCAAGCAATGTTGATTCTGTTTTCGCAAAAGACATATAATAAGCAACAGAGCTTATTATATTCGGTTGCATGTAGAATAATATACAAAATTAAACACAGGAAACTACCCTATTGTTAAGCTAAAATATATAATATGTCAGGAACAAATGTGACACTAAGTACACTGCTCAGATTTAATAAAGATGTAATATTAGGTTCATAGAAGAAGAATAGACCAATGATAGAAGCCTTGATACATAAAGATTGCATTGCTGTTTAACCACTCACGTCCCAATGGAACATCGGTGCTCCACAACACTGGCAACACACTCGCCGTTTTTACATACTATTTTCAACTTTAATGTTATGTAAATAAAATTGATTTTGGCTTCTATTTACTCCGTACTACTTTACTTTTTTAATATCCTTCCGGACTCCAGGGGTTAAAAAATTGTTAGTTGTGAACAATATTTACTATACATGCAAAATACTGAACAAAATTATACATTATTTGGACATTATAATAACAATACATTACAAAACACTGCAAAAAGGCAAGTGATGCCTAAATAGTTCTGCCAGTCACATGGGGCTAAGGATGAATTTGGACATCTTAATATATAAAATTTTAGCATCACAATTTTGGACCAATTTTTTCAATGACATGTTGTAAATGTATATACATTGTTCCAGCTTGAAAGATAGGATATAGAGACTTGCATTTCTCATAAACATTGTTTGCAACAAACAAAGCAATTTTCATTTATCTTTATCATTTAGAGGTTGGTAGTGTGTAAAGTGTTACCATTGTTCATTTGACTTTTTATTATGTTGGATTGCTTACTTGTGGCTGGCCAAACTGAGTTGTGCCAAGTCCAGTGCCAAAGCCTCCAAAGCCTGGTGCACCTGGCTTAGGTCCAAATGAAGTTCCAAATGTGTTTCCAGCACCAAAAGTATTAGAACCTAGAGTATTTGTGCCAAATGTTGGAGCAGCATTACTGAATGTTGATGTGCCAGCTCCAAATGTGCCAAATGTGTTTGTTCCAAAGCCTGTACCAAAACCTGCAAATGTTAAACATATTATCTTTTGTCTCTAAAAATCACAGTAGAAGTATAAGTAAATACAAGTTTTTTATTTCAATGATTATCATTCTTTATGTTATTTCTAACAGCAAGCTTTTAAAAAAGTTTTTTTAATTCATAAAAAGTACACCGACTTCAATAAAAAACAAATTATGCATCACTATAAAGTTTGAGGGTTGCCCTTGATTTTTCTGAGATCCCATCATCAGATCTTGACTTGGTGCCAATGGAACCACCTGGGAAGTATACCCTTTTAAACAAAAAAAGAATTTCTCGAATCGGTCCAGGTGTCTTTGAGTAATCGGGTAACATACATAAAAAAATAAGAATCTGACGAATTGTTAACCTCCTCCTTTTTTGAAGTCGGTTAAAAATTAGAAGACAAACATGTGCTAGTTAATTTAGAAATAGTGCAAATTTAGGTATACTTCTGTCACATCCTGTAATGTAAAAAATCTTTCAGGCAGTACAAAGCAATATTTCAACCAAACAAAATTAATAAACCTGTGATTGTGTTCAACAATTGAAAATAATATAAGAGAATGAGAATATGAAAAATTAAACAGATTTTGACAATATTATACTACATATTTTCTAAGCCTTACTTAAGATGACAAAACAATCTATGAACATGTACAAATAAAGGAGACTTTATTGACTGATAAGAATACTGACCAGTATTCGGTTTAGTAATAGTGGCTCCAAAACCCCCAGCGCCACCAAACAATGATGGTGCTGATGATGCTGGGGTAGTGCCTAGGCCTCCAAATGGTGTTGCTGAAATTTCAAATTAATCAACATGTTGATTTACTTTTATTGTACACTATAAAACATAGTATTGAATTCCAAAATAATTTACCATCATACAAAATTATGTGATATAATTAATTATATTACTGTTTATTTCATGAATATACCTGATACTATTGATCATTAAATGAAAATTGATATTTGACCTCAAATAACTTTAGAACTATCAAACAAGAAAAATAATAAGAAATCTTTATCCTAGTATGTTAAATTTTCTACATAAAAATATATGCCTCATTATTATAGATTTATTTGTCCTCTAGTTTTAAAATTTTATAGAACAAAAATAATATTCCCATATTATTTCCATAACAACCTTTGGTTGGAAAGTGGAGTATCTTAGAGATAATATTAAGTGCTCCATTTATTTTGTTCAGAAATATCAAAGGTTTTCTTAATAATTACTAATGACTTTATCCTCTTTTTTTATATACCATAAGTCACTTCTCTTTTGTTTCAGTAATAAAAATATAAATCATTTTATGAAATGATGAGTATATTGCATAGGTTTTTTCAAATTCAAAATTGATTATGAACAGAATGTAATGCTAACCATAAACCAGAACACACTTGCTGCATCATTAAGTATTTAATTGCACACTATTCCAAAATTTTCCATATGAGTTTTATATTAAATATTTTACATTTACCAGTGTATTTACATCGCTAGTAGACATGGGCGTTTTCGTTTTTGAGGACAAACGGTTTCATAACCGATATTGAGTTTTCATATTGATTATCGAAAACCGTTTTCAGATATAGATATTAGTAGTCACGATTTGATACCGATTGCGCAGTTAAGAACCGCAACATAAACATAAACTATTTAAACTGTGCAAAACCAAAATTCAAAATCGGCGTCCAAAACATAAACAAACCGTTTCCAAAACAAAATATGTTTGTACACGCAAATCTATGCCTTATGTCTGTGAATCTAAAGATAATTTCAAATTCGATAAATCTCACAACTACACAAAATAGTGAAAATATCGATTTGAGACTTCATTGTTTTAAAGTTTAATTTTATTTTGCTATGTGCACTGTCAAGTGACACGATAACCGCAACACATCGCATCGAAATCCATATTAGCTTCGTCTCTGTTATACAATATTAAATTATCATCTTTAAAAAGAGACGAAGCGTATATGGATTTCGATGTGATGTGTTTGTAATTTGCGTTTCATTCTCAAGTTGGTTTGGTTTTCGATAGTTTATTGGATATGTAATATTGGTTATGTACTTTGGTTTATCGATACAATATGATATTTTAATTCATAACAATATATGTTACGTTTTGATATATCAGACTCATGCCTAATCGCTAGACAGAAATTACTTCTTATTCATGCAGGGTAAAACATTTGTTTCACTACACACCAAATTAATTGTTGGGTCTTATAATGTAAAATATTATATATATTTTTTAGTTATATAATCTCTCATCAATAATATACCCTTATAAACGGGTGCGTTAAAGGTTACCGGTACTAGTAGCTGTAGAGCCAAATGTGCTGAAGCCAGATGGTGTTGTCGTAGTTCCGAAACTAAAACCTGGGTTACTTGTAGTGGCTGTGTTTGTGCTACCGAATGAAAACGCAGCTGTAAAGAACAGTAATATTATTTTGTTTACCCAAACTATCGATACTTTAAAACAAATAAAAAATTACTCACGTTTGGAAGCGCCAAAAGACGAATTTTGTGCTGTAGTGTTAGTGCCAAATGAAAAAGTCATGGCGTTGTATTACTACTGTTCCAAATTAATACAAAATATTAGAACCTATTGTAAATACTATACCCAATCATTGCAAATATTCTTGTTTTTTAGCAAGTTAGCTCGACAACTGACAATTGACAAATTGTAATTTTTTTTGTTCCAGTTTTTTTATAGAAAAGGCAAAGATTCTCCACCATGCAGCCATGTCTGTTGTATTTTTTTCAAATCTGAACAAATTGACAATCCCTGCATGAGACTAAACCACTTAAAGTAAGCTTTGCTAAAGAAATAAATATATTCTATCTTCTAATATAAATCAATGAGAGTAGTTATACACAAAAAGCTGAAACATACACAAATCCAGAATATAAAACCAAAGATGAATGAATGAAATGTTATAAAATGACTGTAAGACTAGGCAGTATGGTCGATAAACTGTAGCCTGTTCTTTTGACGAAAAAAAAACAATAGCAACCCTATTTTATTTGGTTATTTGTACTATAACTATGATTTTAGTACATAAAAATAATAACGTTATTTAAGTCAAGTAATCGCCGGCTGAAGGACATGTATCCACATAGATTCTAGATTTATTATATACTGTATCCATGGCTATATAAATAAAAAAGAACCGTCACAGGATTTGCGGGACGCGCATTATAATCTAATATATATTCTTTATGTTGTATTATATTTATAGTATTCAAATTTTAATCTCTATATATTTCTAAATATAATAATTTATCTAATTTTAAATAGTTATTTCAATATTTTCACACCTTAAATAGATGTATATACTATCCTATAGCATTGCGACGCATCACGCATGCCGTGGCGACGCGTCACCACACCACGCCACGGACGGTCTCCCCGCGCCGCATTAGATGTTTTTATAAAAAAATCATGTAATCGCCTACAGTTTGCTGTTTTATAAATAAGTCGTCAATTATCTGTGAGATAATACCAGTACCTTTTAGTCTGTGCTTAGCACTGCTTAGTATCGTTCATCATTAATACTCTTCGATTCATTCGTTCGCGACTGACAAAAATACTCGATTGTCTCGTGTTGAAATCGTAAGAAATTTTTTGTAAACGCTTTGAATATATTCATCTATTTATTCGTGTAATCAGAGAATACGAATTTTAAATATGTCTGACTGGGATACCGTCACGATTCTTCGCAAAAAGCCTCCTAAAGCTTCAGCTTTAAAGACTGAACAGGCTGTAAACGCAGCACGTCGCCAGGGCCTACCAGTTGATACTCAACAAAAGTATGGTGCGGGAACCAATAAACAGCACGGAACCACTAAAAACACCGCAAAACTTGACAGAGAGACTGAAGAGTTACGCCACGACAAGGTTCCGCTCGATTTGGGTAAACTTATCATGCAAGGAAGACAAGCAAAAGGCATGAGTCAAAAAGATTTAGCTACAAAAATATGTGAGAAGCCGCAAATTGTAAACGACTACGAAGCCGGCCGCGGTATCCCGAACAATATTGTTCTTGGTAAAATTGAAAGGGCAATTGAAATAAAACTCCGGGGCAAAGAAAGAGGCCAACCGCTACAGCCTCCTGGAGGAAAGAAATAATGGATTCCCTGGGAGGCGAAGACTACACTCCGATTTGTTTTTTGCATAATATTATAATCATTCTATCTCATTTTTGCTATTGTTGTGTTCTTTAGTTGACATGTACTACTAAACTAACATTGTAAAATATGATGTAAGCATTTATTTTCCTCTAGAACGTTCCGTAATCCGTATGCGACTGACGTGTTACCAGAACGGAAAATGTTGAATGCGTCATATTTGGATGCTAAATGAAAAAAAGGAAAATGAAATCAACGACGGTTGAATGTGAATGTTATATGCAATAAAATAGCTATTTATGAGTATTTGTTTTTTATTATTATGTAGTCATTAGAACTTTAAAACTATCAATAACGTGTTTTTATGGATTTGGTATTCGATTCCATTTTTTAAAGTCATTTTTCACGTCTCAGACCGCATGATATCTCTCTGTATATAATATATAAAACACTTGTCGTTATAATTATTAATTGTGCCAACTAATATAAATTAGTGTTTTGTACCTTTTTAATGAATATTTTCAGCCATGATCATGTAAATAATCTGAGATATTTAATTACTCCGGTCAATGGTCAGATAATGTTAACAAAAACATCGTCTTTTCCTACTTGTGACTGAGGTCTAAATTCTATTCTAGTTTTACTGAAGAGATACCCGCGTAAGAGTAGGCAGTATGGTCAAATGACAATAGCCTGTCTTTTGGAAGAAAGAAAAAAAAATAACCCAGTTTGTTTACCATATTTTACAGTAGACATTGTAGATGTTATTATTTTATAGTTATTTTTATACACGAGTAAAGAATTTAGACTATAAATATATGAATATAGCGTCCGCTTGATATTAAATATGATTTTAGTATATGGCTCTGAATGATCTTAATCAACGAGAATCATTAGCTTTGCCGGTTCTTGTTAATACAGCAAAATGAGTAATGACCTTTTAGATTCCGAAGAAGAGTTATTGGTGTATGTGGAATTTAAGGACAACGTGGATATTGAAAAGTACAAAAGTATTCATGTTCTGGGCGCTGATAGTAACCGTCCTATAGTACAGATGGATGACATGTTCTTCACTGGTAAGTTAGTTTATGAGTCATCGGCCACTAAATTTTTATAGAAGATAATTTATAGTTGTTGATTTTATAAAATTCGTATGACTCATTTCCTTTGAAATGGTATTTTCATAATGATCATAAAATTATACAAACCATATATGTATGGGGAAATTGTTTAAGTAATTGACACTTGAGTTGTTATAAAAACTCAAACTACTACTACTACTAACACACTGTTAATTATCATTAAACATTATAAACACTTATTATGATTAAATGCATACAGTTGCCTACAAAAAAAAATTGTTTATGAACCATATTACTCAATTTAGGTTTTTTAAACTAGGCTGAGGCTAGTGTCTGCCATATTGATTCCAAGATCTGGCTTGTTAATATCCTGAATTGCAACCAACCTGTTTGTGGAAAGGATGCCATAAATAGTATATTTTATCCATAACTGGGCACAAGACTGTTGATAATTATTTAACTTTATAAGTATAACAGTTAACTTATAATATAATTTCAACTATATAATGGAGTTTACTTTTGTTTTATATTTCTGTTTTTTTTCTTTATCAAAACGGACTTGAGCTGTAGCTTCTCAATCTTATAACACAGAGTTGTTCCAAAACACATATAGTTCGATTATGAATAAAATGAAACACATTTTGAAGTTAGATATCTACACCTAAGATAAAGTAGTTGTATACAAAGTTAGTCAATCATACATGGCATGGTTCTGGTAAATCCATCTATTGTGCAATCTTTTATAATTAAACTTTCTTTTTGTTAGTTTGCATCTGTATAAATAAAACTTGCGAAATCCTAATTCTAAACCTGTTTCTAATCATATACATTTAGATAATAATATAAGCCCGGTATTAAACATTGTCCCATTACTGGGCACAGGCCTCCCCTACTAATGAGAGGGGTTAGGCCTTAGTCCACCACGCTGGCCTAATGCGGGTTGGTAGACATAAATTTATAGCCATATAAAATGTTTAGGACCCTGCTATGCTTAGGAAAACATGTAATTAATGTAAATATGTTTATTCAACTATATACTGATATAGTGACAGTTATTTACTAACTACATACTAGAGTTGTACTTTATACCTAAAAAGTGTCAAATGAGCTACTATGTACCAACATAATACACAACAAAACCTCAAGATGCACTTGCTAATATTTTATGTAGGTTAACATATAATAGGTAGGTATAGGTTAGTAGAGTATACAAAGATTTTTTTAATATATTTATGTCCATATAACAATTTATCGTACCACATATGTAGATAATAAACATTAATTATTTGATAATGGTTTCTTATGTTTATGTGAATATTATACATTGAAATAAAACGAATTTTACGGATTCTATCATGGTTTATTTTACTTTTTTATGTTTGATGTTTTTAAGGCTTTATAGCCTTTATGGTCACCGGGCAGACTGAGTTGTATGTTGCGGTCGTTGCGAAAGTATAGTGCCATACCTACCCTTCATATAGTTGATATTAGTTTTTTTTTTCTTTGTAGTCCCATCTACGCAGAAAGAGCTCACAATGTCTTCAGGTCTTTTGGGTTCCGATTTAACTAAATGTATAATTGGATCCCAGGCTGGTGGTAGCTTCCAATCATCTTCGCTATTGAAATTTCGATGCTTTTTAATTTCAATATCCTCGGGAATCATCCTAGGCAGGAAACAGTGTTCTTTGGCTAGGATTTACGGTTTGTCAAATCGAAGATAATGCTTGAAGCCTTCCTCTGAATGTTCAGCAACTGCAGACTTCGTAGAGCGTCGGTGTTTTACGTCAGCTATATGTTCTTTTATGCAGGTCCCTATATTTCTTTTTGTTTGACCAATATAAGAAAGGAAAGGAATCAAGATATAGGATATCTTACAAATACCTAGATTTCAATAAATCTAGATCATTTATGTACCTAACATATAGTCCATTACTCTTGATTCTATAGCTCTCCGCAATTATCCAATGCCTTTTCAGTAATTTTTGATTTCTCCATTATTACATATATCCGGAAAGATGTTAAAACTGTTGTATGCAATTAATTTAAGGAAAATACGAAAACCCGCTAGGAACATATATGTTTTTCGAAGAAGATCCCAATCCACAATGTGAAGATCCATTGTTTGATAAAATACCACAGCAGAATTTGAAGTATTTGTGCAAAACAAGAAAATGTCTAGAAGTAGAACATGCATATGTTACACCAAAGGAAGGTAGAGGTATGTTTTTAGCTTATTTGTAGTATAAATAGGTATGTATCTAAAAAAATAGATACTTAATGACGTAATTCCTTGTTTCTTTTTTCATTGAAATAACATTAAATCGACACATGGGAAATACGAATGATAAAGGTATTTATTAAGTCCATGACAGTGCCGGTTGAATAAAATAGAATAAGAAATTATTTAGTTATATTTACTTTGCTTTAATCTCTTTGTATGTCTTTGGTAAGTTTTTTTACTGCCTGGATAGGCAGTAAAATAACTGCAGGCAGCCGAGCAGTCGGGCCACCTGATGGTAAGTAGACACCGCCGCCCATAGACTTCTGCAATGCCAGGGCACAGCAAAGCCACTGCCTAACGTTGAAGGACTACATCTTCTTACGCCTCGTTTAAAGAGGGATATGTAATAGCGCTCAGGGAGCACCGCTGCAGGCAGTTCATTCCAGAGCTTGCACGCACATGGTAAGAATGAACGCTGGAAACGAACCGTGCTTGGCGGAATAATAATAATAGGTAATTAATTAATAATATTCGTTATTTTTATTTAGCATGGAATATAACCCAATGACGTAAGCATAAATCCATACATTTACATAAATCAACGCATACCAGAGAGCTTGCGTTGCAACGTTAAGTTGTTCTAGCATACATCCGTCCATTCGGTGTTTCCGGTGACGCGGACGAGAAGAGATGTAAAAATTTTGCAATAATCAAAATTAATTAAAATGCATTTAACGACTTTAACCTTTTGAGGAACGATTAAATATTGTAATCTTTCTGTGGTAAAACTTAATAGCTATAATACTTCTAAAACTAACAGGTAACTCAGAAGTTACGTAACTCAGATTAGATTAATTATTATGGCCAATAATGTACGTAGTATAGAGATGTATGTGCAAATGAAATAAGTTAATATATTTATAATGTATATAAAAAAAAATGAATTTCCCGAACTTTTATAGAACACACTGAATTAAAAAAGCAATAATCATAAAATTAGGTAACCACATAATTTTTTAACCAATACAATATTTCCCACGATGTAATTATTTAGAATACGAAAGTAATTCGGTCTTATTTCATAATCAAACTACTTTAACAATTAATAAATACTTACAGTATATCTGTCGATTTTCTATGGTTGACATATTATCTGTATATAGATCGTATATTTTCGGTAGGTTGCGGATTTTAATTTAAATAAGCTAACCTATGACTAACCAAGTAAACTTCTGTTTTAGGTCTGAATCATCCTAACCAAGTGGATCAACCAGAAGATGCAATAGAGCCGGTTACTTTCAGAACGATAAAAGAGGCAATGGATGCTTTCAAAGAAAATTTTAGCATTACGCCGATTAGAACATCTAACACTGAACAAACAGAAAATGTGAATGTAAACTCAAGTTGATATACAATAAAAGCAGTGTAAAAATAAAGCCTTGTTTCAATACAAAAAAAATCATACCGACATAATGCACAATACCTAGATAAATATATTATTATTGATTAATAATTATAATATTGTTTTCTTTTTTCCCTGGCACGGCAAAATGACCACACTGGACCTGATGGTAAGCGTAGTATCGTCCAATTAGAGTATCGAGTAGCGAGAGACGATCTATCCCCGGCTACTCAACACATTCATGCCGGCCAGCTTCTTCACACTACGTCATGGGCAAGAAGGTGAAGAAGCTAGGGTCTAGTGTCAGAGTAATTAGAAGGCCGTAAAACGGCTAAACATCGTACCCCAACTAGAGCCCTGACAAGAACTGGATGTACACTGAGTGATCCCAGAACGCGACACACTTGCATGTGCACTATGGCGGGTTTTACACCCTGTGTACGGTGGTCGTTATCCGGTCACATGTTAATATCCTACCACCAATTTTGTAAAGTATCTACCTATTTTCCAAATTTCCCCGACTATTGAGAATTCTTTACATTGTTTATGTAGGGGAAGATGTAGGCAAACATAAAATTATGAACGTAAATCCAATTCCCACAAATATACAACGTACACTGGGAATAAATTACAATACATTTTAGAGTTCCAGCTTTATGTCGTGACAATCAGGAATATAGGTTTGTTTGGGTTTATGAATATTTGCCGTAGACTCATTTTAACGGCCCAGGGTGCTCTTCACGGATGGCACTATGGTAGGATTTCACCTAGACTCTCGAAGAATACCTGCTTAGAGATTCTCTAGCAAAAAAAATAATCTGGAGCACCTAGAATAGGTTTTCTAATTTATTATTTTTAGTTTAATTCAAAGTGTATAAATGAAAATAAACACACATAGACGTATAAAATATAAAAGAACATTGAAAGATAATAAAGCTATTAGTATTTATAAATTTTTCGCACAGAACATGAAATAAGCTTTCTTTCGATGTATTGACAAAATGTGCGGCTCGTTTTTGTTCAGCTTTTCTATAAAATTCAACCCAAACCAAAACAAAAAAATTGTCGGGCGAAACCGAAAATAAATATTTGCTAATGATATTCCGAAACACTGAACATTAAAGTTTGGCAACCCAATTTGTTGCTGGAAAACACTGACGTCTATAATGACTCACGGGTATTTACCCTTTCACAAAATGTTGCTAATGTAAAAACAACTGGGAATCCCTCTGAACTATTCTGTCTTAAATTGTATATTATGGTTCAGAGCCTAGCAGTATAAGTTGTGTCTTCGTTTTGTTCACAGTGATTAGCTGCTTAAATTAAATTCTATACCACAATTACTAGACTTAAACCGTATACATTGTGCAAAGACTAATAAATTACTAAGCAAGTGATGTTATAATATACAGTTTGATAGGTATACTGTGTATGGTAGTATCAACTGATGATTGATATTGTCCTCCGAGACCAGTAATGCACTTTGGATAAAATTTCGTGCACTAAGTTTGTCATACTAAGGTAAATTCAGTTTAATATTATGTATTTAAAACCTGTGAGTTTGTTTGCCTGTTTTGTATCGGAGTTGGCCGCTAATAATAATATTAAGTACTACCTCTGTAACTTATGGATCGTGGATATCACTTACTGTGAGGTGACCAAAATGATTATGTATGTGTTTAAATTTTATGGTGTGTTGCATGTTTTATTTTTTATGAATTTTTTATTTGTAATTTTTTTTTATGTGTAATCGACATAATAATTATATTGATGCTTTCTAAAAATAGCCATAAGCTCGCCAAACAAGTAAAATAAACTAAATAGCATTTTTATTTTATTGAATACCAAAATATTTAATAAAAATTTACAGAGAAACTTATTTATTAACATTTTTTTATAAATTAGGATAAATAACGACACAAATAAATTATTTAAGTAGGTACATACTGAAAGAATCGTTAAACACACTATTAAATTATTAAATACAACAAAAATAATATTTCATACATGACCATGCAATGCATGCCTGATGATGGCCACACAATGTTCTTGATGCCTGCAAAGCTAGTGGTCCTTCCCTTGCCGAAGTGTAGCAAGTTCTCAAAAATTGCAACGGTGTAATTCCCTGATAAAGCACTTGTCTTATGCGCTCTATTTCTTGCTATCTAATATTGTGCATCGGCACTGTGGCATTCTATCACTGGATATGGCGATTGCGATTCAAGAGCATATTCATATTAAAAACATTTCCGTGATAGTCGTTGTAAACAATTACAATTAAATTGAATCACGTTCATTTCAAATAATTTTTCTCGAATTATTCTTTAGAGTAATATCCAACAAACTTTTTGTTAATTAGTATCTTTGTTTTTGTTTCAGTATTATGCAAATAAAAAGGAAGAGATCGAAAATGGCTACTTTAGAAGAATTATTCCAAGACATAAATCGAAGATATATCAAAATTCAACGTAACGATAGAATAATAAACAATGCTGTACTCGAAGAAGTACTTGAGATACTTCTAGAAAAAATGAAAAAATGCGATAGCTTGTTTTCAAGTATGACACCACAATTAGCATACTTAGGTAGTTATTTCGAGGGTTTACGGGTAGGTCATCCGACGGAATACGATATTAATGTTGTATTTAAAATACCTGTAAATTATAATAAAATAGTTTTAGATGCAAATGCAGTCCAAGATGGTTATACAACTGTAAAAATGCCTTCAGAATTTCGAAGACTATCAAAGAAACCTACAACAATTGTTAAAGGATTTAAAGATACTGAGTTATGGTGTGATCAAGCTCATCGTTTGTCCGTAAACAGATTCAGATCGTGGATGCAAAAAGTTGTAGATTCTGCAATCAGTACTTTGCCAACAAAAAATGGGAAGCATATAATTCGTGTATGCAACAAATGTTACGAAATATCCGCGAAAACTCAAGGACCTGCTAACACTTTAAGATTGTCAGCAAATAACAAGACAATAGATATTGATTTAGTGCCCACAATAGCTTTTCAGTTGCCTCAGAAACCACAGCATTCAAGAGTGGAATTCTCAAATGTTGAACTTACGAAATTAGATAAGTATTTTGTGGTACCTAAACCTAACGGTAATGATTTTAGTTGGAGATTGGCTTTTCCTTTTCAGGATCGCTTTTATATAAATGATAGAAACAATTTAAAAAGTGCTTTAAAAATACTTAAGTTATTGCGTGACGTACAGGGTTTTAAAAAATTAGCAAGCTATTACATAAAAACACTGTTTTTATGGGAAAGCGCCGTAACTAATAAGGAGTTTTGGAAACATAATTCTCTGTCCTTTCTAGTACTACATATGCTAAAAAAGTTGAAAGAATGCTTGTTTATAGGCAAAATTAGTAACTTTTGGTGTCCCGAACATAATCTTTTAGAAAAAATTAAAATAGAGACTTGCAAAAATTGGTATAATCGACTATCAAATATCGTTGATGACATTGAGAAAAATAAACTATCTAACCCCCATATTCTGTATAAGTATTTTGTTGACAAGCAAACGATAGGCAATTATAACACTACACAAGAAATAACTTCTAATAAACTAAAGAAATAGATAAACAAATCTCTGATGTAGTAAAATTTACAACGTAATCTCTGGAATACCTAACTATCATAATGTCGACAATAAAAAATGTTAATGTCGTGTATGTATTTGACAATGTCTAATGAAAGATAATTATAACTTATAATTAGTGTATAATCTAAGAATTATAACTTTTAATATTGTTATTTTATTGACTGCCTCGGTGGCGCAGTTGTAATTGCGCATGCGTTACGACCGCTGCTGTGCTGAGGTCTCGGGTTCGATCCCCGGGTCGGGTACAGTGATATTGGGTTTTTTTATCTAGAAATTCTCAGTATTAGCCCGGAGTCTAGAATCTGTGCCCGGTATGGCGATAGGCTCGCCCCCTATCACATTATGGGACTGAAATTCGGCGAAAAGTGGGTGTACTGGTTACACATCTGCCTACCCCTTCGGGGATTACAGGCGTGAGTGTATGTAATATTGTTATTTTATGTGATTGATTGTTTTTTTTTTATTTGACTATTAGATAATTTTATGTTTGATTATTTATTGGAACGAAGTTCCTTACGGCAGGCTTGGAGGGGATAGGGATTTTGCTGCGCGACCGAACTGAAAAAAATGTGGTAGTATAACCGTAAGAAAAAATCCGTGGAAAAAAGTGCGTGGAATAAAACCGTTAAATGAGACGTGCGCAGGCGCGACAGTCGCATACACAATTAGTTCCTTACGGCAGGCTTGGAGGGGATAGGGATTTTGCCAAGTAGTGACGTCCAGTTAGAGTAGCAAGTAAGGACATCCAGTTAGAGTAGCAAGTAGTGACGTCCAGTTAGAGTAGCAAGTGATGACGTCCAGTTAGAGTGGCAAGTAGTGACGTCCAGTTAGAGTAGCAAGTAAGGACATCCAGTTAGAGTAGCAAGTAGTGACGTCCAGTTAGAGTGGCAAGTAGTGACGTCCAGTTAGAGTAGCAAGTAGTGACGTCCAGTTAGAGTGGCAAGTAGTGACGTCCAGTTAGAGTAGCAAGTGATGACGTCCAGTTAGAGTGGCAAGTAGTGACGTCCAGTTAGAATGGCAAGTAGTGACGTCTAGTTAGAGTGGCAAGTAGTGACGTCCAGTTAGAGTGGCAAGTAGTGACGTCCAGTTAGAGTAGCAAGTAGTGACGTCCAGTTAGAGTGGCAAGTAGTGACGTCCAATTAGAGTGGCAAGTAGTGACGTCCAGTTACAGTAGCAAGTGATGACATCGAGTTAGAGTAGCAAGTGATGACATCCAGTTAGAGTGGCAAGTAGTGACGTCCAGTTATAGTAGCAAATAATGACATCCAGTTAGAGTAGCAAGTAGTGACGTCCAGTTAGAGTGGCAAGTAGTGACGTCCAGTTAGAGTAGCAAGTGATGACGTCCAGTTAGAGGGGCAAGTAGTGACGTCCAGTTAGAGTAGCAAGTAATGACATCCAGTTAGAGTAGCAAGTAATGACATCCAGTTAGAGTAGCAAGTAGTGACGTCGAGTTACAGTGGCAAGTAGTGACGTCCAGTTACAGTAGCAAGTGATGACATCGAATTAGAGTAGCAAGTGATGACATCCAGTTAGAGTGGCAAGTAGTGACGTCCAGTTAGAGTAGCAAGTAATGACATCCAGTTAGAGTAGCAAGTGATGACGTCCAGATAGAGTGGCAAGTAGTGACGTCCAGTTAGAGTGGCAAGTAGTGACGTCCAGTTAGAGTAGCAAGTAGTGACGTCCAGTTAGAGTGGCAAGTAGTGACGTCCAATTAGAGTGCCAAGTAGTGACGTCCAGTTACAGTAGCAAGTGATGACATCGAGTTAGAGTAGCAAGTGATGACATCCAGTTAGAGTGGCAAGTAGTGACGTCCAGTTATAGTAGCAAGTAATGACGTCCAGTTAGAGTAGCAAGTGATGACGTCCAGTTAGAGTGGCAACTAGTGACGTCCAGTTAGAGTAGCAAGTAATGACATCCAGTTAGAGTAGCAAGTAGTGACGTCGAGTTAGAGTGGCAAGTAGTGACGTCCAGTTACAGTAGCAATTGATGACATCGAATTAGAGTAGCAAGTGATGACATCCAGTTAGAGTGGCAAGTAGTGACGTCCAGTTAAAGTAGCAAGTAATGACATCCAGTTAGAGTAGCAAGTGATGACGTCCAGTTAGAGTGGCAAGTAGTGACGTCCAGTTAGAGTAGCAAGTGATGACGTCCAGTTAGGGTGGCAAGTAGTGACGTCCAGTTAGAGTAGCAAGTAGTGACATCCAGTTAGAGTAGCAAGTAGTGACGTCGAGTTAGAGTGGCAAGTAGTGACGTCCAGTTACAGTAGCAAGTGATGACATCGAATTAGAGTAGCAAGTGATGACATCCAGTTAGAGTGGCAAGTAGTGACGTCCAGTTAGAGTAGCAAGTAATGACATCCAGTTAGAGTAGCAAGTGATGACGTCCAGTTAGAGTGGCAAGTAGTGACGTCCAGTTAGGGTGGCAAGTAGTGACGTCCAGTTAGAGTAGCAAGTAGTGACGTCCAGTTAGAGTAGCAAGTAGTGACGTCCAGTTAGAGTGGCAAGTAGTGACGTCCAAATTGAGCACGATTTTTTTTGCAATTTGTGTCGATTCTACATTATTGCAATTTGTGTCGATTCTACATTAACCGAAGGAACTTCGTTCCTACCTGGTGTCCCACGACACCATTTAATTTTTTGATTATTTTTATAGTTTTTATTATTTTTGTAGTTAAATTGTTGTATTATTATTGTATTTTATTTTCTTCTTCTTTTTAAATTATTTAATTAATAATATAAATAAATTCTTAAGTTGTTCATAACTTCGCATGCTGTGGTCATCTGTAATTGTAATTACATTTAGCTTTAATAATTATTGTAGATTTTATATTCGGTTTTGTTAGTGTACATGAATAAATAAATAAATAAAATTTATAATTAATTAGGCGTTCTTTATGCAATATCACGATATTGCAAAAGCTTTCGTGGCACAGCAGGCATGTAGCCGACTGTGGAACGAAAGGCCGTGGCTTTGATGCAGCACAGAATTAATACATGTTTAAAGTGGTCCACAAATAGTTGTTTCGGGTTTAGATGTCGTGCTATCGTAATCCGTGGTAGTCATTGTTATCCGCGTTACAGATTTTGACTGGTGTGGGGTCACTGGTCAGAGCTATGTTTTTCCCACGAGGTGGCCTGCGTATTGGACGGCACACTCCCTTGGGAGTTGGACGCCAAACTCCTCTCGTCAGCGTTCCTCTGGCGGGAGGAGGCATCCAACCGCCGTCAGGAGAGACTGGCCCTGAGGGAGATTGCGGCCCGGTTTCGCAGAACCACCGTGGAGGAGTGGCATACCTGGCTGGAGAGCCCGACTGACATTAGTCAACTGTCTAACCTTTCTAATGGCAGCTGAGTTTCCCAGCTAGGCATGATATATGCCTGCCCCATTGGAGATTTTTATCTAATGTAATACCTAAGAACACGGTTTACATTACTAGATTAGGTCCTAGATTTGTTACATTTGGCATTATAAATTTAACACATTTCGTTTTCTTGGCGTTAAGTACAAGATTATTTGCCGTAAACCACTGAGTTACTTGTGAAAGTGTAATATTAATTTCGTCAAAATTATCTCTATTCCTATCCACTCTGAAAACGAGTGAAGTGTCATCAGCGAATAGCATTGTATTGCACATGTTTTTTTAAAATAAAAAGGTAAATTAATATACACTAGAAACAAGAACGGGCCCAACATAACCATGTGGAACTCGTAGCAATACAGGATCCCTGGACTTCACATCCATGTATTGATTGATATGATTCTAGTGTGTCAGTACTGTATGTATATGTATTAACAGGTATTTAAATTATGTGGTTCAATTTAAATAAGATACTTCATAAAATGACTCTTATTCTAGAAACTTGATCGCCTCAGATCGTACCCCACTTCCTTTACAATGGTATATCTACATTCCCCTCCTTGTAACTCACATTTCTGATTTAAGTCAGCCGAAAAAAAAACTATGAAATAAGTAAACTAAGGTTTTCGATATCTATCCATATCTGTGTCAAATGTATAATTAATATGTACATAATTATGTCAATTGAATGTAGTCCAACTTAGATTCCTAAAAGAATTGAAATTTATGACTAGTATCCTAGAATTACAACAATGACACGGGCTATATACGGCCCTCTTAGCTAAAATTATTGCATATCCGACTCCTCATTTATAAGTGTCACGAGTCCATCTTAAGACTATCGGGAATTGGGAACAATCCTAAATCAAATTATACCTACGCTATGGGCGTTGTCGAGATGTGGCAACGTGGGGCACTTTGATTGTGCTACGAATAAAATAATATTATGAATAATTATATGTTCTTTCAAAATACAAAAAAACAAAGTCTTAACATTTGGCGAAAATACAAATGAACAGAAATATTTCTTTTTCGATTATATTAACAACAGAATAAAGATATAATAATATACCTACGAAAAGAAAGAATATATTACTTAACAATTAGCTTCACTTTAGACAACAGACAAATCTTAAAATATAGTAGGTATATAAGTAAAATATATTCTAGAGTCAGTGGCGGCGTAAGGGGGGGGCGGTGGAGGCGGTCCGCCCCGGGTACCAAGCACCAAGGGGTGCCAACGTGTTGATAACTCACTCGAGCAACTCAGTCGCTCTTTGCGCATCTCATATGCCCGACGAGGACGGCACGGGCGGCCAGGAGAAATGACCCAACATGCTGGACTAAGATTGCTAGAAGAGCTGCAGAGAGCTATTTTAGAACGTCTTAATAGATTTCACGGAGACCTAGATCATAGTTACAAGGCAATGAATGTCATTCTCATAACATTTGGTGTTGTTCAGCCTTAAGTTCTGCTCATGCAAACTTCGTGGTACATTTCGTATTCTGACCAAATCTATGATGAATTTTCTGCACTGGAAATTATTTTGGAAATTTTAGGACTGAGGCGCCACTTGGAAGCTGCCAGAATTTATTTTCAAGAAGCGGTCGTGGACCGTGGACGTGGTAATGAATGGGGGTGACAAATAAAAGAGCCCATACAACATGTGATGGACTTGGTTGCTGTGAAAGAAATATATCATATGTCGCGACAGAAAAGAGGATACGGGCCTTTTTTTTTGTCGCGGGGTAAGCGTTTTATTACTGCCGCCCGCTCCGGGGGGAAGCGGAATAAGAATAAAACGGGTATGCTGGACTAGACGGTCTTACGACCCAGCATCCCCCTCGACCGGATGATGGCTATCCGTGCTGCCGCTGGACCGAGTCCCTACTCCCTATGTACACCCCACCCGACACTACCAGCTAAAACCCCGTGGTGGCCTTCTTCGGCGCTTATGGAGCGATCCCGGGGTATTCTAAGGAGTGCTAGAATTGCAGCCGGAATCGCCTCTGCGCGGTGCCGCGTAGCAGCTCATCTCCATGGAGGGCTAAGGAGCCCCCGCGCACCGAACAACGACAGCGATCGAGGCCTTACCACCCGCGCTGCCGTCCATCTCGGGGTCGCACGATGCTCCGAATTTGGGAGTGCATCGATACGGGCCCCCCGTTGCGCGCCCGCGACCCCCGATGGCCCCTATTTGTCGCCTCGTACCACAGGCAGGGGTTACAGTGGTGGAATTCAAACTCCCCCATTCCACAGGGCGGGAGACGCCGATCAGTCGTCAACCCGGCGCCTCCTACGTCTTCTCTGGCGGCGGGAGGGATCAAATCGTTCCCGACCCCTCTCAGCACTCTCCTTCTGCAAGATGACGTTCTCGCAGAAGTGGGCCACCGCACGCCGGGACCTCCGGCTGGCGACCATGAACGACACCACGGCCGGCAGTGAGAGGTCTCCTCCAACGACTGCTCTGAGAGCGCTGCGCTCTTCTTCCCAGGCTGGGCACTCCTATGTTGTATGTAACGTATGTTGGGCCGTCTCCTCGCGGCAGTTGCCACAGTGGTGGCGCACGGCGGACACCTCCTTTCCGATCCGACACAGGAACAAACCGAAATACCCATGGTCCGTTAATACCTGCGTTAGTCGGAACGTCGGCGCCCCGTGGCGCCTGTCTAGCCATCTCTTTAGGACAGGACGCACTGCTGCGACAGTCTTCAAGCCCGCATTCGGGCTCTCCAGCCTGGAATGCCACTCCTCCACGGCGGTTCTGCGAAACCGGGCCGCAATCTCCCTCGGGGCCAGTCTATCCTGACGGCGGCTTGACGCCTCCTCCCGCCAGAGGAACGCTGACGAGAGGATTTTGGCGTCCAACTCCCAAGGGAGTGTGCCGGCCAATACGCAGGCCGCCTCGTGGGAGACCGTGCGATAGCCCCTTACTATTCGCTGCGCCACCAAACGCTGCGGTTTGCGCAGCAAGGCGACGCAGCGGGCTTTCAGGGACTCGGTCCATACGGGACATCCGTACAGGGAGGATATGGGCCTGCGACGAACGTCGACGACGCGCAGTGGATCGAAAAATCCGCCTTTGAAGACTTAGGAATCCGATGTTTAATTGTGATGATTTTTTAAAAAAACTTCACAGCCGTGACAATACTAAACAACATATTATATGTGATATTTATTATCTTCAATTTTGTATTGAACGGTTTTAACCGTGGGATCTACAGTTGAGGTTCAAAAACCCAGATTTTTGCGAAAAAAACCCAGAACCCAGGGCGAACACTCGTCAAAGTTACAAACTTGGATTTAATGTATTCACTAGGGATTTAGACCTCTGACAAACAAGCCCCCCCCCCCCCCTTCGATTAGAATTGATTGTTTTATTTTGAGGGTGCCCAATAGAAAACCGCCCCGGGTGGCAACCCATGCTACGCCGCCACTGTCTAGAGTGCCTATATTATATAGGCATGGCACTCTAGAATTTACCAAAATAAATGATTGTAGTGAAAAGAAACATCATAAACATATTAGCAAGTCATAACTTGCTTTACTTGATATCATTATACTGAAATAATGAAGTTCACAATTACAAAACATACCTACTATTTTAAGATCAGAAAAACAGGTAATGCAGCGAAAAAAGTGAACAAGCAAAACACTTAAGCATTTCCCTTAACGACTATAAATAATACACCCAACAGTAACACACATAGCTCTAACACCACACTAGGTAAAGCCTGTATTGTGGGTAGCAAGAACTACGAAGGACTATGGTCCCACAACACCCAGACCCGAAACAATATCTGTCTATCACACAAATATTTGCCTCATTTCCGGGAATCGAACCCACGGTCTCTCGTTTCACAGCCGTGTACTCGATCGCTGTGCCACGGAGGCTGTCACTTTATACTAACGACTTCAGATCACACACTTCAGACACTTGTAGATCTATAAAAGAGAAGAGCAGCGTTTTCGATGAAAGCTCTCGAGCGGCTTGACCTTTTCCGACACTACCAACAATTATCGTTCTATTTCAACCAATATACACAAACCTATATAAATATATATATACCTAAACAACCTACATATGACAAATTATATACATAAACCGTCGTCATTCATTCTGTGAAATAATAATAATACTAGCCCTGTATTAAACATTGTCCAACTTCTGGGCACGGGCCTCCTCTACTAACGAGAGGGGTTAGGCCTTAGTCTACCACGCTGGCCTTATGCGGGTTGGCAGACTTCACATACTTTCGAAATTCTTATGAGAATTCTCAGGTATGCAGGTTTCCTCACGATGTTTTCCTTCACCGTTAAAGCAAGCGATAATTAACATTTAATATACCCGATAACTTGTAGAAAAATCAGAGGTGTATGCCCAAGTATTTTAATGCTCTTTGTGTATGCCATTTGGGTTTCGAACATACGACTTTCGTCTTATGACAGTCCGTACCGCAACCTCAGAATACAGAAAAAACAGTTTGTTCTGTATTCTAAGACCGCAACCAATCACTCACTGTTCTTTTTATTCTGTGAAAACCGCATGAAAATCCGTTCAGTACCCAGTTTTGAGTTTATAGCGATCAGACAGACAGACGCGGCGGAGGACTTTGTTTTATAATATGTAGTGATAAATAAGAACTTGCCTTGATGTTATCGTTATAATATGTTTATTAACTATATTATAATAGTGCATACTTGTACAAAAATTACATTCACTACAGTAATCATTCCAGAGACATTCACATGTCACATGAGGCGCTTCAAGTTGGCACGCATTACACAACGCTACTTAGAAGGTTCAGTGTGCACACAATGAAAATTACATAAATCATTATTTTATATGGTAACATTGTTTTATCCCGCCATTTTATTTTGTATCGCCATTTCGTTTCTTTTGTGAGATAGAGAATTAGTAAAGAAAGTGAGATAGAAATAAAATAGACTGATTCCTTTTGAATTCCTAATCCCATTAAACATTTGTATAAAATTGCATCAGTAAGATTAATATTTTAATCAGGTAAGTTCCAGAAGTAGTTATGATGTGTTATAATTATTTTCCACTTTTATCACAGCGTCTTGAATGGGTTTAATGGCGTCCATTTAGTTGAAGCGCGTATATGTATTCCGTCATCCTTTTCTTGCACATATCGACTGTTCGATAGATAGATACTGTTTTCCTTGAGTGATCTTTTTACGAGTAGAGTAGGATGATAAGAAATATCCCCCGTTACCTTCGCACTTTACGTTTTCGGAGTTTCTCTTTCTCGTACAATTAGCGCGCTTTTGAAGTGTAATCCATCAACAATGTTTGTTATACTAATGCCGAAACATTTGAAATTGTTTTGTTGTAGATATACGCGATGTGTAGTTGAACGGGACGTATGATGAAGTAGTGATACAAGCCGCAACATGTTCACAACGAATACCGTTCAGGCCGGCACAGTGCCGACTTTACAATATCAAGAGCACCCCACGCAGAAGTCACAAGGAAAGAATATAGAAAACGTTCAGCAAAAGAATGCTCAGCAAACTCAACAAACTCAGCAACAACAGGTAACACTTACTATAAGATTTTTACAATTGATGTCAGCACAATAAACTCATCAACTAGCCAGTGATAATCATTTTAATGTTCTATACACTTTTAAATCAGTGCCCGAAGTTAATACTCCACAATTGACCATACAAATTACTTTATTGACCATACATAAAAAACAACTTATGGTTTTCAGGAATTTCCAACATTCTGCTACACCACCAATGTTAACATGATAGGCAAGATTGGTACCGGAAATACAAGTGGTGCAGGAGCAGTAACTGGTGGAGTGAACATTACACAGTTGACCACCAGTGATGACAAGACATGTTATATAGCACAACCATTTTCTTACAACTATGCACTTGTCAATCAAATGCAGATTGCACCAAATGGAATACAAAATGCTATATCTAATATAAGTTTTAAATGTGACGTCTGTGGGCTCATGTTTGGACACCTTACTCTGTTAAATGCACATAAAAGAATACATGCTCAAGACACAGGTAAATTATTAGTGTTTAATTATTATTCATAGTGATAAAGTATATAACAATTATTGAATTATCAAGTTAAATGTGGAGCGAAATAATATGATAAATACACCTATTTGCTCCTCGACATGCCAACACAATGTGATTGTGAGAAAAACACCTGTCAGGTGAGGACTGCATTCAAGATACACATTGAAGAAAACTCCAGACTGGGCACAAACTGTCCTCTGGAGGCAAACTTTCACACCACTCAGTCTGCGACTTTAAAGTTACAGACTTGTAAGATAGACAATGTATAACCCTCAATATTTTCAATAACCAGGGATAACCCTAACAACACACATAATTTAATTTATAGATAATAACATAACAGTGGTGGCAACAGGGGTAAGCACAGGGAATGATGTTTCCATGCCACCTCAAATTCAAATCCTTGCATCAGAGCCTAATGTGCAACAGCAACATCATGTATATATTCAAGATAGTAAGTATTGTTACATCTTTATATATATAATTCTACTGTACGAGTGTATGTCACTGAACTCCTCCTAAACTGCTGGACCGATCTGAATTAATTTTGTTGTATGCGTTTGGGTGGCACCCTGGATGGTTTAGATTCACAAATCAGCCTGGTAGATGGTGCTGCAGTCGGTGTGGCGCTGCTTTTACGGGCAGGACGACATCTGGGCCCGCTAGTATTTAATAAGATTTAATTGTTGATAGAATATAAGCCCAAAATAAAACTATTTTTATATTATAAGGTAAACCAGTCATCATTGACAAAGTCCAGAAGTGCATTACATGTGGAGGACCTATAGCAATTAACCCCAAAAGAAAAGGGCCTAAATTAATTAGATGTGAGACCTGCATTGCACAAGATTCAGCAGATCATCAGAGAAATAATCAGAGTAAGTATATTTTTTTTTAAATCAAGATTTTTTTTTATATTATTTATAGACAGTTGACATTGTGTGATAAGCAATAACAAAATAATTATAAGAAATTATGCATCTTAGATCGGCATCAATTTTATATTTTGATCTAAAGGGGATTGCTGGGTATAATAAAAGCTAGTTTCAGGTCTGTTCTGTCAGAGTCCAATTTGTTTTCCTATTCTCAATGGCTATGTTGACATATATCCATACTTGACTGTTGTGGCATAGGACACAGGTTCAATCCCTGCAACAAGACAAATGGTTGTGTAATCCACAAATATTATATCCCAGTTTGGGTTTTGTGGCATCGTAGCCCCTCTTTGTTGTTGATATCCACAATAAGGGTTTGCCTTAGGTTTGTGTGGCGTCAGGACTATGTGTGCGACGATCGGATGTATTTATTATTATATGAAAAAATTACTTGCTTTATAAATATAGGTGCAGTAAATTGCATTTTCGGTGAATTTAAAAGTATCTCATCAAACCCAATTTTGGCTCTAGTTGTGTTAACTGACTTATATCATGAGAATGACTGTACCAAAAAATCTATGTCTAAATAAGTTTCCTATGTATCTACACAAGCTGTATAATGTTCGTAATTTTTATAATATATTTCTATTTACAAGTGAATACCACACAAATATTTGTGGCAGAGGAGAATGTTAAGTTTGAAGTGAGCAGTGTGAACACAGTACAGTCTACAACGGACCCACTGTCTAGCACGCAGTCACAGCCACAGGCGCAACAACAACAAAAACCTTGTAAGAATCTACATGAATACTTTCTACATATATTATAATTACGTATATATAGCTATATCAGCATGTCCGTTTGGCAAAATGCTGACTAGTAGGTATTAATAAATGTTTTTATACAATGATTTGAATGTAGCCTAACAAACATGCAAAAATTATAATAGTGATCTTGTATCAATTGGCTTAGGAAAAGAGAAAATTCTTCTTTCGGCACGTATTTTATTTTCTTTGTATGTATTGGTCAGCCTTCATAAAATGTATATATTGTCAAATATATATACATATATATATAAAATGAATCGAATGCAATTATTCAGAAGACAGGGTTTGTTGAGTAAATCTGCATTCAAATGAAAAAAGTACAGATCACATAGTCAATTATAGAAAAGACTAGATGACACGTGCGAATGCCTCATACCGATGTTTATTCACAATACAACAGATTAGTTGATTAGACCGTCAACAGATGGCAGTGTTCATTTTCTGTTCTCTATAATCTGTTTTTTTTTGCAAAACCTATTTAAAATAATTGTCTATTTTTAATGAATAGCGGCAAAAAGTCATGCTAATCATATTTTTTATCAGTGACAACTTTATAAACCCCTGTTGACCGTAACTATCTAGTGTAATAATAATGTATAGTATGTGACAAATAAAACAAAATATCTGTAAAATTTATTTCAATAATATACAATAACTGCTCTTTAGCTCATTTACAATTAATTTTATCAGTTTAAATGACGCTCAAAACAAATCATTAATTTTATATAACACATAGGAAATTCTTTATATGGACTACAAACCAAATATAAATTACACACGAAAATAGAAAAATATGCAACTCACCTGAAAAATTACAATACTTCGTTATATCTTCACAATCTGAACTGCATACTATGATGCCACACTTTGTCATATTTGCTTCGGTCTTATTGTCTTTTGTACCACAAAAAAAAATACTTAAACACGCACAATTCACTCGAAATCGAAAAACAAATATCGCACGATACATCAATGACAGTCGAACTACTTAGCAAAGTGTTTCCCTAAAATGGCGTCATGTCAAAAAATGAGCTTCAAGGCGGATCTTGATGACATATCAAAAATTTACAACAGAAAATTTAAAACAATTACGTATACTGTACTCTTTTTGACATAAGTAAATTGCAACGAGTTGGAATGAGAGAGCAATGTTTCTATTAGTGAAGTTCATGTTTGCAACATATTTGTATAACTAGAAATTATATAGGCAAATAAGTGCTTATCCCCTACTATATATCAATGGGTGTTATTTATTTATTTTATATAAATTTATGATAAAATATACAGTTATAATTATGGAATATAAAACATGAATTACGAATATTAATATTAGTGACTTAACATAACAATTAATTACAATGATTTGCTTCTTTTTTATTTCCCAGTGCCTGGACATCACCCAGTAAAAAAAAGAAATTTAGCATCTGTGACAAAATGTCAGAACTGTAATGGATCTGGCATAATATTTGTAAATGGAAATAAAAATAGGTTAAACCAATCAAACTCGGACAAACCTTTCCATTGCAATATATGTGGAGGCTCCTTCTCTAGATACTCTTCACTGTGGTCACACAAAAAACTACATTCTGGTGAAAAGAATTTCAAATGTGGAATATGTGGTATTGCCTTTGCAAAGGCTGTTTACTTGAAGAATCATTCTAGAATTCATACTGGAGAAAAGCCCTACAGGTAAAATATCTTATGAATAACTTCAAGATCACAGTGTACCAAATTACATTGGTTTTTCATCACTTTTATCCTGGCATGGCAGAGACTACACGCGGGCGGAGCCGCGGGCAACAGCTAGTATGTTATAAATTAGAACATCCTTTGATGGCGAAGTATCGATGCTATCTATAATAATCAATAGCTTATTCACTGTCAAGGTTCAATTCTATTCAACTATCGTTAGTCTTATCGATATTTTAAATACTGTGGAACTATCGATAATAGTCTTTCAACTAGAAAAACCAGATTTTATTGCCCAACCTAATAATAATCACTGGCTATAAATGTAGATGTTATTCTATGGTGTTTCTAATTTACATATACACTCACGCCTGTAATCCCCGAAGGGGTAGGCAGAGGTGTCACCAGTACACCCACTTTCAGCCGAATTTATTTATGTCCCATAATGTGATAGTGGGCGAGCCTATCGCCATACCGGGCATAAATTCCAGACTCCGAGCTAATACTGAGAATTTCTGGATAGAAAAACCCAATATCACTTTACCCGACCCGGGGATCGAACCCGAGACCTCAGCACAGCAGTCGTAAAGCATGCGCAATTACAACTACGCCATCGAGGCAGCCTTATGGTAATCCTGAGCCTGCAAGCGGAGCTGCGGACATAAGCTATTGTATTCAAAATATATCAGGCTAATGTAATTTTTTATTAGTTATATTTAATTTCAATTTCGCTATGGCATGTTTTATTGACATAATTAATACTTTTCGTCAGATGTACGACATGTGGGATGCAGTTCTCACAATCACCGCATCTAAAAAATCACGAAAGAACTCATTCTGGAGAAAAACCATATGTTTGTGAGGTATGTTTATATGTTGCATTCATAATTCAGTCACTTGTCTGTGGTAAGTTTGTATCAAACGCTTGTGTACAATGCACCTATTTTTTTTCTTCCGTTAGCTAGAAAGTCAAAATTTGGAAGGCCTTAGTCGATTTTCGACTACAAATAGATACATAGCAAAAGCAAAGTACGCAAAAAAATATATTGATTTATTTTTATGAAATTCATGTGTTGAGGATTCCATTTCTTTTTGTTATTCAAAATCTGAAATAGAATGAAAATTTCATATTAACACCATTTTAAAAAAAATATAATTAATACTTAGTTCCAAGTTCTACACCAGTGGCCTAGGTGTTTTGAACACTGATCCCACTATAAAAACAAAAGTTAAAGCAGAAGCTTCAAGCCCCCAATATGCAGTTTTATATGGTTATTGTTTTTTTTTGCTAGTAAAAAATGTTTTCATGGCGCTACTTTTGTGTAGGATACAAGTAAATAGACTATTTTGTTTCCAGACAATTTGGATCAAAACTCAGCACCATCTACTTTTATTGTACATTATTTGATACTATTTAAAAATAAAGCTTTATTTAACACTAGCTGTTGCTCGCGGCTCCGCCCGCGTGGAAGTCATGTTTGGGAGAAAAAGTATACAATACAAAATACCAATATTCATGCGTTTGACTTAAAAATGACGGATTTTCATACAAACTTTAATTCCTTATTTTACCCCCTTAGGGGCGGAATTTCCAAAAATCCTGAAACATATATTTTTTATTTTTAACTAAAATGCCAAATACTAATTTTCATGAATTTAACTTCAAAAATGACGGATTTTCATACAAACTTTCATCCCCTATTTTACCCCCTTAGGGGTGGTATTTCCAAAAACCCTTCCTTAGTGGATGCCTACGTGATAAAAGGTACCTACTGTCAAAATTTCAAGTCTCTAACCCGAGCCGTTTAGGCTGTGCGTTGATCGATCAGTCAGTCAGTCAGTTTCTTCTTTTATATATACAGATAACGATTGTTTGGTAGAATTCTCAGGAATTTAATGTAACTCTACACATTTTTTTTATTTGTACGACGAACGGCTTTCGAATCTGATGATAGGGTTAAATAACATTTGACAAAAAGTTTTTTAATTCATGAAAAGTACACAGACTTCAATAAAAAACAAATTATGCGTCACTATAAAATTTGAATTTTAAAATTGGTTGCCCTTGATTTTTCTGAGATCCCATCATCAGATCCTGACTTGGTGCCAATGGGACCTGGGAAGTATACCTTTTTAAACAAAAAAAGAATTTCTCGAATCGGTCCAGGCGTATTCGAGTAATCGGGGAACATAATATATAAAAAGATTCCGACGAATTGTTAACCTCCTCCTTTTTTTTGAAGTCGGTTAAAAAAAATATAATATGCAAGGCGTAACGCCGTCTCCTGACATTACAGTGTGAGATGTTCGCCCTAATCCCCATTTTTACGCATACTGCATACACCATACACATAATTATTAAAATATTAATTATGGCCTTATTTTATTATCAAAAATATCTAATTTAATTCGTTTTCCAAAAGGCTACGGTTACTAAACTAATATACAAAATTAGGAAAATACGATATTTCATAATTGAATTTTATTACCTTTTGCCGGAAAACGTAGGCGGTAACCGCATACAGAACGTTGCGAGCCGACTACAATGTTTATAGGCTGCGGTTGCAATCATCAAAACATATTTTTGGAATAGATAACAATACCATATTGTTTTTACTTTTCAAGTACTAGATAGAAAATGATTAAAAATATTAATAAAAAAGAATTATTTTGAGGTAATGGTATGGATTAAGTAATATTATTATGCTTGAAACGAGTCCTTCTCGAAATAAGACTATTTGTGAAATGGCTATTCTTAGCCCCCAGGGTTTCGGTAAATATTATTGTAATATATTAAATTATATAAATGGTCTTTAAAGTGCCTATTATAGCACTAAAACGTGACACAGTCTGTTAAAAATTTACAGTTGAAATATCATGACCCTATGGGAGACAGTATCGTGAAATACATAGAGCTAACATACTAGAAAGAGAATCAAATAACTAAAATTTGTAGGCAAGCTTCACCATTCACCACACGATTTAAAATAGTATTTATTGTAGATTTGTTTTCCCAGCACATGTCCTGGATAGTTTTTAAGCAGCGTCCTGGGTTTTTAAAGCGCCCTGATAAGGTCCTGTATTTTAAAATTCGCACACCATTTGCAATCCTTACTTTAGGGGCGGTGTCTCAGCTCGCAAGTGTTTACGCTATTTATAAAAAAGCGTCCTGTTTTTCATCTGAATTGTCCTGGTCTTTCTAACTTCAAATTCTAGTATTTCAATTCCAGGGTTGGTAACTCTAATTTATTGTGTCTTTGAGAATGACACTATATTCTGTTAAAAAATTACATATGTGGTTAACGTAGTAATTTATCGTCCTTAATGTACTGAGCTGTCTTACACAACTGAAACCTTTGAAATTCTTCCCAGGTGTGTGACAAAGGCTTCGCTAGACATGCAACACTGTGGAACCATCGGCGCATTCACACCGGCGAGAAACCGTACAAGTGAGTTGTTACCTTATTTTTATCCTGGCACGGCAAAGTGACCACACTGCACTGATCGTAAGCGCAGTGTCGTGCATTTGGAGTATCAAGTAGTGAGAAACAATGTATCTCTTGACACTACGCCGATGGGGCAAGATGGTAAAGAAGCGGTCGAGGGTCTAGTGTCTCAGAAGGCCGCAACACGGCCGAACATCGAAACCCAACTCTAGACCCCCGACAACCATATTTTACCATGTTTATCTACCCACTGAATACTGCATTACTGCAGTGATAACTTGCTTGGCTTGGACTAGAAGAAAGATTACTGGTGTAAAAATGTTAATTTCATACTTAACGTGAGATCCAAATATCGATTCTAAATGTATCTATCGATTTGATATTTATTCTATTTTCACAACAGACAAAGCTGAATTAATAAATACTTTTATAATGATGAACTTAAATAATAAGACATTTATATCTGCGGGCTGTTACTCAGAAGCGACTAGAATCGATGCGTGCGAATATGGACTTAATGACAGCAGGCGTTTTTTTGCCTCAGTCAACGTATTAAACTATCAATATTATATTTGTGACACCATTTTGTATGTCACCAGATGTGAAACATGTGGCTCAGCGTTCAGTCAAGCAGCCCATTTAAAGAATCACGCCAAAGTACACTCCGGTGAAAAGCCTTTCAAATGCGACATATGTACTGCCGCCTTCGCCGATCGATTCGCACTCAAGAGACATAGAGGCATACACGACAAATATGGTAAGGCAATATGTCTAAAGCAGAAATCTACGTATACAGGTTTTTTTTAAAGTATGGGTAAAGTGGTGAAGTTTGTGTTGCTGATAAAACCTAACGATATAATTTGGTTTTTTAATATAATATCGATAAAAGTCATCCGACCTAATAATAAATAAAACATGGACACATAATACGCTGCCTGTTGAAAATGAGAGAGCGCGCGAGCCAATTATTTATAATAGAATGTGAATTTTGCAATATATCTGTTTTCATAATACACACTTATGTATATTTCATTGTTTTGAAGTACAATACACTATTATGGATCGTAATTGTATGTATATATGACTCCTTGTTCATGTATCATACATACACCTTTGCGGCCTTATAATGTTATCAATAAATAAATACAGCGATAATTGAATAAATGAATCATTTAAATTATGCAATTTTACGCTGATATGAATCTGCTTATGCTCGTGTCAACGAACATTCGCGAGGGATGCAGGTCTTTAGCGAGATGTCGGAGCGTTTCCTTTGTCACCCCATTTCAGTGGCGTGTGCTTACACTCATTTTGATAATATGCCATGTATTATGTCCATGATTCCATTTTATGTTGGATATCCTTATCGATTTCGGAAAAAGTTCATCCGACAATTCTACACTACAATGTAGAAACATCCTCCAAAAAATCCACTATTAAAAAAAATCCTATTAAAAACTGCTATTACATCTTTATTGGCATAGATATTAATATTTTCAACAAAGATATTGAAGCTTCCATATTGCGTATTTATACTCGTTTTATATTATACAGGTCAAACAGCTCCACTACCTTCAAGAACACAGCAAAATCAAATAGACACACAACAATCAAATCAACAGACACAGCAGCAGCAACAAAACAGCGAGCACCAACAAAACACGCAGCCGGCTGTCGAAGTGGAACACCACGGAGACCAATCCCTTTGAGTTTAGGAAATGTTTTAGTTTGTTGCTGAATGCCCACCTAAGAAAAAACGACTGAGTCGAATGTCAAAGCACAATTATAATTTTTATCAATAAACAAGCAAAATCCACCTGCAAAAACATTTTATGTATTGTTTCTATAGTGACGTCATATTGTTCAGGATTATTTGTATGCTGAATATGGCATGAAAATATATGACAGCCATAAGTTTGTTCCATATTTTCACCAATCTATTTTATTCGCGTAGTTAAAACTTGAAAATCATAATGATCATGTAGAAATGTGTTTTATTTAATACAGGTACAATGGTAACATATTGTGATTTAGCGAAATGTTTCAAGATTAATTATATTTTGTTCTGTATAGCTGTCAAAATATGTAAATGAATAACACATTTCATCTTTATTGATGGGCGGTTAATTTATAAGAATAGGCGGTAGGATTTGTGTTATATTGTACAGAATTCATTTAGTATGCTACAAATTGATACACTTTATGTTTGCAAATATAAACATTTTGATAAAAACAATGCAATGGTGGAGTTGACAGTATATACACTGTTTTTAACTATACAACCTATTGAATATTGAAATAAAGTATAACTCTGCGCCAAACAATAATGAAATTCATAAAATTTGGTAAATAGAGCTCGAGGGGTGAAAGAAAACGAGACAGATTACATTATTGTACATGGGGTAGTTGGTAAACCTACATAGAAAATTATTGTTTTCTAATAATTGTTAAATAAATATTTGAATACAATTATGGTAGTTAATGATTTATCTGTTATAATTTCATTTCATCTCTTGAGCTCAATGATCTGTTTAACAGTTTATAATAAAGTGATAACGATACTAAATTATGACATCAATAACTTTCCACCAACAATGACAACCAGATAAAGTTGTGTATAATATGTTCTGACAATATAAACATCCATCCCTAACATCAATATGATATTGTGTGGGACATAGGCTACCCTACGTGATTGGCTGTGTTTCACCAGGATTGCTAGTAAGTAATCTAACATGCCTGTTACGATCATTCATTGGATAATAAATAGCATGTAATTTTGTATGAACTTCTTGCAATTTGTAAATACATGAAATGGGAGTAGATATAGGTGCCTACGTGATTTAATATTTTAGCATATCCAATGACATAGGGATGGGGTGAACTTACCAATATGCATAAATATACATTGTATTTTAGATAAAACTAATATGCAATATTATATGTAAAAACATTATTTTTAACTAGTTGTCTGTTACAGAATGTATTCATGTCATAATATTGTAGTAAGTGCGTCTCATCCAAAATATTGCATCCGATTGGATGCATTTTATAAGTTAGGATTTTTAACTATGAAATAATATAATATAGCAAATGATTAGAATAAATTTCAGTGTTTTGTTACTGTAACCCTAAAAAACTACACAAAAAAAAGTTCACTTAAAAAACTGATAGATTGAAATGGCATGTAGTATTTAGAAGATTCATAAAATTCAAATGGGACTGAATAGGACTCATAGACCATACACAAGAAAATGTATGGAACAAAATAATGTGGTTCCCAGTAATAATGTGGCACATCACCACAGACATATATCAGGAACATCTGTATACTGGAGATTGATCTCTTACCTTATCAACTAGTCATATGGAGAAACTAGGCAGATAAAAAATTTAGTTCTTTTCATGGCAATATTGGAATTGCACCTTTTGACAGCGTTAATAATGATTATTAATTAAAAATAGTTACTTGTGGTTAGGATCAAGCAAAAAGTTCCAACCTGGAATTACATTCTTAGATAAAAAATAAAATAAAAAAAGTAGGTACCAATAAAAAAGTACAAATAAGTTATAGAATTTTTATTTTAAATCACAGTAATAACTTTCGGTCATAACCTGCACATATTGAAATATTTATAGGTTATATAGTTATCGTTACTCATAAACCCAGTTTTCAGCAGCAGGTGTCCAGCCAACGAGCTCCTTCTCGGTGAACCAAAGCCCGATTTCCTTGTTAGCGGATTCAACGCTGTCAGATCCGTGAATAATGTTACGTCCAACTTGTATGCAGAGGTCGCCGCGGATTGTGCCGGGTAGAGAGTCGGCCGGGTTCGTGGCACCAAGCATTTGGCGACCGGTCTTCACTACATTAAGCCCCTCCCATACCATGGGAACAACTGGTCCAGAGCTCATGTACTTCACTAGACCGGGGAAGAAAGGACGCGAAGCCAAGTCACTGTAGTGTTGCTTCAAAAGTTCTTCAGATGGCCACACGAATTTTAATCCAACCAGTTTGAAACCTTTCTTCTCAAAACGTTCCATAATCTGGCCAACTAGTCCACGTTGGACACCGTCAGGCTTGACCATGATGAAAGTTCTTTCACGTTGTTCCGCCATTATTAACGTGTTCACGATACGCCCAACTCAGATTAAGAAGTACAGTAAAGTGACTGGTATCACTTGAAAGTGGCGATTGGCGAATACCGATCGTCAGTGTTGTCGTTTTAAAATAAGGTAAACTACTATATTACTATAAAAAAGGTTTCTTATGTTTACGCGAATATTATACATTGAAATGAAAGTCCCAGCACCAAGTGATAAGTGCTGTGACTGGAGCTGATCAGTGACAAAACTGCTAGAAGAAAGTTACATAAAGTCTCACGCTCACGCTCACACGCTCGCAGACCGCTAAGAGTTCCAGCCGACGTGGAAATCGAGGGCGTCGTTTATTGTGGGCTAGCCAGTTGTATATACTATATCTATGAGGCTAGCACACATTTGCGATGGACCGACAGTCAGTGGGCACATGTTCTGTTTTCGAATGAGTCGCCATTTTTCCTAGTCGCCAGAGTCTACTCCAGAATTCTCAGGTAGTTCATCCTTACCAAGGCGGAACAATAATGGTGTGGGCTGAAATTCGCCCAGCTGGATGAACAGGGGGCCTAGACAAAAACCCTTTTCTGTTGGCGTTAACGCCTAAGGAAAGATCAAATTGTATGGAAATGACACTTGCTTGAGAAAAGTCACGTGACCACTGCAAAGCTTGGTAGACAAGTCGCCAATTCCGCACGCGGAAAGGAACACTGGCGTTAGCGTGGCGTCGAAACGCTCACTTTTCATACAAACGGTAGACAAGTGCCAGCTTTGACAGACGTTAATGCCAATTTAGCCTTAGAGCATCACGGTTCATTAGCGTGAGCTCGGAGGGTCACGCTAAGAGAATTTTTACTCACGCTTGCTATAAAAGTAGTTCATTCGTGTTAGTGAATGTGTCAGTTTTTGTAAATAAAGCTTAAAAATGCATAGTTAAATACTATTTTGGGTAGCTAATAATAAAGCTACATTGGAAAGACATCGTACAAGAATATATCGCCGTAGATTGGAAATAATTGAAGAAATACCGAAGTCTGAATTCATCAATCGTTTTTGATTGGAAAGAAAGTTTTCCACTTTTTTGTTATGATCTACGAAGCTTAACATAATTAAAAAGCACACAAGACAAAGTTTGGAAGGAAAGGTACCGTAATACATAAGTTTTACTCGGACACGTTACTTCTTTTGTTTGATTGCCACCACTCTTTACTTCAAACCATGTTTCAGGTTTTATGTGCTCTTCCTTTTTTGCTACTGGATCATATCAACGTCTTGTTGGCCTTACACAACGTTTGACTCAAAGAACAACCAGTAGATGCATACATCAAGCCGTAGATGCATTACCACCCTGTTATTTTAAATAAATGGATTACCTTTCCAAAGACTCTTCAAGAACGAGCTCGACTAAGACATCAGTAAGTTTTTATAGTTACCTATATAATTTATACTTATATTACATTGATACTTTTTAAAAGGAAATTATATTTCCATAAAACTGCTTACATAAAATTTTCATCATAAGCTGTATATATATGAAAACATTTTTTTTACAAATTAAATTTTACAATAACATGTGATGCTTGAACATCATTTAAAGTCATGGGTGATGATATATAAATTTATTGATAAAATCATTGTAATGCTGAAATTGTGCCTGATGTTGGTAGTCAAAAAAGGAAGAGCGGCTTTAAATAATATTTTGTTAAGACTATAAATACTATTACATTAAATAAAATGTATACATAATGTCTGACAGTAAATTACAAGTATGCATACTGATAATAAGACCCAGGCCATAACATCAGCCTTCCATTATTAACAAGTGATGAATAGGTATGACAGTCAATAAATTACTTTTGCATTACTTGAAAAAATATGCATTGATTAAAAGAATTTTATAGTCATTTACTTATGTACCTACATCAAATCTTCATTTACCATGTTAACTACATCTTTGTATATTTCGTTTTTGTCTGTGTGCACATAGCAGTTCATAAATCAGCCGCTTAAAATAGTTATCATATCTAGGAAATTGCTCCATTGAAAACAGTAGTGCCAAGTTGTTGGACACGATATATCAATGAATGGAACCTCAAAGAATTTAAAATCCATTTCAGAAGGGGCCGCTGCAGCGCCAGCATACACCGCGCCGCGTTTCCAGAATGGCAGTGTTGAAGGATTAAGATTAATAAGTTTGCTGAATTGAATATTCAAATGAAAATTAAAAAATGATGCCAATTATTGTAAATTTTTGTTAACTTCAGTGAGTTTGACATTATTCTACATTAGTAGTAGATTCAAATAGAATAAACCATAATTTTTATATTGTGTTTTCTATTGAGATTATTAAACTCTCCCATTGTTATCACAAATATTAGTATTACACCATTACAAAAATAATTGTCACTAGGCACATGTAGTGTGTTAATAAGAATAAATAATGCAAGCCCTGTATTAAACATTGTCCCACTGCTGGGCACAGGCCTCCTCTACTAATGAGAGGGGTTAGGCCTTAGTCCACCACGCTGGCCTAATGCGGGTTGGTAGACTTCACATACCTTCGAAATTCGTATAAGAATTCTCAGATATGCAGGTTTCCTCACGATGTTTTCCTTCACCATCAAGCAAGCGATAATCAACATTTAATACACACATAACTTTAGAAAAGTCAGAGGTGTATGCCACTTGGGTTTCGAACATACGATTTTCGTCTTGGCAGTCCGTACAGCAACCAACTAGGCTATCGCTGCTTATAGTATGTTATTTTCATTATTGTCTGTGAAGGAATTATCCTTTACGGACATTAACTAAAAGTAATAGGAGTGTTAGCTCCTAGTCATTAAGAGAATCATATTGGATGCAATGATTTTTTTGGATTTATAATTCTTTTACAGTAACTGGCTCTTCCATAACAATATGCTAGAAAATAAAACTAAATTTTGTTAATTATTTTTTATTTATGCTATACATTATTTAGATTCAGACAATCTTTGTTATACTCTACCGCCAGTTCAGAATGCAGTTTCACTAGAGAAGAAACTAGCGTTGCTACAAAAGTGTAGTCATGATGATGAGAGAGAAAATGGTGAGAAAAGATTAGCAGAGAAAGGAGTATAAAGTCCTACAGTGCCCACTAAAAGGCTGTGTATAACAAAATACTAATTGATTTTATTACGATCAGCAGTTTCCAAAAAGTTTTCAGTCTTTTTAACTGGTTTACGCTATTAAGTTGTTGTGTGACGCATTCCTTCCTTGCCTGCGTCTGCGTTGTCTCACACGGTGGCAACCTGGAGTTGACAAGCAGGATATAGGAGATCTTGCTGCACAAAAATATTATCATTACTTTTAAACTTATAATAGGCATTAAAAATTAATTCTAATAAATAAATACACATACATAACAGTCACACCATAGTTCTGAACATGCACAAGGTAAAACCTGTGTCGTGGGTATCAAGGACTACAAGGCTATAGTCCCACAACACCCAGACCTGAAACAACTATCTGTCTATCAGACATGTCTCGTGCGGGAATCGAACCCGGCCTCGCGTTTTACAGCCAGCTGCTCGCCCGCTGCGCCACGGAGGGTAATGATCTGCATATTTATAAGTAAAATTTTATGGGTAAAAAATGTCGAGTGGATTTGTGTTCCTCGACCTTTCGACCCCGTAGCCACTTAAGCCAGAGCGGCGGGATAAACACTTAACCTTAACCATGCATCATTTAATATGCAAAGTAAACTTTAGAAACAAAAAATATCAAGCATCACCAAAAATATGTTTAGGGCATTTAAACAGTTTTATGGAGTGCGTTTTAAAACAAGCATGAACATTTGTTCAATAAATAATAATGTAACGAATCGGTTCTTAAATTGTTTCAATAACAAATAACATCTTTTAGTAATATTATGAATATGACGGCGCCAGCACCGTCGTAATAAACAACACGTGCACCAATCACGACAGCGCCCGTCATTCGGTTCTCCCACTCTCCCCACTGCGGGACTTGTTTTGACACCTGTATAAAACGGGCGGAACGACCGCAGTTCGGGCAGTCTTGGCTTTAGCTTGGCTCGGTGCACTTGTGGTATCCCGCTGCTAGCTTATCCTTGACTCATTGGGTAATTAATTTGTGTAAACGAATTAATTATTATGCTTGGCTTTGGCTATACATAGCCACTGCCCAGGCACTGCTGGCCGACGTAATATTAATCAATTGTGTTATGTATCAGCCTATGTAATAGATAAGTGGGTTTCTTACCAGTTCTTCCCACGCTTAGTATTCCGAACTGGCAGTAGCTGAATAAACTATTAATGGTTCAACTTGTGTTATTTCTACGGCACCGTAATGCGATTGTGCATCCTGATTGTCCCTGACGATGAGAGAGGTTGCATAATACCTCTCCCAGCCCCGGCCTGATGTACCTACACCTAACCTAACCTGACATACATGACATGACACATGATGCATGAATGCTGTGTTGTGTTGTGCTGCGACATCAGAAGTGCGATGGAGGACAGCGCTCACTATCGTGAATCAGGTGATGTAATACCTACAGTTTGGTTATATGTTATTTTTGTTGTTTGAGAGTTTGTAAAACATTAAGGAGTTTTACAAGTTTTATACGTTTTGTTGGGTTATAAAAAAAAAGCTATCCATGATTAGAATTTTATTATCAAAAAGAATAATGATGGTAAAAAGTGCTGAATGCTAATCTACTGTACATTTGAAGGTTAGGAGTATTCAAATAATTTTGATGTGCTATGTTGACGAATTGTAATAAGTCTCTAATGTTAGTCTTTGTTAAAAATTGTCGTAACAAAAAAAAATCAGGAAAATATGAAGCGTCGATGATTTTTGTGTTAATAATATTTGTGTTGAAATTCCATGTGCCGATTGATGGTTTCCCGTCGCGCTGTTACGGCGCTCTAGCGACGGCAAGTGATTCTTGCGACAGCGTATTGTTTGCGTACCTACCTACATATGTCTAGTGTGCAATGATTTGTTTGGAATTTGGTGAGTCGCTTCTGGTTTTATTTATGTACCCTCAACTAAAGCTAGCCATTAGTTGGGAGGTGAAAATACGTCTGCTTCGATGGCATAGTAAACGCTACTATGCCGAGATCTTGGGTTCGATCCCGGGTCATGTAAAAGTGGTGATATTGGGTTTTTCTAATACGAAATATCTGTATCGGCCTAAAGTCTAGAATTGTACTTGGTATGGCGATATGCTCGCTCCTGTCGCATCATGGGTCTGTAATAAGTTTTTCAAAATGTATGTGCTGGTTACACCTCTGCATATTTTGGGGATTGCAGCCGTGAGTGCGTATGTGTGTGAAAATACGTAACAAATGACGCGTATGATTTATTTATGAACATTGAATTGGCTTTGGTTCGATTCCAGCTTGAATGAGGATTGAAAATAAACTTTTATATCGAATGTTAAAAAAAAACCACGACTCAAAACTGGCATTTAAAGGTGTAATGAATAATCATTCGTTCAATGCAATAAATAATAGTCCAGATTGTTTGACGGGTTTAGTTATGTTGTGTTTCAAATTAAAATCACTATTAATTTGTAATTACATGCTCTAGTATGACATTTTAGTCTTCAAATGATAGCTACTGTTTCATAAAAACGGTGAGCAAGTATTGTTCTTGACTGTTTTCTGCTAAGAGGAATTCAATGATTGTACGGGTGGTAATTGAGTTTTATGTTTTAAATTATTCTACCCGATAATTAATTATTTTTATAAGGTTCTTGCTAAACAAGAAGTAACAATATGAGGCTCTGTGACCTACCTTATTATTATCTGTATAGATCAAAGTTCGAATTTATGCCAATGATTCGTAAGGTTGTTGATAGCTTGCGTCCGTAGCCTGGTTATTGTCTACTCAATATATCTTGGGTGACCACGGGTGAGCGGTCAGCGCTTAAGGTATCTGATAATATTTGTGATCGTGGTTAATTAAAAACCCGTAATTCATTTAATCATATTCTGGTAGTGTTAATTAACTACAGAAAGGGTTAAATTCAAGTTTTGAGGAAAATGTGAACATAACATAGGTTACCTTAAAGGAAATACCTAGACATTTAGATTTCCTTTGTTTTACCTAAACCTATATTCACGCCGTGTCAGTATAAGCCGTGAAATATAATTTTAGAGATTGTGTGGTACTGTGACCAGGGCACAGTTTAGAATTCCTCGGGTTCACAATATAAAATATCGTAATTTGCCACAACCCTGGAGTCTGTTATGACTGGACCTGGAAGTAGTAGTTCTGTAGGGTACAGTCGTACTGGACCAGATAAGTAGAAAATAGGTGGAAATTAAATCTGAAGGGTACTGCCGTACTGGACCAGATAAGTAGAAAAAAAAATGGAAATAAAAGCCCTGCGTTCCCATGGGGGATTCCCATAAAGGGAAGTAACTACAAGTTACTAGGCTATGCATGTCCGGAAATCACAAGCATAGCTAAAACTAAAACTTTAGTTTTGGTTTTTCTACTTTGATAATGTCCCTTGTAAGATACCGCGATAATTAAGTCAATTGTACCTTGAGTTTGCTGATTATTGATTTGGATATACCTTAGCCTGTGCATACTAAACATATTTTAAGTTTCAGAAGGGCTCTGGAAGGTGATAATACAAGGTACACATTGCTTAATTTGCTGTAAATTATGGATACCATACGTTGAATACTGTGATGGCGTGACGGCGGAAAAGCATGGTAATGGCAAATTATACATGGTAATAGTTTGGCAATACGCGGTAAGCTTTAACTGGATTTATAAAGTATTTAGCTAAGGAACAGTTATGTTCGGACTAGCACCGAATAATAAAAGAAAGAGAAAAAAAAGTTAAAGTAATAAAATCATTGAAGGGCTCCAGCCGGTCCAATGATAAAGCTAAAGGGAATGATTATTCTGGACTAGCAAAAGCTAAGGGATTGATCATTCTGGACTAGCAAAAGCTAGGCAATGATCATTCCGGACTAGCGAAAGTTTTGTATGGTTTCCTGTCGCCCAAACTGGCTACCACAAGCCTGAAGGGTCAATTTGGACCGGACCAGTTAATGTTCTGTCAGGATAATCGAACGATGTTTTCTATCGACAGATATCTAGGACAACGATGGGGCGCGTGCGAGGACGCCCGCATGTCAGTATGGCCGTGACGGCGCCAGCACCGTCGTAATAAACAACACGTGCACCAATCACGACAGCGCCCGTCATTCGGTTCTCCCACTCTCCCCACTGCGGGACTTGTTTTGACACCTGTATAAAACGGGCGGAACGACCGCAGTTCGGGCAGTCTTGGCTTTAGCTTGGCTCGGTGCACTTGTGGTATCCCGCTGCTAGCTTATCCTTGACTCATTGGGTAATTAATTTGTGTAAACGAATTAATTATTATGCTTGGCTTTGGCTATACATAGCCACTGCCCAGGCACTGCTGGCCGACGTAATATTAATCAATTGTGTTATGTATCAGCCTATGTAATAGATAAGTGGGTTTCTTACCAGTTCTTCCCACGCTTAGTATTCCGAACTGGCAGTAGCTGAATAAACTATTAATGGTTCAACTTGTGTTATTTCTACGGCACCGTAATGCGATTGTGCATCCTGATTGTCCCTGACGATGAGAGAGGTTGCATAATACCTCTCCCAGCCCCGGCCTGATGTACCTACACCTAACCTAACCTGACATACATGACATGACACATGATGCATGAATGCTGTGTTGTGTTGTGCTGCGACAAATATATATTATTTTGATAAAAAAAAAGAGTTATTCCAAATTTCAATGTTTGTAAATAAAATTATAAAAATGAACCTATTTAGCTGCTTTTTATTACTAAAAAAGTTCAAGTTCAATTACTGGTGAAGGTATACTGTCTACCTGTGGCACTGACTGCATCGGCACCTAAAAGTAATGATGATTCATTAGCAGATATAACAGTATATCTGGGTTACTAAGAGTACTTGAGTATTAATGTTAACAATTTAATATACTTAACACTACCTAATATACTAACACCGACTTCAAAACCTACTTCCTGTGACGCTTGATGGCCTGTTACTGAAGAGTTACAATAATGTTCTTTAATCTCTCTTCAAGAGTTAAAGTTTTTGTTTTAGAAGGCCCACCTCCTGTACCATATTTGACTCGATTTATAGATTATGCCTTCTTTTTTGTTTTAGTTTTACAATCAGACCATGCCTGTTAAACAAAAATTATAGATGGTTATATGTATACAAGCAATAGGGTATTTAAAAATTAAGAAACCTGTATGTATAGTGCATCTTTAACGAGATATGTTCTACAAGAGAGTTATAAGAATATAATCTAAGAATAAGTAGGTGTTAAACAGGTTTTAGTGATTAAACATCACTGAATTGTTTTATACTCAACCATTTTACTTTCAAGACCATACTACTAATCACTTAGAACTAAATACTGTCTTATATGTTAATATAATTCAAGTGCTATTACCCTCTTAGATTTTTCTAGTTTTGTTCATACCACTTCCACATATAAAGTTTAACAATTCAGCTATCTCTTTCCACATACATTCTGCTCTTGGTCTTTCTTGTTGTCCAGGTTGTGGCCTTACATAATCACCATGTCTAGAAATAGTATGCATGTTATTAATGATTTAAAGAGTAGTGGATCTTGGCATTCTTAAACTAGGTATATTGATAAGGTACAGTATATTCAAAAGGTTGCCTGACATTATTTATCATGTTAATTTTGTTATGGCTGCCTATTTATGTAGATCACACATAGCACAAGGAACATATTAGTACTTTCCATTTGGACTACATAATTTATTTATATTTGCTACTAAAGTTGTCACAAAACTTATCTTACTTATGTTTTGTTACAAGGTCTTCAATAAAAAGTTAATATTAATTATTGTAATTAATTGTAAGAATAATAATACCAATTACTGGTCAGATTACTGGTCTGAATTAATGATCATCAATCAGTCTTAAAATAACGTAACTGCGAGTTAAAAATCGAAATTACTTAGGGAAAAATATGAAGAAATGAGAATACCTACCTACCTTTCCATAAATTTAAATTATAAAATATATTGTTCAGGGCTCGCACGTAGTCTAGATTCCATCTAATATTGGAAAAGTATTTGTAATTTACCACTGTTGCTTTATATCACACTGTTACTCATAAATTGATTCAAAATCAAGTATTTCATCGTAAATTTGTTATAACTGTTTTTGTTAAATATACTTAGAACAAAATATTTACACTGCTTGTATTTATAACACTTAAAAATTAAACTGAATTCTTTAACTCTTTCGAAATATTTAAATTCAAGCGCACAAAACAACCAGCGGGAATAGAGGGCGATTGCATTTGACAATTGCCTCACGCTATTTCATTTCGTTTTCCTTTCGACGCTGCGGAATAGGCGTTTGGAGCTCATTAGTAACTTGTCTACCAATTTGGTCACGCTAACGACACGCTAACGCTCAAGCGTTAGCGTGAACGGAAAACGAAACGCTTGGTTTTTGTCTAGGCCCCCTGATCTCGTTTGGACACGAGGCAATTTAAATGCGAAGCAACTTAAATACCGTGACGAGATTGTGCACACCACAGACATATAATAAGAGAAGCAGACTAAACATTATTTTCACAACTACATAGATGTGAATAAACAATATCTCCAAGACTTTCTTTCAAACAGAAAATGAATATTCCTATCTCTTTTCAATTTATTGTCACGACACTTACACACACATACAAAATGGATCATGAAGCAAATCGTCATCTTCTTCTTCTTCTTCTTGCTTTAATGGCCTCTGCGGAGGAACAACTCCACAATTTTGCCAATGTCACGTAATAAAAATATTAACTAAGTAAATAAAATTTATGTGATGATGATGATTGATGACATAATGATATCAAAATTAACAAGCTACAAATAAGCCACAAATGTCAACGTCATACGCTAATGCCATTAGATGTTATATTATTGTGGCTTTATTTTGAATAATTTATATTTATACTAGTGCTAAAAAGACTAAAATAAAATGGTGAAGTGTAGTCCACTTTGTGCGGAAACTCTTCGTATAAGAAAAGCGCCTGAAATTACTTTATCGGTAAGTTTTTACATGTCTCACAAACTCGTGTATATTTTGGTTATTGTGAGATAATTAGTGGGAGTTCGGTCTTTTAGAGGCAGTTAATAGATTTTATATAGACATATCTCGTAATTACATAAAGCAAAAGGGTTTCTTGAATATGTTTGTGATATAAATTTCATATTCTTCAGCAAATCGGATCTCGTTTAACGTTTCATAGTTGTTTAAATTCCAGGGCAGTATTTAAAATTAAATGAAGTTTACACAATTAAATAAAGATGCAATATTCTAAGTTCCTTAAAATTATTTATTCTAGTTTTTCAGATTTCCTAAAAAAAAATGCCTGATTAGTGAATCTAATCTATCATGCTATGTTCCAAGTATTTTGAAGCTCATTTAGGCGATCGCGGTGGCATTTGTTCAGTGCTAGTTGCTAATATCAAAAATAATCGAGATATCATTAAAAGAAGTTAGTAGATCTACAAATCAAATAAATGTAAATAAATTATGTTGATTGTTATTGTTTATATTGATTAGAGGATGAAACATTAAATAAATATTAAATAAATAAATAAATAAATAAATAAAATAAATAAACATTGCAAAACAAGCTAATATTTCAGAAAATAATTGTTCAAATAAAATGGTTCTGTTTAAAAATATATAATCTGTAAACTTTTACATACGTTTATTTATTTCCCTCATTTTACCCCTTTACCAAACTATTGTTATCGTTTAGTTAAGTATGTATGTTAACAAATATGACGTTCCATCGTAAGTACGCACAACTAATCACATTGCAAGTTTCAGTGACGCGTCATGCAGTCACGACTCACACATACTTAAACTAAGACTGAGATTCCCCCTTCCTGAGTACGCCCCTTTTATTGCTCATGTGTCCGTGACACTTGTATGTGTGTACTGGCACGCTTTTTTCCTGAAATGTTAAGTCTGCTTCTCTTATTATATGTCTGTGGTGCATACACGCAGATCCAACAGATTATTAAAAAGTTGATAAGAATATTCTTATTAATTCGTTTTTACTTATCCTTCAGTTTTTTTGATGTGAAACTTCTTTAGAATCGTTGTGATTTGAAACTCGATGAAACGAAAAAGCGACATTAAAAATAGACAAAGCCATAAATCTGTGGCATCACGGCCACACACATACAGGACGTATGCCGGGATTACCAAGAAAATAAACGACGTATTTCTACTTTAACAAAGCCTAGTTATTAGATTCAATGTAAACTTTTACCTACGGAGAAATAGCTGTAAGAACCATTGTATTTTATGTTTATATTAATAAACACCACGACTGCTGACAGTAGATATTCATATGGCCAGAACGGGGGTGCCGCGCAGAGAGTATGACTATACAAAAGTCATGGCCGCGCTACGCTCCATACGAGTCTATCAAATAGAGCGGCACAGCATACACTTACCACTGTCGGCATTCGAGTCAGATACAACGTTATTGTTTTATTCACAACCCTGCAATTTTATAAACTTAAATGAGTAGGGCAGAAGCAACCCCTACAATTGGTGACCCCGACGTGATTGGAACGCGCAACCCCCACAATTGGTGACCCCAACGTGATTTGAACACGCAACCCCTACAATTGGTGACCCCGACGTGATTTGAACACGCAACCACTACAATTGGTGACCCCGACGTGATCCCGAAGAAAGAAAAATCTACCGTGTGAAGAAAGAATCAGTCCGTCATCATGGCTGCGCAACAACAGCAAAAAATCGCCGCCGTGTCAGTGCAAGTGCGCATTCCACCATTTTTGCGCCATAATCCGCGTCTATGGTTTGCGCAGTTCGAAGCCGTCGCGGTTGTCGCTCCACAGAAGCTAGGCGAGGATCAGAAATTTCAGCTCGTCATCCCGTCGCTCGACCCAAGGGACTCCGATCACATTGGCGACATAATCCTCAACACGACGCCTAGCACCAAAAACGGTCAGCTGAAGGAAAGGTTAGTCACAACCTACTAGGAATCCGCTGCAGCCATATCCAGTTACCCCAAGCCGCAAAATGTACAAGATTTCTGGGAATATAAAATTGTTATCATGACTGTCTACCCCATCAAGTGGAACACCAATAGAAAAAAGAATGACAAGACCGCTATTGTTTGGACACCGGAAACCTTCGTCGCTTTCGAGAAATGCCGCCAAAGCATTCTCGAGGGCGCAACATAACTCACCCGGTAACAAACGCACTATTATGCCTTATGACCGTCGCCTCCGATAAGAGCATATGAACCGTGCTGCAACAAAAGGTCGATAATGTATGGCAACCTCTCGCATTTTTCTCAAAGACAATGAGTGAAACTCCGCGACCACACCTACCGCTCACAAATCGTTTCGCAGCCGTCAAAGCGCAACACGATTTAAGCCACTCAGGTGTGAGATCGACGCGGAAAATCGTGACCTCAAAGTTTTTCTGGCCTTCGATGAACAAGGACATCGGTATATGGACTAAAGCCTGCAATGGTTGTCAGCGCGCGAAAATTCACCGAAACATCAACAGTCAAATAGACGAGTTCCCGCAACCACGCTCATGACACGAAGCGCCTGCACACGCTGGAACGCGGAATTGCCTACCGTATTACTCGGTCTCCGCACAGCCCTACGCGACAACATGAGCCCTGCACTTATGACATACGGATGCACACTAAAAGTGCCCTCTGAATTTTTCGTGCCTTCAACGCCGAAAATCGAAGACGCAGAATTCGTACGTCGACTCACCGAAACAATGGCATCGCTAACGCCCGTAAAGAAAACACACTCGTCTACCAAAAACACATTTGTGTATAAAGACCTAGCGACATGCAGTCATGTTTTCATCCGAAACGACACCGTACGCAGCTCTCTCACTCCGCCGTACGACGGGCCATACCAAGTTGTTGAACGTAACAAAAACATTTCAAGATACAGCTACCACTACGCACTACAGTCGTATCCATAGACAGACTGAAGCCGGCACACTTATACAATGAAGATTACGTCATCAGTACCCCACCGAACATCGAACCCGCTACCTCAAGCCACACCGCACCAAGATCGCCAGAGGCAGCGCCGTCAACAGAACAGCCCTACACCACGCGATCGGGTCGCCGGGTAAAGCCTTCCGTACGCTTCGCTAGGGGGGGAGTACTGTGGCATCACGGCCACACACATACAGGACGTATGCCGGGATTACCAAGAAAATAAACGACGCATTTCTACTTTAACAAAGCCTAGTTATTAGATTCAATGTTAAACTTTTACCTACGGAGAAATAGCTGTAAGAACCATTGTATTTTATGTTTATATTAATAAACACCACGACTGCTGACAGTAGATATTCATATGGCCAGAACGGGGGTGCCGCGCAGAGAGTATGACTATACAAAAGTCATGGCCGCGCTACGCTCCATACGAGTCTATCAAATAGAGCGGCACAGCATACACTTACCACTGTCGGCATTCGAGTCAGATACAACGTTATTGTTTTATTCACAACCCTGCAATTTTATAAACTTAAATGAGTAGGGCAGAAGCAACCCCTACAAATCTATAGGACTAAGCCTAAGGGAGAATGAGACAGAATATATATTCGAGGGGATTCGAGCATGATTCGAGTGGGAACGAGTGGAATCGAGCGGGAAAGAGTGGCATCGAGCGGGATCGAGTGGGAGCTCTAATATTAAATGTGGCCAGTACGTTATAGTATTATGAAAGACCGAATCAGTACTATACAGTAATATTATTTAGGTCTTTCATGATACTTACATTTCTAGTGACTTCTAGATGCTTCTAGGTAATAAAAATGCAAGGTTTGTTTGTTCCTAGATACTTCTTGAGTACGTCATCCTACGTCACTCTCATTATTCACTATAAGGACCAGGCTATCATGAAATCTACTTACATAGATTTGATACCGTTTCATTTCTAGTGACTTCTAGGAAGATAATGATGAAGATGCATTTTCATTGAAGTTATACTTCTTTAGGCGCGTTATGAAAGACAATATATATATATTATCATATTTTTTAATGAGGCCAAAGAAGTATAACTTACACACACCCATTTTTTTTGTTCTAGCACTATGTTAATTTTTGTAATAAATTTTTATTTTTTAATTATATAATAATATAATAAAACGCTTGTACGTTTTATTATATTGCAAAATTAAAATGAATATTTCATTATGCTTCTGTTGATGTATAACATATAAGACAAAAATATTGAACAAGAACTTTGTTGAGCAGTGTATAACAATGATGATAATAAGCTAATGCAGTTTGATTGTAATGCAAGTAATATAGATATACACTTAATGAACTTATATATATATATACACAATATATTTTCTGATCAACAAAATATAGACTTGGCAGAATCTACTAAACTAGAAGTTTACCTAGCGCCCGATCGTTCAAAAATAGTAATAGGAAGTATGGTGCGCGCATTGATGGACGTGGCTTAGTAAGGTGTGACCAATGACGAAAGAATATACAAGGACTTGAAGTGTTTAGCTATAGAATCACTAGGTTATACAAATATATAATAATTCGATATTGTAACATAAACATAGTGCCATCTCTATCAAGTCAATATAAATTTATGTGCGTAAAAAGGATAGCTATATTTTACTTTATAACGTACTGTCAACTTTTACTGTATCCTTCTTTGGAAATACTTCATTGCGGCAGGTTTTCGTCCATTGTTTGTGGGCAGTTGTATACATAGCAACCGTCAACAAAAATATAACGACAGACATGGCTGCATGGTGGAGAACCTTTGCCTTCTCTTTTATAGAGTGAATAAAAAAAAAGGGTAAAAAAATATTTATGTCTAATGAATTATAGATGTGCCAACTCGGGATTTAACACGACTCGAGTTAACTCGAACTTTGTGTAACTCGAGTTAACTAGATGTAATTAAATGTATGATTTGTTTAGTTTTTTTTTTCCAATTTAATGACTCGGTTTCGCGATAATATTAAAAAAACGAAACAGATTCGTAATAAACATGTACTGAGACATTTCTAATTAATAAAAAAAATAACAACAAACCGGCATTACCGGCACTCAAATATTAACCGCAAATCTGCATTGAAGTGACTAAGTGTCAGTGACATAATAATATGTCTGTAGCATATACCTACATATACACTCACGCCTGTAATCACATACAGGTAGGCAGAGGTGTACCCTGTACACCCACTTTTCGCCGAATTTATTTCGGTCCCATAATGTGATAGGGGGCGAGTCTATCGCCATACCGGGCACAAACTCCCGACTCCGGGCTAATCCTGAGAATTTCTAGATAGACAAACTCAATATCACTTTACCCGACCCGGGGATCAAACTCGAGACCTCAGCACAGCAGTCATAACGCATGCGCAATTAAAATTGCGCCACCTAGGCAGTCTAGTCTAATGAATATAGTCACACACAAATGATCGCTGCCCGCGAATAAGAATGAGACAGAGTGAGTGCGTCAATCAGTTCGCTTTTTCATTTACCGCAGCAATCCAACTCGAGTTAGGAAGAATTCAACTCGATCTAAGCGCAACTCGAGTTGACCATCACTAAAATGAAGTCAGATCAAATGTCAGCTATCAGCGATGAAAGATTCTTTTCTTTCTTTACATTTTGACCAAAATAAACAATATATAATAACAATTTTTAACATTTAAAGATTGTCGTAATAGGAACCTTTAAAGGCCAACCTATTCTGTAATATATTATATAAGAGGCCCGCTTAAATCACAATAATTCTGTTAACCTGAGTGATAAATGAATAGTGCCGACGGTTGGGGAGTATGAAACTACTTGTATTTTCCTTTTTTTAACTCACGTTAAAAATACAAGTTTATAAGTGTTCTATTTGAATTATTAGTATAGATAATATTGTGATGATTTTTATAGAACGGGGGGGAGCATATAATACCATCAGCGAGGAAAAGCATACATAGTCATTCTTGTTGTCCATTTGCTAGAGGCGAAGCAATGGATAGGTGTGGAAGAAAAGAAATAATTGCACACAAAAACAACACGTTATCTCCGCCGATATTGGAATCGGGACATGACGAAGTAGATAATATTTTCAGGTTTGTTTAAGCATATTTTTATTAGTTCAGTGATAACATGATTTTTTACTATTTATACAGACTCACCGCCTTCTACGTATATCTTTCTATCTATCGTGTTTTCTGTAGATAACACAGATATAACCGAACATAACTGATGTATGACAGCACATTATAATAAACAATGTATATTTAAAAACACACCCATCTCAGTGTAAAATGTGTACCTGATCATTTGATACCTGATTGTTCATCCAGTTCATTACAAGTTCATTACATAATACAGTTTTAATATAAATGCTGTTTATATACCTACATATATTAACTGTCTTGTTATTTAAGTAAGCTTCAGCAACCCACAAGTGCCATAACTATCAGCCAGAAAACAATTAGAAGACGAAAATCTTTGAATTCTGAAGACCAAGACTGCCAAGAAGAGGATAGGTAAGTCTTTCACAACCATATTAAATAAAAAGATCCTTTAAATTATGATTTCATTGACCTCCTTAACTAACAACTTTTGCTATCAAATATTTGTCCCTATCCATTAATAATAATCATTAAAGATTGAACTATGTGGATACATTAAAATATCTTATCAAAGCTATCTTAATACATTTATTACTTACCATTTTTTATCATATTTATTAAGGAATGAATTCTAAAGAGCTTATTTAATACTAATCATGATATCAAAAATTTCTTTAGAAACTAATATAATTAAAATTCATTTTGACTAGGTTTAGGATATAGGTTTACAAGGAACAATTTTTTTGGTGGTAGCCTATATTTGAAATTCTGACTTCCATAAAATAACATAGATAAAATAATCTGGAAGATTAATAAGAAGCTGGGGAGGTTCAGCAATTTACATTGATGTGCCCACTGGGCCCACGCTCTTTAGATGAAAATATAGATAAAGATCTTAGAAGCACACTCCATACATAGAACAAAATGGAATAAGTACTTTAATTGGGTTAACTGCTGCCTTTTTTCATTTATATGCACCCACATGGTTTCAACAGTCAAGGGGATTTACTATTTATTGCTCAATCAAATATGTTACAAAGATGCATGATTTAAACTTTTATTATCATCTCATTTATTTCCATAATAATTATCATCTGCATGATGGAAGATCAGCTTTTTTTTAATACAGCAAAAGTGGGAGTTCTACATTTTTATAATAAAGGAGCTTTTGGGGTTCGAGACAAATAAGTCTTATACTGCCACCTTGTATGCTTATCTAGACATCCAAAGTCATATTTATAATTTTCCTTTCTATATTTTGCCTTCCTCCTTTACTCTCTTAATATGGATGAACAAAAAAAATATTAATTGAACTAATCTGAGTGAAAATAGAATTGCAATTCATTATGCTTTTTTTTATTGATATTATTTTATTAACTTCCAAGTGACAGCCTTATTGGACTCCCACTAAAAATCTAATGCATCAAGTTTGGGATTGGTGCTATCAATAACTGGCTTAAAGCTGAAAATATTCAGTTGATAATACTTATAAACATATAATTAAAAATTCGAAATCATATTATGGAAGTAACATGAGTTGATAATGTCTGTTTACAGCAAAAACCTATCAAAATCTTTACCAGAAACATTCCCATCACATTTGTATTACAGTGATGAGTCTCCTCCGGAAGAAAATTGTAAGCAAATAAGCCATCATTCAGACTATCAGTCGTTTGATTCAAGCCAATCGTTTAGTCAGTCATACAGCAATGAAACAGAGTTGCCCACACAACCTCCAAGATCGGAATCAAGATGTGAATTTAAAAAACAATCCAGTGTCAACAGAGATGCTCAGACTAAAATTTATTTTATTAAATACCCTATATTAGTGGGGATTGTATGTGTCTTGGCATATGTCTTTGGTGATTTGTTAAATATAATGCAAAATAAGAATACTGTCACTTCTGGAAATAATTATGGTAAAATGAAATTTTATAACGATATGTCAGCCATTGGAAAAATGTACAAACTTAATCAAGACTCTGTTCTGCAGTTACAAGTTGGTAAGAAATTGTATGTTACTATTATAATCTGTGGTCATAAGCAAGGGAACATTCTTATTAAGTATATGTTATCTGCCCAGCATGATGAAGACCAGTACATGTATGAAAAAAACCTATGCCTATGTATTCAAATTGCAAATATACATATAGTTAGGATGGGTACTAATCACCAACTGATAAGGGGTACTTTGAATATAAACATTAAAATTGAAGGAGCGCACATACATAGATCTACTCTGTTATTATCCTGGCACGCCAAATTGACTACACTGCGCCTGATGGTAAGCGCAGTGCCGTCCAGTTAGAATATCGAGTAGCGAGAGACAATCTATCCCACACTCACAGCCAGGCTGTAGGCATATTTGTCTACAGCATGAATGAGCCGGCTCGACCGGGGTAGTACCACTGTCTCACAGAAAACCAACGTAAAGTGACAGTTTACTGTCGCGTTTCGTATGGTAAGTGAGATATCCGGAGGCCCAGATTCCCCCTTCTCTTCCCTAATCCCTATTCCTGTCCTTTAAGGCCGACAGCGCATACATGACACTTTCGGTATTGTGGATGTTCATGGGCGGTGGAGATCACTTAACATCAGGTGACCCACTGGCTCGTTTGTCGGACTATACTATAATAAAAAAAAAAGCACTACTCAACACAATCATGCCAGCCTGCTTCTTCACACTATCCCATGGGCAAGAAGGTGAAGGAGTGGTCGAGGGCCTAGTGTCAGAGTACTCATAAGGCCGCAAATGGCCAAACATCGTAGGTACCCCAACTCTAGATCCCCGACAAAAAACTTAGAGATTGGCTGTGAAGCTCTACAAATAGTTTCAGAGAGATACGTCTTCCTCCTAAACATAATTTCCTGGGAAAACAAAAACAGATCCTGTGACTTCTGAAAACTCAAAATTACTTTACAATTAATCAAATTAACACAATTATTATATATTAATCTTTATTATTTCGTTTATTCTTTGGTTTCGATTTTTTTAATACATATGTGCAAACAAGATCTTTTCTATTTTTTATATACATGTGCCCATATACAATATTAGTCGTAAGTACCTATTTATATAATAAGAAATACTTTTTCTTTTTCCAGGCATCGCCTCCATATCAGAAAGAGAAGACACAGATTCGTTTATATTTGTGTATGATAGTGAAAAACAAAATTTTAATTCCACGGTATTTCATGAATTTATAAATGAAATAGCTTCATTGTCTGCTAGATATTTAAGTAAGCATTTTTTTATACATGTAGACTTGACATTAATTAGAGCAACTTCAACTCATTTTGACTAATCATTCCGTAACTTTAGAGGACTCCTAAATCTAATGGCCAAACAAAAACCATCAAAGCGATGCGACAACTGGAGTTACGAGTATTTCTACCTCTCTCTCAACTGTTGAGACCTTACTTACCAATGGATTAGACTCGCATACGTAAATACTGTAAATATACACCTGAAAAACATTTTACTTCTGTTGCAGTCGGTAAAATATATGTTGGCTGATATAGCACTTGATGTATGTTGGTATGAACGGCATGTTCCTATGTATGTATTGGCACAGTGGCTTTGTACATCTATTAAAACTATTCAATCACTGTCTTATAGACATGCACTTTGTCCCGGCCATATAAGGCAATTATAAGATTATGAGATGCATACGACAATAAAATAGCAGCAACGATATTTTAAACTTTGTTTTACTATACATTTTAGGGAATGAAAGTGCGTCAGTTCATCATGTAGTGGTTGACACCTCCAGTATAATAGTGAAGAATTCAGATGAGCTTATTCACAAATATAGTGATGATATTACAAAAGGCGGAGTGATGGTGATGACAGCGGTAGACATGTTGCCGTCCTCTCTCGCCATGGCGTTGCACTATTATTGTGATGTTTTTAACCCTCTCGTCAAGAAGAGTGCTATGTTTTTTACACTGGATATAGCAAATTGTTCAGGTAGATTTTGTTTCCTTCATTTTAATAATAATAAATAACACCCAACAGTCCCACACATAGCCCCGACCCCACACTAAGATACCGAGTCTTGTGTTGTGGGTATCAGGGACTACGAGAGACTTTCGGTCTCACAACACCCAGACCCCAGACACAAATATCTGTCTGTCACACAAACATTTGTCCCGGTGTGGGAATCGAACCCACGGCCTCTCGTTTCACAGCCGGCTACTCGCCAACTGCGCCACGGAGGCTGTCAATTTGTCATTATGTATTTAGTTTTATAAGTAATGAGGTTGAGTTTTTTGTGAACTAATAACAAACAAGCTACCATGATTTCGCTTTAAAATGGATTTTAGGGGTAACTTAACCATACTTTAACTTATCTCAAACCAACACTCAATTGAACGACCAAAATGATGAAGCCGAAATGAAGATAGTATCAAGCGTGATTTCATTAAATTAAATTTTAAAAATAATAATAAACAAACAGTTACCAAATTGATTAAATCATATGAATAAACTGAAATAAACAATAGGAAGAAATCTTTAAATAATCACAATCTTATAAAGACACATCCTGACAAAATTGTATTTAATATCAAAATTTATTATAAGTTATCAAATATTACATCATTATAAAAGCCACGTCTAATAACGCATACATCTTTAGCTTATTGGTTTAACTAAGCTATCGACGAAACTATACGAAGTCGAACGAACTCGCTGTGCGCGTCCGGACTGTTTTTGCAACAATGGTGTTAGGTTAACGAACTACCCACATTCATTATAATATTGAAATTGTTTTAGTACCTGCCTCGGTGGCGCAGTGGTATTTGCGCATGCGTTACGACTGCTGTGTTGAGGTCTCGGGTTCGATCTCCGGGTCGGGTAAAGTCATAGCCCGGAGTCTGGAATCTGTGCCGGGTATGGCGATAGGCTCGCCCCCTATCACATTATGGGCGAAAAGTGGGTGTACTGGTTACACTTCTGCCTTCCCCTTCGGGGACTACAGGTGTGAGTGTATATGTGTGTGTTTTAGTAACAAATGCACTAAATAAAAACAAAACTATAACTGTACGAACTGTCCACAATAATTTTATGTTATGATATATATATAGTAAGTGAATGTTAATTCCTATGAGAAATAAAGATCTTAAACCGCAAATTATACGGCAGGAAAATCAGGCCTAATCAATATCGACATAAACTCACGCCACGCATGTTGCATTCCCGAAGGTAACAACAGAACTAGTGCATGGTTCACCAAACTTGTAATTGTCATATCAGTGCCAAGCCTATCACAGTATCGGAAATAAAGTTTCAATTCTAAGTTTAAGTCTGGCGTCAATTTCCTATATTAAAGGTGAAGAATACCTCTTTAGTTCATTATTTGTCTCCCGTTTTGGTATGAGGGAAGTGGACAGTTAAATATTTCCAACTCCCTATACTTCTATTTGATTAATTTCATTGCGGGATAAAATATACCTAGTTAATCATTCTCAAACACTCGCTGAGTTTCATTCATCAGTGTCGAAAAATGCGTGCCATTGTCGATCCTGGCTAAACAGGCATTACTATGGCTGGTGTGTGAGCGAGATAGTCTCAAAAATAAAAAATCTGTTCGACTATACTAGGACAAAAAATACTTTTATAACTTTTTCATATGATATATTTCAGATAAAATGTCTACACATTCTTACATAGAAAAATGTCTCAAGAGGAAATGGAGCAGTGTGTCCAGCGATTCCATAGGCCCCCTCCTAGCTAGGGTGGTTAGTGTTGTGGTAGACGTCACTGCTTTGTTTTAGCTTATATTGTAATCTGTATTAATAATGTTAATTTTACGTATATTTATTTGTAATTTTAAAATGAAAATACTTATACCAGTATTTAAAATATGAATACAGCCGTCTTTTATTTTGTGCTCAATTGTAAAATTTCTGAAGTGTTTGAATGATAGCCAAAAGCATTAATTTTGTTGCTAATTATGATAAGTAAATAAATTCTTTTAATAAAAAAATTGTGTTATTTAAGGCTATACCCCGCGTCGTTCACATTGATCACCCTGTGCAATAAGCGGATGCAGTGGAAATTTTGGGTGCCCGAAATAAACCTTTTGTGTGGATTTATTTTATATTACCTATAATTTTTTTATTTGGATCGAAAGTTCAAACATTGAAAATATAGCAAGATTAATTTTTTTGAATGTCTGAACACTTCTTGTAGTATATGACACATGAAAATTTGAAGTTTTAAAGGCAATTTGCATTAAGAACCCGCACCATCTGTTTTTTTAAGACTTTTATATTATTTGTGATCATATAGAAATTCTATGACAAAATAATATTTAAACATGTAAGAAGGTTTCTTCGTTTCGCTCCAGTTTGGTCGTCAGATGGTAAGAGGTTTCGTGTGGACGGACCGGACGGTGAGTAGTGTCAAACGCCAGAAGGAATAAAACAACGGGGTTGTGGAAATTTGCTTTATTTTGATAGATACCCTATATGTTACAACAAATAGCCGTAATCCATCCTAAGCCTACATTGTGGAAGCGATAAATCGCTCAGCATCTACCGATACTTTCCAGAAAAGTCCCACGCAGTGGAAGCTAATTGTATAGTACTAAGCGTATAAATGTAGGTTTTCCATACTACTAAAAGATAACAGTCAAACAGATTCGTATTCTATTGCTGTTTAACTACTGTCTGGACTAAGGCCAAAACCATGTCATTAGTAGAGGAGGCCCGTGCCCAGCAGTGGGACAATGTTTAATACAGGGCTAGTATTATTATAATATATTGCTGCGTATTTCCTGTATTTAATTTTGAACATTATTCGATATGCAACCGAATATAATACGCAAAAGAAATCCCTTTTGCGAAAACAGAAACAAAATTGCTTGAAAATCGAGGGCACAATATTTATTTTAAATATTGGTATGAGAAAAATGGGTGCATAGTGGGAACTTCTCGTTATCTCCCTCGCACAACGCCACAGTAATGGCCAAATTCTGTGAGGTGACCCCTTATAGCAGATTCGAATGGCGTATAATTTACTATTTATGTTCGGATTTATAGAATTCTTTCGATAATAGGTTTTAGGAAATGTAACTAAAATAATTAAAAAAATCGTGTCAACTAAGACACGATTCTTTAGCGACATTGGGCTTGAATATCATTAGGGTTTGTTACAAAAATATATTTTTACTAGCTGTTGCTCGCGGCTCCGCCTGCGTGGAGGTTATATTCGGGAGCAGAAGTATATAATCCAAGTTGTCTTCTGCACTGAGGCACCTGTAGCGATTGTCCAGCCTCTCAGGTGTTGTGCCTGAATCTTGAGATTGCATCTAAAGAATACCCCATAAGTTTAACCTCACTTTGCCCCTTATAGGGATTATTTTTCAAAAACGTTGAAACACGTATTTCTTTATTTCCTACCAAAAGCCTAAATATGAATTTACAGATCCCTAAGTCGAGGAATTATGGATTTCCCATAGACATTTTGAACTCCTATTTGACCCCTTTCAGGTAGTTTTTTGAGAAAAAAGATAGCCTATGTCCTTCTCCAGGATATAATCTATTCCCTTACCAAATTTCATAACAATCCGTTCAGCCGTTTAGTCGTGAAGAGGTAACAAACAAACAAACAGAGTTACTTTCGCATTTATAGTATTAGTATGGATATATTTTTATATAACTTTTGCATCAGCAAACTTCTCAAGGTTGTCTCGGAAGTCAAGATTACTATGATTTAAACCCGTAATATTACTGTATAGGCCAAAGAGCATTCTGGTCTGATGCATTGAGATCAGGGGCATCATTCAGCTCGTCTGAACTGTCTGGCTCCAGCTCATTGTTGTTCCTCACAGAGGAATATGATCTGACATCTTCTTCTTCATCCTCATCATGAGATTCCTCAGATTCATCTGATTCGTCATTATCTGTGAGATATTTAAGTGTCATAAATATGTATTTTATATAGATACATAATGATTTACATGTTTTTGTAAGTATAAACCTAATATAGTCAAACAACTAATCTATCAGCTTTACTAGTTTAATCAGAATATATTGTGATAACAGTCAGAGATAGACAATTACATTTTTTTTAAATTATATCATGAAGGAAATTGAATTCATTCAGCCTTCTGCACACTTTTTTCTACAATAATTGGTGATATAAATAATATGCCATAGATTATTATCTATCATAAGATGATGATTAGCATATTTGCTAATCAATAATCATCATCTTTCTTAAATACATAGAAATAATATATGTAAGTTAATATACCTTCTTCTTCATCTGTGTCTGCATCTTCTTCCATCGGTTCAGGGTCTGTTTTACCAAGTGGTGTGCATTTGTACTGCTTGCCAACAGACTTCAGCTGAAAACAGCGGATATTAATATCATAAAGTAAGTTACATTTGGAAAATAAATTTAGTGTTTTGTTTCTTCGGCTAAATTACTTAAATATGTATTACAAATACAAAAGTTTATGTAAATATTGCTATTTCATGCCGAATCAACAGATTTAAGTTTTCTAGTGATATAAGATGTGACCCTACAAATTACATAAGTACACTCAATATTTTCTTCTTTGAAAATATTTTCTCTGGCTCATGAAGCTTCGTGTTAATCTTGGCTATAAGCTATCTATTTTCACTCCAACTCATCTCACTTAATCATATGTACAATGTGCAACAAAAGCTAATATTATAATAAAACTGTAGTTTTTACTGTCCTTATAATTTAGTGGTTGCTCTTTGGGTTCCAATCCCAGGTACACAACAATTATAACTGTGGTATCAGTATTTTATTTGAAAAACTGGGTAAAACTTTGGGTATCACAAATACTGCTAAACCGATTTGGTGTAGGTTCGACTGTAATTGTAAGGGTTATGGAATGTCACTCATAAAGGCTATAAACTATTTATTATTTTAAAAAAATATATTTTATGAAGCTGAATCCACGAGAAAAAACTGCGGCGCTAGACTAATTCAAAATAACAATAATGTTTTAGTATTTAAAACTAAGACATTAATTGTTGATTTGTCTAATAAAAAAAGTAATATTACTATATTACAGCCGTAATTTTACACAGCTTTTCGGTCTGTATTATACGGTAAATGATTAATTAATACATAGCTATATACTTACCCATAGTTTGTTTTCACGTTCTAAAGCTGTTAACTCTGCTTCTTCGTCAATAGGACTATCGGAATTGAACCACTGCGAATCAATAAGACGTGGAGCTAGTATTGGGAATGGTATATTCATAATTATCGACAAATCTTTGCCCACATAACCTAAAATGTAAATATAAATCTTCCGAACCACTTTCCAGTTTCAATGCCCTAAAGTATTAACCATTACAATACTATAATTATTTTTGTCTTGTATCTAGTGCCGATTGAATATTACTGAATAATCGCGATAGAGAGCACCATTTTGGGTGCGTTCCACTAAGCACTCACAACGATCACGCTCACGACCACGGTTTTTCCCGTTCCACTTGATTCCGAGCGTTACAATTGTACACTCAAGTGGAATGGATTATGGAGCGTTTTGAGCGTTGTTAATTGATATGTAATTTTGTAAATAATGTCTGATTAAACTTTAAGAATTATTAGTTGTCTCGATTTACTTATATATTTAACAAAAATTATAATTTAATATTATTTATTTAAATTGAGTGGAGAATTTAATTAATTTACGTACAAATATAATCAAAATGTCTTCTACGGCGGTAGTTGGATATTTCGTAGTGCGTCGCAATAATGCTCCAGAAAGTACTAATTCATCCAGTTCAGATGAAGAATGGAATACCATTTTACGAAATCATGTTCGTGAAAAACGGAAACTTAGACCACGGATTATTGATTACGATAATGTAATTAATCGTTACTCTGATGAAACAGCAACTTCAACTAAAATATCTTTTTCCGCATCAAAAAGAGTTATTTTCGTAGTCGCCATCTTGATAAGTTTTAAAAATTGCGCTAAATTTCTCAACGCTCTGCAGCTATGTTCTGCAGTGTTTCCTACTTAGGGGTAAATACGTGGGTTGGGATTTTTTTTAGGGGTTTTACATGTTTAGGGGTATTTTTAGGGACATTTTATTTAGAAATACTGGCTCTGTGAAAATCCAATCTAGTCAATCATATTTATTTGTAGACCTAGCGACTTATTATAGCTTGAAACCTTTCTATAATAAACCTCCTTCATGTGCAAATATGATACTTCCGTTTACAATATCTATTATAAATTAGTTTTAGCCAGAAACCTATACCTTTTTCGTCATTTGTTTTAGAGGTTTTTTCGTCTAAGGTTTTAGCACACAGTTTCTCTAGTATTATATGGGCAGAAACGTCAACTTTCAGTAGTATTATAATGCTCTCTGCGTCAACTTATGGTGCAAAATTTATCTATTTTAGATATATGAAATATTTCGAATATACTATATAATTATTAAAACCCTCTATGAAAATACTTCATTGCGGACTTAATGTTATGGCAAATCTTCATCCATTTTTGTTTTATTGTTTATATTTTGTCAATTTTTTTTATATATTAGTAAATAACTATTTGAATGTTGCATAATACCAAGGTGAGAGGTCAGATGTTATACATCATATGCCACTACTGTAAGGCTCGTTCGTTATTTTTTTATTTTTTGTAGAAAAAATTTCTGGTAGTTGGTAACACTGCAACGCTCACTTCGACCCACCTCTTAAAATGGGTTATCGTGAGCTTTGCGTGAGCGTCAGTAATGACGTCATTAGTGACGTTTGTAAGTCTGACCTATAAACTTTAATAATTATTGGTTTATATTTTAAAAAACTATTTAATATTACATATCTAAATTTAATTGAGTATTCCATTAATTTACGTTCACGTATAATCAAAATGTATTTTACGGCGACAGTTCGATATTCGTTGATAGTGCGTCGCAGTAATATTCCAGGAAGTACCTATATATTCTCTTTCCGCATCAAATAAAGTAATTTTCGTTGTTGCCATATTAGTTACCTACTTTATATTTTAAACTAATGCGCCAAATTCACTTCGCGAGCGTTGTGTGCAGCGTGAGCGTAAATAATGACGTCATTAGTGACGTTTTCGCCGCGATCACAACGATCGTAGTCGTCACGTGGAACGGCTGATGGAGCATTTTGGGCGTTGTGAACGTTAAGTGGAACGCACCCTTTATTAGCTTAAAATCGGTGGGGAAAAGTAAATACCAATTTGATTATTAATGTTTGTTTTTTTTTATGGCTTTTTTTTTTTTTTTTAATTTATTCATAGCCATGGATACATGTCCTTCAGCCGGATACATTTTCTAATTGTATTTCAAATTGGGAAAACAAATCAAATTACTGTAAATACAACATACTTAGCACATTCTAAACAAAAATTAAAAATAATTGGTATGTACATAAACAAAAGATAACTCTCTTTACATAACTTAACACTGTACAAAAAAGGAAACATATAGCTTTTTTTTAATTATTTCTACGGTTTCACAAATAAACTTATATATCGATTTACAAATCTTGAACACGGCGGGGAACACTTTCTTTATCACTACTGTAATTTTGATTACAAATGTCACTTGCTAATATCAGTTGTATTTTGAATTCAGAACACTTCAGAATTATATGATCCAAATCAGCATTCTCCTGTGCACAATATGAACATCGGCTATTTTCTGCTAATGTGAAGTCTATATAAGTGAGCTGGTGTTAAACAGAAGAATTTCTGCATACCACTTGCCTTTTGTTTTTACAGTAACGTCCCAGTATTCTTTCCATAAGAATCTATTTTGAATATTTAATGTGTTGTAGTAGTCGGTGAATGGTAATTTTACTCGCTCTGAATGGTCTTCATCGTGGGCTTCGCGGGTAGCAAAGTCAACTATTTCATTGCCATAATACCACTATGTGATGGGACCCATACAAATTCTACACTAAAATGACTGATCATCAATAACAAACTCTTAATGTTGTTAATCAAATAATTTAGTCTAAATGATATATTTACATGTGCTAATGCAGACAATAAGCTCATTGAATCAGATACAATTACAATATTATTTACATTATGTACAGAAGTATTTACATATTCTAAAGCACAGTAAATAGCATAGGCAGAAGCCTAAAGATGCTAGAATTAAAGTCTATTTTGATACATTTAGTTTGACCAATCTGTACATTAAAGTATGCTGCTTTTACATATTCATTTGTTTTAGATAAGTATAAATAAAATAATAATCTTTTTTCTTGTCCTTAAATTCTAAAAAATCCTCTTTGCTCTTTTTATAGGGCTAATGAGATATTTATATGAATGTATATACATTGGCCATATGTCATGTTTTTTATACTCTTTGAATTATTTTTCACATGTGTGAAAATTGTTGGAATTTCAGGTAAAGTCCTGTCGACAAGTGAAGAAGCTGAGATAAAAATTGCAGGAATTGCCTGATAAATATTAGAATGCAAACAAAGTTACTGCAGATGTATTTCTATTAAAATGCATATGTTTTGAATTGGTTAATAAAAAATTGTATGAAATATACTGTATTTATGGTAAATGAGACACTGTTTAGGTGCACAAATGTTTATTATTGAAATACTGAGACACTTTACAGGGTGTATACGGTAGGCCGTAATATTCCTTCAACATACGACAGTTACGACAAATCCCGGACACAAACACAATTATAACGCACAACGACTAAGTGTTATGGATGGTTGGGCCGGACTGCCGGGGCTCGCCTGGCGGCGTTTGCGCTCACGCGTGGGCTCTCTCCTCGGCCCGCGGTGCGGTGGCGTGATCGACACGAACCAATCGCTATGCGCGGTATTTTAACGGCAATTGACGGAGGCGCGCGGGACGTTTAAAAGGACGGTTTGCTACAGACTCCCCCTCTAGTGCAGGAGTACGACCCCGTTCCTGTACTAGTTCAGTGACCTGTTCTTTCGGACGTCCGCGCCGACGTTTTGGCATGACAGGAGTTGGCACTGGCGCATCATTAAGGCAGGAATCGATAAACGGTGTCAGGTCTTGAGTATGGTACTTCCCTATACTCTCACCAGGTTTTCCATCGACGGGTGCCAAAATATACGTGGTAGGACTAACCTTTTCTTTGATGATGTACGGTCCATCACGTTTTGGGATGAATTTTGCTGTCAGGCCTTTACTTACGTTACTTAGAACATGTGACTTGAGTAAGACTCTGTCTCCTATTTCGTAAGTAGTTCCAGGTCGGCGTGAGAGATCTGCAGTCTCTTTAGCTCTGTCTTGTTGTTGTTCCGCTCGTTCTCTTATATTAGACAAGGAAGAGATAAACGACCTAAGATAAGGAGTGATTTGGGGCACAAAGTTCTCTTTATCTAAGATTGCCCTCAAATCATTTTTAGCCTCGAATGGAGACCTCATGTTTCTTCCAAACATTAAATAAGCAGGCGTGGTGCCTGTAGTTCTGCATACAGCACTATTCATTGCATACCTTATCGTTGCTAGCTTTTTAGGCCAGGAGCAGTGATTGTTCTCCACCAGTTGACTGATCTGACCTTTGAGGTCGCGGTTTTTTCGCTCAGCTGGATTTGCAGAGGGATGATATAGGGGAATTAAATTCTGTTTGATGCCTAATACATACATACATTGTTGCATGACTGCGCCAATAAACTGTACGCCATTATCAGACACAATTCTGCGAGGAAATCCGTATCGAAGGAAATACTCTTCGATGAGTATTTTAGCGCAAGCTTCGGATGTTGCATCCTTAAGAGCATATAGCTCGACCCAACGAGTGGCTGTATCCTCTACAAGTAAGACCCATCTCTCACCTTGTTCTCCCTCTGGTAAAGGACCAAATAAGTCAATAGCCAATACTTCATTTCGTTGGTTTAATACTGGTGTCTGCAGCAGACCGGGCGGTTTCTCACTAGAAGGTTTGTATCTCTGACAAACCACACACGACTTAACATAATCATTAATGACACGTCTCATCCCGGGAAAATAATAATTGAGGGCGACCTTAAGGTATGTGCGATCCATGCCCGGATGTCCTGCTAAAGAGGAATCGTGGCACTCCTTCAGGATTTCTGTCCTAAGATTAGTTGGAATTACTAATTGCGGAGCATCGCTGTCAGAATCAGGATTATATCTATAAAGTACTCCCTGGTCCATTAGATAACCTCTGTCAGTCCACCGCCGGGAGGCGACTTCATCAAAATTTTCTAACTCTTCAATGATTTTTTTCACTTCAGGATCAGCAAGTTGTTCTCGCCGTAAGTCTGTAGGACTCCTGGTAGGTAAATTTATAATGACAGAACATACTCCACACTCACCTTGGGTTTCCTCTGTGCAGACTGGTCGACTCAATCCGTGGGCAACAACATTTGCTCGTCCAGGAGTGTATTGATATTTTATGTCAAATGCTTGTAGTTTGAGTGCCCATCTTACCAATCGTCCAGTTGGGGACTTTAATGTCATAAGCCAGCGTAAGGGTTGGTGATCGCTGCCAACAATTACTGGATGTCCATCCAAATAACTACGGAATCTTTCTACTGCCCATACTACCGCCAGAGCCTCTCGCTCCGTTGTGGAGTAATTCCGTTCAGCACTATTAAGTAAGCGGCTGGCATACTCAATCGGTCTCTCCTCTTTGTCCTCCCTCTGGAGAAGAACAGCTCCTATTGCAAAACTACTAGCATCGGTTCGCAAGATAAAATATTTATTAAAATCTGCCTGGATTAGAATCGGTGCCGTGGTTAAAAGTTGTTTCAACTCAACGAACGCCTTTTGTTGAGTTGGTCCCCACGCCCAGGTTTCAGATTTTCTTGTGAGCTTTGTGAGCGGCTCCGCTACTTTCGAAAAGTTCGGTATAAACTTACGAAACCACGAGCAAGTTTGTAGGAAGGTTCTCAGGTGTTTTAGGTTATTCGGCTCTCTCATGTCTCTTACAGCTTGAACTTTGGCGGGATCAGGAGAGATGCCTTGCTGAGTAATAATGTGTCCTAGGTACTTTACCCTTTCCCTGGCAAAAACACATTTTTCCCTATGGAGTCGAGCGAATACAGCTTGAAGATCCTGGAAGTGCTGCTGGAACCCTCCGTCTGATATGATCAGGAGATCATCCATAAAAGCTAACAGCGTGACGTTAGCCAACGAAGAACAAGTACGCATGCGATCAATAAGTCGCTGGAAAGTTGCCGGCGCATTCTTTAGTCCGAACGGCATGCGTTTAAATCGGAATGTTCCGAATGGACTGGTGAATGCGGTCTTGTCCCTGTCTTTCTCGGATACGCTTACCTGCCAATAGCCAGATCTCAAGTCGAGGGTACTCATGTAGCAATTCCGTTTAGTGGACTGTAGTAGTTCGTCGATAAGAGGCATCGGATACGCATCTGTTTTAGTCAATTCATTCAGACGCCTATAATCCACGCAGAAACGGAGAGTACCATTCGACTTGGGTACCAAAAGTGCTGGTGAACACCATGCAGATTCGCATTCTTCTACTATGTCATCCTTTATCATCTTTTCTATCTCAACTCGCATTAACTCTTTCTTAGCAGGGGTCATAAGATAAGGAGGTACAGCAATAGGACGATGCTCACCTGTGTCGATGCAGTGCTCGATGAAAGAAGTAGGTGCTCCCCCTGGTTTGAAGATATCAGCATTCTCGACTAAGAGTGTCACCAGAGAGTTGCGTTCTACTGGATTCAGATACGTACCTTCATCATCTCTAAGAGTATTGGCTGAAGCACAGGCGCTTGTTCGGGAACAAGGTTCGAAGCGTAGTTTATATTGCACCTGTTGATTGTCAGAAAAGTACCAATACCCCTGAGCGAAATCTATTACCGTCTTTGCGGCCTTTAAAAAATCAATTCCCAACAACGTTTCGTTGTTACTGGCCTCTGGCAATATTAGAAAAGGAGTCTGTATCGTTTTACCCTCTATGTGGACATCAAGCGTGGTTAATAGAACATTGACATCACGCGCCTTACCGTCCGCGAGTTTTATTGATCTACGAGCTGGATATAATATATGCCCCTGTTTTACGAGAAGATCATGTAATGTATGACCGGCAATTGACTGCTTAGCGCCTGTGTCGATAAGTGCCGTTCCGCGAAAACCTAGAATTTTTATATCAAAAATCGGTCGAGTCACATTATGTGCACGCGGGGCGAAGCAAGCACCGACATCCATACCCGTAGAGATATTATGTGACATAGAATTATTTTCAAACACATAGTCATTATGTAACATAGAATCAATGTTAGACGTCGTATCATTACACAACATAACATCGTTATTATTATATAACAAAACATCATTATTATTATACATAATAACATCATTATCAATAGACACACTTGAGTTACAATCATAAGTGAGATATACATCAGTCGAGCGAGGCACATCACCGATACGCGTCGCATCCCTAGTATGGATTGGCCCAATATCTTGTTTTAAGTAAGCAGGGTGAGTTAAATTATCAGTATATGACGACTCTCGAGAGTGAGTCACTTCACCCGAACGAATTAAACTAGTGAACTGAGTAATGTGTTTCACATCACTAAAACTGTTCCCATCACTAGTACTGGGTACGCGATCGGTGTGTGTATCCGACACTCGATGTTTTATACCTACGTTAGGGCTAAGCATGGAACAATTTAAATCATTAGAGTAGAAACATAACATGTTATCATGACAATTATTATTATTTTCGGAAGAACTATTATACATCGATGTATAATCAAGTTCGTTCGTACTTACAATGTTAGAGCTAAGGCTATAAAAACACTGATTCTGATTGTTTGCACACTGTTTGCAAGAATCACGCGTCACATTTTGAGTACCGCACTGATAACATGAAACTGGCGCGTTTGCGGACGCGGTCACTTTATTAACATTGTTAGTGTACTCACCGGACAGACACTGATCTCGGACACTGATCTCGTACGTGGCCATATTTCTTGCAGTAGTTGCAGAATCGACGTCGAGTTCTTGGAGTGCTCGCAAGGTGTACTTCTGGAGTAGGCGCAGCACCCCCGCTGCCACTTACCGTCGTCGGCGACGCAGATCCGGGCGATATAGACGAACTTCGTTTCGTTTGCGGTGCGGCTGCCGCACCTTGTGACTGGGGCGCGGCACTCGTGCGCTGCGATTGTAGCACAGCGGCGGCGCTCGGCGTTTGCGGCGCAGCGCCGGCGCGTTGCGACTGCTGCGCGGTGACCGTCGACCGGTATGGTGTCGACGTGCGGCTGGTACACTGTGGTGCGGCGCGTACATGTCGGCCTCGGCCAACGACTCCTCGACGCTGCGAGCTTTTAATAAGAGCTCGCTAAATGTTGAAAAATTCTCCCGTGGTAATCTTTTCCTAATTCTTCTATCCAGAAGACCATAGACCATATCTAATCTCGCTTTCTCGCTTATGTCCTCTATGGGTAATTTTGTGAGCAGCGCTCTGCACTTTGCCACAAAAATGTCAGTGTTCTCGTTGCCCTGGGCCATACTGAAGAGCTCCTTGTACAAACGGTATGCCGGGCGGCGATCTCCGTATGCGTTGCGGAGGCGATCAATGACGTCACTCCAGGTGGCGACTTCCGATTTTATGCTTAACCACCATGTTGCAGCCGACCCGGTTAGAAGAATTGACATACCTCGGATGGCATTTTCGTCGGTGATGTTTTTGCATTCTCGATAACTTGTGATTGCGTCTATAAAAGTTTCCACTGATTCCGAACTATCGCCGGAAAAACGCGCTGTGCAGGAACTAAAATTTCCTGATTTCTGTTCCTGAGTTACCGAGATCGGGGAGGCTGGTTGACGTACTAATACTTGATCAAACAGTCGCTCTAGGGCTTCATTTTGAGTCCGCTGTATTGCTTCGAACATGGCGGCGACCGTCGAGGTGGGAATTTGCTCCTCTGCGTCGGCGCCTGCATCCGGAAAGCCGTCGGAATGGCGTCGGGATTGGTTACGTGTGCGAGTCATCGTCGTTATATTCCTAAATAAACGGTACACACGTATTGCTCACTGCCTTGTTTCACTGTTGCAGGAATGGCCTTTTCGTTGGGCTGCCATCTATGGTAAATGAGACACTGTTTAGGTGCACAAATGTTTATTATTGAAATACTGAGACACTTTACAGGGTGTATACGGTAGGCCGTAATATTCCTTCAACATACGACAAATCCCGGACACAAACACAATTATAACGCACAACGACTAAGTGTTATGGATGGTTGGGCCGGACTGCCGGGGCTCGCCTGGCGGCGTTTGCGCTCACGCGTGGGCTCTCTCCTCGGCCCGCGGTGCGGTGGCGTGATCGACACGAACCAATCGCTATGCGCGGTATTTTAACGACAATTGACGGAGGCGCGCGGGACGTTTAAAAGGACGGTTTGCTACATATTTTAAATTATGTTTCACCAAAATACCTACACCATTATGAGAAATTACAGAATTTTTGTATATAAAGTTATATGTGGGAAAATGTGGTAATCTAGAATCAGTTTTTAGCCAAGTTTCATTAAGTACACATATATCTACATTTTTTTTTCATGTAATACGTTGTAGCAATGCTTTTTTGTTCTGTAAGCTTTGTATATTAAATTGCAAAATATTTATAAAATTATCCATCAAAGTAAGTTATGTAAAAATATTTCTTTAATTCTTTTAGTTGTTAAAGGGCCATCTGTTTTGTTACCTAAGGTAATAAGAGACTTTACAATTGCATTAATAATTATATCATTGTTGACTATATGTTGTGCATTAAATTCATTGTTATTTACAGATTGTTGAGGCAATGAAGGAAAATTTTTACTACTCAAAATTGGTGAAGAACTCACCACAGTGGCATATGGCTGTTTCATATATTTATTTCTTTTTTCTTCCATCTTTTTTTTCTTAATAGGACAATCTCTTGAAATGGCTAAATGATTGCCATTGCAATTTACGCATACTATATCTTCTACCTCACACTCTTTATAAGAATGTTGACCAGAGCAGGAAGAGCATTTTTGTTCACCTCTACACACCTTGGCAGAATGATTAAACTTAAGGCATTTATAACATTGTAATAATGGTGGTATATATGTATGCACCTGATACCGAAATAACTTAATGTAAACATGTTGCGGCAAGACACTGCATGAAAAGGTAACTGCTACTGTGTTGAGCGGGACAAGTTTGCCTTCTACTTTTCTCATGAATCTCTTTACTGATATGGCCTCTACATCGCTGATAATATTTTTATATATTTGCTCATTACTCAATTCAGTGGGAACAAACTTAATAACTCCTATTCTTTCGGTTAAATATGAAGGAATGAATGCTTTCATTTTATTTTTGTTTAAAAATTCCTCCATTTTAATAAAGTTATTGGCTGCAGCGGCTTTTTTAAAAGTGATACCGATTTTGTGTGCATTGATCCTGTGCACACCAACTACACCTTTGACACTATCAGTGAGCATGTTTGTTAGTGCTATTGGGTTTTTGTTACCTATTTTTTCATTTTCGCTTGACTCGACGTAAACTATATATTCATTACTTGCATTTTCAATAAATAACCGTTTGTAATTTTCTTTTATAAAGGTTTTGTATTTATCTGGATTGTATGGTACACCAGGACCCTTTGCAGTTACATATTTTCTTTTTTTTGTATCTGATGGGTCCTCCCCATCGCTGTGTGGGCTCATGATGACGAAAACTTGTGTTTTCGATAAAAGTAAAGTGTTTTAAACTATTTACTATTTAAATCAACGAAATAAAATTTTCTTACAAAATTAAATAGACCGCCTTATTTGACTTCCCGCCAAAAAGTCCTTTTTATGGCTACAAGCACTGTGTTGCTATGCTACGCCAATTTATGTTGTTTTCCTGGTGAAGTAATTTTTTTGTTTCATTCCCTTTTTTATATAACAGAGAAGGCAAAGGTTCTCCGCCATGCAGCCTTATCTGGTAGTGATTACTGAAGTATAATTTCTTTTTACAGTCTTTCGATTATACTGCCGATTATAAAAAAAAAAAAGTAAAAGCAGTGTTACCAGATGAAAATAGCAAACTACCGTGGTCAGCAGACTAAAATTGCCGTGTTTGAAGTATAAAGTAAGTTAGTATATTACCTTAAATTTATTTTTGAATTACAGTGTATAATACCGTGTCAATGTTTAACGAAAAACAACGTTATTCTTAATATTTGTTTACTAGAAATAAATTATTCGTCCAAAAGTTCCACTTCTTGGTCATAAATAGACGGAGTCATCTTTTTAAATGTTTATACCTCTTTCTAATGTCTACCATAAGCTGCCGACAGATCCATCTGAATAGTTATAGTTTTACGTTTTTTTATGATTATTAAGATTCGAATTCGGTTGTAATTTACACGGTAATTAATATTTGTTTTGTCAATAAAAGAGAAGTTTCAGATCATGTTTTATTTTTATAACGTTTACGCTTATTAGAATACCTAGTCAGGTCATAAATTCTGTCACATGTTTAATATAAAATAATTGAAACAAGTTTATTCATTATGTAACCATTTATATACCAAAATGAACTTAACAAAACATAGATTCTTATGACACTAAAGTTTATTCAAAATGACCTCCGTGATTTTGAATTCAGGCCTTCAATCTGCGCGGCCAGTTGTCTATCGCAGCACGAACGAGGTCCATGTCAATATCGGCGGCTGCCTTAATCAAGGATGTCTTGAGTGACTCCAAATTGGGATGAGGCTTTGAGCACGCCTTTTCCTCCAAGTGTTGCCATATCTTGTAATCTAACGGATTCAAATCTGGACTGGAGGAGGGCCAGTCTTCGTGCCGGATGAAGTCGATTTCACGCGCCGCCAGCCAGTCTCGTGTGCTCTTCGCTCTATGAGCTGGCGCCGAATCTTGTTGGAATATCCAGTGCCTGTTATTGAACATGGTATGAGAAACAGGTTCCACAAGGTTCGTCAGGACTGTATTTTGATACACAACTGCATTCGTTTTTACACCTTTCTCACAAAAATGTACCTCTGTTAAGCCCCAATAAGAAACTCCCAACCATACCATGAGCGAGGATGGAAAATGACCTCGTTGGACACGCGGAATACGGTTGCTCGCTTCTTCACTACTGTGTGCGTACACCTTATCATTTTGTTTGTTGTAGCTCTCTTCTACGGTAAAAAATTTTTCATCTGAAAAAAGAATTTCCCGATATTTTTTTCCCGCGTACCGCTTCAACAAAGCGCGGCATCTCTTCAGTCTCAGGTCCATCAGACGAGCATTCAAACGATGTCCTGTTTTTCTTCGATATGCCCGAAGCCCTAAGTCTTCATTTAACACCCTTTTCACCGTGGTTCTGCTTAACCCCATCTGAAGGGCCAACAGTTTCTGCTTACGTTTGGGATTTCTTTGAATACGCGCCTTCACAGTTTTTATCACTGCTGGAGTCCTAACAGACCGAGGGCGACCACTCATTGACCTGTCATCTACACTAGAGTCTTCATTGTATCGTTTGATGGTACGATAAACGAATCTTTTGGTTATATTCAAATTTTTCAGTATGTCAAAAATTTGAATTGGCGCGTAACCGCAATGATGCAACGCAATTACTGCAACACGGTCTTCTTTAAGCGTCCACTCCATATTTAAAAATGAGTAAAATTCTAAAAATTATACATTTTTATTTTTATGAACAATTTGAAATTCGAATTCAATAAACTTTTTTGTGGCCAGCATTCTAAAATAAAAGTTTTTACTGTGTGACAATACTTATGACCTGACTGTGTATATAGCAGCACTGTTTTCTTATATCTTTACTTTCGTACATTATTTTTCCTGACAGAATCCGATTAATATTTGTACACAAACTATACAATATTATATTATTATTATTGTGTTTACAAAATATTGGCGCAAACAATAAGAACTAAAACTAGTGTCTTTTTCACATCACGATATGAGTGTCCTGTAGCGAAGCAGTATCGGAGCACCTCAACACCAGACCGAAGTATCTCAACGCAAATGCGTAGCACTGAACGCTAATCACAGGAACACGGTACAAATAAATTGTTTAAGATATACGAAGGCGAAACAACTCAACTTGTGCACTGAATAACTGATAAAATCTACCCATGCGTCAGCGCAGAATAGTTTCCATTTTATTGACAAGACGCCTAATAATAAAACCTATTAAATAATAATAAGACCTACCTAATAATAAGACGCCTACGACCAAGGATCTACTGGACACGAAATGTAGGTAGTAGTACGGCGGAAAAGCAGGATAGCCATATACAGAAACACTTAAAAGTGACAGTGATAGATACATTATTCTCTGTCTTTGTCATAGTTCCGCTTTTTTTTGTTGGGCACAGTTGCAATTGTGCCCAACACAATTGGCATGCGATTTTGTAATTGAGACTTAATTATAGTTTTTGCACGAGATAGATATAAAAGTGTTTTGTAAGAAAGTGTTTTATATGTATAGAATACTAGGAATATGGTGCACTGCTGTATTATGGGCTGTAATAGCCGAAGTGAACGTAAATCCGAAAACATAACCTTTCAATCGTAAGTAAGATTTATTTAGTACTAGCTGTTGCTCGCGGCTCCGCCCGCGTGGAGGTCATGTTTGGGAGAAAAAGTATACAATACAAAATACGAATATTCATGCGTTTAACTTAAAAATTACGGATTTTCATACAAACTTTCATTCCCTATTTTACCCCCTTAGGTGCGGAATTCCCAAAAATCCTGAAACATATATTTTTTATTTTTAACTAAAATGCCAAATACTAATTTTCATGAATTTAACTTCAAAAATGACGGATTTTCATACAAACTTTCATCCCCTATTTTACCCCCTTAGGGGTGGTATTTACAAAAACCCTTCCTTAGTGGATGCCTACGTGATAAAAGGTACCTACTATCAAAATTTCAAGTCTCTAACCCCAGCCGTTTAGGCTGTGCGTTTATCGATCAGTCAGTCAGTCAGTCATCAGTCAGTCAGTCAGTCAGTTTCTTCTTTTATATATACAGATAATTGTGGAAATAAACATAGACTTCAATTATTACTAACGACTGTATATTATAGCATGTAGAAATAAATGAAAATAATGCATTTAATTTGCACTGTTGCACACTGTGCTGAAATCTGTTGACAGTTTTATGTATATATTTAACTAGAAAAGTCTAGGTATCCCTTTCACCCCATTCAGAGGCCCGCCCCAGAGATCTCTCGATTCCAGACACCAGTTCTGTCCGTCTTTCATCTAAAGTGCTCCGCTGGCCAGTATTTCGCACATCCATAGTACTATACAGCATGTCATTCATATGCAGTATGAATAGTATTGGCGACAATACAGAGCCTTGTGGAACGCCAGCATTAATGGATAGAGCGTCGGAGCAGCAGCCGTCTACGACGACTTTAATGCTTCGACCATCCAAGAAGCTAGCTATCCAGTTGCAGAGTCCCTCGGGGATTTCATATGATGGTTGCTTCTACAGAAGCCCCCATGCCATACCCGATTGAACGCCTTCGCGATGTCTACACCGACGGCCATAGCCTCATCCTATTATCTACCTATTTCTACTATTATCAACTCATTATCTTTGTAATAATAGTATTTTTTATTTGTACCTACTTGTCTTTTTAGTTTGTCAGTATTTTTTAGTGCCTGTCTCAGAATACAGAACAAACAGTTTTTTCTGTATTCTGAGGTGCCTGTATAGGCAGCCGAGTAGACGGGACACCTGATGGTAAGTAGTCACCGCCGCCCATAGACTTCTGCAATGCCAGAGCACAGCAGCGCCGCTGCCTACCGTTAAGTATTAATTATATACCTACCTACTACAGTATTAATTATTCATTATTATGTGTGTCGCGGTCGCGTATTACTCGTCAAACTGTTTTAACGTAAAACGCGTATCAGCCTCACAATATTGTACAGTAAAAAAACTAAAATATAGGTTTAAAGAATTTATTTTCTCATAAGAACTTACATACAGTTCACTTACAATGAGATTTAACAATTAACTTAAACTAACTTATAAATTCAAAAATTAAACATCTAGACTGTAGTGCAGTTACATGATGGATACATATTTTTTAAGTTTATTCTTAAATATTTCTATTTTATTACATTCTTTAATATCATTAGGTAGTTTATTGTACAGCTGAACTCCTTCAAATAAGATCGTTTTCTTTCCGTAATTGGTTCGAACATTAGCAAGTTGAATTTTATATTTATTTCTTAAATTGTAATTATGTTGTTTGGTAGCTAATTGTATATTGGATTGAATAGAATTCGTGTTAATATTTTTAATTAAAATGCAAGTGTAGTATGTATAAAGCTGTGTAAGATTGAATAATTTAGTTTTTTCGTATAATTGTGCGGTTCGAGTACGGTAGTGACAGTTGTGTAATACTTTAATGATTTTATTTAGAGTTCTTTGCAAGGGGTTTAGGTAAGTTGCAGCAGCTGATCCCCATATTTCAATAAGATATTCAAGGTGCGATTTCACAAATGAATTATATATTATACTAGCTGTTGCTCGCGGCTCCGCCCGCGTGGAGGTCATGTTTGGGAGAAAAAGTATACAATACAAAATACCAATATTCATGTGTTTAACTTAAAAATGGCGGATTTTCATACAAACTTTCATTCCTTATTTTACCCCCTTAGGGGCGGAATTTCCAAAAATCCTGAAACATATATTTTTTATTTTTAACTAAAATGCCAAATACTAATTTTCATGAATTTATCTTCAAAAATGACGGATTTTCATACAAACTTTCATCCCCTATTTTACCCCCTTAGGGGTGGTATTTCCAAAAACCCTTCCTTAGTGGATGCCTACGTGATAAAAGGTACCTACTGTCAAAATGTCAAGTCTCTAACCCCAGCCGTTTAGGCTGTGCGTTGATCGATCAGTCAGTCAGTCAGTCAGTCAGTTTCTTCTTTTATATATACAGACTACGGACTTTACTTGGTGTGCAATTAGATATTTTACGTATGACTCCTAATATTGAAGTAAGCTTTGTTCTGACATGATCAATGTGCACTCTCCACGTCAATTTATCATCTATCCACAAGCCCAGATATTTTTCTTGGTTGGAGCGTTTTAATATATCATTATTGATGGTGAGTTGTGTGAAATCTAATATTTTTTTATTTTTTGCCGCAAACTAAAATATACTTTAGAAAGGAATGATATATAGAAATCTCTTTATGATTCGAGAACGTTTTGAAAGTCTGAGTAAGACTTCGGGAAGGTTCCACACATTTCTGTCGGACGGGTTGTTCAGCGGCGGACCTATGGCTGAGGGCGAAGTGCGGTCGCTCTGCTAAATATGAAAAACCATCTCAAGCGAAAAATATAATTCTTATGGGGCATATTAAGAGGCCCGGGGCAGTCGCGGCTACACAGCGGCGGATGTGTGGACTTTATAAATACTTTTTTTTAATACTTATTCAGGTGGTGCGACCCCGAAACGTGTGGCGGCGCGAAGTATTATACTGCTATAGAATGTGGAGGCCAATGAGCTCTGGAAGAGACAGGCCGTAAAGGCACCGGGCCGCGCAGGGATCGTTCCGGCAGCAATCCAGAGTACCTACACTCAGGAACCCCCGGGACCGTCCCACATGCGGTGCAGAAAGCTAACGCGGGGTTTTTTTTAGTAGGTACACCGACGTAGGAAAATTGGTTAGGGCTCCCATCCAGTAGTCCCTCGGGTGAACTGGCCAGAAGGTCGGTGAGTCCGGCAAAACCATCTCTCCTCCCCCGAGGTGAAATGGTATCCGTAAGATGGATTGAAAAAGGAACAGTTCTGAGGCTGTTGTTTTTCGTAAACCTAAAATTTAATTTGCGATGTTTGCGAAATTTTAATATGACTAATTTGAAATTTCGTAAGAACATGAAAATAAAGTGCGGTCTCTATCGGTGTGCTTACTCCTAAATATTCGTTATCTCTAAAAAATAAGAAGGAATTGAATTTTTTACGAGCGCTTGTTCATTGTTAATTTCAAAATCAATCACTAGATAAGAAGTGGTGGTGATTTGTGGGAGGAATATTTAACTCTTCATTTGTTTAGTTCTAATAACTAAACATTTGCAAGAAACGATCATGGTTTATTATTTGAAATTATTAATTATTTTTTATATGGTAAGTTAACAAATATGTTACGAGACTAATCTAAAATATTGCGCGCCGCGCATCAAGGTAGCCACACCCCACATGATTTTAAATTTCATTGTATTCAACTTTGATTAGTACAATGTTTGAGTATCGAGTAGGAGATATTAAGTGCGATAGTCATTTAGTATAGAAGAACTACTCATGTCTCATTCACATCACAGCCTCCGTGGCGCAGTTGACGAGTAGCCGGCTGTGAAACGAGAGGCCGTGGGTTCGATTCCCACACCGGACAAATGTTTATGTGACAGACAGATATTTGTGTCCAGGGTCTGGTGTTGTGAGACCGAAAGTCTCTCGTAGTCCCTGATATCCACAACACAAGACTCGTATCTTAGTGTGTGGTCGGCGCTATGTGTGGGACTGTTGGGTGTTATTTATTTATTCGTTTTAATAAACTAAAACAAACTAAATAAAAAAACATATTCTTATTAGTACATAATATAACTAATAATTATCTTCTATACTTATAATAAATCTGTAGAGAGGTCAATTCTGTACATGAAATATATTTCCAAAATAACTATCAGCGGGTGATTAGTGATCGATACTGACGTCAAAAATGCAATCAGTAAAATTTTTGTCTGTCTGTCTGTCTGTCTGTATGTTCGTTATAGAAACAAAAACCACTCGACGGATTTCAACAAAACTTGGTATAATTGTTCTTCATACTCCTGGGCAGGTTATAGTATACTTTTCATCACGCTGCGATCAATAGGAGCAGAGCAGTGAAGGGAAATGTTAGGAAAACAGGAGAACTTACTCCATTTTTTAAGCTTCCGTCGCGTGTGCAGCCTTAATAGTTAAAGCTACACAGAAATCATGTATGACGGAAATGTTCTCCTTAAAATTATATAAAAAATATTCCACGACAGCAGATGTCTATATTTTATGGTTGACTCACAATAACACGTGTAACTCCCGATAGCTTAGCAGTTCAGAGATTTCTGATTATATTTGTCTACTCTTACGTTTATAACACCCTCAATCATCCCTAATTAATAAATGTTAACATTATTACCTATTTAATTTAATAAAAAAAGAATTATAGAAATAGGTACAGAAACACCAGGTAATTTTAATTGCAAGAAAAAATAACTCCTTGGATTGTATACTTCTGCTCCCGAAAATAACCTCCACGCGGGTGGAGCCGCGAGCAACAGCTAGTTTTCTACTAAAATATTTTTTTTTTACAGATAAGAACTGGTCTGCCTGTGGCATTATTAAATGCATTGCCATATTTTGATAGTGACTTGAACAAACATTTTGCAAATTATGTAGCTTATAAAAAATATGTGCCTAAAGAAAATATTTTGCCTAAAATTTCAGTGACAAAAGATGTAGGTGAGTTTTGCCTGAATTAATATAAATCCTTTCTGTCATCTTATGATACTCAATAGTTAAATGTTGACAATGCACCAATAATATATATTTTTTCAGAAACAGATGTAGCTTACCTTTTGTCAAGACTATCAGATCAAAATTTATTAAAGCTATTAAACGAACAGCCTAGTAAAAATGAATACGACCTAAACGACTTAATACGGATAGCTGATAAGTCAAAACTTGATGAAAATTTTTCCACAAACACAGAACTAACTCAATTGTTAAATGCGCATAATTTCAATGTTCAAAATAAATACAAAAAAAGGTTTCATAAGATTCCCAAAAAAAATATTTTACACAATCCTGTTTATAGACTAGATAATAAAGAAGTAGATCCATTTAGTTTGAAACATGATATGGAACCTGAGAATGCAGCAATACATAAAATAAAAAATTTGTTATATAGCCGCCCACAAAAATACGATTCAGTAGAACTAGGTGATGGAGATGAAGAAAACAAAGAAATGCTTTTTGACGTTCTTGTGAGCCAACTAAAGTCTCTGTGTTGTAAAACAAATAAAATGAAAACAAACAAAAATTTGAAGAAATCACATATCAAATCCCTATTAAGTAAAATGATCTCAAAAAACATTTATGATACCAGTGGTACCTTACAAGATAAGTATTCACAAGCTCCAGTACCATTGACGAATGAATATATATTTTTGATAGTAAACGACGAGATAAAGAGTAATAAAAGTGATGAACTTGTATCGGTAGATCCAGAAAGTATTGAAAATAATTCCAGTGTACTATTATTGGGGCCTATAACGTCTTCTTTGAGCGATTCACAATTGAAATTAGTAGTAAGTATCCCATCTAATAATAAATTATACCTTAATGTGTTAGTGGGCCATGTACATATCAACATAATTATTGAGAGAAATGTAAGAAGGTACTTTTACCAGTCTTAAAAGGGACTTCCACATATTTCATGCTCCAGACTTTGTCCGTCATCAACAACCAAACAAGTGTGAATTTTCTTTGCATCACTTTCACTTTTCAACTGAATATCGGATTTAGTCGTAGCAACTTTGTCAACTCAGTAGAGATAAGTGCGGGTAGCATTGCCTCATGAGGGTTTTGTACCATTAGCTGAATGTGTTACACGTATATTGTCTTTGTTTATTTATTTGAAAATTTTGTAAATCTGTAAATATAAAAGAAAAAACTGACTGACTGATCGATCAACGCACAGCCTAAACGGCTGGGGTTGGGGGCTGGGTAGACACTTGACATTTTGACAATAGGTACCTTTTATGACGTAGGCATCCACTAAGGAAGGGTTTTTGGAAATACCACCCCTGAGGGGGTAAAATAGGGGTTGATAGTTTGTATGAAAATCCGTCATTTTTGAAGTTAAACGTATGAAAATGGTTATATGGTCGTTTAGCTAAAAATAAAGAATATAATATATTTTAGGGTTTTTGGAAATTCCACCCCTAAGAGGGTAAAATAGGGGATGAAAGTTTATATGAATTCTTTTATCGGGGGTTTATCAATAATCCTACTAATATTATAAATGCGAATGTTTAGACGGATGGATGTTAGTTACTGAATCAGGCTACAACGGCTCGACGGATCTGATTGAAATTTGGCACAGAGATAGATTATAGTCTGAAATAGTACATAGACTACGTTAATCCCGGAAAAATGTACGGTTCTCGTGGGATTGTTTTGTTTTTGTTTTACACAGAGCAAGGGATCCACATGATTTTTTGCATAGTGTTAGTTGAGGGGCTACTTTTTATACCAGAAAATGCACGGTTTCTACGGGATAGCATAATACAGGAAGATGTAATAGCTTAAGAGTACTACATGGATTTTATACCTTTTCTTCCAAAAATAACCACCACACAGGCGTAGCCGCGAGCAAAAGCTAGTGGAATATAAATAATTTGTGTCGGCCAAGATATTACCATGCACATTTTGTTAATTTTTAGATGCGGCGAATTTCAAATGAGTTATCGAAACCGGAATATTTGCCTCTTTTACAACAATTATCGGAAGGTTTACTTAACGATGACAATAAAAGCCTAATAAAAAGCGTAGTTAGTGGACCCGACACGAGAAGATACATTAAACCCCATCGATGTAACCATCAGTCGAAACTTGCAAAAATATATGGTGGACCAAAATGGATAATTTGCACTGGATATTTAAATTTAAATTCACCTAGCTTATATGATAAATAATAAAGTATTTATTTTTTTACATTTACGTCTTATTCATATCCATAACGGCTATTTGGCGTTCTACGATATTTATGCTGATGTCTTGCCCAACTATCAATTCTATTTCCGAATACCTACCACATTTTTTAGTAGAAATTAACCCGTTAATTTTTTGTCTTCATAGGTAATAAAGAGAGTAATATTGAATACTTACGCATGTTAGGAAGTCTGTTTGTTCCGGATAATCTTTGAAACAGTTGGACTGATTTTGACGGTATTTTCATTGGTAGATAGCTAATATTTTAAGGAGTAACTTAGGCTGCTTTTAGTAAAATGCCATAGCCGATTGCATTAAAACTTTGTTAACTTATTGTTTGCACTTGCGCGAAGGTTGTAGGCACAGTACAACAAATTGTTTATTCTGTAGAGCACAGGCCTCTGCGTTGCCGGTAAACATTATCACGCATGCCAAGCTGCAGGCAAAAGCAAGTAAAGCAAGAAATAAACGGCGTATATTCATTATAAATACTGTAATTATTTGAGTAAATATGGGTATACACTACAAAAAAACTTACACATACTGTCTGGATCGACTTGACACTTCGAGCACTAAGCAAGCAAGGAGTGGAGATGACTATTTAATTCACAAAAGCTATTTTATGCTTAGTACCAGTTAAAACAATCACATAAATATTATAAAAATATTCTAGAAATATAAATAACAACATACACTTAAATAATAATAAATGAAAAATACTAAGCCCAATATAATCATGCCAGCAGACAAAGTCAGCTGCTAACCTCACACAAGCTACAAATTGACTCAAAATTAGACTACAGAGTACAGATACCTAACAATCCAAGGACATAGTTTCAGCTGGGCCGAAGTTTTGGTCAAAACTTCCGTCAATAACTTCATTACAAAAAATTTGGAAATCTGTTACATTTCAAAATCACCAACAGATATTGCAAATTTATTTATTTTACAGTATACTATTATTTTTTCGACTGACACAGTTAGTAAGGTGGTCATTTACAAGACCACAAGCTTGCATAAATGAATAACATATAGTTGGCCCAACAAATTTAAATCCTCTTTTTTTTAAAGCTTTTGAAAGAGCCACTGATGTTGGTGTTTGAGTAGGAACATCACAGCTGCTTTTCCATATATTTACTACCGGTTTGTGATCTACAAAGCTCCATACAAGGGTACTTAATTCTTCACCATTACTTTCCATTTTTAAATACATAACAGCATTGTTAATTATTGATAAAATTTTGCCTTTATGTCTCACAATACTGCTGTCATTCAAAATTGTATTGACATCTTCATCTTTGAATTGTGATATTTTGTGCGGATCAAAGTTGCAAAAAAGTCTTTTATAACTGTTTCGTTTCTTCAGGATTGTAAGCCATGACAGACCAGCTTGTTGACCTTCTAAACACAGCATCTCGAATAATTGTATATTATCATATTGAGGTACACCCCATTCTTCATCATGGTATTTAATGTAAAGTTTGTCATTATTTAGCCATTCACATCTGACCACTTTTTTTTCTGTGGATTCACATTTCTCTTCCATCATTAATTCAATAAATGAATGACAATCCTGATAAAAAAAAACCTATCTTTTGTACAACAGTATTGATTACTTTATGCCCATATTCACTTAACTGGATACAGAGCGCTGAGTCAATTCTCTGTCTATGGTGTTATATATATAATTTTTTTATTAGGATTCATTACAGTCCAACATAAATATAAAATATACAAAGTTAAAGTAAGTACCTGCCCAAATAATACTTAACATTCTCACATAAATTATGCAATCATTATCCATGTATTATTTTAAATAATTTCTTTAGTTCCAACTAGTTAATATTTATTAAATAATTTGTGTTCAGTACTAAGAGTACAACAGGTTACGGCTAGAGACCATTCATCAAATATTGAATGATAAATGTACTGAATTTAATTGAATATCCACACTGCAGATTAATTTATTCTGGTCCTCACTGTACAGCTGCTGGTCCACAAAGGTTTGTTCAGTGATACAAAGCTACCCATATTGTATCCTATAGTAGACATCTTACTTTTTGCGAAATAATCAAGAAATTAGTATGTAGGTATATTATCTACATCATAATTATCTTTTGTTCAATAAAACCGTTAAACATAAAAATACTTTTTTACTTATTTATTTTCAAGTTTTTATTTATATTAGTCGGCTATCCTAGATTTGAAATTTGTCGTAGTGTATTCTACAAGTCAAGCCCTTTCATTGAGGGAGTTGTGAAATATATGTAATCCGCCAGTTCGTGGCGGCGGCCATCTTGGATTTACAATGATACTGAATAAAGGTGTGTACAAAATATCAGATCTGTCAACAGGAAGGGGGTAACATTTCAATTAGTAAATGTGATCCAAATTTGAAAAAAAAAACAACCAGGGCAAGTTAAAAATAAAACCGTTAACATCTGCATCCCCGAAATATTTTCGGCTTTTCCTAAAACACCTATTGACTTTAATCTTAGAGTAGGCAACCAAAAGGAGACGGCATTACGCTCGAATCTTGAACAAAAAATTCAGCAATGTCGGTGGGGGGCTTCGTACAACTACAAATAAACAAGTGCACACAAATGCAAAATGTAATCACGTCGCTACGCACGCACACTACACCATTTCATACAACACTGGCAAATTTATGCACACAGTTACAAATTTATCTTGTTGTGAAATATATTTACAGTGTCATATATTGACAACTGTGTAAAAACAGTAGAGCGTAGCAATGTCGACACGAGGTATAGATAGCGTTGTCCTTATCTATCGATAGATAAAATAAAACAATTATAATTTATGAAATGTTTTAAGATTATTTTTTATGTGTATCATCTTTTCTATCGCTGTCTTGCAATCTCTGGGTGTGATTTCGTGAAAAGGGACGGAAGTTGAGAGGTATAGTTAAAAATAGTGTAAATTAATATTTCTAATTTAATCGAAATACTGTAAAGATATTAAAGGTAATGAGTACTGAGAAAAATACAAGCCAAATAAGCAAAAATAAAAACTTTATTTTTTAGATTTTTTTTTAAATAATACGCCTTTAATTTATTTAATCTATACTATTATATAAAGCTGAAGAGTTTGTTTGTTTTGAACGGGCTAATCTCAGGAACTCCTGGTTATATATAACATCACGCTATCACCAATAGGAGCGGAGCAGCAATGAAAAATGTTGCAAAAACGGGAAAAAATTATTCCTTGTGAGAGCTTCCGTTGCGTACGCTGCGTTAACGGTTAAAGTTACATAACAATCATGTACGACGAAATTTTTCCTCTTAAAACGTTCTAATAAAAGTCCGCGATAGCTTATGTTTATCTATTTCGGTTGGCTCACTATAACGTTATCGAATTTGTTCTGAAACAATGTTTTATTTGGAAAGGGGTTTTTATAAACATGGTATTAATCCTTATCCAAATAAATACTTTATTCATCACAAGTATTTAATTTTGAACAAAGTTGCCCTTTACGTCATTTGATTTCAATGAATATCTTAGGAGATATTACAGTTTTAAAATATCTCCGCAGCAAAATTAATATTGTTGTTTGTATGTCTGTTTCTTATCTTTTCATGACTAAACGGGTGAACAAATCCTAATGAAATTCAGTAGAGGGATAGATTATATCCTAGGGAAGGACATAGGGTATCTTTTGTCTCAAAAAAATTCTTGAAAGGGGTGAAATAGAGGTTAAAAGTTTGTATGGGCAATCCGTAATACTTCAACTTAGGGATCTGAAAATTCATATTTAGGCTTTAGGTAAAAAATAAAGAAATACGTGTTTCAACGTTTTTACCAAATCATCCCTTAAAGGGCGAAGTGAGGAGTTAACTTATGATGTATTCTTTAAATGTAATCTCAAGCTTCAGGCACAACACTTTTTTTTTGTCGCAGGGAAAGCATTTTATTACTACCGTCCGCTTCGGGGGGAAGCGGAATGAGAATAAAACAGTTATGCTGGACTAGCCGGTCTTACGACCCAGCACCCCCTCGCCCGGATGATGGCTATCCGGGCTGCGGCTGGGCCGAGTCCCTACTACTTATGTACACCCAACCGGACACTACCAGCTAAAACCCTGCGGTGGCCTTCTTCGACACTTACGGAGTGATCCCGGGGTATTATAAGGAGTGCTAGAAGTTTAAGTTAGGAGTTGTGCCTGTCTAGCCATCTAGACAGTCACAACACCTGAGATTCAGGACGATCGCTATAGGTGTCTCAGTGCAGAAGACAACTCCTTGCATTGATACTTCTGCTCCCGAAAATAAACTCCACGGGGGCGGAGCCGCGAGCAACAGCTAGTATGGGTATCCAGCTGTTGTTACATTACTTAGGACTAAGTTATAATGAGGTAACAATAATCTTACTATTAATGAACAACATTTTAAGGATACCACGACATGCGTTAAGAAAAAAAGTAACACCAGTATTCAATAAAAGTAAAAGGTTAATTAAATTTTCAAAAATAACAATGAGCATGACCAAACGAGAATTTAATTAATAAATTAATAATAAAATATATATATTTTATATCTAAGTATAACAATATTATATAATGTAGCTATAAGAAAAAATGGTTAGCTGTATGTACAGTTAACCAATTTGACACAATAGCTTTTTTGAATTTTGGCAATTTATCAACAAATACATCATAAATACATCGTTTCACAAATAGAGTTATATGATTTGGACAAACGGGATATGGCAGAGAATTGTTTTAGGTCGGTTCTGGTCTCTTGGTTTCTTATATAAGTAAACTCGTCTTCTTCTGTTTTCCTAATGAAAACACGACCTTGCTTACTTAATCTACACGAATTTGTACTCTTTTTCTTTGACGATCTGGCGAGCCGCTGCGTGAAATTTGTTTTTAGGTGAAAGGTGCTCAACAATGTAAAGCGGCGATTTATTACCTCCAATGCCTATGTGAGCAGATTTGCCTTATTAAAATTTATTGTTTTCGCTAAAATGTATCCCGAAGCCTAGAGGTAGCCAATTTAACAATAATTGAGCGAGGTCTCTTGTCGTCTCTGTTACTTTTTACCACACGAGTGCAATGATGAATGTCGGATTCTTTCAAGTTGCAGGATACCTTAGACAGCTGAGTAATTATAGATAGCAAGTTTTACTGTTTGTGCTCGGGGACACACTCTATCTCAAGATTGTTAGAACGGTTATGCTGCTCAGCAACCTGAAGCCTGATTTGCAGATCCTGTAACGTATATGTTAACTGAACGTTCTCTTTCTTTAGCTCTCCCAGTGTGTCTTGGTATTTGGCGATGGCGGATTTGGTGGTTTCATAATTTTCATTCAGAAACAAACATTATTCTCCAAAGCAGTTATTTCCAGTTTTATGAATTGATTTTCTAGATTGAAATTCGGTTCTCACCATCTGCTTAAGGGTTTGGTTAAGCTCCTGTGCTAAAGCCAATTTCATGACATTGAATTCTTCTCTTATTATTTCCCTAGCGTCTTTCTTTGTAATAACTGACACGGAAGAGTTTAAGCCGGAACTTCCACTAGTTGCGCTAGTATCAACAGTGGCTTTTTTCGATGCGTAATATTGTCATTAAAAGGTAGCGAGTCATTATTGTTCCTTGACTTGCCGGGTGAGTCAATGGGACGTAAAGGTGTATTACTGTTATCAGTTTTTGGTTGCTTTGCACATCATCCGTGACACTTCCATTTTTTTTTGGTCAACACTAATTGTAGAGTAGCGTTTTTCAGGTATGTCATGTCATGTCATCAGCACATGCAACACAACAATGACGGCCGTTGCAAATTATTTTAAAATGTTGATTACTCACTCGTTTTGAGGTATTCCGATTATACCTCAGCAAATATACCACCGGAAAGTACACAACACGACCTTTCCAATGGTATATAGTTTGTAAGAAAATGGAGTGTTCTGTTATTCCATAAAATTTCGAATTAAATAAGCGGAGCCAAGAAATACAGTGTTACTGGTAACGAATGCGATTAGCAAATGCTGTGAATGAAAGTATTGTATGTCATTGAGAGCGATTATCGCCTGTTTTGGTGTGGTAGCCGGCTAACGGCTATCTATTATGAAGAGCATATAAAAAGGGCTTGAGATCTCGACATGAAAACAGGGTGTCCCAAAAGTCGACGTCAAGCCGGAACCGGGTGAAAAGGCAAGTCATACCGGTTAACAAAAAAATTTAAAAAAATCTAAGTTGCTTGTTTTTAAAATTATAGGCATGGCCCGGTTTTTTCAAAGTATAATCCTAACTTTGCGCATTTGTGTGATCTTACGTAAGAACTATTAAGACTCCCTCCCACCCCTTGTAAGAAAAAATAAGACATGATCGACTCCCCCCCTACATCATCTTACGTAATAAATGAATGGCACCAAAATTCATACCTAAATATTTTTTAAATATAGGTACCGGATACATTTTTAGGATCACATTTTTTTGACAAATACTTTATTCTGGTTTGTCATATTTTGTGACATTCCTAGTGTGTTAGAACTATTTACATTAAAAGTATGTGTTTAGAAGACAGTCCAGATGGATTAGTAATTTTATCGATAACCTTTATAAGTTTATCTACAACACTATTTGAGTCTTGCATAAACGACAGTGTTACCACATAAACCACCCAAAATGCTACACTGGCATAAAGTTTATGAAATTGTAAACTTAGTCGATATGTCAACTCTCCTAATATTTATAAATTATAAATTAAGAAGCATAAATAAAGTAATCCTACTAATATTATAAATGCGTATGTTTGGATGGATGCATGGTTGTTTGATATCCAATCACGCTACAACGGCTGGACGGATCTACTTAAAATTTGGCACAGAGATAGATTATAGTCTGGAAAAGCACATAGGTTACTTTTTATCCCGGAGAAATGTACAGTTCCCATGGGATAGTTTAGTTTTTCACAGAGCAAAGGATCGACATGATTTTTTGCATAGTGGCAGTTTAGGGATCAGAAAATGACAAACACCACTTTTAACTCGAAAAAATGCACGCTTCTTATGGGATAGCAAAATATAGAAGGTTAAAATGCTCCAAGACCTACACGCGGGCGGAGCCGCGGGCAACATTAGTTAAAAATGAATATTAAAAAAACAACTTGCGTTTAAGATATTAAATGCAAATAAATTTTACACTACTGTGGCTAAAAGATTAACCTGGCAACATTTATTACCCGATGATAATTTTTAGAAATTATATGTTTTGTTGCTTTTAAGGATAATATTACTTTAAAAAAATACGTCCAGGTGAAAAATAATGTTGTATTTTTGTAAGTTTGATGTGTCAGATCTATTTTTAGATGTTAATACCGCTACAGGCTCGCATTTTGAGGGAGCTCAATTCGCACGTGATGTCACTTTTTGAGTGGCGGACAGGGTCGTGTCACTCCGTAACTTAGGTGGTTTATGTTCTTAATTTAAGTGTAGTTTCTTCTTCCAACTTTATAGAGGACTCTGAGATCCAAAGAGAATGTAATGACGTCTAGAAATGTACAGAAATCATAATTAAACTGAACTAAACCCAATTTCTGAACTATGTAGATGAAGTCAAATGTCAGTTATTTTCATCGTCATGGTTACCTACCTTTCAAATTGAAGTGTGCCTGGTTAGCTTGCCATACTAATAGAATGAATTAAAACGGTATATTATTATTCTTATTAACGTGTTACATAAAAGTTACGTAGATCTTTATAATGAATGAATTAAATTATTTTCTGGATAAACGATATAAAAATATAGAGTCACAGAATTTTAAAATAAGTTTTGCTATCCAATAGCTGAATAATATATCTCGTAGTACCATGTAGAATAATTAAGTGGTAATATCGTCGTGTTTCCGTTATCTGGTTGCCATATTTTAAATTTATCTTTGCAATTTGTGTGTATTGTGTTGAGCGACTTCTTTATTATTACGTGGCGACTTGGATTGATTTTCGGACTTCTGTACTCTAGTTATTTTATTTGACCCCTGGCTCGGACTTGGTTTTGATTTGATTGCTTTTCGGAGACACTTGGATATTCAAACGGATTTTGGATTATGAATATGCCGAAAAATAAACGCAAATGTTATTTTGGCTGTGTTGTTGACGGTAAGTAAGAAATTAGATTTTTGTTGAAAACTGGTGTCAGTTAAACTAGCTATGTTCTTCCCTATTCAATTACTTATTTCATAAGGAAATCTACATAGTTAAGATTTTTAAAAGATAGTTGAATGTGAAATCTCTCAGTCATGGAGGAGAAGGAATGGACTGCCTCTGTAGGGTAGTTGTATAGAGGCCCGGTAAGACCAGCAATTTTAAGTCCCGCGATCGATTCCCGAGTCGGGTAAAGTGATATTGGGTTTTTCTTTACGTGGAATTTGTGCAGATATAGTGATAACCCTATCACATTATAGTACGGAACACACACAGCAAAGAGTAGGTGCCCTAGTTGCAGTTCTGTCTACCCCTTCAGGGATAAAAGTCGTTATGTATGTTTTTTTAGTGGAGGAGGCCGGTTCCTAGCGCTCATTAGTATTATAGTATTTAGGTAATAATATATAAATAATAAATATTACTTTACTGTTTTGTATTTCAGGCCCAATTCACTACTTTCCCAGTGAAAAATTTAGTAATTTGGATAAAAGTCCTTGATCAAACAGTGTTGAAAAAAAAGAAAAAAAAAATGAAATGTTCGTTTATGCTCAAAGCATTTTAGGGGCCGTGTAATAATAAGTGTTTTATCATCAGCCAAAGTAAGTCCATTGCTGAAGATAGCCCTCCCCTAAAGATTTCTAGATGGATAGATCTACAGTGTAAACTCCATGTAACGTCACTCTATTTAACGACAAACTCTCTTAAGCGTCGAAATCAATTGGCTTTGGTTGGTTTAGCTTGTTTTTCATACAATGTTTCACTCTATATAGCATCACACCCACTCTCAATAACGACAACAATTAAGTTGCTAAAATTAGTAAAAACTGCGCAGCTGTGTACGATCTATTGTCGCTTTATTATCCTAGCCCGCAATAAACTCGACTGTCGGCATCATGCATACCGAACTTTCTAAGAAATTCATTCTTTTGTTTACAAATTGGGATTGCTTGCACGTGTAGACTGTTATTGACCATGATTCATAACTAGGAGTCATGGATTATCTATACCTTATCATATTCTTAGTTGCTCACAAACTTGCAAACTGTAAACATGGCTACTAAAAGAAAATCACTGTGTATTGACGAAAAAGTTTTACTGATACGCGCAATAGAAACGGGAGAGAAGATAAGTGATGTTGGCAAACGCTTTGGATTTAGTCGCTCTACCGTGTCCACAATATGGAAAAATAAAGAAAAAATCCTCCACGCTGCGGGCGAGGGAAAATCTTCCAAAAAATTAAAGAAACCTATATACGAAGATTTGGATAAAGCTGTACTATCATGGTTTCATCGACAGCGCCAGAATAATATGCCTATCTCGGGGCCGCTCGTGAAAGCTAAGGCGGAGAATTTTGCTGCTGAACTTGGTTTAACTTCTTTCAAAGCATCAGAAGGATGGCTCGGAAAATTCAAGCAGCGTCATCATATCAACTATGGTAAAATAAGTGGGGAAGCACGAAGTGTTGATACAAATGTGACTCATGATTGGATTAACAGAGTGTGGTCAAAATTCATAGAAAAATACGCCCCAAGTGACATTTTCAATGCTGATGAAGCAGGAATTTTCTATAAGTTGACTCCAGATAAAACTCTGAAATTTAAAGGGGAAAAGTGTGTGGGAGGAAAGCTTTCCAAGGAACGTATTACGGTGCTTGTGGCTGCTAATATGGATGGCACAGAGAAAAAAAAGCTACTAATAATAGGCAAATCGAAAAATCCGCGCTGTTTTAAGAACATCAAAAAATTGCCAGTGACGTATAAAGCTAATAAATCAGCTTGGATGACCAGTCAACTTTTTGAAGAAGAAGTGCGAAAGTGGGATGCAGAATTAAAGGGACGAAAAATTTTACTTCTTGTTGACAACTGCCCTGCCCACCCTTTTATATCAAACCTTCAAAACATAGAGTTGGCATTTCTTCCTCCAAATACGACTAGTGTCTTACAGCCAATGGACCAGAGTGTGATTAAAAGCCTCAAGGGTCACTACAGAAGGAAATTATTGATGGAGCTAGTCGAATCTGAGGGTAAAACTTCTGTTAATATGCTGCATGCAGTAAATTTTTTATCTAAAGCCTGGGAAGAAGTGACACCCACAACTATACAGCACTCTTTTCGACATGCTGGACTTTGTACCAATTCTACGAGTGATGAGGTGGAAACAGAATCTGAGTTTGAAAGCGACGACGACCTTTCATTAACTGAGTGGATTCAACAATTCAACATGGCAGGAAATACGGTAAATCTTCAAACCTACATTGAAGTGGACGACCGCCTGCTTACAACGGCTTCACTCACAGACGAAGAAATTTTGGATTCAGTGAGAAAAACTGAGGATCAAGAACAAGGTGATGAAGAAGATGAGACGGATGAGCCTGAGCTTCCGCCGAGCATTAAAGAAGCTCTGGAAGCAGCAAAATTATTGGAAAAATATTTCCTTTATAACCAAGATGCCTCAGTATTGCTAGATATTAATAAAATAACTAAAAAAATACAACAAAATTACTGGTGCAGCAAAAGACGTCAGACAAAAATAACAGACTATACTCAATAGCGTTCAAATAACATTCTTTTTTATGCACATAACTACTAACAATAGTCAGAAATAAACTTTTTATTTTTCTAATTCTGATGTTTCTTCTCTCCATTTAACGACAACTCTCTATAACGCCATAAAATGCACAGTCCCTTCAGTGTCGCTATATAGAGTTTACACTGTATTTAGAACTTAGAGAAAAATAATTTACGCAAGCAATACTCAACAGGAAATCATTAAATCATAACTTTTAAACGCATGCGAGAACTAAAAACTCGAATGCGATTATATGCCATACGAGAATCGCAAGCTACTGTCTCACCCACTGCGATTGTTTACACAAGTGATTTTTTGTTGTACGTGCGTATATCGCACAAACACACACACGAAGTAAGCTTGAACTATGAGAAAATTCATCCTACATAAAATTGAATTGCATTCCAGAACAATTCAGTAACTTTTCCCCAACATCAGAGGATGCCGCAAGCTGCCTATATCATCCAGTTGCTAATGTTATAAGTATGTAATATATTTTATTTCTAGTTATACCTTTTATACATATGAATTATTAAAATCGGTCCAGTACTTTTTGAGCCAATTCGTTACAAACATACTTACATACAAATCTTTCCTCTTTATAATATTAGTATAGATAAAACAAACAATTCATTCGCCTGATGATAAACGCCACAACAACATAAACCACCAAATTTTGAATTACAATTCCTTCAAACAGAAACACAGATTTGGCGGGATGTAGCTTAGTGGTCAAATAGACAGTGCGGTGATAAGCGGAATAAATGAAAATAATTCTACGCACTCACTTTTGCTTATTATACATTGTTTTTAAGTAGGTTGAATTTTTATGTAGGTGGCGTAAATCGTCGCCGCGCACAGTCTCATTGAAAATTGTATCTTCAATCTGTATATATAAAAGAAGAAACTGACTGACTGACTGACTGATCGATCAACGCACAGCCTAAACGGCTGGGGTTAGAGACTTGAAATTTTGACAGTAGGTACCTTTTATCACGTAGGTATCCACTAAGGAAGGGTTTTTGGAAATACCACCCCTAAGGGGGTAAAATAGGGGATGAAAGTTTGTATGAAAATCCGTCATTTTTGAAGTTGAATTCATGAAAATTAGTATTTGTCATTTTAGTTAAAAATAAAAAATATATGTTTCAGGATTTTTGGAAATTCCGCCCCTAAGAGGGTAAAATAGGGGAAGAAAGTTTGTATGAAAATCCGTTATTTTTAAGTTAAACGCATGAATATTGGTATTTTGTATTGTATACTTTTTCTCCCAAACATGACCTCCACGCGGGCGTAGCCGCGAGCAACAACTAGTGTACAATATTTTAATATGAGTGACAGATTAAGTTTTAAGTATATTGAAACATTTTTATATGCTTGTAGATATTTTTGTATATATATAAAAGATCAGGATACTATAAATTGTTTTATTTGTTAGCTTTTATTTTCAAATTATTTTTATTTCTTATTTTTCAGTTCGGGCTCATATACAAAAAGAACATTATAATAGTGTCACAAGTAGACCTAGACGAAACGCGGTATACAACACAAAAATTAGATTATGCCAAAAAAATATAAAACACGCAGGGAGATATGTGCCTAGATTGCGTAAAAGAGGACAATTTAAACAACAACCGCAATATGCCGGAAAATTGTGTGATAATGTGGCATTTCAGAAATTTACGAAAATTATAACAGAACCAGCACAGTTCTTTGCTAACATGCAGGTACAGACAGAAAAGAAAGCAAAGGGAAGATTTTTATCATTGTAAGTAGTGTTAAAAAGAGTCCGAAGTATTACAGATTTTTAAGCAAATATTTTCACTCTGCCATCATCAAGAACGATGAAACGGCTATTAAGCCAAACTAAGTTAATTCCAGGAATAAAAACTATAATTTAAAAAAATATATATTAAAATAGCCAAATTAAGAAAAAAGAAAACAATGATCGATTTAGCAGCAATAGTGGGAATATTATCAATTGGTGTTTGAAGCAGATAAATCATATGGAGAATTGAAGCAAGCAAGCTTTGCATGTAGCGTTTGATAGATAGCGTTAGAGCTGAGTTATTTCAATATTTTTTTAAATAAGATGTTCCGCTGCAAGCCTAAAAAATATGGAGAGTTTATTTTCATGATTGCAGGTAGTGTTATTTTAGAGCCGTTTAAAGTTCTAAGTTTACAATGTATTAACATGGCGATACGATAGGCTCACTGTATAAAGGATTTAAAAGTATGATCACTGTAGATCCAATTGTTTCACTGCAATTACTTAGTTTAGTGATAAAAACGACTCAATATAATTCCACAAAAATGTATTATGCAATCTTTGTGAAATACATACACACATCAGGCTATATAGTATATACACAGGGCCTAAATAAATGCATAATGCGATACGGTTCGTTATTACTGTGCTTCAGTAGTTTGAAGGGTTATTTTATATTTATGTTTATAATTATTTCAAGTGTCTTTTTTGTATAACTTACCTGCGATATAGGTATTTAAGAATATAATTAATTAGGTATTTACTGTCTGTTGGGATCCGAACTTCAGTATTTAATATGCCATTTATTAAAAAGATAATATTATGTATGTAATGGTGAAATTATTTAGCAGTTCTTAATATTATTTAATGTATCTTATAATTTATTGTTAAATTAATATGTTAGATGCATAAAAACAAGTTTTTCATCAAAACATTATGAAAACTACACATGGTGGAAGACTGTACAATCGGTCTCAATTTCTTTTTCATTTCAAGGAGTTTTCAAAGTTTTAATGCTCATGTGGTTTATTTCATAGATTAATCGGATTTACTTAGCTCTGCAAAATACTCTTCTTGATATCAATAGGTAGCGAAATAAAATTTATAAATTTATGAATATGCTTTAACGGTGAAGGAAAACATCGTGAGGAAACCGGCATACCTCAGAATCTTCGAAGGTATGTGAAGTCTACCAACTCGCATTAGGCCAGCGTGGTGGACTAAGGCCTAACCCCTCTCATTAGTAGAGGAGGCCCGTGCCCAGCAGTGGGACAATGTTTAATACAGGGCTAGTTTTTTTTTTATAATGTTATTCGAATAGAAGGATATAACATTGTAATCACTATGTGTGTTAATAAGGACAAAGATAATATAATTTTTTTTATCTGTGTTATGCAAGCATGTATTATATGGTAGGGAGCTAGCTGTACTTGAACTGTGGATGCAAGTGGGTGTTGGTGGCAAAAATGTTTTTTGGAAAGTTTCTATCTTTTTCTAACATATTGTATGACTTCTCTGGAATATTCCAGATGTTTCAGCTTGTACTAGAATATTCAAGGAATATGTTCTATAATAAGTTTCTAAAGTTTCTAAAGCAAGCCTTCAAAAATAAGTTCTGAAATATATTTAAGTACCTAATATATATTTATTTTGTGATAATGGATGTTGTTATTGTTATGTTAGGTTTTGTACATACATTGTAATTACATTATAAAATTGTATTGTAATAAATCCATATTGTGATTATTAAGGTTTTTCTAATTATCACCACACTATCACTATAATAATACTAAGTGATTGGTGATTGTTGTATACTGCTAAAAAGGGTCTAAAAGATTACATTGCGACGACGGATATTGAAATATTTTTGTGAATTGGGCTTATCGTCACGTTATGTACTTTTAGAACCCTTATTTTGCAGTATATTAACAATCACTGGAAAACAAAATATTAAACAATCGGTAGTAGCGCCACCTGCAGGATTTTTCTAGCAATAAAACATCATCAGTGGCACCTATTGTTAGGGAATAAATGTTCTGTCATTTGACATTTAACGATTGGCATATTAAACGTACAAGTAGGTACTCTATTTCAGTAGTATTATAATGCTCTTTGGTGGCGGATCACGAAGCGCAACTCGTTTTATAGAACGTGTATGAGCACCGTGCTCTTACATTTGTCATACGGGGTAAGCGCTCAATGACGTCTCCAGTGTTAAATACTCTAAGACTTTAATACATAAACCACAAAATAAATATTTAAAAATTTGCATTGTGGCACGTAAGCAAGTGTCTTTAAAGTTTTTTTACGTAGGTCACAGGAAAACTATACTATTGTTAGATGTTGCAGATCTTGAGCGTTGTTGTTTTTGAACTGAAAACTTTTGTAGGCACGTAACCACGTTGCAGTTGGGCACTTTTGGGATAGGGAAAAGCACTGAACTCGCGTGACCGTCTATAAAACTATATAATTACTAACAATTATAAACTAAAAAAAATTACTACTTCACGTACGCAGGGCGCTGTTTCAAAAAAGAACATGAAGAACACAATATAACGATTAACGGATAACCTAACTCCAAAGTACAAGCACTAAAACTCCAAAGTTTTAAGTTTACAGTAGTTTACACACTTCTTTAAGTAATCTGTGAGTTTACACTTCTGTCAGTAGCGGTAGGAATGAGCAATATTTATCGCGATCGTAGATTTATCGATAATGGTAAAATATCGATAATCACAACTAGTAAATATCGATATTTAGAAAAAAATATTATGGTATTTGTTTTATTTTTTATTGATTCAATATTTTTCAACGATGCCGTACAAACCAGTACAAACAGTCAATTGGTGTTAGGATCTGGGTAACAGTGGTCCCATTGATTTTTATCAATACTGTATCTCTACTGAATACAAATAAAAAGAATAATTTATACAATATCCAATAGTCACATATAGTCTTGACCCCACTCCACCTCCACCCACACTAGGTGAAACCTGTATCGTGGGTATCAAGAACAACTTACCAGCTTAAGGCGTTGGAGGCAATCGAGAGAAGAGGCTCATAGGCAACGAATCCATAGTCGAGGCAAGGCTGCAAAGCCTTGAACACCGACGTAAAGCTGCCAGTTTATCGGTTTTTTACCGAATACATTTCGGCGAGTGTGTCTTGGAATTACATAATTTTAATTCCCCCAAGGCCCAACCCCTTTCCATCATCGGACGACAAGAGACTCGGCGAAGCGTCATCAATACATGCTTGATATTCCACCAGTGCGCACTTAGCGTTTTGCTAGTACATTTATCATGCGCACCGCTAGAGAGTGGAACTCATTGGCGGAGTCTATATTTTCCGAAAATTATAACCTGGGTATCTTTAAGTCAAGAGTAAATAGGTATCTTCTAGGCAAGCGTGCTCCACAGTAGACCACACTTACCATGAGGCGAGATAGTGGCCAAACGCAAGCCAATTTCGGGAAAAAAAATATACGAGGGACTACGGTCCCACAACACCCAGACCCAAAACAAACATCTGTCACACAAACATTTGTGTCGGAGACGGAATCGAACCTACGGCCTCAAGTTTCACACCCAGCTATTTGCTTGTTAGTTTTTTTTTGGTGCATATGCCCTGCTACCCGTGCGAAGTCGGTGTGTCTCGCTAGGTTTCATATTATTTTTTCTTCCCATAAAGCAGAATTTAGGAAAATACCGACATATATTATAAAGAGCTCATAAAACGGAATACATTTATTGAAAATATTTTCACATAAAATAACATTGACATTTCTAAATTCAAATATCTATCCACCGAGGCTCCATAAACATAGTTGCCAGTACCGTTTAAGTATAAATACTGTTTGGATAAATTCAAGTCGGGGAACAACTAGATTTATGCAACCTCAGCCCACATCTCTCCTCTCCTCTCCTCCCCTCCTCTCCTCTCCTCTCCTCTCCTCTCCACTCCTCTCCACTCCTCTCCACTCCTCTCCACTCCTCTCCCCTCCTCTCCCCTCCTCTCCCCTCCTCTCCTCTCCGCCCCCTCTCTCAACTCCCTCTCCTCTGCACTGCTTCCGCCTCAGCTATCCTCTGGCTTCTCTCCATCTCTTTTCTATGTCCCTCTTTCCAATTGCTTGTCCCAAATATTGCGCGTTACAGTCGGCCATCCTGAAACAATTGCACCGCAATTGGCGCAAAACACTATATTAGCATCAATCAAATTATCTCTTGTTACAATTTCTGCGTCATGCTTCTATCACTATAATTAGGATCACCGTAACAAAGCCTTAGTGAGATTCGTAAGAGTCTAACAATTGTAGGGAATTGAGCCACATACATATAGATATACACTCACGCCCATAATCTCCGAGGGTAGGCAGAGGGGTAACCCGTGCACACACTTCGCCGATTTTATTACGGTCCCATAATGTGATAGGGGCTGAGCCTATCGCCATACCGGGCACAATTCCAAACTGCGAGCTGATACCGAGTATTTCTAAATAGAAAAACCAAATATGACTTTACACGACCCGGGGATCGAACCTGAGACCTGCAGTCTTAACGAATGCACAATTACAACTGCGCCACCTAACTTACGAACAACATACTTGCGAAAATAGCTGCATAACTCTAAAAATTGTCTTAATTCGTGCACGTTGGAGGGAATCTTGAAGTTGGCAACAGCTTCAACTTTATAGTTACCTGACCTTATACCGTCATTATTTAGCTTATGACCTAGAAACGATACCTCTGATTTTAGAACCGAACATTGTTTTACGTTATGTTTCAGTTAACCTTTCGAACTAAGTTTCAATCTTTTCTAATAATCGCAACCAATCATTAACATTAGAGATAGACAATAGTACATCATCCATGAAGACCACCAGCTCATCACTCTGTACCATTATATCTAATTTCTGAATTACTCACATAAAAAACTGACGGCGCATTGGCCAAACCAAATGGTACCCTTAAGTAAATAATAAAATAAGCCCAACAGTCACACACATAATTCTGACCCCACACTAGTTAAAACCTGCATCGTGGGTATCAGGAACTACGAGGGACTACCGTCCCACAACACCCAGACCCGATACAAATATCTGTGTGTCACACAAACATTTATCTCGGAGCGGGAATCGAACCCACCGACTCTCGTTTCACAGCCGGCTACTCGCCCGTTGCGCCACGGCGCGGAGGCTGGGAATGTATTGACAGATGTTTAGTTTTACTGTCAAGGATGTTATGTATTCGTAATGACCGTCTGGAGTGACAAAGGCAGTCTTATTGACTCGAGACATCACTAACTTTTAAATTCGATAACCTGCAAATAAGTCTAAACTCGTAAACACCTTTTCCCCCGCTAATTTAGACAACTAATCAATATAAGGCAAAGGAATCTTCTCCTTTTCTGTGACAGCATTAAGGGTCATATAATCGACACACATAATATAAACTCCACTTTTTTAAGAACTAATATTATAGGCGATGCGCATCCAGACGTAGAATCTCTTATTATATTACTTTCTATCATTGTTTTATTTTATTATCCAATATCCCTTTTTCTGAATGCGCCAGTCTATATGGTTAACTATGAATTGGGTTATTAGCGGTAAGTTAATATGCATTTCACATAAATCCGTGGGGCCTATATTTTTGTGTGAACTAGCAAAACAATCTAAATACGACTTTGAAGTTCTATTAACCTGCATTTTTGGCCTTGATCAACATCCCCTACACCAATTTCATTTAATGTTATACATCCTATATGATAACCACATTGCATAAATTCTCTCCTCTTTTAAAAATTAATAAGTTCGCACTCACCGCAGTTATAACTTCACACCACTCAGCACTGGTGACAGTATCATCCCTCTTCCACAGCAGTTGTACCTCGCCGATGTTGCAGACTCTCAGGAAACCCAAGCCCGCGTAGAGGATTGAGCTGACAACTGAGTAGTTTGTTGCCCCAATGCTGTGTTGGCGAGGTTTGGTACAGTGCCCTCCTGGCGGCGCTACTCTCACCACCACTTTCACAAGGCTGTCCCCAACTCATACTTAATTCAGCCCCAGCTCTTGTCACGGCGAATCTAACGTTTTCATCATTGATAACGGGCTGGTCAATACTCAATATGACGTCCCCCAAATCCATGGTTGTTGTGACTGCTGTAGTGTATATCTTTACGTGGTCTACGTAAAAGTCGAATTCCGCAATACCTTCTTTGTTTGACTTGCATTGGTCGCTCGTGATGATGTGCAGGAACTAGCTACGTGTCAAACTTTTCCACACCTAAAATATCTGCGCCTATCCGGTAGACTACAATCAGGCGCCACATCGCATATCATTATCCGTTTTGACAGCACCACTCATACTCTCGTATAACGTCGTTGTAGTAGCTCTCGCATAACTTGTTCTAGATAGCTGCGCTGTTGTCCGATAATAACGGTAACAAATATCCGGTAACCTTTGTATAATTCATCTGGATTGGCGCATCGGAAAGCCTGCGCATTTGCCTGCAGTTCGTGTGGCAAACCTCGTATGATACAAGAAACAGCCGCCTGGCCGCTAAGTTGACATCTGTAGCACATAACTAGCTTTTTCTGTTAATATTTGGTCATAGTTTCGATAGCCAATTTCTTACTAGACATTAATTCATCTTCATTTACTTCTCAATTCGAATTATTACGGGTGTTTGTGTCGCTATCACCCTATTTCTGCAACTTTATAGATTTTACATAATGCTCTAGGACGTTTCGCTTCATTTTCTGGTCCTTTTATCGCACTTCTGACTATAAAGAGCTCATAAAACGGAATACATTTATTGAAAATATTTTCACATAAAATAACATTGACATTTCTAAATTCAAATATCTATCCACCGAGGCTCCATAAACATAGTTGCCAGTACCGTTTAAGTATAAATACTGTTTGGATAAATTCAAGTCGGGGAACAACTAGATTTATGCAACCTCAGCCCACATCTCTCCTCTCCTCTCCTCCCCTCCTCTCCTCTCCTCTCCTCTCCTCTCCTCTCCTCTCCTCTCCACTCCTCTCCACTCCTCTCCACTCCTCTCCCCTCCTCTCCCCTCCTCTCCTCTCCGCCCCCTCTCTCAACTCCCTCTCCTCTGCACTGCTTCCGCCTCAGCTATCCTCTGGCTTCTCTCCATCTCTTTTCTATGTCCCTCTTTCCAATTGCTTGTCCCAAATATTGCGCGTTACAATATGTCTTCTTTTCTCTTTAATTTTGTAGATGAGCATTAACACCAATTTTAAATTACCTACTTAGTAAGTTAGTTCGGACTTGGATGGAGTTAGGAACCAGGTAACTACCATCTAAAATAAAATGACATTCAGAATCAATAAAAATTGGTATTTCATAATCCACAAAAATTTACATTGCGTTACAGTTGCCAATAAATTTTCACATGAAGTTTGAAAACAAACATACAAATATAGTAAGAATATTTTTAGATACACTCCAACCTGCGGCTTTAGTCATTTTATGGACAGGCGCTTTAATTACAATAGGCTTTGATGGATAAGTAGCTAATGAAACGGGTTCAATTTCTTCGTTCTTCTTTATTTTGTCTTCCAACCACGCTTTAAATGTATAAGTCGGTAAAATATCCACCATCTTTTTGTTAACAGCATATGTTGAAGTTATTTCTTTAGTGCACATATCTTGGCCTTTGATAACTATTCCCATAAGTTCATTGTCGTATATAACTGGACCACCTATGTCTTTGAAGCATGTTGGAATTTTTGTATCGACACAATCAAAATATCCTCTAATGAGGTCCCCGTATTCAAAAGCCGATCGATTTTCTAAACCTATATACTGTAAGTCTTTGGTTTGACCAACGTCTGAATTTAGACCGAATCCTAAAGCTTCACAATCGATAACACTCCTTACACTTGTGAAATTGCTTAATCTTATTTTTGTTGCAACTGTGTTGTTGTGTTTTTCTGTATATATCAGAGCAACATCTTTTGATGTATCACCACCAGTAAAGCTAGGAAATTTTTCCGTTTTTATAATATGCAAGGAAACGGTAGTATCGTCTTTTTTTGCTTTCGTAGTGTTAAGTAACACGTAATTAATAGGTTTTTGAGTACATTGCGCTGTTGTAAGTATTAAACCGTTGGATACGACTGTACCTGAACATAAATATTCGTTTTGATGAGTCATTATGGCAGCCATGAAGGGAAATTGTTTATATTTTGCAACTCGTATTTCATGCAACTGACTATTTTGTCTTCTAGTACAGGTCATATTGGCAGGTTCGTTTTCAACAGGGATATCCATGGATTCATCCTTGGATTCGTCGTTGATGTCGCCATTTTCGTCTCTGTTTTCATATACACTTTGTCTTTCTCTTTTCTTAACAATTTGTCCTGCACAGTTAGCTTGTGGTAGAAATTCAAGTAAAATCATTACGAATATGAGAAAATTCGTAAAAATTACCTTCGACAACATTTTCGAAAAATATTCCCAATAAAATGAAAAATAAATTTTAATGAGTTCTATTTTCTTTCTTTCGTTGATATTCTTCTTTTTTACTGCTGTATAGACTGCCAGGATTTTTTTTATCTAAATAACCATACTCTGTAAATACTTTCAAGACTGATGCCGTCCTTGGCCTTCCCTTATAAATAAAAATGAAAATGAGAGAATGAAACAAATAATATGCCAGTTGTCACTTGTCAGATTGTATTGTCAAAAGTCAAGTAAAATTTTACACTGTGAAATTGACACTTGACAGTAATAGCAAGTACCTTTTAAATAAAATTGCTATAGTTGGCTTCATTCAATATAGTAATATATTGTTTGTATAATAAATTTGTAAGTGAAAATGTCAAAGAAGAAAGGGAATAAAAAAAATCTAGATTTTGAAGATGAAACAGAAGAGAAAAAGATAGTATCGAAAGACACTCAGGATATAACCTCAAAAGGAAAGGGTAAAGGAAAGAAAAAGGGAAAAGGTGATTGGAGTGATGCCGAAGAAGATGTGTCCAAAAACGTTCAATTGTCTGACGACGAAGACACGCCTAAACCTGCGGCAAAAAAGTCACAAAAGAAAGGTAATTTTTACACAATATGTTTATGTTAAAAATGTTTATTCGAAGTCTGTACAGAAAAGTTACGTCGTGGCATGACTTGTATATATATTTTTCACAGGAAAGAATAAAAAGAAAGGTGGTGATATTTCTGAAGATGAGCAAGAAGACAGCAAATCTATTGTGAGCAATACTACAACCACAGCTTCTAAGCCCAATGTCAAAAGTAGCAAAAAGAAAAAAGGTATGCCACATATACATAGTAATCGTGACTTATTCTTTCATAATGAAAATAAATATGTAATCACAAGTCAGTGTCTAAGTTAAGTGTGTTTATGTGCACAGTCTTATTGAATTTTTAAGTTACATTGAAAAATTAAATATTATTTTCCATATACCTGTTAACTTCAAAGTAATAATCACAGGTAAAGGCAAAAAGGGTGATGAATGGTCATCAGAAGGAAGTGATGTAGAACTTCAAGAAGGATCAGAGGAAGAACTAGTCAAACCTGTTAATAAAAAAAAAAGTAAGTTATATTATACCTCAAATAAAACAGAGGCAATTCTGTTTCTGCTTACTAAAACAATATTAACAAACTATACTCGACTGCTTAATATTACACAATAAATTTTTTTTAGTGACTTGATAGGTAGACGAGCAGCAGGGCCACCTGAAGGTAAGTAGTTACTGCTGCCCATAGACTTCTGCAATGCCAAGGCACAGTAAAGCTGCTGCCTACCATTCTTTAATTATTCTCTACTACAGTGGTTCTCAAAGTTGACTGAACAGCGACCCACCTACCAAAAAAGTTCCAAATTTAAGACTCATCTCTTGGTTGTCATGAATAAATAGAATTATAACTATATGAATGGACAGATCAAATAAGAAAAAAAACTGTTCTAATAATTATATTCTGTTCGGCCGAAGTATGATCTTATTTTCATGGCTCAACCAATATTCGCTCACGACCCACCAGTGGGTCGCGACCCATAGTTTGGGAAACACTGCTCTACTACATAATAAGAAGTTTTATCGGACCTATTGATCGGATGTATTGCTCCCAAGATCCACCCCAGGGAGGACTAGCAGAGATTAAAATTTATATTGTGTCACAGTTCACATCCTCCAATTTTAGTATACTTTGGTCTAACTTATTCGAAGGAGGAATTGTAGTTCTTGTGCAATCTCATTGACAACAACATGCAAAATGCTGCCATTTCACATTGGTTTGATTGAGAATGTGATTTTGTCAAGTCGAGCTTTTCCACTCATACTGTAGTCACAATAAAAAAATAAAAAATACTTAAAGGCTATATATCAATATTTTAAGTAGCAATAAGCATATAGTATCAGTACTAATGGAATATTATTATTGATAGCCTCTGTGGCGCAGCGGGCGAGTAGCGAGGCTGTGAAACAAGAGGCATTGGGCTTGTTTCCCACATGCAGACAAATGTTTGTGTGACATACAGATATTTGTTTTGGGGTCTGGGTGTAGTTGGTGTATAGTTCTCATAGTTTTTGGCACCCATAATACAGTTTTTACCTAGTGTGGGGTCTGAACTATGTGTGTGACTGTTGGGTGTATTTATCTATTTTATTATTAGTATTTATAATTATATGTTTTAGCTAAAAATAAAAAGAAAAATATTGAAGTTGAATCAGACGATGAAGATCATGATGATTCAAAATCTGTTAGCAGTAATGTTTCTAGTAATGCAATTAAACCTGCAACAAAGGTCAAGAATAAAAAAGGTACTTATTTCGGTTCTAATTTATTTTATATTCCTTGTATGAATTTCAAATGTGAGAATGTAATATTAGATATAGGTAGTTCAACTCATTTGTGCATATGTGCTTTTTACAATTCCTTTGCCTGTCAGTAAGTAGAGTATGGTGGCTGGTGGTAGGATATTCATATCCGTCCGGATAGCGACCACCGTACACAGGGTGTAAAACCCGCCATAGTGGCACACGCAAGTGTGTCGCGTTCCAGGATCAGCCAGTGTACATCCGGTTTTTCTCGGGGGTCTAGAGTTTGGGTACAATGTTTGGCCATTTTGCCGCCTTCTGAGTACTCTGACAATAGACCCTCGACTGCTTCTTCACCTTCTTGCCCATGGCATAGTGTGAAGGAGCCGGCCGGCATGATCGTGTTGAGTAGCGGGGGATAGATCGTCTCTCGCTACTCGATACTCTAATTGGACCGCACTGCGCTTACTATCAGGTGCAGTGCGGTCACTTTGCCGTGCTAGGATAAAAAAAAAAAAGACAGAGAAACAAACGAGAGTGAACAAATTTCCAAACTAAAGTCGCGTCTTGAGACACTATGCTCATAAAAGCAAGCACATCCTTCTCATTATCTTTTAATTTTTGCTTATGTTTTGGCTTTGTTCTTATTTTGTAATAAAAATTATAAATGTGGTATGGTATTTTGGCCCGATTTGGGGGGGGGATGTCAAATTCTCAATGGCGTCGCAGTACAAATAAGTTTGGGAAGCCCTGCCCTATAATATAGTTTGATTCATTTTAATTATATAATTCTAGGCAAAGGCAAAAAAGAAGATTGGCCTGATGAAGAAAGTGATAAAGAACTTAATATGGAAGTCTCTGAAGAAGATGAATTAATTATACCTGTTGTCAAAAGTAAAGGTAATTGTATCGTTTCTACCTGTATCCATACAAATTACATCATGTACAAACTATGATTCATATTTTTTTAATAGATTATACATATTGATTTTTTTTAATATCAATATGATAATTAAACCACACACACTTTATTTCATACTTTGACACTGGTAATTAATATAAAAATAAGAATCAATTATGTAAAAAGTATATTTTTTTAATACTGAAATATTATCTGACCTCAAATTATATAATTATTGCAAACGAGATTGCTAAGCAGCAAGATATAAAATAAAAATGTTGTTAAATTGAAGGTAAACATAAGAAAAAAAATAATATGGATGATATTGAAGCTGAAATGAAAAAATTTGAGATCAACGATCCAGAACCAGAGGAACCACCAGTGAAAGTTAAAGTTAGTATGATTGTACTGATATTGTTTAGTAGATATGTTATTTTAGTAATGGTAGTAGAATAAAAATGATTTGCAAGATATACATACATATACACTCAAACCTGTAATACTTGAAGGGGTATCCAGAGGTAACCAGTACTCCCACTTTTCTCCGAATTTGTTACGGTCCCATAATGTGATAGGGGGCGAGCCCGTCGCCATATCGGGTATTATTCCAGACTCCGGACTGATATCGAGTATTTCTAGATAGACAAAACATCACTTTAACCCAACCTGGGAATCGAACTCGTGACAGCACAGCAGTCGTAACGCATGCGCAATTACAACTGCGCCACCGAAGCAGTCGGGCATTGGGAGAAATAATAATGTGATATTCAATTATATTTTATTTTTAGGATAAAAAGAAAAAGTCGAAGCCAGAGAGTGGACCTGAAGCAACTCCTCTTGAAGAAGAGACTATAGAAGATGAGGATAAGGTATTGCTCATTGATAATACTCAACTCCTCACTATATTTCGTTGCAGGATGAGGACAGTTAAGCATTTTTGGAAACTCGCCGAGCTTAACTGCTCAGGATTTTAAAAAATTGTGCCACTATTGATCCGTTAAGATCAACGTTATTTTCAATCTGTGTTGTCCATAATTATGATTTTAAAAATTATACCTCAAGCATATTCATTGTAACCTTAGGAATATAACAAATTAATCTGTCCAAATTTAGACTGTCCTATACAATATACGTACAGCGCCGGTGCTCAGAATTAGTTCGCGATATTGTAGGCAAAAAGGTTAGTGCATAATTTAATGCACTAAACATTGATAATACATGCATTAGGATGCTGGTCATGTAGTATCATTGTAGTGAATTAAGTATGAGGAAACAACCTCCGTGGCCATGGGTTCGATTCCCGCACTGGGACAAATGTTTGTGTGACAGATATTTGTTTTGGGTCTGGGTGTTGTGGGACCGTAGACCCTCGTAGTTCTTCAGGATACATGTTTGACCTAGTGTGAGGTCAGGACTATGTGTGTGACTGTTGGATGTCTTTATTGTTTATTATTTTATAAACTATGTCAGGTGTCAGATCTTCAGGAAAAAGATATTGAAGAACCCGGAGAGAAAAAACTAAGTCATAAGGAGAAGAAGAAGCTTAAGAAACAACAAGAGTATGAGAAACAGATGGAATTGATGACAAAGAAAGGTGGTCAGGGCCACAGTGACCTTGATGCCAACTTTACTGTTAGTCAGGCACAGAAATCTGCTGGTAGGTTTAATTTTATAGATTGACCTAGATCAGGGATCTGCCTGCGTTAGTGTTTCAAGTAGACGAAAAGTAAATTCCAATTTTGTAGTGCGAGAGCATGTATGTCACTCCTCAATGTTCCACATATTTCAATTTATAAAAAGATATTTAAAAGTAATGTCAACAGACAAACCTATTTTCTAATTCAATTCATAATATTGATAGGAATTTTGTATTTGTACAATTGTATGTTTAGTGATTGTTAAATGTTATAATGTTGAAATTGATAGTAAGTTATGACGGAGTCTTGAATCACAACACAAAAGTGACACAAATGATAAAATTCCATTTTATGTAAGTCTGCATAGGATAAAATAAAATAAATATTATTGTAGTTTAATATTATGACTTTCAACAACACAGTATAAACTGATAATCGAGCATAACTTACCTGTATCATTTAGAATTTTTTTTTTGAAAAATGTGTTTGTATCCACTGTGACGCATTCACATAGAAAAGCGAGAATATATTGACATTAACATTATACTACTGCCTCGGTGGCACAGTTGTAATTGCGCATGCATTACGACTGCTGCTGCTGTTGTGATGAGGTTTCGGGTTCGATCCCCGGGTCGGGTAAAGTGATATTAGGTTTTTCTATTTAGGAATACTCTGTATCTGCCCGAAGTCTGGAATTGTGCCCGCTATGGCGATAGGCTTGCCCCCATTATGGAACCATATCACATTATGGAACCATAATAAATTCGGCGAAAAGTGGGTGTACTGGTTACACCTCTGCCTAACCCTTCGGGGATTACAGGAGTGTGTGTAATTGTAACATTATGTTATATGATACTATAGACAACAAAAAATGTTTTGGTATTGCTAACTTCCTAGAGATAATGTACACAATGTATTTAGATATTGTTGGTGCATTATTACGCGAAAAAAAAGAATCTGAGAGACCATATATAGGTTTGTATGTGGTAGAGGGTTAAGTGTTTACCATTGTTTGCATCAGGTCAAATGGCAGCGCTGGAGAACGCCGTCGACATAAAAGTGGAAAACTTTTCAATAAGTGCGAAAGGCCAAGATTTGTTTTTGAATGCTAACTTATTGATTGCCAACGGGCGGAGGTACGGTCTTGTGGGTCCCAACGGTCATGGAAAGACCACTCTTCTGCGACACTTGGCGCAGCGTGCCTTCCCTCTCCCACCGCATATAGACATACTGTTGTGTGAGCAGGAGGTGACTGCCAATGATTTAAGTGCTGTCGACACAATACTTGAGGCTGATGTCAAGAGAACTGGTAAGTGGTTATTCTGTTTTTTTTTGTCAAATTAGCGTGTCGCATGATAAGTTGTGATCATCACGGCTTATGTCTATCAACAATACCAGAGGTATTCAGGGTATGAATAAGCCATGACGATCATTGCGTTATCGACCTCTAGATCCTAGTTTGTGGTGTCAACAAAACTGCATTATATTGTCATTTTCCATTCTAGAACTACTTAAAGAATGCAAGGAACTTGAAGCCGAAACCGAGAAGGGAAATCTGAGCAAGCAAGAAAGATTGAACGAGGTTAGTAAGATGAACATTATTATTATTACATAATGTGATTAAATTATGAATTGTGCCTTTTACAATATACATACTATTTAAACCTGTACTGTAGAACTTCTACTACTACACCTCGACGATATTCAATATAAAAGTATGTACTAAATAGAGATGATGCAACTAATAAGTTGAAAATTCAACTTCTTATGATCATATCTTAGTTGTGTTGATTTTTTGATGTGTAACATCTTTCCTATCGCTTTCCTGCAATCTCTGGGTGTGATTTCGTGAAAAGGGATGAAAGTGGGGAATTACTATAATATATTATGTTCCCTATTCATAATAAAAAATTTACGTTAAGTACACTTCGTAGCCCTAATTATCAAAATTCGTAACTGCTTTTCGGAAAATGTTACAAGAGAGAGAGTAAACAGTTTGTTTATTTTTAAATATTTTACTATAACATTTATTTACGTATTTTTATTATACAGAAATATTAAATTTTGTGTTATTTTGCGGGAAATAAAAACCCCCATTCAACTACCCTATTGTGATGGCATTAAAAACCAATATCGATTTTTTTATAAGGGTAATATTTACAGGTGTATGCAGAGCTGAAGGCCATAGGAGCAGATTCAGCGGAGCCCCGAGCTCGTCGTATCCTGGCCGGTTTGGGCTTTAGCAAAGAGATGCAGGATAGAGCCACTAAGAACTTTTCTGGTGGTTGGCGTATGAGAGTGTCGCTTGCCAGGTAAAAGGAAATTTGATATTTCTGTTACATAATGTTTATAACTCCATTTGTATCTTCATATACTGATTGCAACACATAAAATTCGAACAGTTACGGAAGAGGCTGGTTAATAGTAAGATGTAATCTTTATCCATACATATTACCACTAGTATCTAAGTGATCTGGTGCTTGAAGCCATTTGGTCACTATTGACATAGGCTCAGGTAATAATAGTCCTTTCAGGTTACAATACCTTATACCCGTGTGAGCCCTGAGGAACTCACCAAATGAGGTGTTTATAATAGGTATTGGTAATTTGAAAATTCTTTTACTAAGGCCATTAGATCTTACACAATAGACCATAACGATCCGCGATTTTTTCGGCACATCAAAAGAGCTTACCCCGTTTAATTAAGCATTAAGTCTTTTTTGGCGATGAATGAGATCTTATTCTCTTATTGTTAGCATCGGCGCCGTAGTCGTTAAGCAGTTTATTCCCACGTTGGTATATTTTAATTATTCTATTATATTTTCCACAGAGCTTTGTACATAGAACCTACACTTCTGTTACTCGACGAGCCTACGAACCACTTAGATCTGAACGCTGTTATTTGGCTCGACAAGTAAGTATTGCTTTCAGTTTGTTCTATAAATGACATAAAATAAAACTATATAGCACAATAGAGAAGTTGACACGATTTTTTTATTTAAATTTAATCAACAAGTTACATTACCTAAAACCTATTATCAAAATAATTTTATGAATCCGAACCAAAATAAGTAAATTAGACGCCATTCAAAGCTGCTAGAAGGGGTAGCAAAGAGCATTATAATACTACTGAAATAGAGTACCTACTTGTACGTTTTTTATGCCAATCGTTAAATGTCAAATGACAGAACATTTATCCCGGTCAACACTAGGTACCACTGGTGATGTTTTATTGCTAGAAAAATCCTGCAGGTGGCGCTACTACCAATTGTTTAATATTTTGGTTTCCAGTGATTGTTAATATACTGCAAAATAAGGGTTCTAAAAGTACATAACGTGACGATAAGCCCAATTCACAAAAATATTTCAATATCCGTCGTCGCAATGTATTCTTTTAGACCCTTTTTTAGCAGTATACAACAATCACCAATCACTTAGTATTATTATAGTGACAGTGTGGTGATAATTAGAAAAACCTTAATAATCACAATATGGATTTATTACAATACAATTTTATAATGTAATAACAATGTATGTACAAAACCTAACATAAAAATAACAACATCCATTAACACAAAATAAATATATAATATTAGGTACTTAAATATATTTCAGAATTTTCCAGATATTTTTGAAGGCTTGCTTTAGAAACTTATTATAGAACATATTCCTTGAATATTCTATTACAAGCTGAAAACATCTGGAATATTCCAGAGAAGTCATAATCCTCAATATGTCATACACATATACACTTAACGTCATTCATCACAACCTCGAGTTTATATAAGTCATGCAATATGTTAGAAAAAGATAGAAACTTTCCAAAAAACATTATTGCCACCAACACCCACTTGCATCCACAATTCAAGTACAGCTAGCTCCCTACCATATAATACATGCTTGCATAACACAGATAAAAATAAACATATTATCTTTGTCCTTATTAACACACATAGTGATTACAAAGTTATATCCTTCTATTCGAATATCATTATTTATAAATTTTATTTCGCTACCTATTGATATCAATCAGAGTATTTTGCAGAGCTAAGTAAATCAGATTAATCTATGAAATAAACCACATGAGCATTAAAACTTTGAAAACTCCTTGAAATTAAAAAGAAATTGAGACCGATTGTACAGTCTTCCACCATGCGTGGTTTTCATAATGTTTTGATGAAAAACTTGTTTTTATGCATCTAACACATTAATTAACAATAAATTATAAGATACACTAAATAATATTAAGAACTGCTTGAAACAGGTCTATGAAGATTGGAATTTAACAAGAAGCTACACAGCAGTCTGGCATGATTGTGTTGAGTAACGAGGAATAGATTGTGCCTCGCTACTCGATACTCTAATTGGACAGCACGGCGCTTACCATCAGGTGCAGTGTGGTCACTTTGCCGCGCTAGGATTAAAAAAAACATAAAACATCACAATAGGCTTGCGGTACTAATTGCCAATAAAATATTATACAATAACAGAGTAGTTCATAATCTAAAGTAAATATTTATAGATAGTAGCATTTGAACAATAATCGTATTAAACATACATATACACTCACGCCTGTAATCCCCGAAGGGGTAGGCAGAGATGTAACCAGTACACCCACTTTTCGCCGAATTTCGGTCCCATAATGTGATAGGGGGCGAGCCTATCGCCACTCCGGGCACCATTCCAGATTCCGGGTTAATACTGAGTATTTCTAGGTAGAAAAACCCAATATCACTTTACCCGACCCGGGGATCGAACCCGAGACCTCAGCACAGCAATCGTAACGCATGCGCAATTACAACTGCGCCACCGAGGCACCTTTAATAATCGTATGAAAGGCTATAATATTTTCGCCATTACATACATAATATTATCTTTTTAATAAATGGCATATTAAATACTAAAGTTCGGATCCCAACAGACAGTAAATACCTAATTATATTCTTAAATACCTTTATCGCAGGTAAGTTATACAGAAAAGACACTTGAAATAATTATAAACATAAATATATAAAAACCCTTCAAACTACTGAAGCACAGTAATAACGAATCGTATCGCATTATGCATTTATTAGGCCCTGTGTATATACTATATAGCCTGATGTGTGTATGTATTGTACAAAGATTGCATAATACATTTTTGTGGAATTATATTGAGTCGTTTTTATCACTAAACTAAGTAATTGCAGTGAAACAATTGGGTCTACAGTGATCATACTTTTAAGTCCTTTATACAGTGAGCCTATCGTATCGCCATGTTAATACATTGTAAACTTAGAACTTTAAACGGCTCTAAAATAACACTACCTGCAATCATGAAAATAAACTCTCCAATTTTATTTAGGCTTGCAGCGGAACATCTTATTTAAAAAAAAATTGAAATAACTCAGCTCTAACGCTATCTATCAAACGCTACATGTAATGCTTGCTTGCTTCAATTCTCCATATGATTTATCTGCTTCTAACACCAATTGATAATATTCCCACTATTGCTGCTAAATCGATCATTGTTTTCTTTTTTCTTAATTTGGCTATTATAATATATATTTTATTAATTATAGTTTTTATTCCTGGAGTTAACTTAGTTTGGATTAATAGCCGTTTCATCGTTCTTGATGATGGCAGAGTGAAAACATTTGCTTAAAAATCTGTAATACTTCGGACTCTTTTTAACACTACTTACAATGATAAAAATCTTCCGTTTGCTTTCTTCTCTGTCTGTATGTTAGCAAAGAACTGTGCTGGTTTTGTCATAATTTTCGTAAATTTCTGGAATGCCACATTATCACACAACTTTCCGGCATATTGCGGTTGTTGTTTAAATTGTCCTCTTTTACGCAATCTAGGTACATATCTCCCTGCGTGTTTTATATTTTTTTGGAATAATCTAATTTTTGTGTTGTATACCGCGTTTCGTCTAGGTCTACTTGTGACACTATTATAATGTTCTTTTTGTATATGAGCCCGACCTGAAAAATAAGAAATAAAAATAATTTGAAAATAAAAGCAAACAAATAAAATAATTTATAGTATCCTGATTTTAAATATATATAAAAAATATCTACAAGCATATAAAAATGTTTCAATATTGGACATTGAACATACAATTTTCAATGAGACAGTGCGCGGCGACGATTTACGCCGCCTTACATAAAAATTCAACCTACTTTAACAATGTATAAGCAAAAGTGAGAGCGTATAATTATTTTCATTTATTCCGCTTATCACCGCACTGTCTATTTGACCACTAAGCAACATCACGCCAAATCTGTGTTTCTGTTTGAAGGAATTGTAATTAAAAATTTGGTTGTTTATGTTGTTGTGGCATTTATCATCAGGCGAATGGATTTTTGTTTTATCTATACTAATATTATAAAGAGGAAATATTTGTATGTAAGTATGTTTGTAACGAATTGGCTCAAAAAGTACTGGACCGATTTTAATAATTCATATGTATAAAAGGTATAACAAGAAATAAAATATATTACGTACTTATAACATTAGTAACTGGATGATATAGGCAGCTTGCGGCGTCCTCTGATGTTGGGGAAAAGTTACTGAATTGTTCTGGAATGCAATTAAATTTTATGTAGGATGAACGTGCAAAGGACTGATAGTTGGGATGGGTGGTGTGAACTGCTGCTGCAGTGCTCTGTTATTTACAATAAGCGATTATTGTGACATCTCCAATCGCGTAAAAAACTGTTCCCGGAGTAAAAGGCCTACTGTATAATGTATGCAGTGTAATAAAAATACCCCCTTGTTTTTTCTCATAGTGCAAGCTTACTTCGAGTGTGTATTTGTGCGATATACGCACGTACAACAAAAAATTACCCTGTGTAAACAATCGCAACGGGTGAGACAGTAGCTTCCGATTCTCGTATGGCATATAATCGCATTCGTGTTTTTAGTTCTCGCATGCGTTTAGAAGTTATGATTTAATAATTTCCTGGTGAGTATTGCTTGCGTAAATTGTTTTCCTCTAAATAGATCTATCCATCTAGAAATCTTTAGGGGAGGGCTATGTTCAGCAATGGACTTACTTTGGCTGATGATTAAACACTTATTATTACACGGCTACCTATCATATTATGTACATCATATAGAAAATATGCTTAGCAGTGTTCAATGATAGGACTGCGTTTTTTGTGAGTAATCCACTGGGTAATACATACATACATGCCCCTAAAATGCTTTGAGCATAAACGAACATTTCCTTTTATATATTTTTCCGCCTTTTTTTCAACACTGTTTGATCAAGGACTTTTATCCAAATTACTAAATTTTTCACCTAAAAGTAACTGCACTGGGAAAGTAGTGAATTGGGCCTGAAATACAAAACAGTAAAGTAATATTTATTATTTAAATAATATTACCTAAATACTATAACACTAATGGGCGCTACGAACCGGCCTCCTCCACAAAAAAAAACATACATAACGACTTTTATCCCTGAAGGGGTATGCAGAAGTGCAACTAGGGCATCTACTCTTTGCTGTGTGTGTTCCGTACCATAATGTGATAGGGCTATCACTATATCTGCACAAATTCCACGTAGAGAAAAAAACCCAATATCACTTTACCCGACTCGGGAATCGATCTCGGGACTTCAAATTGCTGGTCTTACCGGGCACTCTATACAACTACCCTACAGAGTCAGTCCATTCCTTCTCCTCCATAACTGAGAGAGTTCACATAATACCTTCTAAACTATTTTTTAAAAATCTTAACTATGTAGATTTCCTCATGAAATAAGTAATTGAATAGGGAAGAACATAGCTAGTTTAACTGACACCAGTTTTCAACAATAATCTAATTTCTTACTTACCGTCAACAACACAGCCAAAATAACATTTGCGTTTATTTTTCGGCATATTCATAATCCAAAATTCGTTTGAATATCCAAGTGTCTCCGAAAAGCAAAACCAAGTCCGAGCCAGGGGTCAAATAAAATAACTAGAGTACAGAAGTCCAAAAATCAATCCAAGTCGGCACGTAATAATAAAGAAGTCGTTCAACACAATACACAAAAATTGCAAAGATAAATTTAAAATATGGCAACCAGATAACGGAAACACGACGATATTACCACTTAATTATTCTACATGGTACTATGAGATATATTATTCAGCTATTGGATAGCAAAACTTATTTTAAAATTCTGTGACTCTACATTTTTATATCGTTTATCCAGAAAATGATTTCATTCATTCATTATAAAGATCTACGTAACTTTTATGTAACACGTTAATAAGAATAATAATATACCGTTTTAATTCATTCTATTAGTATGGCAAGCTAACCAGGCACACTTCAATTTGACTTATAGTAGGTAACCATGACGATGAAAATAACTGACATTTGACTTTATCTACATAGTTCAGAAATTGGGTTTAGTTCAGTTTAATATGATTTCTGTACATTTCTAGACGTCATTACATTCTCTTTGGATCTCAGAGTCCTCTAGAGAGTTGAAAGGAGAAACTACACTTAAACTAAGAACATTAACCACCTAAGTTACGGAGTGACACGACCCTGAGGGGTAGTTGTCAAATGACAGTAAAAGAATGCATTATATGTCCCGTGACGTCACGGTTCTCTGAATGGCCATTACTGTGCAGCGAGGGATATAATGATATGTTCCCACTACGCAACCTTTTTCGATCATACCAAAATATAAAATAAATATTGTAACCTCATTTTTCAAGCAGTTTTGATTCTGTTTTCGCAAAAGAGTTTCTTTTGTGTATTTTATTCGGTTGCATATAGAATAATATACAAAATTAAACACAGGTAACTACACTATTCCGTACTCCGGGCTGATACTGTCTGTTTCTAAATACAAAAACCCTATATCACTTTATTTTTGATCACTATATATTATATGTACTCTATACCTATAAGATAGCGTACTCCAAATGCGCCTACATTAATAATACCTTTTCAAACACGTTCATCATACTTCAGTTACCTACAAGGCTGGAAGAAAACACTACTGGTAGTGTCTCACGACCAGTCCTTCTTGGACAACGTGTGTAATGAAATCATCCATCTGGACATGCAAAAGCTGTTCTACTACAAGGGCAACTACTCCATGTTCAAGAAAATGTACGCTCAAAAACGGAAAGAGATGGTAAAAGAATACGAGAAGCAAGAGAAGAGACTGAAGGACCTGAAGGCTCATGGACAATCCAAGAAACAGGCTGTAAGTTGATTTCTATGTTACTTCTTATAGTAATAATCCCACTAATATTATAAATGCGAAAGTTTGGATGGATGGATGTTTGTTACTCAATCACGTTACAACAGCTGGACGGATCTGGTTGAAATTTGAAAATGAGAGAGATTATTGTCTGGAATAGCACATAGGCTTTTTATCCCGGAAAAATGTATAGTTCCCGTTAGATAGTTTAGTTTTTCACAGAGCAAGGGATCGACATGATTTTCTGCATAATGGTAGTTTAGGGATCAGAAAATGACATATGCTTATTATCCCGGAAAAATGCCCGCATCCTATGGGATAGCAAAATATAGAAAGGTGTAATAGTTTAAGATGCCTCCATGGATTGTATACCTTTCCTTCCAAAAGTAACCTCCACGCGGGCGGAGCCGCGAGCAACATCTAGTATTAGTATATTATTCTTAAAATAAAAAAATATATGTTTGTCGCAGGCATGACCGCAGGCCGAGGCTGTCAGAGGGCTTACACGTCCCTCTCAGACCTCCAGATATGGTCAGGATACATAACGTATGATAGTTCAGTAGAAAAACACGAGATTAACACTTCAGAGTTTAATAAACTACCACCAGTTCGGAATGCAGTTATCCATGGGGAAGAGCTGGCAAGAATCCCCATGGTTGCTCTTTTAAACACATCACAGTTTACATTACAATATGCGGTACACAATAACACTTTCACAACACGTTAACTCACTAGTTTAACAGTATTTCGGCATTACGACCGACAAGTTACTAACTGTTTCAATGATTATTCACGAATGCCGCACCAAAGACGAGGTGCTCTTTTATATTGCGATTTTCTTTGTGACCCACTCCTCTGCGAGTGAGATCACTCGATAAACAACTAGAAACTACCTTCAAAATAGCAAAGCAAGAGAAGTTGAATAACTGGACATTTAGTATCAGTAGGGTTATGTAACTGTAGTCTGTATACAGTAAGTGAAGTGTTTTGAAACAGGAAAAGAAGCAGAAGGAAGCGTTGACTCGCAAGCAGGAGAAGAACCGCACGAAGACGCAGCGCGAGGACGAGGACGCGGCGCCCGCGGCCCTGCTGCAGCGGCCCAAGGAGTACGTCGTCAAGTTCAACTTCCCAGACCCGCCGCCGCTGCAGCCGCCCATACTCGGACTGCACAGTACGTTATACACACATATAATACACATTACATCTTATACAATACTTATTACTCATAAACCATTACATAATTCATATTACTCAGTATATATTACATAATTCATATTATATATTAATCATTGCTCATTGCTCATTGCTCATTGCTCATTGCTCATTGCTCATTGCTCATTGCTCATTGCTCATTGCTCATTGCTCATTGCTCATTGCTCATTGCTCATTACTCATTACATAATTTACATTACATATTAAAGATTGCAAATTAAATAATATTAAATTAGACGCTGATAAACTAGCAAGGGGGTCATCTAATGGTTAGAAATCTTCACCGCCCACGAACATCCAAAGTTCATACTATCAAAGTGGAACATGACTTAACGGTTTGCTTTTTAATGCATTCTTTGATTTTTCCATGCATTGGATAAGTTCGTGTGCGGTGGAGACCACCTTATTGTGAGCACCCTTTTGCTTGTTTGGTAGTACTATAAAATAATGTTATACATAAAAAAAATGGCTATGCACTATGGCGGGTGTAAAACCCGCCATCGTGGCACACGCAAGTGTGTCGCGTGCCGGGATCAGCCGGTGTACATCCGGTTTTTCTCGGGGGTCTAGAGTTGAGGTACAATGTTTGGCCATTTTGCGGCCTTCTGAATACTCTGACAATAGACCCTCGGCCGCTTCTTCACCTTCTTGCCCATGGCGTAGTGTGAAGAAGCAGGCCGGCATGATTGTGTTGAGTAGCGGGGGATAGATCGTCTCTCACTACTCGATACTCCAATTGGACGGCACTGCGCTTACCATCAGATGTAGTGCCGATAAAAAAAAAATATATCGCAAAAAAACTTGATTTATTTATTTACTAATGGTTGCAGACGTGGACTTCAATTTCTCTGGCCAGAAGCCACTGTTCAAGCGCGTGGACTTCGGCATCGACCTGAGCTCGCGTATCGCCATCGTGGGACCCAATGGCGTGGGCAAGTCCACCTTCCTCAAGCTCCTTGTCGGTGACCTGACTCCGATCAACGGCGACCTTATCAGAAATCATCGACTGGTCAGTACCTACTGTGTAGTTTTGTTTAATTCGACCCATTTAGTTTGTTTTATTAACCAACTTAAAAAAAAGGAGGAGGTTAACAATACGTCGGAATCTTTTTTTTATGTATGTTCCCCGACTACTCGAAGACGCCTGGACCGTTTCGAGAAATTCTTTTTTTGTTTAAAAGGGTTTACTTCCCGGGTGGTCCCATTGGCACCAAGTCAGGATCTGATGATAGATGATAGAGGATAGATGATATCTTAGAAAAATCAAGGGCAACCCTCAAATTTTATAGTGACGCATAATTTGTTTTTTATTGAAGTCAGTGTACTTTTTATCTAAAGGATATAATATGCCTATTCTTGGTACTGCTTTTTCTTGCGGCTCAACATAAAAATAATATTTAAATTAATTTCTTTATTTTTGTAGTCGTCTGCCCAACAGAATGTCTGTGTTGTATATGGGATTTCGTTTAAAACTTAATCAGACATATTATTGTTTAAAAATGACTACCAGTTTTCAGTTTTCAAATAAACGTAATACGTTATTACGTTTATTTTTGTTTATTCGTCCAAAGGAGAGGCTATAGTCAATCGACCATGCTGCCTAGTCTTACGTTTAAGTCTTTATAAATATACCTACAGTTTACACAAAAAATATTATTATTACACAAAAAACATGGACACCCGCGTTCCAATTCCAAAAATGTCAAGTTTAGATAGTATTTCGATACTTTAGTATTTTTTTTTTAGTGCCTCGATAGGCAGACGAGCAGACGGGCCACCTGAGTGTAAGTAGTCACCGCCGCCCATAGACTTCTGCAATACCTGGGCACAGCAAAGCCGCTGCCTACCGTTTATAGACTACTAGCTGTTGCTCGCGGCTCCGCCTGCGTGGAGGTTATATTCGGGAGCAGAAGTATCAATCCAAGGAGTTGTCTTCTGCACTGAGGCACCTGTAGCGATTGTCCAGCCTCTCAGGTGTTTTGCCTGAATCTTGAGATTGCATCTAAAGAATACCCCATAAGTTTAACCTCACTTTGCCCCTTTTAGGGATGATTTTTCAAAAACGTTGAAACACGTATTTCTTTATTTCTTACCAAAAGCCTAAATATGAATTTACAGATCCCTAAATCGAGGAATTATGGATTTCCCATACAAATTTTGAACTCCTATTTGACCCCTTTCAAGGTTGTTTTTTGAGAAAAAAGATAGCCTATGTCCTTCTCCAGGATATAATCTATTCCCTTACCAAATTTCATTACAATCCATTCAGCCGTTTTGTCGTGAAGAGGTAACAAACAAACAAACAAACAGAGTTACTTTCGCATTTATAGTATTAGTATGGATAGGCTATAGGCTTTATAGACTATTTAAAACAATTTTGGAATTGACGCAAACTTGTACCGTGGTCCATATATTCCTGATCATTCTCCTTTGGACGGATAAAAATTTGGTGAAGATCTGATCGTGGAGTACATAGTAAATGAGATGGGAGGCCGTGGGCTCGATTCCCGCACCGAGACCAATATTTGTGTGACACACAGATGTCTGTTTCCGGTCTGGATCTTGTGAGACCGTAGACCCTCCTAGTAGTATTAGTATACCCACGATACAGGTTTGAAAAAAGTGTTGGTATAACTATATGAACTATGCGTGTGACTACTAGCTGTATTTATGGTTTAATCAAATCGAAACATTTATTTAGCCACTAGGAGTACTTTTTACATGTCGTAATAATGTTAGTCTACCGGTGCTTCGGGAATGTCCACTGGTCTGAAAAGAAGCACCAAGAAACTCAGCCGTAGGTCTTTCTCTCACACTTAGTGTAATTTGACATTACATTGAAATGTAATTGTAAATTGAAATGTAAATGTATACTGACTGAGTCCGCCTCGTGACCATGAAGGCTGGAAAGCTTTCGAGACGGCGGGATAAAAAAAGTTTAATAAACCGCGATAGAATCCGTAAAAATAGTTTTATTTCAATGTATAACATTCGCGTAAACATAACAAACCATTATTGTCATTACATTATAATAATAATAATAAATAATAAAACTTTATTCGAACAAAAACAGGTTTACAAAATTTAATTGAAAGTTTAATACATATTTGACTTGTGTGTAATGTTGTGACTTGTCAGAGGATAGGTCGTTTCGACCAGCACTCCGGCGAGCACCTGACGGCGGAGGAGTCCCCGGCGGAGTACCTGCAGCGGCTGTTCGGGCTGCAGTACGAGAAGTCCCGCAAGGCGCTCGGCACGTTCGGGCTGGCGAGCCACGCGCACACTATCAAGATGAAGGACCTGAGCGGTGGACAGAAGGCGAGGGTCGCGCTCGCTGAACTCACGCTCATGGCACCCGATGTCATCATTCTGGTCAGTTACTTTTTCATATGAGTCGTATAGAACCACTTTGGATAATTTAGTAAACTTTCGGTGTGTATTTCTAAATTATATAAAACTAGGTGTTGCCCGCGGCTCCGCCCGCGTGGAGCTTATTTTTGGAAGAAAAGGTATAAAATCCATGGAGGCATCTTAATTACACTTTTTTATATTTTGATATCCTATAGCAAGTGTACATTTTTCCGGGATCAAAAGTGGCCTATGTCATTTTCTGATCCCTAAACTGCCACTATGCAAACAATCATGTCGATCCCTTGCTCTGTGAAAAACTAAACTATCCCACGGGAACTGTAACTTTTCCGGGATAAAAAGTATCCTATGTGCTATTCCGGACTATACTCTATCTCTGTGACAAATTTCAACCAGATCCGTCCAACTGTTGTAGTGTGATTGAGAAACAAACATCCATCCAAACATTCGCATTTATAATATTATATAGTAGGAGTAGGATTAGGTTACTTCTATTATATTCATGACTATGAATTACAAAAATGGGATTTCACTAATTCTAGTTCGACATACACGAGTATATTACTACTATACTATATACTGAAAAAAAATGTTTGTCCCGTAAATAAAATCACTGTTAAATGTCATTTCATGTCTGACTAATCTTAAGAAGAAATTGGTATTATATTGGCTGGTATATAACTGGACTAAGTTCCATAAATTCATGATGTTTTGGTTTTGGTTTTAGTTTAGTTGAATGAAATTTTGAAAATTTGATGTACAGGACGAGCCGACGAACAACTTGGACATAGAGAGTATAGACGCGCTGGCCGAAGCCATCAACCAGTACAAGGGCGGAGTCGTCATCGTGTCCCACGACGAGCGCCTCATCCGGGAGACAGAGTGCGCCCTCTACGTCATCGAGGATCAAACTATTAACGAGGTAACACATGCTTCATACGCAAGCTCAATTATCGACTCGACTAATGTACTGCTAATACTTTGGAATTCAGCAATCAATTTTTTTGTTATATGTATTACTTTTATCTTGGTACGGCATAGTAACCACACTGCACCTGATGGTAAGCGCAGTGCCGTCCAATTAGAGTATCGAGTAGCGAGGGACAATCTATCTCCAGCTACTCAACACAATCATGCCGGCCTACTCCTTCACACTACGCCATGGGCAAGAAGGTGAAGAAGCGGTCGAGGGTCTAGTGTCAGAGTACTCAGGCCACAAAACGGCCAAACATCGTACTCAAACTCTAGACACCCGACAAAAGCCGGATATACATTATACTTGCTTACATTCATACCTCTGTAAAGACTGCTTGATCTATTCTGATGGCAGACTTCGGATAGTCCTATCAAGTCTTCGACGCTAATATCAGTAACATCATATGTACCGAAACGATAGTGACGCCGTACGTCCAATGTTTGTTCTGCTGTCAAATGTTTTCCCACAGTTTTAAATAGAGTGCACTATCAATGGGCCAACACAAATGACATTTCCAAAATCTTTAGAAAACATAAATAAGTTTTGCTTTTACTGAGAATCTGTTTATCAATAATTCTAACAGCTAGCGTGTGATGTTTGACGCGACCATCGGAAGTCGACTTTAATGTTCGAAAACCTGGTTATGTAACATGTTATTCTTTTGCAGGTGGACGGAGACTTTGATGATTATCGTAAAGAGTTATTGGAGAGTCTCGGTGAGACAATCAACTCGCCCTCGATTATCGCCAACGCGGCCGTCCAACAATAAACGACAAGTTACAACAGTCTATATAAAAGAAATCGACCCAACATTTTATTTTAACCTAATACTTATGTCAATATGGCATACCGATCAAAATGAGTTATGTCAACCATGTTTACCCGTTGTAATATGTTGTAAAGTGATTTTATCAAAATAAAAACAGTTTTTGAGTATAGAAATTCACACTAGCTTAAATGAAAATAATATGTCCAATACAATGGGCGTACCCACAGTGGTAGAGTAGGGCTAATGCTCCACTCTGAAACTTCAAATGTATATGTATAATAAGTGGCAGCATTAAGTAAATTAGTAAAATTTTTAGAATTTTAAATTTTATTAATAATTACCGGACGCAACATTTTTGTCTCTCGCTACTCGATACTATAATTGGACGGCACTCCGCTTACCATCAGGTGATGTCGTCACTTTGCCAGAATATAAAAAACCATACAATATCGTTAGAGGGTTTTGGAAGCATAAATAAATTTGATAACTAAATTATTGAATATTATGCCAGAACTTCGCAGGTTATTATTTATATAAAGATTAATGTAAAAGCATTTTTAAATTCCAACTACTTATCGAGTTTCCTTACTTTTGCCCTATCCCTAAGCGAATGCTAGGTACGCCTTTAATCACTATTAAATTTTTATTACGAGTTGAAACTGAGCATACATTTCCCAATAAGTATATAGTTGTTCACATAAGTGCCTAACATTAGGTGCTAATGATTTTTATATTGTTTCAACTTTTGTATTTTGTTATACTTCAAGTATAAATATGAATCACTGATACTTATTAAATTGTATTGTAAATGTGATTGATGTATTTTTAAAACGGAAGATAATTCATTTGAATTTTTGAATCAATGAAAGGATTTGAGTAGGTGTTCTAAATTTGGTCACCGATTTCAGAATATATAGAAAATAGTTCACACGAAATCATTTAATATCCTGTTATGTTATCTATGAAGATCTTTCATTGTAAAAGTGATTGAAAAACGTCACTAACTAGTATGTAAAGTATTGAAATAATTTATATATTATACAAATAAAGTTTTTTTACAAAATTGTTGCTGTTTTTATTTATATTATTGTGATTATTTCATTCTTGTACCAATGATTCCGCAGTGATTCCACTACCCCTTTATGTTTGAATTAAATTATGCTTAAAATATCTGAATGAATCACGGACCGACCTTGGAACACGAAACACTGGACCCAGCAATAGGGTAGTTTCCTGTGTCTAATTTACATTATTCCATATGCAACCAAATATAATACGCAAAAGAAACTCTTTTGCGAAAACAGAATCAAAATTGCTTGAAAAAAGTGGTCACAATATTTATTTTAAATATTGGTATGAGTAAATACTCAAAGGCATGCCCAAAAATGGTTGCCTATTGGGAACATATCGCGATCTCCCTCGCACAACGGCACAGTAATGGCGAGTCTCAGAACCGTGACGTCGATATGTCTGTATGACGATATGTACCGTATATCATGCATCATTTTACTGTCATTTGACAACTACCCCTTCCAGCAGATTTGAATGGCGTCTAATTTACTTATTTTTGTTCAGATTCATAAAAATCTTTCGATAACAGGTTTTAGGTAATGTAACTTGTTGCTTAAATTAATAAAAAAAATCGAGTCAACTACCCTATTATCACCTCCCTTTGCCTACACTCGTTAGCGACATTCCAAGAACCATTTATATTATTTTGACAGCCTCTGTGGTGCAGCGGGAGAGTAGCTGGCTGTAAAACATGAGGGCGTGGGTTCGATTCCCGCACTGAGACAAATGTTTGTGTGACAGACAGATATTTGTTTCGGGTCTGGGTGTTGGATCGTAGTCCCCCGTAGTTATTGATACGCTGTTGGGTGTATTTATTATTTATTTAGGTATATTCCAAAGTTGGCTTACGCCAATCCAGGTAAAGCCAATATACACGACGGTTAAACTGTACCTACTCGTATTTTCATAAGTCTTAGTTGTAGCCTATCATGAATTTAGACGCTGCGGCGCTGGATGGACAAATAGCGCCAAATCGCTGTTTCAATTTGTGCTAAAGGAAGACAAACGATCTAACCAAGGAATTTCAACGAAAATATTCGCTACGGGTCTAGGTGTTGTGGGACTGTAGTCCCAAATACCTCTTGTTACCCACGATACCGGTTTGACTTAGTGTTGGGTCAGGTTATAGTCACTATATCTGCGCTATTGTTAAATGCATTGTTCTTTGTATAGAATATATAAGGATGTCCGAAGAGTGTATCGGTTATATGATAAAACCTCAATTTAGACAGCGGGCCAAATGTGTACCACTTTTTACAAGTTTGCCCATTTTGCAGAAACTTTCATAACTTCGGTATTTTCTACTTTAAGTTCTTCTATTTAAGTATTATTGTAGAAAAATAATCAATGTATGATGTGACCTTAAAATTGAACTTCTAAACATTCAGTTTACCTGTAAAAACTAAATGGGCAAAGTCACAAAAAATATTTTGCAATTTTTCATACAAATAAAATAATGGTCTAGGGTTGTCACTTTTTATTAATCAATAAGAACTAAGCAAGTACATTACAATAACGTATATCAGTCTTTAACATTAATCTTAAAATATAATATCAAAAATCCTTCAATCCACATATCACTGGGTAATTTGCCATAGAAATAATCAGATCGTGAATTTTTCTGCGTAGTATAAATAACATTTTTACATCAATTTTCGTCATAGGACTGTCGAAATCTGCTGAAACTACCAACACGTTTGCCAGTTTTTCTTCTTATTGAGTTTCTTTTGTCCCCCACCCGGTTACATGTGTATTTTTTTTACTTTATGCAATATAGTCCGCCGAGGTATCTCAAACCTCTTTCTGCCTCCCGACTTGACATCCTGTTATTTTCTACCAAATAGATTGCTAATCCCAACATATTGAATAATTTCTATATGGTCTCGATCCCAATACTCTTCTTTTTAAATTTTTAGGCTTAGTATTATTCATTCTGAAATAAATATTAATAATTATCATGGAGGTGATAACCATAGCGGTCTTACTTTGGTGGGCAAAGTCGTAAAAGCTGTTTCAGAAAAACTGATTTAACATTGCCCACCATCATATTATTATTATCTAATCTATGAGAGATTTAACGTACGCAATTCGCTCTTTCTTCCTAATTTCTTACAAACTAATAACATTTAAAAACGTACTTACCTGCTGTAATTGCAAATCGAGTTGTGGAGAAAGTTTTTTACATGTCTTTTGGCCCGCAAATTACACTACCAACTTTGAAAAAGCCTGACAGCCAACTGAACTGACATTGCCAAAAGGCACTTAGTTAGTGTCGCCAGAGACATATTTAAATTTCGTCCCCGGATTAAATCATGAACCTAAACTTAAAAGTTTACCAGTTATTTAAATTTTTGTCACATGCACCTTGCTGAAAAAAGACAGATTAGATCTTGTAAGGTTTTACGGTAATATATCCGGCCGCCAAGAAAACCAACATAATAAGATCGGCCACGTTGCGTCGCGTCGTACCTACCAATTGCTCGTCGCCTTAGGCCATCGAGGTGGACCAAAGCCTAACCCTTCTCATTTGTAGAGAATACCGGTATCCAATAAACCCCTATCGGTTTATGTAATACATACATAGAATATAATACAGTACTGAGAAACTTTATCATCAATTGTAATGTTTTAATAGTTTTATAACGTGTACTGAATTCGAATTAGTCTGGGGGTTACGATTCCGGAGAAATAAATATCCCGTTGTTACTGACAATATATATACATACCTTTTCTCCCATCCCGTTCTTCAGGGTGTTCCACTCGCAATGCGGAATGACCTTAGTGTCCTAGGTATGGATATCCGCTGCGATCTTAATCCAAGGAGTCACATCGAGGGCGTAATATCCGCCACCTCCCGCAGGGTCGGAATCTTGAACAGGGTGCGGCGGTTTTTCACGCCCGGTCAGCTCTACCGCTAATATAAAGCGCAAGTGCGGCCGGGAATGGAATATTGCTCGCACCTCTGGGACGGTTCCGCAAAATATTCTCGATGCCTTGGATGGGTTGCAGCGGCGGGCCATCCGCATTGTGAATGATGCAGACGTGAGTAACAGCCGCTACAGCTGCGTAGGGATATTTCCTCGCTTAGCGTGTTCTACCGTCTGTATCATGGCGAATACTCTGAAGAATTGTTTGATCTTATCCCATCCTCTCCCTTCCATACCAGAACCACGCGTACTGGATTGCGGAGCCACAGCTTCGTGGTGTCTACTACCCCGGCCCGAACCAAGAGGTTCGCAAACTCGTATTTTTGCCGCACCATCAAGCTGTGGAACAGTTTGCCAGATACCGTATTCCCTCCTTCCTATGATCCTGGGTCCTTTAGGCGTAGTGTGAAGAAGCTAAACAGCAGGCCGGCATGATTGTGTTGAGTAGCGAGGGATAGACTGTCTCTTGCTACTTGATACTCTATCTGAACGGCACTGCGCTTACCATCAGGTGCAGTGTGGTCACTTAGCCGCGCCAGAATAAAAAAAAATCCTACTAACTCATTTTTCCGACTCAGGAGACCATCTAAAGACCAAACAGATTACATTACTATAGTCCTTTTATCTCTTAATTCTCAGTCTATGTTGGATCCATATCTCAGAATTAATCTATTTATTTGGGGGTAGGTACATATATTTTATCAAAATGTGTTGTCAATATTTTAAGTAAATTTTAATAGCTTCATAATATTTTATTTTGTTTAATCATGTTTAATGTACGGATGTAAACGAAAGTAGGTAGGTACACCCAATTGCAACTGAAGTTTTTGCCTCAATTTGTCCGCAGCCTTTCGCCCCTCCATTACAAACTTCTCAGCTTCATTAGAGGATTTAAAACGCAAATTTCCTTTTCGATTGTAACTTTTTTCCACTTCTTGAAAGAAAGCTTCTTTTTAACTTGAAAGGAAATTAGTATCCTTCCCTTTGAGGGGCGAGAGAACGTGTTTTAAAAGATTCGTTTGGATACCCGATTCAATCTGCTAGAATAATAATGTTTCCGCTCTTGAATTTGATTTTATATTATTTACAAAAGACTTGCATTTTAAGTAATTTATATTCATGTTAAGCATATACAAAATTGAATAAAGCATAGATAACATTTTTGATTTTAGCTTCCCATATTTAGAAATAATATATAATCATATACGGAATAAATTGTTTGGCTAATTACAAGCGAAAATATAAGATGAGTATGTTATTTAATAAAAAAAAACCATTTCTATGTAACTTTTGACACACATACCTTGCGTCTATTTGAGATAAACACAAGCAGATTTCCTTCTAGTGAACCTACACCGCTAAGTGTATTACTGTGAATTATCCACTCACAAGCTAACAATGAGAGACTTGCCGTCACCCTAAGAGCCTATTATTGTCTAGAGAGCATCCCCGCCCCTCCTTACGATATTAGCGAGCTCGACAACCTTGTCGCACTAAAGTTTCCTCGTCGTTCGTGTGCAGAATATTATGAAGGGTGAACGTCGACTCATTGCGACATAATTCTAAAACTCCTCACTGAAATAATTTCGTACAATGTGTACACAATAGAAGCGATTACGTTCTCCCCCGCGACATGATTTTATTTGTGCAGTTATTATGTCGCCGAAGAGATATTTAAATTTCATTAGGTTTGTTTTACACTTAATTTGTGAGGGGAGTGTTATATCTTTGGGGTGGGGCCTCTTTATTGTATTCAACTCGTTTTAAATTGCCCTCTACGTAGCTTTGGCGATTTAAATCATCGTAGATATACGAATCAGATAAACACCCTTCTGTATTGTTATTCGTATCGCTGAACTGATCAATTTTAAGAGATTAGTATTTTAACAAATATGTTGCAGTTTCAAATGACCGTTGATTTTATCAAGGAGTAGTACTAAAGTTATTTTATTAGCCCATAGTTGTATTGTATTTTATAACTATCACACCAATTTTATTATTTTTTTCAGGTGGGAGAGCATTGTAATTGTAAGGTACATTACAATTTACAATACTAATAAATATAGTCGGCTGTTTTCGGGGTTGTAAGTGGGAACATTTCGCAGACGCAGACTCCATTAGTGTTGTTCGCTGGACTGTCACAATCATTTTTCTTTCCCGCCGCCGCTAATTCTCAACCGCGCTTCGGTGGTTACGCATTGCTTATAACAAGTCTTGGTCGTATGGTTATCTTTAATTTTCTCTTGAATTTTAGCTGGTGGTAGGATATTCATATCCGCCCGGATAGCGACCACCGTACACAGGGCGAAAAACCCGCCATAGTGGGACACGCAAGTGTGTCGCGTTCCGGGATCAGACAGTGTACATCCGGTTTTTGTCGGGGTCTGGAGTTGGGGTACAATGGCCATTTTACGGCCTTCTTAGTACCCTGACACTAGACCCTCGACCCCTTCTTCACCTTCATGCCCATGGCGTAGTGTGAAGAAGCAGGCCGGCATGAGTGTGTTGAGTAGCGGGGATAGATCGTCTCTCGCTACTCAGTACTCTATTTGGACCGCACTGCGCTTACCATCAGGTACAGTGCGGTCACATTGCCGTGCCAGGATAAATAAAAAAAATGAATTACAAGAAGCCTCGTGGTGGCAGATATTACAGCTTCGTGGTGTCTACTACCCTGGTCCGAATCAAGAGGTTCGCAAATTCGTATTTTTGCCGCACCATTAAGCTGGGGAACAGTTTGCCAGCTTCCGTGTTCCCTTCTTCATATGATCCTGAGTTCTTTAGGCGTAGTGTGAAGGAGCTACACAGCAGACCGGTATGATTGTGTTGAATAGCGGGGGATAGATTGTCTCTCGCTACTTGATACCCTAATTGGACGGCATTGCGCTTATCATCAGGTGCAGTGTGGTCACTTTGCCCTTGCCAGAATTAAAAAAAGCGCTACATCATTTTATCCTGCCACTGCAAAGTGACTACATTGGACCTGATCGTATCTACACAGAGAGTTATGTAATATGTACCCAGTCAGCACGTAAAAAAATAATATTTAGATTTTATGTAGGTAACTCATAGCGAAAAATATTGAATGAAACGGAAACGTATATTATTAAGTGATAAAAGGAAAAGTAGATAATTAATTTCATAGAACGTTCTTTAATAAATACTTTTAATTCTTACTGTATAATATAAACTAAAACATGTAGGTATTCAATTCTATCTATGAATAAATAGAAGTTAAAAATTACCATAAAATTTAAAATACGCAAAGGATCAAAACAGTTTTCGCGTATGGTCAAAGTTGGAAGGCTGATATCGACTTTTATTACTCCAGAGGGGTTGGTCATTAGCGGGATAAAGCGGCTGCCACCTGATAAAGTGCGTTTTGTTGCTCACTTATTCCTTCGTTCTGCGAAAACCCGATGTATATTTTTTGATTAGGCAAAATTAAGGGAACTTAACGTATGTGGTAATGTCAAAAATATACGGTGACATATAATTAAATGTTTGGTAATAATAATATCACTTTAACTAAGTTTGAATGCGGTATGAGGCATGCTTTGGATATAAGGATTGCTTTGGATATAAGGATACCCAAATTATTTTCTTAAGCTAATTGTATTCCCTTAATGTACAGGTACTACTAAGCAATTCTAAAATATCATTTAAAATATAATATACATTTAATAAAATAGTAGCATACATACACAGTACAATACATTAGTGTCTCCTTAAAAGTCTATTACTTACTCTTAGTATTGATATACTTTTAAAATTGATTATACTGAACTAACAATATCGTTTGAACTTTAAATGTAAATATGAATATACTTTACTGCGCATTGCTAAGCATATTTCCACTCCATGACATTTAATTGAAACGTTAATAAATAAACAATATTCGCGGTTGCGATTAACACTTTACCCGATGTTGTTGCCTCTCATGGCTCTCAACTAGCATGATTGATGAGCTGTTCTCACTAGGAACGGGACTCGGGACACAGGACCGATGACTAATAGAGTGCCGTTCACCACATAATATTATCTATACTTATAATAAATCTGTAGAGAGGTCAATTCTGTACATGAAATATATTTCCAAAATAACTATCAGCGGGTGATTAGTGATCGATACTGACGCCAAAAATGCAATCAGTAAAATTTTTGTCTGTCTGTCTGTCTGTCTGTCTGTCTGTCTGTCTGTCTGTCTGTATGTTCGTTATAGAAACAAAAACCACTCGAAGGATTTCAACAAAACTTGGTACAATTGTTCTTCATACTCCTGGGCAGGTTATAGTATACTTTTCATCACTCTACGATCAATAGGAGCAGAGCAGTGAAGGGAAATGTTGGGAAAACAGGAGAACTTACTCCATTTTTTAAGCTTCCGTCGCGTGTGCAGCCTTAATAGTTAAAGCTACACAGAAATCACATATAAACACAGTGCACTGAAATGTCTCGCTCTGCCATTGCTGTTTTACAAAATTCTTTTAATTTTAATTTTCTTTATATTTATATAAAATGACGCAAGATATTACATTTACAAAAATATTAAACAAATATAATTTGAAATAGAGTGTTTAGCATCTTAATTATATGTCACAGTCAGTTTTAGAGAGGTCCTATTGGTCAGTCAACAACTAAAATGTTTGTGGCCCTAGTTGTTAAAATTATAAATAGTTGTTTTCGTGTAAAATCAGTAAAGAATGGAAACGAATTCACCCTATGTGCTACGGGGCGCAAAATCCCGGGTCGCGGCAATAAATGCGATTAGACAAACATTTCCTGACGCGCGCCACTTTTTCCAAAACTTAGCGAATAAATCAGATCGGTGGTGCGTCGCAGTTTTCTCGTCGTCTTTGCCAAATTTATGTACCGATCGGCCCTTTCGTATGGAGATATGGCCCGCTATTTACATATAAATACCTCGATTATTTGAATTATTCAATCGAGGGGGGGCGGCGCTGACAAATCACTTCCTTGAGAGATGAACAAATCCGTAGGCTTGAGATCAGCTTGACGTGTCGTAGATTCATGGCTCTACGGATTTTTCTATAAGTTTTTATGATCCCTACTTAAGTTCCCAACAAGAATTGGCGGGAAAGAGTAAGACAGTTTTTCTACTGCGTCGAATACACTATTAACTGTATTTTAAGACATTATTTAATCTATACAGATTTAGATTTTAAACAAACATAAGACATTACACAAAAATATACTAGAAAATATGCTTAATTTTTGTAAGTAATTTATTTTTCAATCGCGTGCTTGTTATTTGATTCTGTCCGAATTTTTTCGAGTAGAGCAGATTAAAATGCTAAATTATTAATAATTATTTGTAAATTGACTTGTAACGTATAATGATTGCTAAAATATGTACTGAATAAATAGATTTGCATGATTCTTAGTTTACACTTAGTTATTTGTGCGTGTCTAAAGGGTGAAATAATAAAAAAGAACAGCAAACTTGTAGCAGCGCTGGTTCTAGTTTTGTCGCAGTTTTATGTCCTCTCACGTGCCATTTAGCTCGGGAAATAGAAGTTTTTGTATGGAAATCGGACGCACTAAACCCCGGGCCTCGGGTGCGTTCCGCCTATTGTTGTTACGTAGAGGCATCATAAAAGTTTATCATTCGTATGTAAAACAAATTTCGATGTTTTTGCAACACAAATATTGTATATAAGTCCCTATAGTATCTATATATTAAAATGAATATATTTGTTGAAATAACTAGATAACAGTCCTATATAATAAACTAGCTTTTGCTCGTGGCTCCGCCCACGTGGAGGTTATGTTTGGGAGAAAAAGTATACCATAGCACTGTGGATGTACTGTACACTGGCCGTGCTGATATTTCTCGACGAGAGCCGGAACAAGCTTGTGTCTAAAGTCGAGTCTTTGTTAACCAAAGTCTCGGACTGGGGTCGACTAAATTTAGTCCAATTCAACCGGCCGCTCGGGTTATCGACGATCAAACTCTTTCCGATCGGCTTGATCCTTTGGCACTGCGTAGAGATGTTGGATCTCTTTGCATCTTCTACCGCATTTATTATGGGGAATGTTCCGAGGAATTGTTTGGATTGATCCCGGCCGTTGAATTTCACCATCGGACATCGCGTCAAAACATCAAATTCCATCCGCACCACCTCGATATCCAGCGTTCCACAACAGCGCGATTTTTACGGCATTTTCCGCCTCACACAGCCACTCTGTGGAACCAGCTGTCGCCGGCGTTCTTTCCGAACCGATACGATCTGGGATCCTTCAAGAAGAGAGCATATTCTTTCCTGAAAGGCCGGCAACGCATTTGCAAGCCCTCTGGTGTTGCATCGGCAACACCAGAACGCCGAAAGACACCGCCGCCCATGAACAGATGTTCATGGGCGGCGGTGATCACTTTCGATCAGGTGAGCCTCCAGCCCGTTTCTTAAAAATCAATACAAAATACCAATTTTCATGCGTTTAACATAAAAAACTTTTCGGACGTTTTTTCGTACAAACTTTCTTCCCCTATTTTACACTCTAAGGGGTGGAATTTCCAAAAATAGTGAAACATATATTTTTTATTTTTAACTAGATTGGCCAAATACCAATTTTCATGCGTTTATCCTTAAAAATGACGGATTTTCATACAAACTATCATCCCCTATTTTACCCCTTTTAGTGGATGCCTACGTCATAAAAGGTACTTACTGTCAAAATTTCAAGTCTCTAACCCCAGCCGTTTTGGCTGTGCGTTGATCGATCAGTCAGTCAGTTTCTTCTTTTATATATACAGATGATGAAAAATTAACATTCATAAAATAGATTTATATTTGTTTTAAATTGTCGATGGAGATTAATATTGGAATACCCCGCATAAACTGAGCGATAAGAATCATCAAACACCGCAAATCTCTTGTTCTCCACTCCTGTTACTGCCTGTTCAATTCACTAATCGCATTATTGTATCGAATGCGGACATTACTCAGATACGAATTCAGATTTTATATGTTCAGCTGTACTCCTAATTATTAATAATTTTACTATAATTTGTCGCTGATGCTTTCTGATATGATAGTGATATAAAACAATGAAAATATTGCATGATGACGTTTATCGACGACTTAGGAGATTGAAAATATATCACCTATAGAAAAAAACACATTTTCTTTACTTATTTGGGCTATTAAAAAAATAACCAAAAGTCCAATCGTTTGGAAATAATGTGCCTAACAAAAACATCATAAAATTGTTATTTACATAAATCTCAAAGTGAAATCTGTTACATCAGTCAGAATAGCGATAATTAGGAAGTGAAAGAAAGTGCAATATAAAACATTAATATAATAATAATAATATTCTTAATTAATACATTACAAATAATACTTGTAATAAAATATAAATACAACAAAAAGCAACTGTGAGTGAAGTTTGTACTCAGTAAGAATAATATTACGATTATGCGATAAGTAGAGTTTTTGCAGTTCTTGATCCATACCTGGTTCCCTGGTAAATATGTTGGCCGAATGGAGTCGAGCAGCCGTTACATCAGATAAGCGTTTGATATGCTAATAGTGGTAGCAAATGCTCCCATAATGAACCCACTACTGCACCGTTTAACACCTGCGATATCCTGCATTGTTGAGAACTGTTTACATTATTAGTGCATTGGCTGATGACTATTAATAAATATCCTTCAGAGCATGCTTAGGATCCAAGCTGTGTCTAAGGAGATCACACGCATTATACAAATTTTACACTCTTTTTCTTGTATTAAAAATTGATTTTGTTACTATAACCAAGTTCGCTAAATCTCATTATCAAAATTTGGCTTGTTTTTATTGATTGCATAGAATAATTTAAATAAAAAAGTGATTAAATGTGTGTAATTTAAGTGATATTATATTTGATCGAAATTTATAATAATTGTTTGCCTGTTTCTTCACTGTTATTTATTTTTCATTATATGTATATATTTGTACATGTGTATGTGTGTGTTTGTATATATATATTTGGTTTCTATTTCCTTTGTATAAAAACTCAACCTTCTAAATTAGTTTGTATAATTTCATGGAACAATTTTGGTCTATTTATATTTTCATTCGTATATTGTTTTTGTGTATGACTGTATACATACATATACACTCACGCCTGTAATCCCCGAAGGGGTAGGCAGAGGTGTAACCAGTACACCCACTTTTCGCCGAATTTCGGTCCCATAATGTGATAGGGGGCGAGCCTATTGCCATACCGGGCACAGGTTCCAGACTCCGGGCTAATACTGAGAATTTCTAGATAGAAAAACCCAATATCACTTTACCCGACCCGGGGATTGAACCCGAGACCTCAGCACAGCTGTCGTAACGCATGCGCAATTACAACTGCGCCACCGAGGCAGTATGACTGTATGTTTCCTAAATAAATAAAAATAAATTATAAATAAATAAAATTGTCAAAATCCAGACAGCCGACGACGCGTGGCTCGGTCTGCTTTGCTCTTTCTGACGGAGACGCATTTCTAGTTTCTATTTCTAGTCCGGCCGATACTTGCTTTGCCCCAGCTATTTGTTTAAAGAATCAGGCCGAAAGTCGGTGTATGTCGTATTCAACTGACTTCTAAATCACAAATAATGCGTAAGCAAGATAATTTATAAACTTTGTATACATCAATGTATCAATCGTAGTTAGACAGTGATAGTTTTCTGGGTGACATTACTATCACTCAACAGCAAGACAGAACACTATTTCAGTCGTATGAATATACCTATACATACATACAGTACATAGGTGGTACAAAAGACTACCTCGGTGCCGCAGTTGTAATTGCGTACGCGGTACGACTGGTGTGCCGAGATCTCGGGTTGAATCCCCGGTTCGGGTAAAAGTGATATAGGTATGGTTTGCTATCACGAAAAACGTAGTATTAGCCCGTGGAATCGTACCTGGTATGACGATATGCGAAACGTGGGTGTACTGGTTAAACCCCTACCTACCTCTTCGGGGATTACAGTGAGTGCGTATGTATGGTATAAAAGATACGCGCACTAAATATAAAAGCTTTTTCATCATTTTGTATGTATGGTCTTTTAGCTAATCGCTCATACCGAGGCGTAAAAAAGAATAGCTTTCCATACAAGTGCACAAAGCGTCGGTTGTTAGAGGGTGAGTTAAGTTCGCGGATTAAGATGGTATCGGTAGCAACTTGACGCGCGGCTGGCTCGAGTAACTGCCGCGCGTTGTGCCAGCCGCCAGCAAACAGCCGCGTGATCACTCTGATCATCAGTTAAGCGCTAATGCGATGTAATGCATTTATTGTTGCTGCGTACACCGCTGTATTTACTGCTAATATTACGCAAAAACGGTTCACCGCTCTACGCTATTTACCATATTAATACGTGAATCAAGAATTCCCTGATCTTTGTTAGCCTGAATATGCAGGTACGCGGTAAAGATATAGTAAAAAATGCGGCTTATAAAATATTTGGAGTATTGTCGATTGCCTTCAAATGTTATCGTTTATTGATCGCCACAAAATCTGTACGGCTACTTTTCCGTCCCCTCTGTGTAAAGTAAATCGCATTTACTACGTTTCAACCTCGCTAACATGTTAAAACAGAACTAATGGACATTCGCTCTAGTCTGAGGCCGCAGGAGACGAATAATACAAGTAAAATGGTCCCATCTCCACGCTTCATTAATTTTATTGCCCCGAGGCGCTCCCGGTTCAAGTCGGAACGCAGCAGTGCCGCTGACGAAAACACGCCATTATTCTGTGTTGCCTGTGACTTAAATTAAATAAACACAAGCCATTATGCGTGCCGATTTGAAATTCGCTCGCTTTTCTTTTGTTTAAGCGACAACTGTCAGCGATGCGGAGCGTACTGCGTAATCCTTTCCATGTACATAAGTACCTACTAGTTGACGTGGCGCTCGCAGAGTTAAGTTCAACACTAATGTAATGGAGATATTAACGCGAGAGCCGAGAGCGTAGCGGAGTAATTCAGACATGGTTTTTTGTCTGCCCGCGACACAATAGGATTATTCTCCATTGATCATTGCTTATTATAAGTAGCAACGAGGGTGCGTAACATGAAAACTAAATTTGGTTTATCGGCTATTATGGAAAGTAGGTGTTAATGTAGAAAGAATAATTTATGGCTGGAACGTGACTTCTTCGTTTTACATGGGGTTTACAATAATATTATATGTATTCAGCTGAAATTTACTGTTTCTTGTTAAAAGGCGTATCTTTAAGTTATATTATAACTATTTTACTGACCAATCCAACTAACTAAGCGGTTTATGTCCTATACATAAGTTTAATGTTACATACACATGTACAATAGATCCTTGTCAAAATAACAAGTGACTACAATTACGGCAAAGAGCTCTTTAATAAAGAGAAAAATAAATCAAACAAACAAAAGGTAATGTGGTGTAAGTGGAGAGTTTTCTGGCAGTAAACTTTGACCGCAGAGCGAGGCGAGCGCGACCTCGGAGCGGGCCCAGTGAACGCCAAGCGTTTCTCTCACAATACCCCAACTACTAATGTTTACTCAACTCGGAGCACGATAAAGGGCCGGAACTATTGTTTGTTGGAAAAGCTTTATTTAGCTACCCTCGTCGCGTCGCCGCAAGCGACAATAGGTTATCCAACTTAAAAATATATTATCGTACTCGACGTTAGTTTATTATGAATCTACCTCTTAAATAAAGAATTTCAACTTTTTATTACAAACAGTCATGTATACCTTAGTCTATATTAGAAGGCTTAGGCCATAGTTTCTGGTTAAGTTAAGATTTTTTCTGAATTTTGCGCCATTCGACAAAGCTGTTCTTGCGTAATGCCGCACGTCGCGAATAAATTTTATTGGAATTGACATGTAATAACTTAACCTAACACTGAAAATGCACGATATAGGTAAATAAGTTTAAGTTAAACATTAAAATCAACTTCAAAGATTAACACTGAACAATTTAAATATATCATTATATATACCTAAATCAATGTTAGAGAGGTGTTATTGGAGTCTGTGCGATTTCAGTGCATGGGGTTCGGTAAAGGTATTTCTGGAAAACTTTAGTCTGCATGAAACTTTTATAATGTTCATACCTAATACTTTAGTTACTCTGCTATAGTTCTAAAAAAGTCAAATAAACCGCGATTCAACCCGTAAAAAATATTTATTTCAATGTATTGTACGCGCCTTATCCTTATAATCCAAACACAGAGCCGAGAGGGGCGCGCTAGAAGTTGAAAATTATCCTTTTCACGAACGACCTTAGCATAATAGAGAAAGCACTTAAGCCATTTTCTCCGCCTTTGAGTGGCGTAAGCGTGGCCGTTTGCCGGGGCTACATCTCGTGAGCTAGAAAATTAACCATTACAGTCCAATATACTAAAGCGAGCTGACATATAACGTTATTTACAGGCTTTACAAGCGACGGCATTCAACTTAAAGAGGCTATTAGTGCAAACGGCAATTAGATTACATGAACGCAAATGGATAGTGCGTTACTGACCACACAGGTTGATTTATTCATTGGAGAAGCATTCAAATAACCACCCCGATACAGTTATTACGCAAACGGATATCAATCAATCGCGTAAAGTATTAAACGCAACCACTTGCGTGACCTAAAGTCGATTGGTTTTCTGTAACAAAGCGAGTGAGTGTGAAATTCATGGCACGGGCGGTTCAATAACAGTCTGATTCCAATTTTCAATAACTAAAATGATCGGTAAGTAATTTCTTGCTATTTTGAAAAATAGCTTGTCACGCGATCAAATGTCTATTTTCAAAGGTATTATTTTCGTATGTGGATGAATCCTTTTACAAAACGAATCTACATGATCTCATATTAAATTCATGTCTTTTAGAATCACTGTTTTTATATCGACGTCATGTTTTTTGATATTCCTTCACGTAAAAGATCACGTCTGTTAGTGGCCGGGCATCTTCGTACCGACCTATGAATAATAAATGTGTCGAGCTGGCCGATTGGGGAAATTGAATTTTATAGTTCGTAACACACTCGAGGACAGATGTCACAAAATGGCTGCTTCGCCCGCGGCTATGCGGTGTGTAATGGAAATGTCAAATAGAAATCAAAATTAGGTCGATTGTAGTATTAATAATTAAATAATGATGGACTAGGTGGCGGTTGGCGGCTTTTGTAAGCATTACAGAGGGTGTACAGTTGTTTATTTAGTGTAGGGTAGGTGCGAGCATCAGTGTGATTAACAGAGTTACTTCTGTTTGGCTGCACAATTATCGGTCCATTACGCTAGACATACAATGCACGATTTTCTATTAAATTATTTATTTTACAGTATATATATCACACGTTTATGGCATGTTGTTATCATGTACGGTGTACTATCATATGACAAAACACGCTTACTGTTTCGCTTGTCTACTTTAATAAAAAAAGTTGTATATTACACCTGGGTACCTAACAGGTATAAATGACACAAGTTTTTGTTTTCTATTAACAATGTTACCTATTACGTGTGTAAAAATTGTTATTTGATAATAAATGTATTTCCCTTCAGATTTGTCCCCCTAATTTTGAGTTAGATAAATTAGTGATATCCGTTTACATCATTAAATTTTATTAGTAGCACCACAATGGCGAAGCAATCCTCGTGTCTACGCTCGGAGAGAGGGAATTTTCCGCCGGCAATGGACGCCCCAGCCAATTCGTATTTCCTTTTGGCGCGAATTAAGCAGGCTATTAAGTCGGCTTTGAGACGTATGACGAATCATAATGCCAAATGGACAATGGAAACGCATTCATATGAAGATTTCGGCGATTTGCGATAGAATAGCCGACTTTTAATGTCAATGCGGGGAGATTTGTTATTAGTAAGCTCGCAATTTCCACACTTTTTTGGCGAATCGATTTCCTCAGGAAACTTTAATTGTATCTTGGGAATAAACTGCTTCCATGTTCCAACAGTAGTAACTATTACAACGATTGATGGTCTCAGTTTAGGGCTTGTTACATATTGCGTTCATTTATTTTACGAGTTTTTGTTAGCCGACTTTGAAACGAGAGGCAATAGGTTCGATATCCGCACAGGAGACAATTATTTTTGTGGTCTACAATATTTTTACGACCTGCGTGTAAGGGGGTTGTAGACCCTCGTAGGTCTTGATACCCACGATGCAGGCACGATAATGGGTTAGGAGTAGTAGTATAGTTATTAAAAAATCATATAAGCCCCTCAACATTCTTAATTAAATAAATATGCTAGTTATCGAGGTATTTTTTTATTTGTTATTCTGGCACGGCAAAGTGACCACACTGCACCTGATGATAAGCGCAGTGCAGTCCAATTACAGTATCAAGTAGCGAGAGACAATCTATCCCCCGCTACTCAACACAATCATGCCGGCCTGCTTCTTCACACTACGCCATGGACAAGAAGGTGAAGAAGCGGTCGAGAGTCTAGTGTCGGAGTAGGTACTCAGCAGGCCGCAACACAGCTAAACATCGTACCCTACCCCCGACAGAAACTGGATGTACACTGATCCCGGAACGAGACACACTTGCGTGTGCTATATAGTGGTAGGATATGCGTATGGGGCGGATACGAATATCCTACCTCCAGCATAGGTAGGTAGAGTTTAGGATGTGTATTCAAGTAAGTTTGTTAAGTAGGTATATATTATATGTGGAAACTTTCTTAAATAGATATGGAAAGATTAATATATGCATTGTTATTAATAAATCTGAATATATTTATCTATGTACTCAAGTAGGTATACATTAAAACGATACCAAGTTCAGAATTACACCAAACCATAAACATAGAGAATTGACTGCGCGTCTCTATCCAGCTATTAAGTGAATACGGGCATACAAATGTGAGCGAGATAAAGCAAACTTGCGGCCAGCAGTTGACTCTTTCAAGAATTTTAATTGGTCTACGTCACAGACTTGAAGGAGCGAAAAGAAATAGGTATTGGCCGCACAGTCGCTTTGTCTCTTTTTACAAAGTGGGCAATTTTGTGAGGATATAGTTCAGTTCAGTTTTCATGTCTATGCACCAAACGTAGATATAAACTCACCAAATAACATGTTGGGATTTGAAGAGGTTTGAGTAGTAATAACACATAAAAAAGTTAGGCCGCATTTGGCACGCATCCTTTTATTAAAGGTTTAGCTTCCTTACAGCCTCCGTGGTAGACGTATAGGTGCATGTGAATAGAGGAGCTGTCGGTTCTATCCACAGGGCTGACATTCCTTTTAAAATTCCCAAAAGAGCAGGATGCACTTATAACGAAAAATCTAAGAGCAAAAGAAATAGACATACTATTTGCCGTCTGTCTGTCTGTCTGTCTGTCTGTCTGTCTGTCTGTCTGTCTGTCTGTCTGTCTGTCTGTCTGTCTGTCTGTCTGTCTGTCTGTCTGTCTGTCTGTCTGTCTGTCTGTCTGTCTGTCTGTCTGTCTGTCTGTCTGTCTGTCTGTCTGTCTGTCTGTCTGTCTGTCTGTCTGTCTGTCTGTCTGTCTGTCTGTCTGTCTGTCTGTCTGTCTGTCTGTCTGTCTGTCTGTCTGTCTGTCTGTCTGTCTGTCTGTCTGTCTGTCTGTCTGTCTGTCTGTCTGTCTGTCTGTCTGTCTGTCTGTCTGTCTGTCTGTCTGTCTGTCTGTCTGTCTGTCTGTCTGTCTGTCTGTCTGTCTGTCTGTCTGTCTGTCTGTCTGTCTGTCTGTCTGTCTGTCTGTCTGTCTGTCTGTCTGTCTGTCTGTCTGTCTGTCTGTCTGTCTGTCTGTCTGTCTGTCTGTCTGTCTGTCTGTCTGTCTGTCTGTCTGTCTGTCTGTCTGTCTGTCTGTCTGTCTGTCTGTCTGTCTGTCTGTCTGTCTGTCTGTCTGTCTGTCTGTCTGTCTGTCTGTCTGTCTGTCTGTCTGTCTGTCTGTCTGTCTGTCTGTCTGTCTGTCTGTCTGTCTGTCTGTCTGTCTGTCTGTCTGTCTGTCTGTCTGTCTGTCTGTCTGTCTGTCTGTCTGTCTGTCTGTCTGTCTGTCTGTCTGTCTGTCTGTCTGTCTGTCTGTCTGTCTGTCTGTCTGTCTGTCTGTCTGTCTGTCTGTCTGTCTGTCTGTCTGTCTGTCTGTCTGTCTGTCTGTCTGTCTGTCTGTCTGTCTGTCTGTCTGTCTGTCTGTCTGTCTGTCTGTCTGTCTGTCTGTCTGTCTGTCTGTCTGTCTGTCTGTCTGTCTGTCTGTCTGTCTGTCTGTCTGTCTGTCTGTCTGTCTGTCTGTCTGTCTGTCTGTCTGTCTGTCTGTCTGTCTGTCTGTCTGTCTGTCTGTCTGTCTGTCTGTCTGTCTGTCTGTCTGTCTGTCTGTCTGTCTGTCTGTCTGTCTGTCTGTCTGTCTGTCTGTCTGTCTGTCTGTCTGTCTGTCTGTCTGTCTGTCTGTCTGTCTGTCTGTCTGTCTGTCTGTCTGTCTGTCTGTCTGTCTGTCTGTCTGTCTGTCTGTCTGTCTGTCTGTCTGTCTGTCTGTCTGTCTGTCTGTCTGTCTGTCTGTCTGTCTGTCTGTCTGTCTGTCTGTCTGTCTGTCTGTCTGTCTGTCTGTCTGTCTGTCTGTCTGTCTGTCTGTCTGTCTGTCTGTCTGTCTGTCTGTCTGTCTGTCTGTCTGTCTGTCTGTCTGTCTGTCTGTCTGTCTGTCTGTCTGTCTGTCTGTCTGTCTGTCTGTCTGTCTGTCTGTCTGTCTGTCTGTCTGTCTGTCTGTCTGTCTGTCTGTCTGTCTGTCTGTCTGTCTGTCTGTCTGTCTGTCTGTCTGTCTGTCTGTCTGTCTGTCTGTCTGTCTGTCTGTCTGTCTGTCTGTCTGTCTGTCTGTCTGTCTGTCTGTCTGTCTGTCTGTCTGTCTGTCTGTCTGTCTGTCTGTCTGTCTGTCTGTCTGTCTGTCTGTCTGTCTGTCTGTCTGTCTGTCTGTCTGTCTGTCTGTCTGTCTGTCTGTCTGTCTGTCTGTCTGTCTGTCTGTCTGTCTGTCTGTCTGTCTGTCTGTCACCATTTTCACTAGACGAACTATTAACATAAGAAGGGTCATAGATAGCTACCTCGAGGGCAGAAAAGTCAGACTAAGATGGACTTACTGATTTAGACTGTCTACACTATAGCGCGAGAAGCTGCCTTACCTCACTTATATAAAAATGGGTTTCAAGTTATAATTCGTATTGTTTTGGATGTGTCTGTTTCTGACGAGCGCACTAACGAACCCATTTCCAAACAAATCAGTGTTCCGCAGTAAAATATGTCCAGATGACTATCAGATATTTTATCATGGCAAGTGCGTAAAGTAAGTACATTTTATGGCATAGAAGTGGTAGAGCTACGCTGTAGACATATTTGTCTACAGCATGAATGTGCCGGCTCGCCCGGGGTAGTACCACTGTCTCACAGAAAACCAACGTAAAGTGACAAACACTTTTATTCTGGCACGGCAAAGGAGGGACTAGTTATGCGTGTACTTGTATAGTTATAAGTTTTACAGCTACAGTCATTACAGATCAAAACTTTTTTTTTATCCTGGCACGGCAAAGTGACAGCACTGCACCTGACGGTGCCGTCCAAATAGAGTATAAAGTAGCGAGAGACAATCTATCCCCTGCTACTCCACACAATCATGTCGGCCTGCTTCTTCACACTACGCCATGGGCAAGAAGGTGAAGAAGCGGTCGAGGGTCTAGTGTCAGAGTACTCAGAAAGCCGCAAAATAGCCAAACATCGTACCCTAACTCTAGACCCCCGACAAAAACCGGATGTACACTGGCTGATCCCGGAACGCGACACACTTGCGTGTGCCACTATGGCGGGTTTAACACCCTGTCGCTATCCGGGCGAATATGAATATCCTACCACCAGCAAAATTATGGTACAGCACCTTAAAAATTTACATCTCTACTAGCGGACCGTGCAGACGTCGTCCTGCCCGTAAAAGCAGCGTCACACCAACTGAAGCGCCATCTGCCGGGCTGATTTTGGAATCTAAACCATCCAGGGTGCCATCCAAACGCATACAAAAAATTCATTCAAATCGGTCCAGCCGTTTAGGAGGGGTTCAGTGACATACACACGTACAGTAGAATTATATATATAAAGAAGATAAGCCACTTGTAATGATTAGGGAACCGGATCAATGTCTTCACAATAATAGATTTAATTTATTCTATTCTCTCGCAACTCGCATCGTAAGGCCAGACGAAATATTAGTGTGGTCCAATGGATGGTCTGGACAATGGACTCTTACATTTTGCAACTATACTAATTGTAGATATCAGCATGTTGTTTTTAATCCATAAGTGCCCTGGTTTAAGTGAATGTGATGTTTATGCATCGATATTGACTCAAGGCGACTTTAAAATTATTTTTAACCGACTTCAAAAAAAAGGAGGAGGTTCACAATTCGTCGGAATCTTTTTTTTATGTATGTTCCCCGATTACTCCAAGACGCCTGGACCGATTCGCGAAATTATTTTTTTGTTAAAAGGGTATAGTTCCCAGGTGGTCCCATTGGTCCCACTAAGTCAGGATCTGATGATGGGATCTCAGAAAAATCGAGGGCAACCCTCAAATTTTATAGGGATGCATAATTTGTTTTTTATTTAAGTCTGTGTACTTTTTATGAATTAAAAAACTTTTATTATATCACAATATTTGGCTACACTCTTATAAACATGCGCTCTTGTGCAAATCTGGTGTTGGCGGATGGGGTAAGTAGTCTATAAACTCTACAACTCGCTAATCGTCTCCTACAAGAATGCATGAATATGTTGGTCGTCAATTATTTGCAGGAGTTCCTCGCGATTTTTCATTCTCTTTTGATAACCACTACTTAATGCTCATCAAAAGTATTTGTAAAAACTATTTAAATGTCAGGACATACTATGCTGGAAAATCTTACGTAAATAAAAAAGACAGTAGGTATTAGAAAATATTACATTACCTATATACAAAATGAATTTTTCACTGTTAGTAAAGTTATTGTGCCTATTATGTAACTGTGAGTTTCCTTTTCAAGAAATTATAATATTATGTCTATGTCTCATTAAATTTTAAATTTTATCTTAACATGAAACACGCACACCTGAGATTTCATGAACTGGGTAAAATAATGTTAGTTGGTAGCCCCATAGAGTTCACCTGTCCCTTTCGGGTGTACGCCTATGCCTCATCTATATATATACTAAATCTATCGTTCTATCACCACATATTGCTACGAATGTCACTGACAACTCTATATATCTTGAAAATTATGTAAGTACCCATGGATTTTTTCCTTTAAAGATGAAAGTAATCAAATTGTCAAAATCAATAATTGAACTATTAAGAATCTTAATGATGAAGAAAGACATAGTAGGTATAATAGCAATCAAGTTTCATGACCTTCGAGAACAGAGTAAATCTATCAAGTGTATTTCTAGTAAATTTCCAATGTTGATTAAACTTTAACTGTACTGTATTGTCTAGGATATTCCACTATTGAGACCTAATGAACATATTTATATACTGAACACTGTTGATTATAATATAGTATTTCAGTTAATTAGTGATTTGAAAGTGATATTGGCTTTTTCTGTTACGAAATGCTCAGTATACCTACACTAGATACACAGAGGCAGATAGGCACAGGCATACACTAGATAGGCAGAGGCCTACCTTATACTACCTACCTTATAATACCTTCGGAGATTACGGGTGTCAGTGTATACCTATGTATGTCTGTATTCAGTTAATTAATTTGTATTGCTTAATTCATGAAGTCTGTTGTATGTATCTACTAGCTTGAGTAATATGGAATACTTGCAAGACTCAGGCGCTAGTGCTTTTAAAAACAACTCTATGCGTTTAAGTATACGACTGAGTCTTATTCGAACTCCGGTAAAGAGGACTTTGTTAAGACTAGGTACGTGTAAGAATCGACACAGTCTTTTAATAAAAGTCTTGAATGATAGATTTTCTTTCATCACTACTTTTGAGATCTACTATACAAGTGCACCCAAGGACAACCCAAGACTATTTTTATTATAATTATTGATCATACAGAGAATACTTAATAGTAGGCGTTTTACTCTCGAATAGTATTATAATCATCCAGTGGGTGCATGGTATCATTATATGGATCAATTTATCGCTCCTCGAATTTAACTGAACTACTTTGACTGTTCAATCTGTCCAGCGCAATCATTACTCGATTTATGAAATTCAATCTGCTGTCTTAGTTAAGTCACTTAATAGATAGATGGCGTGTACTGCAGTTATTAGTGTTGTCAGAGTTATAATCTGTCATAAATGTCAAACTAGCGAGGCGACGCGATGTTACATTATTTTTTAATATGGTATTATTCCAATGCGATGCAGAGAAAAGTGGCACTCAATCGACTATTGTTAGGGCAAGTATCACGCCAACAAGAGACTTTCAATTTGGTATATATTTCAGGATAGACTATGCCTTGGTGGTGCAGACGTAATTCTGGAGTCTGGAATTGTGTCCGGTATGGCGATAGGCTCACCCCTTATCGCATTGTGGGTTCGTAATGAATACGGCGAAAAGTGGGTGTACTGCTTACACCTCTGCCTACCCTTTCGGCGTTACAGGCGTGAGTGTATATGTATGTACTTTTTTATTATGGGATGGATAGTGTTTAAATAAATAAACTATTCAGCTTTGTAATATTGAAAGTATCATTATTTTATTGTTCTTTTTTGTACAATTAGACTTACTACCTTGCTGTTGTTACATAATGTGTTGAGTGCAATTAGTTAATATAAAGGGGAATGTTATACGCTTGAAATAGTACCAAATTCTACCACAATGTGACTACAAGAAAAATCCACCACACCTGAATCGCCTTAAAGGATTAATGCGATCAGCGATTCGTATTAGGGAATACTAAAACTATAGATAAACTATAGCTGTACATGACTTTTATATATTCTAATTCTATTCCCTGAGAATGGGTATCCCATCTAGTTTGATTAATTGTTGTAGTCGATTGGCAGCTTGTGTTCTCCAAGTGTCCATGTCTGGCTGATTTTCACATAATGGGTTACCAATGAATACCAGATCACGGAGCGCTGGACATTCCTGAAAAAAATATACTTGAAATGTAGACATCTTGTGTAGTTTTATTGTCAGTTACAATTTAATTATTTTACCTGCAACCTGTTAAACTCAACCCATTCTTTAACCATATTATTGCACATGTAGAGAACTCGCAGATTCTTAAGTGACCCGATACCTTTCAACTTGTCTATAGGATTGTAGCTTATCCACAGCTCTTCCAAAGTCTCAGCTACCGTTTCCTAAGTACATAAATAAAAAAACCTTATATTTACGGCCACGTATTTAAAATTATTCTGTATTTAATATTTAGAGTATTTAATATTTAGAGGACCGTTTAGCACCAGTGTCATAGAAGATGTAAGCATTAAGCAGTTGTGTAATTTAGTACACATGCAGTTCGCCGAGAATATTTCTGTTTCAGGATGCGAAAGGTGTGTCTATACAAATCTTTATCCCTCTATATGTACAGTATATACAAATCGTTACCCAGGTTATGTGACTTTTCAAATTGAAGACTCAATCGTGATTAGTGATTATCAGACGTAGGATTTTAAACTGGTCGGTATTTTAGACTATGTAGGGACGCTGCCGCCTGCCGTTAGACTTATGAGGCTGAATGTGAATATTCATACCATATAAAAATAAATATTCTTTAATATTCTCATTAAGTTACTTACTATCCCTGCTAAGGATTTGATGTAATTTCTGCCTAGAGAAAGAATTTTAAGATTTCTCATACCAGCGATGCCAGCTATTTTGTCGATCATGTTCGATGATAAACTTAATTTTCTGAAAAATATCGAGCATAGATCTATATCGGTAAGTGTAAATTATTCATTCCTTACACACTGCAAACAATTATGTTTATAAAGTATAATAAAGAAATACTCAGTATCAGCCCTGAGTCTGTGCCTGCCCGGAATTGTGCCGGTATAGCGTTAGGCTCGCCCCCTATCCGTGAGTATGAGCGATTGAGTTATAAATGATATCAAATATATATTTATCTGAATATTAAATACTGTAACTCATATAATAATATAGAAAACCATTCCGACACGTATTAAGAAGTTGCAAATAAATCATGTATTGCAAAGGAGATAAAAGAAATCTACTGATCAATAAACCAATAAATCAGAACAAGGTCTTACTCGCAATTAACCAGAGTAGACAGTGCGCCGTCCATCTTTTCTATCGGAGGCCATTGAAATTGCAACTCTACAACTTTGGCATCAGCAGCGGCTTCGTTTTTTTGTTTTTCCCATCGAGCTATAGCTTCCTTACACGTCGTCGGCTTTAGAGCCATTATTCACGAACAAAATAAATGTTTATTCAAGTTACGCTCTGCAATAATTTTAAAACTTCCGTAATTAATGTTATGTACCTTAACAAAGCATCTATGATTATATGCACGATTAAATGGAAATTATATTTTAATAAAATTAATTTACCTAAGTGATAGATACAAAAGTCTTTTTGATTTTGAAATAGCCGTCCATAGCAGCCGTCACAGTTATTTGACAGTGACAATTATATGTGTAGTAATAAAGTATAAAGGTCCAAAATCACAAAGTTTGGATAACAATTATTTTTAAGAAATATTTACTGAAAATATTTTACCGAGTTGAGTACCTTATATTGCGTAATACATAATATAAAATGTGTTTCGGTGTGTACAAAACTCATTGCATTTCGAGACACATATAATGTTTTTACTTAAGTAAATAGAAGTGAAAGCTTTACACTGCATCATATAAATCACGCAATATAGTTTTTTTTTTAATTTGGCATCTTAATTAACACTAACATCAGTCTACAGTTACAGCAGGTACCTATAATAGCAATTATCGATTAAACACAAACTAAACTGAAAACAAACTGATTAAAACCGAGCTAGACTCCCGCTAATTTCGTATAGACTGCCCCCGCGAGCGTTGAGGCGTTCCTTTTTAACCGACTTCAAAAAATGGGAAGGTTCTCAATTCGAGGTGTATTTCTTTTTTATGTTTGTTACCTCAGAACTCCGTCATTTATTGACCGATTTGGAAAAATCTTCTTTTATTACAGAGAATATGCTTCCAGATTGGTCCCATAGAATTCTTATCAAAATCGGTTTAGTAGTTTGGTTTTAAAACCAAAATAACTTGAAAAAATATGTTGTCCGAATATACGAAACTGCGAATTTTGCTTTTCTATGAATTTTCAGTGGTGTTTTCTTTTGGTACTCTATCCAACGTACTTATTTTATATTTGTACCACTAAAAAGCAAAAGTAAATTATTAATTTTAAATAAAAATAAAACCGCCTTCAAAAAAACCCAGACTTAACTAAAAAGCAAATAATAATTGGTTACATTTACATTCATTAATTACATCACCGACTCCAAAAATAATTGATTAAGATTGTATGTAATTAATTAATGTAAATGTAACCAATTATTATTTGCTTTTTAGTTAAGTCTGGGTTTTTTTGAAGGCGGTTTTATTTTTATTTAAAAAGTAATTATAACAAATCTTTCCCCACTAATTCTATAACTTATCAATCTACCCGCAAATATTTTGTAAGTGACCCCGGATATTTCCAGTAAAATCCCAGATAGAGTAGATTAAGCTGGAAGTCATTGAATAAATTGTATTAAAAAGTACCCTTACAACTATACATTTTTTATAATACGAATTGTAAACAAATAAACTTTCCTTATGTACTATATTAGGGTGCCACTTTCCGAGGTCTGACGGGTCGTGCCGGTTGGACGCGGGTAATCACGTCTCGCCCTCACACCTCCCGCAGCCCTCAGACCCCGACACACTGTGTGCCCAGCGCGCTCGCACGCTGAATTTCAAGTGTACACGGATTTCATGATACCCCACAGTCTGGATTTACTTTACTGAAGTAAAATGTTTTTAACCGACTACAAAAAAAGGAAGAGGTTTTCAATTCGTCACAATTTTTTTTGCTATGTATGTTCCCCGATTACTCGAAGACGCCTGGACCGTTTCGAGAAATTATTTTTTTGTTTAAAAGGGTATACTTTCCAGGTGGTCCCATTGGCACCAAGTCAGGATCTGATGATGGGATCTCAGAAAAATAGAGGGCAACCTTCAAATTTTATAGGGACGCATGATTTGTTTTTTATTGAAGTCGGTGTACTTTTTATTTAGAGTTGTACATATTTAAAACTTAATTTTTGGTTTACAAAAGAAGCCCGATGTCGTGATTCAAAATGTTCTTATATAAATCGGTCACGGCAATCATAACATTGTATTGAAATGAGATTGAAAAAAGAGCATGATCACACACTTTTGAAGTGTTAGGAAAAACGACTGGACACACACTATCCTGAAAACAACTGCATGCACTCTATGACCTGTAACCGGATTACTTGAACTGGGCACAAATAGGGCTAGACCGGGGTCTGGTATACCGAGGCGCTCTTTTTTTATCCTAGCACGACAAAGTGACCACACTGCACCTGAAGGTAAGCGCAGTGCCGTTAAATTAGAGTATCGAGTATTGAGAGACAATCTATCCCCCGCTACTCAACACAATCATGCCGGCCGGCATCTTCACACTGCGCCATATGGGCAAGAAGGTGAAGGTACTCAGAAGGCCGCAAAACGGTCAAACATCGTACCCCAACTCTACACCTGCGACAAAAACGGGATGTACACTGGCTGATCCCGGAACGCGACACACTTGTGTATGGTGGTCGCTATCCGGGCTGATATGAATGTCCTACCACCAGCTTTAATTGTAAACCTTCACCCCGCTCAGTATCTCAGCACTTATCAATGTACCCAAACTATTTTTGTATGAGATCCCGGTATCTGTATATATAAAAGAAGAAACTGACTGACTGACTGACTGACTGACTGACTGACTGATCGATCAACGCACAGCCTAAACGGCTGGGGTTAGAGACTTGAAATTTTGACAGTAGGTACCTTTTATCACGTAGGCATCCACTAAGGAAGGGTTTTTGGAAATACCACCTCTAAGGGGGTAAAATAGGGGATGATAGTTTGTATGAAAATCCGTCATTTCTGAAGTTAAAGGCATGAAAATTGGTATTTGGCCTTTCAGTTTAAAATAAAAAATATCTGTTTCAGGATTTTTGGAAATTCCACCCCTAACGGGGTAAAATAGGGGAAGAAAGTTTGTATGAGAATCCGTCATTTTTGAAGTTAAACGCATGAAAATTGGTATTTTGTAAGGTATACTTTTTCCCAAACATGACCTCCACGCGGGCGGAGCCGCGAGCAACAACTAGTTTCTAATAAACAGGGACTACCCTATCAGTAGTTCATTTGCAAATTAGTCTAAGTTCGGTCCACATTCAGTCACAGTGTCAATTTAATTCTAGAATTGGCTTTCGGAAAGGTGGAAAACAAGCACATAGGTCACCTTATGGTAAGTGTTATGCATCAGCCATGAAAATCCACAGTACAACAAGAAAATTGGGGTTGCTTTGCGCATTTTTAAGGAATGGTAGGTTTATTTTTGTTGAACTAGAATAAAAATAGCTTACAAAATAAACTTTAGGATGGTTGTTACAAAAACAATTTAGCCTACCCTAAATATATTATGGAGTGTTCGTTTCTGTGCTACTCTAATTAGTGCCTATTCATCCTAATGTAAACACATTTAGTTATTTTCTTTTGAATGGATAAATGGCCTTATTCGTAACTAATTATATTGCCTCTTCTAAACAGCCTTTTAGATTACAAATATTTATTTCACCCCATAGACGGTATAAAGCAATATTTTTCTGACACGTGCCGACACGTGATTTTACTGAAGTTGGTAACCGCGGCACGTGCTTGCAAATCTACACTTGGAAAATAAATGTTTATGCATATCCATAATTTACACACAATGAAACTGTTTACTAGTGGTGTTAAAAAGTATGCTTTACTCAAGTATAATAAACACCTAATTGTTATAATAGCAGAATACTTTGATTGTGGAGAAGGCTCAGATTGTATCCCTTGGTCCGGCAATCAAGTTTTTTTAATCGAAATGGACGAGTGAATTGTCTAGGGTAAGGATTGGATCCAATGTGGAGGGGGTGCGGATTCCCATCGACCGCGGCTGTAAAATGAATTATTGGATTGATTCTAAACGGCCGATGGTTGCGGCGTTGTCTTTGAAATTGGTGCGGGCAGCAGGCGCTCTCAGAAGCCTTCTGCCGAATCTGGAGGGACCCAGGGAACCTTGCTGAATTTTATACGCCGGAGTCATGCGGTCGATAGCCCTGTACGGATGTCCCGTATGGCCAGACTCTCTGAACGCCTCCTGCGCACCCTGCAGCGCAAATCGCAGCTTCTGGTGGCGCATCAAATAGTATGGGGCTACCACCCGGTCTCTCACGAGGCGGCTTGCTTGCTGTCCGGCACCCTCCCTTGGGAGCTGGACGCCAAACTCCTCTCGTCAGCGTTCTTCTGGCGGAAGGAGGCGTCCAGTCGCCTTCAAGAGAGACTGGCCTCGAGGGAGATTACAGTCCGATTTGCAGAACCACCGTGGAGGAGTAGCATACCAGGTTGGACCGCCATAACGATTTTATTCTTATGACGCTACCCCTTGGAACGGGCGGCAGTAATAAAAAGCTTTTGCTCACAACAAAAAAGGATTGGATCCGATATATTAATAGGCTTGCTTCCTCACATAAGTTGGTACTTTGCGTATCTACTAACTGTCGTACCTAACTGTATTGTGTATCTGTAGAACTCAAATATTGTTTGATAGTAAGTAGGTAGCAGTACATCTACATATCGCTGAGCTTATTACTTTCTCATCATGTGATAGGTGTGATGGAGCATTTCTATCGCCATACCAGGCAAGATCTTAAGACTTCGGGTTACTGATACTGATTATTTCGTCATAGAAAAACCCAATATAATTTTTCCCAACCCGGGGACCCAACTCTAGACCTCAGCACAGCAGTCGTAGAGCGTACGCAATTACAATGCAGTCATTTTATTCATGTGTAGGTACCTCTAATGAATTTTATACTAGTACAAGAGACAGCACCGTTAATATTTTTTGTATATGACCTTTTTATCAATGAATAATTAATTCTTATTTTTATTCACAATTTTGCCTAAGCAATTTTCCAATTTTCCATGGAATATAGTTACACTAGGGAAAGGTGACTGCGTATTGAGAAACTTGCCCAAGTCATAAAGATTATTTGTAGGTATGAATCACTGGGATATTCTTATCAGTTTAAAGGTTACAGAATTTTATTTACAAGGATGTCGTATTTTTAAATTGGTCATAACTTTTGAACCGTAGAAAATTGCACCAACATTATCAGGGTTAAACATTTGGAAATGACCATGCCCATGTCCCTATTCGATTTGATCCATACTCCCAGGTACATCCTGTATAAAATTGGGTATTTTTAACTTTAACTTACGCACTGTTAGAACGCACTTCCCGATCACCTAGGAAACTAAAGAGTGTTATACTAACTAAAACTTTCAATCGATTCAGCTTTCCGTCAATTTTCAGAATATACAAAAATATTTTTATTTGTATTTACCTAATCATTACTTAAACATGACTTAAACAAACCAAAAAGATAGGTATAGCGAAAGCTTAGAGTATTAAAGCGAAAGGAACTCCGTTCCAGCCGGGTGTCCATAATACCCGTCCCTCTTTTTATTTTAAATTATTTTATAATTTTTTAATTGGTTCTAATAAACACATAATTTCTAAAAGATTCTCTCATTTAAATTTTGTTAATTTTAGAACGAAAGATTCAGACGTCAGTCAAACTCTGTCAAACGTGCGCGAGTAACCTCAAAAACGCATTATTATTGTTTGTGTACATAAGAAATATGGATGATTTGCAATTAAATATATCTTTAACTAAAGGGGTTAGTATATTTTTCAGATATTACATTATATCTGACGCGTAAATATATAGTTGAGTCTATTTTTAAATTTTCACAGATTAAGAAAAAACCTGGTGCAGTGCAGAAAGATGCATCTCAATACAAGTTTGTGTCTAACCCTAAGTTTATTGGTAAAACTATAGCCAGGAAAAGACCTCGTTTTACAGCCCAAAAAGGTATTTACACAAAACCATCTGAACCATCAAAAGAAGAGCCAAACAAAAAAGCAGCCAAGGTGTCACAACCTCCAAAAGACAAATCTATTAATTTGGAAGTAAATTTAAGAAATCTTAGTGAAAACAGAGGGCAATTCCAGGGGAAAAATTATCAAAAACTTAGTGATGATATCCAAGTAGCACATAAACCAAGAAGCGGTGGTTGGATATCATCACTCTTCAAAAACAACCCAGATGTGCCTCGTATAGGTCAGCGGGCTGTGAAACCAATAGTAGAGAAAGTCTTTACAGGCAAGACATTCACAGATTTGAACATTCATCTTCACAGTGTGGCAAATTTGCAGCAAAATTTAAAGTTGAAAGAGCTTATGACTGTACAGCAGAATGCTATTCCTGTCATATTACAGGGGCGAGATGTACTTATCAGGTAAAATACTTTTCTTTATCGAATACAGTAGGCAGAGGCTTTGCTGTGCCCTGGCATTGCAGAAGTCTATGGGTGGCGGTGTCTACTTACCATCAGATGGCCTGTCTGCTCATCTGCCTGTCCAGGCAGTAAAAAAATATTTAATAAATCATTATTTTATATAATTTAGGCATGGTCAAATTCTATTGACAATAATTATGTTGGGAGTGGAATAGACTGCCTTGATGGGGTTAGTACTACTGTCCCCCAAAATATTATGTAAAGTAGCAGATTTCTGGTGCAATTGCTATAAGGATGATCACCAGAGGCCCAAATTACCTGCCCATGCTTTCCATCACTATTACTTTCCTTTTAATACAACAATGCATTGATTATCTGATGATGATCACTTATCATAAGATAACTCGCCTTCCCATTTTTTATACACTTTAAAAAAAGTAACTTTAATTGTTTGTAATGAAAAATAAATATAATCATCATAATATTGCATTGAAATAAAAAATATTTTACAGATTTCAACACATTTAATTTGACTTTTTAGTCACAATGTTTTGAAAACTTTATAGCCTTCATGGTGGCAGACAGGGGTATGTCCTCACGAAAAAATTCTGTAACATTACAATTTATTTCAATTATTATTAGTCCAGTCTATGTAGAAAGAGCTTATAGTATATTAAAGTCCGTCTGCGATAAACTCCAATAAAAAATGCAATGTTTGTATTATTTCAATGTGTAATATTCACATAAACATAAGAAACCATTACTTGTGTGCTTAATTTTTTTTATATAAATTGTTGTACAGATTCCACATTAATTATTCTTATTACTGTTTCTTTTAAAAATTATTATTTAATTTAACAGATCACAAACGGGGTCAGGTAAGACCCTAGCATATGCTTTACCTGTTGTAGAAGGGTTACAAGCCATAAGGCCTAAAATAAATAGACATGATGGCATCAGTGTGGTAGTAGTAGTGCCCACTAGAGAGTTGGCAGTGCAGACATATGAATTATTTGTCAAATTGGTCAAGGTATACATTTTTTATATTTTTTTATTTTCAATGTTGTAATGCCTTTATGAATGTTATTTTACAATTGAGTTATCTATTACACTTTTGAGCTATGGTTAATTTAATTAAGTTTTCCTTTTTTATTGTATTCTAATGAAAATAATATAAGCTCTATATTATATGCTGTGTCATAGCTGGGCATAAGCCTCCTAAAATTCTTTCAATTCAGACTTCATTGTAGGCGGTTGAGCCTACAATGAAGTCTGGTTAAGCCTTAGCCCACCACAGTGGCCTAATGTAGTTTAGGTATTGCACATATCTTCTTTATATTTATTTCACAAAGTACAATTAAACATTGAACATTGAGAGTTGTGGTGTCTCTAAACAATAACTATCTAGTCAAATGCAAATATCTATCATGTATCCTTCCTACAAAAATGTTAGTAATTTAATATATTTTGTTTCAATTTATTTTCCTCCTAGCCATTCACATGGATAGTGCCTGGATTGCTTAGTGGTGGTCAGAAAAGGAAAGCTGAAAAAGCTAGACTTAGAAAGGGCCTAAGTATACTTGTAGGTACCCCAGGTCGCATCAATGATCATTTGAGGCACACACAGTCTTTAAACTTTTCAAAAACTGGGTATGTTTCATAATTTACTGGTATATTAATTATTTGCCTACATCCATGGATAGCTTATGCTATTTATTTATTCGTATGTAGTTGTCTGGTTTTAGATGAGGCAGATCGCTTGCTTGATATGGGGTATGAAAAAGATGTAGCCGCTATTGTAAAGAGTATTGAAGATCATAAGAAAAATGCTACATATGATCCATTAGCTTTGGTTAAACAGACTATAAAAAAGAATATTACTAACGATGACACTCATGAAACGGAGCAAATTGATAATAAAGAGGAAGCATCTGAAGTTAAACATCAGTTAACAGAGGTGTTCTTAAGTAAGGAAAGGCAGACTATTTTATTGTCAGCTACACTTACAAAGGTGAGTGAGATAATATCAATGTGACGTAATTGATACATGTGTTTCTTTGCCGAACTTAAATATTTTTCTCTTAGGCAGTGGAGAATTTGGCAGGAATCACTTTGGTGGATCCTGTTTTCATTGATACTTCTGAAGGAAGAGCAGTTGTAGCAGATTCGTTGAAATCCCCAAAAGTTAAGGAAAATAGCGTTACTTATAAAAAAGACGATGTTCTTAAAAATGAGAAAAAAGAATCTGATAATGCAAATGTGGCTATGGATGAAATTAAATCGGAAAATAAGCTCGAGAAGCAAAATAACGCTGAAGAAAGGGGTGAACGCAATGGAGGTAAGTAAAGTTATTTTGAGTGTACTATAGTTAAGAAATCACACATTTTGTAATACCAATGTGTTTTTCTAGGTCTAAAAGAATTTGGTGGTTTAAATCTTCATGATTTGTTCCAAAGTACAACTAAGAAAAAAAATGAAAAAGCAATTGATATCCAAAAAGATCCGACACCACAGGAAAGTGATAGTGATTCTGATTATGAATATTTTAAAGTGCAAAAGGAATTAGAAGAGAAAAATACTGCGAAAGATAACGCAAAAACTGATGAAGATCTTGGAATCCCCGAAACTGGTAATAAATTTACGGAAGCAGTAAAAACAGCCATAATCGAAGACGAGTTGGTGATGCCGCAAACGGTGAACCAAACATTCTTAATAGTACCGATGAAATTAAGATTAGTGACGCTATGTTCATTAATAGTGGAACATTGCGTTTTGAATAAGAAAGGCGGAAAAATGATCGTATTCATGGCAACACTCGAGATGGTTGATTATCACGCGGACTTGATAGAAACTGTGTTAACTGGAAAGGCAGTAAAAGCAAAGAAAAAAGACCAAGAAAAATCAAAAGCGAAAAAAAGAAAATCCAATGGAAAGGCGATAAACAAGGTAATTCGGTACTCATATGATTGGGCACAATAAAATTAAATATCAACTTAAAATATGAATTGTAACTAAATTTGTTTTTTAAGGCTGAATCGTCTTCGGATTCAGAATTTGAAGTGGATTACAAAGAGCCATCTGAAGGTGGATTGGTACCCATTGATTTGGAGATGTTTAGCTTGCACGGTTCGATGCCGCATGAGCGTAGAATAGAAGTTTTCAAACAATTCCGAGCTGCCAGGCACGGCGTATTAATTTGCACGGTAAGTCGGTAGAATTCTTTTATGTTTATTTGTATATTTATCGGTCAAACAAGAGAAAATAGTGTTTAGGATACGTGAAACAAAATTTAATGTAATGTAATTTAATGCCATAAATAATCGCATAATGGAAGTACAATTAAAAATTTACCGAGTAATATCAATTCCGTTAACTAACAGTTTGTTAAAGTACAAAATACAAAACACGAGGAAAACTGCTGGGGGCATCAGTTTACGTACAGTGTAAACGTTTTTACATCCAATCAGCGTTTTAATAGCTTTTTTGAAGTACATATTCGTTCTACTAGTTTAGCACTATAATTGGGAATGTAATTGAAATAAAGGAAAAAAATAACAACTACGTGCACATTATAAATAAATTAACTTTGTTGTATTTAACGTCAAATAACTGATGGATAGCACTACACAGTAACATGGCAAAGTATTATAATAGTAAAAATCACGTCAAAGTGCGTTTTTAAAAAAAACTTAGCAGACAGATGCACTTGGCATGCTATTTGTTGATATTAATAGGGTATTTGACAATTTTTGAAAATCGATGGACATCGATAGAGGAATCTTCACTTATAGCCCCCGTAATATTTTTATTATTCAAATATACTCATTTTATATAAAATCTATGATTTAATTTTTTCATATATAATTTCGCGCTAAAACGCGTTGTCACGTGACATTATCTCTATGTGACGTCATCGCACATATACAAACATTCGTGACACCTAACAACATAACAAATTATTTGCATTTATCCGTTAGTTTTTCCACAAAAATGAATGAGCCAGTATATAAATATTGTTCAATGCCTTTGTGTAAAAACTCGACACTAAATCCCGATAAAATGTTCATCCATGTGCCAAAATCAAAAGTTTTAAGAAAGAAGTGGCAGATTTCGACTATCAGCCCTTGTGATGCCTTCTTCCATTCTTATAGAAGACTTGAAGACGAAATTAACACGTTTACACATCGAAAAATATGTTCTTCCTTACAATTTAATTTGTCGTAGAGTGCAATGTTTATGTGCGATGTCGTCACGAGTAATGGCGGCCGGTATTGCTACGTTTTTGGCACCGAGTGATACAGATTAAAAATTCTACATTTTAATGACGAAAATAAAATGTTTATAATACATTTAAAATAAAAAAATGTATTTAATAAATATGTTTGCCCACTATCCTTTCTCCTAGTGCAGTTTTATATTTTTTGGTTACACCAGTCAAACACCCTATTGTATTTTAACTGACTTCAAAGAAGGAGGTTCGGAATTAGTTACTACATAATACGTCTATTTGTTTATGTATTTCACGCATCACTACAACATATATGCACCGCTTTGGATGTTTTTTTTTCTAGGTTGGTCCTATTTAAATTTGTTGGAGATCTGATGAGGATCTTCAGTAGTAGAACTTGTCAATAACGAACAGTGTTATAAAGAAATTAATAAATCAATTTTTGATGGAGAATGTTAATCAATGTTAATCGTGTTTATCATTGTTATGAAAGTCCAACGATTTACGACATTCGTGGCGATTGGGTTTATACTAATTTTTCAAAACATAAGCTCATGGTTCTATCGCTGGAGGGGTAGTTAGATATGGTTGCAGGTACCTACACCCACGTGACTACGCCGAAATATCAGCCCTGAGAAACTCAATGTGTCGTCTTTCCTAAATCAACTTTGGTTTCGGTGAATTGTTTAATTCTATGGTTATAGGTGTCGGGAATTATGATCATCTATATAACAATATGTTTGTTGCTTCAGTTATCGTTCAGTTTTATATTTAAATGGGAATAATTATTCACAACATAATTCAATTGAATAATTCAAATTCAACTAAGTGAAATATTTCATCCTAATTGCTTCCCAATCGTCGTAGAAGTAAAAACACAACTAACTAGTAACTAGTGTATGATATTGATGAATCATTACATTCTTAGTGAGAGTATGGAGTGCACATTGGGCACGGCCACCGTGCGTACCACGTCTTTGTGCACCAGCACGGTTCGTCCGCGGTGCATTGTTGCCCGGTCGTGTCTATTAGCCGGTCATTCATCTAGCGGCTGCCGACCGGCCGCAGATGACCGTTTGTCGGCACGACTCTCACAGGGCCCACAATACGCTTCGATTAAATACCATTATCTGTATTTATTACATCTATCATACCGCCGCGCCGCGTCCGTCGCCTAACCTAACTTTCGGTAGTAGCGGCAAATAACAATTTACAAGGTGTTGGTGCGATGTTACGGCATGCCGCTGTGTGCCACTGTTGACTACGCGCGTAATGCGTATTTGTATCCGAGTTCTAATTTTATTTTCTTCAATTTTAATGTGTTTTTACATAAGCAAATCGCTAATACTCTCAATGAATAGCGTTAATATACGATTTATACGATAAACGTCATATTGAAATGTTTGGCTGTCGACAGTTTGGGCTCCGATATGAATGGCTCGATCGCTTATAAAGTAGCAACTTGCTGTCGCGTTTTGTACGGTAAATGGGATTTCCGTGGCCCAAATTCCCCTTTCTTTCCCAAATTCCAGTGCTTTCATTTACGGCCAGCAATGTTTTGGTAGTTGTATCACCTACCATTAGGAGACTCACTTGCTCGTTTGCTAACTTCGGGTATATAAAATAAATCCTTCATCTAACATCATAGAATCACACAACAAAACAAATAACAACAGGGTATTTGACACGATTATTTTTATTATTTTAATCAAAAATTTACATTACCTCAAACCTATTATCGAAAGAATTTTAATGCTAACAAAGATAAGTAAATTAGATGCCATTCAAATCTGCTGGGATATTGTCAAATGACAGTAAAAGGATGCATGATATGAGCCGTGACGTCACCTCTCAGTATGTCCATTACTATCCAGTACTGTGTGCGAGGGAGACAGTGGATTATTGTTAGTCTTTTGTTATGTACTGAACCACACAGTCCTCAGTTCCCTTAGACACATCTTACCTCTCCCCTTTATGTCTTATCACCTCGTAGATACACATGCGTTCCAAAACTTTTTATTTATTTTAAATTAATTTAAATTGAGTCAATACTAATTAATGAAATAATTATGTTAATTTGTATCATATATAAAAGAAGAAACTGACAGACTGACTCATCGATCGATCAACGCACAGCCTAGATAGCTGGGATTAGACTTGAAATTTTGACAGTAGTTACCTTTTATGACGTAGGCATCCATTAAGGAAGGGGATAAAATAGGGGATGAAAGTTTAAATAATCTGTCATTTTTGCATGAAAATTGGTATTTTGTATTGTATACTATTTCTCCTAAACATGATCTCCACGCGGGCGGATCCGCGAGCAACAGCTAGTCTAACATAAATTTGTAGAACATCATCTACATATTATATTATATCTTGTTAATTTATCTGCACACAACAGGATGTAGCTGCGAGAGGTTTGGACTTGCCTCGCGTGGACCTAGTGTTGCAGTATTGCGCCCCTGCGTCTGCCACTGACTATGTGCACAGGTAAGGAAGGCGTGTAAGACCATTTTATAGTATCACAAATTAAAATTATACTGGATAACTTTGGTAATAAAAAGAATGAATGCCGATGTCAAAGACAAGGAATGGGTAGTATAGGAGAGGAAAGGGATTCGCATCTCCTGAAATATCACTAACCGAACAAAACACCAATAGATTGCTGTCGCTTCACGTCAGTTTTCCGTGAGTCATGTCAAGAGTCGACCCGGCTCATAATGTAAATAAAATTGTCATTAGCGAGAGTAGCACACATTTAAGCTAATTAATTACGCATTGGCAGTAAACAGTATTTTTCTGGTTTGGGGCTAAAGCACCCGCTAAGGCGAAAGTCCCTTGCTGGTTTTTTAAGGTCGACCTGAAAGCGGCGCGGCGTCGCAAACAAACGGTGACGCTTGACGAGTAGTTACTTACTTTAGGCCGACTAAGATATTGAACGTCTTTATAGTAGACTTGACAGTTGTTGTTTGACGTTTCCATTGTGTCAGGGTGGGTCGCACTGGGCGCGCGGCTCAGGTCGGGGCGGCCGTCATGATGCTGTTACCCAGCGAGGCAGAGTTCGTACGACATCTAGAACAGAAGCGTATACGGTACGATTTTTTTTGCTAACCATCTTTTGTACTAAGCTCCATCTGCTTTATTTAAGTTTCATGCCACCTGGTCCGGTGATTATGGCCAAATAAAATATATTCTTTCTTTAAAGTGTCTGAGTAACTACGCGTAATACTCCTACGATGATAAATTTATCTTTCTATATGTTAACTGATTTATATGAAACAAGTATGGCGTTTTTTAAGGCAGGATTTGAAATTTGTTTTATAATTTGTGTAACAGTTCCGAAATGGTACATATGGTACAATGGTACATCACTTTGTTTATGATTGTCTTGAATTTATAATTATTATTTCTTTTGTCTTGACATTTATACTAGAATTAATAAATAAATAAGTAAATATGTAATCAATATTTGCACGTCAATAATGACAGATTGTGTGCCCCTGTACTATTTAACCTAAGATCTTATATGTTACCAAATTCTTGCAAATAAATAAATATTATTATAATAGTTATCTATAGTATTGATTATAAGTATTTATTTTATCCAAATAACTGTCATATTATGGAAGTTATTTAACGGTAGGCAGCGGCTTTGCTGTGCCCTGGCATCGCAGAAGTCTATGGGCGGCGGTGTCTACTTACCATCAGGTGGCCCGTCTGCTCGTCTGCCTATCGAGGCATTTGAAAAAAACGTTAACATTAAACATTACTACACCGTAAAATTTAAGTAAAAAAAGTTAGTTAAAATTTAAAATAAAGTAGTAATAGTTAGTTAGAAGTAAAATTTAATTGTTATTAATTTTTTTTTTTTTTTTTTTTTTTTTTTTTTTTTTATTCTGGCGCGGCAAAGTGACCACACTGCGCCTGATGGTAAGCGCAGTGCCGTCCAGATAGAGTATCAAGTAGCGAGAGACAGTCTATTCCCCGCTACTCAACACAATCATGCCGGCCTGCTGTTTAGCTTCTTCACATTACGCCTAAAGGACCCAGGATCATAGGAAGGAGGGAACACGGTAGCTGGCAAACTGTTCCACAGCTTGATGGTGCGGCAAAAATACGAGTTTGCGAACCTCTTGGTTCGGGCCGGGGTAGTAGATACCACGAAGCTGTGGCTCCGCAATCCAGTACGCGTGGTTCTGGTATGGAAGGGAGAGGAAGGGATAAGATCAAACAATTCTTCAGAGCATTCGCCATGATACAGACGGTAGAACACGCTAAGCGAGGAAATATCCCTACGCAGCTGTAGCGGCTCCAGGCTGTTACTCACGTCTGCATCATTCACAATGCGGATGGCCCGCCGCTGCAACCCATCCAAGGCATCGAGAAGGTACCTTGCAGAACCGTCCCAGAGGTGCGAGCAGTATTCCATTCCCGGCCGCACCTGCGCTTTATATAAGCGGTAGAGCTGACCAGGCGTGAAAAACCGCCGCACCCTGTTCAGGATTCCGACCCTGCGTGAAGTGGCGGATATTACGCCCTCGATGTGACTCCTTGGATTAAGATCGCAGCGGATATCCATACCTAGGACACTAAGGTCATTCCGCATTGCGAGTGGAACACCCTGAAGAACGGGGATGGGAGAAAACGGAGACTTCTTGCACGAGAACGCGCACACCTGGGTTTTCTTGGCATTAAACTCAACCCGATTCCTGGTACCCCATGATGAGATGAGATCCAAGGTCTGGTTGAGCTCAACGACAAGATCCTCGCGTCTCCTCTCAGTATCCGCCCGGCAACCAGGCGGCTTGCTGCTATAACGCCCATGAACCGTGCTGTCGTCTGCATAGCAATGAATGTTGCCAAGCGACAACATATCATTGATATGCAGAAGAAACAAGGTGGGCGAAATCACAGAACCTTGTGGTACTCCGGCATTTACTGACATGAGCTGCGAAGCGTGTCCATCAACGAGGACACGTATTCTACGCTCATGCAGAAAGCCGGAAATCCACTTGCACAGGTTGTCGGGCAGACCGTATGCCGGGAGCTTGGAGAGAAGGCCACGATGCCAGACCCTATCAAACGCCTTTGCTATGTCGAGACTCACAGCCAGAGCCTCGCCATGCTTGTCAATCGCCTCTCCCCAGTGATGTAATACGAACGCTAGAAGATCACCCGTTGATCGGTTATGACGGAACCCGTATTGGCGGTCATTGATCAACGAGTGATCCTCTAGGTAGCGAACTAATTGGCTGTTTATCAGTCGCTCCATGACTTTACACATCACTGAGGTTATGGCGATTGGGCGATAATTGTTAGGGTCTGACCGATCACCCTTTTTGGGGATCGGCTGCACATTAGCCTCCCTCCAAGATTCAGGCACAATACCTGAGAGGTAGGACGATCGGTATAGGCGCGTCAGTACAGGAGACAACTCCGCTGCACACTTTTTAAGTACAAGCGCTGGGATACCATCAGGACCACTAGCCTTCCGGACGTCGAGAGACTGCAGCTCACGCCGCACATCACAATGCCTGATACGGATATCAGGCATTGTGTGACCGCAACCGGGCAGCGTAGGTGGTAAATGAGCATTGCAGTCCTCGAGTCTCGAATTAGCCGCGAAGAGGTCTGCCAATAAATCGGCCTTCTCCTGCGAGCTATGGGCCAGTGTTCCATTTCGATATCTCAGCGGTGGCAGCGAAGGGCGACAGAAATTAGATTGGACGGCCTTAGCCAAGCTCCAATAAGCACGACTGCTTGTTGGGTTATCGGCCAAAGCACATCCAATCTTGGAGACGCGCTGGGCATCCGCTTTAACATACGCCCTCTTGCAGACCTTGGCAGCACGGTTGTAGGCTGCTTTGAGTGACTTGAGGTTGGGATCCTTCGTAGCGCGACCCCCGATCCAAGCACGATACGCCGCCTGTTTCTTGCCAACAGCATCGGCGCATGCACGGTTGAACCAGGAGCGTCCTCGGCCCTTGCCTGCGATCTCAGAGGAAGGAATGTAATATTCCATTCCTATTCTGATCTCGCAAGCAATGGCGTCGGCACTCGCTGAAGGATCCTTTCCATCAAAGCAGCGCTGCCGCCAAGGGATGGATGCGAAGTAATCCCGCATACCATCCCAATCTGCCGACGAGTAGTGCCAGACCCTGCGCTTGACCTTCACGGGACGTGGAGGCAAAGCGCAAGGAACCGACGTCCCAACCAGGCAGTGATCGGAGGTACCCAGGGGAGCACCAACCGTCACTTTATACCCGGTCGGATGACTCGTCAGCAGTAGGTCCAGCAGAGAGGGCGCATGACTTGCCACATCTGGGATCCTGGTAGGCTGATCCACCAGCTGTGTCAAGCCATTGGTCAAAGCGAATGCATGAGCAGTCCTGCCGGCATGGTCAGTTCTGGAGGAGCCCAACCACAACTCGTGGTGTGCATTAAAGTCCCCCAGAACTACCAATTCCGCTGTTGGAAACTGCTCCTGCGCGTCGTCTGTCGCCTGGCTAATATAATTAAATAGCCGAGTTGTCTCTACGTCCCCGTCGTGTGACCTGTAAAGGCACACGTAAACCCGACTCTGGGAGCCGAGGTCGACGTGCACCCACAGGGTGGAGAAGGAGGGGTCCTCCATGCAGCGCAGACGGCGACAGCAGACGTCCGACCGAACATACAGGCATACCCCGGCCCTCGGCCTGAAGCTTTCTTCAAGCGAGTAGCCGGGGTAAAGCAAGTATGAAGTATCGGTCGGACTACAAATCTGTGTCTCCGTCAAGAAGAGCAGAGCAGGCCGGGCCGTCTCAAGATGGTGGTGGACGGCATTAAGATTAGAATGGAGTCCGCGGATGTTAGCGAACTCCATTGTGAATGCGGTGGTGGGGTTGCGCACCGCTGTAGAACCTGCTCTCTTAGTTTGCACTGTCATGGAGTTATGGGAGGGAGAGGTGAAGAAGCGGTCAAGGGTCTAGTGTTAGAGTAGTCAGAAGGCCGCAACAAGCGCCGGTCCACTAAAAGAGCCGAGAGGAGGTGAGCTGATCCGCCGGACGGAAGGGCCCCCGTACCCTCCCGGGATAGGCCGCCGGGACCCCACATCCGGTCACCAACCGGCACGACGGACCCACCCAAGATTATGCGCGGCATGGTGGGGCAGCCTCTCGTGGTGGTTAGCCACGATTGGGCCCCTGTACTGTACCGCGGGCGGCCAGCGGTACCACCGTTTCTACAGGTCTCCCTGGCCGACGGATCAACACGCCTCCAACCGACTGTGAACCGGCTTATACCCGCACGGCCAAACATCGTACCCCAACTCAAGCCCCCCGACGATAACCGGACATACACTGGCTGATCCCGGAACGCGACACACTTGCGTGTGCCACTATGGCGGGTTTTTCGCCCTGTGTACGGTGGTCGCTATCCGGGCGGATACGAATATCCTACCACCAGCAAATTTTTTATTATATTTCATATCTTAAAAAATTTAAAGTTTCTGATCAGGTCGACTATCTAATCTAACAGATACCTATAACGTAACACCCCATACAGTTTTAAATAAGAGAGTCCCAAATTTTTAACACAACCTTGATTTCAATTAAGTTTTAGTAATCTTTTGTTTTTAACCGACTTCAAAAAAGGAGGAGGTTAACAATTCGTCGGAATCTTTTTTTTTATGTATGTTACCCGATTACTCGAAGACACCTGGACCGATTCGAGAAATTCTTTTTTGTTTAAAAGGGTATACTTCCCAGTTGGTCCCATTGGCACCAAGTCAGGATCTGATGATGGGATCTCAGAAAAATCAAGGGAAACCCTCAAATTTCATAGTGACACCTAATTTGTTTTTTATTGAAGTCGGTGTACTTTTTATGAAATAAAAAACTTTTGTTAGTTAAGCTACTATTGTTATATCTGTACTATGTAACATTGAAAATGTATTCCCGTATAAAAATTTCCTCGACACAGGTTTGCCTAGTGAGGAAATTTTCATTTTATGTACATTTTGATGTCAGCAAAATACACTGTCATGCTGATTTTGTTTATTGTTTTTGTATAACTTGTGTATAGTGTATTTTGAGGTAATAAATTTATTTTTATTTTTTCATTCAAGCGTAAGTATAACATAAAATAGTTTGAATGTAATGTTGCGTTGTGTACTAGATTGCGTCAAGCTGATGAGTCGAAGTGTCTAGAGGCGTTGCGTACTATAGCACCAGCTGCTGCGAGTCGAGCGCGCGCCGCCATCGCAGTACAAACACAACTGGAGTACACCGCGCACAGCTCCACCGAGTGGCTCTCCAGGGCTAGCAGAGGTACCAACTACAGACTACGGACATATACACTCACGCCTGTAGGCAGAGGTGTAACCAGTACACACACTTTTCGCCGAATTTCGGTCCCATAATGTGATAGGGGGCGAGCCTGTCGCCACACCGGGCACAATTCCAAACTCCGGGCTAATACTGAGAATTTCTAGATAGAAAAACGGCAGTCTACGGAGTACGGACACTGTTTAACTTATTCTCAATAATCCTACTTAACTACTCAAATATCATTTATACATATTTGACCACGCCAAACTGGCAATATTCGCCCTTATTGACGTGCGTATTAAGCGTATTTGCAACGTTAATTGTGGAAATAAAGTTGATTTTGGCTCGTATTTTACTCACTATTTATTACCTTTTTGATACATGGGAGGTTAATATTATAAATGCGAATGTTTAGATGGATGGATGTTTGTTACTCAATCACACTAGAACAGCTGAACGGTTGAAATTTGCCACATAGATATAGTCTGGAATAGCACATAGTCAAATTTTATATCCCAGTAAAATTTACGGTTTGTTTTTGATTTCACAGAGCAAGGGATCGAAATAATTTTGTGCATAGCGGTAATTTAGAGGTCAGAGAATGACATAGGCTACTTTTTATCCCGGAAAATGCACGGATCCTATGGAATAATATAACAAGTTTATTCTACAGAAACCGTGTATTTAAAAGGAGTTTCCTCAAGAAGGCTTGACCAATTTACACAGCGTCTAAAATATTCTCTAAAAAATAAAAAAAAAAACAATTAAAAAAAAGTTCAGGCCATCAGTTCTCACACATACATATCAACATTTCCACGCGAGCGAAGTCGTGGGCAACAGCTAGTATTATTACCGTTGTTTGATTATATTAGAAATATACACAGTCAGGTCATAAGTATTGTCACACAGTAAAAACTTTTATTTTAGAATGCTGGCCACAAAAAAGTTTATTGAATTCGAATTTCAAATTGTTCATGAAAATAAAAATGTATACTTTTTAGAATTTTACTCATTTTTAAATATGGAGTGGACGCTTAAAGAAGACCGTGTTGCAGTAATTGCGTTGCATCGTTGCGGTTACGCGCCAATTCAAATTTTTGAGATACTGAAAAATTTGAACATACCCAAAAGATTCGTTTATCGTACCATCAAACGATACAATGAAGACTCTAGTGTAGATGACAGGTCAAGAAGTGGTCACCCTCGGTCTGTTAGGACTCCAGCAGTGATAAAAGCTGTGAAGGCGCGAATTCAAAGAAATTCCAAACGTAAGCAGAAACTGTTGGCCCTTCAGATGGGGTTAAGCAGAACCACGGTGAAAAGGGTGTTAAATGAAGACTTAGGGCTTCGGGCATATCGAAGAAAAACAGGACATCGTTTGAATGCTCGTCTAATGGACCTGAGACTGAAGAGATGCCGCGCTTTGTTGAAGCGGTACGCGGGAAAAAAATATCGGGAAATTCTTTTTTCAGATGAAAAAAATTTTACCGTAGAAGAGAGCTACAACAAACAAAATGATAAGGTGTACGCACACAGTAGTGAAGAAGCGAGCAACCGTATTCCGCGTGTCCAACGAGGTCATTTTCCATCCTCGCTCATGGTATGGTTGGGAGTTTCTTATTGGGGCTTAACAGAGGTACATTTTTGTGAGAAAGGTGTAAAAACGAATGCAGTTGTGTATCAAAATACAGTCCTGACGAACCTTGTGGAACCTGTTTCTTATACCATGTTCAATAACAGGCACTGGGTATTCCAACAAGATTCGGCGCCAGCTCATAGAGCGAAGAGCACACAAGACTGGCTGGCGGCGCGTGAAATCGACTTTATCTGGCACGAAGACTGGCCCTCCTCCAGTCCAGATTTGAATCCGTCAGATTACAAGATATGGCAACACTTGGAGGAAAAGGCGTGCTCAAAGCCTCATCCCAATTTGGAGTCACTCAAGACATCCTTGATTAAGGCAGCCCCCGATATTGACATGGACCTCGTTCGTGCTGCGATAGACAACTGGCCGCGCAGAGTGAAGGCCTGTATTCAAAATCACGGAGGTCATTTTGAATAAACTTTAGTGTCATAAGAATCTATGTTTTGTTAAATTCATTTTGGTATATAAATGGTTACATAATGAATAAACTTGTTTCAATTATTTTATATTAAACATGTGACAGAATTTATGACCTGACTAGGTAGATTGGTAAGCAGAAACCACTTGAATCGCTCGTGTACTGAGACATTGAGACTAAAAAGTAAAAATCAACCACAATAAAATAAATAAAATAATGTTATTTCAATAAGATACACGCACCTGCAGGATAAGAACACTACCATTTGATAGCCTATGTGGCGCCGCGGGCGAGTAGTCGGCTGTAAAACGTGAGGCCGCGGGTTCGAACCCGCACCGAGACAACTGTTTGTGTGAAATATTTGTTTCGGGTCTGAGTGCTATAGAACCCTCGTAGATCACACACGACACAGCTGTTACCTAATGTGGGGTCAGAACTATGTGTGTGACCGTTGGGTGTATTTTTTTTATACCACGATGGTGGCAAACAAGCTTACGGCCCGCCTGATGGTAAGCGGTTACCGTAGCCCATGGACGCTTGCAAAACCAGGAGCATCACATGCGCGTTACCGACCCTTCAAAAACCTATTTACTCCCTTCTTGAAGAACCCCATACTGTAGTCCCCTTAGAAAACCCTTCAATATTCTTAATTTTTCTAGCATACACATCATGGGTGAGATTCTACTCGGGATATCCCCGTGAGGTGCGAGAATGGTTGGATGCTAAGCAGTTACATCTGGGACATGCGGCGAAGTCCTTTGCGTTAAGAGACACGCCTGCAGCATTAGCAAGGAGGAGTAAAGGCGATCCGGAACTGAAGAAAGAGAGGCCGACTAACAGGCTGACCATACCTGATGAAGTTGAAAAGAAAAGGCCTGGGTGAGTAACAGTTTGGGAATCATTGGCAAATTTATTCTTCGTGATAATCATAGGATATTTCGAATGCGGCAGATACATAGACATTCTGCCCTGTGGATTGGGGCTCTGTAGAATTCTACCACGGTATGCCCTGCCTGTCGTAAGAGGCGACTAAAAGGGGTCGCGGCTGCACCGCGGGGGATGTGTGGCCTTTATAAACATACTTATTTTCGTGGTGCGACCCTGAGTTGGGTGGCGGCGCGAAATATCGCGCTGCTATAGAATGTGGAAGGCAACAAGCCCTAAAAGAGTCGGGTCGTAAAGGCAACGCGCAGGGATCGTTCCGGCAGCAATCCAGAGTACAACTCAGGATCCCCCGGGACCATCCCACATGTGCTGCAGAAGGTTTCCGCGGGGTTTTTAGTCGGTACACCGACGTAGGAAAATTGTTAGGGCCCCGACCCAGTTGGGTAGGTGAAATGGGTCCGAAGGTTGTAGAGTCCGGCATAACCAACTCTCCTCCCTGAGGTCCAGAAGGTATCCGTAAGATGGATTTTCCCCGCGGGGGAAAAAATAGATACATAGATATTAACTTGACATTTGCTTTGGAATTGAAAAATGAATTCATTAATTATCTGGATGATTTAAGAATACTTGTCGTCATTAAAATTTTGATAACAAAGTCTTTGTAAATTGTTACCTATGTTTTATGAAGATTATTCAAGGGATTTATAAATTGTTTGGAATAATTACTAAGACTTAGTCTTTTATTTTAGGTTTGGAAAAGTGAAGATTGGTTTTAATAGTAGAGTAGTGAACAAACAGACATCTATGCATACTGCGAGCGAGTTCGACAGCGGCCTGCCACCTCTAGAGCCCTCTTACAAAAAAAAGAAAAACAACTAAATAAAGTGATAAATATAAAAAATCTTTTTTACCAATGGCGAACTGTAAATACGATGTGTTATATTTCATGTATAATGATAATAAATATATATAAAAAACTAGTTTGTTTATTAAGACGTTAATGAAGTTTTGCGCATGCTATTCCTACTGCGAGGTACAAGAAATTTAAAAAACACAGATGAATTAACTGTATGCTATTAACGGCGTGCTAAATTGGTCCATGTTAGTGGTTCACGTGAACGAAATTGCTGACAAAAAGTTGTGAATAAAAGATGAAAAGAAACTGCACACTATTACAGCCCGACCCGAGCGAGACCTTGATAGATGCTTTTTGTTAGATTTATTTCAAGAGTAACAAATTAAAGATGGAGCTCGTCCAAAATTGTAATCGCGACCCCGGAGTGTGCCCGTCCCGGTGTGAGCGTGGTGCTACTCTATAGGTGCGACTCGAGTAGGATTTTATGACTCGAGCCACTCGAGTAATTTTTCTAAGTCACTCGAGTAATTTTACTATTATAAGTCACTCGAGTTGTAATCAAGTTTTCGAGTCACTCGAATAACCTACTCGCACTCCTTACAACTCGAGTACTTAAGAATTTATCACTCGAGCTGAGTCTCGATTAGTTTAGATTATGATTTTTAAATACCTATATTAAATTAGTAATATTTGGTAATATGAAATAAAATACAAAATATTACTTATTTATGTCATTAAAGAACAAAGAAAAATAAAATGACTTCTTACGATTAATAAAGTGGCCATGTTTGTTTACATTCAAGATTTAAGTTTGAATTTGTAAAGTCCCGACGTAAACTAGTGACGTAGTGACAACTGACATCTAGCGTAGCGCTTACCGAATCTACTCAGTGCGCCGAGTTGACTCGGTAATTCGAGTGCAAACGAACTCGAGACAAAATTGATTTCATTCGAATACGAGTTTAACAAATTAAATCGAGTCACTCGAATAAAAAACGGTTCAAACAGCATCACTATACTACTCTGCACAGTTAATGGAAGCGCGCCCATGGCTACCGTTTCTCAGTCTCTCTGACTCACAAGTGACTCGAATGAAAAATGATTTTAAACCATTACCGCGCCCCGTCCGGACTTTTGATATTTAAATTTTTTTCAAGCGGCCGTCATTATGGCGGAATGATTTGCGGATTTCGCCCCAGCTCGCGGTTTTTGTCAGAGTCGGAACGAGTTTTTTGTCGCTCTCATTTACCATGTTTTTATTGCTGCATAATGACAAATTAACAGAGAATTGTGAGGCGGTTTCATGCCGCATTCTCTGCCCTTTTCAAGGTTGAAGGGCTTTTCTTCTTTGGCACATTTATGAGTGGCTTAATAGAGATGTTCATTACTGCGATTAAACTAAGGCAATATTCCTTTATTGTGGAAATACATAGTTATGAATGCATAGTTATGATTAACTAATACAAATCTAATACAATGTTAAATTACCCTCTTATTTATACACTTTTACACATTGACCACGGCTGGATAGATATTGGTTACATATTAATTCGTTAAAAAATGATTGCCAAAGCGTTATGCTTTCAATCTTAATAACGTTTGACTTCCGAGTAACCATTTTGTAGTAAAATATGACAATACATACAAGATCTTAAATAATTTATATGAAATTACTTTGGATTAGTGGGTTAAATATACCATTTTTAATAGCCTATTTTATGTCCCACTGCTGAGCAAAGACCTCCCTCTTCCAATCCGCTCTATCAGCCATATTGCGCCATTGCTTAGAAGAAGCATCCAGGTTGTGCCTCCATCGCGTTCTTGGCCTTTCTATTCGGCAAAGAGCCCACCGTCGTGTGGTATCCAGCCAGATCTCTGGACAGAAATCTGTCTGGGTGCATATATACCATATGTTGTATAAATTATTATACTTATGAATATGTCGTTAACATAATTATTTATTTTGAAAATTAATTTCGATAGAACAGATAAATATTGAATAATATTTATCTGTTCTATCAATATTGTGTTTATATTTATTGACTAAACTACCAAGCAACTAAAAAGCAGCTATAGCCTAGTTGGGTAGTATAGTAGGTACTAGTATCGACTATCGAGACGAAAGTCGTAGGTTCGGAACTAGCCCAATGTGACACACACCTCTGACTTTTCTAAAGTTACGTGTGTATTTATTATCGCTTGCTTTAACGGTGAAGGAAAACATCGTGAAGAAACCAACATATCTGAGAATTCTTATAACAATTTCAAAGGATGATTTTATTAGTAGAGGAGGCCCATGCCCAGCAGTGGGACAATGTTTAACAGGGCTGGTATTATAAGTCTAAGCTTAATTTTTATGTACCAGATGTCGATAAATGATCAAGTCGGTGGGTGTCCATAAGTGATCTCCATGACTTATAATGACACAATCAAATCAAATCAAATCATTTATTTCGTAAATTAGGCCACTATGGGCACTTTTTACATGTCATAATAATGTTAAGGTCTACTGGTGCTTCAATATCAGAAGAATCATGATCCATTGCCAACTTTAAAGTAAAGGCGACCGATATTAATGTTTTTCACTTTACACCATTCGGAAGTTTGTTTATTAGGTTGATGCCAAATAATATATACATACGGAAATGGTATAAAGCCGCAGAAGTTTTTTTCGTGTTTTATTAACAAATTGAAGACTATCTTTTATATTCAATATTTATAATCATTTAATTTTGAAATCATTAGATTTTGGTAAAAAAAATGTGGATAAATAGTTTTGACAGTTCCCTTTTGATGTTAACATTACCTAAAGAATACTGAAATGAAGGAAACAAGTGTGAACCCGAAATAAGTTGTAAATGGTGCAAGTTCAGGGTAATACGGTGTATGTATTACACTCCCCAGGGAAACCTTTGCATTAGGTTCATTAACGACAGTTTGTGTTTAATATAACTTTAAATTGTTTTTCGTTAGATTCACTTATTTTTTGGACAGAAACATATTTGAAAAATGTCGAGAAAGGATTTTATTCCTTTATTGTTTTTTTTAAATACCAGTTTTTAATGTTGATGAAAAAATTTGAAAAAACCAGGCACAAACAGTTCGACTAGAGACTAGATTGCCTCTTTCTAGGCACAGACAAAAATCTTTGATAGAAAAGTATGAAAAATCTTTCTGCTTGACCTATTATTATAATCAACTTACAGGATGTACGTAATATTAAAAGCGCTCTGGTCTAAAAGCTCATTTACAAATACATGTTCTTTTAGATGTTCATAAGTTGTCATATAACTTATAGTACTATAATGCACATTTATTTAAAAAATATCGGAACTACTTATGCAAAAAAATCTAGCCTAAAGATTTATGTAAGAAAATATCATATTATAAATTAAAGTGGTGTCGGCCCATAGCGCGCCAGTTGCGTTTGTATCAAATTTTCACAATAAACTATAATGTAACGTTTATTGTCCACAGTATAGTTGTATGGCGTGGCTTCGCGCGTCATTAACTACCACATTTGCATGCCTGCCGGTGCCAAAGCTCGTGAAAATGCCTTTTCATTAGCATCAGCTTTATTGAAAAATCGTTCTGGCAACCGCTGTGTTTGAATTGCTCGCGTCGAATTATTTATTAATATATAATATAAGCAGCGATAATCTAGTGTAGTGTTGCGGACTGTCGAGACGACAGTTTTAGGTTCAAAACCCACCACAAATAATGTACAGCATACACTGACTTTTCCTATTTACGTGTGTATTTAATATGTATTTATCAATGACGAAAAAATGTATAGGTTTCTTTCGACATTGGTATTTATCGTTACGTATTAATTGGTTGCTATAACGAACAAGTTGGAAGGAAAATAATGTTACCTTTATTCCTGGGACTTCACCATAAGTATTTCAAATTTATCTGAAGTCTACCAACCTACATTAGGTCAGCGTCGTGGACTTTAATAATACTTCTTATTACTGAAGACCTGTGCCCAGCTGTGGGACGGTGTATAATACGCAACTGGTATTATTTTTACATGTTAATAGATATTAATGTGTCGCTCAGCGTCCTATGAAGTGGGAAATGCTCTGGTGGTTAGAGTTCGAAATGAAGTCATCCGCTAGGGAACCAAATTTACCGATATTGTTCGCAAAATTAGCACGCTAAAGTGGAAGTGGGCTGGTCACGTCTGCTGACGGACATATGGTCGATGGAGCAGACGTGTGTTGGAGTGGAGACTGCGTTTAGGCAATCGTAGTGCTGGACGCCCTGCTGCACGATGGACCGACGACTTGAAGAAGGTGGCGAATAGTGGATGGATGCGGGTTATCCAAGACCCGGATGGTTGGCGTTCACTTGGGGAGGTCTAAGTCCAGTAGTGGAAGTAACAGGCTGTGCTTAATGTGTTTTAGTGTAGGTACGCTGTCCATTCGATCTAGAATTAAGCAATGTTAAGTAGAAGGTATAGTATTGCGAATTGGATTTAATTCAGTTTCTTGTAATAGCAAACAGTTGCCTTCGTCTACCGAAATTTGTGCTTGTAGGTTCATTGGTACACGTTTTTATTCGTACCTACTTACAGTGTTTTTCGACATGGTTCAGCCACTATACGAGTTCGGTAGCTGCATACCATTTAAATTAGTTTTACAATAGACGTAATAATGAATGTTTTTGTAATTAAAGTACCGTAACGTCGATGTTACAATGGAAGATAACATTAATTTCCGTCAATAATTCGCCACTGATTTGATAAGCATGCGCTCTGTGATTGATGTGTGCGGAAATGTATCAGATTAAATAAAAAGCCGACATAGTGGCTGCTTTCATGGCGAAGAATTCTTTTCAACGAGTCGGCAAGTCAATTCGGTAGTACAATAAGTGTTTCGAGCGCGGTGGGCTCGTGTTACTATTATATTTAAATGATGTTGCCTACTGATTTAATTTTGCCTACGATTTAGAGAGCTCGCTGAGGCTGTCTACAACCATATAAAGTACGTTACTACTTATATACATGTATTTATTTAGTATTGATATTATATCACCATAGTTCAAGTTTATTCACATTATATCTAAAGAAATTAGAAATGTACCTATAAAATGAATTTAGATGCACCTATATCTGTTCTCTTTCTCTGAATCTGTTTTTCGTAGTGATATCATTTAAGAATTATACTCTTATCGGATCACTTGATTTACGTGTTTTCCTATCAAGGATGTTCATTTCAACTTTGGACATGGCGTGACTTCATTTATATGAGTGATGGGCTTCTATAATACTTAGTGGAAAACAAAGCTTTATTATTGTTTCTTCTTTTTCCTACCATGTTCTATGTCATGTCTAAAAAAATACTATGTCGTAGGTATTAGATGGTCTATCATCTGTCTAATTTTCGTCTCCATCAAACTGTAATAAAAATGTAATTATAAAGTAGAAAGCATAACAAACATACTTCAAGTGATGCATGGTAATGTTAAGTAGCCCTTTTAGTGTTTGGGGTAAACTGTTTTGTGAATAATCGCGTATCTCCTCTACGCGCGTCCGTAGCAGTTGGTCTATGCGTTGGGCGGCGGAGAGTCAAACACGCCGCGTCACGACCCACCGAATTATGAGCACAAAGCGCCGTTGATACCGAATATTCCATATAAATATTGAGCTAATCGCCCTTTCAATGAAGCGGCCCGCTTTTTTATTAATAATTGATCGCAGAGCGGCGAGTCATGCGCCGCCGTATTGTGTAGACGAACATATTTTTTGCTGTAGCTCAACTCATTAATGAGCGGTGGACGGCGCGGCGGCGGAGTGAGGACCTTCTCACTGCTCCGGCATATGACGCCACCACCGGAGGGCGTACTCCTGTGAAACAACCACCCGACTAATTTCCGATAAGTTTCGGATACATATTATAATGCGCAACTAATTTTTGTTTGAGTTTCGATGGACCGACCATTATGATCGACGACATAAGGGCGGCATATATTTGTAATCATCATATAGTAAGGAGATGTGTTATCATGGAACCAATATATAATTTAAATGTTTTCTTTTAATACTAACGTTAACCCGTAACAATTGGTATTTTAAGGTGTACAAAGGTTGTCTGATAAAATTGCTTTTGCTAATGCATACTTAAGTCTATTTCGAAAACTCATTACACGGAGACGCTTGTCCATTATCAGATCGCTATTATACGTACTTCAGACTAATAAGGAAAGGAGCGATTCTGAAAGAAATGTTTAATGATGTATTTTCCAAAAAGTATTATAAATATAGGTACGTAATTTATGCTAAATGAGTTAGCGGATAATGCAAAACATTATCGAGCTATTGAGAACGACGATTTAAATAAACTCTTGTATGGGTCCTCAATTGGATTCTGTTATTAACCGACTTCAAAAAAAGGAGGAGGTTCTAAATTCGCCGGAATCTTTTTCTTAAATGCATTATACGTGATTGTTTTTATTGTATTATTTTTGTCTCCACAATGTTTAAATAAATAAATAACACCCAACAGTCACACACATAGCCGCGACCCCTCACTAAGACATGAGTCTTGTGTTGTGGGTATCAGGGACTACGAGAGACTTTCGGTCTCACAACACCCAGACCCGGACACAAATATCTGTCTGTCACACAAACATTTGTCCCCGTGTGGGAATCGAACCCACGCCCTCTCGTTTCACAGCCGGCTACTCGCCAACTGCGCTACGGAGGTTGTTTAAGTGTGTGTCGTCACTTTCGTTGGATTATAATAAGCGCTTAGTTCCGTTTATCCCACTTTATTTAATTAAACATTCTCACACATTTCATATAACAATAACTTTTAATTTTAAAGTATTATGGTTGCACCGCTTACAGGCTGTTAAGTTAACAGTAACAGCACGGTGGGAACTCGGTTAAAACGATGTAATCACCACACTTTTCGAATATTTTGGACACATTAAATTAATAAAATTGAAATTAACCTCTGTAGAAAATATTATTTTGCTGAACTGTTATATGTCTGATAACAATCAACAAACTGTAGATTTTAACTAGGCCAAAATACAACTATTATTGACACTAAGCAATATTATGACAATTAATATAATATAATATTTAATATATTATTATTCAATCTTAGCGTAAGATCTATGAGATATCCAGCGTGCGGTTAACAACACGGCGACAAATTCTTAAAATACTCTAAAAGTATATTGTCATGAAAAGGTATGTAGACACAAATGCAACACACAAGTACAAATTGTTTTGCTTTTGACATATCGAGTCGAGTCTTACTTGTGAGTTGCAGCCATATTAGCCTCTACGGATATAATATCGGGGTAACTCGACAAAACGTGTCGACAACATTTTCTCACCCATAATTATGTTACACCTATTGACCATGATACATTCGTATACTTTGCAAAATAGTATAAAAACATCCATATGTTATTCCATATGATGAAGAATAAATTATTTATTAAGTTAAAAGAAATTTGTAAGCAATAGATGGAAAGACGGGAAATCAGTTTCATTATATTTGTTTGTTTGTGTTGGATTAATATGAAAACGATAGTGAAAAAACACAACTAATCCGCGTATAATGAAGTATTTTAACAAAGTACGAATCAGTATTAGTATTGCTAACACAAATATTGAATATTCAGCTGCAGCTCGTAAAGAAAGCCACAGTAGCTAGTACGATATCCCTTATTTTTATTACGTTAGTCTGTTATTCATGGGCACCGCCGTAAAAGCGCAGTGTCATTGTACAAAGAGATGTTGCCATCTGATTATTGTTATTGTTTCAAACCGGGAAACGGCTACCATTCACTACATTTAACATAATTCAATGAGAAAATGTATCATTTATAATTGCTAAGTCTTTTATCAAAGTAACATTTTTGAGCGAATTATTATGTGTGAATTGGAGTAAGTATATGCTCTGTTTTCTAAGCAAAAATGGTTTATCTGCTTCCTTATTGCCATTAAAATTGTTAATTGGCTTTGTAAATTGTATAAATTTCAGTCGGGTGACATAATATATTTATTTAACCATCAATCTTAGAAAATTAGCACCTGGCAAATAGTACTAGTAATTAATGAAGAGGCCCGGTTGTTCTATAAGATTTTTGAAAAAATAATTGCCAATTTAATTGATACTAATGAATAGTAGGTACTATAATCAATTGCGGATTTTACTAGCTATGAAACAGTGGGTTGAATTTGTAACTATGATGTCTAGTCTATGCAGAAAAGCAACATAAATTATTAAAATATGTCATAATCATCAGAGTTGTATTATATTACCAATGTCAATGTAAAAGACTATTTACCGACCCTGTGAACAAATTTATAACACAAGAAAAATGGAAACAAAATAATGCTATAGATGGGGAATTCCGAATTGCTTTTTTGATGAGATTGTGTTAAATATTAGAGAAGATGCGTCAAAGTATTGCGCTTTTAAGTAGCTGTCAGATAGTGGGTCAGTTGAGTAGTCTATCAGAGAACGCCACACGTATCTTAAAACACACCTACAAACAAACAAACAAACAAACAAACATACCTACATCGCGACCAATGACGTGGAAACGGAGCCCCGAGTGAAAAAACTAAATAGCTTAGAGCAATCACTTTGTATAACACTGAATAACAGCAAGAAACAACCGTTTCACAAGAAATAATCATGGTGTAGATAGCAAAAACAGACTATTGACTACTTGTTAGTATTCATGAGTATTAACGGCGATTCTCTCTAGTGAAGGCGCTGAACGCATTATGAGGGGCGAATATATTAGAAAAACGGATATTGTGACTGTTAACAGTTCATCACGGCATGTATGTAGTTTGTAACCAGCGACGAGTACTTTTACGTTGCTTTTTACAATTAATAACACTCAACAGTCACACACACAGCCCCGACCCCACACTAAGATACGAGTCTTGTGTTGTGGGTATCATGGACTACGAAATACTTTCGGTCTCACAACACCCAGACCCCGGACACAAACATCTGACTGTCACACAAACATTTGTCCCGGTGTGGGAATCGAACCCACGGCCTCTCTTTTCACAGCCGGCTACTCGCCAACTGCGCGACGGAGGCTGTCAAACAATGCATTCAAGTCGTGCGATGTGGAAATATTTTGACAAGGTAAACATTGTAAACCTTTTTACTTACTATGTTAGGTTAAACGCAAGTTGAGTAACGATACCTATTTTCATATAGTACTTATTTTAGCAATGTTTGATAGGATATGTTCATATTGGACGTGCGAAAATAACTTAAAAACATTATTTTATAAAATCTGATTTCGTTTCTATGTTGTCCCTGCATATGACGTAAAATACTTCGTAATTTCTTGGCGGTGGTCATTAAGGCGAATTAAAAACCTACACTCACACATACACTCACGCTTGTAATCCCTGAAGGGGTAGGCAGAGGTGTAACCAGTACACCCACTTTTCGTCGAATTTCGGTCCCATAATGTGATGGAGGCGAGCCAATCGCCGCGAATTAAAAAGTAAAATATAATGAAAGTAGCAACAATTATTTATAAACGTGTTGTAAGTGCATGCGGAGGCGTAAGTTGCGAGTGTTTTGTACTGATGCCAACGCCACCGCAGTCTCCGCTCAGCCGACACAACCCGATCAGATTACCTGCCCTGCGCCCAGGTGAAATCGCTCCATGATACCACCTTTATATTTATATCATATTTACTTTCCAGTACTTAATGACAAGCACATAGGCACTTAAAGAATAACTTTTAATAATAGTGGCGCAGTTGTAAATATTTGTTTTGTATTCCCTTTAAATTTTTGTTATATGATAAAGTAACAATTTCGATTGAAAACGACTGAGCAAAAAATAAAAGCAATGTGTCATTCCATTTTCGTCATCCAAAAAAGTCATCGTACATACACATCCCTCAAATGTACTAAAACTAATAACCCAAGACCACGAAAAATCTATACGATGTAGAGGAAAATAATCAGGTACCTAATCTCATCATATTAATAGACAGGCGTCGTGCTGCAGCGAGCGTATTGCCAGTTGTGAAAAGAGAGGCCGCGGGTTCGATTCCCATACCGAGACAAATATTTGTGTGTCAGACAGATATTTGTTTCGGGTCTGGGTGTTTTAGGCCGTGGTCCCTCGTAGTTATCGATACCCAGGATACAGGTTATACCTAGTGTGGGGTCAGAACTATATGTGTGACAGTTTTTTTATCTATTTATAGCTACTAAACACGTGAAATAATATTAATGTTGAAATCACAAAAGAATGTAGAGATAAGGCTATCACCAATCATTGAAACTTCAGAATAATATGACATGTAGCTAAAACTTCCTAAACAGTTGACATTTATCTCTACACCTGATACCTCTGATGTTATATACATAGACACAGAATGGACTGAGCAATATCCTCACAAAATTGATTGATGTTTAGAAAGAGACAAAGCGATCGTGCTGCCAGTGCCTATTTTTTTTCGCTCCAGCAAAACTGTGACGTAGACCAATCAAAATTCTAGAAAAAGACGACTGCTGGCGGCATGTTCGCTTTGTCTCTTTCAATTTTTTCTGCCCTTACTCACTTAATAGCTGGATAGCGACGCTTAGTTCATTCGTATTATATTTATATTTATATTATATTATCGTCTATGGTATTATATGCCATATTGAAACTCTACTCAATTGGTTAACTATATAATTTTATTTTTTATTTTTTAGAGCTATACAATTTTGATAGATAAAAAGATCTCAAATGTTTAATAATATCTTAAATATAAAAATTGTAAATGAGTATTCGGGCGTAAGCCACATAATATACAGTGACTTCATAACTTTACTAGTTTTAATGTCCGCGAAAGTCAAATGCAATGCTTGTACTGTATGTGTACATACACTAAGCACTAACTCTAAGGGTTCTGGTAATATGAAATAATAAACTTGAAATACTTCTTTATCGATGGCTTTCTTAGTTTCCAATGCAGCACAACAGATGGCGGTAAAACCCAGTTGTATAAACTGCATGTCAACCAACATAAATGATAGTTAAAAAAAAACTAAAAGACACGCTTTAATAGCTTCTTTACAATCAAATTATTCTCTTCTTTTTGGTTCAGCTCACTATTAATGCGTGTTTTTAGTTTTTTAAAACTATAATATATTTTCTTGTTGTTAGTCTCAAAACAGCATCAAAAGTACTTAAAAGACTCGATTTAAAATCAAGACCACGTAATAAAAAAAAATGATTCAACAGTTTTATATTTTGTATTATCTTGCTTCTCTTGGTAGTGATAAAAGGCTAAAGCTATGAATATATTGCATTGTTTGCGCTCCTTGATACGTGTACATTACATTTTTACAGCCTCCATGGCGCAGTTGGTGAGTAGCCGGCTGTGAAACGAGAGGCCGTGGGTTCGATTCCCACACCGGGACAAATGTTTGTGTCACAGACAGATATTTGTGTCCGGGGTCTGGGTGTTGTGAGACCGAAAGTCTCTCGTAGTCCCTGATACCCACAACACAAGACTCGTATCTTAGTGTGGGGTCGGGGCTATGTATGTTGGATGTTATTTATTTATTTATTTTATTTACATAATTTCAAGTAAATCTGACTTTTTTTATTGCCTCGATAGGCAGTCGGGCAGACGGGCCACCTGATGGTAAGTAGTCACCGCCACCCATAGATTTCTGCAATGCCAGGGCACAGCAAAGCCGCTGCCTACCGTTGTCTGGAAGGTGATGTGTTGTTTCTATGTAATGATTCCGTTAAATACATAAAATACATACATAGATACAGGTGAAGCTAATATAAAGCGTGTTAAAAGAAATAAAAGTTATAGATTAGAAATGGATAATGAATTATAGATTGCATTAGCGATATGTACATACATGTAGTTAATTACGATACAGTCAGCGTACCTGTGTGCGTGTGTGCGAGCTGGTAGCCGCATAACGTCTCGTCTTACCCGTCACCGATACATTAACCAATAGTTTAACTTAAACATATCGATTTACAACTGCCCAGTTAATGTAGCTTCACTACAATTAATAATTATAAAAATATTTCTAAAACTCATAATTATGCAGGGACCATGGTTGAAATGCCTCTATACCAGTAAGAGTTTATAGAATGCAGCATGAGAAGTGCATAATATATAACTTGTGCCTGCTGTTATTAACACCTGAATATTTAACATCCATCTATTCTAGATAAAAAAAAAACAGATTTTTTATTTTTTTTGATGCCATGATAGCCTTTTCTTAGAGAGCATTATTAAAAAAATATATAGTAAAAATAAAATTTGCTTTAAAAAATGGCATATTCAAGAGATTTCGTCTAAAATCTATGCCAAATAGAGGTAATATTATATGTTATATATATATATATATATATATATTGTTCCTTTGTATTGTATGACGTATTCTTATCTATAGTATCTACATAACAATTTATAACAAAAGTTACCACACAAAGAATCGAATCGCAAACTACCGCACTCACTTGGGTATAACCGTGAGTATAAAAGTTGAAACAGCAGTTGATCAGTATTTAGTCGAGATTACGTCCGTTTACCAAGCGAGCCGCGGTGACCGCAACCACACACACGCACATATGCACACATTATGTACTGCTTGTATATGATACATATAGTGTTGCAACTGCACTTGTGAATGTTCAACTATCCATGTTTCTTACGTACGTTACGTCATTAGACCCTCGACCGCTTTTTCACCTTCTTGCCGATGGCGTAGAGTGAAGATGCAGACCGGCATGATTGTGTTGAGTAGTGGGGGATCGTCTCTCGCTACTCGATACTCTAATTGGACCGCACTGCGCTTACCATCAGGTGCAGTGGGGTCATTTTGCCGTGCCAGGATAAAAAAAATCGTAAATATAGATCTCTATATATAAAGATAGGTTTCTATTCATATTTTGGGTATCCTTATCGTCTTTAAGTATGAAAGTAATACGCGACTGCACAAAATTGAGCTAAGTCAGAGCTTACATAAATTCGTAAACGTACCTAAATGACATTTAAGTTCTTTTTAGAAATTTGGTATATTAAATAACACCCAACAGACGCACATACGAGTCTTGTGTTGTGGGTATCAGGGACTACGAGAGACTTTCGGTCTCACAATAACCAGACCCCGGACACAAATATCTGTCTGTCACACAAACATTTGTCCCGGGAATTTTGTGAGAATCGAACCCACGGCCTCTCGTTTGACAGCCGTTTCAAATGTTTTATAATAATATATCTTTTACATCGGGCAATCATAGAACGTTTCTGCTTACTCGTAAACATACTTATTGATTTTGTTATTTCTTAAGTAATGGTTTTATTAAATTTGCTCTTTAAGTGTTTGTATGTTGTACCCACCACGTAACGCTACTGTCGCTGTATCAAGTAAGCAGATATTAGTACCGCGGTCAACACTCAATCCACATAGATGCCTATCAGTGTTTAATAGGGTATGTGAACATGATCTCGAGTATTGTATCAGCCAGCCACTGGTTCTCAAATCATTGAGTCGACTTGCGTTGTGACGTCGTCCGCGCGGATGCGACGCGACATGCGTTGCGGTTGCGGGAATTCTTGTGTTACGTGTCGGAATATTTTTCTTTTAATAGCGTAGTTGACAGTTAGTGAAAACCTGATAGAATTTTGTTTTTATAATAGATTTTAGTCTAAAAATATCGCAAATTTAACCAATTTGTTAATTTATTTGTGATTATTTAATATTTTCCCGAAACAAATATGTGAAAATAAATTTTGTCACGTGACATGAAACACGAATCAGTCATGCATGGCGTCACCGTATGAAACGTCTATTAAACGCTGAGCCAAACGTCTATTAGTTTAGCGGATGGTCACGTCACACGAAAGGCCATGGCAGTTGGTAGCGTTTTGGTGGTAAAAATAAAGTTGCTTTATAAAAATGCAAACAAAATCTTAAAAACTTATGTTTTATGTTTATTTATGATAATCTATACTTATAATAAATCTGTAGAGAGGTCAATTCTGTACATGAAATATATTTCCAAAATAACTATCAGCGGGTGATTAGTGATCGATACTGACGCCAAAAATGCAATCAGTAAAATTTTTGTCTGTCTGTCTGTCTGTCTGTATGTTCGTTATAGAAACAAAAACTACTCGACGGATTTCAACAAAACTTGGTACAATTGTTCTTCATACTCCTGGGCAGGTTATAGTATACTTTTCATCACGCTACGATCAATAGGAGCAGAGCAGTGAAGGGAAATGTTGGGAAAACAGGAGAACTTACTCCATTTTTTAAGCTTCCGTCGTGTGTGCAGCCTTAATAGTTAAAGCTACACAGAAATCATGTATGACGGAAATGTTCTCCTTAAAATTATATAAAAAAAAATCCACGACAGCAAATGTCTATATTTTATGGTTGACTCATAATAACACGTGTAACTCCCGATAGCTTAGCAGTTCGGAGATTTCTGATTATATTTGTCTACTCTTCGTTTATAACACTCTCAATCATCCCTAATTAATAAATTTTAACATTATTACCTATTTAATTTAATAAAAAAAGAATTATAGAAATAGGTACAGAAACACCAGGCTATTTTAATTGCAAGAAAAAATAACTCCTTGGATTGTATACTTCTGCTCCCGAAAATAACCTCCACGCGGGTGGAGCCGCGAGCAACAGCTAGTATTTTAATAATATAGACCATGAAGAATAATATAAAACGGTTTCCCAAAAACAGTCAACTAGTCTATCTGTTATAATACTTGATTACTATTACTGTGTGTCTTTTATAATTTCCTTTATGTTTATTTTATACAGTTGAATAGTACAAAACACTACTTTATAAATTTAGCAATAAACTTTGTATTTTTTGTACTTGTTAGCTGATAATTGCTTTTACAGTTTCATATAAGAATGTGGCTGGCGCCAATAAAATTCTAGCCAGAAAAATAAGTGTTGGACAGCGATAAAGCCCTAACTTGAACATCACCTTGAACTGTTGTTTGGAATAGTAGATAGAGGCAGCAGTTTGGATGTGACAGCCTCCGTGGCGCAGCGGGCGATTATCCGGCTGCAAAATAAAAGGTCTTGGGTTTGATTCCCGCACCGAGACAAATGTTTGTGCGACAAATATTTGTTTCGAGTCTGGGTGTTGTGGTATCGACGATACAGGTTTTACCCAGTGTGGGATCAGAACTATGTGAGTAACTGTTGGGTGTATTTAATTTAATTATTTATTTTGTGTGTCGAGAATCTGAAGTGAAACTTCTTTGGACTCGGAGAGTCCTATGTCGGTGACGAGTGATCGCACTTGAATTACTGTTGTGCTGAGTAAGGGTTCTGAAAGGAAAGTGTTGTTCCGATTACTATCTTTAAGATCTCTAAAAATACGTTTTGGTAGATGACAGAGGTGAATGGATGAATGTTGATCTGGACAATCTGAAATATGGAAGAATTTCTTATAAGACAATTTTTAAAAGGAACTCATTAGACTTCTTATTCTTGTCTTACTAGAGAGTATCATATATAGGGTTATTAATTGTATGTTGACTTGACTTGACTTAATTCTTAAATTTTTGGCACCGACAGTTTTGCCAATGGCAAAGTACCTACGTACGGTGAAAAAAGAAGAGAAAAAAAGCTTGTCTTGAAATAATTTTAAATGATATGATCATTAATTTTAACATTAAAGGTTCTGAAAGAATTGTTAGTAAAAAAAATTATATAAAAAAGACACATGGTATACAAACTTATGTCAATGACTTTATTATTTACAAAATAATTAAAAACAAAGTAAGTAGTAATTTATATTTTAAATTAGAGGTTGTAATATCCGATGCATACATTTAATGAGAACACAACAAAATGAACGGTTGCATTTCCATTTGCCGGTAATCTGATTAAATCGTTTTAAGTTACTGTTGGTCGACTATCATGAGAGAGCTAAATCCTAATTTCTCGATAATTGAAAAGGTAACATAAGCCGAGTATCGGATTGTCTGTATCGCCACACATAAGCATGGGGCGTAACGCGCGTTTTGCGCCTCACTGGCCGACGACGAGTTTAAACGAACGAAAAATTTGACATTCTGTAACTGACACCCCGACACGGCGATATTCGATATCAAAATGTTTTGGAAGATCGATTTGATCACAGTTTTGATATGGAGGTACCTGCATGATTTAACAGATTTCATAAAATGATTGGATATATACAAAGGATTTATTTTGTATCAGCAATTTGAATAAATCAGTATAAGGCATTTCTATTGCAGGCGATCTGGATGGCCGTAGGTAACGCAAAAATAAAGGGGTTTGTTTTTGTCTGTAAAATAAATTTACATTTGCGGAAGATTGTTTTTATATTACCCTGCTAGCTTAAGATGCGTGTCAAGACATACGAGTACGACAGTAGACAAATTGTCGATGTCGATTCATATCTCGATTTCCTTAATAAGCTCACTGCGGTCGACCATTTTCTCGTTGAAGACATAAGTCTACTCGTGAAGATGAATGCTGATTGAAACTTATTTTAACCATTCTATTTTTAACGCAACCGTAATGATTTTAGTTTAATCATTGTATATTGATACTAAGTAACTGTATTATGGTACCACCTTCGTTTATTAATCTAATAAATGAAATTACTTTATTCTATATTAATTTCTCTACGTGCAAAATAATAGCCCTGTATTATAGACTGTCCCACTGCTGGGCACGGCCCTCCTTTCGTCCTCTAGTTAGTCTCACAAGTCCAAGACCCAAAACCAATGTTTGTGGAAATAACTGTCTCACTTTTCTTTTGTTTTCAAAGAGAAAATTAAATTTATAATCATTATAAACCGAAGTCCTCATGCGCAAGAACAAGGTAAAGGAATCTCCACAGGATAGCGAGACTTACCGAGAGTTACAGAACATGAATATGCGGTGAGCAGTCTGTCATATCCCGCGCAGTCTTCTCCTCTGTATTCTCGCCGCGTTGTTTGGATATAATATATTCAGGGATAGGTATCTTTCCATATGTGAAGCAATTTTATACGAATAGTCGGTGAGAATGCACCGTAACTTCTGGTGGTAGGATATTCATATCCGTCCGGATAGCGACCACCGTACACAGGGTGTAAAACCCGCCATAGTCGCACACGCAAGTGTGTCGCGTACCCGTATCAGCCAGTGTACATCCAGTTTTTGTCGGTGGTCTAGAGTTGGGGCGTAGCCGGCAAAACGGCCAAACATCGTAATGTTTGGCCGTTTTGCGCCGCTTCTTTACCTTCTTGCCCGTGGCGTAGTATGAAGAAGCAGGCCGGCGTGATTGTGTTGAGTAGCGAAGGTTACATAGTCTCTCACTGGATACTGTAATTGGACGGCCTTGCGCTTACCTTTAGGTGCAGTTTTTTTTTTAGTGCCTCGATAGGCAGACGAGCAGACGGGCCACCTGATGGTAAGTAGTCACCGCCGTCCATAGACTTCTGCAATACCAGGGCACAGCAAAGCCGCTGCCTACCGTGCAGTGTGGTCACTATGCCGTGCCAGGATGATAAAAAAACTGTTCACTATATGCCTACTGTGCTGATGGTTAAGTGGTTTGAATAGTTTTCTCAAGTATATATAAGAGGCGGTCTAGTTAAATACACGCGGGGCTGTAATCCGATCAGCTGAGAGCGCGAGATCGGCGCGCGCCCATCCAACCGACACCATCTTCCTATTCCTACTTCTCACCTTACAGCCAGTAAACGGAGATTGACCAAACATAATCATGTTATTTAACACGTTATTGCACAAAATATACTATTTTGTAAACTTTGTTACATACATTTCCTAGATGGCTGTTACAATACTCTTAAAGCTGTTTAAATAGATACCTATCTGATAATAATACTAGCCCTGTATTAAAAATTGTCCCACTGCTCCCCTTCTCTACTAATGAGAGGGGAAGACCTTAGTCCACCACGCTGTCCTAATGCGGGTGCAGACTTCACATACCTTTCAAACTCGTAAAGAATTCTCAGGTATGCACGTTTCCTCACGATGTTTTCCTTCACCGTTGATGTAAGCGTTAGTTTATCCAAGAATATCGTTTATTTATTCGAATATTTCGTTTCGGTATTGTTTATACTATTGAAATTGATAGAACGTAACCAAACCTAAGAAAGCTTGTCAATGCCAGTCTGCAACCCATATTCAGGGCAGAATTATCAACATTATTTTTCAGCATTCTAAGTGTAATGTTTTTTAAGAATGGCTAGATCATAAAAAAATATAATGAAAAGATTACGTCTTCACTTATGATCAACAAACAACAAACATCACGCCTGCCTATAAAAAATGCAGAATTTTGGATTACAAAGTACTGATTGATTCTGTACTGCAATAAAAATGTTGTGTTATGATGCCGAGTAATTGTATTCAATATCCTTGGAACCTAACCACAGCGGTGTTTAACACATTGCTACTTGGCGGTAGAAATTAACAAATTGTGGTGTCTACTCAGATCGATTCTCGCATAGAGAGACCTACCACTTAGTAAGCAATAATCAGATTTTGAGGGATTTAAAACTCTAATTCGTGTATATAAATGATGTCTTATACAACCAGGCAAAATAGGACTTAAGAAACTGAAGCAAAGAGCATTATAATACGAACTGAAGTGAACTGAAGTTTTGATAGAGTATTCCCATGACGTTTTATGTAATGTCATCTCTAAATAGGTGAAAAGAGGTTACCTAGAGTGAAACGAAATTTTTCATTTTTTTCAAATCTTAAAACTGGTTATTGTTGTTTCTCGACACAATGAAAGAAACTCACATTTTGGCGTTTAATTTTTAATAAATGGAGGAGAGAATGATAAAATCGATGCGAGGGGAGAAAGGGGTGAAAAAATTTGTATGTAAAATAATAATTATGAGGAGTCAGGAGTAAAATCTAGTATTCAGTATTAATCAAATTATTTAAAGTTCTAACTCCTAGCTACTGAATTAAAATATCACATGTAGCAGATAGGCATAAAACCTTTTAGCACAAAATATCACGCCGATGTAACCTCTCTCAAAGTCAATAAAACGAACGCTTTCATTTACAAGATTTGTAAACATAAAAGGGTAAATTTACATTTTGATGTTCGCAAGTGCTTGAGGGTCTAAAGTGGCGTTCGCTCCCTAAAATTTTAAAACATCCATTTGCATATGCTTTGAGTACATAAACGACACTTTCTGGATCACTTTCAACGTTCGGGCCAGTCGTAGCGGGGAGGGGGCTAACGGTTAAATATCTCAAACAGGTTATTACATAATCAACATTTTTTAGATTAGTACATATTGAGTTGTAATAGTATTTAGCGTTAAATGGTGACATACCCATGATCATATGATGACTGCCTCCGTGGCATAGTTGTAATTGCGCATGCTTTACGGCTGCTGTGCAGAGGTCTCGGGTTCAATCCCCGGGTTGGGTAAAGTGATAAAGTCTGGAATTGACCCCGGTATGACGACTCGCACCCTATCACATTATGGGACCGTAATAAATTCGGCAAAAAGTGGGTGTACTGGTTTACCTCTGCGTACCCCTTTGGAGATTACAGGCGTCAATGCATATGTATATCCATGAGCCCTCATCTTTAAGTTTAAAAGATTAATACGTTAATAGGTATGTGTATCGATAAACACCATAACATTATGGATACTATACTATAAACAAATGTGTTCACTATATGGTAAGTCTTTCAAATCCCTCTGACTAAATGCCCCTGCTTTGCCTATTCTTGTTACCAAACAGTAGTATACATGGAGCATCTATGACGGAGCGGATGAAATGCTGATTGTGGAAAGTGAGAGAGATGATTTGATCCCAGCACAAATGTTTTTGTGAGCTCTAAATCGTTGCTTTTGTGAGGCTTAAATTCTGGTAGTTCCTGATTCCTACGATACAAGATAATGCGATTTTCTAGTCATCTATATAAAAAAAACACAGTTATCATGTTGCGTGGAGTGTATGGATCGACTGCAATCTTGGCTATTTATAAAGCCAAATTAGTTTTGAAATCCTAAACAGTCTCTGTGACCCTAAGTTCTAGTTTTACTTCAATTTATGCATTATATAAAGTTATAAATAATATATGTTATTACACTACGCTACTATTACTGTTGTACATTGCTCTAATCTGTACATTTCGTTCGCTAAAACGTCAATTTGCATACATTTGTTACTTTTTGAAGTTGGTACGAGTGAGAAATTTTGCGGGGCAAAAGACGACGCCGAGCGGGGTCAGGGACGCGGAGGGCGGTGTAATCAGCGTAATGCCAATCATGCAAATGCCGAGATCCAACTGAAAGCCTCAACCGGCTTGTTTCAGGAGTTAAAATGGAGATCCACTTAACAGGCTACGCAGCTCACATACGCGATTGATGGCAGGGCATAGATATACTGCAGAGAATCGACAAATCGTATGTTCTTATGACGCGAGAGCGCGCTGCTAGTTTTGAGAATTGTTTGCCAAATATATTTTTCTGCGGACTTTTGGAACCTTTCTTACGACTGAAGCTTGGAAAGATTAAGCACCTATCATCGGACGACAAGAGACTCGGCTAAGCGTCATCGATACATGGTTGATATTCCACCAGCGCGCACGAAGCGTTTAGCTAGTAAAATCATGCGCACCGCTAGAGAGTGGAACTCTTTGCCGGAGTCTATATTTTCCGAAAATTATAACCTGGGTATCTTTAAGTCAAGAGTGAATAGGTATTTTCTAGGCAAGCGTGCTCCACCGTAGACCACATCATCACTTACCATCAGGCGAGATAGTGGTCAAACGCAAGCCTATTTATGTAAAAAAAAAGGAAAACCTAGACATATAAGCATGACTACACACTCGAGTAAGCTATATCGTAGGCTTTAGGAACCTCTAGGAAGTTACGGTTCTATAACACCAGACCAAATATTAGTGAACGACAGAAATACTTGCCTTGACAAGGAAATCGAACCTGTGGCTCTTCGTTTTAGAAGATAAGTGATTATTCATGCCTCGGTGGCGCAGTTGTAATTGCGCATGCGTTACGACTGTTGTGCTGAGTTCTCAGGTTCGATCCCCGGGTCGGATAAAGTGATATTGGGTTTTTATATCTAGAAATTCTCAGTATTAGCCCGGAGTCTGGAATTTGTGCTGGGTACGGCGATAGGCTCGCTCCCTATCACATTATGGGACCGAAAAAAATCGGCGAAAAGTGGTGTACTGGTTGTGGTTACACCTCTGCCTACCCCTTCGGGGAATACTGGCGTGAGTGTATATATGTATGTATGTGTGTGATTTTTCATGTGATAGATAGCTTATTTTTGCGTTACGTCTTCCACGCAATCGCGATGATTCTGCCAATGTCAAGGTTGGAGTTCACTAAGGTTGGGACGAAAGTGACACAGATAGCTTGATATTATAGATTTTGAACTGTCACATCTCTCATCTTTTTAGTCTATGGAACACGAACGAATTCAACATTGCCCGCTTCTAACGAATTTAAACGCCGGCATAAACTGAACGGTGTGCTTGCTAATTGAGTATTTGTAACACGAACTTCAAGTCTTACTTTGCTTTGAAGATCCTTTCAACATAACATAATTTTCTTGTTATGTTGAGTTTATTTTTTATTGTTGCAGTGACGGTAATTAATACCTATTTCAAAAAGTTTTATATTTCACACAGGAATCTTGACAATTAGTTATACGCATTATTCAAGAAAGATTTGTAAAATAATTAATATTTTCAATTATTAAAAGGAAACTTAAGTACACAATTTGACAGATTGTCTGATTTGAGTGTGAAGAAGCAGGTATGATTGTGTTGAGTAGCGAGGGATAGATCGTGTCTTGCTACTCGATACTCTAATTGGACGGCACTGCGCTTACTATCAGGCGCAGTGTGGTCACTTTGCCGTGCCAGGATGAAAAAAACAGATTGTTCTGTACACTTAACTATAGAGCATTTTCGAGTTTAAAAAAATGATTTTGAAGGGGTAAATAGTGTATTTTTATACATGGTGTAGAATAAAGGTATAAAGTTTATGTAAACACACATATTTATATTATTTCGTATACTCGATGTCATCAAATATGCCGTAAGAAAATATAGAAGGCATTCACAAAATTAAAAAATCTGTCACATCAGTTGTCTGAATCACTCGTCATCGCAAAGCATCAATAAAGAGTTTTTAAAACATCAATTCACTTCATTTACACATTTATGAGTCCGTACCACTTTATACTCAAATATTTTCCATTAAAAGGGTGCTAAAAGCAATATGGCCGCCTTTTCGCGCTTTTCCTGGTCTCATTTTGCATTCAAAACATAGAAGCAGAGAAATGCGAGCGTAGGTTTACTGTCACTTTTAAATATTAAAATTATATTATTGTATCATACTAGCTGTAGCATTTTTTTTACTGTAATAACTTCTTTATCGGCGAACTGAAACTTGCCGGGTTTCTGTGTAACGTTTTTGGTACTTTGTACTATAGAATTATCATTTTTAATGTTTCGATTGTCTGGAACTCGCTAGATTTTATTTAATTAATTAATAACGCATGTACCGTGTCTTTATGTAGAATATGCGAAATTTGCTTTGAATTAAATTAGAATTAATTTGTTGTTAATATTATGATATAATATTATTAGGTACTATCATGACGTGTCATGGAAAAATGATTGTACATAATTTTGGAATAAAACAAATTAAAATATCAAGTTATACATGCAATTTCTTTATTATATGAAAATATTATTCTGGTTTTATACGTTACCAGCATTTAGGATTATGGCTTAGTATTGCATATAAGTATAAGTTTAGCTGGTGGTAGGATACTCATATCCGCCCGGATAGCGACCACCGTACACAGGGTGAAAAACCCGCCATAGTGGCACACGCAAGTGTGTCGCGTTCCGGGATCAGCCAGTGTACACATCCGGTTTTTTGGGGGTCTAGAGTTGGGGTACAATGTTGGCCATTTTGCGGCCTTCTAAGTACCTACTCTGACAATAGACCCTCGATCGCTTCTTCACCTTCTTGCCCATGGCGTAGTGTGAAGGAGCAGGCTGGCATGATTGTGTTGAGTAGCGGGGGATAGATCGTCTCTCGCTACTCGATACTCTAATTGGACCATACTGCGCTTACCATCAGGTGAAGTGCGGTCACTTTGCCGTGCTAGGATAAAAAAAAAAAAAGTTTATGAGAGTTTGCTTAAGCATGCCGTGTATGTTTACATGGTGTAGAGTATTGATTGAATCTGTAATGCATATATAATTTAATAGGAAGAGCACATAGAAACAAATTGTGAAAGCAGATAAAATGTAGGAATTATATGAATTAACATATCAAACGCGCCTCCGTTACCCGCTACACCACCCCTCTCTACATTGATTAGGTAATCTTGACACTTGCACCTTTTTAAAACACGTAAAGTGCATTAAAATAAGTAAGTAATATGTATTATTTTGTTTATCACGAACCGAACCTACTAGGTGGCCTGAAATACTCCAATGGAAGTAATTGAAATATAATTTAAACTTTTTTTATCCTGGCACGGCAAAGTGACCACACTGCAAACAATGTATCCCTCGCTACTCAACACAATGATGCCAGCCTTCTTCTTCACACTACGCCATGGGGCAAGAAGGTTAAGAAGCGGTCGAGGGTCTAGTGTCAGAGTACTTAGAAGGCCGCAAAACGACCAAACATGGTACCCAACTCTAGTCCCCTGATTGTAAACGCAGTGCCGTCCAGGTAGAGTATCGAGTAGCGACAAAAAATCATTCCTTGCTACTCGATACAACGTGCCGGCCTGAGTACTTTTCTACACTTTCTTCTTCTTTCACACTACGCTTAAAGGCCCATGATTATAGAATGAAGAGAACACGTGGCTCAGTAAACTAATTTATAGTCAAAAAGCTGCGAGACTTATGATAACTTTATACTTATGAGCTTGCAATTAAAATGATATTTTTACGTCATTTTTAAACTTATTGCATATCACAAACGTGCTCGCGGAGTAGCAGACTCCGGATACATTTGCACAAATAAATGACATTTTAAATTGGAACCAGAGTAAGTCGAGCTCTTTTACGGAGCGAACGCGGAATTTCCACTAACGTACTTTTTATTTACTAATGTATTCTATGTAGTGAGGAACAACTTGGACCTTCTTCACGACTAGTGTCAAAGGTACTTAGAATAATATTTCAATCAAAAAATAGAATAATAGGTACTAGAAAAATGATTATAAGTATATTTATGTAAATAAAATAAAAATAAAATAAAATATGTGTAAAGAAAACTGAGAACTAAAAAAAAAGAAAAGAAAAACAGACTGCCTCGGTGCCGCAGTTGTAATTCCGCATGCGTTACGACTGCTGTGCTGAGGTCTCGGGTACGATCCCCGGGTCGGGTAAATATATCACATATGGGTTTTTCTGTCTAGAAATTCTTCACAATTAGCCCGGAGTCTGGAATCTGTGCCTGGTATGGCGATATGCTCGCCCCCTATCACATTATGGGATCAAAAATCGGCGAAAAGTGGGTGTACTGGTTACACCTCTGCCTACCCCTACGGGGATTACAGGCGTGAGTGTATGTGTGTGTGTAGAGAAAATTCTGAAAGCATTTGTAAATTATATTTTGTTGTTTGACTGTTCTCTATTTATTTAAGGTTCCGCACCCAAACGGTATCAACGAGATTATGCATTTTCAGAAAAAAATTGGTTAGATGTGACTTGGATACCTGAGATAGGTAATCACGTTTAAGACATAATTATAAGAAAAAAGAACATTCTAGTATTTCGTTCTATTTTATAAGATGTCTTTTGTGCCTAGTATGTTACTTTTGTTCGTCAACAACACAATTCGTTCAACACATGTTACATTATAAAAATCGTTCAAAACTGAGCAGGATAGACCACGACCACGGTCTGAGAGGTATCTGTACCGTAACATTATTACACATTCGATGTGTATAAGGGTTTATTTATTTCATCTTTCAATTTATCACAATAATCTATATAATTGAGAACCCATGCTTTTAGAATATTACCGAGGAGTACCTACGCTAAAGCATAGCATAGCAGTAGCCATTCAACATTGATCATCGGCCAGCCTGTTGCAATGTTGAATTAACCTTAGTATTTTAGTAACACCTTATGGGAATTTGACAGCCTCCGTGGCTGTGAAACGAGAGGCCGTGGGTTCGGTTCCCACACCGGGACAAATGTTTGTGTGACAGACAGATATTTGTGTCTGGGTGTTGTGAGACCGAAAGTCTTTCGTAGTCTTTGATACCCACAACACAAGACTCCTATCTTAGTGTGGGGTCGGTTATGTGTGTGAATGTTGGGTGTTATTTATTATTATTTATTTGGGCATAAAATAGACACTGTTTGTCCATTTGTCATAAAATGGACAAACAGACAAACGGCCAAATAACTGATCCTATAAAGGTCTCGATCTTTACTTTGCCCTACAACGAATAAAACTCTCGTAGGTATTTTTCACGAAGTTTTATTATAAGATTGGATGTACACTGTGCATTTCACCCTCGTGGGTGTGTCCTCACCTCGGGCCTTTCGTTAAACGCTCGCTAAACGTTTGGGCGGCCCGCCCTGTGTGCTGCCGTATGACAAAGTTACTTATAAACGCTTTTACTAAACTGAACCTTAATGCTTTAGTTTTAACGGTGGCAATGGTGTTGTTGGTGAAAAGTGGAATCTTATCGAAATAAAACGATGCTAATGTCTCTACGTATAGTTTTAAACGTTTCTTACTGCCTACAGCGACTCTGATAGGTAGGGCGTTTTCTCTTAATAGAAGCTTATGTTGTGAACTAAGCCAATGTTATTTATTTTTAAGAGTGCCTGTACTTTATTATATTTATTTTACAGATCAAACGTATATGCATCATAAATATTTTCAGCTTGAATTTGTATGATTAGCACATGTATGTATAGATATGTATATTATAATGTGTATTCATTGTTAATTATCGCTTGCTTTAACGGTGAAGGAAAACATCGTGAGGAAACCTGCATACCTGAGAATTCTCATAAGAATTTTGAAGGTATGTGAAGTCTACCAACCCGCATTAGGGCAGCGTGGTTGACTAACCCCTCTCATTAGTAGAGGAGGCCCGTGCCCAGCAGTGGGACAATGTTTAATACACGCCTAGTATTATTTTTATTATTATTATTATAGAGCCAAGTCGTGCACTGGTTTGTCTACAGGGTGGTAAGCCAGCAGGTTACAGGCCTGACTTGAAGTAACATATAGCTGTTGTGCTTCGTACTAACGTACAAAGTAACATTATCAGAGGTCAATATCGTGCTTTCTTTTCAAACCCCCATTTCTTTATTTTAAGGACGGAATTTGACTATGATTCTTCTGGTATTATGGGTGTTCAGAGACGGTGGAGATCGCTTCAGATCAGATTACTCACTTGCTCGCTTGCCAACCGGAACCTGCTATAAAAAAACTAAAGTTACTACAGTTTCAATTAATCCGCCTGAAATATATCGAGGATAATATATTGAGGACAGTTCTTCAATTTAATAATAAATAAAATAAATAATTTCAACGGTAGGCAGCGGCTTTGCTGTGCCCTGGTATTGCAGAAGTCTATGGGCGGCGGTGACTACTTACCATCAGGTGGCCCGTCTGCTCGTCTGCCTATCGAGGCACTAAAAAAAAAAAAATAATACTGCTTGGTATTCGTAAAATATTATTTAATAAAACTTTCAGACTGCAAAGCAGCCTAATAGTCACTTACAGTCTTAACCCCACTCTAACACACGAATCTTGTGTGGTTCAACCCATAAAATAAATTGTGTGAACTTATTCATACAATCTGATATATTGGACCAAGTAGTGATCAAGTAAAATTAACAGTATAATAATTAAGAGCTTAATCGAATGATCAATAGTAAGTAAATAATTTTCTTATAATTAATTTGTACTATCTATGCGTTTCTAAACAGACAATTCACCATGTTAAATCTTAAAATTATACCTAATACTAAAAAATAATACTTATAAAAATTTTATTTTACAATTAGGAGTTTGAAAAATGTACCCAAAAGTCACATACCTAGTCCTGAGACCACACTGGGTCAAACCTATATCATGGGTATCAAGAACAACGAGGGACTACGGTCCCACAACACCCAGACCCGAAACAATTACTTATGAATCATACAAAGCTTTGTTTCGGTGCGGGACTCGAATCTGTGGTCTCTCATTTACGAAGACTGTTTGGTTTTGATTTTATAAATAATAATTCATAAAAAGTACACCGACTTCAATAAAAAACAAATTATGCGACCCTATAAAATTTGAAGGTTGCCCTCGATTTTCTGAGATCCCATCATCAGATCCTGACTTGGTGCCAATGGGACCACCTGGGAAGTATACCAGAATTTCTCGAATCGGTCCAGGCGTCTTCGAGTAATCGGGGAACATACATAAAAAAAAAGATTGCGACGAATTGTTAACCTCCTCCTTTTTTTGAAGTCGGTTAAATAGCGATACATTTATACAAACAGTATAAGACAGGACAAGCGAGGAAAAACGATTTGTATATACGGTGCTAAGTGGAATTAAAAATAAAAGTGTGAACGCAAACAAGGCCGCGGGTACGCTGTTGTTATTTCCCGCCCTATACTTTAGCCTCTGACTAGATACAGTTATTCGCATTAGCCAGGTGTCGTGCACATTTCCACTTCGATAAAACTGTATAACTATGCGGTATCGCCGAGTGCTCCGTGTAGAAATGACAATATTAAAAAAAAACGAATATAACTTGAATTTCTACGGCTTATTTATATATTGTATTGTCACAATTAAATAAATAAAAATATATAGTAGTATTTTTCTATGGGTGGCAAATGAAGAAAGTAAGAAAGTATTTATTATGTAGTTAATTATGTAGATAGGTATTTTCTCTGCAGTAATAAGTTGACCCAAAAGTTGCTTATATCTGCGGCGTCGATTTTTTGTACGCTCAGTTAATAAGCGTCTACTGGCTCGTGAAATATTACAAATTGCGTCCCCGGCTCCCCCCTTCCCTTTTCACCCGACCGTGTCTACCCACCCCCCAGCTTACATCGACTTTTTTAGTATAAGGGTAGGTTCACTGTTAAACGAATATATCTGATTAATATGGGTGTTTTGATCGACGAATACGTAATCTCATCTTCATGTTCGCTTTAGGCATATATTTGTATGTATTTTTTGCCTTTGAAGTTATGTGAATAATTTGTGTTTAAGCGGTTTGCTGACGAAAAGCTTTACTTTCCACAGACAAATGTCAGTATTAATTTACGATAACAAGGTCTGTTACAAGACTGAGACGACAAAAAACAAATAGGTTAAAGCTTATAGATAAATATAAATAAATAAAAATAAAATAATAATTTAAAAAAATTGTAATATAAGTGTTTTTTGCATTATGGAAAAATATTATAAATGTAGTTTATTGTATATATTGAAACTACTTATATAATACTAGCCCTGTATTAAACATTTTCCCACTGCTGGACACGGGCCTCCTTTACTAATGAGAGGGGTTGGCCTTAGTCAACCACGCTGGCCTAATGCGGATTGGTAGACTTCACATATCTTCGAAATTCTTATAGGAATTCTCAGGTATGCAGGGTTTCCTCACGATGTTTTCCTTCACCGTTAATACAAGCGATAATTAACATTTAATACACACATAACTTTAGAAAAGTCAGAGGTGTATGTCATTTGGTTTTCGAACATACGCCTTTCGTCTTGACATTCCGTACTGCAACCAACTAGGCTATCGCTACTATGCTATGAACAACTGTGACGCAGAAATAATTATTGAGTTGTATGCCATTACAAGTTCATATAACACATCACTATTATTGTGTATAGTATCTACTCTATATTTTATGACCAGTTCATAAACACCGAACTACGTACGTAATGGAAATTAGGGGACAACTAATATAGAGCTCACCTGCCAATTCGGCAACGGAGTTCTTTTAAGCACTAATTAATCATTGACTGCCTCGGTGGCTCAGTTGTAACTGCGTATACGTTACGGCTGTTGTGCTGAGGTCTCGGGTTCGATCCCCGGGTTGGGAAAAGTGACATTGGGTTTTTCTATTTAGAAATACTCAGTATCAGCCCGGAGTCTGGAATTGTGCCCGTTATGGCGATAGGCTCGGCCCCTATCACATTATGGGACCTTAATAAATTCGGCGAAAAGTGGGTGTACTAACACCTACCCCTTCGGGGATTACAGGCATGATGTGTATATGTATGTTATTAATCATAGCACTGATCGAAGAATCATAATTCATATGCAGCAGTACCGACATGATTAAAATTAAGGTCCAATTTACTCTTCTACCGTGTTTATGAGCAGTAATTTGATTGTAACATTACTAAATCAGTTACGTAGCGATAAAGCCAATCAATTTCCTTAAAGGATAGAACTGTATAAAAGCGAGCGGGGTCTTAGGAATTGGGAAAGTGAATTAAAGCGCCCCACAAACTGGTTATATCAATCATAAACTTATTCGATTAATTACGTTTTGCGGAGTTAATAGCGACATCTAATATCAGTCCTAGTGATGTATGTGGGTAGAGTCGATAAAAGTTTTTCAGGTGTCTTATTAAATTTGTTTTTTATTTTTATGTATATTTAAATTGTTATGTGCAAGTGAATTTTGAAGATATTTATGGTATATGCAGTTTGTTTGAAAATATACGTGGGATGAAATGAAATGAAAATAAATTTAATACCACAAAATACACAAGTTATACAAAACAATAAACAAAATCGCATGACAGTGTATTTTGCTGACATCGAAATGTACATAAAATGACAATGTCCTTCGATCTGCTCACTAGGCAAGCCTCTATCGAGGAAATCTTTATACGGGATACATTTTTGATGTTACATAGTACAGATATTACATTAGTAGCTTAACTTACAAAATATAAGTGATGTGCTAATAATATTATTGGTTAATTTTTTTTTATATCATAGTCCGACAAACGAGCCAGTGGGTCACCTGAGGTTCAGTGATCTCCACCGCCATGAACATCCACAATACCGAAAGTATCACGTATGCGCTGTCGGCCTTAAAGGACAGAAATAGGGATTAGGGAAGGGGAGGGGGAATCTGGGCCTCCGGATATCTCACTTGCCATACGAAACGCGACAGTGAACTGTCACTTTACGTTGGTTTTCTGTGAGACAGTGGTACTACCCCGGTCGAGCCGGCCCATTCATGCTGTAGACAAATATGTCTACAGCGTGGCTCTACCACTTTTAATTATAAATGAAAGGTTTCACAATATTATACACTTTAAACAATACAAAGTATCATGGAACAATATTTAATGAAAACTTATCTTCTTTGCGAAAAAAGTAACATTACTGATTTATCACTGCTTAAACCGCTAGAAATAAAAATGTAGGAAATCTGTTGAAATATGAGCTTTTAGTTAAACAAATGTATGAATTACTTATACATATACGACAGATGACATTTCTTATATCTTCATAAAATACAAATAAGTTTTGGCTTTACAAAGAATCTATTTCTCAATAATTCTAACACCTGCCCTTAAACCAAAACGTACAATTTGTGACAAGAAACATATTCATCTCTTAAACACACAACATAAGTAGTAAAGAAATATCTAAAAACTACACATTACGAGTAACACACAATTTGTATATATTTAATTTACAAACATTGCTCGTGTTATCATTAAATACAGTTCCGTATGAATAGATCTTAACAATCGTCAGGAAGTGCCATATACTTTGTGTCAGTGCTAAACAACAACAACGGTATTTTATTTACGGCTTTCCCAGCTGATCACTGACTTACCTACATTTCACAAGAATCCCAATCGGCGTCAGCATATATATCCACATACTTCTAAATCAGCAGTTTTCTAATAAACTAAGCTATATTTAATTGAAGCTTTTAAATACCTTTGAAGTATTAGTCTTTATTATTTAGAGTTGATCATACGCACGTAGCATCCGAACACACATCTGAACTAGAAATAGGAGACTTTTCCGTGTCATAATTACGTATGATTATTACTTTCCTCAGTATTTACATAATCAACATTTGACGCTTTATTCCTATGTTTCGTTTTTGAATAAAATTGGTTTTCCAAAAAAGTGACATCTCTGGCTTTCATGCAGGAAGTTGGACATTCTGGATCTATAAGCCTGTAGCTCTTACTTTCTTCGCAATAACCAACGAATATATACTTTTTACATTTAGGATCTAATTTCCTCCCTTTTTGTTGTAAAGCATAGGCTAAGCATCCAAAAATTCTAAAATGTCTAATATCTACCTTCTTTTTAGTCCATCTCTCTTCTGGCGTTGAACCCATCACAGCTTTTGTCGGAGTCCTATTTCTTATATAAACTGCAGTCTGCACTGCTTCCGCCCAGAAACGGTTATCCAACCCCGCATCTCGCAGCATACAACGGGCCTTTTCTGTTATAGTCCTGTTAGCTCGTTCACTAACTCCATTCTGAATTGTAGTGTGCAAAATCCTGTGCTCTTTCAAATATTCCTGAAACTGTTTGGTCATATACTCACAACCATTATCAGTACTTAGCGTTTTTATTTTCTTGCTAGTTAGATTTTCTGCAAGAGCCTTAAAAACTTTGAAATAATGAAACACTTCATTTTGAGCCTTCAGGAAATAAACAAAGGTCCTGCGAGAATAATCATCTGTAAAGGTTAAAAAATATTTCGAACCTCCAAATGATGCCTGTGGCATCGGACCACAAAGGTCAGAATGTACTAGGCCAAGAAGTTCATTTGACCTACTACCATTTAGTTAAACAAATGTATGAATTACTTATACATTTACTCATATATTCTGGAAGCTACATTATTAGTTCACAATCAATATCGTCACGGCAGACCGACAAGAACATACAGTGTAAACTCCATGTAACGTCACTCTATTTAACGACAAACTCTCTTAAGCGTCGAAATCAATTGGCTTTGGTTGGTTTAGCTTGTTTTTCATACAATGTTTCACTCTATATAGCATTACACCCACTCTCAATAACGACAACAATTAAGTTGCTAAAATTAGTAAAAACTGCGCAGCTGTGTACGATCTATTGTCGCTTTATTATCCTAGCCCGCAATAAACTCGACTGTCGGCATCATGCATACCGAACTTTCTAAGAAATTCATTCTTTTGTTTACAAATTGGGATTGCTTGCACGTGTAGACTGTTATTGACCATGATTCATAACTAGGAGTCATGGATTATCTATACCTTATCATATTCTTAGTTGCTCACAAACTTGCAAACTGTAAACATGGCTACTAAAAGAAAATCACTGTGTATTGACGAAAAAGTTTTACTGATACGCGCAATAGAAACGGGAGAGAAGATAAGTGATGTTGGCAAACGCTTTGGATTTAGTCGCTCTACCGTGTCCACAATATGGAAAAATAAAGAAAAAATCCTCCACGCTGCGGGCGAGGGAAAATCTTCCAAAAAATTAAAGAAACCTATATACGAAGATTTGGATAAAGCTGTACTATCATGGTTTCATCGACAGCGCCAGAATAATATGCCTATCTCGGGGCCGCTCGTGAAAGCTAAGGCGGAGAATTTTGCTGCTGAACTTGGTTTAACTTCTTTCAAAGCATCAGAAGGATGGCTCGGAAAATTCAAGCAGCGTCATCATATCAACTATGGTAAAATAAGTGGGGAAGCACGAAGTGTTGATACAAATGTGAAAGCCTGGGAAGAAGTGACACCCACAACTATACAGCACTCTTTTCGACATGCTGGACTTTGTACCAATTCTACGAGTGATGAGGTGGAAACAGAATCTGAGTTTGAAAGCGACGACGACCTTCCATTAACTGAGTGGATTCAACAATTCAACATGGCAGGAAATACGGTAAATCTTCAAACCTACATTGAAGTGGACGACCGCCTGCTTACAACGGCTTCACTCACAGACGAAGAAATTTTGGATTCAGTGAGAAAAACTGAGGATCAAGAACAAGGTGATGAAGAAGATGAGACGGATGAGCCTGAGCTTCCGCCGAGCATTAAAGAAGCTCTGGAAGCAGCAAAATTATTGGAAAAATATTTCCTTTATAACCAAGATGCCTCAGTATTGCTAGATATTAATAAAATAACTAAAAAAATACAACAAAATTACTGGTGCAGCAAAAGACGTCAGACAAAAATAACAGACTATACTCAATAGCGTTCAAATAACATTCTTTTTTATGCACATAACTACTAACAATAGTCAGAAATAAACTTTTTATTTTTCTAATTCTGATGTTTCTTCTCTCCATTTAACGACAACTCTCTATAACGCCATAAAATGCACAGTCCCTTCAGTGTCGCTATATAGAGTTTACACTGTATATAAATATACGACAGATGACATTTCTTATATCTTCATAAAATACAAATAAGTTTTGGCTTTACAAAGAATCTATTTCTCAATAATTCTAACAAAATCTGACAGTACCTACGTTGTTATTACTGAAATAACAAATGTAGATTTTTTATATTTAATCTCCAAAGGGGTAAAAAAGGGTGGTCTTTATAGGTAATTTGTCCACATTTAGCTTTATATTAAAACTCTCAAATCCAAATACATACTTATTTGTGTTTCTTGTGCCCAATTTAACTTACAAACAGTTGAATTCCATAATATTATATTGTTGGTCTCGATCTGGCGTCCACCACCTCGACATATTCTATTTTCATGATAATCGGCACCATACACGTAATATTATCGACAATCTGAGATCACGTCACTAAGCGGCCCATTTCGGTGGTGTCATTAGGCAGGCTGTGTTAATGATTAATGCGGCGCCGGGCTCACACGCTTCTCTCTCAGCCCCTGCCCCCCAACCCGTGTCCTGGCTCCCTGCAGACCGCCGCAAATAAAACTCGACACTTAATCGACCTACCCCTTTGATGGAGCGCCCTATCCTTAGCCTTTAAGTTGTGTACAAGGCAAGTTTTCTGTAATAATAAAATAAGTTTAGTATTATTGATATTGTTATTTCGGATGTCTTTCTACTTAGGAAATATAGAACGAAAACAATGATGCAGAAGTAAATATGGAGTTTTTGTTTTTTAGAAGAGTTATGAATTAAGTATATTACGAAGTATGTATATTTTCTGTGACAGTTGGAACGAAGTTCCTTATCGCGCGTTGTGAAAGAGGGCTAGACGGAAAAAATTCTTACGAAAAGTTGTCACGACACTTTTATATTGGAACGTTTTTAAATGTATTTTAACAGCTGTCATTATGTTTATATGTAATTTTACTTGCTGCAGTTGTTGCTAATATTAATATATATTATTAATATATTATTATTAAATTATTAATTTTAATAATATAATTTTAATATTTTTTTTGTTAATAATAAAAAAAATATTATTATAACTTAAAAAAAAAATATTACAATTCCTTCACTAATTAATCGAAAGGAACTTCGTTCCATCCGGGTGTCCCTTGACACCTCTCAAGTTTTTTTTTTAAATACTGAGGTATCAGCTTATACTCATTAATTGCTTATCCTTCTTTGTCTTGATTTCCCTGATACCTGTTACTTTACAGTTATATGAATTATAGCTTTTTATATTATATGTTTGTAGTTTATATTATTATGGTTTTTGTATAATATGGAGATATGTAGATATGCGGTCTCCGACATTAAATTAAAGGCATTAATTTAGCTTAAAATTATTTTAAATACAACCTCACATAAACCTAAAACATTAATTTTATAATATAAGAAAAAGAGAGCATTTAAAATATACAGTAAAACAACCTTACCAAAGAATTAAATGAAAAAGAGACAATTGGACGAGCAAAAACATTTTCAATATATGTATTTACACATATAAAACAATGTATTACATACTCAGCATCGACTAATGCATCTTACTTTTTGTCCGTACATTTTAATTCTGCAATCAAGCGGCAGAGTATCTCGCAAGCAATTATTCTTAACAACTCGTCCCGACATCTTATAGGTCCGTTGACGAATTAAAAGGATAAGAGAGCCGAAGCAAGGTAGCAGGCGATTAGTCGCAGCGGATGATGGATGACGCCCTTCGCCGATACCTGATGGACATAAAACGAGCATCGAAACTACCAACTCATTATACGCCGATGATAACGGCAACTATAAAGTTGTAGTTAGATACGGAATTACGACGCAGCCCCGCGCCTCACCATACCAAGATTACATTTTTAAAAAGTTACTCACGTCTTTTTGTGTAGCTTCTCATATAAAGGGTGGTTTCATTTGGTTTTTATGTGAATTTTAATTTACGGATCAGTATAAGCGCAATAATTTACACTGTTGCAGTTTATTAATGTCTGTTAATGCAATTGTAAAACGGTTCGCTTGACATGGTATTGATGTGATAAATAGGTGTTTTAATTAGAAGAGTTTATAAAACAACACACTTTGCAAGCATTTAGGTTCGTGTGAGTTGTGATGTGAACCGGTGTAATGGGGTTTGTGCAAATTAATCTAGAAAAACTCAGGGCGGGCTGAAGTGCAATGTTATGGAACGCAGAGGACATGAAATGCATTCTTTTCATGGCTTGTACGTTTATAAGGTCACAAATTCCTCTCAACGGACACATATTGCGAATATATAATACGTAACACTTTAGCTTAATAGTTTAGTCGTCCCAACATTTTATTGATTAAATTTATTATTAAATTGTTAACAGATTATGTCAATCACGCTTTATAAGATATTTAAAAGATTTTGGGTATACAACACAAGTTTATGCGAAATGTATAGCTTTAGAATAGTTGAAAAGTTGATGATTCGTGACGGTAACACTAAACTATTTTATGTAAGTGTGGTAAGCGTGTAAGGGCGAGAATAAGTCGAATCAGTCACGGTATTAGCGTAAGACAGAGTCTGGATGAGGCCCATTAGTCTCCATTAGAGGAAGCGCAGGTGTTTTTGATTTGGTCACGCTACTGTGACAGTAGGCAGCGGAGGCAACTTACAGACCACACTAAGGTGAGACGGAGTAAAAAAGTGTCATCCTCTTTATTTTGTTTTGTTAAATGTGCTTGGTCGTGTTCAGTCGTCATTTGGAGATAAACTTATGACATAATTAAGTCATACTGCCTCGGTGGCGTAGTTGTAATTGCGCCTGCGTTACGACTACCCCGAGTCGGGTAAAGTTACATTGGGTTTGTCTAGAAATTCTCAGTACTAACACGGAGTCTGGAATCTGTGCCCGGTATGGCGATAGGCTCGCCCCCTATCGCATTATAGGACCGAAACTCGGCGAAAAGTGAGTGTACTGGTTACACCTCTGCCTACCCCTTCGGGGATTATAGGCGTGAGTGTATATGTATAATTGTATGTATAATTAAGTCATTACGGGAGCAAATTGAAGCGGATATATTATAGGTTGATCAGATTGTTCGTCTCATAGTAAATAAAAAACATGATATCGCAATCATTTAGTTTATGTGCTGTTAATAGTTTTTTTGTAATACTGGCATCAAAGATAAAGATTAATTGAATTTATTTTATTTGTTTTCGATTATATTTAATCTCAATTGTGTGAAAATAAGTAAGTGATATTTAGAATCGGGTTGTATTAAAGTTAATATCAGAAATATACGAACGGTTGCGAATAATTCATATACCTTACGTATAAAAGTTTTCAAAACAACATTAAATCTAGATAGAACAAGATAATGAATAAACTTAACGAATTCGAATTATTTTTTAATCACATCTCCATTTTAATCATTCAACAAAGATCAGTTAAAACGGTACATAACTTCTTACAGGTTCTCATAGTTACATGCAATAACTCACAGTCTAATATCAGGAGAAATCGTTTTAAACGAACTCGACAGTTTTTGCTAGACCTTTGTTTAAACTAGGGTTGCCAACCCCGAAATTCAAATACCAGGATTTTTAGTTTTTGAAGTTAGGAGTGAGTTCCGAAACGCACTGCCTCCCCCTAGGATTGCAAAAGAATTTTAAAATACAGGACCTTATCAGGGCGCTTTAAAAAGCCAGGACGCTGCTTAAAAACCCAGGACACCGCTTAAAAACCCAGGACGCTGCTTAAAAACTATCCAGGACACTCTAAAACCAGGACATGTCCTGGAAAAACAGGACGGTTGGCAACTCTAGTTTAAACACATTGGATTGCTGTTAAATTCTCAGGCGTTGCCATTTAGCCGACTTTAACGAACAAACTTAATTACTCCGAGGTGTCAATTAAAGAATTCTATTAAGGTCGCGCCTATTAAGACGATTAATAGGTGATTTTTTCAAAATGTTTATTGCAGTACAAGATCGGATTAATAGTGCACTTATGTACGTAACATTATCATCGGACTAGCGAACGTAAAGAAGTTTTGCACTTACAAAATTTTTAAATTCCCTGACCCTTTTTACACCTAGAGTTGTTATTATGACGTAGGCGAGTGTAAAGGGAGCTTTATATATAAATAAAAATATTATTCATTGGTAAGCGAACCACTTGACAACGTTGGACCGATACGTCTATTTTCTTATGTTTATAAGTCATATGAAGGTTTTTAAGAAAGAAAAAGTGTAAAGCTTGAGCGGAATGTTGAAAATTTAATTTAAAAAGTTTTTGTAATATTCCCCTTCATTAGTAGAGTAGGCAATGGTAATATTTAATACAGGACTTGTGTTATTACTGCAATGTTTACTATAGACAGTGTACTATCACTAAATAATATCAAGTTATTTATAGATAATAGTGAAATTGAAGAAAAAAACGTAGTAGTACTGTATCGCCTTATTCTAGCATCGCATTAGACCCGCTCAGTGTAAAATTCTTTGAAATCTCATACTGCGACGTATGTATACTAACTGTAACTTTTGTCGGGGCTCTAGAGTTGGGTACAATGTTTGGCCATCTTACGACCTTCTAACTACTCTGACACTAGACCCTCGACCGCTTCTTCACCTTCTTGCCCACGGTGTAGTGTGAAGAAGCAGGCCGGCATGATTGTGTTGAGTAGCGGGGATAGACGATAGATCGTATGTCGCTACTTGATAGTCTAATTGGACGGCACTGCGCTTACCATCAGGTGCAGTGTGTTCTCATTGCCGTGCCAGTATAAAAAAAACTTGCACCCTAATAGCTTTTCGTCGCTTCCGAACTAGATTGTATGCCGTATTATCCTGATCTTAGTCCTGCTCTCACTTCAGGTCGTCACTAAGCTTACGTCTCACTCTTGACGTTGATAAGACATACATCTTAAGGAAACTATGCTTCGCTTTCCGCACAACAGCTACAGCATTCGCAAAAGTCTGTCCCGCAGAGGATACACAGCTATTATCCAATCTTTGCTCGGTGTAATCGCAACCGCATTGCATCACCATGCAGTAGCTCCACCCCACACTTCTTGAATGTGGCAAGCAGCTCCCGTGTCGGCCTACTTTGAAGCCTAATTGAAGGCGTAATGATGCTGATATTATTGATGTTGATGATAATGATGCCGATGTTGATATTGCCCGGTATGGCGATAGGCTCGCCCCCTATCACATTATGGGACCGAAATTCGGCGAAAAGTGGGTGTAATGGTTACACCTCTGTCTACCCCTTTGGGGATTTCAGGCGTGAGTGTGTGTGTGTGAGTGAGGATGTATGTATGATGCTGATATCATGTCGTATCGATATATCTGCGACGACCTTTAACCAACCGCTGCGGTAGAGCGGTGATAGTTCCGTTGACGGTCGTAACACGCACCGACATAATGAAACTTGTGACATGCGAATTACTGTTGTTCAACGTTTGATTTGGGCATATTTTGTAAGACAGGGGTGTATTCAGTGGCTACGGAAAAAAAATATATTCCATAGTTTTGTACATAACAAAATAGCCACTGACAGACGCGCGCCCGCGCCGTGGTGCAGCGGGCTAGTAGCCGGCTGTGTGTGAAACGAGAAGCCGTGGGTTCGATTCCCGCATCGAGACAAATGTTTGTGTGACAGCAAATATTTCGGTCTGGGTGATGTGAGACCGTAGCCTCTCATAGTTCTTGACACACACAATACAGGTTTTACCTAGTGCGGTGTCAGAACTGAGAACTATGTGTGTGACTGCTGGGTGGGGTGTATATCGTAAATTAATCTAGTATCGATTTATCATTAGATAAGTATTGAAAACTGCATTTAAGTAGCATGGCATAGGCTGATATTTAAAATTGTCTGAAAAATTCTTTGCACTCAAAAGAAACTAAACTCATGTCTATGAGTATTTTTTTTACTTTTTATCTTGGGCATGGCTATGTTATATTACAAACGCTAATTCTCAGAAACCAGCTCCTAAGAATGGCTACATAGGTAACTTAAATCCCTTTTAATGTGAAACTTGACTCCATGCCTGTGCCTCATTATATCCGATATTAGGCACAATGCGCAGATGCCGACCATTTGTCATCTGTACAAAATTACGAATATTATCGTCACACTTTCGCCCAATTTGCCGGTGGTTTTGTGACGCGACGTTTTGATTGCACCGTTCGCTGAAATTACTGTAATTCCTTTATTTATAAGTACTACTATTAATGTAACAATACCAAATTGGCTACAATGCATCTCTACGTAATTCGATTACGTCATCTGGAATGACACACTTTTGCTTGGAGGTTCGTGCCTTGACGCGTAGGATTTTCATATTGTACGCATTTATTAATAAACGGTAATGTTATTTTGAAAATTAAAATCTTTTCTTTTTAATTAAGGATAATGTTTTAGTATTTATTTTTCTCACATTTTTCTCTCCAGTAGTCCAGTAAGTTTAATTCTATTATTTTTAACTGCTTCTATATACATCCCAATATTCGTGATGTTTTATGTATATGTGCAATTTATGCCTTTTTTAATTTATCTCTTGCATATATTTATCAACTATTCATTACTCTCTGTAACAGCGTGGGAATCAACAATTCTACTTTTAGGCAACCTTCGGTAGTCGCGTCAGGCGTAACATCATCACCAATACCGTGTTGAAAGCGCTAGTGACGCCGCGCCATGTTTTGTTTAGTGCCTGGATAGGCAGACGGGCCACCTGATAGTAAGTAGTCCCGCCGCCCATAGACTTCTACAATGCCAGGGCACAGCAAAGATGGTGCCTACCGTTGAATGTCGCTTCAAACAAATGGTTTTAAATTACTTATGGAAGTACTTTTTTGGACAATACAGCGACATAAGGCATGTCTGCGCATAGACATGTCTTATGTCGCTAGTCTGCGCATAGACAGTGTATGTCGAAAGAAGTGCACGTAATTACAAACCATTGTTAAAATCAGAGCCAAACGTTTATTAGCGAAACAGTAAATAGATAAAAGAAGAAAAACTATCTACATTTAACATAATTCACACTTGTTATCTTTGCCAGAGTTGAGTGCACAAGGCGGTCGGACCGGATTAACGCCGCACACTCAACCATCCACTATGAAGTATGCACCTTCGAAATTATTAAGCATGTATTATGTATTACTGACCGCGCCTCGGTTGTCGTCAAGGCACCACTTGATAAGCACCATCAATATTTAAGTCACCATAAAACATTAATAATTTCTTATTTCATTCGATTTCATCAAACAAAAATATCAACATTGATCTGGCATATAATATAATAATAATAATAATACTAGCCCTGTATTGAACATTATCCCAATGGTGGGCACGGGCCTTCTCTACTAATGAGAGGGATTAGGTCTTAGTCCACCGCTGGCCTAATGCGGGTTGATAGACTTTACATACCTTCGAAATTCTTATGAGAATTGACAGGTATGCAGGTTTCCTCGCGATGTTTTCCTTCACCGTTAAAGCAAGCCATAATTAACATTTTAATATACACATCACATTTGAAAAGTCAGAGGTGTATGCCATTTGGGTTTCGAACATACGACGTTCGTCTTGACTGTCCGCACCGCAACCAATTGGGCTATCGCTGCGTTTTAATAACGTTTGGAAAATTCAATTCAAATATTTTATTTAACGATTTCCTGTGATTTTGATATTTAGTGAAATTTTTTGTGTACGGTTGCTGTCCCAGTGTTTGTGTGAGGTTATGATACCAGTATTGATACACATACACCACTTGTACTGTTAAACTGAAGTGTTGGTGTAATATGGATACGTGTGTTGCTATATATCTATAATACATATATACGGCGCGGCGCGGCGAGGCAGATTGTGTTCTGCGGTAAAGCGATAATTCAGCTCAATCTATGTCGTGAGCGCTAGCGCTTTGTTTTATCCGTTGGCTTCTGTGCGCCTTTATTTAGAAAATTGATGAGAAATGGTTTCCATTACGAACTACCGCCTTTAAAAGATATTGCTCCGCTCTCCGGATCCTTCGCGTTTGTTCCTCGGAGGAAATGAACACAAATTTGTTTTCGTGATTGCTAACTTTGGAGCGTACGTATCGAATTGATATCGATATCATTTTCTTGCGCAATCGTATTTCTCATTAGATATTTATGTGTGACCTCGTGAGAGCCTCTCGATGTTCATTCACGATCGGCTTCAGTGAAACCACTCAAGTGGATATACCTTGACTTGAAATTATTAGTGCATTAGCTAGTGCTTTATTTCAATGGAACTAATTTTATAAACATACGAGTGTAACCCTTTTTTGGACTTATAGATTTCATGATACTCTTTTTAGTGAAGCCATAGAAGCGATGCAAAATTGTATCTAAATGTATCATGCTATATGCACGAAGAGGTTTATTTCCAAATCGAACACGAGGGTGCGTTTTGACTTTACTTCTTTTCAATATCAGCCCTGTGTTGTCCCAATGGACAATAGCTTTCTCTACCAATGAGTGGGGTTAGACTTTGTCCAGCAAGCTGGCCTTATGCGACTTAGTGGACTTCACCCATCTTCAAAATTCTTATATAAATTTTCATGTGTGTTTGTTTGAAATTGAAAGACAATGTTTGTGTGAACGATGATTAACTAAGGTTTTCATAGGTGGTAAACCTCAGTTGTCCTATTATTATGGTGACCGCTTGTTCATTGTTTGTTCTACTATACAAAAAAAAAACCTCTCACCCGCACCTTACCTCTCCATATCACCAACCATACTAAAACGTCCATACCACTCATCGCTCGCGTCTAACCTTATTTTTCAATAGTTTAATATTTTGTTACACTATAAATCTTCACTTTCGACAGGTTAGTGGTTACAAGCTAACCATGTCCGTTTTGTAGTGAGCGTCCAATTTGCGTGCACTCTCATCTCACCACGGACAATTGCTTGCAAATTGCCCGCCGATGATTGCCAGCCGACGTTTATCAATATTGCAGCTACCACTCCCATCAACCGTTCGATTCTATGATCTACAAAATAATCAGTACTGTGTTCCGTAGGTCTGGTAGACAGATTTGATGGTGGATTTTGGATAAAATTATTTATTGAAATAAAACGAATTTTACGGATTATATTTTACTTTTTTAAACTCGCGTTTCGAAGGCTTTACACCGTTCATGGTCACGGGGTAGACTGAGTTGTAGGTCGTCACGAAAATATAGTTTATAAAGACCTTATTTGAATATATGTCTAATATGTAGTTTACATGATTTAACATAAATGCAAGTACGTATAGTATATCTTTATATATGTAATTCTTCTGTACGTGTGTTAGTCACGTAACTTTTTCTAAACGGCTATTTTGTGTGTATATTTCAATGGGTTCCTGGATGGTTTGAAAACACAATTGGACCCGGTAGATGGCGGTGCTGTCAGTATGTCACCAAATTTGATTTGCTGTGATTTGTGGGAGAAATGCCAAAGATTGTGATCTTTAAAATATCATATTTAATGTGGCACTGCTTTTCCGGACAGGACGTCTGCCGGGCCCGCTAGACTATATATATAATTACATGTCCTAACTTATTCATCAACATCCAAAGCTAACTTCTGGACTCTTCGTACCGCATTTCTATAAAGACACGAGGGATGAAAATCATTGCTAAATTTGTATGGGTAGTAATACTTTTTGATCTTGCAACTTCGAATTCATGTTCTTCAACAAAATTAAGGAACGGAGTGAGTCGGCTATTTTCAAAGTTCAACCGAAATGCTGGAATTGTATGGGAAAATTTTGTGGATATCGTAAGCGAAGACGCGAGCAGAATGCTAGTGACACATATGATGTCTTCCGTCCAAAAGTATTGGAACGTTAGAACAAAACTTTTCAATTTCTATTCATCTTGTGCTATGAAGTAAATCTAATAACAGCGGACGCGGATGAAATATTGATCGCGCCTAATAATCACATTAAGGCTATTGTTATAAATAATTAAAATAATCGTTTCACCACAAAACTCGATCATTAATTAAGTCGGTCTGTTTTAGAAACTACGTCGATAACCGTGGCGTTATAATCAATAATTACAGAATGATATTAAGGTAGACGTGGAACGAATGTCCGTAGTTCGCGTTGCAGGGAGCTAGTGATACGCAGCGGGCTACCTCCGACACAATGCCGGGGTCACCATCACAATAGCGTCACGTTTATCGACGTGTCGAGTCGAGCATTCAAAGTCGATACCGAAAAAAATATCGATTTCCGTAAATAAGCGAGTGTGGCACATTTATAATAATGATGAATGGAGCCATCGGTTGTTCGCGCCGCTATTGCGTGTCCAATCGTGCAACGTTCGACGCCACTCGATATTCATTGAGTGCTAATTGAAAAGAAATATTCATACCACGTCCTGCTATAAATCTAACGTAAACTGGGGCGTACATTGTTCTTTACTTCGGGATGCGAAACTAGAGATTTATTGCGATAAATCATCATCCCTTTGCGGTATATTGCATTATCTGTTTTCATATACGTATCTACCACAATTTCAAGATGAGAAGTTTACATGTTTACGTGTGGCCAAAGCTGTAGCTACATAAGAATTTAATATAATAGTAGTCTATCCTCTGTGAGCAGTAATGGCTGTTAAAAATAATAGACAATTATTTTTTATAGTCTTATACATTTAATAAAGATTACTTTATTCCCTTTAGTCACAAAACAAAAGGTTAATAGACAACATTGAATGCACCAGTGTGGGTGGTATCTTTTAATATTGTTATTATTTTTTAAGACTGTATAATGTTCAGGGTACGATGGAATTGACACAGCATTGTTGGGTAAAAGTACCGAAAAAAAATAAAAAGAAAAACATAATGATATAGTGTATTACGCTAATTTGTTTTGTATGGAACATGAAATTCGCACAATAAACCCCTTTAAATTATTTACAAACCTTGCGCCCATAGGAAAGCGATCAATCAATTAAGCGGCCGCGGTGCAGTGCACCGTCACGTCATTGCAACATCAGTTTGCGTGTGACCGCAGGCATCCCGACACCCCCACTCCTTAGTGCCGATGCTGTCCATAGCCCTTGTCGACGTGTAGTGTGTTTAACCAATATATCGATAAGCCAACGCGTCGAGCCACGTCACGATGATTGTTTCCTGGAGTACTCGATTGCAACACCTCATTACAATTTGGCCAACTGAAAACTTATATAGCTATAGGTGAGGTCAGAATCGATATATAACTGACAGCATCCGTGGCGTAGCCGGCGAGTAGCCGGCTGAAACTAGAGGCCGTGGGTTCGATTCCCACACCGAGAAACAAACAAATATTTGTGTGACTGGGTGTTATGGGACCGTAGTCCCTCGTAGTACTTGATACCCACGATACAGGTTTTACCTAGTGTGGTATCAGAACTATTCTATAGTCTATGTATATCTATGTATGTGACTGTTGGGTGTATTTACTTATTATAACTGATCAAAATTATGGTGTTCATCAGGTACAATAATAATTATAGTTTGTCGGTCTATCAGAAATGTATTTCTGATTTCCTCGAAGTGCCGGTGTACAAATAAGTAAGTCTACGAGTGCATACGTATTTTATTTGCATACGAAAACTGTTTAACTATAAGTGGTTAAAGAAAAAGAAAAGATCATAGCCTCAAATGGAATATAACTGTCGCCAGTTAACCCAGAAAGCGGTAACAACCATCAATAGAACAGCTGCTGTTGCGTACATTAAACAAAAGTCAACGAAGGCGCGCGACGTGCCGTACAAAAGGGTCCACTGGCATAAAATAAATGCACTTCCAATTCGTCGACACTAATTACGTAATTATAGGGGAGAAGAAAAAAAACAAAATGGCGCGCATTCCCGGCGCCCGTTCGACACATTAGCTCACGACATATTTTGATCGCAATATATTTTTTTCCGCAATTCGAAAGTCATGCACGAGGGTTTTAATCAATTTCAAGAGTTTGATCACTAAAATACTCTATGTTTGTAAAGTAATTAGCTGCTTACTAGAATAAATGTTGGTGTCCGTTGGGTCCCTTAGGCGTAGTGTAAAGAAGCTACACTGCAGGCCGGCATGATTGTGTTGAGTAGCGAGAGATAGATTGTCTCTCGCTACTTGATACTATAACTGGATGGCACTGCACTTACCATCACTTTGCCGTGCCAGGATAAAAAAAACTATGCCACACAGAACGGCTACATGGCTTAATTGGTATGAATTTATTAAGGCAGAATGATGGGAAATATTTACGTGCTATGTTATTTAATTTAATAAAATCCTGAATTTATCTAGATTAGTAATTTGGCATAAAATAAAACACGTGTTATACAGGTGCCCAAATATGTGCGTGGTGATTTTGATAGAGAGGCAAAACTGTAACAGAAATATATGCTATACTGCTGGATTCATGACATCGGTTTCTATACTAGTTGAGTGCTGGGTAGTGCGGTTATAACTTTTATAGGTTTAAATAAAAAATATTAATTACTTTGAATTATTTGACAGCCTCTGTGGCGCAGCGAGCGAGTAGCCGATTGTGAAACGGGAGACAGTAGGTTCGATTCCCACAGCGAGATAAATGTTTGTATGATGGACAAATATTTGTTTACTCAGAGCTGTGGGACCGTACTCTCTCGTGGTTCGTGTATACAGGTTTGCCCCTGTATATGGTTAGGATTGTGTGTGTGACTGTTGGGTGTATTATAATCAAGGAATATACACACATACATACGCACTCACGCCTGTAATCCCCGAAAGGGTAGGCACAGGTGTAACCAGTACCCCACATTTCACCGACCTTATTACCGTCCCTTGATCAGATAGAGTGTGAACCTACCGCTATAGCAGACACAATTCTAGACTCCGGGCTGGTAGTGACTACTGAGTATTTTGTGCTAGAAAAACCCAATATCACTTTTACCCGACCCGACCCGGGGGTCAAACCCGAGACCTCTTACAACTGCGCCACCGAGGCAGTCAAGGAATATAACCTCTTTCATAATTACAATTAAACTATTTATTTAGCAGAAACTTTACGACACCTTAAAGACGCAAGAGTAAAAACAACCTAGTACCTAGTAAAAAATATATAGTTAAGATTAAACGTATTTTAAAAGATTTTTACTTAAATGACCTTTAAACCGTTTATGGAATGTCCATTTATTCTATTGAAATAAATGAATGAAACATTTTACATGAACTCCATTGTATATTCTAAATGAATTTAAATAAATATTAATCTCACCCTAACAAAGTTTTTATTGTGGTATAACATAAAAGTTAATTACGGATTTAATCGTGAAATCAGAATAGTTAATTAGGCAACAACTATGTGCACACACGCACACATACATAGACATTAGGGTGCAGTTGTACCAAGCAAACAGATTGCGACTGACTGCATTTTCTTTATCGCTTAATAATTCCTTACGAATATATCTGACAGTGACTAGATTGCATTTCACTAATCAACGACTCACTGCCCGAGTATTTTTTTAAGCTTGAGATTAATATCTCCTTAGTTTATTATTTTGCCACCGCTTTGCTATCGAAGGAAGTAAATAATCTATATTTCAAGCTCCTGCCTGTATTCGAATATTGTTGCAAGATAAAAAAGACATTTGAGCATTCTCGAGCCAAGCTTGATTGCTTAGTGTCGAAAATATGCTTGCCATTGTCGATCCTGCCTTATAGATATTACAGTTGGTGTGTTGGCGGGATAATCGTATTGTGTAAGTCTAGCAACACCACATATTAGGCATAACAAGCACTAATAAAAATCAGTCTCCTTGACAAGGATGGAACACAAATACGCTTGTATTCTTTTGAGGTTATCAGGAGCTAACTCATAGCAGTTTGTATGTCAGTCGCGAGCTGTTGGCTTGGTGCGGCAGCTACCTAAATATAGTTGGCACACGGTCACTGATTCAGCCTTTTCATTACATTGTAGTTTTATTTATTAATCAGTGGCTTGTGTATGTATAATGCAACAAGCTTATTGCCTACCCTTTATACAATTTTCACTCTACAAAGAGGTTTAAAACAATGTAGTATTATCTCTAAATATTATACTTAGTTAAAAAACGCACAAATTACCTTAAACATATTTCTGTAAATGATACTTGATTCCTGGAATTTTGATTAATTACCATAACATTTTTTTTTTTAAATTTGGAAGCCATTAAATTTAACAAGTTTAAGAGCAATAAGATATTATATTCATATTCCGTTTACGCATTACTTGGGTTTCCTTGTAACCTATTTTTTTGTTTCATAAAAACGATGATGGTTATTTTATTTTATGAATGCATAATGTGGTTTAAAAAACTAAATCGCTCTTGTAAAAATTAGTTTTTTTTATTAGAGTCCCATATACTAGGCATAGCGTCCGTGAGTTGTCTATTCGGAAAGTAGTGGTGTATGTTTGCGTGTCGACGTTGCACACAGGTGGGCCCGGTCACCTGACACCAGCCTCGGAACCGGCCACTTCCGCCGGACGGGGCAATTAGTGACACAACCGCACACACACATACATACATACGCTCGCCCGACTCTGACGAATGTGATGTTATGTCTAAAAAGCTATTTTGTTAAAAGAACAATTATTTTTTTAATTGGGCACGACCTTCTGAATCTCTAGCGTACAGTAAGTAACAATATGCTTTATTATCTATTAAGTGTATAAATATATTGAAATTATGAAGAATATACAGTTGGTAGCATATAAATTAATTTTATGAGTACTTCGCTGGTATAACATTGATGCCACTAAGACACAATCGGGCATAGTTTTGCCTTTGAAATTTTTGGTAAATGATAATTTTGTAGAGGTATTTATTTTCCTAAGGTTGCTTGCCGCGCAAATATTAAAAATTCCGTTGAGTTCCAAAAAAAATCTGAGAAGCCTGCCTGACTACAATCCCTTAAAAAAATATGTTAAATACGGCTTCTTGCCCGTTTACAGTTATAAATAGGTTAAGTATCTGCTTAATTCCATGAATACTACATTTAATTACTATCGGATTTTACAAACGTTTTTTCTCACTTGCGAGCGGTGAGTGCCGCTTATCTGACAAGAAGTAACGAAGCCTAAAATCCGTGTTCATTATTCATAATTTAAAATTTTGATGCGTTAACTTGAACTTAAAAATTAAACCAGTTTGTATGGTAATTACCAACCTTTTGAGGGGAAGTCATTGTTCGTATAATAAGTGTTATCTGTGACATGGTTCTGTTGGGCTTTCGTATTACTAGCATAAACCATCGCTCATTTTCAGATATTATGAACTTGTCATGTCATAATCATCATAGCGTGCTATGTGGATTTTGTTATTATACACAGTATTTTTTTGAAAACAATTTATCTTGTGGTGTGAATATTCATGGATATGATAAAATAAAAGTACGCACTACGTTTATCTTAAAAGTATTTTAATACGTTAAGCAATATGGTCGCGGTAAGAGGATTAGAAAATTACTACAAAAATATCTGAATACGTCTTTTAATGTATATTGAAAAGTGTATAACTATTTGGCTAATTAGAGTAGATGGTCTGGTCTACAGCATGAAGGATCGACTGGGTACATTAGTATCACTGACTTGTGAGTCAAAACATTATCATTAAATTCATTATCAAAATATGTGCCGAACTAAATTTTCAAAGTCAGTTCAAAATTATTCTTAATGAGTATAAAAAAAACTTTTTCTATGCCAGTACTTTAAATGTGACATAACAATTTTTTGTTGATAAATAATGAAATGGTTTAATGACATAAGTTACTGCACGTAGTTAAAAGTGAACTCAGTATGCGATTCCGAGGGCGCTACGGTTGGGCGCGGACGGTGGTGGCCTTAGTCCGACATTGCCCAGTGTTGCCCTCGTTGCCCAGTATTGTCCAGTATTGCCCTGTTGTCCGGAGATAACATCACGATTATGCGCTACAAAACGGCCGATATTCCGCCCTCATTACCAACGCAACTTAGCTGCATAATGGATATTTATCAACGATCGTTTTAATGATTTCTTGTGAACTGCAACTAATTATGTATAAAATCAAGCGCGTGTTAACTGTTCTTTGCACACAAATTAGTATAGATACAGCTGTAATAGCTACATGATAGGAATATAATTGCAACATACAAAGATATAGTTAAATATTTGTCGCCCAATCTATAATTATATTCATTAAATTTAAAACGTTTTGCATATTTTTAAATAAGAAGCCTAGACATTTACTAGAAATTAAATAAAATATAAAATCTATATTGTTCATGAACTTGGTCACAATTTAGTTTAATTAAATTTTATTTTATAACCTGTTAAAGCTTTCTATGTAAAACAATTTATAAATGGCCGGTAGTGAGAGCCTAGCTGCGTGCATCTAACCGCGAAACGTCCGTTTTATATCCATAATTTCACAAAACGCCAGATTAAAATCCGAATACAGTGACAATTCAGCGTTATCAGAACAATGGCGGTTGGTGTTTCCCGCGCATTATACAATTTGCATGTCAAAAGTGCGCGCGCGCATGTCACGTCTAGGCTTTAATAACAACTCTTTAAACGGTCTCCCTATTGTGACTCAAGGCAAGATGAAAAAAAAATGTTGTATAACATCACTGTTATAGTGGGACGAGAAAGTTTTGATCCAATTACAGCTCGGTGATATTATATTTCTTAATACGTGAAAAATAGAAAATTGAGCTATAAACTATCACATCATTGATCTTTTTTGTTTTAGCGGGAAGTACGACTTATCACTACAGTCCGGTCCCGGAGGAGGTTGGGCGATAATATTGTATTCATAGCTTTATATCGATATGTAACCGTCCAGGTAGATCTCAGACGAATGTTAAACCTGGTCCCTAACTTATAAGATATAAGTTAGGGACCATAATCAAAGCAGACCATATCAAGTCCATATCAGTCAATCAGACCATAATCAAAATCCAGCGGTGGCAATCTATCTACCGCTTCTATATACTCGTGAGCTTATGAATAACACAAAATTTGTATATTTACTAATCTCAATAAGCATAAAATTAATTAAATAAACATAACGCTCAACTCAATGCTATTTATTCTTTTTTATTAATTCCTTTTTATAATCAACGACAAACCTATACAACACAATAGCTTTCATGTCACCGTGTCATAAGGAAAATTTCAGTTGTTCAAACATTGCGCCGTGTTATAACATTACACATACAATCAATCGATATAAAGAAATTAATTACAAAAAAGTGGTGCAAAAGCGCGCGCCCGAGTTATCGCGACAAAACGCGACGCGACTAATTACCCCGTGGCTGGCGGGCGATACCATCTCTGTGGTGCCGCACCACCGCAGCCGACCACTGCCGACCAACGCCAGGGTTACCAACTCCTAAAAAATTGCCCTAAAGTCAAGATGAAATAGCCCTAAATAACACTAAATGCAAAATTCCCGAAAAATCCCAAAAGTAAACCCTGAACTATGTAGTGTATACCTACAATAGGGTATTGTTTAAATGAGTTTCCTGTTATGAATAAATTACAACTTGGTTTTAATTCGATGTGTGGTGTGGATTTGGCATTATGGCATTATACTTTGCCTGAAGAAACTTGTATAATACCTTAGACTTTGCCATTTTTTGTTCGTTTCTGTCAGTCAAACAGTAATACATGAAATTTTTTTATGGCCCTAAAAATAGCCCAAATTTTTTTTGGGCCCTGATAAATGCCCACTACACATATTTTCGCCCTAAATTTGGGTCTAAAAGCCCTAAGTTGGCAAGCCTGACCACCGCCGACCACCATCGAACGCCACCTACCGCTACCGACTAATTCCGACCATCCCCGAACGCTGTCCACCGCGCCGCTATTTTAAAACAACACTTTGTTAATCATTTTGATTGAAATGAAAGGAAACAGAGTATGACAATAATTAATAAACCCGTTTACGTAGTCGTTATTTGTGTTTAACATTAACTAAACATAGCATATGGGGTAAATGGTTAGGCTTTGGAATTATTATTATATGAAGATACTTACCGTGTGCCGTCTATTATTATCGGCAATTTGTTCGTATTAACATAAGAATGAAAATATGCATAAATTATCTTTTTACTTTTAAGAATATTACATGTATACATATACACTCACGCCTGTAATCCTCGAAAGGGTAGGCAGAGGTGTAACCAGGACACCCACCTTTCGTCAAATTTATTACGGTCCCATAATAGGGGTGAGCCTGCCATACCGGGCACAATTCCAGACTCCGGGCTGATACCGAGTATTTCTAAATAGAAAAACCCAATACCACTTATACCCGACCCGGGAATCGAACCCAAGACCTCAGCAGTAGCAGTCGTAACGCATTCGCAATTACAACTACGCAACCGTGACAGTCTCAGTCAGTTTTAAGAATACTATATTTTTTTTTCACATTAATGCAATTTTTTAGATTATTAGGATGTCACATCTCAGGCCATATATTAATTTAAGAAACATGGCTTTTTAATAGAAATTCCTTTCGAGGCATATTCTACGTTAATATTTACCGGAAATAGCCACAAACAGCGAGTTAAATTAACGCAAAAGTTATAAAAGTTACGATATTGGCCTTAAACATGTACTTAGCAATGAATTAGTGTAACAGTATCCTGACGTATAATATATGTATATTATTTATTATTCATAGTGATTTTATTCGTGTTACAAATGCGCGTCGGAGCCTTTTACGACGGCGACTAAACGGTACGGTTAATTAAGGCACAGCGATATAATCGCTTTCGTGTTAAATAAAAATTGCTCCGCTTTGCTATTCAAATCTCACTGTCTACTCAATTAAGTGTCTTAATGGCGATGCATTCTAAGTATTTCTATCAAATGTCGAAGCATCGCGTGCAGACGTTATTCTCAGTTAATTAGTCACACTTGCGCTGATTGTCGCATGTGAAATGTGCTTTATATTGCATGTTAAAGAGCAAATATATCAAATCGTGTGCTTTGATATAGATCGATATTCCATATCAATTGATTTCTTGCATATAATTTACTGACTGCTGTTCTGAATATTGACTACACAATACGCATCGCAGAATAATACAAGTAAGTATTCTGCATTGTGTGTATACGGCTCAAATATGTCATTTTTTTTGGTAGAGCTATAATTTTTTATTGTAATATATTTATAAACTTTTTAACTGGAAGCAGACCAAGTATACACTTAGTAAAAATTCATTTCCAATAATTCTCCATATTGAAAAACACACGATTTAAAAATATATTTTGAAAAAAAAATAAGACTGCATAAAGATTTAAAAGATTCATTTGTTTTAGTCGGGAATCGAACCGATCCTAACGAGGAAAATAATATTCTGATTTTGATTCCATCATCTTAATTATAATTAATTGTAATTTCATTAAGGTAGTTAAAAATAATATAAGATAAATTATTTTAGGCTAAAAATATCGAAATAATTTTATATCACTTTTGATAAATAAACAATAAGGAACAAGAAATTTATGAAAACAAGATTATTAAGTCGGCATTTATTCGAACCGCTTGAAACGAGGTAATATTACGAATATTAATTGCATCTATCATTCATTTTTATTTTAATCAATAGAAAAATATAAATTTATAAAAAAAAACTTGGGGCATTCAAACACAGGGATACATATTTCGCAAATTCATACGCAGAGTATGTTATTATTGATGTTAATAGTAAAGGTCGATAAATGGAGAACTATCATAAACTACGTAAAACATTTTTCAAGCTATATTAAAAACATATTAAATATAGAAAAATACCAAACTGGAAACTAGTGGTTACCGATATAGATCATTAGAATTGACTTATCTATGACTAAAGTTTTTTCCAAGGCATAATACTCTCTCTACAGTCTTTCCCTTGCTTTTAGTGTAAAAGTGAGATTATTAAAAACAATTTGCTAGATAACACTTGTCTGACTGATCTTTGTTTTTTTGGCAGAATCGGCATACAGCAGAGAACCGAAAAAAGTTTTTTACAGTAATTCGATTACATTCTTCAGGTAATAGTGATAAGAGTCACCGAAACCGCCCAGTTAGAGTATAAAGTAGCGAGAAACAATCTATCCCTTGCTACTCAACACAATCGTGTCGTCCTGCTATGTGGCTTCTTCACACTACGCCATGGGGGCAAGGAGGTAATGAAGCGGTCGAGGGTCTCAGAGAGGGTGTCAGAGTAGGCCGCGAAACGGCCAACCATCCTACCCCAACTCCAGACCCCTGACAAAAATCGGATGTACACTGGCTGATCCCGGAACGCGATACACTTGCGTGTGGCACTATGGCGGGTTTTACACCCTGTGTACGGTGGTCGCTATCCGGGCGGATATGAATATCCTACCACCAGCACATGCAGCAGCATACTGTTATAATGTAACAGTCACACACAAACTCTTTATTGTAAGACTTATTTACTGTGCATCATATTAAACATTACACAACTTTATATTTAGTATATCGGTGGTGCTATATACTAATAAAATAAATTGATAATAATAAACGATAATGCATCTCACTTCTAGGCTGTAAAAGAACATTATATGGACGAAATGAAACACGATTAATGGGTTGGCGTTCCGTGGACACCTGCCTCAATCAAGCGATGACAATAAAAAATATATTACACGCGCTACCGGCTACTTTGATATATTTGTTTATAATTAAAACAATGCTGCTAATAAACTCCTATGTAATAAAGACTATTTTTACCTATTATTATGGTTTGTAAAATGTCTACAAGGGACTTAAAATGAATGAAATTTTGAATTAAAATGTATTTTTATGTGGGCATAAAAAATTGACACACTGCACCTGATGTCAAGGCTACCATCCAATAGATGCTGAGATATGATTCGATTGCCTCGGTGGCGAGTTGTTATTGCGCATGCGTTACGACTGCTGTGCTGAGGTCTCGGGTTCGAACCTGGGTCCGGGTAAAGTGATATAGGGTTTTTCTATTTAGAAATACTCAGTCAGCCTGGAGTCTGGAATTGTGCCTGGTATGGCGATAGGCTTGCCCCCTACCATATTATGGGACCGTAATAAATTTGGCGAAAAGTGGGTGTACTGGTTACACCTCTGCCTGCCTTTGGCGATTACAGTCGTGAGTGAATATGTATGATTCGAGTAAGAGTTGATGATTGTACTTATCAGATGCAGTGGTATTTTTCCGTGACAGACTAAAGAAATTAAATACAAATTAATAATTAACTTATTATAACTACATATTATATTAGTACGATGTTTGTGCGTAATGTGGTGAAATTTCAGAATGCGAACAAATTGCATGGATTCATAGTAATACATTAATTGCATATGAACAGTTCAACTATTTTAATTGCGTCCATTAGCTTCGTTTACGCTGCCGACCTAATTAATATGTAAATTTACATTTATATTATAATATTCTCTGCGCGGCGCCTGAATAAATGCACCGCCGCCACTTTCACATATTGTTAGTTTTATAATAGCTCCATATAATTACTTGCTCGGTATACATACATTACACACACGCATAAAATTTAATAGCATTTTGCTATTTTTACATTTCACTTTTTTATTCATAAATCAAGTATACACATAGTCTTGCAGTGGTCAGTCTACACAGAGATGGCAGATTCGATCTTAGCCTTCATGACCAAATACCACTGAGCTACCATTGTCTTAAAGGAAACGATGTATAGTGGTATAGCGTTTTAAACGGACACCGGTAAAAAAACCTTATATTTCCTTAAAGGTAGATAATGCATCTACGATTCTTCTTGTAAGACGATAGGCGCGTATTCGCGCACCATCAGTTGAGAAACTTGCTTTTTTACATATTGTTTAGTATTTCTTCTAGCCTTTTCTCCCTTTACTTCTTTTTTCAATTTCCAATCAATTGTATCATAGTTTGAGATACCATAGTGTTAACATTGATTGGTACATAAACTCACATTTAGCACTAACTACGATATTTACTCATGTGTACATAAACACATGTTTACAATTACCGGTTAATCCGGAGAACTGTCATTTCTAGTCCTCGGTGCTGTAGGTGTGTAAAATAATCGTTTATCTCTTTTTTTACAACTAAATAATAATAAAAGCGACAATTGTAGTTAATTTAATATTTATTGTGCTAAGGAAAAACAGCAATAGCCTATTGGTTGCGGCACGGACTGTCAACAGGAAAGTCGTATGTTCGTGATCAGCCTAGATGGTATACACCGTCTTTGACTTTTCTAAAGTTACGTATGTTTTCATTGTTAATTATCTTTGCTTTAACGACGAAAACATCGTGAGGAAGAGCATACCTGAGAATTCTCATAAGAATTTCGAACGTGTAAAGTCTGCCAACCCGCATTAGGCCAGCGTGGTGCACTTAGGCCTAACCCAACTCATTGGTAGAGGAGGCCAGTGCCCAGCAGTGGGACAGTGTTTTATACAGGGCTAGTATTACACCGTAATCACGGGACTATAGAGTCCCGGACATTTGGAAGCTGTGCGTGGGGCCGAAGCCAACACGTAGAGGCCCGTTAGACAATTTTAATTTAATTTTGTGATGTGACACCACAGGGCTTGTATTATTATTATTATTATATTAGGTCCTAAGGATAAAAAAATAACAATTTGTAGAGTTGAAGGTGGTATAATGAGCGTCACCGCGGCTGGACAAAAAGCCTAAATGGTTAGTAATGAGTAATTAGAAGTGAATTCCGCGCTCGCACTGGCCGGCGGAAGCAGATACACATCTACACCGAAAAGCACCCGTGTGACTCTGTGTACTACCGCGCGAGGGGCCCTTGTTGGTTATTGATTAAAAACTCCAAATGTTCATTACAGATTCGTATTTTATGAAAAACAAACTCTCATAGTTGGGCAAAGACAATAAGTAGCCCTTAGATGTACGGTAGAAAATTATTTGTATGGTTATTAAAGGACTAATACGTATGATTTAACTGAAAGTAAGACATTTCTACTTCTAAAAATATACTTTTAAATACACGTCATATTTAATACATCTTTTTTTCGGTTGGTCAATATTGGTAATGATTTCTACTCGAGAGTTCAGTGCATTTTATTTTTTCCCCAGATGTTGAATGTTATCTCATTTTTCAGATTAGGCACGATTTATCAAAAAGAAAAACGCTCTTTCAGTTTTTCTAAAATTTTCTAACTTTCCGGATAACTTTTTTTAGTTTTACTTTACCTAAAAACCTCATTCGGTCTATTAAGAAATTAAGCCATTCTAGTTCTAAAAAATATGGAATAGAATCACCTTGGTGTCTGCCTATCTCTAGTATAAGAGGGTTATCTATAGTGGACAAAAATATATTTCTCTGCACGTATTAGTTGTATTGCATTGATTAAAAAAAAGTTACACCATCTCTAAATAACATTAGGCTTTATTTCCATGCGGATCTATGAGTGAAATTAGTAATTCTTGCAAACGCTCCAACATAAAAAGTTGAGTTTGAATGTGGTATCGTGACTTTCAATATATATAAGTTTATTATTTTTATTATAGATAAAAAAACACTTCAATAAGTGTTTCGATTTAGGCAGATAATTATAACACCTAAAATAACAAGAACACATTAGCACAACTAAATGTAATTACAATGGAACTGTTGTTTATAAGCAAAATGGCTTTGTTAAAATCGACAAGTCACTCGGGCCCAGGAAACATTAACTGATAAACAACAATAAAATGTTGTATAAAACGCAGTGAGGAAATATTCAAACATAATTCATTCAATTAAACAATCTTTGAACGGCACTAACTGTGCAACGGGAGGAAGTCGTTCGAGTAAACTGACCATATCTTTGAAGTTTTTAAACGTAACGTAACAAAACTTATTGTAGTAAATTGCACAATTTACTATTACGTTGTACATACTGCGTAATTGCATTCGGTGCAGTTTTAGGAATTTTCCTTTATTATAAACGAGACCATTTCTTTAATCGTTACGTGTAATAAACGATGTTTTTTATGTATCAGGACGCAGATTACGCCGATGACAGCCTCCGTGGCGCAGCGGGCGAGTAGCCGGTTGTGAAACGAGAGGCCGTGGGTTCGATGCCCGCACTAAGTCAAATGTTTGTGTGACAGACAGATATTTGTTTCGGGTCTCCGGGGCCGTAGTCTCTCGAGTTCTTGATACCCACGATACAGGTTTTACCTGGTGTGGGGTCAGAACTATGTATGTGACTTTTGGGTGTATTTATTTATTTAGAACAGTCCAAGAAAATATTGCAATTATACGGATAGATCCTCATAAAAATAATAAATACCGAATTTATAATATATCAACCATTTATACTTAGTTAAAGAAAGTAAATTAAATTGTCTTTTTATTTATAAGAACTATTTAAACTTGTATTTTCTTTGAACGTGTGCAGGTTGTAGGAATTAAATATACAGAACAAAATAATATTATACTTATCACTTATGATCTTTATATTTTATCACACTTTAGGTAAACTTTATCGATTATAAAAATAATCGAGAGAATACTATTCACATTTGGCGGTGACATCGCGTAACATATATTTAAAATCCGCGTCCAACTCAATACTTCTTGTTTTTTTAAGTCGGTAAACAATGAACTCTACCACGGATTCTGTCTACCTTAGTTTTTGGGCAGATTTTGAATGACATCTCTGTTTTTCAGATTAGGCAAGATTTATCAGAAAGAAAAAAGTACTTTTAGTTTTTCCAGATTTTTCCACTTGCCGGGTAACTTTTTGATTTCATAATATTTCATTTGGTTTTCTAAGAATATTTAAAAAAAGAAATGTAGCCGGATGGGAAAATTTGTATTTTTTTAAATCGATTAAAATAAATAGTCAATCAAATTTAGCCATTCTCATTCCCTTACCAACGGACAACATTTAATTTAATTTGTGTTGATATACATTACCTGTTAATATAAGACATAAAATCTAGCTTTCAGGTTTACTAAAAGTATGAACAAATGCTAATTTTTGAATATGTTTCTTTGTGTCTGCAATTTATAAGCGATTATATTCTTGTTCGATGTGTTAAATTGGCCTATAAGTAACACGCGTATTTAAGCCTCAAGGTTAAATGTTTCAAATATCAGTAGAAATGCATTTTAGATTTGAAAGGAGATCTTTTGACAAGTTAGATAAAAACATGAGTTAAAGATTGGCCCCTAGACAGATATATAGTAGAACAAAGATGATATATAGTAGAACACAAAGATTAAAGATGAATGCATAAAGAAGAGTTTATTTAAGAAACCAACATTGACAGAAGCAGGTATAAAAATAGTGAATTGATTTATCGGTGTTGAGATTTCCATGCGGACGACGTTCACACTGACCCTGACCTGCCTGAAGAATAAGTTATTACAGATTCTCATGCCATTTGACATTGTTTTCATAAGACAAGACCCGATATGCTATGATTCTTTGGAAGTTGATGGGCGGCGGTGGTCACCCACCATCAGGTAACATACAGGCTCGTTTACCCTTTTCCATAATAATATTAATACTAGTACTGTATTAAACATTGTCCCACAGCTGGGGCCTCCACTGCTAATGAGGGGGGTAAGGACTTAGTCCACCACGCTGGCCTAATGCGGGTTGGTAGACTTCACATACCTTCGAAATTCGTATGAGAATTCTTGTTCACCGTTAAATAACAATGAATACATGCGTATCTTTTAGAAAATTCAGAGGTGTATGCCATTTACCACACTGCGCTTACCATCAGATGCAGTATGGTCACTTTGCCGTGCCAGGATAAAAAGAAAATTGGATTTCAAACGTACGACTTTCGTCTTTACAGTCCGTACCGCAACCAACAGGGCTATCGCTTCTATACCCTTTTCCATATTTAACATAAAATAACAAATTATACCTTGTTTATCTCTGCATCACCCTAAGGAAAGACATAGGCATTCTCTGCCAGTCGGAGATGAATGCCTATGCATTAATTTCGCCTATATACCATCTATATGAATAGTGTACAATAAAATTAATTATAATTTAATGCCTATTATATTTAATAATTATTCCAATTACTTGTTTAATAATCAGCTTTAAATGTTAATTTCATTACCGTTAGTGGCAAAAAATCTTCGTGTCGGCCGTGATTAAACAACGTTTAAACTGCATAAATATTAATTTCTGCGCTCGGCGATATCTACTTTGCGTGTAAACTTGACGTTTATTTTTATGTTATGCTTTGTTAACAAAAACGTAGCAAATGGACGTATTTGTAATTAAGCTCGTTATTTCAATACTCTGGATACCGAGTGAAATTGCCGTTGAATGTATAAAAATATTATTTACAATGTGCATTCAATTTAAAATGGTATAAATTTATTTGTGGTTCGTGATAGCCTGATGAAGAAAATTACAACGCGTATAATTAGATGAATTTATAGACGTTTCTTTTTGATCGGATAAGATCCGACAATCATTTGACGAAGCGTAAGCCTTACTAATATTAAAAATACAATACAAGTATTTAATTTACAGCAATAGTAAAACGATGCGCTTTACCAAATGCAGGTGGTCATTAAGGATTATTTTAAATTGGTGTATTAACTCCTCGGCTCGACCACCGTGCTGACTGCTGACCCTACGCGATGTAACACGCAATAGTTTGTAGAGGCGATTCTAGAAAACGGTCGTTTTGCGATTAGATCAGCACCACAGGGGAAGGAAACTGGGGGAGTCACGGTGCGGGGGAGGGGGTTGTTAATTGCTCCGTTTTGTGAACACGGCCGGTGGCGTGCCCCGCGGGCAATCACCAACCGCTGACTGATTGCTTTTTAAATAGGTTTTATGCCTGCTAAAAATGTTTCGAAGGAAACAAAGAAGTTACGTTAGGGGTCGCTGTGTAACTGCGAACGAGGACACGTTGTTTCATAAACTTACTACCGTAACATTTATACAAAAACCACATCGATAATCTGACAACCGTAACGCTGAACAATCCGAATGAACCGTGAACAGATTATGGTGCAAAAAACGGATGATATATATCATCGATGTCCTTATTTTTGCAAGTGGTTACAACACTAACGGAACTGTTGTTGCAAATGGAGATAGCACACACAATTTAACACGGGGCTATTAAACGTGCCTGAGCCGACACCTGAGCGGCGCGGTAGGAAGCGAGGAGTGAGGTGGCGCGGCGGCGATATAGCGTGACAAAATGGAGTTAGCCCATCGACTCGATGCAATGCCACCTAGGCGAGGTGTTCGTTACAACTGTTTGACTAGGCATATGTATAAATTAAATGCACTTTTATTTACCTCCATTTTAAAGTAATTTTGTGTTGTTTTTACAAGAATCTCTTGTTTAAAAATGTTGTTGGGTTGGCAGTAGGATATTCATATCCGCCCGGATGGCAACCACCGTACACAGAGTGTAAAACCCGCCATAGTGGTTGCCACACGCATGTGTCGCATTCCGGGATCAGCCAGTGTACATCCGGTTTTTGTTGAGGGTCTAGAGTTGGGTTGCGATGCTTGGCCGTGTTGCAGCCTTCTGAATACTCTGACACTAGACCCTCGACCGCTTCTTCACCTTGTTATCCATGGCGTAGTATGAATCTACACAGCAGGCCGGCTGCACACACAGGTTGTGTTGAGTAGCGGGGGATAAATTGTCTCTCGATACTCTAATTGGACGGCACTGCGCTTAACATCAGGTGCAGTGTCGTTTGCCTAGCCAGGATAAAAAAATTGTAATAATAAATACCTACGAACAACTATTTATGTCATGTATTTACTCGGTAAACCGCACTAGGTTTACCTCTTCCTATATCTAAGCTATTATTTAATACGAAAGACTACTATATTTATTTTTCTATAACCGCCATGTTACGAATAAAAATGAGCTTTTAATGCAATTTCCATAAGGTTGTGATATAGAAAAACAATTATTACATTTAATTGACAACATTTTAATTACAAAACACCACAAAATCTATTGGACATAATATGCCACATCTCGGTTCGCTTAAGTACATCGCCCTATGTCTATCATAGCATAAGGTACTTTATTACATTACATTTAATACTTTAAGTTTCATAATAATAATTACTAACAATACATACATTACATGAATAATATATTTATAATATACAGCATCTTTGCAAAAATTATCGATGTTTTTTTATCGACAGCGGTTGTTTGTTACACCACCATCCGTATTGATAAATAAAAAATGTATACATAGACTATTAATTTGTTTACAAAATTATTTAATAGTGAATTGAATCCGTTCTTTATTTTAAAATCAATTTTAGACTTATTTACATAAATGATTAAACTGAAGGTACTATTTTAAATGTTTGAAGTATGTTGTAATTCAATATGTCTGCCTGGAACATTATCATAATTAACATAAAATTAATAGTATTTATTGGAATGTTTTCGATTCCAGCTTACATGTCTATTGTAACTTACAAGCTTGAGTAGAATATCTACTGTATTGGTTTATTACTAACATCAATTTTATATTACACGTATTAATAGTCTGCACTTACAATATCACAATTGGACGAGCATTGTCCATTTTACAAATCCGAAAAATAGCTCAATAATAGAGTGCGAAATAATTTCTTGATCAAAATTAAATAAACGAAACCGGAACCAATCAATTTTCACTTTTGATTAAAAACACTTTTTCATTTATAAATGTCTCTTTAAATTGTCTTATTTTGAAAGTTTTTGCCGTTCCGTATTCTTTTCAATTCAATATATTTATAAACGTCCATGAAGGTTTTCAAAGGTTCACTGGTATTTGGTGTGAGTCACAATTCACAGTTAGACATGTATCGGTTCATCATCGTCATCTTCGTCGGAGCGTCTTTCGATGGAGGGCTCCCGAGGGGAGCGCGGGGGAGGCGCGGGGCTGCCTGGGTCTACGTCTGGGGACGGTGTGCGTCGCGCCTGCGCGTAGTATCCCAGCGCGCTCAGCCCTGGAGCTCCCAGAGCCCCGAGGTGCGCTGAGGGACCAGGCAAACCGAGCCCAAGTGGAGGAACGCCTCCTAATGGCGCTCCAGGGTATAACCTGCCAACATTCGATGCTAATGTCAACAACGTGTGTAGAATAATACAAAATCTAGGAACCATTAATAATGCACAACCAGTAAAGGTTATTAGGGAATAAATTATATTTATTAACATAACAAAAATAATGAACAGAGGATTTAAAAAAAAACGTCTTTAGTTATTACTATTGTTGGCCTTATTGCCTCGTTGCCTGACAATTGCTGTCGATCAGTTGCCCATTGGTATAAGTGATAGAAATGTTGATGACGAAACTCACCGATAAGGTAAAGGCTTTTGTAAGGTGTTGGCTGTCGCCGAGGCCGCAGCCGCCGCGGTAGCAGCAGCCTGTCGGTAGTAAAGGTCGGCAGCGGCGGGTGCTGGCTGCGCGGGGTACGTGGGTACTCCGGCCCAGTACCCGCCGTACAACCGCTGGAACGCCGCATAGTTGCCTGCCTCAGCCAACAGCTCTAAACCGACTGCGGTCTGACGTTTCCATTTCGTCCTACAAACAAAAATCACTATTTAGTTTATTTTTTTTTAGTGCCTCGACAGGCTGACGAGCAGACGGACCACCTGATGGTAAGTAGTCACCGCTGCTCATAGACTTCTGCAATGCCAAGGCACAGCAAAGCCGCTGCCTACCGTTAAATAACATTCGCTGTTTAAAAAGATAAAAAAAATTACGCTCCAATTTGGCTTTCCAATCGATAAAATAACAAATCAGTCATAGTTCATAACATCTTAAAAACCAACATTACAAAGTTCCTGACAAAGTGTTCACAGTCCATTGGGTTTAAGATCGATACCAGCCGTTGTGCGAATCCCACAAGAAATTACACAAAAACGATTTATGTCATATTACAAACTTAAATGGAGTCTAAAATTTTGTAAACTGTCGTTTACGGTCCCCGAAAACCATAGATCACTAACCCTACGCGTGTGACCCCAATCGTCATCAAATTTGTCACAGACCACTCGAGAGTACAAAGAAAACGGCGCAATGATAGCGGCAATAAAAAATATTAATAAAATAATAAATTTTGACAAAACGTCTTGGACACTAGTGTGCTCACTGGAGCGTTGTTGAGTGCTTTAATTTGATTTATTTGAATCGTTTCGGAAAGGGTGAGCACTGAGCACGTATAAATTACGTCATATTATTGTGCCAATTTTTTATTCTATTCATTCATTTTGATAATACCAGTACCAAACCTATTGCATCTGACTTTTAAATATCAGAATTCTTGCATTGCTACCGTTGGCTATTTTTCATTTGTTCGTATTTTTATTGTCGAATTATATTTTCAGAATATAATTCGGCATTAGAACATAAATATTTGTTTTCACTAATACTTAAGTTTAGTATATATTTACGTGGCCATATCATCATATATTTTATAAATTACAGTAAGATATACATTAATATCTATAATATTTATATTAAGTATTGTTTAGTTGCACTGAGTGGAAAACATAAATTAAAAGAGCACCCTTATTTTAAACTTTAATTGAATTTCGTTGTCGGGTACTCGATTAGTTCCGAAGTGGTTGGTTATTGTCATCGAGTGAGGTTTTTATTAATTCGTAGGGAGTTATTATTGCGATGCGCATTATCATCTTTATTATTATTGTACCGCGGGGCCATTGTTAACCCAGCGTTGCGGCGCGACGCCGAGGGGTTGCGGTTGTGAAGAGCCGCATCACTGGGTACCTCGTTAATTAATTTCTGTAAATGGATCATTTAATTTTATTAAATGGAAATTAGAAGTTTACGTGTTCTGACAGCCGTCTCGCAATAAAAAAATGTTTTCTAATATATTATTATAACACAGCAGAACAGCTGCGATAGCCTAGTTGGTTGTGGTACGGACTATCAAGACGAAAGTCGAATGTTCGAAACCTAAAAGGCATACACTTCTGATTTTTATAAAAGTTACGTGTATATTAAATGTTAATTATCGCTTGCTTTAACGGTGAAGGAAAACATCGTGAGGAAACCTGCATACCTCAGAGACTTCTCATAATAATTTCGATGGTATGTGAAGTCTACCAACCCGCTTTAGGCTAGCGTGGTGGACTAAGGCCCAACCCCTCTCATTAGTAGAGGAGGCCCGTGCCCAGCAGTTGGACAATGTTTAATACAGAGCTAGTATTATTATTTATTATTATAATATATTATTACCAACCTTATAAAAGTATCCAATGATAAAAAACAAATACTTTTACCGCGGTGCTAATTACACTTCGCCTTTAGAGATATTATTGTAAGAAGTCTTTAAGCCGAATTGTGCCTAATTTAAATACCATTCTTTAATTTATCAGTAGCTGACAACTGATTGATAGAGAGCGAGTGTTCTCTCATTAATCATGTTATTATGACGGGTTATTTTTAAGACACGTCGCTCGAGAGCACTTATTTAATTGTCACGTGGTAAATGAGAGGCAATCTGCTCAGTGACACCGTTCTCATTGTTACCGCCGCGGGCCACGGACAAAAAGCTCTCGACGCATCTAAATTCGGCTTGCCATCTCAAGTCGATACAGTCAGCCGGCCGATACGGTCCTCTCTTTCTAGCTCAGGGGAGGTGCGTCTGAGGCGTGTTTCTTCCGTCTCTGTTGCACAGTCCCCCGGCGTAGTCTGAGTTCGCTCCGCCCAGTGGTTTAGTGATTTGATGCTGCGTGAACTGATTCAATTGTGTTAGAGCAGAGTGATCCGAAAACGCGTCTTAACAGTTAACGTTAAAGACTAAAATAGTCCGGTAAAACGATCCCGCTTACGACCTCTCTGAGGGGAGGATGTTTATCTCTGTTTGAGTTTTTCGACGACGTGATGCGAATTCGACTTGTATATCCGCCGGATGAAGAGTACTTTCATCGATCCGAGTGATCCGCGCCTCGCTCGCTACTTACGCCGTGCCGCCGCGCCCGGGGGTGGCTCCAATTTGAACTTTATCCAACATTATTTATACGCTGCTTAGAAAGTTTCAGAAACATGTTTGTACGAGTACTCGTATAGCTATTGTTTAAAGTTGAACATTTTTATTGTTATGAGCGGATATAAACGACGCATCGTACTGGTTGGACTTAGCATTACTTAATAATATTATGATTTATTTCTAAACTCGTTTATACTTATATATACTTTGACAGCCTCCGTGGCGCAGCGGGCGAGTAGCCGGCTGTGAAACGAGATACCATGGGTTCGATTCCCGCACCGAGACAAATGTTTGTGTGACAGACAGATATTTGTTTCGGGTCTGGGTGTTCTGGGACCGTAATCCCTCGTAGTTCTTGATACCCACGTTACAGGTTTGACCCAGTGTGGGGTCAGAACTATGTGTGACTGTTGGGTGTATTTTATTTATACCTACACTTATCAATTGAAGCACATGTATTAGGGTATGCACAAATTGGTATGTAGATATGTTGTGTAAGAGCGGTGTGGTAGAAACCGGTGTACGCGGGTGATAGTTTGATTAACAACTGCGTAGTTTGCGGCGCCTACGTAAATTCCCGACAAGCTTCGAATTGCCGTGCGTAAATAATATGTTTGCTGTCTGTGTACATTTCAATGGACTGTAGTGAGAGCAGCGTCTCTGAACGAAACATATCAATTACTGTGGTACTTTTCACAATCTTGCTCGTCTTAAATAGGTACTTGTATCTTTGAGCCTCCTTAGCCAGTTCTATACATTATTCTACAATAACCTTATTATCCTTTGTATTGGGTCAACACACTTACACTCACGCCTGTAATCCCCGAAGGTATAGGCAAACGTGTAACCAGTACACCCACTTTTCGCCGAATTTCGGTCCCATAATGTGATAGGGGGCGAGCCTATCGCCATACCGGGCACAGATTCCAGACTCCGGGCTAACACTGACGAATTTCTAGATAGAAAAACCCAATATCACTTTACCCAACCCGGGGAACCCGAGACCTCAGCACAGCAGTCGTAACGCATGCGCAATTACAACTGCGCCACCGGCAGTCCATTGTATTGGGTATACAAAATTATTAGTTATTCAAGCAATCTAAACCTTTTAGGTTTTTTATTTAGGATGATAATAAACTTACGATACAAAGTAAAATCAGTTTAGTCACCGATCACCAATAAACAATATTTATTGTTTCAGTAAGGACCGACTGCTTTAAGAAATCGAGATTTTTATCACTCTCACGACGGTCATGTGCGGCACTAGGTCTTGTAATGAGTTCTATTTCACAATATTTCAATAAGGCAACTTAACATACATTGAGCTGCTCTAATCTAAGGTAATTAAACTTAAATCGTATATATTATATGACCTATGATTATAACTATATGACCAAATATTGTTAACCGGTGTGAAAAGAGCAACGCTATAGTTTCTTGCCCGTTCTTCTCTAGCGAGACTGCATTCCGAACTGGTGGTAGAGTGAAAAAATTGACTGAATCTAAATGATGTATAACATTTTATGGATTCAATAAATATTTGATTTGATTTGATTTATCATAAAAATACTTTGTGATTAAATTGGTCAAAGCAAAAACACCTCTGAATTGATATAAACATAAATAACGCAAAGATACAAATATTGGATATTTGCTAACATAATTGAACGTTCTCAGTTTTTATCATGCATCACGACCTAAACTTAGCGAAATTACAAGTTGGTAATCCAGCAGTCTGCTTATTAAAACCCGACCGAAATTGAAATGGCATTTGCAGTATAATGATTAGTTGGATGATAAGCCGGATGACCGGCGCGTCCTTGGTTTGATTCCCGTGTCTCTGGAGCTGTAATTTGGCAAGTTCTGCATAACCGATTAAACTGTTTCTCGGTAGCTACGCACCTACGCATTATGTCATTAGGGTTGGAGGCACACACGTGGGGCTTTTCGGAACAATCAGCACCAGAGAACAATACTGTGATGAAGTAAATGTTTACTTCTTAGTTTATACTTCCTGACATCTTTAATGACTGCCTAGGTGGCGTAGTTGTAATTGCGCATGCGTTACCACTGCTACTGAGGTCTCGGGTTCGATCCCCAGGTCGGGTAAGTTGATATTGGGTTTTTCTATTCAGAAATACTCAGTATCAGCCTGATACTGAGTATAATTGATATTGTCTGGAATTGTGACCGGTATAGCGATAGGCTCGCCCTTTCATATTATGGGACCGTAATAATTTCGGTGCCTAGTGGGTGTACTGGCTACATCTCTGCTTACCCCTTCAGGGAGTACAGGCGTGAGTGTATATGGACATCTTTAGTGTGGTAACCTTAATGAAACTATTATAGCAATGCTTTCAAGTGCACTATGAAGAAGTGCAGCTCTATCTCTGACTCTACTCAACTAGATTTAATAAAACTTACAGTAGTACATACAGACATACATATACATATACACTCACGCCTGTAATCCCCGAAGGGGTAGGCAGAGGTGTAACCAGTACACCCACTTTTCGCCTAATTTCGGTCCCATAATGTGATAGGGGGCGAGCCTATCGCCATACCGGGCCCATGTTCCAGACTCCGGGCTAATACTGAGAATTTCTAGATAGAAAAACCCAATATCACTTTACCCGACCCGGGGATCGAACCCGAGACCTCAGCACAGCAATCGTAACGCATGCGCAATTACAACTGCGCCACCGAGGCAGTCATTACTTACAGTAGTCATTTAAATATATTTTTTAGTGAATAACACACTATAATTTTGATGGGTATACGCACAAAAAGTGATATAGTATGGATAGAAAGGCAATCAAATATGGTTTCTCAGAGTAATGCTGCTATACAATTTGTTAATATTTCTTTATAACAGTCATTACTTAAGAATCTAAGATGGTAGTGACGTTCACTTTAATGTTGGCAGCCTGTGGAAAGATGTGAATGAGTTGTGCCTATCTACGTATACCTATTGGATAACATAATATATATAGTGGCGGCTATAGCTAGCTTTTGTTACAGTATTATATAATCTTACCAACTTTACTAATATTATGAACGCAAATGTTTGGATGGATGGATGAATGGGTGTTTGTTACTCAAGCACGCCCGAACGGCTGAACGGATCTGTTTAAAATTTGGCACAGAGATAGATTATAGTATGAAATAGCACATACTTTTTACCTCGGAAAAATGTACGGTTCCCGAGGGATAGATAGAGTGCAAGGGATCGACATGATTTGTTGGTCAGAAAATGACATAGGCTACTTTTTATCCTGGATAATTACGGTTACTTTGAGATAGCAAAATATAGAAAGATGTAATAGCTTAAAATGTCTTCGTGGATTTTATACTCTATATTTCAAAAATAACTAACACGCGGGCGAAACCACGAGCAAAAGCTTGTCATTCATATTCCAAAAAACATATATTTAATCAAACTTTGTTGAACATTATTTTTATCTGATATTTTTAATATAAAATTGCAAGCAGTGTAAAGTTATCCCATACATACTCATCGCTTACATAAATTATACAAATTTACGCGTAACCAAAACCGTTTAGTCACTAACGGCTATTTGCATAAACGCGTTAGTTTACGTTTGCAATAAATTTTTCAAATCATTTTATATTATAATCCTCAATTCCCAACTAGTCTTTGAAATTATATATTTGTTTCTTAAACTTATAATATTTAGTGGAAATCGCGAGCAATATAATATACAATTCACAATTTGAAAAAGTGTATAAATAATTTAAAATTAATTATATTAATGTATAATTTAATTAATCTTAAGTGGTAGTTAAGTCGTAATAATATGTTTTGTAGATTTTACACAATTTAAACGTGGTTTTTAATACTAAATCAGGATCTTTTATTTAAATTTTTAACCGACTTCAAAAAAGGAGGAGGTTAACAATTCGTCGGAATCTTTTTTTTATGTATGTTACCTGATAACTCGAAGACGCCTGGACCGATTCGAGAAATTCTTTTTTGTTTAAAAGGGTATACTTCCCAGGTGGTCCCATTGGCACCAAGTATCAGGATCTGATGATGGGATCTCAGACAAATCAAGGGCAACCCTCAAATTTTATAGTGACGCATAATTTGTTTTTTATTGAAGTCGGTGTACTTTTTATGAATAAAAAAACTTTTATAATTCAAAATTACTCCATTTCAATTCAATTTACCTAGTCGTGATGTAATTAAATTGTGTTACAAACATTTCAACCGATTGGCAATGTCTAAGGCACATAGACTCTCGATGGTCGCATTAAGCATCAGATTTCAACACTACTATCGACATTCTGCCATTACTGGTGCATATTCCAGAAAAGTAAGAATGGAATAAATTCTCATTATATTATCTGTTGATGTACTAAGTGTAAAATGACCACGGTTGGATTTTAAACTTGTCTTTTCAGTGATGTTTAAATTTTTATTGTGGCACCGCATACGTACATTTTTAAGGTAAGACTTAGAAGCCCACACAGTCGTGAATGTAGCTTCAATAAGCCAGGGTCGACAATGGCGCGTATTTTTTCGACGCCGAGCAAAAAACATGGTGAGCCTATGAGAATACTTCACTGTCTTTATTCCGCAATGAAATTAAATGAAATCGTTTATTGATCAAGTAGGCAATTACATCGCTCTTATGACAAGTCAAGACCAAATATACGGAGGAGTTGAAAATATTCAGGAATCGGTCACAATGACTGGTTTTTTATCACTTGCCTAAACTATTGACTAATAAGAAAGAACCATGGTAATTATCATCGATGTGTATCATGGAACAGTCTGCATATTTCTAGTCAGACAGACATGCCAGTGTGTCATTATAGACTACGCCATTAGCTAATCGCAGTGGATTACATGTTGCGCCCGACTAAACGCCGATAAAAGACATTTTGCCAGGCCCCGAACTATTACGATTTTACGGCGAACAGACCGATTAAATAGCATATTTTTTTAATTTGTATGAATCATAGATTACCTACCATAGGTTTGGAGTAGCTTTATTTCGAACTAGCTGTTGCTCGCGGCTCCGTCCGCGTCATGTTTGGGAGAAAAAGTAAACAGTACAAAATACCAATTTTCATGCGTTTATCTTAAAAAATGACGGATTTTCATACAAACTTTGATCCCCTATTTTAACCCCTTTTTTTTAACCCTTCCTTAGTGGATGCCTACATCATAAAAGGTACCTACTGTCAAAATTTCAAGTCTCTAACCCCAGCCGTTTTGGCTGTGCGTTGATTGATCAGTCAGCCAGTCAGTTTCTTCTTTTATATATACAGTTTGTAAATAATGTACCTACAATATTGTAGGATTGGTAAATTTTATATACTTATAACATACATAATTATATTCATTTGATTCTTATGCTAATTGATTCTAGTCCTTTGTTGCATACGACAAATGTATTATTGGACACGTTGAATAAAAGAAAAAAACATTCTTAATATACTATTCCGATAAAATAATACTTTAATAACGAAATCATAATTTTATTTGTTATACACACACACATACACTCACGCCTATAATCCCCGAAGGGGTAGGCAGAGGTGTAACTAGTACACCCACTTTTCGCCGAATTTCGGTCCCATAATGTGATAGGAGGCGAGCCTATCGCCATACCGGGCACATTTTCCAGACTCCGGGCTAATACTGAGGAATTTCTAGATAGAAAAACCCAATATCATATAATATTTATTTTTTATCATTTGTGATAATTACTCATGTGTGAATTTTTTTTTAGGTTAATTATAATAAATATTCGCATTCGGCACTATAGCTAGAAATATAGCTTTTTATGTATCTATAATATGGAAAGACAAAACAGTTCAGTATCTTTTTCTCCTCTGTCGACTAATTTTCTTTTTTTTGTTAAGTATCCATAGACAAGCTTCAGTTATAAAAAAAAATGTGTTTTATGAATTACGGACGAACTTCGACAACTGGGCGATCTGTGCTTATTATAAATCCACAAAAATTAAAAAGACTTAAAACCATTTCAGAACAATTAAAGCGGGGTGAACAAATAACAGTGTCAAAATGTGTCGGCGAGGTAATGACGGGGCGGCGGCGCCAGTGACTTGCAAGCTGTGATGCCACTCAGGCGAGATCACTCCCCAGGCCGCGTCGGCGACTTAACACATTATCTCGATACTAAAACACTAACCATACTGCCACTTGAATTTATTTTGTTTGATAAAAAAAGATCGCAGGATAAATACAATAGAGGTTTGTCGTAACCGTTGAATAGTTAACAGATAAATAAATGTGTACCAAAAAATTAAACTACGATTTTTCTTTAATTATTAAACAGGTTTATTAGGGTTTTGTTAAGAGTTTTCCAACCTTAAACTGTGTAATATGTAACTTATTGCCGTGGTATGCTACTTAAATACATACATATAATACATAATTTAGTATCTAATAAATAGATACACCCAACAGTCACACACAGTTATGACCCCACACTAGGTAAAACCTGTATCGTGGGTATCAAGAACAACAAGAGACTGCGGTCCTACAACACCCAGACTCGAAGAAAATACTTTTCTCGATGCGGAATTCGAACTCACAGCCTCTCGTTTCACAGCCGGCTACTCGCCCGCTGGGCGAATTTATACTTAATATTTTTAAGTAGGTAAACATTAAGTATAAATTAGCTAAATTAAAGGGATTTGTTTATTCTTTTAAATTATTTGAATAATATCGAAATCATTTAATCCCATATTGTGTTTTTATTAATTTATAATTTGATGAAGTAAAAATTAAAACCTCACACATTAAAACCTCGCGTAACCTGTAACACTAACTAACTCATTGTAAGGATGTATATAACATAAATAACATTATTCTGAAAGAACAAACACTAACGACCCAGATCTCTACATAGATATACGCTATTTTTTATCATAATCATCAAAAAGCAAAATGGCGATTCTTGTTAACTAATTCGACTTAATTACTCTTAATTTTAGAGGGTAATTAAAATTTTACAGTCAATAGTTTTAATTTTATATTTCTATTTATCCACATCATTTATACTAAATAATTTTTTTAGGATCTCCTCATATAAGCGTTAATTTTTGTATCAATATACGATTTTAGATTACGTATTTTAACCGACTATTGGTAGTGACTTTGTTACTGTAAGTTGAGGATAGTATAAAAAAGGGGTTAGGTACTTAACACGTACTTTTTATTAACATAATATTAGTAAGAAGAAAACATATTTTTTTATCCAGGAAATATTAAATACATTTTTTACTTACATAACTATTCAAAGTAAAAGCCAAAAATGAGTGAGGCAATAATTTATTGATTCATCATAGTTTAAGGCATTTTGTATTGTATTGTAAAAATTGTGTTTTTTATAACACTGTGTGATAAAATATTGTTATTAATTTTCCGCAAATTATAGTTTACATTAACATATAGGTATTTATAACAGTTTTATTTATGTTTTAATGGCTGCCTCGGTAGCACAGTTGTAAGTGCTGAGGTCTCGGGTTCGATCCACGGGCCGGGTAAAAGGCATATTGGATTTTTTCTATTAGGAAATACTCAGTATCAGCCCGAAGTCTGGAATTGCCCGGTATGGCGATAGGCTCGTATCAAATCAAGGGGCGGTAATAAGCTCGGCCAAATATGGATATACTGGTTTACACCTCTGCCTACCACTTCGGGGATTACAAGCGTGAGTGCGTATGTCCTTTATGTGACGACAGTTGAGGTGAATTTATGTGTGAATCATGTTTTTTTATACTCTGACTACAGATGCTGGTGGTGGTAGGACATTCATATCCGCCCGGATAGCGACCACCGTACACAGGGTGTAAAACCCGCCGCACACGTGGCATACGCAAGTGTGTCACATTCCAGGATCAGTCAGTGTACATTCGGATTTTGTCGGGGGTCTAAGAGTTGGGGTAGGATGTTTGGCCGTTGTGCGGCCTTCTGAGTACTCTCACACTAGACCCTCGACCGCTTCTTCACCTTCTTGCTCATAGCGTAGAGAGCAGAAGCAGGCCGGCATGATTGTGTTGAGTAGCAGGGGATAAGTATATACTCTAATTGGACAGCACTGCGCTTACCATCAGGTGTAGCGTGGTCACTTTGCCAGGATAAAAAAAAGATTTGTATTAAACAACTGCAGTTACTGAAATTAGACAAACATTGTAAGCATCCACGATTATGTTAAACGAGGGATAATTTGTTATTTTCCGTTTAGTTATGATGGTTCGCTTCTTTGTTAGCGTTATTACAAGATTTCTTCACACGATTACAATGTATAATCTCGGTTTTCTTTGTAAATTAACGATTGTAAGGTCATTTAAAGTCATGCATACGCTTATTGATAAGCTTAGTTGCCCAGCAGAATGAAACAAACGAAATGCCATTGGTTCGATTCCCGCATCGAGATTAGTCTTGCTTTGTTTTGGGTAAGTATTCAAATCAAATCATTTATTTTGTAAATTAGGCCACTACGGTAAAAGGTACTAGGTCAAACTTGTATCGTGGGTATCGAGAGGGACTACGGTCCTACAACATCCACCCGAAACAAATATCAGTCTGTCACACAAAAATTTGTCTCGTTGTGGGAATCGAACCCACGGCCTCTCGTTTCACAGACGGCTACTCGCCCGCTGCTTCACGGAGGCTGTGATATTTCTTTAGTACTGTAGGTAAATTTTACTAAATAACGCTTAATTAATAATGTTTTAAATGTATTTGTCTCTTACATTTTTCATATTACAGTCTAAAACAAGTTGATCCGTCTCGAGTTTCTAATCACTATCAGATGCAGAACCCGGGTGTTCCCATGGTCCCGTGTCTGCTCCACCGACCGTACCGTCACAAAAACAGTAGAAAATGACCGCACACAAAAGCCATTACATTCTTCAATTAACTCCGATTTCACACCCTTTCACGAACCGAAAAATCGAAGCCCAAACACTAGTTTACTCGAAATTATACAAAATCAACAAAAACTTGCGACAAAAAGTGCAGACGATGGGGGCGGGCGGTGCGGCGTGAGAGGCGCCTCTCGTGTCATCCAACGGACTCAGATGAACTGCAGACGTGGGTAGAACAATAACATTTAAACCAAGAAAAATGTTTCGTAAGCAAATGAAGCAGCACATACTTTTTTTATCCTGGCACGGCCAAGTGACCACACTGCACCTGATGCTAAGCGCAGTGCCGTCCAATTAGTGTATCGAGTAGCGAGAGACAATCTATCCCCCGCTACTCAACAAAATCGGGCCAGCCTGGCTCTTCACACTACGCCATGGGCAAGAAGGTGAAGAAGCGGTCGAGGGTCTAGTGTCAGAGTAGGTACTCAGAAAGCCGTATAACGGCCAAACATTGTACCTTAACTCTAGACCCCCGACAAAAACCGGATGTACACTGGCTGATCCTGGAACGCGACACCCTTGCGTGTGCCACTATGGCGGGTTTTACACCCTGTGTACGGTGGTCACTATCCGGGTGGATATGGATATCCTACCATCACTATGTGCTTCATCTCACTAATTATGATTAGAAAGTATCATAGTAGAAAAAGAGCTAAATAATAGACGCCTCATCTCCATTTTAAATCTTCGAATTAAGCGCTATATATATTAAATAATACCTACTTTTTAAAATAAAAATGTGGCCTGACACTTTTTACATGTCTGGATCTCATGTCATGTAATCTACCATCTAATATAATTTTGTTGACGTCCGAAGGTTTTATGATAGGCAAAGGTCTCTAACTCTCTAATTGGTATGTTAATTAGTTTCTTGTAATATAATCTTTGGGAATGTAAATAAAAAAATAATGTAAATACTTTCATATTTAAGGACACTTAAAGCTTCGTTCATAACACAAGTTAGATCTTTATTTGGACACCAGAGTTCAATCAAACACATCGCTGTACTCTTAGCATTACTCTATTTATAAGATATTTTATTTCTAGGTTAATTTATGTTATGTGTTACTGTATGTTTTTCTTTTGTGTGCAATAAAGTTTATCTTATCTTATCTTATCTTATATTGTCCTTAAAGGAGGTACTTTTAATTTGATATGTATCACTTATTAATATATTATTTATATTTCCTAATTTTAAATAACATAGTCAATACTCATATCCAAGCGGTAGGCAGCGGCTTTGACGTGTCTTGGCATTGCAGAAGTCTATGAGCCGCGGTGGCTAATTGCCATCAGGTGGCCCGTCTGCTTGTCTGCAGATCCAGGCATTAAAACAAAGCTGCAATGACTACCAACTTTCAGGGCTATACTGCCATAATTTACGCCTCCTCCACAGACACATTACTTATTATTAATTAATAGCCATAATTATTTTATGTGAACTTCATAGAAACGTGATCACTGTACCGCTACTGCATGAAAAAGGTTTTAGTGCGGAAGTCTTGAAACTTAATCATTCTAATTAACAGCCGCAAAAGTAAAAAGGTTTTATATTTATGATGAAAATGAAATAAAAATAATATGCGAGAACCTCTATGACGCACTCTACATTGTTTATAGTTAAAATTAATTATTATTCGTTTATGATTTTTCTGTAAGTAAATTAAAAACACACAAATAAGTGTTTCACATATGTTAATTCGGTAAAAAAACTCCAATCACATAATGAACAGAGATAATTGTACGGCCTTGATTAAAAAGATGGATTCAATCAATAGAAAATTAGTATAGTTTGTTTTTAGCTACCGTAGTTTTTATAGTGGAGTGGGTCGAAGGCGGCGGCGCCTAATTACAAACGTTTGTTTTTGAAATAGCCGCCCCGGGTACTGTCGGCGATAAAACTTATACATTATTTTTTATATTGGAAATGATGACTTAGAAATTATACCTTGTGGCTCATTTATTCGAGTTAAAAGAAGAAGTCATCCCGTGGAAGGATAATAAAGGTTTAAATTTGGGTAAAAAAAAACTTTTGTGACTGACAAAACCAAAATCTAGATAAATTAACTGTTAATTATCCACTTAAGGGTTCTTTTTTATATTCCTTAAAACTTAGCATTTTTTGTCCAGAAGCAGTCAAAGACAACATACTATCTATGCTCCGAAGTTGAGTTTTGGTGATCAAAGTTCCAACGCTTTTTGAATAAAAATGGCTATGATTATTATAAGAGGTATTTAATAATTTATTTCACTTAAATGAAATATCCAAAGGTATTAAAAGCAGCGATAGCCTGGTTGATTGCGGTACGGACTGTCATGACGAAAGTCGTATGTTCGAAACCCAAATGGCATATACCTCTGACTTTTCTAAAGTTACGTGTGTATCCCCCAGCAGTGGGACAATGTTTCATACAGGGCTAGTATTATTATTATATTAAAAGCCTGAACTATAACAACCCAATAAGAAGAATGAAAATAAATTGTATTGTAGAAATAGTATGAGCCTCATTTACGTTCGACACTGATAGCTTGATGCCACAAAGTCAAAGAATCCATGCCATCCTTCAAAAACTTCAAATTGAACTTCCGATAAGTTACCTATAGATGCTCCGGATTCTCACAAAAGAGTTCCAGAGTTTCAACCTTAATAACAGCGGATATATTTTAATTTATGCGCTAAAATTAACGACTGTCTTAATGACTATGACATAGACCTAATAGAAACCACAAGCGTTCTGTGCGTTCTGGAAGAGTAGGTAGAGGGCGCCCAACGTTTACGAGTCAGATAAACGATCTTCTCCTAAAAGGGCAAATCAGAAGTACCTCCTACCGTCGTAAATGTATGAGAAGATGTATGAATGTGGAAGAGGCGAAAGAAGTGTGTCAGGATCGTAGCTTGTGGCACTCAATAGTCTCTGCCTACCCCCATGGGATACGGGCGTGAGTGTATATGTATATATGTATGTAAGCGTTCTGTTAAGGGACCGAGCCTGTTTGTCTTTTTAAAAAAAACTACGAGTTCACCACACTATAGTTTATTGGAAAAACTCACATTACACACACAAAAGCTTGACTTCCCGATTTCTTAATTTAACGGGTCGCTAAAGGAACGGGTGCTGCTAGTCACGAATGCCAGAATGAAACTGATTTTAAAATGCAATAAATTAAATTTGAACATGGAAATGACAAATCAGTATTTTGTACTTGAGTATAAGGTAAAATAATAGAAATGCTGACGTTGCTTTAATAGTTAAGAAACTAAGGTTGTAACAGTTCGTAAACTGTTCGTACAGGAAATCGTCAAAGGTCTGGGAAATATCTTTGACGTTAACAATAAAGCGTAAGGTATTATAATACTTTATCGTCATGTAAAGGAAAGTAAAAACTCTTGAACAGAGCTTATTAAATTGCTTTCCCTCAAATGTCATCAGGTACAAATACTGGCTAAGTGTGAGTTGGGCTCGTCAACCGTAGGTTCCGTATCACCACAAAACCGCAGGTCCGAGTCAGACTATACTGGCTTTTATTTTTGATTCTTTGATTATTATCAATGAAAGTTTGAAGCTTATGTGTACTATAGTTTTTCAATTGAGCAATAAAATATTTTTCTTAAATGACATGTTTTTTATGTACTTCTCTCTCTTTCACATATAATGTCAATATCAATGTTTCAAGTAATCTTGGCAGATAGATGGCGACGGCCAGCCTATGTTCCTAATATATAACACTATTGATTTCATATAAGTTAAAGCGCCTGCGGCTTTTATCTGGATCTATATCTCTACATGGTTTTACACTATGATTGTGTAAATCGTCAACGCTTTTGGAAATACACTACATTAATAAGAGGTTTAAGGGTGCATACGGAGTCCTTGCCGTGAAACTGTTTCGGTATCGGTAGTGTTTAGCCTCAAATACTCCGATAAATGCGAAATTTTGTGTAAATCATGGATCTTTACTGATGTTAACGCAACATCAAGTCATTTCGACACATGGTCCATAACTGAATTTTGATATAGGTAATTATAAGGATGTAAACTAGGCGTGAAACATTCCCAAAGGACTCTAAAATCACACAAACATTATACAATACTCGTAACAAATTAAAAATACGCGTAGGCTACTTCACTATATCTTGAGTTCAAAATGTTATGTACGAACACTGATATATATACATACACTCACGCCTGTAATCCCCGAAGGGGTAGGCAGAGGTGTAACCAGTACATCCACTTTTCGCCGAATTTTGGTCCCATAATGTGATAGGGGGCGAGCCTATCGCCATACCGGGCACAGGTTCTAGATTCCGGGCTAATACTACGAAATTTCTAAAAAAACTCAATATCACTTTACCCGACCCGGGCATCGAACCCGAGACCCCGAGACCTCGAGACCTCATGAGTCGTAACGCATGCGCAATTACAACTGCGCCACCGAGGCAGTCATGTACGAACGTGTGATAATTGTTTTAAAATCCATAGCACAGTATGTTAAACGAGCATAAAATGAGTCTGCGCTCGTGTATGGTAGCACAATAGCCGGTAGCAGTGCCAACATCTCGGCGACTGTGCCGCCGCGCGCCGGTCGAGTCCCACTGACTCAGCATAGCTTTGTGTGACTCGCCGACAATCTCACGACTTCACCCGTTCATTCCACGCGCCAAGGTAAAGGCGTTAAGCTTTTTGAGCATATAAATTATCTGTGTATTATTTTACTTTTTTTGACCAGTGTTACCTCAGCGAGGAGAAATTTGAGCCTTGATTTCTTTAGTCAGAAACTTTAACATTATTAATATTATATAGTATTAAGTGTAGGTATATAGTCTAGTAAATTCAACAACATAGTAAAGTTGTTCACTTTTATTTTGTTTAAACCGTTACTATAAGTGAAGACTTGTAATTGGTTTTTTGTTTTGTATACTGTTATTATTCTAGCTTAGTTAAACCTGTTAGTCTTCCATAAAATAAAAATAAATAAATAAAAATAAATAAATAAATACACATCAACTCTGGTCTGAAATTGGTGACGTCCTGTGATCAAATACCATGTAGGTAATACATGGCTTTCACGAGGTTAAAATTTTGGGTCAATATGCAGGCTCGACACTTATCCCAAAATGGGACGGAATTAAGCTTGGCGAAAGATGGTTACACTAGGAGCGCCTCGACTTAGCCCTCTGGTGAATTAGGCGTGAGCTAGATGAATACAAGTACGAAAGACAACACTACGTTGGAGCTAACATACATTAATATATTAAGTCACCTTTCTAATAATGAGAGTAAAATAAATATTCTCAAATACAATAATGAAAATACAAAAATAATAAAAAACACGTAGTTCTACTTCTAGCGGAGATATCTGGATTGAGATTATCGTTTGTTAAGGAGCTTATATATATAAAACTAGCTGTTGCTCGCGGCTCCGTCCGCGTGGAGTTCATGTTTGGGAGAAAAGTATACAATACAAAATACCAATATTCATGCGTTTAACTTAAAAATTACGGATTTTCATACAAACTTTCATTGCCTATTTTACTACCTTAGGGGCGGAATTTCCAAAAATCCTGAAACATATATTTTTTATTTTTAACTAAAATGCTAAATACTAATTTTCATGAATTTAACTTCAAAAATGACGGATTTTCATACAAACTTTCATCCCCTATTTTACCCCCTTAGGGGTAGTATTTCCAAAAACCCTTCCTTAGTGGATGCCTACGTGATAAAAGGTACCTACTGTCAAAATTTCAAGTCTCTAACCCCAGCCGTTTAGGCTGTGCGTTGATCGATCAGTCAGTCAGTTTATTCTTTTATATATACAGATAAAATCACAAAATATAGTGATAAATTACGTCATTATCATGTTAATTGTTATTTGGATAAATTAAAACTGCGGACTTCAATTTCCTGTCAGATGGCTTCAATTTATTTTTGTACCTAACCTATTTAATGTAATAAGTAACGGGCCTTCCCAAACCGCCGCTGTTTACACATTGTTTCATTTCAAAATTGTACCACGCCCCTAAAATGTAAGTTAATTGTTTTCTTAGCCGACTTTTCTTTATCACGTATTATTTTTAATTGTATTACACCGTAGGCAATAATAGTGCGAGTCAGTGACACTCACGAACCTCTATTGATATGGGAATCACAGCTTGAACCTTTCGATTTATTAATTTCTACGTCTGTTTTCTATTGTTAACATAGGTAACAAAAAATCAACATTTTATCTTCTATACGTAATAGAATCCTAAACATATTGTTACTATTTGTGGGTCTGTGCACGCTAATATCCGCAATAGCTGTATTGATTCTGTATTTTGAGGTAACTTTAGGCTAACATTTAGTGTTTATTTATCTTATGTTATTTAAATACTGACTGCCTCGGTGGCGCAATTGTAATTGCGCATGCGTTAAGACTGCTATGCTGAGGTCTCGTGTTCGATACTCGTTACACCTCTGCCTACCCCTTCGGGGATTACAGGCGTGTGTGTATGTGTATGTATTTTATTTAATTGTTTGTTTAAAAAAAAGCAATCTATTCTGCAGTGCTACCCGCTTATCTACAGGTAACCACAACTAACGCCAATTATTGCACCGGACAAAAACTATAAACCAAAAATATGGGGAAATGTATGTAAAACTAAATAAATAAAAAAGTAAGCACCATTTCAGGTGCACAACAAAAGCTCTTTACATTATTGATCAAAAATGATAATGGGCTAAATTCACTTCGAATCATAAAAATAGATATTTACTTAATATAGTAAATTATCACATAATAATAATATATACCTAGACCCCGTTATACAGTTCAGTCATATGACTAACGGTGAATATAGATCTAGATTGAACCATTTGTACAACCGACGTATTTGTTTCATTCAAATCAGTTGACAAATCAATAGATGTAAATTTTAAAAGTTCGTCTCGCTCATATTACACAGGCGGAACTAAGTTCACGGCCAGTAATAAAATAATTATAATCAATTTAGAAAGTATAAAGGCACTTATTACTTTTGAATACGTTTACAATATCTATAATTTGAAGTAAAATAAATTTTTTTATTATAAAGATAATACAAAATATATTTTGTTGCTTCGATAACAATTAATCTAATAAAATAAGCTTACCGTCTATTCTGGTACCAGGTTTTGACCTGGGTGTCCGTAAGTCCTAACTTGGCGGCTAGCTCCATGCGGTCTTGTACGCTGAGGTACTTCTGCCTCTCAAAGGACTTCTCCAAGGTCTGGAGCTGATGATCCGTGAAAGCCGTTCGCGCCTTTCTCTGCTTCTTCGCCAACCCAGAGCTATCGCCGCCACAACTCTTACTTGATACGTCATCTGAGTCGTCTTTGACTCCTGTCAACAAAATACAAATCGGTAAAGAGTGTCTATTATTACCCGACTACCAAGGTAGGGTTATGTTTTTCGACAAAGTGTTCTGAGTATAGAAAACTCTGAAATTCTAAGTTTATTACTTAAAACTTGTAACTTCAGAGTTAACTTATTGAATACTCTACTTAGTGTCATTGATAGTTATTACCTAATTACTATACGACTCCCTGTTGCAATTGCAATAGGTGCGTGCTTATTGTTGGATGAATTCTATTTTGGACTAGTTAATAATCGAGTAAAATATTATGACATTTTTTTTGTAAACGAGACGAAAGACTAGAGACAGTAAAGAGAAAGTTCGAAACCAGCCCCAATAGCATACTCTGAATTTTCTAAGGTAATGAAGGAAAACATCGTGAGGAAACCTGCATAACTGGACATTCTTATACGAATATCAAAGGTATATGAAGTCTACCAACCCGCAGTAGGCCAGCGTGAGACAGTATTTAACACAGTGCCAGTATTATTATCTTTGTGAAACCCGGGAAATATAAACAATATATAATATTAAATAATTGGTAAGAGATATATAGTATATTTACTTTTTTAATTTAAAATTAGCGAATAATAATCAAATAATTCTAAAAAAAATATCGCCCCTGTAACAAAGTAACTTAAATATAAATCAGGGTAAGGAGAGATTATAATGTTAGAGACGTAATAAGATTAGAAGCAAAATTACAAAAGACTCGGGAATCCACATAATGGCATCATAATAGGACTAATAAGCTTTATTTCTAACGTGTGAAAGTCGGAATAGGCTTGACATTTATTCCTCCCAGGTAACCTTTATCAGGGTAGATAAATGAACTTAAGTTAGATTTAAATTAAATTGTTCACCCGATAAGTGAATGTGTCTTATTTAAATAATCCACAACGATAATTAATACGCAAGAATTAGATGGCATTAGAGCTAAGTGTCCGATAAGATGGACAGTTATAAAATGATGCTGATCATTAATATGGATGTGGGGTAAGGTCTATAACAGTATCTGAAAGCAAATTGTTTTGGAAAGTTACTCAGTAAAGTTCTCCAGGGTAAATAATTAATTGAAAAGAGATTATGTCACTTTTTACGTACTTTTTGTCCACTCAATATATAGTTGTCGTTTTAGTTTTCGGTCGACAATATGCAATAAAAGCCAAGTCAAATCATAAGATAAATTCTGTATACCTAATACACATTAATACGATATGCATGTTGCGACGCCTACACACCTATACATTTCCAAATATCTCACACATAACACCTTTGGGAATCTAATCGAAATTATGTTTAGTATGTATGTATAGTGGACACTAAGTTGTCCCCTTCGTGGCGTACAGATTTTGTTAATAAAATTGATGTTCTTTTTCTGATCTGTAACTTTTCTGTTTTATTTATAGCTTTAAGGTACATCTAGAGCATTATGGCCCAGTGCGGAGTGGAATGAATTGCGGCGACGAAAGTCGCAGATTCGAAACGACAAATACATAACTTCAGATTTTTCAACGTAACGTGTGTAATTGTATTCGAATAAACCTACTATAATAGTCGTAATCCAGAAGACCTACGGCTAAGTCTCTTAGTGCTTCTTATTGTTTAAAGGGCATCTCCAAATCCCTTTCTTCTTCTAAGTCTTTCTATTTAAATTATTTTTCATAGTGGCTTACTTACTAAATAAAAGTTTTGATTTCAACACCTTGTTAATTACCATGGAGGAAAAATACGTCTCCATAAGAATCGAAAATATGCGAAGTGTCAATAGATGTTGAAACCTTACGGAATATACTTAGGAAATATTTTGCATCACCGGAGATTAGATATCTGTCCGATATTTGCGTGAATATGTTATAAAAATGTGGGAATATTTATCAAATGGCAATGCTCAACTTAAATAAATGTTTTATAAACTAAAAGCACTGCATAAGTCGTATTTTAAAGAGAATGTTAAGACTAAACACATGAATGAGTAGGTGTCATCGAATGTCAAAGACCTGTATCAAATATGTTTTCGCCGGAGCCTGGCCTCGGCCCGCGAAGCCCTCCAGGCAGGGCTTCTTGTGGTCACAGCGGCTCGTCACATTTCCTTCAACATCACTTGCCTTACACTCGCTCGTCATTCAATTTATATAACTCTTGAGAAATCGATACTGTTAAAACCATTTTGTTTCGCTACTTTTATTTTTGTAATCTTCTTACGCATATCTTTAGTACAAATGTAGCCTTTAATGGCAATAGAAAAAGTAATCCATTTTTATAATGTATATTATTAACTTGGAATAAAGTAAAAAGTGTAATTTTAGTCTTACAACACTAGGTGAGTATTTTTTTAGCCTAATGCAAAATGATCTAAAAGTATTTGCTAAAGAAATTTATCGCAAATTCTATTCAAAGCATGGTCGCTATATTGAGATGAAAAAAAGTAAAAAAAAACAATTACTCTTTTGTCGTGTGTGACGCCTAACGTTACATCTTCCTTTCAATTGTATTTGAATTTGATTTTTTCTTATTTATAAGACGAGTGTGCAGTATCCATGCAATGTGGTTGGTGTGTGTGATCCTTAAGAAAATAATGCGTAAGGAATTAGTGCAGCCGAGTGTGGGAGCGATCGCGGTTGTGGTTTGCCACCCGTGCTCCGTGCTCCGTGCTCGGTACTGCGTGTTCGTTGCAACTTGCAGCCACTCAACTATACATGCGTACTTTTATTTAATATGTAATGTATACTGCCTCGGTGGCGGAGTTGTAATTGCGCATGCATTACGACTGCTGTGCTGAGGTCTCGGGTTCGGTCCCCGGGTCGGGTAAAGTGATATTGGGTTTTTCTATCTAGAAATTCTCAGTATTAGCCCGGAATATGTGCCCGGTATGTCGATAGGTTCGCCTCCTATCACATTATGAGACCGAAATTCGATGAAAAGTGGGTGTACTGGTGTACACCTCTGTCTACTCCTTCGGGGATTACAGGCGTGAGTGTATATTTATGTATGTATTATACGCTATTTGAAATACGTATTTCAAAAATATTGTTTGGATGAGTTCAGATGTTTATTCAATATGAATATACAAACGTCTCCTGGCAGCCGTTTATGCAGTTAATGACCAATTTTACTCCCACGCTTATTTACTATTAACTAAATCTCGGTGCCTCGGTGGCGCAGTTGTAATTGCGTACGCGGTTACGACTGCTGCGCTGAGGTCTCTGGGTTCGATCCCCGATCGATGGCGGTAGGCTCGCCCTCTATAAGGGACGATAATAAGCTCAGCAAAATATGGGTGTAATGGTTACACCTCTGCCTTCCCCTTCGGGGATTAGAGGCGTGAGTATATGTACAAAACTATACAGCAATGTGTCAACATAGTATTTACAATAATTTGTCCAATATTCTATATTAAATGTTTATGCTAACCAAAATCTCACAAAAGTATATTACATTATAGTAAGCATTTAAATATGTTCATTAATCATTGAGAAAATCATAGATTGTTTTATATTATTTTATCCTTAACATAATAAATTATTCTAATAGGGGTTTCCAAATTGCTTTATCGTGTACTTGACGATTACAAGTTGTAGTGATATCCACAGTGCACAATTAATTACATTCAGTATGTATATAAATATCTACTACTTAAATATATACGTGTGTGCAACATTTACATAAAATAGAAAAAAATCTACCTTTGTCCGTTATAGACTTTGAAACTACTCAACCGATTTCAATGAAATTTTGTAGGCGTGTGGTTGGGTTCAACTTATAACATAGCATAGTCTTAGATCCCATAGGTGGAGCTGTCGAAATCTGAATTTCTTATTTTTTAATGAAAATTCAGTCTACAGAGAAGGCGGTTTATGGCAGGACAACGTCTGCCCTTGACCACTAGTAATTTACATAAAATAATCTTTTTCACAAGCAAATTAAATCGAGCCAATAAGTAGTGTTCCTTATATTCGGCTAAAAAAACGAAATTTCAGTGGATTTTATATCAAAAGTCAATAAAATGAAAAACGTTGGCCATATTTCTACAGAAAAAATTATAAGCATCCGCATACAGACATTACAAATTAATGACTTCTGTTAATACCACAATAAAATACATCAAAAATCCGAGCAACCATATAAAACAAAAACAACTTTGTTCTCGATCAACGAGAAGATGAAGTGTTTAAATGTTTGCCGTAAAACAACTTTATGTACACACAAATAATGGCAGCGTACATGATTTGTCCACCGACCCTTAGCGGCGTATCGAGCGTAATTATGAACGGGAAGCCTGTTTGGGTAATAAGGTCCAACCGGCTGGATTTACTCATACGTGAAAATTATCAATAAGCAATTGAATTGGGCATTTCCAATTATTTTTCTCTTGGTAAACATAATATATGCTATATTATTATGATTGAGCTAGATAGATTTTATAAACTCAATAGTGTATTTAAAGTTAAAAGAAATTTGATACTTGCGTTTGTAGATATAATTTGTAATATTATTTGTACAATAGAATAAATCAACGTAGTAGATATCGTAGATATATTAGTACGACTAATAATCACTGCACAATACACTCAATTTTATGTTCCTTTTCCTACTTAAGTAGCTACAATGAATTCATAAGTATAAACCTAAGAAAATGTATTACAAAGTCACTTAAGTAATTGCTTGAAAAAATGATTCATTGATTTTAGAACTGTAAATGGCCATTTTGCGTTTACAAATAGAACTTTGAGACTGACGACCTTGTACTAAGTATTCAGATTATTGCACGCAAAGAATCAAATTCATTATAAACTCGATTAATTTTATTATTTAATAATACTATTAAATATTATTATTTAATAATAATATTTAATAGTATTGTCTAAATCGTTCCTAGAAACATACAAAGCCGTTGGCAATATTTGATTATTTAAAATCGATATTTTTTTGTTTGACGTAAAAAGTGTAAGATATTGGACATCAATCGACATAAAACATTTAAGAATCACTACTTCATCCTACGCTGAATAAACACGATGTTTTGCGACCATTAATTTAAAAATAGGCTTCCTAATCGCGTATAAAATAAATAAAACGTACTTAATAATAGGGTATAATTGTATTTTTTGCCGTCGACAGAATAATCACAGCTTTGACCTCTGTTGAATGTGAACATGAAACAATGTGCGTAGGTGCCAGCCCGCTAATGTATTTATAATTGAAAATTATATATTAAACGGCCTCGGCTGTCTTATGCCCTAAGAATAAAGATCGTGTAGAGGTGACATCGCCTTTGAACGACCCAATGCCTACTTAATACCTGTGAAAGGCAGACTCTCATAGACGGTTCGGACGTCGCGTCGCGTCGTTAATTACAGTGTCACCGCGTCTACACGTTTGTACTGATACTATCCACACGGCTTCATTGGCACCTTTGGTATACCTAGTGTTGACGGATGTTTCTTATGTTACCATCACGATTTTATTTTTTTGTCTGATCAATGCCCTAGATTGATGAGGAGAGTGGTGTGTTGACTGGCACCTAAAGACCTACCGAATTATTTGTTAGCGTTTAGTACATCATCCACAACATTATAATCTTTTTTTTTTAAAAAAACTGCTTAATTTAAAACATTTTTTTACTTATTTTTCCTACAAAAGTCCTGAAACAAGGGCAAAACTATGACAAAAATAGAACAAATATAGGTTTTAGGTATTAAAATTGCCCAGTTTAGCCAGTTTTGTTTTAATATATTTAAAGTACAAACGTGGTATAACTGATAAGTTTAATTAAAATATAATATTTCGTATAAAGAATCATTTGTTGCGGTCAGAGTTGAGAAAGATGATCACGCGCTTTGTGTTATATAGCCCATGCCTCGGAGAACACGATAAGTTATTATTAACGCAAGAACAATTCTGGAGTTATGTCGGAAATAATATGAACAGCTGAAGTTATGGCACAAGACTCTATGACACCCATTGACCATAAACCCGCATAAGACATGTAAAAAATGTTTTATGCCAAAATAAATTTTAAACAAGATCAATAATTTACAATTGTTTTCCAATACAATCAATCGTGGTGCCAATCGTTTTGCATTGACAAAAAATTACAACTAATAAATAATTGCGATACCAAGTTTGCTACTCAGACAAAAACGATCATCGAAAGTGTGATTTCTGCTGATTGCAATGGCGTTGATGAATATTAAAGTTAGGTTGGATGATAGAGTACATATTGTTTCAACTGTTTCACATTTTCATAAGAGAAGGCGTTAATTGAATATCAAATAACTCGACTTCGGATTGATTGATTTCAAACTTGTTTTAATTACTCAATAAAATTACGATCAATAGATTAACAATCTAAATGAAGGCCGGCCGACAGATATGTTGAGGCATAAAATTAAACAGACAAAGCTTTGCCATTATAACATTCGTTTAAATGTTTTTTTTATAGTTTATTAGTTTTATGCTTATGTTTAGTTACGGAACTGTATATTTTATTGTTGTTACAACCATTTTACTTTGACTTTCATTTATCTTAATTAATTACCGTTAGTTTTTTGCTTGCTAATTAGAGTTAGTTAAAATGTCTTATGATAGAGTCCTTGAAACGAATTATAGCGAGAGCTTTTTATAAGATTGTTAAAGATAAGATTCTACAAATTACGGAAATTTCATATAATTAATACATGTTTAAACATAAACTCTAATCGGTGGTTATTATCATAATAACAAAAATAACCCTTCAAACACTTTACATAGAATGAATAATACAGAACTCATACTGCATTCGATTATTCCTGTGATTGAAAACCGATATTCTACATAATTATAAGTTTACTAGCTGTTGCCCGCGGCTCCGCCCGCTTGTAAGTTATTTTTGGGAGAAAGAGATCCATCGGACCCTATATATCATTGTTGCATGGGATATTAAGAATAGGGTTGAATTTAATGCCAAGAAAACTTAGGTGTGCCCGTTATCATGCGTTAAATCCCCATTTTCTACTTTTTAACTTTTGGGGATTACTAAAATGGCTATTAAAAAATAAGGGTTGATCGTAGAAGGGTGAAAATTGAGGATTTTATGTATTTTTGTATGTTGTATCATAAAAAAATAGAAATTAAAAATTTTGTCTAAAAAATAAAAAATAAATTTAGGGGTGGACTACCCCTAACATTTAGGGGGATGAAAAATAGATGTTGGCCGATTCTCATAGATACCGGATAAGCACAAAAAATTTCATCAAAATCGGTCAAGCCGTTTCGGAGGAGTATGGCATCGAAAACTGTGACACAAGAATTTTATATATTAGAAGATAGTAACAGCGATAGCCTATAAGACAGTGGAGGACTGCCAAGACAACTCGTAGGTTCAAAAATTGTGAATATTATGCTTTAACGGTGAAGAAAATCATCGTGAGGTTACTTGCATACCTGAGAATTTACCATAAAAATTTGTGTATGTAAAATGTACCGCGTTAGGCAAGCGTGGTGGGTTAAAGTTTAATCCCTCTCATTAGCACCGTAGGCCCGTGCCCCAGCAATTGCACAGTGTATATAGGGCGGATATATATGAACAGTGACGCAGTTAATTACGCATGCGTTACGACTACTGTGCTGTGATATTGGGCTTTGCTATCTAGAATTGCTCAGTATTAGCCCGGAGTCTGGAATCTGTGCCCGGTATGGCGATAGGCTCAACCCCTATCACATTATGGGTCCAATATTCGGCGAAAAATGGATGTACTGGTTACACCTCTGCCTACCCCTTCGGGGATTACAGGCGTGAGTGTATATGTATGTATGTAATAACGCTCATGTGAACAGCACATAGCATTACTGTAATCGCATTGATCACAACAATGATAGAGATCGTTCGTTGAAATAAGTGGACGGATTAAAGCTTGAGCTTTAATTACACACAGGTAATCTCTTCCGGGAAATTCGTTTAACAATAGATCGTTTTAATTGCGGTATATGCACTCGTACAGGTAACTGGCCAATTAATATAATTGTTCGATTAATAGGAACAATTATTCTCTATTCCTTGCGTTGTCTAATAGGGACGCCTATCATACATACATTATTGTAAGCTTTACAATGTATAAGTTTAGGTTTTCCCGTATATTATAAGTAACAGTCCGTTTCATATAAAAAAAGCAAATAGATAGACCCATCAGTCACACACATAGTCCTGACCCTACATTAGGTCAAGCTTGTGGGTATCAAGAATTACGAGGGACTACGGTCCCACAAATCCCAGACTCATAAAAATATCTATATGTCAACAAACAGTCTAGGTGTGGGAACCGAACCTACTTCCTCTCGTTTCTCAGCCGGTTACTCATCCGCTGCGCTACGGAGGCTGACGTATAAACGTTACAAGCGTGGTGAACAGCAGTGTTTATTTTTGTCAAATTACATAAAATATAACGTGAGTTGCTTTATTCTTTAGTTAAACATCTAATCTAACAGCAATTAAATCTAAACCGGTAGTAGTAAGCTAAATAATGGTCTATATGCCGTTTATACAATTTGCCTAATTACTATAACGCTTGCGTTCCCGAGCGGCGATGCAAGAACGAAGCAGCTCCTTTGTTCACCGAGCGTCAGCGATTGTGTAAGCGATTTTGATCCATGCTCTAAATGTTTATATACTTACGTAAATGACGTCGGTAATACTATAAAAGTGAAACTAATAATCATAACACTCAGAGGTAGAATTTGGCTAAAGTTTAATGCAAATAAATAGTAAGTTTTACGTAGAAAATAATATTATGTATTACAAAAATTATATTTTTTTTATATCTCGTGTTAGACATTCAAATAGACTACAGATATAAATGCGCCGTAGGCCTGATTCAATACTAAAACCTTTGTTTGAGTTCATTTATTTGGAACGCGCGATGTAAGGATTTTTATGTTTTTTATGTTTCCAAAATAAAAAATCACGACAAAAAATACCATCACAAATATCAACATTTACCGTCAAGTATAGAGTAAAGACGTAATCGCCGTCTCCCATCCACTATAATCTCAGCGTTTCATGAATTGATGTACAATGGCGGATCCGTGTGAGCAGCGCAGGCGCAACCTACAATGCACTCGGCGCATGTGGAGTTGTTAGTTATATCACGATTATGGCATAACATGCAGCAATTATATCGCTATTCTACCACCTCTCGCATTTCCCTCGCCATACATTTTCTGGTGGTAGGATATTCATATCCGCCCGGATAGCGACAACCATACACAGGGTGTAAACCCGCCATAGTGGCACACGCAAAAGTGTACATCCTGTTTTGTCAGGGTCTAGAGTTGGGGTACGATGTTTGGCCGTTTTGCGGCCTTCTGAGTACTCTGAAACTAGATCCTCGACTACTTCTTCACCTTCTTGCCCATGGCGTAGTGGTAAGAAGTAGGCCGGCCCGTTTCTGTTGAGTAGCGGGGGACAGATTGTCTCTCGCTACTCGATACTCGTAATTGAACGGCACTTTATCGTGTGCTGCCGTTATCCTGGGATAAAAAAAACCCTGTCAGCGTTTCTCTCCACTGCCGCGACATAGACTGCCGCCACAAATCCGCCCGCGACGTTACGCTCATAAAAAAACTTAAATGGATGGAAATCAGCTTGCAGAACCACGCTTTACAACCGCCGGCAACAATGTTACTGATCTTTGTTTTTAACACGTGATAAACCAACGCAATAAAACATTAACTAAGGAGACATCATCAGTGTTGTGGTAAGGTGAAATACATATTGAAACGTGAAAAATATGGTGACTTTAATATTTTTTCAAATTTCGAGACTATTGCCATCTGTGTCATCTGAGATGAAAAATTATATCACGACTTATTTTAACAGTGGTTCCAGTTAACGATAATGTATCAACCTATATCCATGATAGTAGAATGCTAATATCAGCCAAATGAAGATTAACAATCCAATAATTCACAGAAAAACTGATAGTCATTAAATGCAGGAATAGCCGGGTCACAGCCGTTATATACAGCTTGTAGACATCAACTCGAGAACATTACTGAGTGTTGAGACTTAATAATATTGATATAACATCATTTGTCAGAATTCTATACTTGAGAGGTAAACAATAATAACTCTATTTTTACACACCGTTTATATAAAAGTATATGGTGTTACACTTTTTATTTTATTTTTATATCCTGGCACGGCAAAGTACTCACACTGCACCTGATGGTAAGCTTCACCTGTATCTATGTATGAATGTATTTATATTTGTGTGTAACGGAATCTTTAAATTTTTACTTTATCCTGATAATATAACAACCCCAGTTTTTTACAATCAAATTAATCGAATTATTTTATACTTTTTAGTTCAGCTAGCTATCAAAGCGTGTTTTAGTTTTTATAACTATAATTTATGTATTCTAGTTTTTATCATTAATTAAATCGCAAAACTAAGTTGCCCATAATAGTATAAAGGGTTTAAACCCCACAATGCGTATTAGTTAATTGCAATAACTTTTAAATAACCGGTCCGAAATCATTTTCAAAGTTTTGCGCGCATTTTCTTCTTTCACTGTGTTGATGTAATTTATTTATGGAATAGAACGGTACCAACAACACTTACACTATTCCATACTACATTGTATTTATTGAAGTTTAATTAATTTGATTACATTTATAATATTAATAACATTAAAATACACAGTATTTAATAATTAAATGTAACATTAATACATCGTACTCGCAAAACCTCAGGCATTCTAAGCCTATAATATACCTCTAAGGTACAGAATTATTCCAAGTAGGTTTAATATTTTTTATGACAGAGAGCAACGACTAGCAAAATAAACACCCACACCACGAGGACGGTCATGGGTGCATAGTTTATAGGCAAATATTTGGTAAGAGTATTTAAGCGTTTGGAAATCTCATTTATTGCAACAATAAGCTGCTTCACGTACTTTTTTGTATGACACTGGTCAATATAACGTCTAAATTTGGCTATACCACTTTTAGTTAACAAAAACTTGTTAAACCAGTGCCCTCAGTATTTGCTAATGCCGCTTTTAATGCTCATTAAATTGTTATCATTGTATAAACACTTTGTATGTTGTATTCGAATGAAATATTTATTCAAAGTTTGAATTGCGTGTTTATTTCTGTTTATCATACTTTTTGCTTCGTTTTTGCATAATACGATGTTTTTTTACCTCGTATATTATGAGCACTGTAACATTTATAAAATATACATTATAAAATACATACAGTATATTAATGAATACACGTGTTATAATTCGGTGAATACATTAAACCCAGTGATAAACTTTTGAGGATATTAACTTGCCTTAAGGAGGCTAAGATTTTTTTTCATTGGCTATTACTCCATCACAGCAACTCCTTTGGTCTTATCTTGTCTAGTCAAACTGCTTATTCTGTTTTTTTTATATATTACGACCTTATTACGACATATGATTTTTGTATAACATATATATTCAATTATATATATTAAATACACCCAACAGTCACACACGTGGTTCTGACACCATACTAGATAAACCATGTATCGTGGGTAACAACAACTATACCATAATAGCGTATACATTAAAATACACATAAAATGTAATAAATACTAATGTAACTTAAGTTTCATTGCATTTACATTTTTTATAAATGTTTTCCATAATTAAATATAACATTTTAAAGAATATATAGTATTTAAGATTAATATATACATACACACAATATTCTTATAATTATTGTTGTTATCAATTAAGGCTCATCTTTCAATTGTTTCGACGAATAGAGTTCTACTTCTATTAAACAAGAAAAACCCGTAAATTCAAACTAAGTTTGATCACGTTTGTTAGCCAAACTTCTGTGTGTCTCAAGAAGTTCTATAAACCGTGTATTCCATAATAGACTCTGCTACATTAACCATAAACAATATAAAGGTTTATCATTATAATCCTCAGATGTCCTGTCATTTGCTAATTCAGGTGTACGAATCCAATAAGGGTCTTCAATATATAAACTGGCATGAGTAATAATTACAAATCTACATATAAATAAATAGACAACCTCCGTGGCGCAGCGGGCGAGAAGCCGGCTGTGAAACGAGAGGCCGTTGGTTCGATTCCCGCGCCGAGATAAATGTTTGTGTGACAGACAGATATTTGTTTCGGGTCTGGGTGTTGTGGGACCGTAGTCGCTCATAGTTCCTGAAACCCACGATACATGTTTAACCTAGTGTGAGATCAGAAATATGGGTTGGTTGTTGTGTGTATTTATTTAAAAAAATATATTCTGTGACAAATATTTTGAATCTATCTAATGGTTGTTCCTTGTACCCTCAGTCAAATCCACAAGATCGTTAAACGTCTAGTATCTTCAAAGCGATATTTCGGCCTGTCGATGTGAAATCGAATGAAAAATTATGCATTTTCCGATATTTTTCTACGCAGTGCCGTTCAAGTGGACGCTCAGAGCCTATTACACGGTCCGTTCACACAGCTTACGTTATTCGCATAACCCACTTGATAGCCGCTTCACTTACATAAACATGGAATATTTGATACTTTTCCTGTCTGCCTTTCAAAATTATGAGTTCTTAAAATACTACTTATCTACCTTTATATTTCCGCTTTGTAAACATTCATTCTTATCTTGATGATTTTGTCAAATAATTATAATAGAATAATATTTCATACTATGATGAATTTTAATAATAGTTAACTACATTTAAATTTATGAATTTTAAAAGTTTGCGAAATATACACTTAAAGTGTATATTATATAGTGTATTTCGTATATATACTTGTGCCAAATATCGGTAATTTTGAGGAAACGATTCATTTTTTTGTTGTAAAATCTTTTTAAAATAGGGGAACTCCTAACGGTTATATATCAAAGAAATGAACGACACATCGCGTAATCTTCTAACGTGGCGAATGCTTTCACGTGTTTTGTATATTAGGGGAAAAGAGACCTTCAAAGTCAGTGAAGACGAATATAAATTCTATACATAACCCTCAAATATTTTAAAACTATAATTGTTTGTTTGAGAACGCAATAACTACTATAGGAACTATGAAAACGACTATGATGTTTTAAAAAATTGGAGTACTATATATCCTTATAGCGGGTTCGATTCTCGTGCTGAGGAAAATATTTATATGGTAGATACAGATGAGTAAACTTGTGAATTGGGTATGTGATTGTCCCCTAGGCCACTATTAAATCTAATTACGTATGTGAATCTGCATATTTACTGAACCAACTAATTCTAAGTGATCTCCAGTGTCCATAAACACTTACAATGGCCAAAAGGATCATAGGTACATTGCCGGTGTTAAAGGAAAGCAGTATAAGTTGGGAAAGAAAGAGGAATTTGGGCTTCCGGAAATCTCAGTCACTTTACGAAACAGAACAGCAAGATGTTACTTAGTCAGCGTGACAGATGTCTTAACCTGGTCAAGCTGACTAATTAACTCTGTAGACAAAATGGTCTACAGTGTAGCTCTACCACTTTTAAGCTATTAAAAAGCTTTTATTTTCCAATCAGTGGGGATGATGATTCTCTTTGAATATTACGGGAGTTCTGTCCTAAACATTATCTCTGTTAAATAAAATATAAATAATCCGTTTGAGAAAAAAAGCCAATCATAAAGTCTTGAGACGAACCTTTATATGACTTTTTAAATCGAACTCAATTTCACAGCTCGCATCGCCTGTCAAATGTGACACAAAGCCGCGAATAGAAGTCGTATTATACGACGACTCAAACTGACCCTATTTATATCGATGATAATCTATTTATTGTCACAATAAAGTTTTGATGTTATCGAGATGGTGCGATGAAAGAATCGTCACCTTCGTCTCGTTTTTATCGCGATGCCAAAAGTCACGGCGCGGATCATCCCGGCAGCATTATGAACCTAACCTGGGAAAATTTACAGTACAGTTTAGTTTGAGGTAAGTGGTCGCCGTTGAAAGGTATGCTAAGCAGCTTAACGTAGCAATGGCGTGCATTGGAGCCAACATTTGACGTTCGAGTAACCAGGCGCGGTGGTAGCGACAGTACTGCGCTTTGCGTACTGTCGATGACAAAATTATTAATCAAATTATATTAATTTATGTCAATAAACAGTTACAATTTAAGTAAATTTGCTGTGATTAGACTGTAAAGTCTTCTTCTCTGAAAAAACTAAAACTGCAATTTGTCGCAAATTACGAACTATTATAAGGAATATAAAACAAAAGAAATTACTGTAAGAAAATTTACTGCAATTCATTTTACGTGATAGCCAACAATAAATATGATCTATTAGGCTGTAATCGGTCCGTTTATTCGCTTTAGATAAGATATTCATTTAGTAATGTCAAGGAAACATGTTTTAAGACGCTGAGTTTCTAATTTCACATTTTATGGATACCTGTAAATTTGTTATAGTTTATTAAGTTAAAACAAATTTATGTCCAAGTGTGTATTCGATAGCGATGCGGCTTCACACAGATTTATTGGCTAGATAAATTACCTTGGTTCGCATGGGTACTAATTGCTATAAAGATGTATTTTTAACATTCTCAGTAAGTGGGTATTTTCAAATTACAATGCGAGAGATTATTTACAGTTGCATGAAGTACTTAATTGCCGCCAACGGATGTTATATGCTGTAATTGGAAGGCAAAATCACAAGATAATTGGTACGTCATGAAAATAATAAAAGCCATAATATGTATTTATTCTTAATGTATTTCTTAAAATGGTAAAATAAAATACATGCCTGGTTTTTTCTTGACCGACTATGTATAAAAAATTGAAAACAGTATTTAGTTAGTGACGTTGTCCTAACAATTCTTCTAGTAAGAATTTTGACAACCCCATCGGTTTGTCAAATCGAATATTTGTATTAAAGATAACCATCTCGTACAAAAATGAATAAAATATAAATATATGTATAAGCACAACATTGTTTTGGACCTGACTGTACAAATGGCTACAATACGGGATTTCGATGAGCTATTTAAAAATTTAAAAAGCGAACGTAGGTTGACATTTGACAAAAGCTGATTATGACGTCAGTTTTATTTTTTCCACCGTAAAGCGAGCAGTGAAGTATCCTTTCAGCCAGGATTAATACGGCCCGTTTTATAAGAGCTTACTTATCTCAGAGTCAGTGTTGCCAACGGGTTGTATTTATCGCGACCCATTATACATTTTATTATTTAATTTATTTAACGCCTCGGGTTTATCGGCTTGTCTATTATATTGTCGAAGGGTTAATGCGATCGAAACGTAAACATTACTTGATCTTATTGGTATAAAGTTATGTTTTTTATTTTTATTGGGTTAAAATGCTGTCTGTTGACATATTTTAGTATAATTATTTACAAATAACGTGGAATATATTTGGGTACGAAATAATAATAAGTGTTCAATGTGTTTTTTTTTATATACATTAGGCACTCCTAGCATGATCAACCTATGCCTTTAATCCTTTTAAAGTAGCGATGATTGCATCGATCACAATCAAAATACAAATACACACTTTTAGGGCTGTATCTAATCAACAACTAATATCTAAACCCTATCAAATAATAATACTATTCAAACAATGCTTATTAAACCGTAAATATCAATCAACACGCAATGCAAGTGACCATAACGAGCATTCTCTTAATACACTAATTAGTTCAGTGTTAAGCCGAATATGAATTAATGAGGATTTATAATAAAGCTGAGATCACAAGCCTATAGCTTCACATTTTAAAGTGCATTGAACGATGCCCTTAATATGTGCAAAGCGTATATTGAACAACATCAAAAGTTTTTAGTATTATAAACTTTACGGGATTATTTCGAATAAAGTATTGACCATTTCTTAAATATAAATGACCTATACAAAGCACCATTTCCCTAAACATGTTTATAAAAAATAAAAATACAAAAATAACCAACTTAAGTACGTTAATAATATTTGAAGAGATTTCAGTAGCCGAAGACATCTATAGAAATTCGATACACTCCATTAGTTCGATAAATATATCTCAATCAAAGGAAGTTATATTATATTGGTACAAAGCATTCTACTAAAATTTGGAGTCACACAGCGTTTGTAACGGTCGGCCGATTGAGACGAGGACAGTTGTGACAAAAACCGAGTTTGGGATCGGGTTGCATCGGCAATCACACCTGGGCCTGACCTCAACAGGTTTCGACTAATCTCGGCTATAAAACTGTGCGCCTTTCCATGTTTATTTATTGGTTAATCACGCCGAAAGAGGTTCGATATACAAACATACGGCGCGTCGTTTATATTCTTTTTTACAAAAACGGAAAAATGATTATAAACAAGGCGGTAAATTTGTAGCAGATTTAAATTGTCGAAAATATGGTACTGCGGTAGGTACTAATCGTCTTCGTTTTGCCGGTATTTATAAACTAAACACTATGAAAAATAGAGCTTGTTTAACCTAAAATAAAGCGTTTCGCTATTCAATTTTGAATCCTATTGCACACATCCGGTTTTTGTCCGAGTCTAGAATTGGAGTACGATGTTTGGCCGTTTTGCAACCTTCTGAGTACTCTGACACTAAAGCCTCGACCGCTTATTCACCTTCTTGCCCCATGGCGTAGTGTGAAGAAGCAGGCCGGCATGATTGTGCTGAGTAGGGAGGGATACATTGTTTCTCGCTACTTGATAATCTAAATGGACGGCACTGCGCTTACCATAAAGTGCAGTGTGGTCACTTTGCCGTACCAGCATAAAAAAATGAGTGGTCCAATATTATAGATTCAAAAATCCCTCCTGAATTTTAGTGCAATGGTCATGACTCATGTCTGACCTCATCGAATTACTACGCCGGCAATTTACCTAACCTAATTTATATAATAAAATGTAGAGCACATATGATGAATATATTTTTAAATTAAATGTCTATTATTATATTCACCGACCGCTAATATAAACATCTTTAATACAAGATCAAGTGAATGCAATATAAATATATATTTTTTTGTTTTTGACGCCCTCTATGGTGCGGTTGGCATAAAGCCTGCTGTAAAACGACAGGTTGTGGGTTCGATTCGCACACCAAGATAAATATTTAAAGTACAAATAGTTTAACTGCTTTAGGTAGTGAAAGAGTATGTATATATTAGTATGTATTAGCACTTGTATATATGAGCGGATCATAAAACCCGATCATAATAAATTTGTTGATAATCTTTAAAACATCCGACAACAATTATTAGGAAAAATATTATGTAGATAAATGGCACAAGTCTTTCATCAAACTTATCTAGGAACCACTTCGCTTGAACTTTTAAATAAAAACGCTTTCAATTTGACTCATATGTTTGAGACCTATTATGATGCAGTTGTAAGGGCAAAGAGATAAATGCTTCAAACATAAAATCTTTATTGTCGTCGGAGGTTGAAAAAAGGGTACATTCTAATAAGCTGTTTTTTATTCTAACTCAGCAAAGTAATACTTTACTGCACCCGAAGTACAGTGCAGAGTAAAATATAATCCAGTTGCCAGAATTAAGCTGGCCTGAAGTCTCTGAACATACCGGCCTAGTCCAGAACTTGACTCGTCTGAACGAGCCGCTATATAGACAGTTAGTCGGGTATAAATACACTCACCTATTCAATATTTCCAACTCCTCTCTATATTTCTATTTGATTAATTTTGTTGCGAAACAAAAGACAGTTCAGTATTATTATTCATTACTCGATGTTAAAAAATGCGTGCCATTGTTGATCTTGGCTGAACAGGAGCTACTGTGGCGAGTGCGTGGGCGGGATAGTCTCTTAAACCGAGACGTAGTTATAGTCTCACCTTTTTTTTTTTTTTTTTTTTTTTTTCGCGGGGAAAGCGTTTTATTACTGCCGCCCGCTCCGGAGGGAAGCGGATTAAGAATAAAACGGGTATGCTGGACTAGCCGGTCTTACGACCCAGCATCCCCCTCGCACGGATGATGGCTATCCGTGCTGCCGCTGGGCCGAGTCCCTAACCCCTATATACAACCCACCCGACACTACCAGCTAAAACCCCGCGGTGGCCTTCTTCGGCGCTTACGGAGCGATCCCGGGGTATTCTAAGGAGTGCTAGAATTGCAGCCGGAATCGCCCCTGCGCGGTGCTGCGTAGCAGCCCATCTCCATGGAGGGCTAAGGAGCCCCCGCGCACCGAACAACGACAGCGAACGAGGCCTTACCACACGCGCTGCCGTCCATCTCGGGGTCGCACGATGCTCCGAATTTGGGAGTGCATCGATACGGGCTGACAGCCCTCCGCTGCGCGCCCGCGACCCCCGATGGCCCCTATTAGTCGCCTCGTACGACAGGCAAGGGTTACCGTGGTGGAATTCAAACGCCCCCATTCCACAGGGCGGGAGACGCCGGTCAGTCGTCCACCTGGCGCCTCCTACGTCTTCTCTGGCGGCGGGAGGGATCATATCGTTCCCGATCCCTCTCAGCACTCTCCTTCTGCGAGATGACGTTCTCGCAGAAGTGGGCCACCGCACGCCAGGACCTCCGGCTGGCGACCATGGACGACACCACGGCCGGCAGCGAGAGGTCTCCTCCGACGACTGCTCTGAGAGCGCTGCGCTCTTCGTCCCAGGCTGGGCACTCCTCCAACGTATGTAGGGCCGTGTCTTCGCGGCAGTTGCCACAGTGGTGGCACACGGCGGACACCTCCTTTCCGATCCGACACAGGAACGAACCGAAACACCCATGGTCCGTTAATACCTGTGTCAGTCGGAACGTAGGCGCCCCGTGGCGCCTGTCTAGCCATCTCTTTAGGACAGGACGCACTGCCGCGACAGTCCTCAAGCCCGCAGTCGGGCTCTCCAGCCTGGTATGCCACTCCTCCACGGCGGTTCTGCGAAACCGGGCCGCAATCTCCCTCGGGGCCAGTCTCTCCTGACGGCGGCTGGACGCCTCCTCCCGCCAGAGGAACGCTGACGAGAGGAGTTTGGCGTCCAACTCCCAAGGGAGTGTGCCGGCCAATACGCAGGCCGCCTCGTGGGAGACCGTGCGGTAGCCCCTTACTATTCGCTGCGCCACCAAACGCTGCGGTTTGCGCAGCAGGGCGACGCAGCGGGCGTTCAGGGACTCGGCCCATACGGGACATCCGTACAGGGCCATTGACCGCACGACTCCAGCGTATAAACTTCGGCAAGGGCTATTAGGTCCCTCCAGGTTCGGCAGCAGGCGTCCGAGCGCGCCCGCCGCCCGCACCAATTTCGGCGACAACTCCTTGAAATGGGCACGGAAATCCCACCGGCTGTCCAGAATCAATCCCAAGTACTTCATTTTACAGCCGATGGGAATCCGCACCCCCTCCACACTTATGTGGGGCTCAAAAGGTGGCCGAATCCGAGGCCTGTGAAAACAAAGGGCCTCGGTTTTGTTGAGGGCCACCTTAAGGCCCAGTCGCCGAATCCTGCCCACCACCTGTTCGGTTGCGAACGAGGCGAGCAGGGTGGCCTCCTGGAAAGACCTGGCCGACGCTGTCACTAGTGTGTCGTCCGCGTAACAGACGACAGCGACACCTCGGGGGTAGGTACCACGGAGCACCCAATCGTAGCCGATGTTCCACAAGAGAGGGCCCAAGACTGAGCCCTGTGGAACACCGCAGGCCATTGCTCTTCGGTGCCAACCGTTGGCGCCCGGATACACTATGTATCTATCTGAGAGATACGAGTGCACCAGGCGCCGAAGATACGGTGGCACCACGTGGTACCGCAGTGCTTCCATTATGCAGGCCCAGGGTAGAGTGTTAAACGCGTTGGCGATGTCTAGAGACACCGCCACCACCACATCACCCCGAGCCACTGAATCCTCCGCTTGTGCCTTGACCCGCAAAATCGCGTGTATTGTCGATCGGCCTTGCCGGAACCCGTACTGGCATTGTGCCAGGTCCGGCCCGACCCCTCCAAGATGCTCGACGAGGCGAGCGTGAACAATACGCTCGAAGAGCTTGCAGACCTCATCGAGCAACACGATGGGCCGGTAGGCCGATGGCGACTCTGCGGGCCGCCCCTCCTTCTTGAGCAGGACCAATTTCCCAGTTTTCCACTGGGATGGAAAACGGCCCTGCTCCAGACACGCGGAGAACAGGCCACGGAGCCTAGTACCCAGATGCTCGACGGCTAACACCCATGCACGCCCGGGGATACCGTCGAGACCCGGGGCCGTCTTCTTGCCCCGTAGCCGAAGCACCACCGCCCGAAATTCTTCGGGCGATACCTCCGAAACAACCCTTGCCGAACTTAACGACGATGGCGTCGATAAATGTGACGCCATCGCTGGGGGAGTGACATTCACAGTGGCAGGGAACAAAGCTGCGACGACCTCTTCAACTAGATCGCCCCGGAGACTCTGAGTCAGTGGGGGCGCCCAGGGGCGATACCGTCTCATCGCCACGCGATATGGACGCCCCCAAGGGTCGTTATCAAGAGTTCCCCGGAACTCCTTCTGAGCTGCAGACTTTGCCCTTGCTATTGCCACGCGCAGCGCTCTCTTAGCCTCCCTGTGGAGGCCGTGAAGTAGCCGTTCCTGGTCCTCGTCGCCGGGAAGACGGACTCGACGACGACGGTGTCTGGCGAGACGACGAAGGGCGGCAACGCAGGAGACACGTAACCGCATAAGTTCCGCCGACCACCAGAACACCTGGCGCTTCTCTGGAAGACGTCGGACTCGGGGCATGGCCGCGTCACAGACGCGCGACATCGCTGCCCCGAACCACGCCGCCTCCTGCTCGACCTGCATCGGTGCCTCCGGTGCAGGGAGCCACGCCTGGGCCAGTGCGGCCTCCTTCAGGGCCTCAACATCGAGGCGTTTTACAGACCAACGCGGGCCGTCCGACCGCGGGCCAGTCGGTCCTCCACTGGACTGGGGGTTAGGGGACAAGCAGACGTCGAACCGAATGTATCGGTGATCCGACAACGTCTCCTCGTCCACCAGAACTCTCCAGTCACGGACACGGCGGGCAATAGCTGGGGTGGCAAACGTGAGGTCCACCACCGATCCGCCATTATGCCGCACGCACGTGTTAACCGACCCGCGATTCACGACGGCCAGGTTGGCCGAGATCGCCCATTCCTCCAGGGCCTCGCCTCGCCTGCTGGTGACCGACGAACCCCAAGCCAGAGACTTGGCGTTGAAGTCGCCGGCAACGAGAACGGGGCGAGGCTGACTGCCTTGCACCACCAGGGCCCCTAGCCGAGCGAGAAAGTGCTCGAACTCGGCCAGGGATCTATTGGGGGAGAAATACACACCCACAACCCAGACCCCCCCCAACAGAACCGCCACACATCCCGACCCCTTCGCTACTTTTTCGAAGGGCGGGGAGCCGGCGGCGCCCCGAGTGATGATGGCCACCAAACCGTTAAGGTCCCCTGCCCAGTCTTCCCTGGGGGGAACAAAATAAGGCTCGGCGACCACAGCCACTTGTATTGACCACTGCGCCAGGCTCTGGATTAGCAAGTCCTGGGCCCTGGCGCAGTGATTAATGTTCGCCTGGAGGAAGCGTTGCGCCATATTAATGGGCGATCTCCATTTGCTCCTCTACGGGGAGCGCTGTCGGCTGGGTCACAACCCCCGTCCTTCGACCACGATTTGCGTGGCGAGGGCGGGAGGAGGCGACGCATGCCTTGGCGCCCACCTGGTGCCCCGCGGGTTTACCTGCATCTGCGCAGACTGCGCAATGCGGCTCCGCGGAGCACTCCTTGGCCTTGTGGCCCAGTTTACCACAGCGGTAGCAGATGCCGCTGCGGTCACACTCTTCGGTGCACCGCGCCCGCACATGTCCCCTGTGCAGGCAGCGGTAGCACCTCATGGGCCTCGGCTCAAGGAGCTGGACGCGTGCAGCTACCCAGCCGATCAGCACTCGGCCTGAACTTAAAATTTTGTCGGCGACCTTGGCGGGGCAGCGCACCCACGCCGCACCAAGGCCCGACCGGTCGGGGCGGATCTCCCCAACCTTAAATTCTTCGGCCGCACTACACCCCGCTTTTGCAAGGGCCGCAGCGACCATCTCCAGGTCGGCAGATGCGTCCAACCCGGATACTCGCAGTTCCGCGATCTTGAACGGGCGGGAAACACGGACATCGTTTTCCAGTTCCGTCCCGCGGAACACCTCCCTCACTTTGTTGGCGAGGGAGTCGGCCCTCACTTCGGACTCCGGGCCGGGCACCTCGTACAGGTACCCGCCCGTCGCCATTAGGCGAGCTCGCATCTCGGCTATGCCGAGACCAGCCAAATCCACGGATCGTTGGACCTCACGCAGCACATGGGCGTACGTGATGCCCCGCGCCAACCCCTCTGGTGTCACCGTCAACGTGACGGCTGCCTTGCGTGGCAGGTGAATCCGTGGCCTTGGCCGATCCGGCTGTGGCTTCGGTGCGGAAGCAGCAGCATTCGGCAAGGGCTGGGGATTCTTTTTCCCCTTTTTAGCCACAACATTCCATCCCTCCTCCATTGATGCGGGGGCGGGGGGTAGTGGCCGGGGCTCGCAGGGCGTTTGAGCCCGTGGTGCGACACGCCCTCTTTTATTCCTCTTTTCCCCCCTGCGGGACCTACTCAGGAGAGGAAGTTGGGACGTGGCGGACGTTGATGGTACAGGCCCAGCCACAACATCAGGCACGTTTCGAGGACCATCAATAGGGGCGGGCTGGGCGTTGCTTTTGCCCTTTCCCTGCCCCTTGCCCTTCGGAGTGGTCAGTGGACCAGCAACAACAGTCTGGGCCTTCAAGGGTCCAGCGACAGCATCCGGTGGCTGCACGATCGCCCCAACTTTGGCCCGGTCAGCAGCCAATGGGGGGCGCATGATGGGTTCTGGAGGCAGCCTCAAGATTATCGCCCCCAAGCGCGCGTCTATAATATTTAATAGACGGCACTCGAGTTGCTTGTAGCTTTCACCTTCGCATGAAGCAGCACTCGATTGGTTCGCCGGCTGCGACTGTCCAAGGGACTGGACAGTCGCTAGCATTTCTGCCATTAACCTCTCTTGGGCTGCCAGGGAGGCCTTCAGAAGTACTATCTGCTGCGCCATTACCGCCTTCTCGGCCTCTAGTCTACCTACTTCTACAGAGGCTGACTCCTCAGCCCTATCGAGGAGCTCATTCGCAGCGATGTCCAGCCTCCGCTGCTCGGTTTCCTCGAGGTTCTGGGACTTATGAGCGACGTCCCGGATTATGCCCGATAGTCGCAGTCGCCAGTCCATATCGTCAGCTGAGACTGCTGACGTCTCCATCTGCGCAGTGTCTACGTCAGACACCGTAGGGGGGCTCCCCGACACGGCCAACACTTTGGGTGGAGGTTCGATGTCGCTATCGCTGGTAAGCCCGTCCTGTTCCCGATCTCTTAACGCCCTCTTCGATCGGGTCAATACTCCACTAGTAGCTATCTTAGTCGTCTTTTTGGGCTTCAGCCCTGCGTCAATCGTCTTCCCGGGGTCGCCAGCGTCCCCAGAGACAGAATTCTTCACCACAACGTCCTTAATTTTATGTTTTTGAGAATTTATCATATTTGTTCCCACGAGTATGGGGGAAATAAATAGTCCGCCCAGGCAGAGCCCCCTGTACCTGGGTAAGCCAACGCGGTATCTCGCGATAACCCGCTCGGAGCTTCAGCTGGACTCCAGTGGGAGTCGCACTAGCGACCGAACTACCCATCGGCCATGCATCCCCTCGCGGTGCGCCGCCGCTTGGGATTCGGGGTGACTTTTTATAGAGGTTTTCTCCCTCGCGGCCCGGGCGGTTAAGCCAAGACCCTCGGTCCAGTCGGAGCGCGAGACATGACCACAGACCTCCTGAGCGGATTACGATGCACGACGGTGACAGCAGAAGAGAGCGTCCCCCCCACTGCCCGCTCGGCGGCGGGGTGAGCGCACACCGAGCCCGCCGACACCCCCGAGATAAAACTCGGGAGTAGCCCGAACTTCGAGCAGAGGCTGTCACAAAAAGTGACAACCGTCAACCACCTTTTGTCAAGAAATTGGCCGTCGGTCAACATGACCGCCGTTGCCCAGGGTGCACCACGTGGAGGTTTCCTGACTTCGCACCCCAGTTATAGTCTCACCTAACAATCCCTTTTTTTTTTTTTTTTTGTTGTCGCGGGGAAAGCGTTTTATTACTACCGCCCGCTCCGGGGGGAAGCGGAATAAGAATAAAACGGTTATGCTGGACTAGCCGGTCTTACGACCCAGCATCCCCCTCGCCCGGATGATGGCTATCCGGGCAACCGCTGGGCCGAGTCCCTACCCCCTATGTACACCCCACCCGACACTACCAGCTAAAACCCCGCGGTGGCCTTCTTCGGCGCTTACGGAGCGATCCCGGGGTATTCTAAGGAGTGCTAGAATTGCTGCCGGAACCGCCCCTGCGCGGTGCTGCGTAGCAGCCCATCTCCATGGGAGGGCTTAGGAGCCCCCGCGCACCGAACAACGACAGCGAACGAGGCCTTACCACACGCGCTGCCGTCCATCTCGGGGTCGCACGATGCTCCGAGACTGGGAGTGCATCGATTCGGGCTGACAGCCCCCCGCTGCGAGCCCGCGAGCCCCGATGGCCCCAATTAGTCGCCTCGTACGACAGGCAGGGGTTACCGTGGTGGAATTCAAACGCCCCCGTTCCACAGGGCGGGAGACGTCGGTCAGTCGTCCACCCGGCGCCTCCTACGTCTTCTCTGGCGGCGGGAGGGATCATTTCGTTCCCGATCCCTCTCGGCACTCTCCTTCTGCGAGATGACGCTCTCGCAGAAGTGGGCCACCGCACGCCAGGACCTCCGGCTGGCGACCATGGACGACACCACGGCCGGCAGCGAGAGGTCTCCTCCGACGACTGCTCTGAGAGCGCTGCGCTCTTCGTCCCAGGCTGGGCACTCCTCCAACGTGTGTTGGGCCGTGTCCTCGCGGCAGTTGCCGCAATGGTGGCACACGGCAGACACCTCCTTTCCGATCCGACACAGGAACGAACCGAAACACCCGTGGTCCGTCAGTACCTGCGTCAGCCGGAAAGTTGGCGCACCGTGGCGCCTGTCTAGCCATCTCTCACCTAACAATCCCTGCCCTAATTTAAACGGGAGACTACGGCCCCACAACGTCCTAAACAATTATTTGTAGTTCACATAAATTTATCTCGGTGCGAATATCGAACCCATAGCCTTTCGCTTCACAACCGGCTACTCGCCTTTTGAGCCACGGAGGTTCCCAAATGAATAAGTTTCAGTGTTCCCTCCCATCAGCCATAATAAATAAATACGCCCAACAGTAACGCACATAGTTCCCACATTGATTTAACCTGTACAATGAACTACGAAGGATCAGGAACTACGAAGTATTTTCACTAATATTTGTTTCGATGTGGGGATCAAACTTGTTACCTGTCCGCTTGGCGTCCTCATTGGAACGGTTGGAACATATTATAACAAGCTTTTATTTACAATGTGTGTTTAGGTCAAAATTTGCAACTGAATTTTGAACCAGTTCTCGTGGTCTGAATAGGCTGAAGTTTTGTATTCATGCATAATCCTGATGACAATGCAATATTATGGTGTGCTAGACCTTATGCTGCTATCAGGGTCCAAGCCACTCAATTCCTCAATAGCTTATAGACGCCATATCGTTTTTAGGGCTGTTAGATTTGTCTTGACCAGTACTTTTTTATTCATTAACTACTTACTACTATAAATCACTATTTTCTTCTGTAAACAAAATATTATTTAAAAAAGTTTAAAGAATTTTAAGATTATAGAAGAATAATTTCAACCTCCAATACTCTAGAAATCTTATACATAATTATAAAGTTAAATTTTTTATACAAAGTGATTTAAGGAAAATAAATTTACATGCGTTTGCGTCTCGAGGCATATCAACAGTTTGACCCAGACCAGCTCGTTATTTCGGTTAGCTATCAAACATATTTTATTTTAAATATTATTAAAGTAATTTAACCACAGAAGCGAAAAACATACAAAGTTGATAAACACATTTGTGTACAATTATAATATTTATTTATCGAAAATTGATTCGGCCTTATTAATGGGCAATGTTTGCATATGTAATTTACGCTAATGATTTCTGTATTTAAAAATAATTTTATCAACATTACCAATATTTTTAATATAATTAAATTCTTGTATATATTTAATAATTCATAAAACGCATATCATATCATGCCCAAAGGGGTGGACAAAATTGCGACTAGTGCATCTAGAGTTCGCCTAGCTGGTTTCTATTCTATGATGTAACGTGTACCAGCCTAGCTTTTTTTGATACAAATTCCAATCACTGTATGATTTTTCGACTTGAAAACCCTTTTAAAATATGACCTAAACTGAGATTTGAACCCAGGACTTCACTGTTTTTTTTGTCTAAGTACGATGCCATTAGGTCAATAGGATAGTGGCAATAGGTGTGTCAAATGCGTATTGTAATAAAATTATGTGACATCACGACAATCGGTTATAGCTTATGGCAAATGCCTGGCGTTGCGTGACTTCTCATACCATAGTTATATCACAATTCCCAGACATGCAACTAGAGTGAATTGTCATATTGTGAACTATAGTTCACTACTATGCAGAGAAATTATCACACTGACACCTCACAAACGAGTGCAAACCAAGTAACTATTCAGTGTTAACAGAACTGTGTATGTACCGACGTTGATGTCTTTTCTTTGGTGTAAAGCTTAGTTAAGTAACTGGCAAATGTTTTTTCAGCATGCCAGTTCCTTATTTATGGTATGATTAAATAATGAAATAATTCAATTTAATAAATGTATTTTTTGGTTTGCTGAGATTTTTTGATAAATACGGCATCCAATGTGACTAATTTTAATTTGTTACCATTTAATAACGTTTCTTTTGCTCTACAAGCTATTTATAACATTATATTTAAAAATATATATAGATATAAATAAAACATACAGAATTAATTAGAATTTTTCAATATAATTAATATAGATATGCCTCTATATTGATTTTGTTATTCAGACATATCATTAATCGCCAATTTCAAAAGGCCAAGTGAAAAATTGTAATAACAGAAGTTGTAATTATCTCACAGGCACATTTTAAATTAAAAAAGAATATAGTGAAAATTTATTGATGTATTATTTTCAGATATAAGCATAAAGATACTTATATAAGCTCTTACTATTACTATATAAGCTCACGTAAAAATCTATTTGTGCGTATTATTTTGGAGTTACTTTGTATAATTCATGGAGATGCATGTAATCCATGTGTATACTGACCAGGTGAGTCCGTAGCTGACCGGTCAGAGTCTGAGTCCCTGTGCGCGCTGAGGTCCCTGGGCGGCGCGTCGAGTATGTCGGTGATCATGAACCTGGTGCGTGGCGCGCGCTCATCACGCTGCACGGTCATCGCCACGGCGCCGCCGGCGGGGCCCGCGCCGCCGCCGCTAGCCGCCCCTACCGCATCCAGCGCGGGGGCGCACCACCCCCGCCCCACCAGGACCTCGCTCGCCCCCAGCTCGCTGCTGTGTGCACGCACCGCACCAACGGTCACCGCACCAGCGCCCGCGACCGCGCCTCGCACATTACACGACACCGACGGCACCCTCGACACCTACCACACCACACCTATCTGTGTCTGTGTCTGTGTCGGTGCCTGTGACTGGGCTCCTCGCTGTGGGTTCCTCCACCAAACCTCACGCTACTGGACACGCGCGTGCCGAATCTCTTCCATAACCATGTTGTAGTGCCTATTAAGTCTTCTCAAGTTCCGTCACACTCTATTTTATTCACTTTTATTAATTTAGTTCTATTAAGTTTCACACTTCGTTGTGAGTTTAATCAAAACAATATTTTCAAATAATTATTTCTTGATATATGATAATGTTATAAACGTCCCGTTAAGCACTGGCATTTAACAAAGTTTACACGTTAAAGTTCTAATGAGCGCTTAGTTTGCGGCGGGGAGCGCTACATAAATGTTAGATCGCGTCGCGAGTAAAGCGCGTTATGTGTGCGGGTCTGTCGCGGCGAGGTTTCAGAGCGACTGTCGGCCGGCTGGCGGGCGGCGGGTAGCGGTGGGTAGCGGTGGGCTCAGCGGGTGGCGGCGGGAGGCGTGCTAGGGCGGCGCCGGCCAATGGGTGCCGGGGCGGCGGCGACAGCCAACAGGCGCGCGCGGACCCGCGGGGCGTGCCGGAGCCATGTTGCTCGCGGGTAGCGCTAATGCTCTTTTTGCCGACTCGCCGCCGGGAGAAAGCTCCGCGCGGATTTAAGCTTTTATACGTGGATAAAACGCTTTTATAGGAAAATAAAGCGTTTTCGCAGCGGGATATCGTACTTTACGATGGCGTTTTACTGAAAGTTAGCGACACTGCGCTCATAATTGGTTCACGCCCGCCAAATTGAGGCTAGCTTGTCAAACCGGAGATGAAGCCTTGTGCCCGCTCAAACTTTTAATGCAAACAAGGATAAATTGCACTCGGTAGAATAAACTGCAGTAAGCTAACAAAATTAAAGTTAATTATTTAATAGATAATAATACTCGACATTTTAAGGCGTATTGTATGTTTTCTATTGACATTTTAGTAACATTTTCTTATTGGTAGTCCAAAAGGTTCAGGACCCCTTCGTGTTACAAAAATCATAGTCATGGTCTAATGTGATGAAATGTTAGTTAAAAAGTCTGCAGTGCACTAATCATCGTGAGATAAAACGTAACACATTACATTGCATAATAATTTCAATGGCTTCGATTTCTTTAACAGCACTGCTTATTGGCGGCAGCGACAGACAAAGTGTTAGTACGAAGACGCATTTAACATACACTAAATAAATAAATAACACCCAACAGTCACACACATAGCCCCACACTAAGATACGAGTCTTTTGTTGTGGGTATCAGGGACTACGAGAGACTTTCCGTCTCACAACACCCAGACCCCGGACACAAATATCTGTCTGTCACACAAATATTTGTCCCGGTGTGGGAATCGAACCCACGGCCTCTCGTTTCACAGCCGGCTACTCGCCAACTGCATCACGGAGGCTGTCACGGTTATTATATACTTCGTATTTAATAGCCATTGAAAACATCCCAAAGTATGTCGACGGTTGGCGGGCTATTTGATTTAAGCGATATTTTTGAAAAGTTACAGGAGAGAGTTTAAAGTTTTTTTGTTTTTCGGAAAAAATGCACTTAATACAAACTGTTGCGTACATTTTAGTGGAATTAATGTATTACTTTTGTAAGCACGTAAGCCTTATTTTCATGCGTTTCTTTTCTACGATAAATGTGCCCTGAAAATAAAATTGCCATGTTATTTCATTTTTGTTTCTATTGCACTTATTTTTAGCGCCAACCAAGTGCACAAAAATTGAAACTAGACACAAAAGATGCAGATAAATTTGCTAATTCTGAATATGAATACAACTAAATATAGCATTTAACGGTAGGTAGCGGATTTGCTGTGCCGTGGCATTGCAGAAGTCTATGGGCAGTGACTACTTACCATCAGGTGGTCTACTTGTCTGCCTATCCAGGCACTAAAAAAACATAGCAAAAAATCAATCATCGGTATAGTAGGGTAGACGAACCAGTTCCAATGACATCTGTATAAAAGAGCGTCTCGCGATTCCATGAGCCCATCTCTAGCGAGCGTGACACATGCACGCTATCCGTACCTAGTGAGGCTTGACATGGGGACTATAAGCACACGTAGCAGTGATCAATAAATCATGAGTTCGAGTGATAACATTTATTTTTTCTCTTCTTTAATTTGAGAAGACAGTTTTATCAACAACATGAATAGGCGGGCTCGACTGGGCTAAGCGGCCATTAATTAATTATGTAAGGGTCCTAGGGGGAAAGGGGTTCAAGAAATCTCTACATGACCTTATCTCCGGGGAGCGGGGTGGGGTGGTGGTAAAAGTAATTCTTACGTAATATGCAACAATTACACATTAAACAGCGATGGCCTAGTTGTTTGCGGTACGGACTGCCAAGACGAAAGTCGTATGTTCGAAACCCAAGTGGCATACACCTCTGACTTTTCTAAAGTTATGTGTATATTAAATGTTAATTATCGCTTGCTTTAACGGTGAAGGAAAACATCGTGAGGAAACCGAAACATATCTGAGAATTCTTTTACGAATTTCGAAGGTATGTGAAGTCTACCAACCCGCATTAGGCCAGCGTGGTGGACTAAGGCCTAACCCCTCTCGTTAGTAGAGGAGGCCCGTGCCCATCAGTGGGAAAATGTTTAAAACAGGGCTGGTATTATATTATTATATTATATATGCAATAAAAATCTTCGATTTATGTCAAACTAGATGTTGCTCGCGGCTCCGCCCACGTGGAGGTATTTTTAGAAGAAATGGTATACAATCCATGGAGGCATCTTAAGTTATTACACCATTTTATATTTTGCTATCCCGTAGGAAGCGTTCATTTTCCGGGATAAAAAATGGCCTATGTCATTTCTTGATCCCTACTCTGCCACTATGCATAAAATCATGTTGATCCCTTACTCTGTGAAAAACTAAACTATCCCACAGGAATTGTACATTTTACCGAGATAAAAAGTAGCCTATGTGCTATTCCAGACTATAATCTCTTTGCCAAACTTCAACCAGATCCGTCCAGTCGTTGTAGCGTGATTGAGTAACAAACATCCATCCATCCATCCAAACATTCGCATTTATAATATTAAGTAGGGTAGTAGGATAGTCGGATAACGAGCATTAGACAACTAATTTTCTTCATCTTCTTGTCGTGCCTCTCCACTACTGATGGTTGGCGGTCTGTTTTTAAAATTTTTCTCGGTCTAGTGCAAGTCTAAACAGCTCTTCATCAGACTTGATGCCAGTCCACTCTCTTATGTTACGGAGCCAAGACATTTTTCTTGTACCGACTTTCCTTTTGCCTGCAATCTTGCCCATCATAATGTTCTTCTAACGACATTTAATTATTAAAGACAACCAGGTAAAATTTTACGTAAGTAGTGGGAGGGAGAGTACAAGAAATCTTATGTTTACATGGGGTTAGGGGGTTTAAAAATACCCAAAATCTACCTTACGTAATTAAGGAATGGCGCCTAATATCACTGCCTCGTAGAAGACTAATATGAAGTAACAGCTGGTTTTCTTAAAATTTCCTAATGCTTAAATCCTTCTTCACTTTACAATTCCTATTGGTTTCTTTTAACGAAACAATGTGCCCATGATTAATGGTAATGGTTTTGTGGATATTCATGGGTGGTTGAGAAGACTTGATATAAGATGATCCCTTATTCGGCAAGAGCACAGTTATAAAAAATGTATTATTTATGTTCTAACAATATTCAATAAACAACAAACAGTGAACACATAGTTGGACTCTACACCACAATAGCCTCTATTTTATACATAATTACGAGCGATTAATGTTCCCTCACCGAATTATCACTTTGACTATTATGAGTGGTGTGTGAACTAAATAAATAAAAATAAGAAGACAGTTGTGAAACGTGTGTGTGACAAGAATCAAACAAGTTCATAACATTAGAATTAAGTAATCTAGGACTGGATCGTACTCCAAAACATGCAACCTTACAAGCTATATTATTAATGTGCGAACTTAGATACTAAGCCGGGATATGTAAACAAAAACAAAAAATTTGGAAACAAAATATTTAAAATATAAGACCCTTAATTACTGGTTAGCAGCGATAGCCTAGTTGGTTGCGGTACGGACTGTCAAGACGAAAGTCGTAGGTTCGAAACCCAAGTGGCATACAACTCTAACTCTTCTAAAGTTATGTGTGTATTACAATGTTAATTATCGCTTGCTTTAACGGTGAAGGAAAACATCGTGAGGAAACCTGCATATCTGAGAGTTTTTCGAAGGTATGAGAAGTCTGCCAACCCGCATTAGGCCAGCGTGGTGGACTAAGGCCTAACCCCTCTCATTAGTAGAGGAGGCCCGTGCCCATCAGTGGGAAAATGTTTAATACAGGGCTAGTATCATAATTACTGGTATTAAATATTAGGTTTCTTATACATCTAGAGAAAGTTTACATCTGCCATTAATTATGTCGACATTATTATGATCAAGACTATGATGACAGTGACTGTTCGATGTATTTATTATTACCCATCAAACCAAAAACAAATATCTATGAATTACACAATAATTTTTTGTCGATGGCGGAACCCCCCGGCTTTCATCTAACCGCAGACTATGCTCTTTGTACTATGGATTTTGTTGCTTATGCTTCAGTCTCAATATGGATATATTACATAATTATAAAGTTATAAAAAATGTATTGAAAAGTAAATTGTAATCGATAAATGTGAACATCGTAAATTCGCTAACTAATATTATCAAAATACATACCGCACTAAAGTCTGTAATCCGTGTAGGGGTAGACAGAGGTGTAACCAGTACACCCACATTTCGCCGATATTATTACTATCCCATACTGTGATAGGGGCGAGCCCATCGCAATACCGGGCAAAATTCCAGACGGTCGATGTGTATTTTGTTACAGAAAAACCTAATATCACTTTTTCCAAACTCATCGAACCCGAGACCTTAGTACAGCAATCCCACCGAGCACGCAATGGCAACTGCGTCGAGGCAAAAGTAAAATATATTTTAAAATAAATGATATTAGGTGTTGAAAATTAAACCTTATATTACTAATAATATGAATTGTATTTGAGAAAAAAGAACAAATTAACTCTTTAATCGTGAAGCTCTCGATCAAAGTTAGGTGTGATCGGTAATTTTATTATTGTAATCGTTACAATTTCGAAGGTGATCAATCTATGTCTATAATGCTGATATCAACTGCTATAATTACATTAGAATTAATTTAACTTTTTTATAGCATAGTCCGGCAAACGAGCCAGTGGGTCACCTGATGTTAAGTGATCTCCACCGCCCATGAACATCCACAATACCGAAAGTATCATGTATGCGCTGTCGGCCTTAAAGGACAGGAATAGGGATTAGAGAAAGGAAGGGGGAATCTGGGCCTCCGGATATCTCACTGACCATACGAAATGCGACAGCAAAGTGTCACTTTACGTTGTTTTTCTGTGAGACAGTGGTACTACCCTGGTGGAGCCGGCCCATTCATGCTGTAGACAAATATGTCTACAGCGTGGCTCTACCACTAACTATCTACATTTTGACTTCCTAAGTAAAGAAAATGTATGTACTACATTTTTTTTTAATGGATATAATAGGTACTTATGAAGAATAAACTACGGTAAAGATATATATAGCATTCTAGTCTTATTTCCAACCTCGCATGAATCTTTACCAATTTTGTTTAAAAGATCCAAAATTAAACATTAACATTACAACATCTCTATTTAATATTCTAATTAAGTTTCTTCGTTCAAACACCTAATCATAGACAGGAATGTTCTTTTTAACTAAACTAGTTGCAAAAAACGTTCCGGCGAAAAATTATTAATATCTGTCAATAGTTTGAATTGGTTGTCGTTGAATAATAATTTCTCTACTTTGAATTTACCGGCAAATACCTTATTATAATATTAAGTCATCGGTATAACATTATTTTATTCAGCTATAACTCTCCCATTACAAAGGCTTCCATAACTTATCTCCACTCATGTTGATTGCGACCTGCAATAGGCTAATGACTTAAATCTATTAAGGTACATAATAGGTAAAGCGACGATAGCCTAAGGAGGAATGGTACGCATTATCAAAACAGTAGTCACGAGTTCAATCCCAGCCCCCAAAGCACACAACTATCACATCATATATACTCAGCCTGTTGCCGTCCACTGTTGGACGTAGGCCTCCCCGAGTGAACGCCAACCATCCCCGTCTTGGGTAGCCCGCATCCATCCACTACCCGCCACCTTCTTCAAGTCGTCGGTCCATCGTGCAGCAGGGCGTCCCACACTACGTTGGCCTAAACGCGGTCTCCACTCCAACACATGTCTGCTCCATCGGCCATCTGTCCGTCTGCAGACGTGACCAGCCCACTTCCACTTTAGCGTGTGAATTTTGCGAGCAATATCTATAACTTTGGTATAAAATATATATGACTTTGGTTCTCAATATATGACGTATTATAATATATCACATCATATGACGTATAATAATCGCTACGGACCGTAATTGTACTAGTTATATTTCTGCCTGCCCCTTTGGAGATTCAAGTATGATTATGTTATGCAATACGGAGTTGAATTTCATCTCAAACATCTGAATGGGTGAATCCTCAATGATGTGATTTGACTTGTTGTTCCTTCTTCAGATGTAAATTTATCATACCTCACAAGTGAACTTTAAGTGATACATACAAGTTTAAGTCTACCAACAATTGGCAATTTTCATCCAGAACTTTGTATTACAAAGTACTGCATTGCGTGGGGCACTCCGAGGTATAAAACTTTAAGTCTCATGTTAATGTTAACAGTGCTTGCACACTGTTAAGTTCACGTTAGTTAAAATGGCTAAACAAGTTTCCCAAACAACCTTTAATTTAACACTGGATAGTAAGGTTAGTCAATGAATTGAAAACTTCTTTGGAAAACCCAATGTAAAATTTTGTTACTTAAATTTTACTAATTTACCATGTTCATTCACCTCCGTAAAACACACGTGCAAATTGAACAGTGATTTTAATAATCACCAAAATCATATTTAAAAATAAGCAATGATTTTGGGCATCAACTCATTCTATCGTTGTTCTATTGTTAGCGTAAAACACCCCTAGTGAGAACAAACCACCCCGCTCTTGTATAGTCCGCACCACTACCCATTAACTTTTGGGCATATTTCCATCATGTACTAGATAAAACCGCAATGAAAAGGCATTGCACTGGTGCTATTTAAAAGGTGTTTATTTTTAATCATACTTTAATAGCAAATAAATAAAAATAAGTTTAATTAAGAACAGACGAATCTACAAACAGATCTAAATCCGACAGAAATATAAAGGAAATGGGGCAAAAAATAATCACTATTCGATACGAAATATGTAAACTCACTGTATGAACATTAATTACGTGTACTCATACCAATAACGTAACTTCCATGATGGAAATTTAAAAAGTAATTACGCTATTTGTAGACGAAATAATTCGTACATTAATACGAGTTTTAATGTTTATTCCGTGCGGCCCGGGCATGCTCAGTGCTGCTCGTAAAGAGTTCTAATAGCCGATGGAAAAAACTTCATAAGTAGTGCAATTACTGTTAAGTCACAGTAGAGCGACTCCTGCGCACACTAAATGCGCTTAACTAAAACAATTAGTATCTGGCTGTAATTTTAGATTTCATTCGTTTATTCCACATAAAATTGGCCGACTGTTAATAAATTTTAACCGACTACAAAAAAGGAGGGGGTTCTCAATTCGTCGGTATCTTTTTTATGTATGTTCCCCGATTACTCGAAGACACCTGGACCGATTCGAGAAATTAATTTTATTGTTTAGAAGGATATACTTCCCAGGTGGTCCCATTGGCACCAAGTCAGGACCTGATTATGTGATCTCAAAAAAATCGAGGGCAACCCTGAAATTTTATAGAGGCGCATAATGTGTTTTTTTATTGAAGTCATTGTACTTTTTGAGGCTATCATAATGAATATTACTACTATTTCGGTAGTATTTTGCTTGACAACCTTCGTTGCACAGTGAGTGACTGAGCCGGCACACGAGAGGTTACGGCTTCGATTTCCGCACCAAGACAAATATTTCGTGATCCTCATATATTTGTGCTTTTAAACCTAAAGTCTCGTTTTTTGATACCTACGACACAAGACTTGTACATTAGTGTGGGGTCAAGATAATATTTGACTGTTGGGCGTTCTTATTATTATTACCTACTAGCTGCACCCGGCATGCGTTGCAATGCCGACGTAAATTTGATTAATGGCGATCGGTTGAATGGCATCGAAGCTGATGTTCTGCAACGCCATCTAGCGAGTTCTTTTATTTTTGGGGTCAGGAACCGTCTCGGGCATATGAAGAACAACTCACCAAAGTTTCATCATAATCGGATGAATAGTTTAGGAGTCCATAGAGGACAAACATACTTACATAGATTTTTATTTATATAGATTGTGAAATTTATGACATCACTCCGGTAGAAAACAAGAATTATGGTGGTGAGGAAGATGTATAAAAGGTATTTAACAGGTGATATCACAAAATACCGCACATAAAAAAACGCTGGACATTTTATTCCAATAGCCAAATTATACTCATAAATACAAAAATTAAAAATGCACAAGGATGCCGCACTTAAGAATTTATTATTTTATATTGCCGTAATATAAGTGTTTAGGCGATGAACATTCGCTTGAGGTAATATATTTATATGAATAATCTTTACTTCCGTTACTATTTAAGTAATAATTTGTCATCCAAGTGTCTTTCAGGCCATACCTTGAAGACATGTGTTTCGGCATAAATTTATAGAAAATGTTGATAAAATATGAAATCCAATAAGATCAACATAGATATCGTTCTAAATGGCAAGTACGTCAATCTGTATGAAACCTAGTCTTATTTTTAGTACATAACGTTACAAGGGCAATTCAGCGATGAGGATCGCTATTAAATGGTTTATTAGAGTTTTTACAACACTTTGCAGCAAAAAGAGGCATTTTTAGTGTATTTGTATGTTGCCGTGATGTCAAAAAAATCAGATTACATTTGCACAAGATGTTGCGTAAGATCCCATACTTCGTTTTAGCGTTGTAGGTATACTTGCGACGTCTATTTAAATATATTTCTATGATCAATGATGGTCCGCCAAAATGACCTTTATGTAATATCATTAGCAACGCAAATCATATTTTTTAGACGAAACATAATGATGCTCGTTTAATTTTTCATGGTCGGTCAAACTCAATTAGAACAATCTGTATTGTTAAATTGTACGCTGGAAGACAGTGAAATTAGTGAAAGGTTAACCTAGATTTAAAGTTATATCTCTGAAGGGGTAAGCAGAGGTGTAACTAGTACACCCACAGTTTGACAAGTCTATATACGTCCTATGATTATACGTTAGACGGCGCGGCGAGCCTAGCGACAGGAAATATACAATTTTTTCAATTGGGAAAACTGCACAGATTATCATTGCCCGAACAGGGATTTGAACCCAAAAAATCAAAGGTTTTTAGCCTTTGTAGTCTACCTCTACGACAAGTGAGGTAAAGACAACACTTAAGAACGGCTACACCTATTAGGGAATTTCAAAAAAATGATCATTTTAGTCCGAATAATGTTTATTTTATCCTGACACGGCAAAGTGACCACACTGCACCTGATGGTAAGCGTAGTGCCGTCCAATTAGAGTATCGAGTAACCAGACACAATCTTTCACCCGCTACTCAACACAATCATGCTGTCTTGCATCTTTACAATACGCCATGGGCAAGACTCTAGACCCCTGACAAAAACCGGATGTACACTGGCTGATCCCAGTACGTGACAGACTTACGTGTGCCACTGTGGTGGGTTTTACAGCCTGTATACAGAGGGTCGTTATCAGGGCGAATATGAATATCCTAGAATATCCTAATACCAGCAGATAATCGTGATTCCATATCACTCGGTATTTACTAATCTTGAGCAGAATGATGCAATGCAATCACTTACTACTTTTTACCAACTTCAAAAAAGGAGAAGGTATGTTAGGTATGCTAAGGAGTATGTTACCCGATTACTCGAAGACGCCTGGGCCGATTTGAGAAATTCTTTTTTTGTTTAAAAGGGTATACTTTCCAGATGGTCCCATTTGCACCAAGTCAGGATCTGATGATGGGATCTCAGAAAAATCGAGGGAAACCTTCAAAATTTAGAGACGCATAATTTGTTTTTCATTGAAGTCGGTGTACTATTTATGAATTAAAATAACTTTTACTTATTAATTAACCGACTTCAAAAAAGGAGGAGGTTAACAATTCGTCGGAATCATTTTTTGTATGTATGTTACCCGATTACTCGAAGACGCCTGGACCGATTCGAGAAATTCTTTTTTTGTTTAAAAGGGTATACCTTCCAGGTGGTCCCATTGGCACCAAGTCAGGATCTGATGATGGAATCTCAGAAAAATCAAGGGCAACCCTCAAATTTCATAGTGACGCATAATTTGTTTTTTATTGAAGTCGGTGTACTTTTATGAATTAAACTTGTTGAAATTTGTAATCTTGTTAAAAATGCATTTGTGTATGAATGGTATAATTCAAAGGCTATATACGTGATATATTTAATCGTGTAATAAATATTAAGAATTAATAAACTTGTACAGTTTTACTTTTAATAAATAAAAAGTAATGTATTCCATGTGTGTTATTAAAACACTGAGAATTTTCATTTCACGCTCGCGTGCTCCCTTAATCGCATGTAAGGCTATTTAATATTACAAATGTTCCTAAGTGTTCATTCAAAGCGCTGCGAGTGTGCATGAAATTGCCACTAAATGACGACTCGCTCATACTAATGGGAATATAAAAAAAAAAATTAAAATCGTCTGTGCCAACAAATCTATTGAAAATTATATAAAGATGCTTTTTCTTTAACTAAAACCAATTAGTTTCGACAGCCTCCGTGGCGCAGTAGGCGAGTAGCCGGCTGTGAAACGAGAGGCTGTGGGGTCGATTCCCACACTGGGACAAATTTTTGTGTGACAGACAGACATATGTGTCCGGGGTCTGGGTGTGACCGAAAGTCTCTCGTAGTCCCTGATACCCACAACACAAGACTCGTATCTTAGTGTGGGATCGGGGCTATGTGTGTGTGTTAGGTATATATAAAAAAAAAGTTGCTAGACAACGACCTTAAAAAGTCTCATCTCTGCTGAGTGCTGTATATGTGTAAAATCAATTGAAACTTTGAGTTAATTATTAGAAATCAACATAATTAATATAACTATGGTATACATATAATTTAGCACATGCCAGGGCAATAGACAGTGTCGACCCTGGGCGCTGGGCAGTGGCAAAGACAGAAGGCACTAGCTGTGTGCACACTTGCACAGTGTAGGCACTCGCCTCGCTGAGTATGCGTTAGCAGTAATTTCACGCTCGCCGCGGCCGTTCAAAGCTGAAAAACTCTAATCATACCACTTTTATGGCAACTACTCGCAATTTATATTACAAATATGATAATTTTAAATGATAATAAATTTATTAGCCGGGCCTGCGACTCGGCAAACTAGAACGTTTATCGAGCATTTCCGTTCTCGATATCGCGCCGAGTTCTTTTTGCTATCGATTTTCACAGAATTGTTGTTTTAATTATAATCGTAACGTCTCTCCAGTTTTCCGGTGCGGTTGGCCTTTAATGTCTCATTTGTATTGTTTATTTAATCTTTATAACGTAATGCGCAGTTGGTTTTACCGGCATTTATTTATATTTTTGCCTAATTAATTTATTTTTCAGATATGTTAGAATGAAACAAAAGCGGTCAGAAGTTTGGGAGTACTTTAATTAGTAGGATTATTATTTGTATAACATACATACTTTTTATATGATGAAGGAATTCATGTATTATGTATGTGTTCACGTATATGACATGTTATTAACTTCTTGTGTGATGCTAGAATACGTGATTATGACATTAATTCAGTAAAACCAACAATTAGAGAGTTCACCTAATTTAATGAAATTGGTTTTATTTCGCAACGTAAGAACTCATGCAATTGTCAATCGTGTAGATCTAAATTATTCCCACGTAGTTAATCGATGTGTTCGGCTGACATAATTGTGTCGCACACCGCTCGACGCGCCCCGGCACACTTCGTACCGACAGCATTGCAAACTTACAAAATATTCTTTTATAAAATAAAACACAATACATACATACATTAACACTCACGGCTGTAATCCGCGAAGAGGTAGGCAGACGTGTATTTAACCAGTAGGTATACCCTCTTTTCGCCAAATTTGTACGGTCCAGTTCCGGTTCCAGATTCCGTGATGATAATGAGTATTTTTAAATAGAAAAACCCATTATCACACTTTGTTTGACCATAATAGTCATCCTCTTGCCCTTGGCTATTTCAATATAGGGTTGACGCACATATCATTAACATAGGCATTAGTCAGGGACCGCTCACGCCGGCCTGACAACCATCCTTTAAACTCTTTTTAGACAAATCATGACAGAAAACAAGTATGATAATTTTCCTAAGCCTTTTCTTGTAAATTGTACACAGGAACTTCGGTGAATAATACACTCATTCTGCACCCAAACCAAGTAGATGATCACCACAAACTTTAGATAATGAGTTAAGTTAAATACTTTTAATACTACTCTTCTACTTTTCTTATATATCTTGTAGCTGTATCTTTTCCTTGATTTGCCTGGCATTTTTAGTGATCGTTGGAATAACCAAATTAATGTTGAAATATAATAATAATTAAAAAATACACATTTGCATACTGTAAACAAAACTAAATAACCTAAGTAGTACATAAAAATCTTATTAGAGATTTTTGAAAAAATTACCACTTATCTCTAACAATTTTGAGAAATGTCTAACGTAATTCGGTAAATGTATCATTTTATACGCTAATTGCCATCGCAGTCATTATAATTAACCGTGTTTAATTTAATTAGGTGAAGCATTTTTAATTAAATTACTGACAGCGGGCGTTCTGACCGTACTATAATTGCAATAATTACTTATTATGAGGAAGTCTGGGGCGCACATTAATTTAGCGATGTTTTACTTGAAGCAAACTTAACAAATACTTATTTAATTGCTCGTCTCTTTGTTCCACCTAGATTATTGGGGTGATGTAACCGTGGGTACACTACTCAAACAACTTTAATCATAGTGCAAGCAAAATGTCTTGTATAACGCTGTCGCATATTATTAACTCGTGTTTGTGGAATAATGGGTTTGAAAACTGATGTTTGTGGTGCTGTGGCTAGTTACCAATTACATATGCAGAGTAATTAAATATATTTTCTGTATTTATGAATTCCATTCACTCAATCATTATAACATGGATGAATTTCTTCAATTTAATGATTAACTAGCTGTTGCAAGCGGCTAGGCCAAAGGTATAAAAAATACACGTCGAATTGAGAACCTCCTCCCTTTTTTGAAGTCGGTTAAAATCCATGGAAACATTTTTCATAGAAAAAAACTATCTTAAGCTATTACAACTTTCTATATTTTGCTATCCCATAGGAAGCGTGCATTTTTTCGGGATAAAAATTAGCCTATGTGCTATTCCAGACTATAATCTATCTCTGTGCCAAATTTTAACAAAATCCGTCCAGCCGTTCTGGCGTGATTGAGTAACAAACATCCATCCATACAAACATTCGCATTTATAATAGTAGTAAGATTGATATATGTAATGAGTATCGTTAACTGAAGTATATACCATAATATAATGTTCGTTAATGTTTCTGTCCTACTTTACAGAAAGATTGTAATTTATCCATCAATGAACTTTGACTTTTGGTACTTTCAGCAGCTTTCACTAACTCGGTTATGCCTTAGTCCACCACGCTGGCCTAATGCGGGTTGGTAGACTTCACATACCTTCGAAATTCTTATGAGAATCCTCAGGTCGGCAGGTTTCCTCGCGATGTTTTCCGTCATCGTTAAAGCAAGCAATAATTAACATTTAATACACATATAATACAATGTTTACATAATAAGTATTTCGCAAAATCATATCATTACTAAGAGTAAAAAGTAAATGTGCAGTGCATGCGAGTGAGAGCTCGCGTGTTCGGCCTCCCTTAATCAGATGTTCTTTGTTATGTGCAGGTGAACCAGCTGTCAATAATTCTGCCTTATAAACTACAGAAAGCAAACTCAATCACCTATTAGGTAACAGCGACATTAATTTCTTTTTACATGCCTCTATTATCTGTTTCCTTGACAGTTTAATAGGCTCGCATATAACCTACTTCATTATTACAATGCGCTCGCGCACTCACGTATATAAAACGTTTCTAATTTTATAATGCGTTTCAAATATTGATATTGCTTTTTATCTAGGTTTATTTAATCCTATTGTGTATTTTTCATTATGTAGGTACAGTATATAGTCAATCTACAACATCTCTAACGGACTGCCTCGGTTTTTGCAATTGTAGCTGCGCATGCGTTACAACTGCTGTATGGTATTATTGTATTTAAAGATCTTTAAACCTCGTCATGGAATATGTTTAAAAACATTTTCTGAAGTAAATAAAACCGCTAAAAAATTTAACAAAACAGTAATTCAATTTAATCGCTGTAATACTTAAATATGACAATCTCAATTTATGCTATATTAAATTTTCTGTGTAGTAATGAAGATAAAGTAAAACGTTGCAAAAGGTGACGCAAGGTTATATATAATTCACTGTTCAAATTTTAAACTACGAATTTCGTAAAACTCATTATGAGAACTTATCACATGACTTTATATATAAACCAGATATTTGCCGCGGATCCGACCACGTGGAGGTTATTTTTGGAAGAAACGTTATAGAATCCATGGAGGCATCTTAAACTAATACAGCTTTCTATATTTTGCTTTCCCATAGGAAGCGTGCATTTTTCCGAGATAAAAAGTAGCCTATGTCATTTTCTGATCCAAAAATAAACTGCCGCTATGCAAAAAATCATTTCGATTCCTTTGCTCTGTGAAAAACTAAAAATCCCATGGGAACTGTACATTTTCCGGGATAAAAGTATTGTACTATTCCAGACTATAATCTATCTCTGTGCCCAATTTCAACCAGATCCGTCCAGCCGTTGTAGCGTGATTGAGTTACAAACATCCATCCATCCATCCAAACATTCGAATTTATAATACTATAGTAGGAATTCCTTTATCACTAAAAAGAGATTAAATCTTCTACATATTACTAGATCTTTTTTAACTATGTATTCATGTAATCACCATTATACTCTGATGAAGTTTCATGGGCAAGTAGCATTTGCAATCGCAAGGTTGTTGTTTTTTATAATTTTATAAGGAAACAAATATGAAAGAAAAAATCAAATATGAAAAGATTTGAAAGTGGTAGAGCCACGCTGTAGACATATTTGTCAACAGCATGAATGGGCCGGCACGTCCGGGGTAGTACCACTGTCTCACAGAAAACCAACGTAAAGTGACAGTTTACTGTCGCGTTTCGTATCGTAAGTGCCGGAGGCCCAGATTCCTCCTTCCCTTCCCTAATCCCTGTTACTGTTCTTTAAGGCCGACAACGCATACGTGATACCTTCGGTATTGTGGATGTTCATGGGCGGTGGTGATCACTTAAAATCAGGTGACCTACTAGGTCGTTTGTCGGACTATGACATAAAATATATATATATAGGTAAAGACTTAATACAAGATGACTGTGAAGATTTTTGTAAAACAACGTTGCTGTTGCATTTTGGCTTAAGTTCAAATTCAGTAGCCCGTATTAAGTACAATTAACGTTTTACTATCATATTATAGATCAGATTACGGGGAATTGGGTAAGATGTTGTGCAACGTTAGCCGACCGTGAAAATATAATGGCCTTTATTGTAACGCGCTTTGGGAAGTTAGATGTGAGCATGGACCAATTACTTTCGTTCCTCTAATCAACTTTTATTAATTATTGATGCTCGTGAATTTTTAAAAGATTTTTTACAAGCGCCAGAGGCGTGTTTGATATAGTTTACTGTTGCGTTTCGTGTGATCAATAAAATTGTACGAGTAAACCAAAATTACACCATCTGAGTCTTTTATTTTTCCTGATATCACCACTAACAACATGTACACTTCATCTAATAGTATGTGAAGTGAAGTCCAAATGTCTACTATCAAGTTTCTGCAAGCTCGCCAGAATTAAATTAATAGTAACTATACACATCGGCTGACCCCGGAACGTGATTTTTAACCAACTTCAAAAACAGGAGAAGGTTCTCAATTCGACGAAATAATAATACTAGCCCTGTATTAAACATTGTCCCACTGCTGGCCGTGGCTCGTGCCTCCTCTACTAATGAGAGGGGTTAGGCGTAAGTCCACCACGCTGGCCTAATGCGGGTTGGTAGACTTCTCATACCTTCGAAATTCTTATAAGAATTCTTAGGTATGCGGGTTTCCTCACGATGTTTTCCTTCACCTTTAAAGCAAGCGATAATTAACATTTAATACACACATTAGAAAAGTCAGAGGTGTATGCCACTGGGTTTCGAACATACGACTTTCGTCTTGACAGTCTGTACCGCAACCAACTACGCTATCGATGCTCTACTCAATTCGATGTATTTTTTTATGTTAGTTACCTCAGAACCGATTGACCGATTTGGAAAATTCTTCTTTTATTTAGAATATGCTTCCAGATTAGTCCCATAGATTTTTTATCAAAATCGATTGAGTAGTTTGGTTTTAAAACCAAAATAACTTTAAAAAATATGTTGTCCGAATATTCGAAACTGCGAATTTTGCTTTTCTGTGACTTTTTCAGTGATGTTTTATTTTAGTACTCTATCCAACGTACCTATTTTATATTTGTACTACTAAAAAGCAAAAAATAAATTATTACTTTTTAAATAAAAATAAAACCGTCTTCAAAAAAACCCAGACACAACTAAAAAGCAAAAAATAATTGGTTACATTTACATCAATTAATTAAATACAATTGAAATCAAATATTTGGAATCGGTGCCAGCCAAAACATGGAACAAACCAGAATAATCAAGTATACAAAAAAATATAAAATAGATCCGTACTTGGTTTTAATGAATCTAAAAGTAAAGAAAACAACACCGGCACCGGCGTCAAATCTATACCTCGTTATTTAACATAATCATGCCGACCTGCTGTGTGTGTGTAGCTTCTTCACACTGCGCCTAAAGGACCCAGGATCATAGAAAGCAGGAAACACGGTTGCTGGGAGACTGATCGACAGCTTGATGGTGCGGCAAAAATACAAAATTGCAAACCTCTTGGTTCGAGCCGGGGCAGTAGACACCACGAAGCTGTGACTCCGCAAGCCAGTACGCGTGGCTCTGGTGTGAAAGGGAGAGGGTGGGATAAGATTAAACCATTCTTCGGAGCATTCGCCATGATACAGACGGTAGAACACGCAATGTAGGTATTTAGCGGAACTGTCTCAGAGGTGCATCAGTATTCCATTCCCAGCCGCACCTGCGCTTTATTTAAGCGGTAGAGCTGACCGGGCATGAAAAACCGCCGCACTCTGTTCAGGATTCCGACCTGCGTGAAGTGGTAGATATAACGCCTTCGATGTGACTTCTTGGATTAAGATCACAGCGGATATCCATACCTAGGATACATTGAAGAATTCTGAAGAATGGGGGAAGGTAGAATACGGAGATTTCTGTCACGCACACACATAATATTCTAAAGTTAAGTGACTATTACTTTACTCATTAGTTATGTGCCTATTAAAAATGTAAGTATAATGGAAGAAATCATAGATTTTATTAACTATAGTAGAGCTTCAAAATTCCATATGATTTTCATTGTCTTCAACGTCGAATACTTCATAGTTCGTTGAAACCTGAATACAAAGGTGCTTAAACTTGGTTGATTGGTGACTGGAATATAGATAAATCGGTAAAATGTAGCAGCTACCCAAAGGAACTCTCGCATAGGAGTGACTTAAAAAATCTAAATCAAGGTCAAATATAAATATAATATGTGCTTTGAAAAAGAATAAAGCTTATTATTTTTTTGTTTTAGGATAATCCAAACAATTACCACGTTTTAAAGTGGCTTTAATTATATGTTGACGTACAACTCTCCTTTCGTCATTGATGCCATTAAATTAATAATATTACTTTTAAATGAATAGGGTAGTTGACAGTAATTGAAAACCTGATAGAATTTTGTTTTTTTATGATAGAGTTTAGTCTAAAAATATCGAAAGCTAAACCAATTTGTAAATTTATATGTGATTATTTAATATTCTCAAGAAACAAATATGCAAAAATAAAGCATTTGTCACGTGACATGAAACATCCATAAGTCATGCATGACGTCACCGTTCGAAACATCTAAACATCGCTGAGCCAAAAGTCTATTAGTTTTGCGGATAGTCACGTCACACGGGAGGCCATGACCGTTGGTAGCGTTTCAGTGGGAAAAATAAAGTTGGTTTATAAAAATGCAAATTAAACCTTGAAACTTATGTTTTATGTTTATTAATAATAATATAGATCATGAACAATAAAATAAAACGGTTTCCCAAAAACTGTCAACTAGCCTATTGATGCGGCCTTTCAGAACACCAACATACTTCACATATAACATCAAACTGTTATACAACCATAAAATGTGTGTGTGTTAGGAGTAGAGCGCGGCCGGAAACACCACAGACATGTTCGGTGCAACTACAAAATAATGAACAAAAGTCATTATAACCAGCGAGATGGAAACGATAACACGGCGGTTATGGTAAACGCACTTTTTTACGTTAATTAAACTTATTATTGTAAACGTTTCATTATTGAGCATGCATCGAGCGGGGTTGACACAAGAGACTGAGTTAAGACTTTTAAGTAGTGTCCGACCGAAGGTTCGGTTTCAGTTTCGGCAAGTTTTACTCACATACCGGTCAAAAACGTAACCCTCACTTTCGCTTCGCCGTAGTCGGGTAAAAATAATGGCAATATCAAACAAATATATATTTTTTATGAAATAAGCCAAATTTCACTAAACAATAGATTTTAATATGTCTGAAAAGTTTCGGTTTCTATAGAAATTCCTGTTTCGGTCGGACACTACTTTTAAGACTACCCGCGTGTATATTCCGTTCGATCAGCACCTAAGCACCCCAAACGCCAACCTTCGCTAAGAAACGTTGTCGAAGTGTGTAGCGGTAACTTCGATAGTTATAATCTGTCACTACAGAGTTTGTCACCGCGTGGGATGCTTGTTCTCATGGAGGCTGGAGTGTGAAGAGTACAATCTCTGTGTATGAAAAAATGCCAGTTTAAAAGCGACCAATTAAGGTGGCGCCATCGTAGCAAGTGGTGCAATTTCAAAGATAGCGCCAAAAGTTGTTAGAGCAGTATATTGACTCAGTACACTTCGCTCCGTTCACAATAGGGTAGTTGACAGTAAGTGAACCTGATAGTTTTTTTTAATTAAAGCAGTTTTTTAATTTTTAAGTGAGTACCTATTTAATATTTTCAAGAAACAAATATGTATGTAAAATAAAGCATTTTGTCACGTGACATGAAACACAAATCAGTCATGCATGACGTCTATTAGTTTTGCGGATGGTCACGTCACACGAGAGGCCGTGACAGTTGGTAGTGTTTTGGTGGGAAAAATAAAGTTGGTTTATAAAAATTCGAATTAAATCTTGCAAACTTATGTTTTATGTTTATTAAAGATAATAATTTAATAATATGGAATAAAACAAAACAGTTTCCTAAAAACAGTCAACTAGCCTATTGCTATGGTCATAACATAAAGCGACCACTTAGTATCACACCACTTGCTGCGCTAGCGCTAATGTGGTCGGTTTTTGAATTGTACTTTGCTGCTTACAGCTGGACACTTTTCAACTTTTCCTCCATATAAGATGGTACTCCTGATACTCTAGTCTCCACGCTTGTTCTAAAGCACGCGGTGCATTCTATGACTCCCACCTTTACAAAATATAATATTTCAATCGCAGTGCCACTTCCTAAGCTCAAACATCGGACCTTAGAAAATTTACTTTGTAAATGCTTCTATTATTCGATGAAAATAATAGTTACAGTCGCCAAATGATGAAGTCCAAACTGATTGTCATTTAATAACGTTGCCATTAAATAAATTGTAGGCTGTTTTGATGTTTTTTTCGTGGAAAATAGTCCCGTTACCAAATATACAAGTCGAATAAAATCGTTGTCGTTGAGCCGACCTGGCCCCGGCGGGGAAAGGCATGGCCGCAGGGTCATGTAATACCAGGCGGCGGCAAAGGACAGATGACAAAAACTAACGTATCATCCATTCTATGACAATTCAGCCTCATTTATAATGCTATTAATAAAATAATGGTCTAACATCACAATAAAAATTTAATGCAGCATCAAACACACATTACATAGCCACGTCATTTTGATCGACAAAAATCGTCGGTTATAATCGTTTTGTATTTTTTTGTAATGACAATATTTATTTCAGCATTAGAATGTCACGCTGGACATCCGCGTCTATAAACTCTAATTTATGTTACATTGTTAAAATTATTTTCATTGTGCAATTATTTAAATAAGTATAATTACATTTGTAGGATCCAGTAATACTTAATATTTATGTATTATTAATTTTATTAAATTATTATAGTATGACGGAATACGGAAGTAGTTAATTTACATTAGTTTTAATTTATTACAGTGTGTTGCAGATTGTATCACTAGATAATTATGATAGGTATTTCTTATGCGAGTGACCGTCTGTAGGTCAAACCGCTTTGTCTGTTTCTGCTGCCAACTAGCAGTGTGTCATCATCAGTCATCAGTCATGTCATCAGTGTGTATCAATCAAGCAAAAATATAAAAATAATAACAAAATAAATACATACGTAAATACACTCACGCCTGTAATCCTAAAGGCGTAGGCAGAGATGTAACTAGTACACCCACTTTTCGCCAAATTTACGGTCCCATACACAACTCCAGGTTCCGGGCTGATACTGAGTATTTCTAAATAGGAAAACCCAATATCACTTTACCCAACCCCGGGATCGAGCCCGAGACCTTACCGCAGCAGTCGTAACGCATGCGCAATTACAACTGCGCCACCGAGGCAGTCAAAAAACAACATAAAATAACAAAATAAAATTCAGCAGTATTTGAGAATGTTGTGAAATACCTAATTTCAGTTGTCAATGCATATATTATACGTACGTGCAAGAGATAGACGAAATATATATCACAGTAATAATTAATTTAAATGAAATTATTGCCCACACAAAAATTCAATTTATTTTGTATGGTCACATCAACAAATACTTGAAACACCAAACACAATTCCGCCAGCAAAATCATATCACGGTTGAATAGATAGGAGAAGAAGCCGAGGTCGGAGATACGGGATAAACATGACATCAGGCTACTTATTACGCGTTGTGTTAGTATGCATGGGCTGGGAGCAGAGACGCCCTGCGGCCCTACGGCGCATAATACGGGACCGCTTCGTACATAAACGATGCCTCGATTTACACCTAACTAGATCGCAGAGCGCACTTGAATGCAGACAGACTCAATTTCTATTTAATTCGTGCCATTGTTATTGGATTGGATTACATTAGGGTAGGTAAATAATGCATAAATTTATACCGTGTACCTTCTGCTTCGATTTAAGGATTTATAGAACCTTTTAGGATCAGTTTTGGATGCGGGAGTATACAAAGTTCATAAAATTGTGTAAACATTTTCTTCACCAATATATTAACCTATGTTTTATTAATCTAGTGGCTGTGTACATAAATTAATCGTGAATTACCTAGTTCACTTCCAAGATCGGTCAATTTTTCTAATCAGTTTTCCACTTTTGTCGACTCCGGCGACATCTTCGTTACATTACACTACATTCTGTACTTATATTATCAACTAATAATACCAAATAAACAACAGAACATGTGTCATGTGTGTCACCAGACGATTAATAATCATCATCACCGATCAACACGAACCGTATCAACAGAATCTTGGGTGCAAAATTATTGCCTCTCTTCAAGGAATGGATTAACGAAGGGAAGAAGAGGGAAATGTGGATTTATTGACTTTACGTACGAAACCTTATAGTAAAGCTACGTACAATTTCAGTTTAGTACGAATGCCACCTCAGTTAAGCCGGTCTTACCTTCTTGTTGTAGACCAAACTATATATAGCACGTATACCTACGCACTTACGGTTGTAATCCTCAAAGGGGTAGGCAGATACATGAACAATACAACCACATTTCGCCGAGTTAACTACCGTCACATGATGTGATAGGGGAGCCTATCACCATACCGGGCACAATTCCAGACTCCGAGCTGATAATGAGTTTTTCATGATAGAAAAACACAATCACCTTTACCCGGCCCGGAGATCAAACCCGAGACCTCAGCACTGCTGTTGCGTACGCAGTTACAACTACGCCCCTGAGGCAGTCAGTATCACGTCTATATCACTTAAGGCAGACTTCCGATGGTCTAGCATCGAGCGTCAAGCGCTACTGACGCATACGACATCGTCATCTGTAATCCCAACACTGAAGGCACAGTAACGCTGCCGTCATACAGTCTCCCGTTGATATTATACGTACAACATAGTATAAAAGGATGAAATAAATATACGCGTGCCTCCCGTCTTTGCTCCAACATATATTGCATATTACATAGTAAATGACATTTCCTACCCCCGATGCCTGCTTTAGTAATTAAGATATAAAATCCTTCAATACGAGGTGTGATGGGAATCGTGCTGCATCAAATGAATGGTTTTAGCACATTTGCAATAAATTCAATAACGGGAGTGTATTTAAATACAAATTATTATATTTAAACATGAACTGTATGCGTTCAAGCTGTGCAATGCTGTATACTGTGTAATGATAAAGATACTTATGTTACTTTATTCAATTATACAATCAATTAATATTGCACATTGGATGAATACTAATGATGTCAGTTGCTTGCACCAGGCAAGTTGAAGTATGGTAATGTAAAAAGTTCGTATTTTACGGGAACATATTACAAAAAATATAAGTGTAATACTGCGTCAAGGCGTTATAAAATACACTTAAACATATGTAAAGCAGCGATAGCCTAGTTGGTTGCGGTACGGACTGCCAAGACGAAAGTCGTAGGTTCGAAACCCAAGTGGCATACACCTCTGACATTTTTAAAGTTATGTGTGTATTAAATGTTAATTATCGCTTGCTTTAACGACGAAGGAAAACATCGTGAGGAAACCTGCATACCTGAGAATTTTTCGAAGGTATGAGAAGTCTGCCAACCCGCATTAGGCCAGCGTGGTGGACTAAGGCCTAACCCCTCTCATTAGTAGAGGAGGCCCGTGCCCAGCAGTGGGACAATGTTTAATACAGGGCTAGTAATATTTATTATTATATGTAAAAGGTCATAAGCAATTGTTACCAGGTATGACAATCAAAATGATCAAAGTCAAGACATATACAAATTCTTCAGCTCACAAAAACGACTCCAAAACACTATAATTTCCAACGTAATACACCAAAATGGGCCGTTTTATTAGGGCTTCAAAAGTGGAACAGGTTGACATTCCAACATATTCTCAGGGACATTTTCAAAATTAAACTATTATTAGTTGCCGATCAGTCCGTAGGATGCTTTTAATATTGAATTAGACGGACCTGTGGTTACACGACCCTTAATCGTTCCTGCGGCTCCGATGTTCGTGTATTAACGATATATCCACATTCGTGTAATGGCGTAAGTAATAATAAAGCCCAAATGACACAAAATATTGTCAAATTATAGGTTCTCAAAGCATGGGTAACCACTTACATTGTCTGCTGTTGATCTCTAGTAGCGTCAGCTTAGCAATTTAATATGTGTAAATTATTAAATTTATTTATTATTGTTAATAATGAAAATGTTTACAATATAATATATGTATGTATAGTCACATTTATCGGTCCACGTTTGGCTGAATACATGTACATACAATACAATACATACATGAAAAGGTCTTCGAACAGGGATTTTTTTAGACTAGCGTCATGTATTCTTTGTCTTTTGCACAACTAAGACCAAATAAAATACTGAAATGACCTAACGTACTTCAAAAAAATACATTTTAGGGTAATAATTGAAGAAGAAGATTGAAAGCAATAACATATTGCTAATTTGTACAAAATAACATTTTTTTTATACTGGCACGGCAAAATTACCTAGCTGCACTATGGCGGGTTTTATACCCTGTATACGGAGGTCGCTATCCGGGCGGATATGAATATCCTACCACCAGCAAAACACCAATATTCAAAAGAATGACCTTATATACATCATTTTGAAGTTCATATAAAATAAAAAATGACGCAAGCTTGCTGCAGACCCTACTTTACAATATATACTTAATTTGTGGCTATATCGATAGTTTTCCTTTTTGGCTACGTGAAGGATATCCAGAAACGGCTGTGTCATATTATTTTAGTGGATGACGGCGATAACTAACAGCTGCACCGTTGTCTGATTGTAGTGTTTAAGACTCTGCCAGGTACGAAATGGGGGATTTTGGGGGGTATGATACCACTGTTTATTTCTAACATAAATCTAGTATTAACACAAATATATAATATGAATAGTGTCCTCTTTATGTCACTATGAAACCTAAATAAAAACTACAAAAAAAAACCGAATAAAATCATTTGAGCCAAATCACAATAACTCCTACTACATCCCTGCGTAATATGCATCGACTCCTTGCGATTTGTATCGAATGATCCGATCATAGTCTAATAGGTCCCATCCGATATACTTTTCGGTTCTCTGACCGATCATTTATATGGTACGTAATGTGCTTATACGGAAAATAAATCGTTTGAAACGCATTATGTCCATTCGTATTATTAAATGATTCGTTTCTGTGAGAATTTTTGATTTGGCAGACGTGATGGAATTTAAACCGCTACAGTTTATTTTAATCAAAATGTTTTTTAATGTTAGTTAAGTTTATATCATCGAGCCGTAGATGGTTTAATACAGGGCTAGTATTATTATTATTTTGAAAGGTTCAAGGATTTATTCTATACACATAATAGATATATTTTAAGTTAATAAACAAAACAAATATTTTATATTTTATTCGATAACCTCCGTGACGTATTAAAAGTGGTAGAGCCACGCTGTAGACATATTTGTCTACAGCATGAGTGGGCCGGCTCGACCGGTGTAGTACCACTGTCTCACAGAAAACCAACGTAAAGTGACAGTTCACTGTCGCGTTTCGTATGGTAAGTGAGATATCCGGAGGCCCAGATTCCCCCTTCCCTTCCCTAATCCCTATTCCTGTCCTTTAAGGCCGACAGCGCATACTTTCGGTATTGTGGTTGTTCATGGGCGGTGGAGATCACTTAACATCAGGTCACCCATTGGCTCGTTTGTCGGACTATGATATATAAAAAAAAAGTAACTAGCTTGGTGATATTAGCGATCGTTGGTGCAAAATATATTACACATATATTTGATTTACTTCTGGATGGTGCTCGAAGCCTTTATGTCTTGTGATTCCCATAAAAATATCTTATGGCTGTTAGGTGTCATATTTGTTATTAGATTCCAACCTTTGTTTAATTTCTGACAAATTATGTTGTGTTGTTGTTGTAGTGTGACAAATGTGGTTTTTAAATCATTAATTGCAAGTGTTATGTTGGCCTAGGAGATATTTTTTTTATTTGTAATTTATTTACTGTCTCCAGATGCAGATTTATCTAGTTGAGAACATACTTTTCATTAAAATAAATCAATACTTTCAACTTTTTTAAACTCTTCTCTTATGTATGTAATATTTTCTGCCTGAACTCGGACTGCCTCGATGGCGCGGTTTTAATTGCGCATGCTTTACGATTTCTGTGGCTGAGGTCTCAGGTTCGATACCCGGGTCTGGTAAAGTGATATTGGGTTTTCTATTTAGAAATACTCAGTATCAGCCCGGAGTCTGGAATTGTGCCCGTTGTGGCGATAGGCTCGCCCCCTGTCACATGATGGGACGTAATAAAGTCGGCGAAAAATGGGTGTACTAGTTACACCTCTGCCTACCCCTTCGAGGATTACAGGCGTGAGTGTATATGTATGTAATATTTTTAAGTTTCATTACAGACATTATACATTTTTTACTTGTATCCTACCCGATAAAGTTTAAACATGTATTTTACAAGTTAAATATCCCACACAAAAAGAATAATAATATAGTAATTTTAGCATTTAAATCACTTTACATTTACATAAAGAAGTTATAAAGATAATTCAATGTTATAAACAAAATGTTAATCAACAGAGCTAATTAATTTTAAATCCGATTTGTTTACTCAATGTCGGTTTTATCGTCCTCGAGCGTCGACCGAACATCTTCTCGATGTTAATTGGTTAATTAGAGTCTTTATTAGTCTTATAACAAATTAATCGGAACCGATCGCAGGCACCTAATCGGTTTGGCGCCTCTTTACCAACCTCGATGTTCATACTCGGACACTAATGGTGACGAAAATCTCTACATTAAAATTTATTGTCAGTTAATTAAAAATCAGGTTAATAATAAGTAGTCGTTTTATTGTCTTTTACTAGTAAATGGGTATATTTTCTATCTAGTTGGTAAACTTTTTAAGGGTTGTCTTTACCGAATAATTGAAAGTGAAATTAAAAATTCTTTTTTTGTTGGTCTTTTGGCTTTCTTGGCTGAAACATGACGATGAAATAAATAAAAAATTCAGTACATCTCCCCAAGTAGTCCATACGCATACTCAATAATTATTTATACAGAATATTTTGGGATTACATTATTAGTTTATAAACTTAGTTACAAGTTACACGGCAAAATTGGTAAACACTCAAAAATGTTGTTGAAATTTCTGCCGTTTATTCCGTGTCAAGTTTTATCTTGAGGTCAGTAAGTATTGTCGATTTCCATATCTCTAACATACTTTATTAAAAATTAACAACGAGGTGTCCTAATTGGTAAGGCCACGATCCCTTGGCCAGTCGAAGTGTCACGAGTCGGGATACAGATAAGACCAACAAACTTTAATTTATCTCTCTAACACAAGATTTTAAACAAAAATGAACTTAGTGTGTAAATAAATAAAGCTCCAAATATTTTGGTGCATGTAAGTTTTATCTTTGTAAAGTTAAAGGTACTTAATGATACCTGCTCGGAGCCAAGATGACATCACACGCAGTATTGTAAATGGAGAGATAAGGATAATTCAATGGATATCAAAGATTTTTGGTCACAAGCCTAAGTGGTGACTGCGTTGATGAACAAAAATACGGCGTGTAAAGTTTTATAAATAAATATTTTAACAAAACTGCATATTGTTACAGTGATGAATACGTTTTGGGCTAAAGTACTTACAAATGTGTGAAAGTTTCAATCTTTTATGATGCTCGGATTTTGTGTTTTTATCAGCTTATGAAGTTTTCTCTTGTGAGAACCGTAAAAATAATTATTCTGTTTTTTTATTCTTTATCTCTCTGTGCAGTAATAACGTGGCCGGCCGGAGAAACAACAGGTCATGAATTTGAATCCTATTTTTGCATGAATATATTTTGGTCTGAGTGACGTGAGACAATCTTTCTCTTTATATAGAACACCTCTAAGGCTTCTAATATAGATGAAGATACATACTATTAAAGTACATACTTTCCATGTATTTTAATCGTTATATTTGTCGGACTAGGAGATCACCAAAATAATAAGTTATTATATCGACAGTTGGCGGGCTATTTGTTTTAAGCGACATTTTTTCGATATTTAGTTATATATATTTCGGAATTAGCAAATTTTTCTGCATCTTCTATTACAATGTTTTAGCACATTTTTCACGCACGCTTAAATCAACTGGCAAAAAAACAGGGCATATTTTCAGGGCACATTCATATTAAAAATTATGTTAATAAATTCATGAAAATAAGCCATAAAGATGCAGTACGTGCTTACACACACAAGTAATATATTAATTCTACTAAAATCCACGCTTTTTTAGTTATTTTTTTCCAAAAAACTATAAACCTGTCTCGTGTAACTTTTCAAAAATGTCGCTTAAATAAAATAGCCAGCTACCTGTCGATATAATGTTTAAAATATAACCATTTGCTAACGTATTGAAATGGTGCGATACGTGTCAATTATTAAAATCGGTCTAAACTATACTTTTTATCTAAAATAGTGTTCTAAAAAAGCTTTATGTACCTTTATAATACAGGTGAATTGTTTGTCATTCCATTAAATCTATAAAGTTGCGCAGTTTGCTTCGAAATACTGCAAGCGCATGTTAAAGTTAAAAAAATGTCCGTGCAAATAATTTTAACCCTACCGATGTATCGTCAGCTCTAACGAAAAAGTTTATTTTGTAACTCGCTAAATCAAACTCGAATTCTGTCCTAAACTAACAAAACAAGACAATATGTCAACCCGCTAACTAAATTTAACATTTGTTTCGATGTTGAGTTACTAAATGTGCTTTATTTAGGAGCAGTGGAAAGAAGGCAAAATTAAGTTATAAACTATTTAATTTTAGAAAATATACAATTTTTCCATATTTTTTTATTAATATAATAATAATACCAGCCCTGTGTTAAAATTGTCCCACTGCTAGGCACGGCCAGCACTCATGAGGGGGCTTCAGTCCACGCTGGCCTAATGCCGAATGGTATACTTCACATACCTTTAGAATTCTAATGACCAAGCAAGCAATAATTATCAATGAATATACACGTTACTTAAATATTAATTTAATCAATATTTTTATATTTACATTTAATTTCCTTGCTACTAATTGGTTTTTATACAACTACGCTTTTGACCTACATACCGAAAGACCGAGACACTAAATTCTCAATATTTTAGCACGAAATTTACACTGATATAAACACAATCCGTTGTAAGTGCAGTCACGAACCAAGAATAATTTTGATATGGAAAATTACATGCTGATATTTATCTTTCGTTAGTTGTGGTTGACTTGATTCCTAATAACGAATAATGGGCTCCGAGGCATGCGCAATCATGCAAAAATCATTACAAACAACACTAGATTGCTTGCAATTTATAAATGTTATTATGTCGGTAATTACATATTTATGACATTGTGTTTTAAACTTACTCACATGTAACACAACCTTTTGTGTAAATATGCGCTATTTTTTCCTATGTTATATTTAAAAATATTTTCATATTTTAATTTTGATACATAAACTACTACCTCGGTAGCGCATGATCAATGCGTTACGACTGCTGTGCTGAGGTCTTGGGTTTGATCCCCGGGTCGGGTAAAGTGATATTGGATTTTTTTATTTAGAAATACCCAGGATCAGCCCGAAGTATTGGCTTTGTGCAAGTTATGGCGATAGGCTCGCCCCCTATCACATTATGGGACCGTAATAAATTCGGCGAAAAGGTTAAACTAGAAAAGGTTAAAGAAAAAACTGCTTACCCTTCTGCCTACACTAAAACTATATAAACTAGAACTATTGCTCACATTCAAAATTTATGAAGTCTTTGCCTCTGTATTTACTGTCTTCAGGATAAACATTAAAAATACATGAAATTCCAAAATGGCTGCCTATACATTTAGTCGTGCTAATTTTACTCGATTGGTAAAAGGTAATGGCGTTCACCGCACTTATTCAACTTTAATTCCTTCGATTAAGTTTTTGCTTCGAATTTATGAATGAGCGACATTTCACAACCGGAAACAGTCTATTTCTAAATAAATTAAATTGCACGGGACCTTAAACGTAGCTATTAGGCGACCGATTAGAAGTCGCAAAGGAGCCGATGACCACGCGATGATAGTGCGAACCAAAAACATACATTAGTTAAATTTTGTTCCTCGAAAATTAGGGAGAGGCATTAAATTACACTACTAAAATACTAGTAATTCGTAACGTTTGCTATATGACTTATTATGCTTGGGTATGCTTCAGGTAAATATAACTTTAGTATAAACTAGCCTTTTCCCGCGGCTCCACCTGCATGGGAGCAATTTTTTAAAGAAAAGGTATAAAATCCATGGAGTCATCTTATGCTATTACATGTTTCTATATTTTGCGGACGGTCAAACGACTGATAGTTATGTCAAAATGTAAGCTTACATAAAAAAGTTTCTATGGTCGTTAAGTTTCCTTAAATTTTCCAATTTCCCGCGCAACTTTCTTAATTTATTCTCTCATAAGAACCTTCTCCTGACAACAACAAAAAAAGAATTAGCGAAATCGGTCCAGCCGTTCACGGGTCATGCCGTGACCAAGGAAATAGAGATTCATTTTTGGAACGAAGTTCCTTATCGCGCGTTGTGAAAGAGGGCTAGACGGAAAAAATTCTTACGAAAAGTTGTCACGACACTTTTATATAGGAACGTTTTTAAATGTATTTTAACAGCTGTCATTATGTTTATATGTAATTTTACTTGCTGCAGTTGTTGCTAATATTATTATATGTTATTAATATATTATTATTAATAATTTTAATAATATAATTTTAATATTTTATTTGTTAATAATAAAAAAAATATTCTTATAACTTAAAAAAAAAAATTATTACAATTCCTTCACTAATTAATCGAAAGGAACTTCGTTCCATCCGGGTGTCCCTTGACACCTCTCAATTTTTTTGTTTTATATATATAGATAGGTAGATAGATAGATGTAAGCAATGCGATTTATGACATAGACACGCCATATCCAAATAAAGCAGCCATCGGGCATGGCCCGGCTCAATTGAAGAGATGTCACAGTCTCACAGAAAACTGACATAGTGGTATTTTTTGTGTGATTGCCGAAGAAGAAACTCGCCAACTCTATTTAGAGTTTTAAGATTGCTATTACAACCATGATTCCTTAGTATTTCAGATAGTATTATTTGCTACAGTGAATATTCATCATTTACATCAAGTCACTCATTTGGTCTTTGCCAGCAGTCTGCTATATAAAAATACGCCTTGGAAAAATATTAATAATATTTATGCTGCTCGTATAAAATGACAATATATTTATAACAATTTAATCTATGGAGTATCGTATATGGTGAAAACCAATATCATAGGTTATTTTCATAAAAAAAATATAAGATACATACATACATATACACTCACGCCTGTAATCCCCAAAGGGGTAGGCAAAGGTGCAACCAGTACACCCACTTTTCGCCGCATTTCGGTCACATAATGTGATAGGGGGCGAGTCTATCGCCATACCGGGCACAGGTTCCAGACTCCGCGCTAATACTGAGAATTTCTAGATAAAACCCAATATCCCTTTACCTGACCCGGGGATCGAATCCGAGACCTCAGCACAGCAGTTGTAACGCATGCGCAATTACAACTGCGCCACTGAGGCAGCCAGTAGCACGTCTGTATCACTTAAGGCAGACTTCCAATGGTCTAGCATCTAGCGTCAAACGCTACTACGCCACCGTGGCAATCAAAAAATTATAAGTGTGAATATTTAAGAATAATACCAATTTATATTTATTACGGACCTTATAGCAGAATTACGTTACGCTCTACTTACTCGACAATTGGTAATTAATTAAGACAAAATATCCATCTAATAAAAAACAGAAACGTGTGTACACTTTACTGGTCAAAATAATATGTCAAATCGATTTCACTGTCCGTGCATACGCGTCGGATGGGTAGGTAGAGCTGTCAGCTCCATCGGGGCCGGTGACATCAACTTTCAAATGCCCATGTCATGCTTTTAGCCCATTCATAAAATGCTAATCCGTTTAGTTCCGCATTGTTCTTGCTAATTTTATTGGAGTGCTAAACTTCAAAACCTGTCCGGCTTGTGCCATTAGTTTTATAATTAACACGTTTTAAAAATGCGAACACGTAATGCAACATATAAAGATAATGCGTGAACATATCGAAGCACCTTATTAAAGTGTTTTTACAACTATTCAGCTCGTAAGCGAGGTGCTAATGGAGATGATATTGCACTTAACTGTCCTTAAATAAGTAACCATGTTCGTTAGTTCGTCGCAGTGACATTTAAAGTAAATCCAAAACGGATATCCAAAATTGGTACAATAAAACGCTTAGGGCCAATAGTTTTATCGCGTCCACTTCCTATGGCCGCTCTAATAACCAAAACAAACAAGCACGACGCACACAAAAGGAGGAAAATAAGTCCAAAAAGTGCTAATATAAAAAAGTGTGCCCGTTTTTATAACGCAACGAGTAAGTGTGAGGTCGGAGCGAGGAATGTTGGCGCCTGTCTGAGTACGTATACCTGTACGTTTATCAATGGAGCACGGACAATAAGACGAAAAAACAACGTGAAAAGGTATCAAAAAAGCGCTTCATCAAACCGTTGCGTCCGGCAAGGGTTGTCGCACGCACTCTATACGCATGCATAACTTTATCTATTTTATATAGAAATTGCAATTTTGTAATATAATTTTTATCCACTTTGATCATATCTATGAAAGGTTTATCTTAAATACCAAAAAGTTAACAATAAAAGCGTGTACCCTCATAAGATAGCATGTATTTACTTTGATTTTTATAGGCCCTATATACATATGAGAAAATCAGCGACGGGCATTCCGCACACGCAACTGGACTGTGGGCACTGGGCAATAAGTTTCCGACATTGTCACGCCTGAGTCCATAGCCGCAACTCGCCACCCCGGCGTCGCCCAACGTAAATATCTCGAGTAAAGCCTAACACAACTCATGATGTACACGACAAAACTGATAAGGGCCCGCCACGCCTCGCCGAGACATCCCAATTTAGTGCCGGCCCCGAGATAACGCTATTATACAGCTTTTAACTATACGAATGATACGCTAAATGTGTTAAAATCACCTTATTGTGGTGTTTTAAAATGTAAAGAATGCTTTAAAGCCGATATATCACCTGCTTTTGATTTAAATAGATGTAACCTTAAACTAAGGGTTTCACATCAAATAGTTGGGCATTCTTTATTTATTAGACTCTTTAGTTTAACAAAGTTCGCAAGATGTGATGCAATATGCACCTTTCTAAATACGTAAGAAGCATCATGAAGATAAACCAGAACTTATTTTAATATTACACATATTAATCTAAGAAGAACACAGCGGTATTATCATTATTCACAACAAAACAATTGATATCTCAAGTGAATTAGGCATCAACATAAAAGTAAAAAACTACGTAACACTGCTTTCTATTCTCCATATTCAGTAAGCACGGTTCATTTATCTCAACTTAGACTAATAAACTGTTAAAATTTGACATACTCGTCAAACACGTATCTTACGAGGCAATTAGAAGAGCTCTGTTCGTGAAAGTAATTTTTTGTCGCTACATTATATCGTAATGTTGATTTCGTAACGCATATTAAATAGAAAGTAGATCTTTCATTTTCTTCTATTCTTGTATTGAATCCACAAAAAAATACTTAGGAACACACAGGATTACACAGGAAGTCAAAACTTTGTAATTAATGTTTTTAGTCACCTCATTAGCAATTAAATATTATCAACATGATCTGGCATTTGAAAGATAAATGATACATTTTTTTTCGCTGTATGGATATAAATATGTTGATCGTTTACATATATTTTTTATACAAATTGGTATATGTAATAATATTTAGTATGAAGTGTGGTGGGAGAACGCCGGCAACAAGCGGTGCGGCGGATCGAGGTCGCCGTGTGCTCAGAGGTTCGAATTTCCGTTTAACTAATTGAGCGAAAACAACAACGAACGCCATTCACAGTCGAACTAATGAATGATCCTCGAAAAAGCCAATTTGTAGTTTTTTTTACTCTTCAATTTGTGCCGTAAACTCTAAAAAAAGGTTCGACCAAAACCACAATCGAATTAGTGTCCCTTGTTCCGGAGATTAGAGGACTGTCCACCTCTTATCTTGGTCGTTCGTTATTTTATTGGCTTGTATAGAGTAACTCGATAAACACGACGCATAATGGCCCATAATGAATCGTCCTCGCGAGCGGTTTGACTAATCATAAAGGTTTTATGGGTGTCGTTTCTGAATACTCGCTTTATGACGCAGCATTGCCTCTTTTCGTATACAATATCGAATTTGTTGCATAAACAAAACATAAAACTGTCTTCGGAACATCAACGCATGATGCTATTAGCGACTAAGATATAAGCTGACCAATTAAATGGTTCCTCAAAAGAATATATACATTCTTTTGGGGAACCGTGTGCATACATTGTATACCTACTAACATAATTCCTAAAGATTTATAAAGAAATTATTTATTTGTTTTTTATTCTATGCAACAAAAGCATGTCCTATACAGGATAATGTTTAATGCATTTTTATTTTTTAAGCTTTATATTTTCGCATAATTATTAACCATTTAATATATATTAATATGACATATTTAATTGAAGATTTAAATGATATATTATTATATAAAAAAATTAAAAAACTAAATACCATTTTTAATGTTGCCGGAATCCAGAATTACTTCAGGATGTAAGATTGTTTCCCCGGTCCCAGGAAAATAAAAGCCTTAGTAGAGAAACTTTATGATGTTATATGGTTCACAGACCTACTCAGAGAGGAAAATATTTTAATCATTCTCTTGGTGCTGAATTATTATTTTATATACAATATATAATATTCGTACCCACATTTTGAAATGTTCATTGCCATTTGAGAATATGTAATGGATAAAAACAACAATAAGTTTTTATATTATGTATTAAACTTTTTGTTAACTCTCACGAGATTTTTTAAAATCAACATAATCGTCTTTCATAAGTTACGTGTATCACACCAATAAAACATGTCGAAAGTAGCCATATTGTTACATAAAGCACTTTAACGCATGTGAAAAATCATAATTTAGAACCATTACCTTTGCATAATAAATTGTCCATGAGAATAATACAACGAAATGTGCACTTAATATTTTCGCTTTATATATGTTCACAAAAACATTTTACAGTAATAATCATTACAAACTGTACACTCATTATCTGTGATTCGGGTAATTGATAAAGAATAATGTTAAAAATATGAATTAAGACACGCTCCAAATAACGTTTATTGCCACAAATTGCTGTTCTAACCGTTTTCTGTACGGGCGCTCTGACAAAATATCACAAAACATTTGTATGAAAGTTCTCAACCAGCTGCCGACCTGTAAATTACGTATATGTAACTTGTACGATGTGGTTAAGCAAGCGTAGGCAATAGGCATACTGACAAAACTATTCATGTCTTACTTACTGTAGGTAAGAGTAGACTGCACCAAAATGCTTTACGAATTTTAAGTACTTACAACATCATAACCTATACGTAAATGATGTACACCAACGTTTCTTATAAACGTTTTAACAATGCGTTAATGAAGCTAACCCTAAATTTTTAAAACATAGACAATAAGGCACATACAAATTCTAGCACGACCATCTGTTCATATTGGTGGTGAATTGACAACTACAATTCACTTGCTGAAAAAATCCGCCACCCCCATACTTGATACTCCGCCCAGAAATGGTGTTTCAGGACTAAAGGGTTAATTTTTTTTTTTAATAAAAGCATACTGGAGGATAATAAAGATTCCGGCACTATTGCTTGCGGTAGTATTTAATGAATAGTATTTTAATATTTTTAGTATTCCTTTTATTTTCAATATTTTTTGTATTCCTTATAATTTTAATATTTTTAGTATTCTTAATTTTTTAATATACAAATCTCGTAGTAATATTAATTAAGTTACCTTTATACTTTGTTTAATTGTTAGAGTTGTGTTTTTAATGTTTAAATTTCTTTTAATTTTTTTAATCGTTAGAGTTATGTTTTTATTTGTCTAAATTTTACTTTATATGTTTACTGTGAAGTAGTTATAAGTTACAACTTAAGTTAATTGCATGCTGTGTTTACTTATAAGTTGGAGTTCATATTTAGACTAAAACCATTATTATTTTTTATATACCTATGTATTAATATGAAAGCCGTTGGTGAACCAAATGAAATAAATAAAATAAATAAAATATGCAGCTATTCTGGCGATAGTATTCAACATTTTTCTATTCATAGTCGTATCAAGCTTGCACAAATCAATACTCGTATATATTTTACAGAACCAGCACAACAAAAACTTCAAGGATAACCATATACAGCCTCAAAAGCATACCGAAGTAAAGTGATGTGGGACATTAAATAGTTTTTATTATTCTGTTCCATTGCTACAATTATGCCAGTGAAATAAAAATCAAACCGCAGGTACCGCCGGTGGATATAGATCGCCAACGGTACTGAATGCGACATAACGAGCCCATTAATATCAATGAACATGTAATGATCTACAAACCGCGTAAAATAGGCATTCATAAGCCGAATTAAAAGTGAATTAAATGTCTGAAATGTCAAATTGCGAGGACTGATGGCTTATTAGCGACGAATGTCAGTCCTCATTGGCCGCCTGTCAAAACGACGGGTAACGCAAACTGTAGGATCTTTATTTATTTATACAAAACGTGGATGAAATGTTAGCTATGCGATGGTCAATGCAACTCGTCTACATAATTTTATGACTTGCAAAAATATGCCAAAGTAGATGTATAAGTGGAAAAGATGAGCTCAACATAAAGAAGATATAAGACACAGAAGCCTTACGTTATTTAGCGCAAATAAAAGCTAAAATGATAAAGATGTAATTATATTGCTTGTTGTATATTTTATATGTTAGCAAATGTTGTATGTGTGCTTGTAACTATGAAGGTATTACAGACACATGCGATTATAAAATATTTTTAACTCATCTCTAGCCTAAGTGAAACACGTCACCTAAATAAAATATTACAGATTTGCAACTAGAACAGCTCCTTAAAAATGGTTAATCAAGCTTATTTTCGTTGCATGGTGTGATGGTGGCGAGGTTATCGCCATATCAGGCACAAATTCCAATCCTGGGCAACTCATGTGTGATTTTTCAAAACAAATAGTGATTGCGGACATGAAACTTGAAACCAAAACTTTGCCGTTCTCACAGAGCCAATAAGATCAATGAGGATACGATAAAATCTCATCTAACTGGACGATGACATCTGTGGTCTTCAGAACATCTTATTTATTATAAGTAAAAGTTTTTTTATTCATAAAACGTACACCGACTTCAATGTGACAAATTATGCGTCACTATAATATTTGAGGGTTGCCCTTGATTTGTCTGAGATCCCATCATCAGATCCTGACTTGGTGCCAATGGGACCACCTGGGAAGTATACCCTTTTAAACAAAAAAAGAATTTCTCGAATCGGTCCAGGCGTCTTCGAGTTATCAGGTAACATACATAAAAAAAAAGATTCCGACGAATTGTTAACCTCCTCCTTTTTTGAAGTCGGTTAAAAATAGCCGAATGACGAGGCTAAAACAACATTAGTCCAATCAAGTTTCGTAATCGTAGTTATTTAAGTAAATTGATTATATAGTAAAATAATCATAATACTAGGCTCTGTAGTAAACACGGTCCCACTGCTGGGACTAATGAGAAGTTCGACTTACTACGACATCGACCATATAACGCAAGAAATTGTCTATTGCTACAAGTAATATTTTTATCCATATACATATTATGTTTTAGTGCAAAATGATTATGATGCGGTGTGACACACGGACAACATTATGAAAACGGCCGACGCGAGCGGTGCGGCGGTTCTCGTGAAATAGATGCCGCTTTGCCACTAATGACTTCCTGTATTTTTTCAAACGCCAATTATTTCCCGTGGGTGAACACACCGAAGACAACAATGTTTTTTATACACTTTGTCTCGGAGTCCATTCGATTTAATTTTATATCGTTACAATGTGTTGCCACTTTTATTATTTGCGAATGATACATTTCCCGTCGTTATTTCAAATTTAATGGCGCTAGATTGATTTTCAGTAGCAAGAAAATATTTACTGATATTAATTTATTAAACCTGTGTATTATATGATGCTATATTAAAAATAATGATAATATATTTTTCCTTCTGTTATGTGAAGTGTACTGTGATATAAAAATATCATATAGTTTATTTTCTATGCTATACGATAGACCGTGCCTGTAGTATATAAATTTCAAGACAAGCAATTTAGCTTTTTTTACCTAGCGCGGCAAAGTGACCACACTGCACCTGATGGTTGCAGTGCCGTCCAATTAGAGTATCGAGTAGGGAGAGACAATTTATCCCCCGCTACTGAACACAATCATGCCAGCCTGCTTTTTCACACTACACCATGGGCAAGAAGGTGAAGAAGCGGTCGAGGGTCTAATATTAAAGTACTCAGAAGGCCGCAACACGGCCAAACATCTGACAACATCCAAGGCCAAACATCAACGGATATATATACTGGCTGATCCCGGAACGCGACACACTTGCGTGTGCTACTACGGTTTTACACCCTGTGTATGGTGGTCGCTGTCCGGCCGGATATGTATATCCTACCTAGCAATTTTTTTGTTCTAATCGGTCTGAATGCACGGAATGTTTTATTTAATCCATTTAAAAAAAAACACATATAATAAAAAGGCAGCGAGACAGCGGCGCGATACAAATGCGTTGTACGTGTCGCCGCCCACGTGGACTCCAACACACCACTCACCACGGCCCATTCATACTTTTATCGATAAATAGTTCTACGTTTATACCCAAACATCATAAAATTCTATCACCAGGCTGAATCAGACATTTGTATATGTCAGGGGGGGGGCAACCTGCGGCTCGCGAGCCACTTGCGGCTGTTTGAAGGATTATTTCGACACCAACAATTTATACTACGCTAACTCGAAATTTAGGTAAATTCATTTGTTTATGTTAAAGTTGCTTAAAATGTGGTTATTTATATGTAATAAAAAAATCGTGAAGAAATATACATTTATAAGTTCGTTATTTTTATATATGTCTTCATAAATGACCACATTTTAAGCAACTTGAACATAAACAATAAAACAAACGAATTTACCTAAAATTCGAGTTAGCGTAGTATAAATTGTTGGTGTCGATTTGTGGCTCTCGATAAATGTACCCAAGTTCCCTTTTCATTATTATGCTATTATATTTTAAAAAAATATTATCGTTCCGTACGTGTTTCAAAATGTCCTTTAAATTACTGAAAACAAATATGAAAGACTAAAAACTAATTTCTGTAAAAAATACTTTTTAACCTTTTTCGCATACCTACCTTGAAATACGTATTTAATTGCAGCTCGCGAAAAATTAATACTTTTGAAAAACGGTTCGACTATCAAGGAGCTTGGCCACCCCTGGTAAATGTGTATCACCTGCGCCCAAGTAATGTGTAAGCAAAATTAAGGTTCATCAAAATGTGTTTAATATGTACTATAAAATTAAACAAAAATGTACAATTTCAGTGTTTAAAACAACAGCATATCTGCAATTAATTTAACTCATACATACACTCACGCCTGTAATCCCCGAAGGTGTAGGCAGATGTGTAACCACTTTTCGACGAATTTATTATAGTTCCATAATGTGATATGGGGCGAGCCTATCGCCATGCCAGGCTCAATGCCACATTCCGGGCTGATACTGAGTATTTCTAAATAGAAAAACTCAACATCACTTTACCCGACCCGGGGTTCGAACCCGAGACCTCAGCATAACAGTCGTGACGCATACAACGCATACATAATTACAACTGCGTCACCGAGGCAGTAAAATAACTCAGTAAACTAAAATAGTCTAGTTCCTTGTCTTAACCTTAGTTTTACAAACTATGTCAAAACTATCCAAAATTCACGCTTTTGGGCTCTGCACTACAGCTCACATTGTATAAGTGTTCGTGTCTATAGAGTATGTAGAGACACATTTATCTTATATTCAATACCATAATTTGAGCACTTTTATTTGAAAAGATCCATTTCAATTACATGACGTTTAATAACAAGCGTTTAAATATTTACGTACAGTTTGTATTAACAAACAGTTGTGAACGCATAATTCGTTCCCCAAAGTGCCCAAAGCTATGGAAGGTGACATTAAAAAAATTCAATGCTCTATATAAACGGCAAATAATTATACAAATTAAGTGCAGGCATCATTACTGCTTATTCGGGAAATTGTTTGCGACGAACTACTTGGTCGAAGTGGCTACGCGCGTTCTGTTAACCATTTAAGGGCAGGTAAACCGCAAATAATTATACATTATTACAGGGAAACAGCATTAAAATGACATAAGGTTGACTCGGAGCGCTCTTGTTATAACTCCAATAAACTTTTCGCCATTTGGTGGCAGTTAGTTGTAATTTAAAGAACTTTTGTCTGCAATAATTATGTGAATGGATACGACAAATGTAATTTAAAAGCAATTTAATGAATAAATAATATAATAAAGTAATATAAATACATAGATAATGAAGATTGTTGCCAATAATAAATATTCATATATTCCAAATATTCATATTCATTCTAAATATTATTTGCAAAATAAGTAATTATATTTTTTTTATATCCTGGCACGGCAAAATGACCACACTGCATCTGACGGTAAGCGCATTGCCCTCCAATTAGATATTGTGATTGCCATTGGGTATTGTCCTAGATAACTAAATTTTCTTGCGTTGAAATATTTTGTACACATGTATAAAATTTATAGGTCAAAGTTGTCTTGAAAAAGCTTTACCTTCTCAATTCATAATAATTTCTAAAATGTAAGAGAATATCGGACAAGTATTAAAGACTTTTATCTCTAAGAAAATATATTAAAAAGACGAATTAAATGGGTCTTGACCTTAGGGGCAAAATTGACGCAAGCATAATGCATACGATGGATATAATGGCAGAGCGAACACATGACGCGTTTAATGCTTGCCTCGACCGCACATTCGAGGCACGTACGGGCAAATCGTACGGCGTAAAGAGTACCCAGCTGTTACGTGTCCGCTGCATCTACAATCTGCAAGAACTGGGCTCTAATGCTAGCCACAATAATATTCAGTACTGAAGATACAAGCGATAGCCAAGTTGGTTGCGGTATGGACTATCAAGGCAAAAGTCGTATGTTCGAAACCAGCACAACTGGCATACACCTCTGACTTTTCTTAAGTTACTTGTATATTCATTGTTAATAATTGCTTGCTTTAACGGTGAAGGAAAACATCATTAGGAAACCTGCATTTCTGAGAATTCTCATATGAATTTCGAAGGTGTGTGAAGTCTACCCACCCGCAATAGGCCAGTGTGGTGGACTAAAGCCTAACCCGTCTCATTCGTAGAGGAGGCCCGTGTCAAGCAGTGGGACAATGTTTAATACAGGGCTAGTATTATTATTATTAAATTTAATACAGAAGATAGAAAAAAGCTAAATATGGTTAGAATACATGAATAATAATTCAATAACAAGACTGCCTCGGTGGCGCAGTTGTAATTGCGTACGCGGTTACGACTTTTATGCTGAGGTCTCGGGTCGATCCCCGGGTCGGGTAAAGTTTTATTGGGGTTTTCTATCACAAAATGCTCCGTATCAGCCCGTAATCTGTAATTGTCCCCGGTATGGCGATAGGCTCGCCCCCTATCAAATTATGGGACGCTTATAAGCTCGGCGAAATGTGGGTGTACTGGTTACACCTCTGCCTATTCCTTCGGGGATAACAGGCGTGAGTGTATATGTAAAATTCAAATACAATATTCCATTGCTTACTCAAGGCAACGTTACGCTAATAAATAAAAAATAGTAATAATAATAAAAAAATACTGCAATATAGAACTTTGAATATAAGTCAACTTCAATAGTATTTCGGTTAATACTGTCGCTGTCGTCTGCGTTTCATGGCTTCATGGGTCATCTTCATGAAGTGTCTGGGCAATATCAAAAAATCCCCGGAGAATATATGTAGATAATGAGTAGTCCAATTCAGGTAATAAATATTTATTATAAGATTTTGTTTCTGCACATATATTAAAGATTTAACATAAATCATTGAAATTATTCAACAATACGAGGCTCGATTCTTCCTAATTTTTATAAAGTATTTTTCGTTGTGATTAGAGTGAGTTTTTGTTACGGATTCAATCGCTACGCTAACGGGGAAACTAGTTACAGCACTTTTCTTATTACCATATTTTTTGACGTTTCGATATTTTTAATAGATTCTAACATTTATTGCAGATTAAAATCATTTTTTTATCTCGATTTTATTTTAGTGATTGACTCATAAATATCTCTAGCTTTAAAAAACAAAGTTAAGTGATGGGAGCTCAATAAAATGAAGAAAGTGATTTATGGAACGTTGGACTTAGTTTTAATTGATGGTTGTAGAAAAGCTAAAATAAAAAAAACCGATGCCTGATGAAATGTAATGAAATACGTAATTTACCAATTTTCTAGAGTATTTTATAAAAGTCAAGAAATAGGTATATAATCATAAGTTGCTTTTGATCATACTAGCTGACATTTATACAGACCGGCTATAATTTCAACACCAATTATAAATAACTATTAATTATGATAATTGTATTATTAATTAGACAATTTTAGTTTTTATGTTCCTCCACCTACTTATTGACGTAGCATGTGATTGTTTTGACAGCCAGGGACATAGACAAGTAACTATATACAAATAAAACTATACAAACAAAGTTACTTGACATATAATGCAAATAATGCATTTTTATATTACATAATACAATTTACAACCACTGCTATTAAAAATAGATCAATTATAAACTAGAATATTAAGTTTATTAAGATCATAGAGATAGAGAATGAATTCAGTGTTCTCTATCCAGCTGTTAAGTGAATACGGGTAAAAATGCCCAAATTTTTATAGTGGTAGAACCACGCTGTATACATATTTGTCTACAGCATGAATGGGCCGGCTTGACCGGGGTAGTACCACTGTCTCACAGAAAACCAACGTAAAGTGACAGTTTACTGTCGCGTTTCGTATGGTAAGTGAGATATCCGGAGGCCCAGATTCCCCCTTCCCTTATCCCCTAATTCTTATTCCTGACCTTTAAGGCCGACAGCGCATACATGACCCTTTCGGTATTGTGGATGTTCATGGGCGGTGGAGATCACTTAACATCAGATGACCCACTGGCTCGTTTGTCGGACAATACTATAAAAAATGCGATAGAGATAAAGCGAACGTGCGGCCAGCAATGGTCTTTTTCTTTTTTGGTCGACGCTTTAGATTTGCAGGAGCGAAAAGAAATGGGTATTGGCCGCACAGTCGCTTTGTCTCTTTCTACAAAGTGGTCAATTTTGTAAGGATATTGCACAGTCCATTATATATGTCTATGATTAAAATACATTGAACGTTGACAAGGATCTCTGACTCTTCCTCGTAGTCTTCTCTACGTCATTCACGAGTTGCTTCCATAAATACCAAAAACGATGGTTGTTTTTAAAACAATTGTTAACTAACGATGTCAGTATATGTTGGCATCTGTTGACGATATGATGAACAACGGATATTGCGAGCACCGCCATCGGCACCGATTCCGAATAATGCCGAATATCAACGACCGATCTTCCGTGGCAGAATGCAATATTGTTAAATATGCATTCTCATTTCCACTATAATAACAACAACAATAATTGGTTTGCTTTCATATATGTCGTTAAGTATAAATACGATGCATACGAACTTCAACATAATATCAACATTTATGAATATATACTCAGCCTGTTGCCGTCCACTGTTGGACGTAGGCCTCCCCAAGTGAACGCCAACCATCCCCGTCTTGGGTAGCCCGCATCCACCCGCTACCCGCCACCTTCTTCAAGTCGTCGGTCCATCGTGCAGCAGGGCGTCCCACCCTACGTTTGCCTAAACGCGGTCTCCACTCCAACACATGTCTGCTCCATCGGCCATCTGTCCGTCTGCAGACGTGACCAGCCCACTTCCACTTTAGCGTGCTAATTTTGCGAGCAATATCTATAACTTTGGTTCTCTGGCGGATGACTTCATTTCGAACTCTATTTATGAATACACTAACGATAATCATATTTTGCCCTAAACGCTAGCTGGATGGCTGATCCCTTTGGCGGCAACAAAACAACGATGTGCAACGTGGTGAAAAATGTCGAAAAAACCTATGTCTAAATACCAATTTACCTGGTGGTAGGATATTCATATCGGCCCGGATCGACCACCGTACACAGAGTGTAAAACCCGCCATAGTGGCAAACGCAAGTGTGTCGCGTTCCGGGTTCGGGAGTGTACATCCAGTTTTGTCGAGGGTCTAGAGTTGGGGTAGGATGTTTGGCCGTTTTGCGACCTTCTGAGTACTCTGACACTAGACCCTCGACCGCTTCTTCACCTTCTTGCCCATGGCGTAGTGTGAAGAAGCAGGCCGGCATGATTGTGTTGAGTAGCGGGGGATAGATAGTCTCTCGCTACTCGATACTCTAATACGGCACTGTGCTTACCCTCAGGTGCAGTGTGGTAACTTTGCGGGCCAGGATATAAAAAAAACACAAATACCACTCAATCTTCGGTTTGTTTTAGGGCTGTGGTAAGAAATTGAAGCCCCATTAAATGTCTGATCTGATCTGAGCAACAGGTACGTGATCGCCCACGTGGTATTTTACCGTCTACTTTCTCTATTACAACCAGTTTGTCTCTGGTTGATATGAAAATAACTTTTAAGTTAAGTCTCATCGTAAACAATATATAGGATAGCCTAGTATTGATTTTTAGTTAACAAAAATAATAATCAGCAATAAACGAGTAAGAGAAACGTCAAATCCCTTGCCTTTCCGTTCTATTAACCTATGACATCATCAGAAACCTCAGTCAAGAATATGAAAATTTGTAAAAAACGTAACATAGAACATAGAAAATATTTTACCGTACAAATTACTATCGAAGACTGACTGAAGAATGTTTCATTGTGATGTCTGTAGCACAAGGAAACAATTTAATAATAATTCATTTATTTCAGAGACTACAGTCCATAATAACATTATAAATTACACAATAAACTAAAAAAAATCAAAAAATTAAATTAAAATATTCATTTATAAATTAAATCATTATTACAACTACATACTAATTAATAATTATGGTTCCCACTGCGGTGAACATGCAACCAGTGTTTGAAAAAAGCATTGTTTGGACATTCTGATATAGCTTTTAGAATATTATTATTTAAATGTTTAACATATTAATGTCTAAATTGTAGCCGCATTATTATAAACTAGTGGTCCCGGGTAGACGTTGACCTGCCATAAACCGCCTTCTCTGTGTACCGAATTTTCGTTGAAAAAATAAGAAATTCTGTAAGCCTACTCTTTAAATCAATTCCAATCTAGAACTCAATAAAGTTTCAATTCCAATCTAGAAGATATTGGAACTCTAACTCACTCAACTAAATGAAATAGAATATTTACGAACTAGGGATCGTAAATACTCTATTTAATTTAGTTAGGTACTAAAAATTCCGCAGTATTTAGTTAAACCGTGCGCTGGTGTTGCGTTCAAGAATGCCAATTGTACAGTTTTCGAACCTAAGCCCAATTTTAAATTGGAATCGAGTGTCAAGAGTAACCCTCCTGATCTCGACAACAACGCCACCTATCGAATCGCTACCGAACTTCACCTGTACATTCACTGGGCTAATCTGAAGATAGCCTGAAATTTTCATAAAAATCGCTGTAGCCGTTTCGGAGTCCACAACGGACATAGAAACATTTTTTGTGTTTTATATATACCTATAGATATCATGGAGTGTGTGTGGAGTCACCCTTGCTGATCGTATGAGGAATAGCGTGATAAGAGATCGTTGTGAGTTGAAGAATGATGTGGTGACTAAGATAGAAAGAGGTATGCTGAGATGGTTTGGCCATATGGAGAGGATGGATGAAAGGCGATTTACGAAAGGTATTTATCGTGCGAATGTGACTGGAAGAGTGGGTAGAGGGCGCCCGAGGAGAACTTATTCCAATCAAATTAACGATATTCTCCTAAAAGGGCAAATCAGGAGTACCTCCAACCGCCGAAAATGTATGAGAAGATGTATGAATGTGGAAGAGGCGAAAGAAGTGTGTCAGGATCGTAGCTTGTGGCAGTCAATAGTCTCTGCCTACCCCCATGGGATACGGGCGTGAGTGTATATGTATATATGTATGTATAGATATCATAAAATTTAGGCACTGTTTTATGAATTTAAAATACGAGTATAAAAACCGGTCTATCTAGTCTTATCTAAAATGTTGACAGGTCGTTTCAAAATTGTATTTCAATGTATCACAAAATATGTCTTACATATTCAGTTTGAATATTATTTATATCTAGAAATATATTCGAAAAGACAGTAAATTTTGGCGGGATTTTTTAATATCCAGCAGGTATTTCGATATATTATTATGTTATAAATTAGTGTGAGTAAGTAATGATATGACACGGTACATTTGTAATTTTAAGTTACTAACATAAATGTGTTAAGTTATTAGCTCACATAATATACACCTGGAGGAATTTATTATAAAATAAACTTATGTAAGTGATGGGCAATTATTCAAGTTTATGTAGGAGCTTATCCGTTACTTAAGAACCCATTATATATTTACATCGACTTTCTTAGTAAATGTATGTGACACATCTAATGTTATAATCCTACTAATATTATAAACGCGAAAGTTTGTAAGTATGGATGGATAGATGTTTGTTACTCAATCACGCCACAACGGCTGGACGGATCTGGCTGAAATTTGGCACAGAGATAGATTATAGTCTGTCTAGTCTTTTTATCCCGAAAAGTGTAAAGTTCCCGCGGGATAGATTTTTGTTTTCCACAGAGCAAGGGATCGACATGATTTCTTGCACAGTGGTAGTTAAGGGGTTAGAGAATTACATAGTCTACTTTTATCCCAGAAAAATGCACGCTTCCTATGGAATGCTCCACGGCGCCATGGCTCCATGCGGGCGGAGCCGCGAGCAACATCTAGTATATCATATTGCTATATATTATTCTAAGTAGTATAATTATATTGTGTAATTCTTGTAAAGTTTATGTTTGAAGTAAATGTAAAATAACTAGCGTCGGCTTCCCTTTTGAAAATTGTTACGATTAGTCAACGTATTGTAGTCATATCGTTGAATTCTTATTCAAAATCATAATAATTGAACACAAATTAAATGCATTTCATTTTGACATTTACATACTCAATTTTTATATCCGTAATGATGTTCGTCGGTGGTCCTATAACATTTAATATGGTTTAATAATTAGATGATTCGATCGATAATAGTCGGTTTCTGTTTCGTATTGACATTTTAATAACAACTTCAAACTTTATAGTATAAATAGTATGTACTCGTATAGAGCCACATCGTATATTTTTTTGTCTAGAACATAAAAGGGCTGGGTCGACATGTTCAGCACGCTCGTTGTCCAAAAAATTACGTAGTGTCTTTCACTGTTGCGTTTTGTATGGTGACTAAATTTCTCAGTACAAAAAGAACACTAGGGATCCTTAGATCAATGATGTTATTCAGGTTTGCCAAGCGATGTTCATGTATACGTCAAATTTCAGCTTATGGTGCTCCTTTATTTCTCAAAGTATATGAAACAATAGTTTAACATCTGAAAATATGAAGAAAATTGCTTTTAACAACGTTCCACGTCCGGCAAAGTTGTATAATTAACTTATCTTCCGTAGATCGGCCGAAGACGAGAGTTCGTGCGCACGCGCATTGGTCTATATTGCGCCAATGGCTGCGCGGCGATTGACGATCTTTAACCGATCGATTCTTTTTTCATTATTACAATAATTCCGACACGATTCCATCTAATTGTACTTGTTCCCGTTGATCGTGGATTATCTGTACTACGGTTTTGAAATACTGTAGTTAAATGGCAACCAGCGCCGACCCTTGCTAGATCTATGATAAGTCTGATATATCGACAGATGACCAAAAGTTATACCACTTTTGTTGTTTACAATAATCTCTATTGTACATTATTACTAGTGTATAAAAGTGTGAGTTGATAATGAAGCACGCAATACAACTGACTTTTCATAAAAGATTACAATGATGTAAATATAACAAACGATAATACATACACGTATACCCATTATAAAGAAGTAAAACTTTTAAAGGAGTAATCTAAGGAACTACTTTTCCGATTCACAAAATTCATTCACCATTATTCCTGAGTACATCTATGTGTGCAATGCATCTATCGCAATGAGACCACCAGATCCTATGTCTTCTTCTAATTTGCCAAACCAGTGTGCCTCTTTTTCTAAATTCTTTGCCCAAAACGTATTTACAAAAGTTACCTACTTTAATACAGTTTATACTTATTGATGCGTTAAAACTTATGGTACGGGAAACAATCATAGGAAATTACCAATAAATTCATCTGTACCCATTTATAAGGAGCTACAAAGGTTGTTTGAAATTACATGTAACTACAGAGACGTTATTATTGCAAATTCAATGCAACGAAGTATTATGTCATTATATTGATAATTTACCTTATTTTACTGTACGTGTTTTCCTAGTCTGAATATGTTTAAAGGAAATAAATACCAATGATTTAACATTACTTGAATTCAGAAGGAAGACTATTTAAAGCTTTGTAGTTTCGTTGTTTTACTCATACAAAATTTACAATATTGGGATTTACGTAGCGTGGCATGGTTTTCATTACTTTTTGTTAAGTATGTTGTAAAAATTCGCTATTTTGTGTTTTACAGATGAATACGTAGTAAACATTCCGTAATATAGGAATAACCCTAGGCTTGCACTCTACTTGAGATGGCTAGACAGGCGCCACGGGGCGCCTACGTTCCGACTGACACAGGTATTAACGGACCATGGGTGTTTCGGTTCGTTCCTGTGCCGGATCGGAAAGGAGGTGTCCGCCGTGTGCCACCACTGTGGCAACTGCCGCGAGGACAAGGCCCAACATACGTTGGAGGAGTGCCCAGACTGGGACAAAGAGCGCAGCGCTCTCAGAGCAGTCGTTGGAGGAGACCTCTCGCTGCCGGCCGTGGTGTCGTCCATGGTCGCCAGCCGGAGGTCCTGGCGTGCGGTGGCCCACTTCTGCGAGAACGTCATCTCGCAGAAGGAGAGTGCTGAGAGGGATCGGGAACGATATGATCCCTCCCGCCGCCAGAGAAGACGTAGGATGCGCCGGGTGGACGACTGACCGGCGTCTCCCGCCCTGTGGAATGGGGGCGTTTTAATTCCACCACGGTAACCCCTGCCTGTCGTACGCAATTACGACAGGCAGGGGTTATACGAATTGCAGCCGGAATCGCCCCTGCGCGGTGCTGCGTAGCAGCCCATCTCCATGGAGGGCTAAGGAGCCCCCGCGCACCGAACAACGACAGCGAACGAGGCCTGACCCGCGCTGCCGTCCATCTCGGGGTCGCACGATGCTCCGAATTTGGGAGTGCATCGATACGGGCTGACAGCCCTCCGCTGCGCGCCCGCGACCCCCGATGGCCCCTATTAGTCGCCTCGTACGACAGGCAGGGGTTACCGTGGTGGAATTCAAACGCCCCCATTCCACAGGGCGGGAGACGCCGGTCAGTCGTCCACCCGGCGCCTCCTACGTCTTCTCTGGCGGCGGGAGGGATCATATCGTTCCCGATCCCTCTCAGCACTCTCCTTCTGCGAAATGACGTTCTCGCAGAAGTGGGCCACCGCACGCCAGGACCTCCGGCTAGCGACCATGGACGACACCACGGCCGGCAGCGAGAGGTCTCCTCCAACGACTGCTCTGAGAGCGCTGCGCTCTTCGTCCCAGGCTGGGCACTCCTCCAACGTATGTTGGGCCGTGTTCTCGCGGCAGTTGCCACAGTGGTGGCACACGGCGGACACCTCTTTTCCGATCCGACACAGGAACGAACCGAAACACCCATGGTCCGTTAATACCTGTGTCAGTCGGAACGTAGGCGCCCCGTGGCGCCTGTCTAGCCATCTCTTTAGGACAGGACGCACTGCTGCGACAGTCCTCAAGCCCGCAGTCGGGCTCTCCAGCCTGGTATGCCACTCCTCCACGGCGGTTCTGCGAAACCGGGCCGCAATCTCCCTCGGGGCCAGTCTCTCCTGACGGCGGCTGGACGCCTCCTCCCGCCAGAGGAACGCTGACGAGAGGAGTTTGGCGTCCAACTCCCAAGGGAGTGTACCGGCCAATACGCAGGCCGCCTCGTGGGAGACCGTGCGGTAGCCCCTTACTATTCGCTGCGCCACCAAACGCTGCGGTTTGCGCAGCAAGGCGACGCAGCGGGCTTTCAGGGACTCGGCCCATACGGGACATCCGTACAGGGCCATTGACCGCACGACTCCGGCGTATAAATTTCGGCAAGGGTTACTAGGTCCCTCCAGGTTCGGCAGCAGGCGTCCGAGCGCGCCCGCCGCCCGCACCAATTTCGGCGACAACTCCTCAAAATGGGCACGGAAATCCCATCGGCTGTCCAGAATCAATCCCAAGTACTTCATTTTACAGCCGATGGGAATCCGCACCCCCTCCACAATTATGTGGAGCCCAAAAGGTGGCCGAATCCGAGGCCTGTGAAAACAAAGGGCCTCGGTTTTGTTGAGGGCCACCTTAAGGCCCAGTCGCCGAATCCTGGCCACCACCTGTTCGGTTGCGAACGAGGCGAGCAGGGTGGCCTCCTGGAAAGACCTGGCCGTCGCTGTCACAAGTGTGTCGTCCGCGTAACAGACGACAGCGACACCTTGGGGGTTGGTACCACGGAGCACCCAATCGTAGCCGATGTTCCACAAGAGAGGGCCCAAGACTGAGCCCTGTGGAACACCGCATACCATCGCTCTTCGGTGCCAACCGTTGGCGCCCGGATACACTATGTATCTATCTGAGAGATACGAGTGCACCAGGCGCCGAAGATACGGTGGCACCATGTGGTACCGCAGTGCTTCCATTATGCAGGCCCAGGGTAAAGTGTTAAACGCGTTGGCGATGTCTAGAGACACCGCCACCACCACTTCACCACGAGCCACTGCATCCTCCGCTTGTGCCTTGACCCGCAAAATCGCGTGTATTGTCGATCGGCCTTGCCGGAACCCGTACTGGCACTGTGCCAGGTCCGGCCCGACCCCTTTAAGATGCTCGACGAGGCGAGCGTGAACAATACGCTCGAAGAGCTTGCAAACCTCATCGAGCAACACGATGGGCCGGTAGGCCGATGGCGACTCTGCGGGCCGCCCCTCCTTCTTGAGCAGGACCAATTTCCCAGTTTTCCACTGAGACGGAAAACGGCTCTGCTCCAGACACGCGGAGAACAGGCCACGGAGCCTAGTACCCAGATGCTCGACGGCTAACACCCATGCACGACCGGGGATACCGTCGAGACCTGGGGCCGTCTTCTTGCCCCGTAGCCGAAGCACCACCGCCCGAAATTCCTCGGGCGAAACCTCCGAAATAACCCTTGCCGAACTCAACGACGATGGCGTCGATGGTTGTGACGCCATCGGTGGGGGAGTGACATCTTCAGTGGCAGGGAACAAAGCTGCTACGACCTCCTCGACTAGGTCGCCCCGGAGACTCTGCGTCAGTGGGGGCGCCCACGGGCGATATCTCCTCATCGCCACGCGATATGGACGCCCCCAAGGGTCGTTATCAAGAGTTCTCCGGAACTCCTCCTGAGCTGCAGACTTTGCCCTAGCTATTGCCACGCGCAGCGCTCTCTTAGCCTCCCTGTGGAAGCCCCGAAACAACCGCTCCTGGTCCTCGTCGCCGGGAAGACGGATCCGACGACGACGGTGTCTGGCGAGACGACGAAGCGCGGCCACGCAGGAGACACGTAACCGCGTGAGTTCCGCTGACCACCAGAACACCTGGCGCTTCACAGGAAGACGTCGGACTCGGGGCATGGCTGCGTCGCAGACGCGCGACATCGCGGCCCCGAACCACGCCGCCTCCTGCTCGACCTGCATCGGTGCTTCCGGTGCAGGGAGCCACGCCTGGGCCAGAGCGGCCTCCTTCAGGGCCTCAACGTCGAGGCGTTTTGCTGACCAACGCGGGCCGTCCGATCCCGGGCCAGTCGGTCTTCCCCTGGACTGGGTGTTAGGGGACAAGGCGTCGTCGAACCGAATGTATCGGTGATCCGACAACGTCTCCTCGTCCACCAGAACTCGCCAGTCACGAACACGGCGGGCAATAGCTGGGGGCGAACGTGAGGTCCACCACCGATCCGCCATTATGCCGCACTCACGTGTTAACCGACCCGCGATTCACGACGGCCAGGTTGGCCAAGATCGCCCATTCCTCCAGGGCCCCGCCGCGCCTGTTGGTCACCGACGAACCCCAAGCCCGAGACTTGGCGTTGAAGTCGCCGGCAACGAGAACGGGGCGAGGCTGACTGCCTTGCACCACCAGAGCCCCCAGCCGAGTGAGAAAGTGCTCGAACTCGGCCAGGGATCTATTGGGGGAGAAATACACACCCACAATCCAGACCCCCCCCCAACAGAACCGCCACACATCCCGACCCCTTCGCTACTTTTTCGAAGGGCGGGGAGCCGGCGGCGCCCCGAGTGATGATGGCCACCAAACCGTTAAGGTCCCCTGCCCAGTCTTCCTTGGGGGGGACAAAATAAGGCTCGGCGACCACAGCCACTTGTATCGACCACTGCGCCATGCTCTGGACTAACAGGTCCTGGGCCCTGGCGCAGTGATTAATATTCGCCTGGAGGAAACGTTGCGCCATATTAATGGGCGATCTCCATCTGCTCCTCTACGGGGAGCGCTGACGGCTGGGTCACAACCCCCGTCCCTCGACCACGATTTGCGTGGCGAGGGCGGGAGGAGGCGACGCATACCTTGGCGCCCACCTGGTGCCCCGCGGGTTTACCTGCATCTGCGCAGACTGCGCAATGCGGCTCCGCGGAGCACTCCTTGGCCTTGTGGCCCAGTTTACCGCAGCGGTAGCAGATGCCGCTGCGGTCACACTCTTCGGTGCATCGCACCCGCACATGTCCCCTGTGCAGGCAGCGGTAGCACCTCATGGGCCTCGGCTCAAGGAGCTGGACGCGTGCAGCTACCCAGCCGATCAGCACTCGGCCTGAACTTAAAATTTTTCGGCGACCTTGGCGGGGCAGCGCACCCACGCCGCACCAAGGCCCGACCGGTCGGGGCGGATCTCCCCGACCTTAAATTCTTCCGCCGCGTTACTCCCCGCTTTTGCAAGGGCCGCAGCGACCATCTCCGGGTCGGCAGATGCGTCTAATCCGGATACTCGCAGTTCCGCGGTCTTGAACGGACGGGAAACACGCTCCTGGAAAGACCTGGCTGTCGCTGTTACTAGCGTGTCGTCTGCATAACAGACGACAGCGACGCCTTGGGGATTGGTACCACGGAGCACCCAATCGTAGCCGATGTTCCACAGGAGAGGGCCCAGGACTGAGCCCTGTGGAACACCGCAGGCCATAGCTCTTCGGTGCCACCTGTCGGCGCCTGGATACACTATGTACCTGTCTGTGAGATACGAGCGCACCAGACGCCGGAGATACGGTGGCACCACGTGGTACCGCAGTGCTTCCAGTATGCAGGCCCGGGGCAGGGTGTTAAACGCGTTGAGATGGCTAGACAGGCGCCACGGGGCGCCTACGTTCCGACTGACACAGGTATTAACGGACCATGGGTGTTTCGGTTCCTTCCTGTGTCGGATCGGAAAGGAGGTGTCCGCCGTGTGCCACCACTGTGGCAACTGCCGCGAGGACACGGCCCAACATACGTTGGAGGAGTGCCCAGCCTGGGACGAAGAGCGCAGCGCTCTCAGAGCAGTCGTTGGAGGAGATCTCTCGCTGCCGGCCGTGGTGTCGTCCATGGTCGCCAGCCGGAGGTCCTGGCGTGCGGTGGCCCACTTCTGCGAGAACGTCATCTCGCAGAAGGAGAGTGCTGAGAGGGATCGGGAACGATATGATCCCTCCCGCCGCCAGAGAAGACGTAGGAGGCGCCGGGTTGACGACTGACCGGCGTCTCCCGCCCTGTGGAATGGGGGCGTTTGAATTCCACCACGGTAACCCCTGCCTGTCGTACGAGGCGACTAATAGGGGCCATCGGGGGTCGCGGGCGCGCAGCGGAGGGCTGTCAGCCCGTATCGATGCACTCCCAAATTCGGAGCATCGTGCGACCCCGAGATGGACGGCAGCGCGGGTGGTAAGGCCTCGTTAGCTGTCGTTTTTCGGTGCGCGGGGGCTCCTTAGCCCTCCATGGAGATGGGCTGCTACGCAGCACCGCGCAGGGGCGATTCCGGCTGCAATTCTAGCACTCCTTAGAATACCCCGGGATCGCTCCGTAAGCGCCGAAGAAGGCCACCGCGGGGTTTTAGCTGGTAGTGTCGGGTGGGTTGTATATAGGGGTTAGGGACTCGGCCCAGCGGCAGCACGGATAGCCATCATCCGTGCGAGGGGGATGCTGGGTCGTAAGACCGGCTAGTCCAGCATACCCGTTTTATTCTTAATCCGCTTCCCTCCGGAGCGGGCGGCAGTAATAAAACGCTTTCCCCGCGACAACAACAAAAAAAAAGGGTGTTAAACGCGTTGGCGATGTCTAGAGACACCGCCACCACCACTTCACCCCGAGCCACTGCATCCTCCGCTTGGGCCTTGACCCACAAAATCGCGTGTACTGTCGATCGGCCTTGCCGGAACCCGTACTGGCACTGTGCCAGGTCCGGCCCGACCCCTTCAAGATGCTCGACGAGACGAGCGTGAATGATACGCTCGAAGAGCTTACAGACCTCGTCGAGCAACACGATGGGCCGGTAGGCCGATGGCGACTCTGCGGGCCGCCCCTCCTTCTTGAGCAGGACCAACTTCCCAGTTTTCCACTGAGACGGAAAACGGCCCTGCTCCAGGCACGCGGAGAACAGGCCACGGAGCCTAGTCCCCAGATGCTCGACGGCTAACACCCACGCACGTCCGGGGATACCGTCGAGACCCGGGGCTGTTTTCTTGCCCCGCAGCCGAAGCACCACCGCCCGAAATTCCTCGGGCGAAACCTCCGAAATAATCCTTGCCGAACTCAACGACGATGGCGTCGATGGATGTAACGCCATCGGTGGGGGAGTGACATCTTCAGTGGCAGGGAACAAAGCTGCGACGACCTCTTCGACTAGGTCGCCACCACGGTAACCCCTGCCTGTCGTTCGAGGCGACTAATTGGGGCCATCGGGGGTCGCGGGCGCGCAGCGGAGGGCTGTCAGCCCGTATCGATGCACTCCCAATTCGGAGCATCGTGCGACCCCGAGATGGACGGCAGCGCGGGTGGTAAGGCCTCGTTCGCTGTCGTTGTTCGGTGCGCGGGGGCTTCTAAGCCCTCCATGGACATGGGCTGCTACGCAGCACCGCGCAGGGGCGATTCCGGCTGCAATTCTAGCACTCCTTAGAATACCCCGGGATCGCTCGGCAAGCGCCGAAAAAGGCCACCGCGGGGCTTTAGCTGGTAGTGTCGGGTGGGGTGTACGCACGGATAGCCATCATCCATGCGAGGGCGGCAGTAATAAAACGCTTTCCCCGCGTCAACAAAAAAAAATGCTTGCACTCTACTTACTTTTACTTTGCTGGTGGTAGGATATTCATATCCGCCCGGATAGCGACTACCGTACATAGGCTGTAAAACTCGCCATAGTGGCACACGCAAGTGTGTCGCGTTCCGGGATCAAGCAGTGTACATCAGGTTACTTGTCGGGGGTCTAGAGTACGAGAGGTACGATGTTTGGCCGTTTTGCGGCCTTCTGAGTACTCTGACACTATACCCTCGACCGCTTCTTCACTTTCTTGCCCATGTAGTAGTATGAAGAAGCAGGCCAGCATGACTGTGTTGAGTAGCGGGGAATAGTCTCTTGATACTCGATACTCTATTTTAACGGCACTGCGCTTACCATCAGATGCAGTGTGGTCACTTTGCCTTGTCAGGAGAAAAAAATAATAATAATGTCATATTTCCGTCAACCTGTTCGATAATGTAGTATTTAAGTCTTAGTGAAGTTGTTAAAATTATAAATAGACCTTTGATATAGGGTCAGCAAAGCTATCGGGAGCCCATCAAGTCTCTTTTTTATTATGGCACTGCAAAGTGATCACACTGCTCCTGGTGGCAAGCGCAGTGCGGACCAGTTTGAGTATCAAGTAGCGAGAGTCAACTATGCCTTGCTACTGGGCACAATCATGCCGGCCTGCTGTGTAGCTTCTTCACAATATGCCTAAAGGGCCCAGTATCATTGGAAGTTTGCCAGCTGGCAAACTGTTCCACAGATTGATGGTACGGATATGAATTTGCTTTTGGTTCGGACCAGGGTAGTAGACACCACTAAGCCGTGGCTCCGCAAGGCAGTACGCGTGGTTCTGCTTTGAAGGGGAGAGGATGAGATTAAACAATTATTCGGGGCATTCCCCGTGATACAGGCGGTAGAACACGCTAAGCGAGGAAATATCCCTGCGCAACTGTAGCGGCCCTAGGCTATTAGTCACGTCTGCGTCATACACAACTCTTACCCTAACCTCGGCTTCGACTGCACGGTGGTCGGCAATACATACGTTTCTATAGTATGCAGTGATCGACTACCACGTTTGACTCGTATGCTATAAAAATATGTTGTTTTTCTTTACTTCATAGAACAAGGAAATTTCTGAGGGTATTTAGAATGTTGTTAAAAAATAGTTGGAGCTCCATAGTTGAAGCTCAGAAACTCTCCCACGATACTTCTAGTAGGTATTATAGTAGGTACATTATGTTTGAGTGACAGATGTGTTCACTCACCATCAGGTTTCACTTTCCATCTTTGTATGAAATAAATCCACAAAATTTATAACTCATTAAAAAGGCTCGATATATATGGGGCGTTATTCACTTGAAACATCAATTTGTAATTAGATAATATGAAATAAATAACGTTACACTCAAATAAATTAACGTATAATAAATAAAATGTCTAATCACCCAACAGAACAAGATATAATAATAGTTATAGTTACCGTTAATTTAGCAACGGAAGCTCGACAAAGCCATAAGCAAAGGTTTTAGTAATGTTTTTACCGCGTTTTATAACGTCCTCGCTAGATGGAATGGAACCGTAGCGCGGTACATAATCAAAACCACATGCGGGGCAGTAATTGCCTGTATATTCAAAGACCCGCTCACATCATGCCGTATAATGACAAAAATAGTCCAAAAAACAACGCAGCATATGAGATATTTTTTTCAGAGTTCGCGCTCTCGTACCAAGCTAAATTACGAAATAAAAGATTAAGTTAAAAGATCAATAAACTTAATAAATGATCTCAATAATTGTTGTATTACAGACACAATGGAGTGCCGTCGTGAAACGTCATTAAGGCGCGAACATCATTAATTTTATTCGCGGCTTTTTGACGTAAAGGCAATGGCGTCTGTCAGATTTGAAAAGCCGCGCTGCCGGCACCTGTTGGTAGCGCGGTGAATTAGACATTAGACCCCGCAGCGAGTTTCACTTGATACTGCCACTGGAATGACTGGCCTAAAAATTGAAGGACCATTTAATTATCGATGAATAAAACAGTCTTTTTTGTAGTATTACAATAATATAATCATTCCTTTTAATTCGAGTAGGTACCGCTAATTTCATTTAAATTAAGGTTCTATTTTCAAACTTAAAACGCCACAAGCTGCAAAAATCTTATCTATAAAAGTCAATTAATAACAGTTAAGTCGATCGAAGTGTTTGAAAATTGTTTCTAATTACACTTTCGAATAGATTTAGCGGCCATTCACATTATTCGATGTACAATTTTATTATTCGGTTAGTCCAAACAAGATCTTTACATTTTATCTATAATTGAACTTATAAATTAATGATGATTGTCAGTATATATTATTATAAATGATTGTTGTCGAATTGTTTATCAAATTGCACCTTTAAAGTAGTCTTTCTGTCATTCATTTCTTCGCATTTTTATTATTTTAGTTCAACAGCGCGGACCTATAAAAAACCGCCAAAAAAGCAGAGATTAGATTTCATTTTGGTAGCTAATTGCGTTTTATCAAATTAAAGTCATTCAGGGCCGTGCGAGGTTGCCCGCGGCCGATGCCGACGTTCAGGATGATTGATAATGTTTTTTGATGCTGAGATCTCACCAGTTCTACAGAATAAACTGTTTTGATTTATTTTAATGTTTGCCATTTGTCTCGTCATCTTCATCATGTGCATACCCATGCTGCACTAAAACTAATCTTGATTATGGAAATAAATTATATTTGTTTGTGTTACTTAGGATCCAAACTATAAATTGGATTGCAATTTTTTTGGCGTTATTTATATAGTGTATTTTGTAAATATTTAAGGTTACTAACACGATTCAGCTATACGAAGAATAAATATTCATTACATATTGACATAAGACAACTATGTATGTTCGATGTAAAAAAAATACAATTTGCATACAAAAATTTTGCAATACAAATGATAATCATCAGAGTTGACAACGTCATTGATGGAGAAACTGACGAATAGGATATAACTACCTAATGCTAAATTTAACATAAGTCAAAATAGACCCACAAACTTACCTTCGCAAAAACTTGTTTAAGCTTTTAATTCATAAATATTCAAAATGTAATGTGATTTAGTTTTGAATTAGTTTACGTAGGTATGTAATGTGGATATATGAAAAATATTATTATGCAGTTAGTTGACATATTAGCTGCTATTAGACGTCATTTTCAATATGCAATAACATTAATATTAGCAATAGGTAGAAATGAAACAATACGAACATTTATCGTATGAACGTCAAAAGTTTTATCGTAGCTTAAACTAATTGAACATAAGACAAGGCAGAGTTATGGTAGAACACAGCAATTTGGAATGTAATTAGCAAGCTTCGTCTTAACTTTATTTTTTTGTTTTTGATGGTTGGAAGTGTGATGGAGGCGATGTGGTAAGCGCGAAGAGCACGGCGCGACGCGGCGCAGGCGCAGCTAGCACCCGTCATTTCAATCTTTAAGAAATTCGGCGGCGGACACAAAGCGGTGATTGATGCGCCCGTTTACCGGCCTCGGTGGCACCAGTAAAAAACGTACACTTAATTAACTCGTTTGGCACCGCCGCTCATTAGAAATATTAATCAAACCGAGGCGGGGCGATAGTGTGCGTATGATGATGTATCGAGCTTTGATTACATTAACGCATTCGGTCGTCAGTAATTAAAACCGCGCCGGGATGTCTGACTTCCCACAGAACAAAAGCTGGTGTACGCGTTTGCCACTAATTTTAGTTCAACTAATGAAATAAGAATAACGATTTCACTAATTTCGCCCGGCAGGTGACGGTCTTTACATGTAAACTGTACGGTGTACCTACCACCTGCATACGCGTATGGATATGTTAACAGAGTTCAATTAAAAGTTGATATTTACTTATCAACTTTGACGTGACTGGTTTCGTTTATTTACAGGCCTACTATAAAATTATAAATATATAAGGTAGATAATATAACAATCTATTAAAATATGCCAAATAGCCTAGTAAACATCCAACACAATTCTAAATTTAAAAACCAAATAATTACGTAAGAATTAAAATAAAACGAATTTTACGGATTCTATCGCGGTTTATTTTACTTTTTTAACTCGAGGTTTTGAAGGCTTTACAGTCTTCATGGTGGGCATGAGTTATATATCTTCACGAAAGTTTTATATTCGTTTAACATAAGAAACTATAATAACGTAAGAATATGTATATTTAGCATTAAAAATAGTGAGTACATATTTTCAAAACGAATCACAAAAATACTTAGGAGAAATGTTCATAATCCAACAGCATTGTTCCCGCATATTATAAGAGAGATAAACAAGTCGAGGTCGGGCGGCTGTGGGCGTGCAGCGTCCGACTCGTGCAAAGATGTAGCACAATCTAATCTCATTGAGATACACCCGGCGCATAAACTAGCCGGCGATGCATGTAAGGCAGACGTGCCCACAACAAAGCTGGAATATCTACCACTCCACGGAGGCGTCCAAGCTCATTCTTAACTCATGATAATCTAATATTAGTAAAGTAGTATTTAAGCTGACGTGACGATTGCGACATGGAGTCACAGATTCCTCAAAATTGTTTTTCGACCGGATCTAATAGAAACGATTATATCTAATAATTTATCTATTAACATAAAATGCATAATATCATCAACAAAAAATATACCTACTCACTTTATTTATAATTAATATAAAAACCTAAAAATAATATGCCTCGGTGGCGCAGTTGTAAATGCGCATACGTTACGACTGCTGTGCTGAGGTCTCGGGTTCGATTTCCGGGTCGGGTAAAGTGATATTGGGATTTTCTATTTAGAGATAATCAGTATCAGTCCGGAGTGTGGAATTGAGCCCGGTATGGCGATAGTCTCACCCCCTATCACATTATGCGACCGTTATAAATTCCGCGAAAAGTGGGTGTACTGGTTACGCAAATGCCTACCACTTTGAGGATTACAGACGTGAGTGAACATATATGTATGTAAAAATAATACGATTTGCGATTTTTATCTATTTAAATACCGAAACCATTGTCGACTATATATATGTCATACAAAACACGTACAATAATTCGATTAAATTATACGTAGTTCACAAACTTACATCCATGTTGGCACTCACCCCATACCTTTTTTTGATACTTTCAAGATATACACGTGTCATGACAGCAATTAACATTAAGTTTATGGCCTTTTATAGTGGTTTTACGTAAAAGAACATTCGAAATCAAATAAGAAACGACAGGTGTTTCGCTACAAACAGCAGTTACTGTTCATAAGTGGGGTCAATACAAGAAGCGTGTGCACAACTGACCGCAACCCTCAATATATTAGCAACATAATTTTACATATTTCCCTATATGAGCAAGCTTAATAACGCTTTAATCCAAAGTCTTAAGGAATATATTGAATTAAATCATTAAATAATCAACCAGCAGCAATTTGTACACAATTTAGGTGATCTCGTGAACAATGAATAGGTGTAAGTTTTGTATGAAACCACACAGGACGTATCGGAAACCCTGCGGTCCACCTAATACTCAACTTACACGTTCCATGCTTTTATTAAACAAGAACTAGCGTAATGAAAGCAGATTATTATCTGTAGTGTAAATTGCATTATTTATAATAAATTGCAAGCTTTACGAATAAGTGATAATAAACAGCCACACGCATAGTTCTCACACTAGGTTAAACCTGTATCGTGGGTATCACGAATTACGAGGGAATACGGTCCCACAACACCCAGACCCGAAACATATATTTGTTTGTTTCTCGGTGCGGGAATAGAAGCCACGGCCTCTCGTTTCACAGCCAGTTACTCGCCCGCTACGCCACGGAGACTGAAATAAGCAGTGTTGGAACCATTTTACAATAAATTGCTCTACATTTCTATGAAATCGTTAAAAGAATTATAACAAGATCACTCGCTCCAGAGGCATAAGAAGACATCTTCTTATACATACAACTAATAAACAAGTGCACGTACGCTTCGCTGAGCTTATATACACCCCATGATGTGATAACTGGTGAGCCTAACGCTATGTAAGGCACAAAATTCAATTCTGAGCAAGTCACATGTATTTGAATCGAAACTTCAATGTAAATTGTTAATGTTCGCCAAGGGATTTTAGTGAAAGACTTAACTAGTTTCTGAGTCTAAATACATTCATTTGGCACTATGGTTAATGCCTTTTCACATAATTAAATACATATTACCCAGAAAAAAAAACCTGACAAGAATGGTCAATAAGAAAACAGGTATATCGATCCATCTATTTCAAGTGATACACTGACTATACTACACTGACACTATGTGTATTTTTTTTATTTTAAAAAACAAGTTGTTAAAAATTTATTTGTACTTATACTGCTTGTTATATACTAGGGGTGAGGTGTTCATATTCACAGGTGGTTTGTTCATTGAACAAACCCTTTCAAATAAAGAAATAAAAACAGCATTTAAGTTTTATATAATGTACATCAGAATTATAACCTCAATTCGTAAAGGACTGCCGGACGGGATATGGCTATTTATTCCGTTTGTACCATGCTCATTGTGTCCACCAACGCACTAACAATGAGCAACGTTATACAATCCAATGGACTTGACATAGGATTGCCACTGAAAATAATGATCAAAGATAATAAAACTTAAAAACGGACATCAAAAATCAACATTTACAATCTAAGTTGCAAAGCGTTTACTGTGATTCATTGAGTAGTTTTCAATTTCTCTCGTACTTAGTCATCTTAATAAAATCTTTAAAGCATCATCGCGTCAAACCCTATTAAATACAAAAAAAAATATAAATATTGATCACTCTTTGCTAGAGATGTCGTATAAAAGAACTATCGAACTTCCACCTGATTCAAAATCGGATAAAAAGTCACAATATTGCCTCCTTCTTTACCAAGGGCATGTAAGAAGTACGAAAGATACATCAAGAGAGTTATATCTACCCAGCTTGCTAGTAGCATAATTGGACCAGTTTGACAGCGAGCACCAAATAGTTATGCGTGACTAATTATGGACAGGCGAGTGATTCGATTTTTTTTCAACCTGGCACTGGAAAGTAACCACACTGCACCTGATGGTAAGCGCAGTGACATCTCATTAGAGCATTGACTGTACCGAGTAGCGAGAGACAATCTATCCCCCAAGAATATGGTCAAGAAGGTGAAGCGGTCGAGGGTCTAGTGTCAGAGTACTCAAAACATCATACCCCAACTCTAGACCCCCAACAAAAACCAGATGTACACTGACTGATCCCGGAACGCGACACGCAAGTGTGTCGCGTTTTACATCCTGTGTACGGTGGTCGCTATCCGGGTGAATATGAATATCCTACCACCAGCCAAATATTTAGTAACAAAAACTATTTAGTGCTGGTGGCCTCACTTTTCTATAGCTATATCATGTATTCCGTGAATAGAAATTGCATTTGCCGTGTCCAAAACACTCTGAGCTTCTAGACACAAGTTCTAATAATCCCTCACATCCTTACGTCGCAATCAAATGATTCAGTTCATTACCTCATTCTACGACGCACGCTGCCACCTTAAACATGTCACTGCACTCACAACTCATTATGGCAGGTAATCCTATATTTTTATTTGCAAACTTAAACTATTACACCTTTCTATATTTTACTATCCCAAAGAAAGCATCATTTTCCGGGATAAAAAGTGGCATATGTAATGACATAGGCCACTTTTTGGTTAGTTGGTTGGTAGGTTCTTAGCATAGTGGTTTAGGGATCATGTCGATCCTTTTCTCTGTAAAAAACTAAAATATCCCACGCGAACTGTACATTTTTCTGGGATAAAAAGTAGCCTATGTGTTATTCCAGACTATAATCTATCTCTGTGCTAAATATCAACCAGATCCTTCCAGCCGTTGTAGCGTGATTGAGTAACAAACATCCATCCATCCAAACATTCGCATTTATAATATTATTAGTAGGAAGTAGGATTGGACAAACGAGCAAGCAGGTCATGTGATGGATGACCAGTCAGTGAATTTTGTGAAGTTTGTTCATGTCAGCATAATTCTGACGTCCGTTTAAGGTCTCTCCATGATCGACATTAATATTTGGCTTGCGATTGCAATCAGGTGCATTGTAATCACTTTACCGTGCCAGGATAAGAACCGCTCAAAATCTCTATTCCGCTAGCACTATGAATGCCAATGTGCGTTGCTGAACACTTAAAATAAGGTTAAGATTTTGTCATTTATCGAAGTGATATATAAAAATAATGAATATTATACTGAGATTTAAATTGCCTACTAAGTGCTAAAAATATATATAATATATTTCAGTAATTTTGCTGATGATTGGAGTTGCACAAGGAAGTTCTCAAATTCACGACAGACATGAAAAACACAATACATGCCAAGAGTTTACTAAAGGGCAAGTCTTCAATGACAGCCAAGCCATTGGTGCATGGCATCTTCTACACTTCAAGACAGAGAAAACTAATGGATCAGGAGAATCACACTGCGTGCAATTCGCTTTAGTCGCTGAACAAGTACCATCCTTCGCATATTTTTATATTCTTTTCCTTAAAGATAAGCAATGAAACTTTGTTTTATATGCCTCGTAGTTATTGGACGGCGTTAGTCAATTACCACAAAAAAAACCTTGATCAGGCCATTTTCCGCCCTGCCCTATATTTAAATATTTGAAGATTCTAGAATACAAAATTTGTAGACAAAAAAGTAGTTCTTAATTTTTATACTCTCACACTCTCTTCACAAAGGATTATATTGTATTTCGACGGTCTGACAAGGTAATAATAACATAATAGGTATTCTACAATAATCAATACTCTTAATTTCTAGGAACGTAATGATCTACAAATTTTAATCGGGAAATACGTGGAAAACCTGAAGTGGGAGAATTTAACTCTAAAAATGCAGATCCCGTGCACTACAGCATCGTCCAATAAGACACGTGATTATTACTTAGAGAAATTGGAAACAGACGGCTCTTACAGAACTTTACAAATGCCACCACCGACGGGTGAGATTGTGATTCGATATTATGTCGTTATCTTGACCTGGCTTGGTACTAACATTAAACTATGAATATTATATAGAATTAGAGTTAAAATACTTTTAAGCCATTTTTATGATACAGTAGGTATTGCGTCCTTTGAGGGACTTTCCGAATAAAGATAATTCATGAATCAATCATCAATCCTACTAATATTATAAATGCGAATGTTTAGATAGATGGATGGATGTTTGTTACTCAATCACGCTACAACGGCTGGATGGATCTGGCTGAAATTTGGCACAGAGATAGATTATAGTCTGGAATAGCACATACTCTACTTTTTATCCCAGAAAAATGTAAGGATCTCGCGGGATAGAATTTTGGTTTCACAGTGCAAGGGATCGACATGATTTCTTGCATAGTGGTTGTTTAGGGCTCAGAGAATCACATAGGCAACTTTATCCCGGAAAAAAAGAGTACGATTCCCGCGGGATAGTTTTTTGTTTTTCACAGAGCAAGGAATCGACATGATTTTTTGCATAGTGGTAGTTTAGGGGTTAGTGAAAGATATACCATCCATCCTCCTAATTTTATAAATGCGAATGTTTGGATGAATGGATATTTGTTACTCAATCACGCTACAACGGCTGGACGGATCCGGCTGAAATTTGGCACAGATAGATTAGCACATAGGCTACTTTTTATCCCGGAAAAATACACGCTTCCTATGGTATAGAGACTATCCCGCCCACACACCCGCCATTGTAACTCCTGTTTAGCCAGGATCAAAAATGGCACGCATTTTTTCGACACCGAGTAATGAAACTCGGCGAGTCTCTGGGAATGCTTTATAACTGTCTTTTATCCCGCAACGAAATTAATCAAATAGAAATATAGGGAGGAGTTAGAGTTTCCTATGGTATAGCAAAATGTAGAAAGCTGTAATAGCTTAACGTGCCTGCGTGGATTCTATACCTTTTCTTCCAAAAATAACCTCTACGCGGGGGAACCGCGGGCAACAGCTAGTAAACTATATAATATAAATTGTATTTTTCAGCAAAACTAGACTTGGCTGAGTTCCATCGTTATCCAATGAAGTTGAAAATAATTGAGAACATATATTTAGGCATGATGGACTGTCACGAAAAATTCATGTTCTTAATGGGCAAGCAACCAGCAGAAGGAAATGAACTGGATACTCGCTTGAAGAAAATGATCGACGCGTATTGGCCCGATGAATTTTAACTTACTATTATTTTTTTATTAATCTATAAATGAATGTACTCATATTTTGTTTTAACCAAATATTAGTCAAATTGTTTTCTATTCCCGTGGTGTTTCAATTATCATAATTCAATATAACGTTATAGTGTTATTTCAACAATAATCAAATATTAATTATCAATTACCTTGTCTTTATTTTTATAACAAACAGGCATAATAGTTGTGAGTTTGGTTTTAACAGACGTTATGCGCTAACGTTATATTGCAAAGTTTGTAGACAGACCTACAAACATAGTTCAATTTCGCTATGGTTGAAACAACAGGGGGCTAAGTGCTGTCGCAGGGTACAATAATATTTCAACTAAATACATATACGTAGTAAGTAATGAAATTCCTAGCTATGAACTGATTTATGATAATAAATCCATTAAATATCATAAAAAGTTTTTAATTTACTTACTTATTTATTAATGTAATTAATCAATATACCTAAAAATATTTTTACAACGGTATATTATTCATAATATTTTTTTGAGCATACTTTAAATAAATAATACTAGCCCTGTATTAAACAATGTCCTACTGCTGCACGGGCCTCCTTTCCTAATGAGAGGGGTTAGGCCTTAATCCACCACGCTGGTCCAATGCGGGTTGGTAGACTTCACATACCTTCGTAATTCTTATAAGAATTCTCAGGTATGCAGGTTTCCTCACAATGTTTTCATTCACCGTTATAACAAGCCATAATTAACTTATAAACACACGTAACTTAAGAAAAGTCAGAGGTGTATGCCATTTGGGTTTCGAACATACGACTTTCATTTTGACAGTCCGTACCGCAACCAACTAGGCTATCGCTGCTTTTTATACATACTTTATAAATTTTTATTACGTCTTATTTCCAGTATTCGTTTCCATAGATTCAATTATTATTACACTAATTGACTTTCATGTATGGGCTAGTAAAACGTACAAATGAGGCCTATAAAATCAAAGGCAGCTAAATCCAAGTCTGTCAAATATTCAGGAAGCTACAAACATCGATAACTTTTGCAAGGTAGCTACGATATTATATAGTTTAAACCAGATTTATAAAGAATGATAATATTAATAATAATTCGAATTTAAAACAGTAAAAATCCCTCTATATTTGAGTACAGATTGAAAATAAAATCACATTTAGCTGTCTTTGATTCCAACTATCGGACATTGCTGTATTTGATTCTGAGTAACTGGATACAGCCGAGTTTGATAATGACAGCCGCTATTTTGAGTTCTTACGATTAAAGATGTTCTTATACGTTCGATAAAGTAAAAATAACTATATTATTTAATTACAAAATTTAATAAATTTTCAATTAAATGAAATTGCTTTTATGGTTATATCCTCATTTTATTCTTAATATTAGCTTTCCAATTCTTGAGGTTTCTTTTTCTTTTACAAGCCTTGCCCGCACTTGCTCTTGTTACAGGGATCTCCATGGCTATCCAAATTAGATTTTTAACAAAAGTATTGTCACGTAATTCAATAAAAACACAAGAATAATGCCAAAAACTGGACTACATATTCGCATGAATTGTATGGCGGCGGCCATGCATTTTTCGATATCTTACTCTCTGATTGGCCGGTGTAACTCTTAGCTGTATTTGATTCTTACAGATAGGCATTTAGCTGTCTTTGATGCCAATATCGTTTTTTAAACTGAAATTGCAAGGGACTTAGCTGCAATTATTAGTAAAATTAATACACTATAGCATGTCTAATTAAATAAAGTAGATGGCGCCATAGTTAACTCATTTTACGACATTAAGGCGTTTAGCTGCCTTTGATTTTATAGGCCTCAAATATCGATATAATCACAAGACCAACGGGCCATTACTTCCACCCCATCAGTAAGCGCGCAGCCCTTACAAACACTAAAGCACCACTCAAATTAAGTGTGGCTCGATCAACAGTCATTTTCGGTTACAATTAACCACACATTTGAGTGAAAAGTCAACCACCCACTCCAATTGATTTATTGTGTCCTACACGAGTTCCGCCATTTTGTGGCGGGAATTGTGTTTTATGAATTGTGATATAGAAATTCACTGGAAGTGCACAATTTTTTCAACAATTACAGGTACGTAGAATAGAATTAAATAAAAATAAAATATGTAGGCACTTATTTTTATAATGTCTAGCCAGCGATCTATATGTACTACTCGTTAGAATATATGTCAATGTGTCTAGCCAATGAAAGGTCCATCATAAAGCTAGGCGCCTGAATGACCGTTTTTCGTTTGTTTAAATTTGTTTATTTGATTTTACAATGCGTATAAAATGGAATTTTAGAAATTTGACTGTGGTATAATATTTTATTGATTACATAGGTGATATTATTTAATAGCGACGACGACGACGATATTTAAGACATCGAACTGACTTATTCAATAGAGTATGGCAGTTCTGAGTATGTGTATATTTTATATTCCTTTCTATTTTAATATTATTTGTTTTTATATATAAGGTATTTTTAGTGTGTGTTTTGTTATTGTTACCATGTGTTGCTGCGGTGAGCAATGATATTTTATACTCATAATGTTGTGTATATCTGTAATTGGCGTATATATTAAGAATTATTATTTAAGAAAATTTTAATTACAATGTAAAATATATGTGCTGTTGATGTACCTATTAAAATAAATAAATAAATAAATAAATATTATTTATGATATACAATTTATGAAGTAAACTCTATTTTGCCCAATAAACCAGAATCTATTTAATCACAAATGTGCTTTTTGATTGAGATAGCGTACGAGGCACAAGTGACTGACTGAAGTAGAAAATGTTTGAGATGATTTATAAAAACACATTTCCTTACAAAACCTTTATCAAGTGATCACCATTACGATGGTTCCCAAAAGCTACGTATCTAGCTAAGTTAAAAATAATACTTAATAGATTTTAGCACAATTTATTTTTAATGTAGGTGTTGCCCTAGTACCTTCCATACGCGTATTATGTCAACGTGCGATGGCGTGTGCCACAGAGGGTGCAACGCTGTTCATTTGTTTAAATGCAGTAGCGTTTTGAAGGGCACTCCACACGAAGGGCTGGGAAAGTATTGCACTTTACAAAAAGTTAAAACTGAGCTCGAGTATTCAAGTAGCGTTGGCTGTTTCATTTAACCGTTGTTCTTTTATATTACGTCTGCTTGATTGCGCTATTAAATATAATAATTAAATTGAAACGTCATGTATTAATAGCTTATAGATAGATAGACTATATTTTCTTATTACTGTAGCAAGGGCATTAAATGCAAAGTTAATAAACAATAAACTTTTTAAATTACACTTCTTTATGGTAATTCTATGTAGAAAACTTTCATCAAGTCGTTATTAAAAGTTCAAATAATAATAACCGCTAAATAAACCTGATAGGAATCTGACGGTCGAAGTAATAATGAAAGAAAGGTATAATTTTCGGCTGTTTGGTCACCGTATCGATGGTAAAGTTTTTCAATTACGAGTAGAGGCGATATTCCAACCTAATTACCGTAACAGAAAAATAATAATTGTTAAAACAAACTTGGTCAAAAACACATAGAAATAATTATTTCTATAACGTGATGTTAAACGATAAATTTGCTGTCAGTTCAGTATATATATACTCGTATACTGTATAGGTACTAAATATAATATGTTAAACACTACGTAGCATAGAATCAGGGTCCATTATTATTTCTCATCAACATTAAGGGAGAACTAGTACTTCAACACATTTGAATACTTTTCGTCAGCACTGAGCATGGGCACGTGAAAATTATCAGTAGGTACCTACCGTAGAGGTAGAGCTTCCATAGGTACAGTTGCCAAACGTCCTGTTTTTTAGAGTGTCCTTGGGTGTCCTGGTAGTTTTGAAGCAGCGTCCTGGGTTTTAAAGCGTCCTGATAAAGTCCTGTATTTTTAAATTTTCACACTGCTCTTGGAGTTTTTACGTTAAGGGTGGTCTCACGGCTCGCGAGGGTTCGCACTGCCCGTGCTGTTTTTAAAACAAAGACGTGTCCTGTTTTTAAACTGAATTGTCCTGGTTTGTCCAACTTCAATGACTAGTTTTTGAATTTTGGAGTTGGTAACCCATAGGTAGCCGAAATGGCGCGCGTACATCAACGACGTATTTGCCGTTTCTTGTCAACGCTTCCATGTTAGAAATTTTGAATGAAAATGCAACGAATGAGAGATTGCCCAGATATTATGATTGACAACGACGCGATAAATTAAAGGCGATTGTGATAGTGAATTGCTGAATTGTACTGAATGCTGGTAATCAATCAAGTCCTAAATCTGGTCCATTAGCGTCAAATTCTCAAGGTAGATGGAAAAATGGATGCCACAGACACAGAATAATCATAAGCGCGGTTCATATGTCGAGGCATGCCTTATGTTGCTCAACAGCTAATGAAATTAAGGGATTTAAAACACATGTTTTCTTACAAAAATACATATTTTTAGGACAGTCGTAAGCATTCGTCCCGTTACCTCCGCACCAGAATTTAATTCTGGTAAGTGATACTGAGTCACTATTGGCTGATCTAGTGCCAGTGTGATTCATTACAGCCTCTTACCAGGCACGACATATACCGTTGATGTAAAATGTGAAGCATTATACACAAAGATAAAGAAACTTATAATTTGCCAGTCAATTTTGGCCAATCACTTGTCTTTTTGTACAACAATGCGCGACTACACAACACAACACATAGTCATAAAGCTAGTGCTAGATGAGAAATTTATGTTTTGCACTCATAGATCCTTATGCCAACTGATTTTAAATATTATTCCAAAATGGGGATTTTGATTTGGCAGACGTGATGGAATTTAAACCGCTACAGTTTATGTTAACTAAATGTTTTTTAATTTTAGTTAAGTTTATATCATCGAGCCGTAGATGGTTTAATACAGGGCTAGTATTATTATTATTTTTGAAAGGTTCAAGGATTTATTCAATACACATAATAGATATATTTTAAGTTAATAAACAAACAAACAAGACTGCCTCGGTGGGGCAGTTGTAATTGCACATGCGTTACGATTGCTGTGCTGAGGTCTCGGGTTCGATCCCCGGGTAAAGTGATATTGGGTTTTTCTATCTAGAAAATCCTCAGTATTAGCCCGGAGTCTGGAAAATGTGCCCGGTATGGCGATAGGCTCGCCCCCTATCACATTATGGGACCGAAATTCGGCGAAAAGTGGGTGTACTAGTTACACCTCTGCCTACCCCTTCGGGGATTACAGGCGTGAGTGTATGTGTGTGGGGATAGTTTCTAGGTATCACCATTATACCTTTGAAAAGTTTAATTATTTCTTCTTCTTCATACCTTATTAATATAAACAAATATATAATGAATTCACAAATCAGCCCGAGTAGATGGCGCTGCAGTCGGTGGCGCTGCTTTTATGGGCAGGACGACGTCTGCCGGGCCCACTAGTATATTATAAATTAGTATCGTCCCTCATAAGTCCTATTACCAACGATACAGGTTATCATAGTTACTGTGGAGTGTTATTGTCATTTACTTGTGAGCAATTATAATATAACTATACAACCACATATAACAAAATCTATTTAAAATGGAAGTGATACCTACATACCAATTAATAAAAAAAACATTTTGCATTTCTCATAACACACAGTTCATTTTTTCAAAGAGTTTCCTAAGTGTGCGGAATACTCTCATTCGAAATGTAGGCGTGCGCTTTTTTTTATTCTGGCACGGCATAGTGACCACACTGCATCTGATGGTAAGCGCAAGTTTTAATTTTTAAAAGAGTTACATAAATGTGTCGAGTCCGTTCTCATTCGAAATGCCTATCAATTCGCGTATCAACGCTATGGCGCGCTTGCGGTTGTCGGTTACGAATGGCGTGATTGAAAACTCGTTTACTGCGTGCCACATACCTGTAATTACTGTATATGTTAATTGTTGGGAAAATTCGGTGCGGGCGTAATGAGCGAGGGTGACTTTCTGACTGGTGGGAACGCGCCTATTGCCAATTAAATTAGACAACTGTTTAATTACGTCTACAGATTTTAAACTCCCCGCGACTGTCGCATTTGTTTCTAATTAGGGATACTTACATTAAATTATAAGGTTTTTTTACTTTTGTTAGCCTGGTTTACGTGAAATTGTGTGAAGTAGGTATTTTTTTATAATTAACAACTTCTTGCACCGTCCCTTACGTATTTTTAATAATTCAAATCTAAGTGCCTATTTAGTCAATGATTGGTTAGATTTTAAATACAAGGTAAAATGTTATATTACCTATTTTATTCTGTCACGATTTTTCTTTATAAAGTTAAATTAGTATCCTAAATTATAAATTTTGCATTAGACGTAGATAAAATTTCGAATGGACCAGGAAATTATACCCAGTTTACGATATACAAGTGTTCCCTAGTTAACTCTGTTTATTATACTTAGGTACTTAGTAAAATTATGCGAACCCCTCAATAGCAGTTGGGCGCCCATAGCAGTACCGTTTAGCGCTCGAAGTAAATTACTCAGATTTGCATAACTAATCGGATGGTTACACGCAGCCTACGATAAGGGAAATATGTAGTACAATGATTTACATTTGTTGTTACTTCGGTGCCTAAATTAATTCCAACCTTACTAAACGGCACGATTTATCGCAACACTCGTACGTTATTTGTTTTCGCCATGTTTCTTCGAATCAAACAATACGTTTGAACTGTAACTAATCTGATAATTTTGAAGAATTCCGAATTCTAATTTGAAATTCTGCAAATAGTTCTCTATCTTACTCTTCGCAAGCTAATGTTTCATTTTACAGCACTAACAAAGTAACTATATAAGAAAGAAAGAACGATTAAATAAATTTTATTTGGTCAAATAATAACACTTTGGATGACATACAAATTAAAAACACAAGGAGTAATACACCAAAAAACAATTAGGTAGGTAGGTAGGTACACTAAAACAGATAACCTGCTTACACGTGACATGGCAAACGAATTGGTTGAAAGACAATTTTCTCTATAATTTCATTTAGTACATAATGGCATATGAATTACAATCGAGTAACAAACCGAGACTAAGTGCAGCCGAATGTTTCCGCTCGTCCACTCTCCGGGGCCATTACGCGCGAGGAACGACGCCGATAGAATTACCGGCCACTGTATAATTTGATAGGGAAAATGATTGATACAACAATCACACGTAATCAGAATCGTGTCGGGGCGATTAGTCCCCCGCGGGGCCCACGGGTCGCGACATCACACAAGGCGCCCGACAATTGCTCACCGACGATTTAATCAAGTCTCCGCTCCTAATGGCTCTCTCTTCATTAAATTGTAATAATGGAATCTGTTTTTGTCTTTGCGGTATATATTGGGCGGGGCCCGGGCCTTAATGTGGCTAATGTTCATACTAACTTAGTGGTCGCCCTTTCTTTTCTTTGTTATTTACATTTCGTGGGCATACAGCGGCAAACAACCGCAAACCCGCGAACAACGGCTTTGATTCGTATCTCGAACGCATTAAACCTAAATCATAACTTCAATCAAACTAGTTCTTTACATAAAACTTGCCTAATTTATAAAGAAAAACTAGCTTGTTTTCGGAAACGTTTTCACGTAGTTAAATGCGCACCCCGTCATGCGATTCCACAATTAGTAATGGCTGTGGTAGGAAAATAACAAATAAGCGTGAGTTCGGTAAAATTTATCGTCCACTCAAAATACCATAGGGATTTGAATGAACATAGAATGGACAAACTTACACAAAGATTGAATCAAATATCTATAAATTCGAATAAAAAACTATCCACGCATATATTTCTGATATAATTTACTTTCATTTATTATTGTCAAAAGAAGAATACGTACTAAAATGCTTTTCGATTCTTTTAACAATCCACCTAATGATCCAAAAACGTCCATATACTTATTTTTATAGCCGCAACTTGTTAGATATGATACACATTAAGTTGACACCCTTTAAGTCGCTAAACTTATGTAATAGCTAGCAACTTAATCATGACTTCTTGTAAATAAAAAAACAAATAATATTTTATATACACATATTTTATTACAATTGCATACAACAGTACACAAGTATAAACAAGTCTACAAGATTTCTTTACATTTATATACATGTGATAACCTGGCACGCGAGCATATAAGGCAATGGGAATGTATGATCAAATAACCCCTAAACATATACACTACAAGCAATAATTACAGAACATCTACATTTTAGTTTAAACTCCTTAAGGGTGGCAATTAATTAAAACTGAGATAGGAAATAGGAAAGGAAAAAACACACGTAATGTATGTTTTGTACAACCCTATTCGCTAATAGCTCATAGTACCATTGTTATACACCATTACCCTAACATTGAGACAAATACACATACGCATTGTACAAACAAAAAAATCTCAAATATTTTATATCTATAGGCTAGTTGACTGTTTTTAGAAAACCATTTTATTTTATTCTTCATGGTCTATGTTATTAAAATATTATCATTAATAAACATAAAACATAAGTTTTTCAAGATTTAATTTGCATTTTTATAAACCATCTTTATTTTTCCCACCAAAACGCTACCAACTGTCATGGCCTCTCGTGTGACGTGACCATCCGCATAACTAATAGACGTTTGGCTCAGCGTTTAATATGTTTCAGACGGTGACGTCATGCATGACTGATGGTTGTTTCATGTCACGTGACAAAATGCTTTATTTTTGCATATTTGTTTCTTGAAAATAATAAATAATCACATATAAATTAACAAATTGGTTTAGTTATCGATATTTTTAGACTAAAATCTATTATAAAAAACAAAATTCTATCAGGTTTTCACTTACTGTCAACTACCCTATTAAAGGCATGTATTGTATAAACTTTCTATTAAAATTATATTTAATACTAATATTTTCAATAAATCTCCAGATACTTACAAAGAAATGGCAATTAATGTGATGCTTCCTGACGTAATACTGAGGGTACAACTATTTTATCAAATGATTTTTATAGTCCTTTTTCTTGTCACGTGCCAGGCCTTCTGGTAAATGCCACAGTAATGCCATAGATACACAATATATTAAATTCCAATTTCAAATATTTCCGCAAAATTAACACTTCCATTACAGTAGCCTCTTTTATGGAGAACAATTATTGTATACATAATATCAATCGGCGCTATGTTTCATGATCGTTGCCTACGTAAAGAGATAAACCCGTGACGGGACTTGATGTAAATAAAGACCATCTTCCGTGTACTTCGCGTTCTCTTCACGCATATTCTATTGCTATAATATATAAAAAATTTAGTCGTATAGAACCAAAGTAGGCAATGTAGGTTTTTGTGCAAAAATGAAAAAAAATATATGAAAATTAAAATCTGCCTCAAATATTGCAATGTGATAAATTAAAGAAGGCTAAAATCTAAGTTAGCCTTACTTTGCCTTTGGTTCTATACGACTCAATTGTCCCATCATGTCGCCACAGAATTTTAACGACCTACGTTACGTATGCAACGTCTTTAACGCTTTAGGGTCAGTGCTGAAACACGGAGTTCCGGTGAATAAAATGATTTTTGTAATAATAAAAATCAGATTATGTTCTAATATCAAATATTACAACAGTCAACAACATCGGTATGCGATAGTTTCGCCCCCTATTACCCCTCATGAGACTTTAATGAGCTCGGCGAAATGTGGGTGTACTGGTAACCCCGCTGGTTACCTCTTCAAGGATTACAGGCGTGAGTGCGTATGTATGTCAATAACATTCGGCACGGCAGGTCAAGCCATTGTGCTCAATTTCTTTTATTACATAAATATCAGCTTTATAAGAAAGTGATTAAAGTTGAATTTTAATAGTCATCGAGTTCAATCAATTCACCACCACTCCATCCAACTGCACTGAACCTTAATCTGCCCAATTTATTCACCGGGTTTGAATGCGATGTAGGTAAGTAGTAAAGTTCCATATATATAAATCAATAACTACAAAATTGCAATTAATTATGAGCATTGTCATGTGTATTCAGATTTTAGTTTTTTTTAATACTTGCACGACAAAGTGACCGCACTGTATCCGATGGTAAGCGCAGTGCGGTCCAATTAGAGTATCGAGTAGCGAGAGACGATCTGTCCCGCGCTACTCAACACAATCATGCCGGCCAGCTTCTTCACACTACGCCGTGGGCAATAAGGTGAAGAAGCCGTCGAGGGTCTATTGTCTATTATATTATTAAACATGAAGCAAACTTAGCACGTTTTGTAATATCTTAAGCACAACTTTAGTAGCGTAGCAAGATAGTTTTATAATATTGCTTTCGTATTTATAGAACACAAATTCGAAACTTCGAAAGATGTAACATACTTCTAAAATATATTATCTTACACAAATGAATGTAACACACCCTTTGCCTCAATGTTTAGACACAGAATTCTTTGAAGTAATCACAGTTCATTGTGTTCTTCTTTTGCTAAATTATTAAATATATTCAAGGTAAATCTAAGCATTAAATATAAGGCAATATACATAACAGAAACATATTTACAGTGAAGCTTATCACAAGACGATGGCGAAGAGGCGCTTTCAAAATGGCCGACCGTTCTGCGGTCGCTCGGGCAGCTTCGGCGGCATATTCGGCATCGGTCGGCTATTGACATTGGAAAATAAAAGAATAATTAACAACAGAACAAATAATAAGAATTTACTATGTACAAAAACTAGATGTTAGAGGAAGTACAACTACAACTATTAACTAAAAACACAACGATAGACATAAGCTGAATTGATTGAAGCTCAATGCGTGGATTGTGGTTTGAACGTGTCCATGATAAGGCAGAGTTCACATGCAATAAAAATGGTTAAATACGAGTCGTATAGACCCAAAGTCGGCAAAGTAGGACAGACTTATATTTTGGCAATAAAAAAAACTGATAACTGTTGTTTAAGTCGAAGGAATTTTGCTGAATATGTTATTAAGGAGATATTTCATTTAATTATACACAACAAATATGGTAAAAAATTAAGCTTAACGGTGCAAAATCTTATTAAATTTTCTAATTACTGTCATTGACTTCACGAGAAATAGGATTGTTGACTTGACAGACACAGACTTTGATTGGTTGATAGTGAAAGATTGCCGACTTTGGTTCTAAGGCAACTTTTGTTTTGCGTTTTAGAAGGCCGTTTTATAACCGTCTTTAATTATAAAAAATGACAATAGTCGATGCAGATTTAAATATGCTATAATACTAGCCCTGTATTAAACATTGTCCCACTGCTGGGCACGGGCCTCCTCTACTAATGAGAGGGGTTAGGCCTTAGTCCACCACGCTGGCCTAATGCGGGTTGGCAGACTTCTCATACCTTCGAAAAAATCTCAGATATGCAGGTTTCCTCACGATGTTTTCCTTCACCGTTATTGTGCTATTAAATTTGCTATATAGCCATGATATTTTTTTCATTTTTGCCCAACTACCTACTTTGCCGACTTTGGTTCGATCCGACTCAAATGTTAAAGCATAATATCGGGTGACGCACTTCAACGTTTCATAAAAACATGCCGTCGACATCTAAAACAGCAATCTTCGCAAAAAATATTTACACGACCTTTCACATGCACCATGCCTTACTAGCCCGCAAGCAAATACTCGTTAAATCATCATCATTTTAGATATTTCAATAAAAAAAATATCGTAAGCTCAATTCTTCGATAGAAAGCGTAAAATGTCACAGCTCAAGGAAATATGGAACCATTATATTTGCAAGTAGCATATTGCTCTAAAATTCTTTAATTTCATGAATCATGTCCGAATAAAAGTGTATCACGCATCGAGACGTCGCTCTACCGCTCTATCGAAAATTTCGATATTGAATTTGGTCGCCTTTATTATTTCAATATAACTGAAATAATTTATACATAATGCTGTTTGATTGGTACTTGGTTTCAGTTAAAGTTTTTCGCGTTATAAATTATATTTGCACACCTACTTCATTGCATCTCAATCGTCTAAGATTCGACTGCAAGAGAAGTCTACCAGTCTACCTTTATATGAAGAGTACATAAATAAATAAATATTATTATAACTCTATATATACCTCACACATCATATTCAGATCTTAATTTAGGTCTATGGGATTGCTAGCGAGTATCGATTAGAAAAAAATCATCAAAATCAATTCACATCCCGCGGAGATATCGAGTAACATTCATTAAATACAGATGAATAAAAAACCAATTTTTTAGGGCGTAAAAATGAGATTTAGCACATCTAGTATACACTATATTACACTTTAAAGTAAGCTAGCATTCATCTGCAATTTAAATATCATAACTGTATGGTAGGACCGTGATATTAACCCTTGCAAAACTACAAGCAGATTTTAATCCGTTCACAAATAAGTTTCTTATTGAAATATCTACGCAATATAAACTATGCTTACCTAATAATACATCCGGTCATATAATCTGTTGTTAGTAAGTTAGCATGAAGCCAATTTCATAAACCAAATATAAACTAAATGTTTTAGACTCTCGCGATTTGAATACATATTATAAAATTAGGAACGGGTCGAGTCAGCCCGTGACCACGGCCGATGCAACTCGGTCGAAACTAATCATTAAAATATTGCGCGATTAAGACCCGTTCCTAATTTTATAATAAATATAAACTAGTGGAATAAATCAAACATCTTCAGTACACGTATAGCATTTAATTACACTATTTATACAGCATAAGATTAACAATATTCATAAACTATATCAAATCCAACAATCACTGTCTGTACGTTATATTTCGATGACACTAACGCTATTAACAAGAGAGAGCAAAACTTTACATGACATTTTTTTTTCGTATATTTCGCTACTATCGATAGAGCAAAAAGACAGCTACTGTAAACACTTCATTACGTTAGGAACTCCGCTTATGCCCCGATACATTACACCGACCTCTTGTACAGTGATACAATGTACCAAAATTCATCGCGGCCGTGGCATAATGACCGACCCGGTGTCGACAACCCCAACTATACTTTTCGACAATCTACCATTAATGGATGATATTTTTTATCCTGGCACGGCAAACCACACTGCACCTGATGATAAGCGCAGTACCGTACAATTAGAGTATCGAGTAGCGAGAAACAATCTATCGCTACTCAACACAATCATGCCGGCCTGCTTCTTCACACTACGCCATGGGCAAGAAGGTGAAGAAGCGGTCGAGGGTCTAGTGTCAGAGTACTCAGAAGGCCGCAAATCGGCCAAACATCGTACTCCAACTCTAGACCCCCAACAAAAACCGGATGTACACTGGCTGATCCCGGAACGCGACACATTTGCGTGTGCCACTATGGCGGGTTTTACACCCTGTGTACGGTGGTCGCTATCCGAGTGGATAGAAATATCCTACCACCAGCAAATGATTCTTCATGGAATATCACTAGCGATCGTTATCGTGTACAGGTGATAAATGGTGAGAATTTGAAGATTGAAATACGTATGCGTATAAACATTTAATAATGATTTTATTTTGTATCACCATTAATAGAACATCTCTAATAATTGACCAAAGGTAGTGCTAACAGCAACAATATAAGAGACAACTTTGGTCTTAGCCATTATAAGTACGAATATGTTTACAATACAAACGTTTAACAGGTATATAGTGATGTTTCATAATATATGTGTGTAATCTATCGCTACATACGTTAACCAAGCCGGGCTATAATATCGAGTAAATGCATTAGTGTAGACGTCGCGCTAGTCGGTAACAAATATATAACGATAGTCAGTTCTAAACTACGGAAACACCTAACACCGACGTGGTGAAATTGCAACTGCTGTGAATATTACTACGCGACAAATGTCGAGTGCGGGAACGAACAACAAACGATATCATTACACTTTAAACTAGCATTTATAAAACAATATGATATGCTCGTGTGTATCTCCCGACTGCAACGCTCGGGAACAATGCCGACTCCAAACCCAATGTACAACCATCATAAGCCGTAACATTTACTCATCCAAAACGCCAACGTGTTAAAATAACCACCGTAAGCGCTAAATCAAACGGCATCTCAAAAGCACTCTCAATACATAATTAAATATTATGTTATTATTCATCGTTAATACTGAATTTATTTGAATTCTACTACTGTACACATCAAGACATAAATCGAAACAGAACACATTATCAGGACCCTAAATCATTCAAGTTCCATAGTAATACTATATTTCTTAATTTATATTCAAGGGACTTGGAATGTAAAATATAATAGTCGATATTGTGTGTGATCTTCAAACGTTGCTACGCGGTAAAGTCCATTGCCGAAATTATTTTTAACATATAAAAATATATCTAATACGCAATACTATATACAATTTACATAATATAACGGTAACGTTGAATACGATCACAATTAGTGATACTATTCGTCGCGTCACTGGAACCATCCAGAATATTTACAAGCACAATAACGACTCAATATGGAGTGTATTTAGAAAAATATTCGATAAAAACACGTACGAAAATAAAAAAAACTCCATGAACTATGGAAAAACATTGCGTTAGTTGACAAAACAATGTTTCCTGTAACGCTACAGTGCTCAACGGTTCGTATTAAATAAGCATTTTTAAACACTAGGTATATGTTATTGGCAAACAGATCACAAAACAATAAAACAGACAAGAAGTACATTTTCAAGGAAAAAAACAAAAAGATTACGCTGACACAAAACATACAATGATAAAAAGTGTATATCCAATAAAACATAAACGTGTTATGGCATTAAGCACAGATCACATACTGAAGTGTAAAGAGGACACCTAATATTTAAAAAAAGATTTTTTTTTTAAACGTATTATCCCGCCTTCTGTCACATTCAGATAATGAATCTATTCACCCACCGTAAACCTTAACTCAATCTTAAGTTTAACAAACACAAGGTTAACTGTGTACACGGTGTTGGTTTAAATTCCTTTTAATGTTTTTTTCTTTTTACCTATCTAAGTTTTTTTTTTTTGCTTATATGGCTTAAATTGTATTACTACGGAGGAGCACTGATTGATGTCTACAGATCAGAATCTAGTTCAGACACATATTGTATTTTTTAAACATTTTTATGCTGTAAATAAATAAAAAAAATAGATTATTCTTATATTTGCTCGACAAAATAATTGTACTGCGCCAGATACTATGCATACTGTAATCATAAAACACTAGACAAATCTCGCCAGTCGTAATGTCGGCACAACTTCACACTTTATTGATTAGCATGATGTTAAAACATTTGGTGTTACAGCACACAGACTAAGCAACGTCATACATTACACAGCGTGTCTTAAACATCAAAATATAATGGGTCAAATCGGATATTATGATATTCTCTTATAACGTTCGATAGACGGCGAAAACTTCGTTACGTGTGCTTTATCACAGTCAGCGGTTACACATGGACAAAAGTATGTAAACACAATGCATTAGTAAATCTGTGTGTATTCCACTTAATCGACATATTTCTGACGAGCCGTTTACAATCTCGTCTATTAAAAGCATGATTGTGTCCACATCATATTTAGATGATTTATGAAAGAGGGGCGGGTCACTTGATACTAAGTGATAACCGCCGCCCAAGGGCACGTACTGTCAAAAGTTTAATTCAAATAGTCGATTGTCAGCTGTTAATAATTACCCAACAATGGAGTTATTGCACGTTCATAGTCGGCACCAAATATTATCGAAATCAATATAATTACAAACCATACATTTTAAACTTTAAGATCGTTTGAAATGTAGTGGTATACGCACAGACACATTTCGTATGACACACACTGACAGTGGAACAGATGTTAGTGTCGGGAGTAAGGCGGGTGGTGGTAGGGTGTAGGGTGTAGGGTGTAGGGTTTACTTGAACCGTGCGAACGCCGAGCTGAGTTCATTGATGGCAGCGTTGGTGACGGCCTGTCCGACCGCCTGGTTGACTTGCGCGCGCATGTGCGGCGGCATGTGTTGCATGGCGCCCGAGGCCACGCCCACCGCACCCATCGCACCTCCAGGCCTCCTATTCGTTATTATTTAACTTAAATAAATCGACACTATCATCGATGGACTATCGATGTTTACTAAATCTTGATTATGTCACTCGTTTAAAATATCCATCCAGATGTAAGCACATCACTAAATTCTTGCATGTAATATTTTAATCGATAACCTGTTGATAAGTTGTAGGTGTAGCTTGACGAAAAAAATAAATCTAAGGAAATAATAATGATACTTGTCTCACAGCTTCTCTGTAAGATATTGATGTAATGTAACCGCCATAATTTGATAGAGAAAAGCGAATACACATTGATATTAGTCTTACAGGGTAACTGTGAATTATTATGATTTTGTGAACGCAAGAGCAAATTATTGTACAACGCCCTCCATAAAAATCCATCCTACGCCTCATACATTTAATACACCTAAGTATCTACTATTATGAACACTAAAGAGAGCGAGCTTTCTTGCAGTAGTGATATAATATAGAAACACTGTTGTAGCAGCACACAAAACAGTTTACTAGCGTGTAAGTGACTAAGTAAACATATTGATTAGTAACACATTGAAGACCACACACAACTGTGTACAATACCATGCAGTGTGGTTCTGCACTTCCAGAACAGGTTTGCAGGGTATATACATTTTAAAAATATACACAAAGGCGGATTTTAATCATTTGTCCCTTAATAATCGTTTTAAGCTTTCAAGGTTTTAAGGTTCCACCGTCTTATATTTTTAATAAACGCAGGTTTCTGTGTAGACAGCCGAAATGAATTGTTTGGGGAGGCCATAATAATCACCATTTCATATAATTTTATATTTGATGCAGTAATTAAACCCACAAGATAGAAATATATTCATACACCAATCAGTGATAGTTTTCACTCATCGGCTGCCTTCACGAGAAATTTAAGCAGACAATTTTATATTTTATTTACTCTAATAGATACTGAAAAACTTCAGTAATATTTTTAATAATGGAAGCAATATTCTTTCAAATGTATCATAAGTATTTGATCAGTTTATAATACTAATAATATTGTATATAACATATGTATAATTTATATATAATGTTATCTGACAATTGTTAACTTACCACTTAAAACATTATTGTTAAATAATGCGGGTTAATACTATAACAATATTAACATAAAAATATTTAAAAAAATCGAGGCAGTGGATAATCCACAACATCCGAGGTGCAATAATGACCATATGTAACTCAACAAACACAAAACCCTTAGCAAAACAGATAAGTGATAATAAAGAAATAGACAGTAAGTTAGTGATAAGTTAACAACATTGGCAGAGTTAGTACCTTATTGTTCGTACGTAAATTATGTTAGTTAGTTAATGTGCACGTGTCGGCTCGCACGCTTAGCGCCGCCTGCGAAAACACACAACTATTGCATTCCAATACCATTCATATACTTCATATTTTAGGGACACCCTATAGTCTACTTCATCAATTTTATGATTTAGCACAAGCGAATGCGTTTCCAATTTTGGCAACATCGATAGAATTATTATATAGCAATAAAATATTTATTGCAATATTATCCATTATACAATATAAAGACAGTACGGCTTAGGACTGTCAATGTTTCCATCAACCATAAGCATATAATTTCAGAATACAAGTACATATAGAATAAATATATAAATATAGATATATATAATGTATTCTCTGCAAATTATGGCTGTTACATCACCTCACACAAATGCTTTACATTAGACCATAGAAGCTAAGCTCTAATATTGTTCACTTACTAGTGCGAGATTATGGACAAATAACAAGAACACATGGGCCTGAAATATTCTGTAAATTATAAAAAACCGAGCCTATCCATCTTTACCAGACTTCGAATATCAAAAACCTATTCGAAGTTTTTAAAAAGAAGCTTCGATATTTCTCAATTTTATCAAAAAAAAATTGACTTATTCAAAGAGAAATATCGTTTTTTAGTTTTCAATATTAAGAAATTAGTCAAGTTACCTTAGTAATAACTGTTACCCACCAATATCATATCCACACGATCATCAAATATTCTAGGGCTTGTCAAACCATCGGTTGCTGGTTTGATTTGGATTCACCTCCATTGTGATAAATACTTTACATATATTCTATTTCACAATAACCCATGAGTGATTATAAAGTTTGTATTTATAGAAAAGATGTAGACATAAATTTGATGATAGTGTGGAATTGACCTGTAGTTTATCTCAGATGAATGTAGGAAAAGTGAAAACAAACCAGTTTGATATGTAACTTGACCTGACTCGATCTCTACCATAGATCCTGTCCAATAACTGCAGTGCCAGTTGCAAACCAATCATTTATTTAATCAATTACAGCTTATAAGTAAGAAAAAACATCCACTTACTTGGGGCCAAATTGTAAATTTGACTGACAAATGTTTTGGAAATATTGGAAATATTTCATTATTATTATTATTACTTAAGCAACAATGACACCTAGATGGAAATTAAATAAATGGTAACAATGTGCAAAATCAGCATTTATTTATTTATACTGCACAAATTGTTTTGCACAAGGAATAATGAAAACTATATTTATATGTTTTTATTTTAAAGTCCACAATATAAATCCAACTTCGTATCGAGTTGAAACATTGGAATAACAGACAAGTATGTTAACCATTTCGTTTACTGAGTATTTATGTACAAACCTCTTGACTAAACAGGTTTTTTACACTTTTCCAAACTCATTTGATTTTGACTATACTACTCGTCAGAAATACATGTGTATCAATGCGTCACACTAATAATAATACTGATAAACAAGTGGAATGATAGTGGAGACTGCGTGTATTCTCTTTTTTTTGTTATCCTGGTACGGCAATGTGACCACACTGCACCTGATGGTAGTGCCGACCAATTAAAGTATCGAGTAGCGGAAGGCAAGTATTCCTATGTGATACATATATGTTACCGACGAGTAGTCTGCTGCGATAAAGAAATAAGTATGCATCTGATATTTGTAAATCAACCGTTTTAGTATAAAGATGCACCCAAAAACATAACATACAACCTGACTATCATATCCATTCCAGGAACGTAATCAGATGTCTAATCACTTTTCAATCATCACAATTGTTTTTGTGTAATTAACATAAAGAGGAGGTATTTAAAAGTGGATGGATAATTTTATTTCTGGAACAAACATGGTAGTCATACTTTAGTGGTTTTACTAATAAACTATGTATATGTTATAGTTAAACAGTGTTTTGTTGTTCTTTTGGCGTAAATACCACTCAATGTTTTTGTCAAGGGTCTAGAGTTGGGGTACGATGTTTGGCCGTTTTGCGGCCTTCTGAGTACTCTGACACAGACCCTCGACCGCTTTTACGCCTTCTTGCCCATGGCGTAATGAGAAGAAGAAGGCCGGCATGATTGTTTTGAGTAGCAGGGCATAGATTGTCTCTCACTACTCGATACTCTAATTGGACTGCACTGCGCTTTCCATCAAGTCCAGTGTGGCCCCACTTTGCCGTGCCAGGATAAAAAAAAGGACAAAACACTGTATAACCCGTATACACAGCATATTAGTAATACAGTAAGTGTGTGTGTGTATTGTGTGTTGTGTGTGTACTCACGTGGGTATGAGCGGCGCGGGCAGGCCCTGTCCCGGCGCTGGTCGTCCGGCGGGGGGCGGGGGCGCGGCGCCGCCTGGTCGCGACGGCAGCGGCGGTGCGGGCCGGCCTGCGCCCACGCCCGCGCCCACACCCGCACCAGGCGGGGGCGGCGCGCCACGCTGACCCACAGAACCTACCAGAAAAATCACACAACATTTATTTATTATCGACAATGTTTACTAGGTCATTCATAATGGATAAATCATCATAATAATAGTAGATATAAGTATAGTAGAATAGATAATAGCAGTGATAGCCTAGTTGGTTCGGTCAAGAAGATAGTCGTATGTTCGAAACCCAAAAGGCAACACCCCTCTAAGTTTCATCATACATCATCAGTACGTAGCCTTATGAAATTAGTAAAAAATAAACTAAAACAAGTTGTTTTGAAATTCAGTCAACAACTGGATCTTGATAGGTGACAGCCACAGATTGAAGTAGTTGTGAAATTGTTTGGTTGATTGTTTGGTTGATTGTTTATTTGTTTGGTTGATTGTCTGTTTGTTTGGTTGATTGTTTGGTTGGTTGAATGTTTACCTTGTTGCGCAGGCGCGGCGCGGCGCGGTCCACCAGGCGAGGGCGGCGACAGTCGCGGGTTGGAGTCGAGGCGGCTCTCGAGCCAGTCGTTCTTGACGGGCGGCGGCACGGGCGTGCTGACGGTCGCCATGGAGACGTCTCCGATGATGTGCAGCGCCTCCTTGCACGCGTGGTACATGCGCAGCATCTCCTCGCGCTTGAGGGCCTCCTCGGGCGACTCCTCCATCATTTGAGACTGCAATGTACACAAAATAGTGATGTATTTATTTTATTTTACCCGACTTCTACAACTATATTTTTTTTATATAAATTGTGAGATTTCAGTGAGATCACTGCTAAAAGTAGACCAATTGTGGGATGTTTTTTTTTTATTCCATAAGATACATCAAGAGTGGTCTCCTGTAAATTTAGATTATTAAGTTAATTCAGTCATTTTCTGACTTTTAGTTAGTTAAAATCATGGTTATATACAAATAAAATATATTTCACCTGCCAGTAAAACACTGATTTCAAAAATTTGGTAGAGCAAAATTTATTTATTACTGTTAGTGGTGAAAACAATCATGAAAACCTTTGCTAACCGTCTATGAAAATATTTTTTCCACATTTATGGTTACTGTGTGCAACAGATGGCATTGTTTTAAACTAGAATCTTTGACAAATAGAATTTGGCGCTGAGTAAGACTCTTAAAACGCTGATTCAACTGACTTCGTACTTAAGGAGTAACTAGTCGTGCGTCAGTCCTGACACACATTTCTTTTTATATTATTCAAAATAATATAAAAAGAAATGTGTGTTTTATCACCACCAATTCGGTTTATCTAAAAGGTACGTTGCAGTACCTTAAATTAAAAAATTCTATCTGGTTTTCACTTACTTTCAATACTGTAATAGGGTAGCTATTACAGTTTCTGTGTATCCAACTATATCTACTTATTAACATGTATTTTCCACTCACTAAATTATAATAGCGTAACACTAACCTGATCACCAGAAGCGTACAAATGTGCGAGAAGCTCCCCGTTGATAAAGTCTTTGGCGTTATTGATGATCAACATCATGATGGTTTTGGGTACAAGGTCTCGCGTGGTCTTTGTCACTATGCGCATGTACGAGTCGACCAGGTTGCGGATGGTCTCCACTTGTCGCTCCAGCTGAGGGTCCATGCTGCTCGTGCCGCTACTGTCAGAGTTCTGGAAATAAAACAATGCAAACGTTTTTTTTTTGGATAGGCAGACGGGCCACCTGATGGTAAGTAGTCACCGCCGCCCATAGACTTCTGCAATGCCAGAGCACAGCAGAGCCGCTGCCTACCGTATACTATTTAGAAAAATGCAGTTTTTCCAACACATATCGATACATATAAAATGGAAACAGTGATTTGTACATTTAAAACAATGTTACAAGTTATGCGGTTTCAAATTAGAGTTATTAGAGTCCACGAAATATCACGTAATATATTAAAAGCATTATAGAACATGAAATGAATTATACATTAGTAAAAACTGTACTGGAATTACGTTTTCAGATTAGCATGTCGTGAATGAAATCTGCCAGTCTGTCAAATAATTAATTTTATACATTTCTGATCATATTACCAAAAATTTATAATTTTTTTTTATTGAAAATATCAACTCACGAAATAATTGTGCTCTATAAGAATGAAATAGTCACACGATTATTTATGAATTGAATCGATAGAGCGTTTCGTTTCTTAAACATAAAAGTGATGTATTCACACAAATGACATGTGAAGTTCAAGCATGCATGATTATATTGTAGCGTCTAAGGTTTAAGCAAATCAAAATATTTCTTTAGTCACTTTAAGTCGTACGTATTGTTAGTCGCGCTATTAATTTCAATGACTTTCTACATAAAAACTCAGTTAGCTAAAGTCTGATTAACAGAATCGTAAGAAATAATTTTACGAGTGTAAGCATTTGTTTTGTTGTTGCGTTATTTCAGAAGGAACCATTATCCCACAGAGCCATTTCGACGCATGAACACCGTGCGAGCAATGAATTGAAATCCACGTACCAATACACCAGAACCCTCTTACTTGACTCGTCGAAGACAGCCTTTGTAGCTCATTACGGCAAGAAAAAATCTCATGCATTATGTAGAAATAAAAAAAAACGCAATCTAACGCCTAAAAGTACTGCACATCACCTCGGTAATTCAAAACTCCAGCATTCAAAGCTTTAAAACTCGAGAGACTTACTCTTCCTTTATTTCCACCCAACCCCAGGGAAGGCAGAAATAACTAAAAATAAAAAAACAATCACGCTACAACAAAATTAAATAAAACAATACACCAATTTTTTTTTCAAAACAAAACATGAAACATTTTGATTTACTTAATGTTAGTTATGCTACTTTTCAACATTATTGCTATTATTATTATACGAGCGAAATTTTAGTAATGGTTAGCGGAAACTAATATTTTACAAATGATCAATTAGAACATATTTGCACAACGCGTGAATTGTGACTACTAACGTGGAGCGTTATCTTAAACAATAAATCAGCACTCTGCATGCCTTATGCTACATTTGTATATGTAAGTATGTAATGCTAAAATGCGATAATCATATTAGCATATATTTATAATATAAACACAAAATAAACCACATCTGAATATCATATTTGAACACACAAATACGACAACGTTTTAAACAAAACTCTTGAAGTAAACTATCGATAGTACATTGTGGAAATCACTATACATACAGTGTTATTTGTGTGTGAGTTCGTGATCGTAAACCTACATACACAAACCTCATTTCCTTCATTCTGTAAGGCATGGCAAAAATACACATCGTATAGTACAAGTATATGATATACTGTTATATTAAGTATTTACGTAACAATGTCGATTATAGATGCGACTCGAGTAGGATTTTGTGATTCGAGCCACTTGAGTTGTACTAGAGTATTCGAGTCACTCGAGTAAACTACTTACACTCCTTACAACTCGAGTAAGAATTTATCACTCGAGCTGAGTTTCAATTAGTTTAGATTAAGAATTTTTAAATACCTTTATTAAATTAGTAATATTTGGTAACATGAAATAAAATATTATTTAGCTTATTTATGTCATTAATCAACAAAGAAAAATAAAATGACTTCTTACAACTAATTAAGTTGACATGTTTGTATACATTCAAGATGTAAGTTTAAACTTGTAAAGTCCCGACGTAAACTAGTGACGTAGTGACAACTGACATGACCGAGTTGACTCGGTAACTCGAGTGTAAACGAACTCGAATTTGACACGAAATTTGTTTTCACTCGTATACGAGTTTAACAAATTCACTCGAGTCACTCGAGTAAAAAACGGCTCGAGTCGCATCACTAATATCGATAAAATATTGTTAAGCAATGGTATCAATAAGCGCACACAGAGTTCGAAAAACAAATAAAGGGGAAGATAAAGACGTTATAGTATATGCGTAGAACAGTAAGCACAGAGTAGGGTAGGCAGGTATTTGTGTTACCTCGTCTCCATTGGCCGCCTCGGATGTTTTCTCCGGGTAGACTCCGGCGCGCAGGAACGACGCCTTCCACGAGTCCACGTCGTCCTGTGTCTCGCACGACAACTCCAGCTGCTTGTAATCCTGTACACAAATATTGCTCTATACTATCACTTCATGATGATAACTTACACATCGTCGGCTTAATTATCAAAATTCGTATTTCCAAATAAATCGATGTTGGTCTTTAATGCCATCAGTGCACATTCAATTATTCGTATGGATTAGTTCTTATTTCCCGCAAAATAACACAAAATTATCTATTTCTGTATCATAAAAATACGTGAATCCATTTCTAGTAAGTTATCTAAAAATAAACAAACAGTTTATTCTCTCTCTCGTAATTTTTCCGAAAAGGAGTTACGAATTTTGATAATCAGGCCAGCGATATAGACAATCGGAGTTGGCTAAGTTACATTTTAATTAGTTCACAGCCCAATACGCTCAATTTATTATCGAGGCCTGATAAACTTTTGGCGTGGTGGTGGCACGCACGTGGTTTTACACAAACTAAAGTACTTGCGTGTTGAATCTATTTACATCACTAGTTTAATTCCCGCACCTAGACCAATATTTTGTTCGGATCTGGATGTTGTTGTGGTTTGTTGTTATCTCTTGTTGTTGTTGATACTGACGACCCACTATGTGTGTATAGTGTATACCTTGTAAACATTCCTGCCCTCTGGGTTGAAGAGTGCGAACATGTGCCGTCGCGACATGAACCCCTGCTCGAGGTCGCGCAGCTTGAGTCCGTCGAGCGGCAGCATGTACTTCTTCTCCCGCTCCTCCTCGTCCTTGAACCAGGAGATGCTCTCAGACGTCAGCACGAACCAGTAGTCGCGGGAACCACCTGTTGATATATATATTTTCATCAAGCGACTACTAGCCTCCACCAGATATGTTCCAGAGCCTTCCAAATCAATATAGGATGGTAAGTGATTATGCTTATTTACTATAATGATAACAGCCAACAGTTAAATACTTAGTTTTATAATATATGTTTTGGGTACCAGGCATTACATTTTCGGTCTCCGATCACCCGATTACAAAATACCGCATTGCACTTCACTCACAAACAATACTGTGTTTTTTTATCCTGGCACAGTAAAGTGAGCACTCTACAACTGATGGTAAGCGCAGTGCTGTCCAGTTAAAGTATCAAGTAGCGAGAAACTTGATTAAATAATTGAAGTATCCCTCGCTACTCAACACGATCATGCCGGCCGCCCTGTAGTTTCTTAACACTACGCCTAAAGGACCCAGGATCATAGAAAAGAGAGAACATAAAGGGAGGGAACATTTTTAGGTTAGGTTAAAGGTTGGCTTAAAAAGAAAGATCTTCTTAAACAGATAAGGATCCATAAGCTTAGTTACATGTGTTTAGACTCTATCTACAAAGTTTAAAAAAACAATATGGCAGTCATCAACATAACAAAATCAACATCCTTAATCAATGTATCGTTTAGATTCACTTGATCTGTGACAGCTGAATGTATCTTAAATACATAATTCTCGATATTCTATAAATGGTGTAGCTCATAATAAAGGGATAATACTTGTACATACAATAGGGAAGTTTCCTGTGTTTAATTTGGAACATTATTCGATATGCAATTGAATATAATACGCAAAAGAAACTCTTATCAAGAGACAAAAAGCAGAATCAATATTGCTTAAAAATGAGGTCACAATATTTATTTTAAATATTGGTATTAGCAAAAATGTGTGCGTAGTGGGAATATCTCACTATCTCTCTCCCACAACTGCATAAACTGCATAGTATAATACAGCCATTCTGAGAGGTGACGTCACGGCTCATGCAACCTTTTTACTGTAATTTGACAATTACCCCTTCCAGCAGATTTGAATGGTGTATAATTTACTTATTTGTGTTCAGATTTACAAAATTCCTTTGATAATAGGTAATGTAACTTGTTCATTAAAATAATAAAAACAATCGTGTCAACTCCCCTAGTTTTGGTGACTAGTTATAGTTGCGTGTGATAAACATACCTTTCATAATGCCCAAGTTGTGTATACACATGTATCCTTTCCTGATGACTTGGTTGCCGAGTGCGCGGTGGCCGGACTTGGCGGCGCTCTCAGATTGATTTTGTGCACTGTTAAAAAAATAACAAAATAGTAAGCTTATTTTTTACTGTCTTTACAATATAATGAATACCTAATTCTTATATTTATTTGAGGATTACCAACAAAGTTTACAACATCACATACATAATAATAACAATCAGAACTAATTGCAACTCAGACTTACAGGCAACCACAACATGCGTAATACAATTTTACAATATTATTACTTAATGAAACATTATAAGGAACTATACAAAGAAAGGATAGATTTGTCAGAATTTTAGGGCCCCAGTTAATCAATCTCACTTAAAAGAGTTTTCAGATTATGAATGGGAAAAAACACATCTAACATTGAACATAGATTGAACTAACAACACAAAGACTATTTGATATGCCAATAACAACCAGCTACAATGAACAGTCTCAATACAGATATAAATATTTTTGATTTGAAAGATTTACTACATATTATTCCAAAAAAAAAGTGTAAATGTCACGTCTATAAATTACATTATCTGAATATGTATGTGAAAACTGCGTTTTTTTTATTAAATTAAAGCTGTTCTGCTTAACATCACAATGGTGCCGCTTACCATTTCAATGCCCTTATTATAATGCGTTTTATATTGTAAGTACCATAGTTAATTGCCGATTACAGAGGAATGCACATTCAATCTGATCCATTTGTACTAATATTTATAGCAACTCATAACAAAAACAAGGGGTTCAATTTAGTGCACGTAAGTGTAATCAGGATCGAACGGAGCGTGGATGCGGCGCGGGAGGCGAGGGGCGCCTGACACACCAATCGCGCGCTCGGGATATACCCCGCGTCCAGCTTGATAACAAAAAAGACGTAAAAAACGACTTCTGCGCATCTAACGACTCTTGCCAAGCTACGTGCCGCCTGCCGGTATCTGTAATATTGGGTCAATGCGTGCATGTGCATGTGTACGTGTACATACTTGGCGAACCCGATGAAGTCCTCGTGGTTGGTGTTCATGTAGGCGAGCTCGCAGTCGATGAGCAGCACGAGCTGGTCCTTGCAGTGCTGCTCGCGCGAGCGCACGTGCGACATGATGATGCGCTCCGTCTCCTCGCGCAGGCGCGGGTACCGCGACATCTGTACACGATCACATCATCATCTCATCTGCTGCTACATCATCATCTACCTGCCCTTATCCCACAATAAGTGGGCTCGGCACAAACGGTTTGAATGAACCCTCCACGCAGCCCTATTATGCGTCAAATCTGCATTTCCTCATCACGCAATCCATCCATCTCTTTTTTGGTCTTCCACGACTCTTTCGCCCATCCACATTCATATTGACAACCAGTCTTGTCACATGCCTTTCATCCCTCCTGTACACGATCACATATACACCAGTAAGTACAATGCAATGTACGTGCCATTTCATTTTGCCGGCATTTAATTTCATTTTTTCATTTCAATTTGTTTAGTTTAATACTAGCTCTGTATTAAACATTGTCATTAATGAGAGGGGTGAGGCCTTAGTCCACCGCGCTGGCCTAATGCGTGTGAGTAGACTTCACATACCTTTGAATGTCGTATAAGAATTCTTAGGTATGTAGGTTTTCTCGCGATATTTTCCGTCTCAGTCAAAGCAAGCGATAATTAACAATGAATATGTTTCGTTATTAGTACAAATATCAATAGCTTCCGAGTTTATTTATTAAAGCGTGTGACAAAATTCTAAAGGCATCTAGGAGTGTATGTACTACTGTATGTTGCATTTGCATTAAAAATTGCATTTCAATGTTACATCAATTTAGACTGGATGAGGAAAAACGTTTTTCAAATAATTTTTATGTTTAATAATAAAGTCATGTAAATTTTCTTAGTAAGTATCATACTAACCCGTTCTGTGCAGAAGCGGACCACATTGGACAACTCCTGCACGACCAAGTCGACACATTTGAGGCAGGGCTCTTTGAGTCGCCCTATTTGTTTCTTTACTATCGCCTCGAACGCCATATCCGGAGTGAAAAGACCCACCTGAAATAATAAAAATATGTATTTTAAGTTCTCTAACTATATTCAGACAGCCTCCGTGGCGCAGCATGCGAGTAGCCGGTTGTGAAACGAGAGGCCGTGGGTTCGATTCCCGCACCGGGGCAAATGTTTGTGTGACAGACAGATATTTGTTTCGGGTCTGGGTGTTATAGGAGGGACCAAGGAGTCCCTCGTAGTTCTTGATACCCAGGATACAGGTATTATCTAGTATAGGATCAGAACTATGTGAGTGACTGGTGGGTGTATTTATTTATTCATACTTATATAGTTATTTATAATAGTTACGTTGCTAAGAAGTCATCGAACCATAGTAATTTGTTTTTACAAATATTTACTGAGTCATTTTCAAATATTTTTGAACGCAAGATCATAAGGATTAATTTTATAGTATCCGTGCTTTATATAATCATAAATAATGCTGGGAAACACGCCAGCCATACATCTTACGCGCTAAAATAAACAAATAAGATCGAATTGGTTATATTCTGGCGCCGTTCGCTCGGTTCTGAAAACATGTACTAAATGGATAAATACTATTATTCCGTCGACCCACAATCTAAATGCAACATTTTAAGCTTGTTATGCACGTGTGCTGATAATCTAGATCACCGCGCACTTGCGGAACATGCTAGAGTGGCCATCTCTACCATTCCAGTTTTATTCTAGTATGTAAGGTGTCCATGACTCCTGAAAATCGCACATACACTCACGCCGGTAATCCCCGAAGGGGTAGTCAGAGGTGTTAACGTAACCCCAATTTTTACCGAATTACCCATAATGTGATAGGGAGCGAGCCTACCGCCATATCGGACACAGATTCCAGACTCCGGGCTAATACTGAGGAATCTCTAGATAGAAAAACCCAATATCACTTTACCCGACCCGGGGATCGAACCAGAGACCTCAGCACAGCAGTCGTAACGCATGCGCAATTACAACTGCGCCACCGAGGCAGTGACTCATGAAAATATAAGGAAAAAATGTATAGCACTTACACGAATACCGTGAATATTTCTAATGGCGAAAGCGATCTCTCTGCGTAGTTCTTTCTCGTCGAATTCCATCTTTACAATCTCGAAGGGGAACCGTTCGTGGAACAGCCGGTTGATCTTAGCACCGCCAGACAGTTCGTTCGTGTTGATCTGAGCTGATCCCGAACCTTCAATAGTACGCTCGAAGTCCGTCTGAAGGGTTTGGATCATTCTAGAAATGTAAGAAAATAATTATTGATATAATACAAGAATATTTTTTTACATTTTCGCCTTAGCCTTATCGTTTAAATCCCAGTTTAATTCATGAGTATGCCAATAGAAATATCAACATTATAATAAAACATTAGTTTTTCCGTCTGCGTGTTAATATGTTCGCAAATCAAGTTGAAAGGATTTCAATGAATATTGAATAATGAATAGCAGCGATAGCCTAGTTGGTTGCGGTACGGACTGTGAAGACGAAAGTCGTATGTTCGAAACCCAAGTGGCACACACCTCTGACTTTTCTAAAGTTATGTGTGTATTAAAATGTTAATTATCGCTTGCTTAACGGTGAAGGAAAACATCGTGAGGAAACCTGCATATCTGAGAATTCTTATACGAATTTCGAAGGTATGTGAAGTCTACCAACCCGCATTAGGCTAGCGTGGTGGACTAAGGCCTAACCCCTCTCACTAGTAGAGGAGGCCCGTGCCCAGCAGTGGGAAAATGTTTAATACAGGGCTAGTATTATTATTATTATTATTTCACCGTTAAGCAAAATGCAAAGAGAAAGATAGGTTGAAAAACTATTTCATCTCAAAATAAGATTTTTACGAAAGGGGAGTTTAGATTACAAGATAGATATTTAATTGCATACCAAAACACCCGACAATATATGAATCTTGTCTTACAACGTAATGTTAAGAAACTTGAACAACGTTAGATGTCGATACTAAATACAAACATATACACTGGCGTCTATAATCCCCGGAGGGTTGGCAGAGACGTAACCTTTACACCTTTACCGTACCCACACTTTTCGACGAATATATTACGATCCCATAATGTGATAGGGACGAACCTATCGCCATACCGAGCTCAATTCCAGACTCCGGGCTGATACTGAGTATTCCTAAATAGAAAAACTCAACATCACATTACCCGACCCGGGGATCGAATCCATGACCTCGGCACAGCAGTCGTAACGCTTGCGCAATTACAACTGCGCCACCGAGGCAGTCATAGACAGTTGATACATATTTTTTACATACATACATACATATACACTCACGCCTGTAATCCCCGAAGGGGTAGGCAGAGGTGTAACCAGTACACCCACTTTTCGCCGAATTTCGGTCCCATAATGTGATAGGGGGCGAGCCTATCGCCATACCGGGCACCATTCCAGACTCCGGGTTAATACTGAGTATTTCTAGGTAGAAAAACCCAATATCACTTTACCCGACCCGGGGATCGAACCCGAGACCTCAGCACAGCAATCGTAACGCATGCGCAATTACAACTACGCCACCGAGGCAGTCACATATTTTTTTTAAACAAATAACACCCAACAGTTACACACATAGCCCCGACCCCACACTAAGATAGTCTTGTGTTGTGGGTATCGGGGACTATGAGAGACTTTTGGTCTCACAAGATCCTAAATATTTCCACAATACTCACTGCATATACATACAATAGCGGGCGTGGGCGGGATAGTAAAAAAAATTACTCACTGCAACATAGCTTTGGTCTTGATGGAGGGATCGTCAGGCCTGAAGTGCTTGTATTGTTCGACATCCTTCTCCAACGCGAGCAGTTGTTTCTGCAGCTTATCCCGGAGGCCGGGCAGCGTGTCGCGGATGTGGTTCGTGAGCTGCTGGTTCAGTACCCGCTGCAGGTACGGCGTGCCGAGACGATCCGCCAGGTGTCGGTAGGATGGGTGACTGATAAAAACAACGTAACCCTACGGTAATTATTACATATCTCAACACGAAATAACTTTTAAAGGCAAATCTTTGAAAGTTCGCTGCTGAAAGTTAAAGTAAAGTTGCTGGTGGTAGGATATTCGTATGCGCCCGGATAGCGACCACCGTACACAGGGTGTAAAACCCGCCATAGTGGCACTCGCAAGCACGTTCCGGGATCAGCCAGTGTACATCCAGTTTCTATCGGGGGTCTAGAGTTGAGTACGGTGTTTGGCCGTGTTGCGGCCTTCTGAGTACTCTGACACTAGACCCTCGACGCCTCTTCGCCTTCTTGCCCCATGGCGTAATGTGAAAAAGAATACTCACATTCCTACAGGAATCATTTACGTTGATGACCGTTGATAAAGGAATGAATTAAGGATCAGGAAAGGGGAGGGATTTAAGCCTCGAAAAATTGAAGTTTGGTGAATTTACTGATTAAAGACCTGAATCGATACTATAAATGAGAAACATTGTGCAACGAATTTGCATGACGTATTGCCCTTTGGCAACTATTTGAGCAAGACGCACTATAATTTAATAAATAAATACACTCAGCAGACATACACATAATTTTGACCCCACACTAGGTAAAAAACCTGTATCGTGGGTATCAAGAACTACGAGGGACTACCTACAACACCCAGACCCAAAACAAATATCTGTCTGTGACACTGGTCGGTCTCGGTGCTGTAATCCCACGGCCTCTCGTGTCACAGCCGGATAATCGCCCACTGCGTCAGAGTCTGTTAATTTGGAGTCTCCTTCTTGCAACAGCGTGTATAATAGGGTAGTTGACTCAATATTTTTTATTAATTTAATCAAAAATTTACATTACTTAAAACCTATTATCGAAAGAATTTTATGAATCCGAACAAAAATAAGTAAAATAGACGTCATTCAAATCTGCTGGAAGGGGTAATTGTCAAATGACAGTAAAAGGATGCATGAGATACCGTGACGTCCGGTTCTCAGAATCCCCATTACTGTGCCGTTGTGCAAGGGAGATAGCAATATGTTCCCAATACGCAACCATTTTCGCTCATGCCTGTGAGTATTTGCTCCTACCAATATTTAAAATAAATATTGTGACCACATTTTTCCAGCAATTGTACTAAATTCGGTAGCATATAGAATAATATAAATGAAACACAGGAAACTACCCTATTACCTAAGGAAGAACTTCCTCTCAGCCGCTAGTGCGGCGGAGATGTCCTTGCGTCCGTCGATGTCCTTCTGCGATCTGTTGACGACGCCGATGTACCCGCGCCGCAGCGGCAGCAGCTTGTTCTCGAGCACGTCGCGCGCGTCCGTGCCCTCGTCCATCAGGTCCAGTTTGGTTATCACGCCGATAGTACGGAGCCCTATCGGTGTAATCATACAATGAGCTAATTTGAAACTTGAGAGTAGAATAAATAAATAAATAACACCCAACAGTCACACACATAGCCCCGACCCCACACTAAGATACGAGTCTTGTGTTGTAGATATCAGGGACTACGAAAGACGCACGTCTCACAACACCCAGACTCCGGTCACAAATATGTCACACAAACATTTGGAGGCTAATGAGGACGAGAATGTGCGGAAAATCGTATGTAGTACGAAAGTTGATGATCACTAGTTAACCAGCTGTTTTAATATGTAATGATTTTTTTACTGCCTCGATAGGCAGACGAGCAGACGGGCCACCTGATGGTAAGTAGTCACCGCCGCCCATAGACTTCTGCAATGCCAGGGCACAGCAAAGCCGCAGTCTACAGTTGAAATCATATATACATGATGGGACGTCAGTTTTGTTTAAAAATAACCAATTAAAAAGCTCGCAAGTATACTAGGTACAAAAACAATAGGGTGTTTGACTGGTGTAACCAAAAAATATAAAACTGCACTAGGAGAAAGGATAGTGGGCAAACATATTTATTAAATACATTTTTTTATTTTAAATGTATTATAAATATTTTATTTTCGTCATTAAAATTTAGAATTTTTAATCTGTATCACTCGGTGCCAAAAACGTAGCAATACCGGCCGCCATTACTCGTGACGACATCGCACATAAACATTGCATCCTACGACAAATAAAATTGTAAGGAAGAACATATTTTTCGATGTGTAAACGTGTGGAAACGTGTTAGTTTCGTCTTCAAGTCTTCTATAAGAATGGAAGAAGGCATTACAAGGGCTGATAGTCGAAATCTGCCACTTCTTTCTTAAAACTTTGGATTTTGGCACATGGATGAACAATTTATCGTGATTTAGTGTCGAGTTTTTACACAAACGCATTGAACAATATTTATATGCTAGCTCATTCATTTTTGTGGAAAAACTAGAGATAAATGCAAATAATTTGTTATGTTGTTAGGTGTCACGAATGTTTGTAGATGTGCGATGACGTCACATAGAGATAATGTCACGTGATAACGCGTTTTAGCGCGAAATTATATATGAAAAAATTAAATCACGGATTTTATATAAATTGAGTATATTTCAATAATAAAAATATTACGGGGGCTATAAGTGAAGAGTCCTCTATCGATGTCCATCAATCTTCAAAAATTGTCAAATACCCTATTATTAAAATATTATACTTCATCTCAACTCTCTTGACATACTTGATTCTTTCCGATTTATTGCATTCTTTCTTCTAAACCATCCACTATACAATCACTCAATGAAATAAAATATATTATAGATATACCTTGAGGGTCAACTTCTTTAGCGAGCTTTAGAGCATCGCTGTTCGCCAGATCGGTGTTAGCAGGCGTTACGGCGAGAATAAGGCATGACTCGCGCCGAATAAACTGGAATATCATGCCCTTGATCTGCTGCTCAATGTCCACTGGCTGATCTCCGATTGGCACTTTCGTCAGACCCGGCAGATCGATAAGGGTCAGGTTAAGAACTGCAACAAATTATATTCAATTGAGATATAATTGCATTAGTTTGTTCAAATATTCATAGTATTCATGATTATGTAACTTTAATTATAATTTAGTCATTTTGTTTTGTAAAACGTTTAAAAAGTTCTAAACTATAATATATTTCGAGAACTGTTGCTGACTCTCTCTCGTCAGCTAAATTATTGTAAGAACTTGTTGCTGGATCGCTCTCTCTCTCATCTAAATCATTGTTTTTATACTGGCACGACAAAGTGACCACACTGCACTTGATGGTAAGCGCAGTGCAGTCCAATTAGAGTATCGAGTAGCGAGAGACGATCTATCCCCCGCTACTCAACACAATCATGCCAGCCTGCTTCTTCACACTACGCCATAGGCAAGAAGGTGAAGAAGCGGTCGATGGTCTATTGTCAGAGTACTCAGAAGGCCGCAAAACGGCCAAACATCGTACCCCAATTCTAGACCCCCGACAAAAACCAGATGTACACTGGCTGATCCCGGAACGCGACACACTTGCGTGTGCCAGTATAGCGGGTTTTACACCCTCTGAACGGTGGTCGCTATCCGGTCGGATATGAATATCCAGATCCTACCACCGTCAACTTTAATACCTTACCCGTAGTATTTTTTTAAATATATAAAAAATCTTTTATCATATAGATTAGAAAATATGTTTTTATAACAGCAAGCAATGATAACCTAGTCAGCTAGTTCTATCTAGCGACTATTATTGCTATAGTTCTATCCCAGGGAATCGAACTCTCATCTCAGCCGGTTCAACTTGCGATTATTTTTGTCTAGGTACTGTTGCCTGTCAAACACTGATTTTTCTAAGTATTCTTCACAAAATCTATCAAAAGCTATACACATACGGATGTGTTTCAAAAAATCTTTTAAATGACTGACAACAAATATGAAAGACTAAGTGCAGCGTTGTAATTTTTAACATTTAAATTCTATACTCATAATTTGCATTTTTTTATTTATATGTTTTCAATAAATATAACAAAATATATTTTTAACACCTTTTTTGTATACCTTTTAAATACGTGTTTCATTGGGGCTCACGAAAATGTCAAATTTTGTCACTAAAATAAATATAAAAAAGTGGCTAAATTAAAGTATTTATTTTTGAAAAATTAAAATTTTTATATTTGGAAAATATAAAAGTATTTATTTTTTATAATTATTAAATGTCAATAATAATCCCACGATTTCTATGGTTAAAAAATTATCTAAACTTAATAGCTGCAACGAATGAGAATTGCTTTACTTTAAGATTCACATGAGTGAGATGTGCAAACCAATAGTAACGATAAGATACAATTTGATTAGATTAAATAAGGGGAGATTCATGTCACCTGGTTACTATTATCTACAAACACACGACCCCAAACCAAGAAACCATTTAATTGTAATCAACAACAAATTATGGGTTAACCCCACGCAATACATAATATGTAAATTTACAAAACGACGTAACTTTGACTTTTATTTTTTAAGTTGAATTTTATACTATTAGATTTAACCAAATGCATCCATGGACTACGTTTCTACAATTTAATTTCATTTATATTTAATTTAATTCATAAAATATACGAAAATTCGTGGAAATCCGTAAAATTGATTGTGGCTTGGGAATTGATCTGAACCCAATGTGGGTAGCCCAGAGAGAATGGGGGCTTTGGAAAATTCCACCACGGTGTTCTCCTACCTGTGGTAAGAGAGTAATTGTGGCAACAGAGAAAATATAGAGCCTTTCTACGTGTTCATGACCCAACGTAAGAGATGGACGACGCGGCGCGAGCACAGCGGCGCGGCGCGAGCACAGCGGCGCGGCGCGACTATCTCGTGCAGTTGTAGCCATTGAGGATGTCTTTATTGTGGGAGGCTGTTGAAAGATACGGGCCGCATAAACTGCGCGCTACTCTGAATAGCCGCTAGAAGCATCTAGCGGCTATTCAGAGTTTATCCAAGTTTCCTGCGGAACTAACGCGCATACGCCGAAGACCACAAGAGTTTTTGACCACTCGGACGTGAACTTCATAAAAAGGCCGATGACTCCGATACAACCATCTCTTGGCCTTGGTTGTAAAGATATACCTACGTAAATAATTATACGTCATAAAATATACGCTAATTAAGAAATAATTATATACGTAAATAATAATAATAATATAACACTTTATTGTTACACTACAACATACAAAAACAGGTTGTATCAACTTATTTAGGTGTTACAAATTGGCGGACTTATCGCTAAGAGCGATCTCTTCCAGACAACCATGCATGGAGAGGAATAAAATAAACTGAATTTACGGCGGTGCTGACAATAAACTTACATAACAAGAAATACTTAGGTACTTAAAAAATATACGTAAATAAGATAATCACCGCGGGATAGAAAATGTAAAACATGTCAGATTATGTTACTAGTGTGTTTGTGTTGCACCCTTGTGCTCAGTACATAAAGCAGTACACAGCCATTGAGCATCTAGGTCACTATCATAAGGCTTACGTATCGAATAGCAAATAGTTATCATGATTATAATCTTGCGTAAGTAGGTACAAAACACGGCCGTATTCGGCAACTACGACTATGGTAAGACTACACACTACGAATACGGCTCAACGAATAAAGACGTATATTTAGGAGAGAGCAGTGATAGCCTAGTTGGTTGTGGTACGGACTGTGAAGACGAAAGTCGTAAGTTCGAAACCCAAATGGCATACACCTCTGACTTTTCTAATGTTATGTGTGTATTAAAATGTTAATTATCGCTTGCTTTAACGGTGAAGGAAAACATCGTGAGGAAACCTGGTATACCTGATAATTCTCATACGAGTTTCGAAGGTATGTGAAGTTTACAACCCGCATTAGGCCAGCGTGGTGGACCAAGGCCTAACCCCTCTCATTAGTAGAGGAGGCCCGTGCCCAGCAGTGGGACAATGTTTAATACAGGGCTAGTATTATTATTATTATTTAGGAGAGATGTGTGAATTGTCTATAACAACGCAGATAAATATAATAAGAACTGTATCACATATTTACGCATGAGTCATTATTATTTTGCGCCAGTACATACTTACATTGAAAAAACAAAAAGAAATATGGTATTAAGAAAAATATAATCGCATTTATTTCGTACTGATTTAAATTGTGCAGCCATGTAACTAACCTGACGTTCCAAAATTGCGTTGATTTTAAAATGAAGGTAGTAGGTGATAGTGGTAGAGCCACGCTGAAGACATTTTTTTTAAGTGTCTTTTTATTATATTTGACTACAGCATGAATGGGCCGGCTCGACCGGGGTAGTACCACTGTCTCACAGAAAACCAACGTAAAGTGACAATTTACTGTCGCGTTTCGTATGGTAGTGAGATATCCGGAGGCCCAAATTCCCCCTTCCCTTCCGTAATGCCTATTCCTGTCCTTTAAGGCCGACAGCGCATACATGATACTTTCGGTATTGTGGATGTTCATGGGCGGTGGAGATCACTTAACATCAGGTGATCCACTGGCTCGTTTATCGGACTATGCTATAGGAAAAAAAAGAAGGCATTTCAATAGACCGCCCCGTCGCAGTCGTTCCCGCCACTAACTTCAATAAGACCTTTATTAACCCCTAATAAGAACGGACATCAAAACAGGATGAGTTGCCAATACGTTTTTTATTGTGTTTAAATCCTTGTCCGAATGAAATTCAATGTTTACGAAGACATATTAATAACCGGGTACTAAATAGCCATGCTCCTACATACCCAGACTATACATGTATATTCTTCAAACATCTTCTTTTAAGATATGTTTACTTGAGTTTTTTTTTACTGCTTGGATAGACAGACGAGCAGACGGGCCATCTAATGGTACGTAGACACCGCCGCCCATAGACTTATGCAATGTCAGGGCACAGCAAAGCCGCTGCCTACCGTTCGTATTAGACTTTCGAGTTATCGAACATATCGTACAACGGGCAGTTAGTAAAATGCCCATAAACAGTAGTAACATCATCCAGACCTTCGAGTTACCTACTTAAAAGTTTGAAAGACCTTCTACCTAATAAACTACGACGACCTATCGACTGAGCAGTGTCAACCAAGTGATTACCAAGAAGTATTTGTGTAACATTGAACGACATTAAATATTAATATATACAATTTACAAAATAAAACATAAACATTAAAAATGTACGTGGCGCGAACAACACGTCATATGCAATACAAGAGTAATGAGTCTGTTTCTTATCACAACTACTGGGAACAAAACGTGTAAATTTTGTTTGCACATACTACTGCGGGATTTTCTCTTACGCGATATGATGTATAAATACGTAATTTAAAATCAATTGTTAAGTTTAATGAGCGATAATATAAAAAGGAAAAAATACAGACCGATAACAATTATTTCAACTTAACAAATGAGTATCAATAACATAACACATTTAGCCATAGCAGTAGTAGGGGTACTTGATTCTAAAAGTTTTTTCACTAATAGTTCTCTGCGCTATGTCTAAGCAAAATAGTTATATTGTATTTAAAAAAAAAAATACCACAAAACTACTTTCACTACGGCGTATTCGCAAATAAAAATACTTACTTATCAATAAATCAATGACTGTTGTTATTAATTCTGAGTAATTAATCATCTTAATGCCTATGTACTTATTCTTTAAACGTGTCTTGTTTTCAATTAATCATCTCTTTATTATCTAAAGCACTTTATAGATATCAGACTCGTTTATTTACTACACAGAACACCAGTTATACGACAAAAAACACCACAACAGATATAATGGGCGTTTTGACGCAAATGCTTTAACAAACCATTCTAAAATAGAGACATTACGATAGTCCTAGTGAATTAAAGCACAATTTATAAGCTCTATTCAATAATCATTAGCAAGGTACCTTACTCAAAATTTTACGTATCGAAAAGTTAAGAATAAGAATTTAAATTACACCGTCTATGCGAAGTGACGCCTATAGTTTATTGGAGATCTTGTGTATTATAAATAAAGTTTAACCTAAATATAAATTATGTATTTCTTCTGAACCAACCCAGAAAATCTTAAAAAATTCTGTAGTGTTGTTTCTAGTGTTTATAAAAAAAGTATTGCTCCAGAAAAAAGATTCAAAGTTATCTGTGGAATTCATTGTTAATTATCGGTTTCTAAAACGGTATAGAAAAATTCATCGTCAGGAAACTTGTATGCATGAGGATTTGATTAAGAATTTTGAAATCTCTTTATTAATTGAAAATAGAAAATTTTATTTTTTTATTCTATTATAATGGCCGTCGAAGTAATTTAGAAAAAATAACTTGTCACTACGGTCTGGCGCTGAGATATAGGGTGTCGAGTTTGAGCTTCTCGTATATAGAACACCCTGTCGTGCCTTGCGGGCTTTAGCTCTTGCATCCAGATAATTATTTGTCGTATACTTCTACTACTCTAGCCTTGTATTAAACATTGTACCACTGCTGGGCACGGGCCTCCTCTACTAATGAGAGGGGTTAGGCTTTAGTCCACCACGCTGGCCTAATGCGGATTGGTAGACTTCACATACCTTCGAAATTCGTATAAGAATTCTCAGATATGCAGGTTTCCTCACGATGTTTTCCTTCACCGTTAAAGCAAGTGATAATTAACATTTTAATACACACATAACTTTAGAAAAGTCAGAGGTGTGTGCCACTTGGGTTTCGAACATATGACTTTCGTCTTCACAGTCCGTACCGCAACCAACTAGGCTATCGCTGCTCGTTTTGTCGTATACTCTTACAAATCGTATTTCAATTGCATAGTTGTGTGTATGTAAAGACAACTGGAATTATGATAAACAATCACAAACTCATTACACGCGATAATACATTGTGCCCAATTTTAATCTTATAATAAAGGTATCAGATAAGTCAAAATAAATAAATATGTCCATTCTATATTTTAGGTTAAAATTAATAAATACTTAATAATGTCAAAAAAATATTAGTATCCTGTTTTTTATATTTCTTTTCGAATATCTATAATAACATTATAAAGAGGAAAGATTTGTATGTAAGTAATATTTGTAACGAATAGGCTCAAAAAGTACTGGACCGATTAAAAAAAAATCTTTCACCATCTGAATGCTACATTATCACTGATTAATATAGGCTATTTTAATTGCAAGAAAACAATAAGTATCCCTACTAAAACTACAATATACCTTTTCTTTTAAAAATCACTACCACGCGGGCGAAGCCGCGAGCTAAAGCTAGTATTAAAGAAGTATTCCTTATCCTTAATCAAGGCTGCAACAGTAGGGCTCTCAGGATGTGGTGGGATATACCATGACCTGAAATACAACAGTCCTACGACAAAACTGTGACAAGGCCAGTAAATAAGAATTTTCCTTATATTTAGCGGCCGCATCAGTACTGGTAAAGGCTGAAAAATATAATTCAGAAAACGCTTCTATTCGGATATTTTTGGGATACACCACGTCTCGATTAATGCGGTAACAGCTTTAAACAAAAAGCGGCTGAAATGGAGGTTTCAGGCCCCCGGGTGTTTTTGATGATTATTAACATTTACTAATTTCATGTTTTGTTAGGAATTTTAAAATGTAGTCATAAACACTTTTAGGATGATACAATAATTCTTTTTATATAGAACTAACGTGAAAAAATTAGTAGTTTTTGAGACAATTTACATTAAGCAAAGACCGGCATGGTCTGCTTTATTAAATTTTTGGAGAACTAGTATAGAATTCCTATTAAGACAAAAAGTTTCGTATTAAGCCACATCTAACATAATATATTTTATATAGCGGATGGGCCCACAGATTTCTCAGGAATTTACTTGAAGTGGACGAGAGTAACACGAAGGTTCTTAAATTGCGGTGCATAAAGCAAGGAATGAATACTACACTATTATCCTAAAAATTACAATGATGATAAATAAAATAATAATACGGTTCATCAGTGGGTTTTCTCGATATGCCATGCCGTGGCGGTATAAGGCCGGCAAGGGTTAGCAAAAAGCTTCTCAAATCGTCATCATGGAACGTTCGAACAATGCTTGTTAGGTGATGATAGAAAAGATAAGGAAATGACGAAATGTTAAGCATGTGAAAAACATAAGTCAAAAAATTCACGAAATCAAAGCCGCTCGTAATAAAAAAAATACGCTTAACGTGATGACATTAATTATTACAACTAGAATTAAAATAATGCAAAATTTTTCTACATGTTATTACATTTTAGCGGAATTCAAAAGAAGAGCAAGCGTAGCTTAATAAATCACTCGCCATTTGGCGGTAAAAATATAAAGGTTTGTTAACTCGCTAGTCATGTGTGCGTACTGCTGGCCATCTGAACTATATCACAGCTATGTGAACATTACTTTTGCATACAGTCTAAGAAAATGAATAACGATGCTCGATACTTGTAATAATTACATAGTTACTAACAACAATCTTAAGTATGGTGAACATCTTGAGATTCGTGTTGCACGTTTAGGCTAGATAAGAAGCTATCGGATCTTTGCGTATTTTAAATATATTTGAATAGTAGGCTAATGGCGATAGGCTCGCCCCCCATCACATTATGGGACCGAAATTCGTCGAAAAGTGGGTGTACTGGTTACACCTCTGCCTACCCCTTCGGGGATTACAGGCCTGAATGTATGTGTGTGTGTAGTAGGCTAATCTCTGGTTTTGGATTTTAATTCCCACATAGATTATCTACAAATAATATTGATTGGGCGGCGAAACAAAGTAAGAAGCATAGTTTTTCAATTGGAAATGTATTATTAGGTTATTGTTATAGTTATGTCATTTTACTCGGAGTTATAATATATTTATGCTGTACTTACCATTAGGCGAATATACGCGCAGATTGATCGGCACCGGGGAGATGCCTTTATTCGAACCGGTGACGCGGTCGGTCTCCGCTTCAATCTCGCTTCGCACTTCATTGAAGTCAGTGAACTTTTTGCCTTTGAGATGAAGGAACTCCGCACATTCTGTATAAATAAATAATTATCTATCAACCCGCTAACATGTCACAGCTTCGTTCTGTCTACTTCTGGCCCGAACCAAAGAAATAGGTTCGCAAATTCGTATTTTTGCCGCACCATCAAGCTGTGGAACAGTTTGCCAGCATCCGTGTTCCCTCCTTCCTATGATCCTGGGTCCTTTAGGCGTAGTGTGAAGAAGCTACACAGCAGGCCGGGATGATTGTGTTAGTAGAGGGGATAGGTCGTCTCTCGCTACTTGATACTCTAACTGGACGGCACTGCGCTTACCATCAGGTGCAGTGTGGTCACTTGCCAGAATATAAAAAAAATGTATATTGTGAGTATGTGACTTTTTAACCAAGCCAAAAGGCTTTGAATGCACTGCGATTAAATTAAAGAGGCTTTGGACTATCCAAGAACCTCAAACCGCGTACGATCACGCACTAATTTTCGTAGTTAGTTATCACTATTCATTACAACCGCCACCGCCATACGCTAACAGTATATGTTTTTAGATTTTAAACACCTTCGAACCACCATTCAATGAATCGCTATTGCATGTGCCTGTGTCTAAAACCAAATTACATTTGTAGCGATTAGAAACTCTGTGCGTTTAATCGCAATGCGTGTTAACCCTTACCGATTATAATAAAGTTTCGAAGACATAATAAGTATGAGAAACATCAATGTCACCAGGCACATAAAGAATGGTCGATTCAAAGGGTAATCTCGGTTTTCGCTCAATCACGCGAAACGGAAGGGTACTGACCTATTAAACGTGACCGGAAATAATTATCGTGTAAAAAAATGCATTGTTACTTTTTTGTTGCGAAGTTGTACTTAGGAAAAAATAATTTCAAATGTTTTTAAGATTTAGGACTGATGTTTTCGAGAGAAACAATAAAGATATTATATATATGTAATATACTTCATGCATACTATATTTATTTGAAGCATAAAATTATTTTGGAAAATTATGATGTTCATAGTAATTTATGTAGTTTGACTTGTTCCGTCTAGCAGTAATAGCCCCACATTAGTAAGCCAATTATTCGTTTTAACATTCAAAATACAGCTGAAGGTTAATAATGACTAATCATAGACAAGTAAGCCTTTGCATCAGATAGTTGTTTACCATGCTCATCATACTATCATTTTATATGAAATATTAATAGCAAGATAAACCTAATATAATATGACGTTTAATCCGGTAGCTTATGAAGACCAATAGATTTTTGTTCAAATCTCTGTGAATGAGGCAACTATCTTAGATGATTAAAGTGGTATCTAAAAATATCTGTATTTAATAAGTACCTGCATTTCCATTTATGAGCTGTAGGATCAATGGACGACGCGTAACTATTCCTGAACCTCGTGGCAAGAAGTCCCTTTAACAAAATGAATACTGATAAAACATTTTGTTCTATTATTATCATTAATGTGTGTGAGAACAAATATGTACTTAACCAGTCACAGATCATTTGGACACCGGTGTCTGGACGAAAACTAGCAATACTTTCCCTTATTGACATGCATATTAAGAGTATTTGTAACATTAATATTATGGCAATAATATCGATTTTGACTTGTATTTTTACTCACTACTAATTACCTTTTTCCAAACACCAGAGACCTTGTGATGTGTTACATGAAAGGTCTTGTTGTAATACATGAGAGGTTAATGTCGTGTGACAGTGGTTTAATTCATGTTGAATGTGAAGATAGATTTCTTGATACTTTTTATAAACTAGTTTAGGGTCTGTAATTCATTCACCAGATCCTGCATATTGTATAACTAATGAGGTAATTTGAATTTGCAAAAGTTGAATGTTAGGTAATTTGATTTTGCAAATTTTGTTTGAGACTGTGTGTGATTAATGATTATAATACCTCAGCAATAAAAGTTCAGGATGTATATTTCAAAACTTCATATTCACCATATTCTAAATAAATATGTTAGGAATTATATTGACAAGCAAATGTAATCTGATTAGGAAAGTAGGACAATTTCAACTTCATCTAGCTCGACACAGTATTGCAATGCATAACTATGTATTTTATGTTACTATCTTTTGTAGTAAAATATAAACTTCCGTTAATTAATAAAAACTAGAGACAATAGGACAATGCAACTGATAATAATTCAGGCCTTGTATTTTTCCAGAGATAATATATGTGATAAAAAATAGGTGAACATATGCCTATAGAAAGTAAAATATTTTAAGTGTTATTTTGTTACTGCCTTGGTGGCCCAGTTCTAATTGCACATGCATTACGACTGCTGTGCTGTGGTCTCGAGTTCAATCCCTGGGCCAGGTAAAGTGATATTGAGTTTTTCTACCTAGAAATTTTCAGTATTAGCCCAGAGTCTGGAATCTGTGCCCAGTATGGCAATAGACTCGCCCCCTACAGTCACATCATGTGGCCGAAATTGGGCGAACAGTGGGTGTATTGGTTACACCTCTGCCAACCCCTTTGGGGAATACAGGTACGAGTGTATGTGTGTGTTATTTTGTTACTTATACAGAACCTAACAAAAATGTAACAATCAGGTACTTCATGGCAAAACATCTGAACTGATTTTGATTAAATTTGGTATGAGGATACCCATATACCTGAGGGCAGACATAGGGTACAACATTATTTAAATCAACCCTTAAAGGGCTTAAATAGAGTATGAAAGTTTGTATGGGAATTCAGAAACCGCTGAACCAGTTTAGTGAAATTCAGTATGGAGATTTTTTCATGGCACAGCAAAGTGACCACACCAAATTTTTTACTATAAGAATGGATATGACATAATCCATTTTTTATCAACGCCTAAGGGTAAAATAGGGTACGAAAATTTGCTTCTGAATCAACATAGGTAAAATTCAGCATAGATATATCATTGTAAACCCTGAAAATGGATCTGGGGTGTTTTTTTAACCAACTTCTTAGGAGGTGAACTGGGGACTTAAGAAGCAATATCAGTTAAAGACCGCTTGACTTTAAAATCAATATCTAGGTCGCCCCTTAGTTTCGAAGAATGCACCCAGTGAGAAAACTGAAAAGTATCTACCATTTTGTTTTCTTCACTAATTTACAAATATTAAAATATTTCGTGTCGAATAGTTAGACTGAAATCTACAAAAATAAACTTCCCCTTCGGTCCAACAAAGCTAGTAATGTTATATTTGTGTGGTATGTACAGGAAGAGGGCTATGATATGCGAATGACTCATTATCAACTGCCTGCAGACAATCGATTGCTGCAGCACACTATAATAATATATCTCTTCTTGAACAGCTCTCTTGCATAAACCAGAAAACTTATTACTATCAGTGACATAAGCCAGTAAACAAGCAGTCACCCAAACAAAGATCTAGGAGGCTCTGGTAATATCTCACTTCAGAAAGCCTATGAAAACCCTGAGATGTTTTCACATTAATTATCTCACCTGCCGACAAAATTTTCTAACACCGAACTCTTTCCTGCAGACTGACCACCCACAACAGCGATTTGTGGAAGATCCAAAGACATGTGCACGCCCATTTGCACGAATGCATCTTGTAATTTGTTTACAATTGGGATCAATTGCTGCATTCCGAAATTCCCAGCCATATTTAATAAAATACATTAAAGTTTTATCACCTCTAAAACACTAATAACACTCGCTCATCATCAATTCATCATCGATAAACTAATTTATTTTTCAATATGGTGGTGGTAGTTACGTTTCGTCCAAACTGCTGTCAAATGAAAGAAGCCTAGCTTCTAAACGTTCCAAATATATGCTATCTTTTTCTAACCCGTTCCAAAAGTAACTTCATAAGTTGAAATAAAAGTTATTATAATACTTCCTAGAGATTACTCTCTGATGTTTTTAAGCTTTGGGTACATGTACAAGTTATGATTTTATTAAAATGTTATTATTATCATATAATTATGATTATGAATATTAGATTATGATTCTATTATTTTCGCTCATTTCAGCAGATATGTTATTCGTGCGACATTTCATCTCCAAGCTCCATTATCCTTTAAAGTAATCAATATATCTTGACATGCGCACTGAATCTAGGCCAGTGTACCAAAATATCACATAGAATAAGTAATGTTTATTTTATTTAGGGATAATGAATATGGTTAAAACATAAAACTATTAATACGTTAACGTATCGAATATAACGAGTATAATTTGAGCTTAAGTATTTTAATCAAAATCTTCTTTCACAATTAAAAATAGATACAATCTTGGGACCATATACTCAAAATATACTTTTAAACCATAAACATTGTTGTATATATTACGAAGATAAGTCTGAACAATAATCCAAATTAAGTTATATAATTCACCCCATACATTGCAACCACTACTTTAAGGGTTTTTCGACCTCTTTTTTACAGTATGTTTCATATGGCAGCTAGTTCGAATTGACTAACTTGACGCTTGGAAGAATTTTTTTATACTATGAGAGATACCCACCTGCCTACAAAATTTTCCAGAACGGAGCTTTTTCCTGCCGATTGTCCGCCCACCACAGCAATTTGAGGCAAATCCAACTGCATATGCACGCCCAATTGTGTGAAAGCATCTTGTAGCTTATTGACTATTGGAATCAACTGCTCCATCCCTAAATTCCCGGCCATGGCTGCCGGCTGTCTCAAACACTTCTCGTTTTATGAACTACACCGCAGATCTTCGCCTACTGATTTTTAGTCCATCAATAAAGAACGAAGTAAACTATTGCGCATGCGTGAAAGTAAGGTAAGACGAAATAAAAATCTATCTATCTCCATACTAAAAAAATCATATTATATGGATGGTATTTCTATTATAGTATAATATGTAGTATTGAAAATAATAACATCTAATTATATACGTCTTTTACTATCATAATTAAAATGGTGGCGTTACATATGCTTGTTTAAAAGTTTAACTGTAAACTTAAATGAAAGCTGAAGACATTAATATATATCTGTTTAAAAAATAAATAGGTTGATTTGTTATTTACTTTTAGCCACCACTTATTTGCTTAAATACTTGATATGCCTTGATAAGTCTCCTGATTACACTTATAATTTATCTTACAGTTAAAAATAGTTATTAATTATCAAATCATAAATGCATGTATTTATTATTTGATGTATAGTACTCATGTGTTTGTCTGACACACCATCTTTTTTCAATCCTAAAAGTACATCACATTTTCATTTTCTGTATCTTTACAGTAGTTTTTTTTTATCCTGGCACGGCAAAGTGACCACACTGCACCCGACGCTAAGCGCAATGCCGTCCAATTATAATATCGAGAAGTAACAGACAATCTATCCCCCGCTACTCAACATGATCATGTCGGCCTACTTCTTCATACTACACTATGGGCAAGGTGAAGAAGCGGTCGAGGCTATAGTGTCAGAGTACTCAGTAGCCTGCAAAACGGCCTAACATCGTACCCCAAGGTGCCCTCGCGGGTCGGTACGCAGCGCTCTCTAACGGTAGGTAGCGGCTTCGCTGTGCCCTGCCATTGCAGAAGTCTATGGGTGGTGGTGACTACTTACCATCAGATGGCCCCAACAAAAACCGGATGTACACTGGATGATCCCGGAATGCCACACATTTGCCTATGCCACGATGGCGGGTTTTACACTCTGTGTACGGTGGTCGCTATCCGGGTGGATAAGAATATTCTACCACCAGTTTGTGATATAAATAGATTAGGTTCCCGTGTTTAACTCTATGCATTATTTAATCTGTATCAAAAATAACACAAATAGGAATCCTTTCATAAAACAGAATTAAAATTCATTTAACAAATGAGACTGTAATTGTTGTTTTAAAAATTGTAATAATATGAGTAGATAATTACTCTCGCACGCGTGCAACGTAATGGCCATTCTGAATTATAGCCCCATATATCATATCGTACCTCATTTATCCGTCATTTGTCAATTACTATAATTTGTAATTTTATGGCATACTTGGTATTGGACACTTCACATAGTTTTTCTTATAGCTTCTTTCTCAATATTCATTCATCTAAAGGTAATTTATATGTTAAATTTCGAATAGCAAAAAAGAAAATTATTTTACCATTGATTATACATATGGGAGCATATCATATCAAATTAGTACTTGCTAAATAAACAGCCTAATGCGCCATTTGGTGGTAAAAATTTAATCAAACTTTATTAAACTGGTTTATCTTTATCAAAGTTATCCCAAAAAGTTGTTTAGTTAAAATACAGACTACGGTGTACACTCGTCTTAAAAGCATAGGGAACAATAACGATTACAATCTTGTTATTACTATGCAATCTAATCATTTATTAATATTTATTATTAGATCATTGGATTTAATTACATTAAAATGCTTTTAAATGATGTTGTTTGTATAAACAATCAGAAATTACAAATCAAACATATTTTGTGTGAAAAATCCATAGATAATATTATGTTTTTCTAAAGCTGTCCATTAACAGTCTAGCAAATTCAAAATTCCTTCGTTTTTTATTTCAATCGTTTTATGCTTTTATGCATTTTATCAATATTATAAATCCTCAAATTCATTAAAAAATATTTATATTTATTTAATGTTGATAACAAAGGCGAACAATACTTAGTTTTATGAAGAGTTCTGTTTTTGCATTTTGTTCGATAGTGAATAAGTTCCTTAGTTGTATTACAATCGTTTTTCCCACTAGAGTGCGCTATGTCGCGTCTTTGTGACGTCACGCTATTGATTGTGAAAAGGAAGGAGATCGTCTTTTGGAGACGCCATCTTAAAATAAAGTGATATAAGTTTTTGGTAGCGTAGATTTAGATAAAATCTAAAGTAATCTTAATACAAGAATTAGCAATCAAGTTTATATAATTTTTAACTTGTAATACATACTGTAACGGACCAAGGTATATCATTATTTCGCTTTTGTTGTTTTATAAAGAGATAGAATTAGTTTATTTATCGTCGTTTTCTAATATATCTTGGTATACTATTATTATAAGCTAAATTGTGAGTGTATGTAAATGATGGCAAAGTGTAGAAGAGAAACGCTTTTAAAACTGGAAGTCATCGATCCAGCCTTCATCAGACGGATGTAACACGTCAATAAACTTCGGAGGGCAGGGCTTGAATTTATTGTTCTACGAGTGCTGTGAAAGTGTTTCAGTGGTTATTGGCATATCCAAGTGTTAAATTTTATATGAAATTGTATAGTTTGCGAATTAGTGAGACTATAGCGAAGAGAGAAGGCAAACTCCTGCAAACAGTTGTTTTAACAATTACGTAGAGCGGAGTTTGAAGTGCTCATTACGCTGGTTGCAGTTGGTGGTTGGTGCGAGGGTGACCTCCTGATGGTGTGTACATCGCAGCATGTCTGCACTCTCGACGCCGGGCGGCGGAGGCACTACGGCGCAGAGCAAGCCGACGTCCGGCAAGCAAAAATATCAGAAGTTGGACATCAATAGCTTGTATTGCGCCAATAGAGTGAGTGTACTTTGTAGATTTTTTTAGATGTCAGTGTCAAGGCAGTTTACGCCCACAAGAGTTTGATCAAGACATTTGTTACATTTGAAAGTTTATTTTTGTAGAAAACATGTTTTCACTAGTATAGTTTATTAACCTGTCTTAAAATTCAACTAAGTAGGTAATCATCATAAATAATTTATTTATTACATTATTTATGGTACAGCTGTATTACAATCGGTGTAACATTATAGCGACCAATAGATAGTTTACAGTTGAATAAAATGACCTTCATCAACCTAATAGGTAGCTAAACTAACAGCAATATGCAATATAGGTGCACACGGTGGCCTTGCTTCCTTAGTTTACTGTAGTAGAACTGTGCCTTTGTGTTGTAACTGTGTCTGTTATCATAAAAATGTAATGTGTTAAGTATTATTTTTCTCAGTATTATTTTTGTTACCTATAAATTGTACAATTGACACCTACTTGCCTTATTGCAACATTGATTATATATTTTTTTGTAAAAACACATTCCATTGTCACAAAGGTCGTTGACCACTGAACTGTTCTAAAAGCTTACTTTTTAGAATAGATATAATTCATACTTTCTTAAAAAGATCACAATATACAATATTTTTCATGTTATTGCATACAGTATAAATTTTTTTTTTATTATTTCCTTACAAATAATCATAGTAAATTCATAATGTTTTTATTATTTATTATGAGTTTCATATATTACTGTGAATTTTAATTCCATTATGTTGAATTGCACATGATTTATCTTTAAATTTACACAAAATGATTTATAAAAATGACATATCTGTTTACACTGCTTGCAAATTTCATTGATATAACTCTATTATATTCTAATAGTAAATAATTTTATGTTCCGTTAAATTATTACTTAGGATCTATTGGAAGATGGAGTTGAAGGGAATTTTAGAGAAGACATGACAATCTAGCAAATTTAAGGAATACACTTAAATGTTTATGTAGCTTTATACAAATTGAAAACTTTTTGTAGCTAGTTATTAAACATTTTCTGCCTTACTAATATACTTATATTCAAAGTATGCTGACTACCATCATCCATATTCTATATGCATGTCAATAAAAAAAAAATGCAGTTACAAATTTTAAGATTTTATTTTCATGTTTTATATTATACATAGATCAAGTAATTATATTTTTGGATAATTTTTTATTCAATATTTTGTAGTTCTACTTAGATTTGATTATAACTATTGTTCTGTGTTACATATAAATTATGACTGTTATATCAATTATTGGAGACAAAGACAAATAATTTATTTATTTATTGTAGAACGAGAATTTAGAACCGTCCTCAACAAAATCTCAACTTAGCCGCAAACATGGAATGCAAAGTCTTGGAAAGGTACCATCAGCAAGGCGTCCACCTGCGAATTTGCCCTCTTTAAAAACTGAGACTGGTCAAGACCCAAACACTAAGTAAGTAGTAACATAAAATAATTTTTATATATGTACTGGCAATATATGAAATTGCATTTGTAATTTTTTTATTGCATTCATAAAAATAGTACTAGTTTTTGCTAGCTATGTGTCCAACATAGTTATAGAAATTTAAAATAATAGGCTGTCTTGTTTGTAAGCACTGCATTTGTCAAATAATTGTGGCAGCACCACCCAGAACCTTGAGGTCTTATAATACCTTGTAATTTCACTGGTGTCTATTGGTCTTCAAACTGCCTCGAAGACAACAGTGCTTGGACACTTCTTCTTAACAACAGAAATAAACAAAGCAGTAGTACCTACCCAGATGCTTTGTAGACAAGTTAGTTAAACCCAATAAATATTTGGTTGACATTTTAAAATCTCAAAGAACTAGATACTGAATTACTTATACTTAAGACTGATATAAATAAAATAATATTTTATCATTATTGACATTGCAGTTCTATCGCTGCTGCTACTGCATCTGTAACTACTCCGCCAACATGCACTTCCCAAACAACAGTGAGTAATAATATCATTTTAGTTTTGTTTGTCTGTCTATGAGACTTTGATATGTTTATAGAACCAAGCAGAAGTGTGTTATTTATATTTTTCTTGTCTGAAAAATAGGTTATATTATTTTGATGTTCTTATTACAAAAATGGAAATACAGTTGAACTTTACACAGTTATACACTTTATATCCCATATTCGCATTTCACAATTTGCGGATCTAGTTGATAATAATTAAAATGAATCTGTATGCTTTATTAACATATCAGCATCTTTAGAGTACTGCTGGCACATCGAGAAGCTTTTGCAAAGAGACTAGCCAAATGGACCCATCTCTAACTAAAACAAGCCTTATTGCCACTATGCCTAAAGTGCAATGTCAAATGCCACCACCACCATATTACAAGTTTCACAAAGCTGAGTTTTATTTTATTTGGATGGCTCACGGCTATTAATAACAGATAAATATATAACGAAACGAATACAATAGATAAGCCAATTACGAGCCACCGCAGATAGTGAAAGAATAGAATTGAAAGAACTTCAAAAAGAGGCACAAAAAAATACCAAGATTTTTAAACCCTTGCCTAAACTTGATAATAATAATTAATATACATTAATTATTTAAAACTTTCATGAAAATTGGTTTTTATTTTGAGATATTTTATTTTGATTTTTTTTTTTATCATATTTAGTTATATTAAAAATTTATTTTGATTATTTTTTTTCTATTTTAGAAAGTTGTAATCTATCTTCTATAATTCTGTGTTCGTGGCATATTTATGGAAGATATCGCCTTAATAACCTGTATACATATATTTTTAGGATGAGAAAATTTAATTCATGAGGTACACTTGCAGGCAACAACATCGAACAGCAGTGTGGGTGCCGGCTCTGGTCCTCGCGAATGGGGCTCCCTTCCTCCACCGTCGTCTCCACACTTTCGTACAGAGTTTCCCTCTTTAGAGGCAGCTGCTCAGCCCTCACATCGGACATCAGACCATTCTGTACCACAGCCCCAACTCAGACCTCAAAGTAAGTTTATCAATATACGCTTAAAAATGTTAAAACATAATATATGTAGAAAACAATAAAATATGTAATTAAATTAATAAAATCTTACTAAAGAATCATTAGTAGCTTTTATGATTGCAGCAGAAGGCAGCTGGACGTGCGGTGGTACGGCTGGAGTCCGTCAGGAGAATGTAGTGTCTCCGACAAACGTACCCGCTTCGACGACACCTGCATCACAGCAAACTCCAGCATTCCGCGCCATTCTGCCACCCTTCGTATGTTCATCTATTTTAATATATGTATTCGTTTTGGTATTTCATGTCGGAACAAACACAAATAAAGAGTTTAAAAAATATCTAAAACCAAAATTGATTATGAGAGAAATAGTTGTAGGGGTTGCTTCTGCCCTACTCAAATGATGTTGATAAAATTGCAGGGTTGCGAATAAAACAATAACGTTGTATCTGACTCGAATGCCGACAGTGATAGGTGTATGCTGTGTCGCTCTATTTGATAGACTCGTATGGAGCGTAGCGCGGCCGTGACTTGTATAGTCATACTCTCTGCGCGGCACCCCCGTTCTGGCCATATGAATATCTACTATCAGCAGTCGTGGTGTTTATTAATATAAACATATAATACAATGGTTCTTACAGCTATTTCTCCGTAGGTAAAAGTTTACATTGAATCTAATAACTAGGCTTTGTTAAAGTAGAAATGCGTCGTTTATTTTCTTGGTAATCCCGGCATACGTCCTGTATGTGTGTGGCCGTGATGCCACATAGTGTTATTAATTTAACTGTTATTATGCACAGTTGGTGAAAGGTAGCAGCGGCGGCGGGCTCGGGCTGGGTACGCTGGGCAACCTGCGCGAGACTCGCAGCGGCGGCAGTGGCGCGGCCGGCGGCGCGCCCCCGCGCCCGGCGCACCGCCCGCCCGCCACTCCCCGCGCCGTCGAAGTGCTCACCGCGCGGCCCATCCTGCGCGACGAGCAGATCTCTTCGCTCGACGACATCTCTCGTGATGCCGGTTGGGCGCAAAATGACGATATCGATTATGAGTCAGTACCGTTTATTCTGGAACTTGTGTTGTGTGCTATATGCGCCATATGAATAGAATTATATTTGCCTTTTTTATTTTAGCCAAAAGTTGGATTTTTCCGACGGAGAATCGTCAGCACCAACAAAAGGGATCACTAAAAATGGAAGCGCTCGTGCTGTCGTAGAAAATGAGCGGCCAGAACCTAAGATCCATGAACCAGGTGATGAGGAGCAGCTATGGGCTGAAAGGCGGCAGAAACAAAATAATGAAGTTGCCCAAGCCGTTGCACGTGCTAGACAGCGTAAAGAAGAAGAGCAACGACGGCAAATGCGCGATCCACCTGGATCAACTCAAACACAAAAAGACTATCGCGATCGGGTCGATAGGGATCGCAATGATAACAGGGAACGCGAACATGAGGGTAGAGAAAAGGACCGAATTGATAACAGGGACAGAGACCGTTGCGACAGAGACAGGGTGGTGGAACATAGAGATAAAGAACGCAATGATCTACGTGAAAAGGATTCTAGAGAAAAAGAACGCCCTATGGATAACAGGGATCGCGATCGTGATCGCATGGATAACAGGGAGCGGTTTGACAATAGAGACCGCGATTTACGTGATCGTGATCGTGAACGCGATAGAATGGAAAGTAGAGACAAAGTTCGAAATGATAATCGAGATCGCCCAGAAAGTGACAAAGATAGAGCGGATATTCGTGATAGAGATCGCAATGATAACCGTGATCGAGATCGTGACCGATTTGACAGGGACCGGGAACGAGATCGCGTAGATAGAGAACGGGATAGAGATCGTGATCGTGACCGTGATCGCGACCGTGACAGAGACCGCGATCGAGTGGACAGAGACCGTGATCGAGATTTTAGAGAACGAGATCGTGATTACGGCCGCGACCGCGAGCGTGAACGCGATCGTGATCGTGAACGGGATCGAGATCAAAACAATCCATCTTTCTCAAAAACTTTTCAAGCTAATATTCCACCAAGATTTTTAAAACAACAACAAAATAGGCAACAGGATGAACCACACAAAGGTTGGGCGTTTTCAGGAAAGTCTGCTCCTAGACGGCAGGAGCCGCCTACCTACAATCAATCTCGCCATGCCCCACATAATGGTCGTCGTTCTTACTCAAGGTACTTGTCTTGTCAGATTATTATTATTTCTGTTGTATGTTATTGGTGCCTGTGTTATATATAATTGTGATTTTATGTCTTTATAGGGATTATTCAGACCGTGAAGATGACTTCAGAAGGGATAAAGATGGACCTGGGCCGCAGTGGCGGTCTGAAATGCAAGATTATGAAAGACCTGGACGAGAATTAGACAGATCAAACTCAAAGGATTCATATAAAGATTACAATGACTATAAAGAGAGAAAGAACGAATCTGATAAAAAATCAACCGATAGTTCTATTGAGCCTAGTAGCAGATCGGCGGCTGAAAAATTAAGTGAAGTATTTGAAAGAAAGAGTATAGGTGTTGCTGAACCATTAACCACTTCCGATTCATCAAATCCGACCCCAGTTCCTGTACGGCGAAGTACACCTCCTTCGAATACATCTCAAAGGGAGTCCTCTGAACATGAGTTCGCGAAAACGTCATGGGCTGATGCTATGCAAGAAGAATCAACTACTTACAACGCTATTAAGGCGTCTGCTGAAAAAATAGTTCTGATGAAAGATAATGAAATAACAACAAAAGATATAGTTGCTAAAGAATGCGATGAAACTGTTGCTAATTCTCAACAACAAATATCTGTGGCATCACAACCACAATGCACGACTTCGTCAATTAATGTATTACCACCATGTGTACCTCAAAATTTAACTCAAAAATGTGATAATTATACACCTAACATTCAAAATATTTCTCCTAACCAACAAACATCTCAAAATATTTCGGTAGCAAATAATCAACCTCAAGTTATAACCGCACTTAGTCAATCTCAAACTGCTTCTTCTGATAATCTATCACTTTCTAAACCTTCGCCTATGGTGGTATCTAAACCTTCTAATCACAATGATAACTTTACAACACTTTCCCAAGCACAGAAACCACAATTAGATCAATTAGTACAACTAAATACTGTAAAGACTGTATTTCCAAATCAAAAATCTGAAAAAGAATTTTCGGAGTCCGAATCTGTAGCTTCAAAATCTAGTACTGACCCAACTGGCATGATAAAAAAAATTGAAACACAATCTGTAGAATCTCCTCATGATAGCATGGACTCTCAGAAACGTAATATTGATGATAAAAAGAATGAAAGATTTAGCAATGAACAACTTAATAAAATTGCTGGTAAAGAACCTGTCGAACGAAAGTCTAGTGGATCTGGATCTGAAAAGAGAAGTAGAACATATGGTGGTGGTGGTGGTTATGCTGTCTATAATAGAGGCTGGGGACAAAGAGAATCTCGCGGACGTCGTTCACATCGCAGTTCTCGTTCTAATAATAGAGCCAGCGAATCCGATGGTTCCACAGACTGTGCTCCTAATAATGATAGACGTGAACGACGCAGGGCTCCACGTAGCCCCCGCGGCCCTAAGAAATCAGACAAGCCCGATGAGAATAGGCCATCATCGCAAGATATACCAACGGTAACAGATGGTTTGGAGAATAGGGAACCATTTGCACCCCGAGGCCAGCCATCACGTCGTGGCAGGGGAGGTTTCCAGGGTGCTAGTCGCCCGCCAGCACCAGCTAAAAGAGTAGCTGGATATGGACCTCCTAATACGAAAAGTCCTTTCAGTCAAGCTAATAGAGCTGTAAAGGAAAATGAAGAAGTAAAAGATAATCTCCAGCCTGATGATAAAGGCAAAGGTAATAACAAGTCTCGTGCTGGTTCGTCTTCTGGCAGGGGACGTGACCGTCGTCCAAAAGGCACAGGTGGCCCACATAGCGGTGAAGATGAAAACTGGGAGACAACTTCTGAACATTCCGAAGGTGGTGGAACCTCAGGCCGTCGCCGCTCTGTTACAGGCCGACCACCTGGGCAATCTCAAAAGGGTCAAGGGGGACGTATGCAGAATTCGGGCAATCGTCAAAATAATAACCGTAATCCTCAAGGAAAGAAAGATGCTTTGGGTGATAATAAATCAGCTGATGTTACAGAGGCTATATCTGATCTTAAGATAACTACTGTTAAAAAAGATGATGAGGTTGCTGATGATGGGTTCCAAGAAGTACGTAATAAGAAAAATTCAAAAGATGTACGAGCGCCTACTAAAGATGATAACGTACATATTGTAAAGCAACCTAGATCTCATTCTAATCAAGGGGCTGGTCGTAATGGATCTTCTTCAAGAAATTCTAATGAAAAACCAAATTCGCGTGGTTCAGCACCTGTTTCGGGAAAATCTAATTCTCAATATGATCGACCTCGCCAGGCCAATTTAGCGCCACGTTTTGTGAAACAAAGACAAAAACAACAAATGGGTATGGTCAGTGGCTTTGGGCCAGATACTGGGGCAGCTCCACCGCCGCCGTCCGTTAATGCCTGGGATAAACCAATATCTCAGACGTTACGTGGTAATGTTGAAGAAAATCTGGAAGTTACCGAACATAAGTCTGCACAATCAAGCCAGCGTAGTACCCCAGCCGAGGCTCCGACTGAAACAAAAACAGCCACAGCTGCTTGTCCTCTAACTACAGACAAATCTGGCGTACTAGACGGGACTACACCTCCCGTAGAAACGATTATATTTGAGAACACCAATTATAAGACTGCTCCACCTGAAGAAACATTGCAACAAAAATATCAGCTCAACCCCAACATACCTAAATCTCAACCAGAAGAAATGTCATCTGAACTGGAAACCCGTACGATGACCTTCAATGGTGACGTCAGATCACGACCGAGATCTATACAAGAACTCATGGCGGATAGTGGCAGGCCACCAAGTGATAGTGACACTACATTAGGATTACAAATGTCCTTTGAGACATCTCAAAAAACCGAGGACTCTTCAGATATGAAACTAGACTTTGCATTCGATTCCGATCTCGGGCAACTTACAGAAGATAAATCGGCAAAAGCGCTGGGGTTGCCCCGTGGCGTGCATATGAGTACGTCAAACACGATTTCTCCATTAGCGGCAGATCTCAATTTAAAAATCGCCAGTGTAAAGAAAGTTTGGGAGATGCCAGCAGTGGCAGAAGGTAGTGAGGAGTTACAGTTTGCTGGATTTGAAGAAACAAACACAGAAAGCGCCCCTCCAAATGTATGCAAAGTGAAACCAACACAACAATTGCAATCTCCACCACCTCAACATTATAATCATGTTGGATACCAAGGAGGATATGGCGGGCTCTCTGTTCCTTCACCACCCGCCGTTCTTTTTAACTCTTCACAACAACTGCTGAGCTCTTCACAACAGCTGCCTCAACAAGGTGGTCTCTATGGAGCTTTTCTTGATCAGAGTCGAGGACAATTTGGAGGATTCCCTGGAACTCCTTATGGTGCCGGCTCTGGCGCGCCCTACAACTATCAGCCTCCACCAGATATGTTCCAGAGCCTTCCAAATCAATATAGGATGGTAAGTGATTATGCTTATTTACTATAATGATAACAGCCAACAATTAAATACTTAGTTTTATAATATATGTTTTGGGTACCAGGCATTACATTTTCATATTACAAAATTAGGAACGGGTCTTAATCGCGCAATATTTAATGGTATAAATTGTGGTATTTATACCATTAAAATATTGCGCGATTAAGACCCGTTCCTAATTTTATAATATGTATTCAAATCGCGAGAGTCTAAAAACATTTATTACATTTTCAGTCTCCCATCATCCGATTACAAAATACCGCATTGCACTTCACTCATCACTGTGAAACAAGGATGTTACTCCATATTCACAAACAATACTGTGTTTTTTTATCCTGGCACGGCAAAGTGACAGTGCAGTGCCGTCCAGTTAGAATATTAAGTAGTGAAAGCCATTCTATCCCTCGCTACTCAACACTATCATGCCGGCCTGCTTCTTCCTGCCACTTGAGGGTCTAGTGTCAGAGTACTCAGAAGGTCGCCAAACATTGTACCCCAACTCTAAACCCCAGACAGAAACCTATGCATTTTGCCCAAAGTATTCCTTTGGGTAAATGCATAGGCTCACACAATACTTGAGTAACATTTATGAATTAGATTCACCGTCCCTATGCTTTGGCGAGCACTATGAGACCTCATAGTAACACTTAATACAGGCGTAAATCCAGTAATATCATGTAATTGCACTGGTTTTTATCCTTCAAACCAGAACAGAGCTTGCACACTTCTGCTTTGTGACAGATATAGATAAAACGATGAATTTAATAGACGAGTTTATAAATGAATACTTATACAATAAAATAATTTTTTGACTGAATTTCTAGGCGGCGGCTGGTGGCGGAGCAGCGTTCGGCCAATCCGGGCAGCTTGGCAACAATCCCAGTACAGTTCTTATCTCAAGTACGTCTAACTCGCTCATGTCGGCCACCGTCAAACCGTCTACTCAACAAATAGGCGCCATAGGTAAGTGATAGATACAAGGTACCGGTGCTGTAACATAACCAAGCACTCTAGAACACTGGAGAGAATAGAATCCCGTGCACAGACTTCATAAAGATATTATTTTATGGTAATGTATACATGTTATATTTAATAATTCCATACTTGTATTATACACTGCGCCAATGCCTCTCATCCTCCCATACTAATGAGACGGGTTAGGCTTTAGTCCACTATGGCCCTATTGCACTATGTTATGTGTGATAGAATTCACACACCTATTAAATTAGTATTTTGAATTCTCAGTTATCCTCACAATGTTTTCCCTTCACTGTTTAAGACAGAGGTGTATGCTATTTGACCTGTTGTGACTTTACAACTAGCTAGCAAGCTGTACTACCAACTAGGCTAACTTATATTATAGATATATTATGTAATTATATTTATTACATATATCTGCTAATGGATAACTGGACAAGCACACAGTCAATACTCGGGTACGACGATTGTGCGCATATAGTACCATGCTCTGAGCAATGCCAATGCACTCTACGACAGCATCAGTATGTGCCTTCTGAGCTGTACAATATTGTGGTCTGGACTCTCACTATAATATTATGTGGTGCAGGCAGCAAAGGTGGAGGCGTCGGCGGTGTGGGAGGCGTGGGTGGTGTGGGCGGTGTGGGCGGCGTGGGTGGCGTCGGCGGCGTGAGCACCTACCAGCAGCAGTACCTGGGGTACTCTACGCCAGTGGGCGAGGCGCCGTACTCTCTACCAGGCCTGCTGCCGCGGCCGGCCCCGCCTGCCTCCTCGTACTACTCGCACTACCAGCCGCCCGCCGCGCCCGCGCCCACCTACCCGCTACAGTTCACGCAGCCGGCGCAGTCTGGCGCCTTCGGATCACAGTTTCTTTCCTCGCAACTTCAGGTCGCCGTCCAGCAGATGCAGGTGCTTTATACTCCTTTACATAATGTCTACATACTTACACACTACACCCCACACAATACAGATACAGTATAATCTTCTATCTTGGCCAGCATTTTACCAGCATTCCATATTTATTCTATTCTCAAAAACCAGTCTAATAAGAAATAGGACTTCTCATCCCGCACCCGCAAAATAATAGTCACCGTAAAGAATAAGAAATTGATTTTCATATTTATAATCATCTCCTCTCCCGCCTTTTTGTATTGCTAGATACCGAAAAAATCATAAAAAAGGAATTTTGCTTCGGAAAATAAGTTTTTATAATAACACTGTCACTCAGTTTGTAAGAACAGCAATATTTTAATGGGAATCCAGAAAAAAGCCTAATCGAGATCAACCAAAGACACAAGACTTCTATTTTAATGTCTAGGATTGTATCTGTGCTTGTATAGAGACTATGCCATCCACCCACTCGCCACTTTTACTCCGCCTGTTTACCAGGATCGACAATTGCATGCATTTTTCCACACAGAGTCTGCAAGGCTCTGAGAGTGATTAGCTGTCTTTTATCCCGCAACGAATTTAATAAAATAGAAACAAAGGGAGGAGTTGGAAATTTGAACTATCGACTTCCCTCCATAGCAAAGCGGTAGACAAATAATTATCGAAAGAAGGTGAAAATGCATTGAAAAACTAAACAGTTGTATTTACGTGTATTCCGATAGCGTGTTACGAGTTGCAAAGATAATTAAAATACATTATTGTAGGAGTCCACAGTCCGTCTGTTTGATTTGATAACAAAGTACCTGTAGTGACAGAATAGTTGTGAAACGGATTCGGTCCCATGAGATTCTATTTCCAGATTGCACAACAATATTTATGATAGTTTTGGATTCAAAAGCCATGTAGTTTACTTAACATTGTAGTTTTCATGACGCTCTTCACTTTTTATAGAACGGAAATAGCCTCGGTAAACCGTGTATACTAGCTATGTGGTAAAATGTATAATATCAACTAATAAAATATTCCATAAACACAGCAACAGTATCGAGCGCCGCTTCAGCAACAATATGCGCCACCTCAGCCGCAACAACGGCCTCCACCGCAACAACTCAAAAGCCCAATGCATGAGCACGCCAATGGTTTCGCTCCACTATGCGAAGCGGCGTCACCGACTCCAAAAGGTGTCAACAAGCCTCAGAAGCCGCCTCACTCGCCGCCGCAGCACACGCAGCACAAGTATCATGCGCCGCCGCCACACCCGCCGCCCGCGCACACGCCGCATCAACACCATCAGCAGCAGGTACCCGCATACGCCGTGCTCAATCACACTTACCCCGCATTTGTTACATTCAACACTCCATAAGTGACCGGCAACGGTATTCAGTAAGAAACCGTAGTAACATCCGTTTGCAGCAGATGGTGAGTGGCGGCAACAACGGCCGGTGCGGTGGCGGCAACGTGATGGGCCGCGGTGGCATGGCGGCACCGCGCTACCCAGCGCCCATCCAGCGGCCGCACGCGCCTGCCCTGCCGCTGTACCGTGCGCCCGCGCCCCTGCGCACGCACCACACGCAGCACGCGCAGCACACACAGCATACGCAGCACACACAGCATACGCAGCACACGCAGCATACGCAGCACACGCAGCAGCGGCCCAACCTGTACTATCATCACCAGCAGCGCAGTCAGTATTCTCCCCCGTCGCCTAGTTATCGTGTTGTGGTGTCCCCGCTCACCCGGTTCACTGGTGGCTCGTTGTGCGCAGACGGCGGAGGCGGTGGCGACCGCGCGCCGGACGGCGGTGAAGTAGCGGGCGGCGGCGGGGGCGGCGAGGAGGGCGGGGAGCCGGTGCCGCCGTCGGACGTGCCGCCACCACCCGCTGCCGAAGTGAAAGCAGACTGAACGCCGCTGGCAAGGCCCTGCGTCTCGCCGCTCCTTCTACCGCGCGAATGGATCGTTTCCTTGCCGCGCCCTCGGTCGTTGCCGATTTTAGGTTTTCGATATTATTTTAATTAGGACGTAAATTATGAATGTGAGTTTGAGCCGGTCGGAACGGGGCGCACTTCGCGTTCGTCGACGACGGAAAGATTAGCGCCCCTCGCGTGTAAATAAATCGATCGGCTGGAAGTCTTGGCTCCCTGACTGCTATGTTTAAGTGTATGCGGGCGGTGGCGTCGCCGCGAGACAGCCGCGCCCGTGTCAACGCTGCCACGAGCCTAGAGACCTCCCGTTAGTGAATATGTAGCGACGGTTTTGCGGAACGAAAGTCGATGCAATATAAATGAGTTATTAAAGTAATTTGGGGCGGGGACTACCGACCGGCTTGACGGCAATCTATGCCTTTTGACGCTCGGTTGACGCTCCATGTATCATAATCAATTATTATATGCGAATAAAATTATAATGACCGACAATGAATTTCTTTTACCCCTTTTTTGTTCCTGACCTGTTAATATGTGTGTGTTTATATACTATATCTATGGTGTGTTTAGCCTGATTCTTTTAGAGGTATCGTAACCCTTTTATAGTGCTGATGGAGTCTTAACATGGGGTCATGGGGGCGTCAAAAATCTGGCAACTAACTAGTCTATCTAGAATCTAATATTTAATTCAAGAACCAGGAGAATTTAATTCTTTCTACCTCAATACAGCATATAAATGTAAGTTAATAAAGAGAAACTGTTAATAATTTGGTTTGTAATGCAATTATGGGCTCTAAAACCAATAGGCATATTCTAAAATATGGTGTGATATCCTAAAAAACTAAGCAAACTATATTTTCAACATTACTTATAAAAAAATTAATGATAACATCAGCAAATTTTTACCTGACTATTATATCTGCAATTCTTAATACATGTACGGTGGTCGCTATCCGGGCGGATGTAAATATCCTACCACCAGCATATTGACATATATTGTAGTAAACGTGAAAACTAGAGGGCGAGGGGGTCACCAAGAGGGGAGGGGTAAAAAATGTTTACTTACTCAAGGATCCCTTACTTTCTGACCATCTTATTCATAAATACTTGTTTAACGGTAGGCAGTGGCTTTGCTGTGCCCTGGCATTGCAGAAGTCTATGGTCGGCGGTGACTATTTACTATCAGATGGCCCGTCTGCCTATTCACACACAAAAAATTTAAATAGAAAAAAGAAAAACAAGCAATTTAAGGTCTACATTCTATACTTTCAATGTTATAAGGTACCGTAGGCGAAGACAAAAGTTTTAACCAGCCAGGTGTAAGATTGTTATTAAATTAAAATAAATTGTCTAGTAAAAACCACCATGGCTTGTGCATGGTAGCATAAAATCTGTGGGCTGTTCCCGCCTGCAATACCTTTTATTTTGAAATTATAGAGCTGGTTTTTTTTACGTCTATTGATGAGAAATTATTAGTAAATTATTTTAATGTACATATCCCGGCTCAACTATTTTTAGTTAGCGCACATCGATAATGCAGACAAGCAGTGCCTTAACTACTATAAGCAGTTTCTTAACTTTGTTTACACATACTCTACATATTAAAAAAATATATATTACATAATAATACAATACACTATAATATGTATTTTAGGTATATTCAAAAAATATAACAATCTAGAGGCCCCGGCGAGATTCGAACTCGCGATCTCCTGTTTACTAGACAGGCGCTTTAACCAACTAAGCCACGGCGCCATGCAAGCTTTTGTTAAAACTACTTATAGTTAGAACATGTTAATTTTTGTTTTAAGATTTATACACACAAAGTTTCTTATTCACGGTTCTCGTATTCGCGTTTTCACTATTTGCGGGTTCAAAATTTCCTGTATTCGCGGATCTAGTCGGTATATTACAATGTTTCGGTATACATTACTGGCACGTGACGAGACGGCTTTTACAAAGACTAATCAAATAGATAAAAACAAGCCTTATTGCAACTGTACCTAAAGTACGACTTGGAACGTATCTAAGGATTTTAGATAGGAGGATATATTCTAGGAGATATCCATACAAATTACCATTCTGTATTCGATGCATATTTACGAAATGTAAAATAGAAATATTAAACAATTCTTTGGTGCATTCGCCATGATACAGACGGTAGACCACGCTAAGCGAGGAAATATCATCACATCACATCTGCATCATTCACCATGCGTATAGCCCGCCTCTTCAACCCATCCAAGGTATCGAGTACATAAATATATTAAGCGGAACTATTCCAAAGGTCCGATCAGTATTCCGTTCCCAATTGTACCTGCGCTTAAACCTAAGCGGTAGAGCTGACCCGGCGTTGAAAGCCACCGACCGCTTCATGTTCAAGATTTCAACCCTGCGTGAAATGGCTTATACTACGCCCTCTATGTGTCTCCGTGACGGATTAAGATCACAGTAGATATCCATACCTAAGAAAATAAGGTCATTCCACAATGAGATTGGAGCACCCCGAAGAATGGAGACGGGAGATTTTTTGCACGGAAACGTGCATACCTGAGTTTTCTTGGCATTGAACTCAACAAGATTCCCGAATCCCTGGGGTGGGAAATAATTCCGCATACCATTCGATCTGTCAACGACTAATGCCAGAATTTGCGCTTAACTACGGGGCGTGAAAGCAAAGCGTGGACTACTGACGTTCTACCTGGTTACCTCCCTAGGTACCTTCGATTACCTTGGACTACTTTGGCTCCCCTGAGCACCGTCACTTTATACCCAATCAAGTGACTCGTCAGCATAAGGTCCATCATCCATGAGTTGGAGCCAATGCATGAGCAGTTCTCCCAGCATGGTCAGTTATGGAGGAGTCTGAACGATAGGTTATCAGTTTTGTCGTGTTATTATATAACTAGCTGTTGCTCGCGGCTCCGCCCCCGTGGAGGTTATTTAGGGAGCAGAAGTATCAATGCAAGGAGTTGTCTTCTGCACTTAGACACCTATAGCGATCGTCTTGAATCTAAGGTGTTGTGACTGTCTAGATGGCTAGACAGGCACATAATCATAATCATAATCATTTATTCACTTGTGATACATAGGTGGTTACATTGTTGACATATTACTTATATTAGGTGCTCTATGATCAGCCTTATATTGGCATACAAGTGTGACTCAAATAATTTAACAATAATATGAAAAATTTTAAGTCAAATAAATTACAGAATTAATACTAAATAATAATAAAAGAAAAATAAAAATTATATGTCGATGCAATATTAGCTAATTTAAATGTCAATTTAAGATGTCATATGAGTTCACAATATAAATTCACATTAATTAAGTAGCATATAATTAATTTGGCAAATATGTCGACCCAGAATTAAATTACAAATACATTAATGGATAATTTAATAAATTCAATAAAAGTCAAAATAAAAACCAAGAAAGTAAATAATGCATCTGTATAAATTGTCATCTCAAATATTAATTAAAATCGTCTCTTATAAAATCTAACACACTATAATAACATTTGTCGTAAAGAAGTTTCAATAATTCTCTTTTAAATTTATCCAGACTTAATTTCTTTATCAATGTAGGTAACTTATTGTACAACATTGGAGCCATATAGAAAAAACTTTTACGCAATAATGCAGTTTTACATTTAAACATACAAAGTCGATTTGGCTCTCTTTGTGGCCTTTTGGATATTTCTGAGGCTTTTTTAAACATACTTTGATTGGACTTTACAAATACACACACTTCATATAGGTATAGAGATGGCAATGTCAATATGTTGTGCTTCTGATAATACATTTTACAACTATCATCACTTTTTAATGCAAACATTGCTCTAATGCATCTTTTTTGTGCTTTAAAAATTATTTCCCTGTCTGTTGAATTTCCCCAAAATATTATTCCATATCTTAGATTAGATGCAACTAGTCCATGATATGCAGCCAATAAAGTACTCCTATTAGTAATGCTAGACAGTTCATGCAGGGCATATGCAGCTTGACAGATTTTTTTAGACAATTTTTGAATGTGTTGTTTCCATTTTATTTTACTATCTATAATTAGTCCAAGAAATTTTGTGCTTTCAACTTTATCGACAGCTTGACTGTTATAATTAATTTTAAGATTAAGACAGTTTTGGCTGGTTTGTCTTTGACTAAAAGTCATCATTTTAGTTTTTTCTATATTAGCTTTTAGATTATTAGCATTTAACCAATTAATTATGGAAGTCAAAGTATCATTTATATCCTGTTCGAATGTCAATTTATTTAAGCATTTAATAGAAATTGTACTGTCATCTGCAAAAAGTGAAATTGGATTGGCACAACTCCTAACTTAAACTTCTAGCACTCCTTATAATACCCCGGGATCACTCCGTAAGTGTCGAAGAAGGCCACCGCGGGGTTTTAGCTGGAAGTGTCCGGTTGGGTGTACATAAGTAGTAGGGACTAAGCCTAAGTAGTAGGGACTAAGCCCAGAGGCAGCCCGGATAGCCATCACCCGGGCGAGGGGGTGTTGGGTCGTAAGACCGGCTAGTCCAGCATAACCGTTTTATTCTCATTCCGCTTCCCCCCGAAGCGGACGGCAGTAATAAAATGCTTTCCCCGCGACAAAAAAAAAGTGTTGTGCCTGAAGCTTGAGATTACATTTAAAGAATACCTCATAAGTTAACTCCTCACTTCGCCCTTTAAGGGATGATTTGGTAAAAACGTTGAAAAACGTATTTCTTTATTTTTTACCAAAAGCCTAAATATGAATTTTCAGATCCCTGTTGAAGTATTACGGATTGCCCATACAAACTTTTAACCTCTATTTCACCCCTTTCAAGATAATTTTTTTGAGACAAAAGATACCCTATGTCCTTCCCTAGGATATAATTTACCCCTCTACTGAATTTCATTAGGATTCGTTCACCCGTTTAGTCATTAAAAGGCAAGAAACAGACATAAGTGAGATTTTTATATACTTTCTAATATTACCTATACGTTCTTTATATGACTGTATAACTTAGTAATTCATTAAAGAAATATGTATCCTTAGACGATTATTACAGCTCATAAAAATTATAAAACAAATAACCGACTTACCACGGGAAGCTCGAACGGTAAGGAGAATTTTTTGAGACAAACCCGATTTCAGGGCGATAAGTAAGCTCCAGTTGGGGCTCAAAAACTCTTTCAAATGTGACCCGCTGCACTGGAGTCATAAAGAGAAATTAAACGTGGATCCGCTGAGCTAATAATTGACGCGTCGTGGTATCTGAGCATTCAGATACCACGACGCGTCGCAAATAAAGTTTAATCCTTCGACAATATATCTTACTAAGTAGTTCTTTATTGAGTGCCGCGCAATATGCACATTTTCAAAAACCAACCTTTTACGTTATTTAGGGTGTTGATTTACATTTCTACCAATATGCAAGAATTACCAAAGCGAAATGGATTTTATAAATCCATATGAGGTAAGAAAAATACTACCTGTACTGGAAATACTGGTTTGAAACTATAAAGGTACCTCCTACCTATCTGTATGTAATACGTAAGTAATAAGTATATAAAACAGTTACAGTGTGTGATCATGACAACAAACAATCTTCATTGTAATAAGGTAGGTAGGTACTCACGTAACTAGATACTTGTGGAGGGTTAATAAGACGTTATCGATAAAATTCAAATACCGACCACATGGTTAATTAGTACCTAAGGCAGCTCGCAGTAGGTGCCTATTAGGATTACAAAATGGATTCAAATAAATGTGCACAATATTTTATACGCTTTTTTCCGATATTTAAAGTACCCAAAATGCTAATTTAATATAAGTAGTGATACTTTTAACACAACTTGTCTTTTACTTTAAAATCCAAAACTAGCTATGTTAAAGAACATAGAACTTTAAAGGTCAACAACCAGACAGGGATGCACAGCAAATGCTTTGTTCGAATACTGTGAGTATGACGGGCCGTTTACCCCGAATATTACGCTCTTACTACTCATACCAATTCGATTTCTTCGCTTTGCTTCGCCCCGTATTGTAATAAAAGAGCTTAACTTATGTATGTGATCATGTCAAACAATGTGGTTATTTTATAAATATGATTTTCATTCATAGATACGGCACGCATTGCTTCCACCTATTTTGTTGCAAATCAGAAGGTAGGTACATACTCAAATCAAAATAACATTTCTACGTAAAATAAAGGTGCACTGTTAACAATTTCAAATACTAATTATAAATATTTTTCATATTGTGTTCCTACTGAATAACATAACAAGGACAATACAGATTCCATAAAGGATTAGTTGATGAGTAATGCAGTGATCATCAAATTTAATTTACTACGAAGCGACGCGTCGAAGACTTGCGTCGCTTTGTGGTTCGTCGAGGAATACAGTAACCAGCGATCTATATGTACTACGTAGAAAGCAAAAATAGAATATCGGTAGAATATATGCCAATGACAGTAACTTACTGTACAGTAATACTTGTACAGTAGGCAATGAAGGTACATAGATGCAAATAGGCAAAATATTGTTATATTCACGCTAACTAATTTTATCTATAGCGAGTATGAGTTTAGCTGTTAGTTACTATTGCGTTTCGTATGGTGCATTGACTTATATTCTATAGACACGAACTGTCGAAGAAAAAAGATGTTCCGAAAACCTTGTCCGCCCACTAATGCCATCTATCATTTTCCTAAGAACTATTTGGAAGTTATAACTCCCGTCACTTTCTCTCGAACGGGGCTTTCCGCGCGCCAAAACGGGACAAACAATATAATGAATTTGTTGTGAAAATGTCATGTATTCATTTCACTAAGAACTATTTGATAACTCCGTCGCTTTTTGTCGAACGAGACTTTCCGCGCGCTAAAACGGGACAAACTAATAATGAATTTTGTTTTGAAATATAGACTTCCCGTATTCAAAATTGAAATTAATTAACATTTATTGAAATTACGTTCTAAACGTTATGAAATTATGTTATTTTTATATACTATTAACAGTTTCACTGTAAATCAATTTAAGGCAGATTTGTTCGGGAATGTCGCTACAAATAACTAAAATTAACTCGACACTGAATGATACAATGCAGTCCGCTTGCTTAGGTCGCATCAAGCAAACTAACGTCGGTGCGGAGTATACACCGCAACTCGATGGAACATAATGTTTGTTCTGGTCGCCGCATCTAGTACGTAGTACATATAGATCGCTGGTATGGTGAATGATATTTTCAGATGCCCAAATCCCCTCTTCTTACCAATCCTACTTCCTTTCATGTAAGATCGGCAACGCAGCCATGATTCTTCTATGGACTACTGTGTGTTCATGATATGTTGTGAATAAAATAAAAAGTATATAAATATTGGTTTTATTTTTGAATTATGATTCGACTGTGATATTTTTGTGAATAGGAAAAACTTTGCTCGTGTTACTTGCAGCTTGACACTAACATTATAACAAGGTAAAAGTATATTAAATTATTTTATTGAAATGTAACTAATTTTCCGGACTTTATCATGGTTTATTAAATCCGACCCAACGTTTCGAAGGCTTTGTTTACAGCCTACATGGTCACTAGGCAGACAGTTGTATGTCGTCACAAAAGTATAGTGCAATGTTTCTACCTTCCATGTAGTTGATTTAAATATTTTATTTCGTTGTATTACGATCTGCTGGTGGTAGGATATTTATATCCGCCCGGATAGCGACCACCGTACACAGGGCGAAAAACCCGCCATAGTGGCACACGCAAGTGTGTCTCGTTCCGGGATCAGCCAGTGTATGTCCGGTTATCGTCGGGGGGCTAGAGTCGGGGACGATGTTTGGCCGTGCAGGTATTAGCCGGTTCACAGTCGGTTGGAGGTGTATTGATCCGTCGGCCAGGGAGACCTGTAGAAACGGTTGTACCGCTGGCCGCCCGCGGTACAGTACAGGGGCCCAATCGTGACTAACCACCACGAGAGGCTGCCCCACCATGCCGCGCATAATCTTGGGTGGGTCCGTCGTGCCGGTTGATGACCGGATGTGGGGTCCCGGCGGCCTATCCCGGGAGGGTACGGGGGCCCTTCCGTCCGGCGGATCAGCTTACCTCCTCTCGGCTCTTTTAGTGGACCGGCGCTTGTTGCGGCCTTCTGATTATTCTGACACTAGACCCTCGACCGCTTCTTCACCTCCTCCCCCCATCAACTCCATGACAGTGCCTAAAAAGAGAAAAGGACCTACAGCGGTGCGTAATCCCACCACCGCTTTCACAATGGAGTTCGCTAACATCCGCGGACTCCATTCGAACCTTAATGCCGTCCACCACCATCTTGAGACGGCCCGGCCTGCTCTTCTCTTCCTGACGGAGACGCAGATTTGCAGTCCGACCGATACCACATACTTGCTTTACCCCGGCTACTCACTTGAAGAAAGCTTCAGGCCGAGGGCCGGGGTATGTCTGTATGTTCGGTCGGACGTCTGCTGTCGCCGTCTGCGCTGCATGGAGGACCCCTCCTTCTCCACCCTGTGGGTGGTGGTGGTGGGTGCACGTCGACCTCGGCTCCCAGAGTCGGGTTTACGTGTGCCTTTACAGGTCACACGACGGGGACGTGGAGACAACTCGGCTATTTGATTACATTAGCCAGGCGACAGACGACGCGCAGGAGCAGTTCCCAACAGCGGAATTGGTTGTTCTGGGGGACTTCAACGCACACCATGAGTTGTGGTTGGGATCCTCCAAAACTGACCATGCTGGCAGAACTGCTCATGCATTCGCCTTGACTCATGGCTTGACACAACTGGTGAACCAGCCTACCAGGATCCCAGATGTGGCGAGTCATGCGCCCTCTCTGCTGGACCTTCTGTTGACGAGTCACCCGACTGGGTATACGGTGTTGGTCGGTGATCCTCTGGGGACCTCCGATCACTGCCTGGTTGGGTCGTCAGTACCTCGCGCTTTGCCTCCACGTCCCGTGAAGGTCAAGCGCAGGGTCTGGCACTACTCGTCGGCAGATTGGGATGGTATGCGGGATTATTTCGCATCCATCCCTTGGCGGCAGCGCTGCTTTGAGGGAAAGGATCCTTCTGCGAGTGCCGACGCCGTTGCTTGCGAGATCAGACTAGGAATGGAATATTACATTCCTTCCCCTGAGATCGCGAGCCACGGTCGAGGACGCTCCTGGTTCAATCGTGCATGCGCCGATGCTGTTGGTAAAAAACAGACGGCGTATCGCGCTTGGATCGGGGGTCGCGCTACGAAGGATCCCAATCTTAAGTCCCTCAAAGCAGCCTACAACCGTGCTGCCAAGGATTGCAAGAGGGCGTACGTTAGAGCGGATGCCCAGCGCGTCTCCAGGATTGGATGTGCTTTGGCCGATCACCCGACAAGCAGTCGAGCTTATTGGAGCTTGGCTAAGGCCGTCCAATCTAATTTCTGTCGCCCCTCGCTGCCACCGCTGAGATATCGAAATGGAACACTAGCCCATAGTTCGCAAGAGAAGGCCGATTTACTGGCAAACCTCTTCGCGGCTAATTCGAGACTCGAGGATTGCAATGCTCATTTATCACCTACGCTGCCCGGTTGCGGTCACACAATGCCTGATATCCGTATCAGGCATTGTGATGTGCGGCGTGAGCTGCAGTCTCTCGACGTCCGGAAGGCTGGTGGTCCTGATGGTATCCCATTCTCAAAAAGTGTGCAGCGGAGTTGTCTCCTGCACTGACGCGCCTATACCGATCGTCCTACCTCTCAGGTGTTGTGCCTGAATCTTGGAGGGAAGCCAATGTGCAGCCGATCCCCAAAAAGGGTGATCGGTCAGACCCTAACAATTATCGCCCAATCGCCATCACCTCAGTGATGTGTAAAGTCATGGAGCGACTAATTAACAGCCAATTGGTTCGCTACCTGGAGGATCACTCGTTGATCAGTGACAGACAATACGGGTTCCGTCATAATCGATCAACGGGTGATCTTCTAGCGTTTGTATTACATCACTGGGGCGAGGCGATTGACAGGCATGGCGAGGCTCTGGCTGTGAGTCTCGACATAGCCAAGGCGTTTGATAGGGTCGGGCATCGCGGTCTTCTCTCCAAGCTCCCGGCATACGGTCTGCCCGACAACCTGTGCAAGTGGATCTCCGGCTTTCTGCATGAGCGTAGAATACGAGTCCTCGTTGATGGACACGCTTCGCAGCTCATGTCAGTAAATGCCGGAGTACCACAAGGTTCTGTGCTTTCGCCCACCTTGTTTATTCTGCATATTAATGATATGTTGTCGCTTGGCAACATTCATTGCTATGCAGATGACAGCACGGTTCATGGGCGTTATTACAGCAAGCCTCCTGGTTGCCGGGCGGATACTGAGAGGAGACGCGAGGATCTTGTCATTGAGCTCAACCAGGCCTTGGATCTCATATCATCATGGGGTACCAGGAATCGGGTTAAGTTTAATGCCAAGAAAACCCAGGTGTGCGCGTTTTCGTGCAAAAAATCCCCGTTTTCTCCCATCCCCGTTCTTCAGGGTGTTCCACTCGCAATGCGGAATGACCTTAGTGTCCTAGGTATGGATATCCGCTGCGATCTTAATCCAAGGAGTCACATCGAGGACGTAATATCCGCCACTTCCCGCAGGGTCGGAATCCTGAACAGGGTGCGGCGGTTTTTCACGCCCGGTCATCTCTACCGCTTATATAAAGCGCAAGTGCGGCCGGGAATGGAATACTGCTCGCCTCTACCTCTGGGACGGTTCCGCAAAATACCTTCTCGATGCCTTGGATGGGTTGCAGCGGCGGGCCATCCGCATTGTGAATGATGCAGACGTGAGTAACAGCCTAGAGCAGCTACAGCTGCGTAGGGATATTTCCTCGCTGAGCGTGTTCTACCGTCTGTATCATGGCGAATGCTCTGAAGAATTGTTTGATCTTATCCCATCCTCTCCCTTCCATACCAGAACCACGCGTACTGGATTGCGGAGCCACAGCTTCGTGGTATCTACTACCCCGGCCCGAACCAAGAGGTTCGCAAACTCGTATTTTTGCCGCACCATCAAGCTGTGGAACAGTTTGCCAGCTACCGTGTTCCCTCCTTCCTATGATCCTGGGTCCTTTAGGCGTAGTGTGAAGAAGCTAAACAGCAGGCCGGCATGATTGTGTTGAGTAGCGAGGGATAGACTGTCTCTTGCTACTTGATACTCTATCTGGACGGCACTGCGCTTACCATCAGGTGCAGTGTGTGTCACTTTGCCGCGCCAGAATAAAAAAAAATCTACGCAGAAAGAGCTCACAGTGTCATGAGGTCTGGCAGTTGGTCTTTTGGGTTCCGATTTAATTAAATGTATAATTAGATCCCAGGCTGGTGCTATCTTCCAACCATATTCTCTATTGAAATGTTGACGTTTTTTTTAATTTCAACAGCCTCACGAATCATCCTAGATAGGAATCAGTGTTCTTTGGCAAGGATTTGTAACCACATACGAAAATAAGACCCGCGTAAAAGAACATATAGCTGATGTGACAAAATCTGCAGTTGCTAAACATTCAGAATAAGGCTCCAAACATTATCTTCGATTTGTTGACCTGCAAAAGTCTTTATCTGCCCCGTAACCATGAAGGCTTTAAAGAGTTCAAAATGTGTGTCGGGTAAAAAAAAGTTAAATCTTAAACCACGATAAAATCCGTTTTATATTAATGTATAATATTCGAGTAAACATAAGAAACCATTAAATATTTTATTGTTTTTTTTAATAATAATTCCAACGACATAATATAGTATGTATCTTTCAACTTTTTTATACTTATATAGGTAGGTACCCTTAGTCGTTAAAATTTAAAAACGTACAATGGATACAAAAGAAGTAGAATATTAGATATTGTTTTGTCGTCTAACTGAGAGTCAATAGTGTGAAGTAGTTTTCTATTGTTAAACAATATTTTCCCATCTGAGACATTATATTGTGCTGGTCGGGTTCCTTTATTTAATAATAGGCCTACGTTTGTTTTACCATTTAAAGTACTGGAAGCGGAAATAGGGGTATTTTAAGTTTTATCTGTCTGTGGTAAAGCTTTAAGCGCCTAAATGAACGGACCCGAATTAGGATGTGATTTTTTATTTGAAATTTGATTATATTGAAAATGTCCTCTTCATTATTTAAAAGCAGGTCGTGGTATCGTATCTGCGCTAATTAAATAGTTTTTGCTTTCTAAAAGGATGGACGAATAGGGAAGTGGTCAGAAACGATTAGATGCAGACACACCAAGTTTAAAGTAATAACGGCAGGTTTTTGATAAACAAGTTGGTCTTGCTCAAGAAGGAGGGGCGCCCTGCAGAGTCGTCATCGGCCTACCGGCCCATCGTATTGCTCGACGAGGTCTGCAAGTTCCTCAAACGTATCATTTACGTTCGCCTCGTCGAACATCTTGAAGGGGTCAGGCCGGACCTGGCACAAGGCAAGGCCTGTCGACAGTGCATGTGATTTGGCGGGTCAAGGAGGATGCAGTGACTCGGGGTTAAGTGGTGTTTGAACACACTGTCCTGGGTCGGAATACTAGAAGCACTACGGTACTATGTGGTGCCACAACATCTCCGGTGCACTCGTATCTCTCAGACATCGGACTATCGGTACATAGTGTATAGATATGTGTGCCGATAGGTGGCATCGACAAGCAATGGCCTGTGTTGTTCCACAGGGCTCAATGTTGTGCTGTCTCCTGTGGAACATCGGTAACAATAACAATGGGCAATAAAAAATGAAAGAAAGAATAGTGGAAGCATTTTTGATTAGACTAACTATAGAATTTATCTACAGAATATTTCGATAATATAAAAGCGTAATAAACATAACCACTAAAATACATTATTATTATACATACGTGTGTACTATACTAATGGCTGATTTCCAGTGATATCGATCAAATATCAATCAAGCAGAGAACTATCTATAACTACATTAGTGCGATCGAGATTCGATAAAACTTATTGTAATCGTATTGTAGTACGTCATTTATACATAAAAACTGATAACTTCATAAAACTAATAATTATTCGAACATGCACACACACGCTCGGACAAACATACACATATACGCACTCAAACATACACACTACATCACTTCATCCTAGTTTCTTTTTTTATACTACTTGTTAATTGTTATAATACTTTTAGTAATTTTAAATTGAATTGTTTTCTATATTCCGTACTAGCCTATCGTTTTATAATAAAAGTACAAGTTGTAATCATTTTATAAGACTTGTCCACGCACTATGTAGGTACTATGATCCTATGCTTAAACCAATATATAAAATAAAATATATAAGTCTAGTATAAGATCGGTTTAAAGGGCGCCCGAGGAGAACTTATACGAATTAGATAAACGATCTTCTCCTAAAAGGGCAAATCAAGAGTACCTCCAATCGTCGTAAATGTATGAGAAGATGTATGAATGTGGAAGAGGCGAAAGAAGTGTGTCAGGATCGTAGCTTGGGGCACTCAATAGTCTCTGCCTACCTCCATGGCATACGGGACTGAGTGTATATGTATATATGAAAGACCGGTTTAAGATATGGGCGAGATACATTTTTTATTATGTAGATAGTGGTGAGTTGGTACGACAATTTTCATTTATAAGCAATAGTCCGCTATCTTTCTAACCCCACCTCCACAGCCCGTAGTCTGTACCGAATACTCCGCCCGTTTAATACTCTGCCAAATACCGATCGCTACCGATACCGATTGATTATAGGTTTTCCCCGTAATTTGATAAAAAAAGTATATTGAAAAAGGCATTTTTACCCGACTGCTCCATAAAGGAGATTATTACTACATACAAATGCACGTTTGGAAATTTTTTGAACGCACAGTAAGCCTATACGGCTAGATTTATTTTAACATAGGTAGCGGTAGATTAGTCTTGGAAAAAGGATGAACATAGGGTGTAGGTACTATTAAAATATTGCGCCTACGATTAAGAAAGTAAATAAAAAAATGTTATAACAATACATAATAAAAACGGTTAAAAATTGCCAATTTGGGTTTTGACAAAAACTTCAAGAAAATACTTTTAACGTAAAGGAAGTACGCTTGTTTTTATCGGGCTATCTGAACACTTCGTTCATTAATAAAAATATTTAAAAATAAAATCTATAATATCAATTGTATCTTATAAGGTATTGCTCGCGGCTCCGCCCGCGTGGAGGTCATGTTTGGGAGAAAAAGTATAGTACAATAAAAAATACAATTTTTCATCAATTTAACTTCATAAATGATGGATCTACATACAAACTTTTAACCCCTATTTTACCGCCTTAGGGGTGAAATTTCCAAAAATACTGAAATATACTATAACTTTTATTTTTAACTAATAGGCCAAATACTAATATTCATGTATGTAACTTCAAAAATGATTGATTTACATACAAACTTTCAACCCCTATTTTACCCCTCAGTAAATGTATTTTGACTTACCAAGCAATCATTTTATATGCAACTTACTCAACTTATTTGAATATTTTTAAGGCTAATAATCCGTATATCTCCGAATACAGAACAAACAAACAGTTTTTTCTGTATACACATAAAAATAAATAAAATTTCTACGCATAGGTTGTACAATAATGCCCTCTGAAAATTATTATTACCAACGACATTCAATAAATTCGTCAAAGGGTACAAAGAAAAAAACCGTTAAAAAGTAGGTAGAGTTGGTAAAACGGGGAACTCTCGGCAGAGAAGAGAGTTCTTTAGCCTTACCGACTATTAGTGAGAACCCTATTTGCGGAGAACATGTTTTTTTCATACATCAATATCCATGTATATATGAAAATAATATTATAGTATATTAATATCATTTATGTGTTTTTATTGCCTTACCTACTGACATAAACGGTTTGATAATATACAATTGCATTGAAGTACCTATTAGAATAATCCAGGACATTGATTTAGAATATATCTTAGTTGAGTACCATAGCTTTGTGCTTATATAAATAAATGGATCATTGTACTTCATAGTTGTTCACAATACCAATGGTACTCTATGAGCACAATACAGACAAACTGAGACTTTATTGTGAATCGAATGATTCATTGTCACAACGCAGTACTCACTACTCGGTGAACCCAGCCGCGGGTCGCATAGCACAACATGAAACATCAGTCCACAATCCACATCAGTCGTCGGCATTCCTCAGACAGTACTGGTCGCGTCGTATCGTGTTACGCGTCTTTATTCTATAGTTGTGCTCAACAACTTTCACTTTTTGATATATATTTTGTAACAACGGAAATAATCTCAATTTACGTAAAGTTTTTTAGAAATGTGTTAGAAGTGAAGTTTAATAAAAACATTGTAGTGACATGACTTGTTTACGAAACAATCGGAGGTAGAAAAAATTGTTTGTTGTGCGACATGACGTGATACAAATAAAATATTTTTAAAAAATCATCAACAAGTCACCAACTATAAAGATAACTTCTGAATACAATCGAAGTACGCATGTGTCCTGTGTTTATGTAAATATTTTGTTAATTCTACACAGACTACAATGGGAAAAGATTATGGTAAGTACCTACTGCCAACATGCATATTAATTCAGTATAGTTAAAATCCCGGCAACAGACCGTATAGAAGCATTACTATAGGAAGATCCATAGTTAAACAAAAGTGTATCGCTCAAGGTGATACTGGTGTACATTCAGAACAATGAAAAAATATAGTATAGGGCTTGCGTGATAAGTCGATTTCGACAACACAATAATTACACAGTATCAGCAAAAGCTTCCGGGAATTGTGATTATTCCGTACGAAAGTTCATTGCATGTGTACTTTATTTTTTTATCTTATATATTGTATTTTAGTACTTTGAATACCGGCATTTTTTATGATTGCTATGATTGCACTTCATAACTTTAAAATGAACGCTGAACAAGTAAGATACACTACTACCCGACCCAGTCGTAAACTACACAAAGAGCAAGGAAGAAAAGTGTTCTTGTACAAATATTTATTATAAAATTATTTTTATGTACTTACATCGACGTCCCTAATAAGTGTTTAATGATTATTTTGTAGCACCAAAGAAACAATTCTCGAGACAAGTATTTTCTGGGAACATCTATTTACTTAAAAAAAAATATATAAATATATTATACCTAAATATGGTACCTATATTAACTGTACTATTATACCATAGTTAATGACTGTGGTATTTCTTTATTGATGTTACAGAAACTGGTTCTAATGGGTGTTGGGCATAGTGTAGGTAGTGCAGACAACGATGGCGGTCGCCAAAAGTAACCATTTTCTCATAGTCGTAATTAACTCATGCATATAGCCACTAGCTCCTTTAACGTAAATATTTAACTACCACAATCTCATATAAATTATCTCTCGGATATGGAATAATATTCACTAAGATATAGATATACCTAATGGCTGTAATTCCTGGATGTCCTCGTCAATATATTGTCTACATTTAAACTGAGTAAATGGTCTACTAAAAATGGACCGCAGTCATTGTTCACAATTGTACTCCATTAGTCTATTATCCGCTATAATATACGTCAGTGCGCTGCACACATTGAGTGAGACATGCCGAGATCCGTAATAATAGTGTGGAGGACACTCTTGTCTCGCCTCGCGCGGTCTCGTAGTCTTCGTCATAATATTATTATGTATTTTTATGTCTCGGAGAGTGGTCTCCCCCAATGTCTGGAGCGGGTATATAGTACCTATATATCTGCCTAATTGTACTAGTAGGCATTATAGTTCCTAAACATTGGAAGTCTGTAGTATTTCGCTTTTACAAATATAATAAGTAGGTTTCATAAATATTTTTCTATAGATACGACAAAGGCTTGTATGTATACAGTTGCCAACCGTCTTGTTTTCCCACGACATGTCCTGGTTTTTATTGTCCTGGGAAGTCCTGGATAGTTTTTAAGCAGCGTCCTGGGTTTTTAGGCAGCGTCCTGGGTTTTTAAAGCGCCCTGATAAGGTTCTGTATTTTAAAATTAGCACACCACTTTTGTAATCCATGGGATGCGTCTCGGCTCGCAAAAGATGGGTCCTGTTTTTAAATTGATTTTCTAACTTCAAAAAATAAAAATCCTGGTATTTGAATTTCGGGATTGGCAACCCTATGTATGTATTTCAAGTATTTTTGAATAAAGTTAGTCACGATATTGTACTGCTTCTTTCAGGTATCATGTGTCCGTACTCCGTACGTTCGCAGGATGCACGCTAATGTAATTATAATTATTAACGTTGATTAACCCACTGTTTAGGTATAGATTTCACTGATGTGAGTAAAGAACTAAATTATTTTATGATTAATTGATATTCAATTAATAGGGTAGTTTCCTGTGTTTAATTTTATACATTATTCGATATGCAACCAAAATTAATACGCAAAAGAAACCCTTATGTGAAAAAATCAAAATTGCTTGAAAATTGTGATCAAAATATTTATTTTAAATATTGGTATGAGCAAAAATGGTTGCGTAGGGGGAACATATCACTATCTCCCTCGCACAACGGCATAGTAATGGCCATTCTGAGAAACGTGACGTCACGGGACATGTGCATCCTTTTACCTTTTACTGTCATTTGACAATTACTCCTTCCAGCAGATTCGAATTTCGTCTCATTTACTTATTTTTGTTCGGATTCATAATTTTTTTTTCGGTAGTAGCTTTTAGATAATGTAACTTGATTAAATTAATAAAAAATCGTCTCAACTACTCAATTAATAGCTTTTGCCCGCGCCTTCATCCACGTTGAATGAGTATGTCCTTATCCCGTGGAATTGTTCAGACCTTATTTTACCCGTTCGTAGTACGCATCTACATCGCGAAATAAGTTGCTATGCAAAATTCCAAGTCAATCGGGTGTATAGATTTAAAATCAGTGTTGAGTCGGTTAGTGGTATTTCGCTTACATACGTTTTTATATTATTGAGATTTTGCTCTTTTACCTATAACGCCGTTCATTATAGTGGCTAGTTCAGCTATTAAGGTTATTTTTCAAGAAGTCCTGGCCCTTTAAAAGCGACACCGAAGTCTAATTGTGCGTATTATGCGTTGACTAATATTTCAGATATCATTTCTCAGAACGTTTCTTTACATAAATAAAATATATTTTTTTTACCCGAGTTTAAAGAAGAAGATGTCAATTCGTCTCTATATACATAATATATTACACATACATATTTAGTCCAACATAATATGTACTGATTTTGGACGGTTCTTTTGTTTGGAATAGGATTTCCCGATTTGTGATCCCATTTAAATTTAGTAGAGATAGATCTGTCGAGGACTTGACATAGACAATGGAGTTCTTTAATGTTGATCGTGCACTCCTCAAGATTTTTAATCGGTTGTATTTTTCTAAGTACGTCGTACGTACGTACGTTTCATCTATCATTCATTATATTGTTCGTATAAGAATATTGATATTTTTCCACGGACCGCTGGCCCTTTACACACCATTCACGCCACCTTAGACGAATCGTGCATAATATAAATAAATTCATCTTCACCAAAACTAACCGTCAATGTCTTCTTAACCTCAAACTAGGATAACTTGTATCGTAGGTATCTAGAACTACGAAGAACTTTACGGGGTCCTACATCACACAATCTTTCACTTTGATATCTGCGACTAAATATCAAAAATGGCTCCTCAATCCCTACTAAAACAAACAATCTTTAATTTTTAACCGACTTCAAAAAAGGAGGAGGTTAACAATTCGTCGGAATCTTTTTTTTTATGTATGTTACCTGATTACTCGAAGACGCCTGGACCGATTCGAGAAATACTTTTTTCGTTTAAAAGGATATACTTCCCAGGTGGTCCCATTGGCACCAAGTCAGGATCTCAGAAAAATCAAGGGCAACCCTCACACTTTATGATGACGATTAATTTGTTTTTTATTGAAGTCGGTATACTTTTTATGAATTAAAAAACTTTTTAAGGCGTAACATATACTGGTTTTGGTGCAGGAATCGAATCCGCGGCTTCTTGTTCGAAAACCGGCCAACATTTACTGCGCTACGGAAGCTACTGATATAAAACGACTTAACAAAATAACACTATAAAACGAATAAAAACAATTACTGCCATTGGAAATTCTATAGTAGACAGTATATAAAAATTTTACCTTCCAATAAAATTTGTATTATGTTTCCTCAGACGTCCAAAGTCCTTTATGGAGAGTACATCGTTATCATTCCTTACACATCCGCTAGATTTGACTAATTTCCGCCGGTATACGCCTTGATCGCCCTCTAGGTACCTTAACTGAAACTATTAATGATGACAGAAGCCGCCATCTTTTGCTCATTGTTTGGTTCATAATGATATTAATTAAGCCCAGGAAGAGCTTACCTGGACTTTGGACGTCTGAGGAAACATAATACAAATTTTATTGGAAGGTAAAATTTTTATATTATGTTGTCCGTTTGACGTCCAAAGTCCTTTATGAGAGACGTGTTTGTTATCTCCTGGCGGCTTATGACATTTGAATGCAACAATGTGAGAATAGAAAGAGTAATAATATATGTGCCACAATTGAATTCACATAATTATTTTCATAAGTAATTACATATTACAACGATAAATATTTATTCAGATAGATAAAAGCTATTGAGAAAGAATTTTCTGAAATTAGTTTCAGCTAGAATTTTCTAAAGATACATGCCTACTTCCAATTGGCGTTGGTAAGGATTTCAGTATTAGGATAATTTGTACCCAGTTAAAGGTTGAAACTGCTGCTCTATTTTTACCAGGTAATGCATATATTTCAGCCACAACTAATATTCCTAATAAGTACGTAATCGCCATTAATACGTAATCGCCCGTTGGCATGGCTATCCGAACTGGAACTTTAGACAAACTTTGATAGAACCTCATATATCTTTAGTTGTATTTACTATCGTCCTAAGCCAAAGTAGCTACTTCGGCCTAGTGTTCTCATATGGAAATCTGTAAACCTACATCCTTAACTCATAATCCACCCATAAATTAATATTAATATATATTATTTGAAATAATTTTCAACCCAGAATGTTGGTATTCAAATGATTGCCTTTGATCCAAAAACAGGATTAATAAAATGTAATGATAGTGATAAAATTATTTATGAAAAATAATTTTTATGTAATTTTTAACCAACTTTACCTTCATATTGGTTATGACTTAGCCAACGTTAATTAGCTAATTGTTAGTAATACGTTTTATAATAAAATTACTTGAAACTTTTACATCTGTAAGTAGTTTTACACCCAAACGCTATTGTTGAAAAATGCATAAGATTTTTACAGCAAATTATTTAATGAAAACGAATTTGCTAAGCACTTATCTCACTGTCCGAGTTCTGGTAATAAGATTATTCTATATCTGGTAATAATAAGTTAGATTATTTTGACAGCCCTAATGTGAATGTTTTATCACAATTGAGAAATAAGACTTATGGTCTCCAGCATGATAGCAGATTCCTCCCTTCAGAAGAAGGGAGGAATCTGCTGCCAAATAGTGGCTAACCAGTCTCAACTGAAATGTACTTTGTTGATGGGAATCAGGGAGCTGACCCGTAATAATAGGCGTTCGATAAGTGTTATGCGATATTGGTACGAAGAACAGGTCGCTACTTGGTGTTCCCATCGTTTCAAAAACTTTGACGTAGCCTTGTTTATAAGGTGCCACTCGGAGCCCGTGCGATTGCGTGAGAGTTTGCCGGCTTCCGTATTGTACAATCCCGGAAAGTAGTGAGAGATGAGTACAATACTGAGCTTGTCCATCAGAGACGGTTGGCCTTCAACAGCAACTTCAGTAGGAGATGGTTATGATCTGATATACTGTTCTGTTTTCGCTCATTAAGAATCACTGGTGTGTGTGCGACAGCTGCTGCTTCTTGATGTTGCAGCAATCACCGTGCTAAATTTGATGTTGCTCTTTTTGTACATTTCTTTAAATAAATAAATCTGACTGGTTTTGTAATTTACTAAATGGCCCCATTGTCTATGCGAAGCATCTGTCATGATAGATGTCATAGGAAGCATCTATATATGTATCGGACTCTAGAGCAATGTTTTCTAGCCACCACTTGAGATCTATCAAGGACTATTTCGAAATATACAGAAGGCTCGCGTGGTATTTTTCAAATTGCTGACGCTGCAGAGAATGGCAATGCATCCTTCCCCGGAGGGTGATGAAGGTCGCATAATTTAGGTACCCTAAGAGGCGTTGAGCCTGCTTAAGGGCCTAATTGCCGGCAGCGGGGCGTGTTGGCAGGCTCTGGTGTATCTTGTGTCTTGTGGTAAAGACTTTGACGCTGCAGAGAATGGCAAAGCAACCTTCCCCGGAGGGTGATGAAGGTCGCATAATTTAGGTACCCTTAGAGGCGTTGAGCCTGCTAGAGGGCCTAATTGCCGGCAGCGGGGCGTGTAGGCAGGCTCTGGTGTGTTAACAGGCTCTAGTGTAGTAGACCTTAACATTATTATGACATGTAAAAAGTGCCCATAGTGGCCTAATTTACAAAATAAATGATTTGATTTGATTTGATTTGAGTGTATCTTGTGTCTTGCGGCAAGGATTCTGTTGTTTCCTGTGCCCCAATTGATACTCAGATATTCTATCGATCTCGTCGGGGCAGTGATCGATTTACTCAATAAAGTGAACCACTTCGGTGCCGCTGCCTGGCCAAATGGCAGGTCGTAGTAGGTAACATATCTGGCTCTTATATGACTCAGAATTTTGTTACGCGATTTTGATGGAAAAAAACGCAATTTGGCGGCGCCATAAATAGATATAAAGCATTTAAGCTGAACATTACGCGATCATTTCAGTTACACGAGAGATGCAAATAGCACACCCACACTTCCCCGAACCCATAACCATCGTACGTTGTGACAGGGGTGAGCCTCTTGCCATACTGAACTGATACTGATATTTCGTAATAGAAAAACCCAATATTCAACAGCCTCCGTGGCACAGTTGGCGAGCAGCCGGCTGTGAAACGGGAGGCCGTGGGTTCGATCCCCACACCGGGACAAATGTTTGTGTGACAGACATCTGTGTCCGGGGTCTGGGTGGTGTGAGATCGAAAGTCTCTCGCAGTCCCAGACACCCACAACACAAGACTCGCATCTGAGTGTGACGGGGTCGATGCCGTGTGTGTGTGTGTGTGACTACTGGGTGTTACTTATTATTATTAATATCACTCTACCCGACCCGGGGAACGAATCCAAAACCCCAGCACAGCAGCAGCAACGCGCACGTTTACATTACAACTGCGTCACCGAGTGCCACCAATTGTGTGTGCGCCTTGTGTAACATCACGCGATGTTCTCGGCGGTCACCCATCCAAGTACTGACCGCGCCTAACGTAGCTTGACTTTGGTGATCGGACGAGAACCGGTGTATTCAAAGTGGTATGGACGTTGGCTGTGGTCGATGCGAAAACAAATCGATGAATGCTTACAATATTATTTGAGCATAATCCCGGAGGGTTTTGCTTCCAGATGTCTTTGGTTATTAAAGCAACGCGCATATAAAAAGAAGGAGTCAGACAATCGGGCTATAAAATTATTAGATTATTATTTACCCCCCTTTCATTTCTGATGACTTAATTTTAAAAGAAAGTCATGACAACTAATGGTGGTAAAATTAAAAGAAGTGTACGGTTGAATGAGACCCAGATATAATTTTCAAAACAGCTTTGTTTGGATTGAAACGTAACTAAGGGTCTGTTTCGCATTTTTCCTGTTTACGGGCGCCTTTCTTATCGCCCCCTCCTCCTTTTTGTCCTCAAAACTGTTGTTGCAAATATTTTTGCAAGTTTTGTGGATGAAATTATTTAAAAGCTGGTGGTATGTCTACATGTATACCCACTTAAAAAAAATAAAAGAAAATAAAAAATAATAATAATAATAACTAAATAGTTATAAGCAGCCATAGCCCAGCTAAAAACAGTACCGATCGTCCAGACGAAAGTCGCGGGCTCGATTCAGCCCAAATGTAGTATACACCTCTGACTCCTCCAATTTACACGCGCATTCACCATATATTCACTTGTTTCAACGATGCAGGTAAACATCGCGAGGAGAGTCACACGCTCGAAATTTCTACACTAAATTTATTGTTTAATATTTTAATATTGCGCCACAGGGGCGTTAGACAGCGCCGCAAAAATGCGTATTCTCCATCTTATATCTGCATAAAGAGCACCTTTTCCAACCAGAAGAATTGAATCTTTGCATACTGTGACATGTCAAGAACAGCTAAAGTGACTTTCTTTAAACACTCATGTTGGCAATTATATCAATTCCTCCTGAAGGTGGATGCTTGATGAAAATCTTATGTAGTACGTAAGAAAAATAGTCGCGTGATCAAATTAGATTTGGTAGTGACGGTAACAGAATAATTATTATTATAATGTTGTTAAGCAGACTTACCAGGTGCTGAGACAATTCAAACCTTTATTCCATGTTATCTTACTGCAAGTTGTACGGTGCCGCGGTCTGGCACGCTGTTGCTACGGCCCGCATTTGGCGAAAACATATTTCGACCGTTTTCTTTGCATAACTCCAATAACAAAACGGACGGAAACTAATCACTTTTAAATATTACTAAGTAAATTTTCTACTTTAATCTCGAAAATTTTAAGAAAAATTATCGCACTATAATAATTTTATCTAACGGTGTGCACAGTTTGAAAAACTTTGCAACAATGAGCAAAAGATGGCGGCTTCTGTCATCATTAATAGTTTCAGTTAAGGTACCTAGAGGGCGATCAAGGCGTATACCGGCGGAAATTAGTCAAATCTAGCGGATGTGTAAGGAATGATAACGATGTACTCTCCATAAAGGACTTTGGACGTCAAACGGACAACATAATATTTTTTTTGCAGTAGTATTAATAATATTACCAGTTGGAAACTTGCTATACCTGTATAAAACGATTAATACTTTCATGAACAATCCCTGTTGACTAGTTATAGGTATTGCTGGCCAAAAAGCGAATGATAAAATTATAATAGACGACTCTAAAAATATATTACATGTATTTAGGATCTTTTAAATGGTGTACACAGACAGTATCTCTATTTAAGTGGCTCTAACGTTCAACAAACAGAAGTACGACATCAGCCTATATTTATATAAGTCACTTACACGCAAGGACACATTATTAGGTACTTACATTGTACAATTGTTTTACGCGTATAAGGGGCCGTCTGCGAATAATCCAGGAAGAAGGATTAAGGTTCGCGCGCTTTGGTGTGAGGCGAAAAACAATACAAAGGTTTAAATTGAATACCGTGAATGCAGAAAGTTAGGAACAGGTCCGTGAAAACCAGCATTCGTCACTTACACCGATCTCTTTTCTGTGCGAAGATTTTGATATAAGTGATTAGTCTGTTTTTTTGTGATTAAAAGCTGTCTAATTATATGTATACAGAAATCTTCACATAGCCAAGACGTCCCGTTTGTTAAATATGATTTATATGGGTCCATAGGCCGGGATAATAGAGAGGGAAATGATCTGCCGAGACAGATGTCACGAGTTCTAAGTTGTGTGTGTCCATTGTTAAGTATCGCTCGCTTTAATGGTGAAGGAAAACATAATGAGGAAGCCGGTATATCTAAGAAATCTAAATAAGATTAGATTTATTAGAATTTAAGAATCTAGTACCTACATAAGCCCAGTATAATACATACATGACTAATATTATTCTTATAATTGTTATTTTACACAAGTTATTATTGATTGGTATCACTATACGAAATATTTGAACTTCGGGAATACCCAATATAGATTACAATATGTAGTTAGATAAGCCTGAACAAAAACAACCAATAAAATTATTTCATATACCAGGTACATTAAACTTATTAATACCTCTTTAATTACAGAAAGTATATAGGTAGGTAGCATTAAACCATTAACTGTGAATGACATGCAAACAATATTTGCTAATACTTACCTACCCTCTATGACGAAGTGTTTGTGTATGTGTTTTAATTATTATAAAACTGCTGAAATAATCACACATACATAATCTATGTTTCACTGATAGTTATTCACTGTAACTAAGTACATATCTAACTACTCAATGACCCGTATGGTTTACTGAAAATAAATAAATAGTATAACATGGAGCGTATAGATATTGCTTATTTACAACCTGTAAAAGTCAATTAGATATTGATTGACTCTATTTAAATATTTTGATAAAATACCAAAAATTTTTACGTTTTACTTTACCTCGTATTTAATATTATTCTATGAGACTACACGAGTTATTCAAAAAATGATTTTACTAATAAAAAGCAACGTCGTCCATTTCATGTATACTATGTTGAATCTATTTAAAAATGTCTATTTATCTCGAAAATATCTACGTAGGTGGAATCTCAAACAATTTAATATTATTATTATTCAGACATATTTACTTATAACATTAAAGTTTTATTGAATCGTATATGAAGATTAATTACCAAAGTTGTTTCATTTGAACACGCTTTATTTAATTTAATATCGTATGTGATGTCGCGCCATACAGCATCAAAACAAATGTAAATAAATTGTGTACAGTGTTGCCAACAATACTTTTTCAATCCCGTCAACTTAAGTAAGAAATTCCGTCAAAAACCCGTCAAACAGTTTTTTCCGTTCCCGATGGGGGGAAGGGGGGTGTTTGAGGGTTACCTCGTACTGTGTGAGACGGCTCGTTTGTAAATAATTAGTACTTGATATTAACATCACCTATAACTTTTACATATTTAGTATGACAATCGAGTACCGAATTCCCAAAATATGAATCCCGTTAAAAAATCCGTCAGCCGTCAGACCATAGTTTTTCCCGTTTTCCATTAGTCCAACCCATCATAACTGGCGGGAAATCCGTCAAGTTGGCAACACTGATTGTGTAAGATTAGCGTTATTTGCGGCACATACGTAACATCCACTATTCGTGGGTTCCATGCTACAGACATAAATAAAGCTACCGTCACCATTCACACTCTATTGAAATAAAGCAACGTCTACACTTACAATTACTTTTTAAATTATAACACAAAGATAATAAGAGCTATTACCTTATTATAATATATGAATCTTTATCCTGTGTAATTCTGATATACAATAAAACAAATTTATATTTGTTTATCGAGTTTGATACGTTTTTTACTAGCGTATTAACAGAATTGCTCACAATAATTATTATTTTAATCTATGTTATCGTACTGCATGAATAAATGCTTGTAAATACATATCTTATCTGTTCTGAGAACCAATTAGAAAACATTGAGTCATAAATTGCACCTAAAAGCAAATGCCCTTCGTCAGTCCACTAAATAAATAAAAACATTGCCATCGCGTAGTTACTAACGTTTTAAAAGTATAACTTTACCCCCATGCCATGACAAGGCATACTTATTTTAAAAAGATATTCCACTACATCAATATGAATAAACATTTTCCGCTTATATGATCATTTTATTTCAACCTAATGATTATTAGTAGGGGACTAAAAGACAGAGTGGAGGCGGCCCGCCCCAGCACTCCAGGGCCTCACCATTTTAATCAAATACTACATAAAGCCAAAATACGTTCATTAGTACTAAATGTATTGAAATCAGTACCTACCTAAGGAAGATTTGATGCCTTTTTGTTGGCTATTCCTTTCTTCTATTTTTTACCTGGCGTTAACCCAGTCTACTACCAGGGTTTACATACTTGGATATCGATTCTTTCGTTGGCCAGTGCATCCTTCTTAATAAGAGCAGTGGCACTCATTCCTTACATGCTAACCCTTGTTGAGCCGTCTGCAGGATCACGCTTCTGGTACGATCTGGCAAGGCATTTGTGACCGATGTGCTCCTGTGGTTATCTCAGAACGTGACTTATACCACCTAACAACAATCCTGGAGGTCACCTATTACGTCACGAAGACCAACGTCACACCTGCAAGTGGCTGATAGTCTAGGTGTAATCCTCATACCTAATCAATTAGCTGCTCTAGCTGTCCAGGTAGAGGTCTATCAAGCTGGCAGTGATACGTTAGCATAAACAATTGAAACTGATATAGAAATTAATTGCTAATTAATTGCTACTGTATTGATTTTGTTGCTCAAACGAGTTCCTGAGAAATCTAGTTACTGCTATATTTTACATAAGTTAGCAGTAAAATTAAAGATGTAAGCACTTATTAACGATTAATGGGCCTGAATTTGCTGCTGTAAGGTAGTATAAATATTGAAAAATGATTACTATTTTTTTTATTGAGAGTCGTTAAATGCATTAAGAACCAGCAACCATTTAGCAAAAAAAATTCGCTGTATCATGAACGCGTACGCGTAATAATACTCAAGTAGGTATCATGCTTATGAAAAAGTTTGTTTTCGGTTATGGCAGCGGTTGATTTTGTTGCTGGGGAGCTGAATAATTATAAAAGTACACGGGATCAGCAACTAATTAGCAACAAAAGTTCTGCTGAATAATTGACGCGTAATCGGGTTCACTGACGGTTGACGAAACATGACGTTTTTTTCCGGTTATGACAGTGGTTGATTTTGTTGCTGGGCTGCAGAATAGCTGTAAAGGTCCACCGGATCAGTAACTAAAATAAATGAAATATATTGAATTTATTAATTTTAAGTCCATTAAGTTCCATTCAACAGAAACATATCTGTAACAATCATTGATAAGGAACATGTATTGACATGAAATAATTGTATTTAATACACAATTACATAGTTACTTCAATGGACAAGTATTATTTTCACCACCTTTGTGAATGGTGCTTAATGTGTCGACGTAAGATTTACTCAAGGTGAAGAGTCGCGGTATCGTTACAATACCAGTATCTTCACCAAGTGACGTTGTAGTGTACATGTGTAATTAATCGTGATTTCGGCATATTTTGTGTTAAAATACTGTATCTTTAAAATAATCAAAATTATGTTATCACAGGATCATATTTTGTATTAAGTATATATTTATAAAATAAACTTTTATATCACAAAATTTTTGGCCACTGTTTTACGATTCATTTTTAACATCGTTAATATACTGTTCATTGGTGCTAATAAATGTGTTATATTCTGTGCAGCTTGAGGTGATCAAGGACATAATATAAATTGTTATTAGGTTAATTATAACATAACATATGTTTTTTCTCATCGGAGAGTGGCTTGAAAACTACTTATTTCTACTTTATTTTATTGTTGCCTTATAACAAAACACATTGTCCTCGATTATATGTGTGTTAGAAACTCGTTATAGTTGAATATTTGAATTCCATCGTCTTGTCTTATTCAAGAATTTGACTAATGCTAATGTTTTTATCTCACTCCGTCGCCCAAACCATGTTTTGGGAGATCCTAATGATCCCATCACGGTCGCTATCGAGGCAGCTCTGTCCTTGTCCAACCGCAATGACATTTCTATTGTGAACACACGGCCCCAACGTAGGACTCGCCGGCGAATCCAAAGAACTCAAAGTTCTGATTTTCGGCACACTATATATCGAGATGCGACCGCGACGGCTCAAATGAAGATCTTTTAGAAAACTCCTTTGAGCTTAGCTGTTGCCAAATATGTTTTCCAGCTAGAGCGCGATAAGCGCCGACCACAATATTGGGTGACGCTTTAAAAGCAACTATAAGCTAACTGACCCGTCTCATTAGTAGAGGAGGCCCGTGCCCAGCAGTGGGACAATATTTAATACAGTATTATTTATTTATTATTATTTTATAAGCTAACAGCACTGATTCATTCGAAGAAAAGGATTAAGGTATTGATAAAAAACAGAATGAATCTATGTTTTCCGTCATCGTTTAAGCAAGCGGTAATTAACCATGAATTTTTTTTTTTTTTTTTTATAACATAGTCCGACAAACGAGCCAGTGGGTCACCTGATGTTAAGTAATATCCACTGCCCATGAACATCCACAATACCGAGAGTATCATGTATGCGCTGTCGGCCTTAAAGGACAGGAATAGGGATTAGGGAAAGGAAGGGGGAATCTGGGCCTCCGGATATCTCACTTACCATACGAAACGCGACAGTAAACTGTCACTTTACGTTGGTTTTCTGTGAGACAGTGGTACTACCCCGGTCGAGCCGGCCCATTCATGCTGTAGACAAATATGTCTACAGCGTGGCTCTACCACTTGTAAAGATAAAATTCACAAGTAACTCCGAAAAGTCAGAGGTGTATGCCCTTTAGGTTGGTTTCGAACAATCGACTCTCGTCTTGGCAGTCCGTACCAATTCCAACTAGGCTATTGCTGCTAATATACATTAAAATAGATAAGAGTGTTTAAAAACTCATTTTTCAAATATAACATTATACCCTATTACTTTTCCATTTTCAATTTTTTCATTCCATGGTTGTCTTGAAATAAGACCGCAAATTGTACTTTAATTATTTTTGGTGTGTTTTAATATCATATTCTAGTGTACAATTAAGATTATAAATTATAATAGTAATACTATGTAATATTTCCTTACTTTGAAATAATTTTCATCGATCAAAAATTAATGTCAGATAGACCATACTAAGGTATAGAAAAAACATATAATATGAAATTACGTAAAAAGTAATACACAGTCAAACTGGGTAATAAAAACAAAACTGGATTCTTTTTTTGCGAATAGAAACTTATTTAACTGCAATCAACTAAATAAACTTTTATACTATAGTATTTGACAGCCTCTGTGGCGCAGCGGGCGAGTAGCCGGCTGTGGAACGACAGGCCGTGAATTCGAATCCCGCACCGAGACATATGTTTGTGTGACAGACCGATATTTGTTTCGAGTCTGGGTGTTGTGGGACCGTAGTCCCTCGTAGTTATTGATACCCACGATACAGGTTTTACCTAGTGTGGGGTCAGAACTATGTATGTGACGGTTGGGTGTACTTATTTATACATATACAACAATGTTGAATTTTTCGAGTACCTAAATCAAATAAAACGAGATCTTATGAAATACTGTAGACACGTTGTAATAAGAAGCAAAAGGTTGCCAATGGAATTACGCATAGGTAAAAAAAAAAAAATAATATGTTATATGCCGTGTAAGATATCTATTTATTTAATATAGATTACGGTTTACGGAGCACCCTGTGCTCAGATCTTGTAAATGCTAGACTAAACCTCACTATATATCCCATAATTTTAGGGATATAACATACGATGTAAAAAATGTTAAAACACGTAAATATACACGACTCGTTTATATCATGCGGTATAAACATCATCATCATGCTCATGCGGTCTAACTCGTAAACAAATTGAGGATGCAACCTCGCCGCTCCGGTCTAATATTAGTTTATACGTTACAGTGAATTGTCACTGGGTTTTTCTCTGATTCATTCTGTTATCGCTTTATTGGGCACACAAAATGCTTCGTAGGCTGGCACTGACAAAAATATGTAACTAAATAAAAACCTTGGATTTAAAAATAATTTGCTGTAGAAATGACAATTTACCAAAAGCTAATTTAAAATTATTCCATTTTTTATTCACACACACACACACATACACTGCATGATGGAAAGTGTATTTCTGCTTACAATATTGTCACGTTAGCTCTGTTGTTTTAAATGAGCGACATGTCGCTCATGATTTTCTGCCAGTTCTTGTCTATAAGAAAACTGCATTTCGAACTGGTGATAGCCTAATTAAACAATAGTGTTTTTGTCATTTAAAAAAATCCGTTCCCCCTACTTAGCAAACTAGTTAATCCTTTTTTACATGAATCATGCTAAAACACATACATACATCCAGTTGGTCACACAGATTTTTTACCAACCTACATCTAATGTTTATTTATTTTTTAACCGGGAAGGGATATACGCTATAAAATCATTGGCCAAGCGAATAGTGTTATCAAATTCCCGATAAATAACAAGTTGACAGACTTTAGTATCAGTCTGTGATACGAAGTCGATTGGATGTGAGATAGAAATTCAATGGTCAATTTCATAAAAATGTTTAAAACCAGTTAAAAAGAATGGGTTGTTGTGGAGATTGCTGTGTTCCTCACAAAGAGTTCAGTAAGTTAAACTTTTCCATCAAAGGCTTTAAAGCTAACCTTCGTAACATATATTTTTTTTTTGTATCCTGGCACGGCAAAGTGACCGCACTGTACCTGATGGTAAGCACAGTGCGGTCCAAATAGAGTACTGAGTAGCGAGAGACGATCTATCCCCGCTACTCAACACACTCATGCCGGCCCGCTTCTTCACACTACGCCATGGGCAAGAAGGTGAAGAAGGGGTCGAGGGTCTAGTGTCAGAGTACTAAGAAGGCCGTAAAATGACCATTGTACCCCAACCCCAGACCCCCGACAAAAAACGGATGTACACTGGCTGATCCCGGAACGCGACACACTTGCGTGTGCCACTATGGCGGGTTTTTCGCCCTGTGTACGGTGGTCGCTATCCGGGCGGATATGAATATCCTACCACCAGCATAATTATTACCCAATGTTAACAATTTTTTTAATGAAATAGCTATTTCTAACTTATCTTTATACAATATTTTCTGTCATAAATGTATGCTTACATTAAACTTCTAACCTATTGATAAAACGTCAAGAAGATAAAACATGTGAAACTAACATCACGGTAGACTTCTATTCAACCAACGCCAGTAAATTAATCATCGGTGTGGTATACTTTGCGAAAATAAAATAATATCAATAGTACGTAATATGTATTCACTTTGTATTGTAATTATGCAGTACATTTTTAACATTACATAACTTACTGTACGAAAATTAATATATGTTGTTTAGATTTATTCTAACAATGGAATTATCCCTTAAACCATATAGCTAATCGTAATTTGATAACATGTGGATATTTATGTTAGCCATGACACAATACGGTAATGAGGTCGTTTAAATATATCAAATAAAAGAAATAATCATTGGCGTATCTAGGGCTATTATCCAAGAAAAGGCGATGCCTGAGGCAGACATCAGATATACGTGATATTTCGGCCATTAAATTTAGGAATGATCTTTTTTTTAAATAATATGAAACAATTAGACTTTAATAGGATGTTAGGTTATACATATACATACATATACACTCACGCCTATAATCCCCGAAGGGGTAGGCAGAGGTGTAACCAGTACCCCCACTTTACGCCCCATTTCGGTCCCATAATGTGCTAGGGGGCGAGCCTATCGCCATACCGGGCACAGGTTCCAGACTCCGGGCTAGTACTGAGAATTTCTAGATAGAAAAACCCAATATCACTTTACCCGACCCGGGGATCGAACCCGAGACCTCAGCACAGCGGTTGTAACGCATGCGCAATTACAACTGCGCCACCAAGGCAGTGTTAGGTTATAGAGTTAGAGATAAAGCTTATTTGGATTGTTAATACACATAGGTGGTCGACTAACTACCTTATTTATTTTGCAGTTATGCATCTAAACAAAAATGAAGAATAAAGTCAATTTAATACAAAGGCAATTTGTTTATTTCAGGAGAGCCAATACGATACGATCCTGACTTTAATGGACCCGTACACAACCGTTCCTGCACCGATATTATATGGCTGATCGTGTTTATCCTGTTCCTCGGAGCATGGGGCTACGTCGGTTACTACAGTAAGTGCATTATTATCTTTTATTACATATTTTACACTGATCATATCTATCATACAATAATACTTTAGAATGCCCATAGACAATATCACCTACACTGAGAATTTACCATACAAACATTACTGCAATATGCAGAATGCATATTTTAAGTTCATTATTTTGTTATCCTTTCGCCTTTATTCTACTATAGTATAATATGAGGTCGACGCAACATGCTACAGGTCTTATTTCAGAAAGAATGGCTTAGTGGCAACAAACGTTAATTATTCTAACAACTAACAATTTCATTCGGCATTGATTCACTGTCTCAACACAACTTATTTATGGCGGATATTATATTTTGCTTTAATTACTGAAAAATATATATAACTTAATCCGTTAAATATTTGATTTCAGGTATAACCAAGGGAAATATAGACAATCTATTAGCGCCAATAGATTCCAAAGGTCGACGATGTGGGTTAGACTCCGGTCGCGAAGACAAAAGATATTTAGTATTTTTCGATATTGTGCAATGTCTATCACCCGGAACCCCCATTGTTGGTTGTTCTACACCTCAGGTACATACTATATACTACTGCATAACGTATGTAAAGAACTATAAACCACTCGGGGGTGATGCCACGGCATTCAATCGCAACGCCAATCTTCTATCGGTACTTGGTGTTAGAGTTTATTTATTAATAAATACTAACAAATATCTATTTATAACAATTGAAAAAGCAATTGACCATCTTGGCCTTCCAATGGGTACTCTACGCAGCGATTTACAATACAAGTATGGTTTTTGCCATACTTTATTAACAGTTACTAACTATAAGAGATTGGTATTTACAAGATTTGTTATAACGCACGGTAAAGAGTTGCAACAATTCTCAGACACTTTACCACTTATAGGAAAGTGGTAAATTTTCTGAGAAGGAATTACGTAGATACAGAAAGCTATTTCGCATACCGGAGCAAGGTGGGAGATCAGGTGCAATCTGATTTAGCTTGCATTCGACTTTACCACAGTAAGAGCTCAGATAAACACACGAAAAACGATTTTCGTCCTAAACTATTGTAGATATACTTCTTAAATATTTAAAGATTTGTACGTTACGCACCATTAAAACGCTCTAATAATTAAAAGACTACTTTTAAAAGCTACTCTTAATCAAGACGTTTTTAAAAGCCACCACTTGTTAAAACAGGTACAAAAAATGTTACATGCTTGATCAATAGATTGAATTACATTCAACGTCTATAAAGATCTGTTTATGAATTATCTATTGTAGGTGTGCGTCAACAAATGTCCCGAAAGATCAATTCACTTCGCAACAGAACTGACACAAAGTACGATGGAGAGTTTGAGATCCAGCATGGTATGCACCGACGATGTCGACGTCCAAACAATGACTTACACTGACGCAATGCGATATATGAATGACGGACAGTGTGCACGAAACGTTTTGCAAAGCCAACCAGGTATTTGATTTTCAAAATATTCATTATTATTTGTCGTGATGTTTGAAATATTTAAACCTATATGAATGTGATTTTCGAGAGAAGTATTAATTTTTGGCGTGCTTATTAGTTCATATGTCATGCTAGTTGTGGTCGAGTGTGATAATTGTGACGAGTGTCCCCAAAAAAACCTCTACCGTTCCCAAAGCATGCCATCTCACTGTCTTTTAACATTAATTATGTGACACCAACTAGAAGTGTAATAAAACTACAGTGATATCCCGCTGCATCGGCGATCTGTCAAGCATCCAATGCAAGCGCACCTCGAAGCCTAATTCAAAAGGGCCACAAAGGGCGACTGACAGCACCTGCGTGTCGGACCCTGTAGAGGCTCGAAAGTCGTTGCTGAACAGTGCTACTGTCCTAGACTCATACGTGGGTTGGATCGCAGCTAGCTGGGTGACTGCATTCACGAGGAATGAACGAGAAACCCACATTGTAGGTAGCGTGCGATCGCACTTAATGATACAAGTACAGCAGCTTCGATAAAACTATTACCGCACCAGCTATACAGCATGAGCACTGAACTAACAACTAATTATGACCTGTCTTTGGAATGTATATTGTGTACATGTTGTCCGGAATGTCTTTCGTACGTTTAGTAAGCTCTCTGTCCACAATGAAAATGATTACTTACGCATTACTTATTTATTACTTAACGCGGTGGCTGGACTCGTGTACGGGGTGCAGTAATGGGTCGGTGCTTTGTAAACATCACGGAGGCGATTACGCAAATGCAGGAAAGCACTCATTTAGACCTCAACGAAGAACAAGTGCTAAGTCAGATCTCACATTTGGTGAAATTTGATCAGGTAAAGTAAATATTTTATTATAACAATTCGTATAAAGATAGCTAGGTACATAGTAATGGTAAGCGCTAAGAGTCTAAATATAAAACATTAGGCATGATATGATAATGAGATCAAATCTCTCATACCTTTTCATTTACAATAATTTAGCTCTACAAACTATAAAAGATAACAAATTCGTCGATAATATTAAAAATACTGTCCGTTGTACACTAGAAAGCTGTACAGTACCTTTGAGGTATCCTATATAAGTAATTAGAGGAGTGATTTTCATATTTGATAATTTATTTATTCTCCGGCGAAGCAATTCGTTCTCTCCGTTTAGTTGTGACAGCACGTTAAATCAAAGCTTTTCTACGAGGGGGTTGAATGTGGGTTTAGGACTATATGTGTGACTTTTGGGTGTATTGATTATGAACTGGCTTAACAGGGTAGGTACGTTGTGCAAATCGTGAAAGTTACTTTAAACTCCAAATAATTCCTAAGAAGCATACTGATTCAATCCCTATATCATAATGATAACTTGTGCCGATTACAGTGTATGAAACAAGACTTCTTATATTATTGAACCTGATCTTCCGGCTGCCTCCTAGTAAATGTACCTAGCCACTCCAATGCATAAGGCTAACGTAGCGACGGCTACAAGAATCAGAGAGGTGGCGCTCCCGCGTGTTCTTCAGACCTTAGGCTATCCCCAATATATAACAAACCAAATTAAGTTTAATATAGAACAAGGAGTGCCATGATCTCGCACCATTTTAAATTAAGCCTGAGGCTCGCAGTAGTAGTGTAATTTAATTACATTAATGTATCAACGTATAACAGACTAGGTTAAGTTATGGACGTGGTATTTTATGTCTTGTTTACACGCATGCTTATTACTTATAGTAATCCCCAGTACTAAGTAAACCTGTATTTAGCTGCAGTAGTATTGGTCGTAAACTTTATTAATTTTCGAAAATGTTATGTCATTATATTATATTTGTCTATATCTTCATCATATTTAATTGCCACAATGTATATGTATATTTATGTATATATATTTATGTTTATTTAGGTAATTTTTATCAATAATAATTAGAGAACTTAATTCAGCTATAAAACAAGCCTATCTTTCAGTTTATCTTTATAGTACTGATCTAAATTAACGTGCTCCTTATTAGTTAATATATTTATGTATAAAATTTCCGCAACGGTTATATCTAAACATTTTATCTCGAGTCATTTCTTATTCTGTAAACGGGCAATAACTATTGAATATACAATATATGGGTTAATGGGAAAAGGTTAGTCCGATTTGAAAGAAATTTAAATTTTAGTTTTTTAATTTCCAAGTCTTATTTAGCTCAGTGTCATCACTAAGAAAATCATGTTCACAGTTTTTTACACCGTTTATTGCTAACCTACGATAGCTCTAATACTAATAGTCTAAGATCCGAACCTAAATCGACATTCACCGGGTTGATAATAGAATCAAACTTATTTTATAATAAATTTCGTATATTAGAACATATATTATTAATAAGGGGTTGACAAAAAAAAACCCTGGACAGAATATTTTTAATTATTTTTTAAAAAATCATTTTTCATAAAATTTTGCAACATGAAGATAATAAGAAAATTTTATACTGGACTTAAAGTATAAAACATATAGAATGTGCAGGCATAGGGTTGACTATTATTTACCTGGACGAACTACTGGGTTGACAGGTATAAACAGGTATGTCGACACCAGTTACTTTCACTTGATGTGATAATAGAAAAAAATTTATATCAGCAGAAGCGCTGTTTTATTGTGAACACGATGATATAGGGTTGACTGCAAAAAACTTGGTCCTAATAGGGGTTGACAAATTTTAAAGATTCAAATTTCAACGCGAGTGGAACCGTGTGACAGAGAGATCCGAGGTAAGTATACCGTGTAATAATAAAGGACCGAACATTGCAGCCGCGTCTGATGCGATCCTGAAAATAAGAAAGTGCGCATGCTCGGTACGTTAACTATAGAGAGTAGAGATACCCCTACTATACTCCATATTGTAAACAGTACGGGTTATTTTGGAGCAACTGACATTTGAATTCAGTATGCGTTATTTTGGAGTAACTGATAATATTTTGCAAACAAAATAATTAAATAACACGTGTTTTCGATGCAATATAATATTATACGTCATTAGTTACTCCAAAATAACGCGTACTGTTTACAATATGGAGTATAGTAGTATGGAGTATGGGGTATCTCTACTCTCTATAGTTAACGTACCGAGCATGCGCACTTTCTTATTTTCAGGATCGCATCAGACGCGGCTGCAATGTTCGGTCCTTTATTATTACACGGTATACTTACCTCGGATCTCTCTGTCACACGGTTCCACTCGCGTTGAAATTTGAATCTTTAAAATTTGTCAACCCCTATTAGGACCAAGTTTTTTGCAGTCAACCCTATATCATCGTGTTCACAATAAAACAGCGCTTCTGCTGATATAAAATTTTTTCTATTATCACATCAAGTGAAAGTAACTGGTATCGACATACCTGTTTATACCTGTCAACCCAGTAGTTCGTCCAGGTAAATAATAGTCAACCCTATGCCTGCACATTCTATATGTTTTATACTTTAAGTCCAGTATAAAATTTTCTTATTATCTTCATGTTGCAAAATTTTATGAAAAATGATTTTTTAAAAAATAATTAAAAATATTCTGTCCAGGATTTTTTTTGTCAACCCATTTTTAATATATTTTCTAATATACGAAATTTATTATAAAATAAGTTTGATTCTATTATCAACCCGGTGAATGTCGATTTAGGTTCGGATCTTCTACTATAAAGACATTCTTAGCCTCATTAGTAGCGTCAACTTCTAACAATTGTCTTAACTAACTAATGACAACGCAATTACCGCGTTAGGCAACAAAGTTCTAGGAAATATATTGTTATTACGATTAGCTATTAAATATTTTTATGTAATTTCACATACCTATTATCTAGGTATCTACTAATTAAAAAGTTTTTTTATTTTTTGTTATTCAACTTTAGCTCGACAATTATCATATTTATGCTGAAAATTTCAGACTTCGAGCTTAGTTCAGTAAACTAAATACATAGCGAATGCAATTAACATATAGCATGCGACATCCATTTTAAGTTAATAAACGAAGCGATAAAATTATATCAATTTTATTGGAAAATGTTAACTATTTATAACCTTGTTTCCTAGCTGAGTCCGGTCTGCCATTTTTAAATTCAACGTAATCCTGAAGTATTCTTATCGGTCATTGTAAGTTCTGAAAATAATAAATAAATAATTATAATTGTACCTAGTAGATATTATTATAATATTGAGGTATTAGGTTTTAAGTAAATAATGATTATGTATCTAAAAACCAGTTACTTAAAATAAGTACGTAATCATCATCATGTAGGTACTCTCTTATCGTTAAGTACGCAATGATAAGAGAGTATACAGCATCAGAGACAAACTGAAATCGTCGCAAATGGCTGAGCAAGAAATATTTTTTCAACACATTAAATAGTAAGGAAGTATCATATCCACATGCAATATTTGGGAAATATGTTTCATCATATCTATTAAATTCACTACCGATATATTTTTTTTAAATATACGTGAAATATTTAACGAAAATGTAAATTAAAACCAATGCAACTAAAACCAGTTTAATTTATTATTTTTAGCAATATTGCACCATAAAATAACCTTAATAAAGCTTAATAATGCGCTATATTATTCAGTCTAATAACCTCGTAAGTAATCATTATAGAGATTTCGCGGCTTTTACTCAATATCCTTGAAATTATAACACGATACGAATGTTTACGCTTTCGCAATTACTTCATTTTGATTGTGATGTTTTCTAACAGCTGTCGGCGCAAATAGTCCAAGATCTGGTGAATTCGCGGTGGTACCTCGCGGCCGCGTTGGTGTTTGTCGTCATCATCTGCTTCATCTACATTCTGTTATTGCGATGGGTTGTAGTGCCGGTCGTCTGGGTGTCTATTGCTGGACTCATTGCACTACTTGGATTCAGTACGTGGTTTTTAATATTAACTTTCTTCGCCGCATAACTTTTACTGCTCATGTCTGCTCATCTCTTAGTGATATATCACAGAAACTTATGAGAACACTTCATTGCAAGTTCTTCGTGCAATAGCGTTGATAATTGTAATAAGGTAATTACGAACACCATTTTCCCTCTAATTATCATGTACTTTAATATGGATTTAGCAAAAGGAAAATATTTCATGTTTCACCTTAAGTTAAGAGTATTTAATTGAGGAAAACAATTGTAATGGCGAAACAGAAAATGCATTTGTTACTCAATTTTATTGATTAATATTGCGAATAATAGCTTTGTTATAATTATAGCTTTGTATTTAAATTTCAGCCGTGTATCTTTGTTACAAGAACTTCGTATATTTCCGTGATAATCCAGTGGGCTTATATCAGACGACAAACCTTAAAGGCTACGCGGAATCTATATTTAGCAAGAAAGAGACTTGGATGGTAATATTAATCGCAGTAGCGGTGTTACTCCTCATACTTTTGCTCGTCGTCATATTCTTGCGGAATCGGATTCAAATAGCCACTGCCCTCATCCGTGAAGGGAGTAAGTAAGTACCGTACTACAAGTAATAATTTCCAGAATTATAGAATATCTAACATAATTTATTAAAAATGTTCCTTTTTTAATTTAATGTTTTAAAAACATTAAAAAATTATGACTTACTGAGCTTTCTGTATGGTTCAGAATAAGGTATATAGGGATAATAAATTAGATCCTTGCCTATAGTGCAAGAACAGCAAATCTGTGTTTTGGAATAATGTTTAGAATAATATTTTTTTATAATAGAATTGTTATTAGTAGGTTGTTAGTAATTTTCTATTAATATGGATTATTAAAAATATTTAAAGTTTTTTGATAGCTATAATATTTTTGTATAAAACGTTTTCTCACCACCGTTCACGCCGCGCGCGATTGTAGCGATGGCGACGCACACTGGAACTAATGTATGAGAAGTTTAGCAGCATTTTATAATGTGTCAAGCTAGCCATGCTCGTACTACGTATTCTATTTTTAGTACTTCTGATACTTAGTATATTACTTTTATAGTGCGGCAGCGCTCGGTAGATGCGTAACGCGTTGATCGATCAAGCGGATTAAAGTGGCTACTTTACTCACATAAAACACACTTTTCAGAGCTGTAACATCTATTAAATCCACAATATTCTTTCCAATATTTCCATGGATGATTCAATGCTGCGTCATCGCGTATGGTGTATTCATATTTATGTTGATACTTTCCATCGGCGAGAACGCCTTCAGTGTTGTCAACTTTAAAAATGACACCTGCGATTGTGGAGGAACTTACACTGAGGTAACAATCTAATTACTAACTATTGCAGCCTACTTCGACTGCCTCGGTGGCGCAGTTGTAATTGCGCATGCGTTACGATTGCTATGCTGAGGTCTCGGGTTCGATCCCCGGGTCGGGTAAAGTGATATTGGGTTTTTCTATCTAGAAATTCTCAGTATTAGCCCGGAGTCTGGAACATGTGCCCGGTATGGCGATAGGCTCGCCCCCTATCACATTATGGGACCGAAATTCGGCGAAAAGTGGGTGTACTGGTTACATTTCTGCCTACCCCATCGGGGATAACAGGCGTGAGTGTATATGTATGTATGTATATATGTAGCCTACTTGATATAGTCCATTGTTGAATCATGGATCTATTGATTCAATCAAACAATGCACCGATAGAACTTTCATTATATTTTAGTACTTACCTACATTAGGTATCTTGTAACTTGTAATTGTGCAGCTGCCTAAATACATACCTGCCTGCTTACCACACAGAAACCTAATGTGAAGCTACAAGTTTGCTGTTTCATTACAATACAGTGAGATTTAGCGCAGACCTAATCGCACGTTTCACCCTCTCTATTCCATTGCTCATTCATCTCCTTTAAGGTCGGATTCAATCCATCTATAGGGATAGAGATTGACAGCCACCGTCGCAGCGAGCGAGCGGCCGTGGGTTCGATATCCGCCCGGATAGCGACGATCGTACACAGGGAGAGTTCGGGTACGCTATTTGGTCGTTTTGCGGCCTTCTGAGTACTCTGATTTTAGACCCTCGACCGCTTCTACACCTTCTTGTCCATGGCGTAGTGTCAAGAAGTAGGCCGGCGTGATTGTGTTGAATAGCGAGGGATAGATTATCTCTCGTTACTCGATATTCTAATTGGACGACTCTGCGCTTACCATAAGGTGTAGTGTGGTCACTTTGCCGTGCCAGGATAAAAAAAGTAACACAAAAAGATGCCATTTTATACCTAATAACTTTTACGTAATTGTTTGTAAACATATCACGCGAAATGTTCTGAAGAATTGAGTCTGAATGTTTCAGGACTACCAGAGTTGTGACCCGGTGACGTTCACAGCGCGCTGTAGCGACAGTGGCGGAGGGGCATGCCGCCTGGCCACCTGCCACTTCACCGGAATAGACAATCCTCATAGCGTAGTTTACCTACATTGTACGTATTATATTATTATTTATGTTATAAAATGTATCTTTATAAATAGTTCGAGTACATAGTTGTAGGTTTTGTTATTTTGTTTCTAGATTTGTTTTATAGTCCCGCCAGTTTGAATTGGGTATATCCTGTAATGACTGTGTGTGTTGAATAAATAAATAAATAATAAATTTCAATTAAAACTTGACAATAAACACACATGCCATCCATATATGAGGCTGTCAGTGCAAAAGTGGCCTAACCCTCAATTTTTCATAACCTGACCTATGTACTACAAATGATTTAAAATGTGGAAAATTTAATGCAAAAGCGGTTTATCTCTAGTTTCACCAATTGCCAATATGATGGACAAGATTTCATTGCAAATATTGCATTTATGTACATTGATTTAAAATTCATGAATATACAAACCCCATTATTTTCATACTCATTGTCTCAAGCTTAGGCCACTTTTGCGCTGACGGCCTCATATATAAGCTCACACATGTATGTTCAATGGGATATTGAAGAGAAAGTCACAGTTCAATAAACTTAATTCCACCCTATGGGCGAAGTTACCGTCATATCGTGCTCAAATTCCAATCCTCAACAATTTGTGTTTTAATTTGAACAATTTAATTATAGTTTTTTGAATGGCCAACCAGATTAAAGAACCAGATATAGTAACGATAATAGAAAATATTTAGTAAGATAATTACTTGAATGCTTTAAAGTTATAATTTGTAGGGCACTTTTATTTTAGCAAATAATGCTCATAAATGCATTAAATAACAAAGATGCAGTACGTGCTTACACAAGTAATATATTAATGCTATTAATCTACACAATATTTTATTTAATGTTTTTTTCCAAAAAAAACAAAAACTTTAAACCCCGCTGTAACTTTTCAAAAATATCGCATTAATCAAATAGCCCGGCAACCGTCGATATTATATGTGTGAATAAAATAAGTAACATATTTAATAATTTTATTATAAATGTGTTTTGTCTTTCAGTGATAAATTTGCTGGGCTTTTCTTGGACGATGTTTTTTATAAGCGGTGTGTCAGATATGATCTTAGCCAGCACATTCTCGAGGTGGTATTGGACATTCCGTAAAAAGGATTTACCTTTCTTCACTCTCTCCGCTGGCATCTTCCAAACACTACGGTGGGTTTTATTATCATAATGACCTGAGTCCTAATGTCAAACTGAAATAAATAGTAAACAGTACGTCGACGATTTAAAGCAAACGGACTTATTAGGGTATTTTACCCGATTTTTTATTATTAGACTACCTTGGTGGCGCAGTTGTAATTGCGTATGCGTTACGACTGCTGTGCTGAGGTCTCGGGTTCGATCCCCAGGTCGGGTATAGTGATATTGGGTTTTTCTATTTAGAAATGCTCAGTATCAGCCCGGAGTCTGGAATTGTGCCCGGTATGGCGTAGGACTCGTCCTCTATCACAATTATGGACCGTAATAAATTCGGCGAAAAGTGGGTGTCTTGGTTACACCTCTGCCTACCCCTTCGGGGATTACAGGCGTGAGTGTATATGTATTTTTTATTATTTTAATCAACAGGTTACATTACATTATCCTATTATGAAATGGGTTTTGAATGATGAATCCGAACAAAAATGAGTAAATTAGACGCCATTCAAATCTGGTGGAAGGGGTAGTTGTCAAATGACAGTAAAATAATGCATGCTATGAGCCGTGACGTCACCTCTCAGAATGGCCTTTACTGTGCAAGGGATATAGCGACACCCTACGCACCCATTTTTGCTCATACCATTAAATATTTTGACTTCATTTTTCAAGCTATTATGATTTTGTTTTCGTAAAAGTGTTTCTTTTATAATTTTCGGCTGTATATCGAATAGAAATCTATATATCTAATGCACTCAATTAAACACAGTAAACTACCCTATTCCAGGTACCATTTAGGTACGGTTGCGTTTGGCGCTTTGATAATAGCGATTGTGCGGGTAATCCGCGTTATTCTGGAGTACATCGACCACAAAATAAAAAAGTTCGACAACCCGATATCTCGCGCCATATTGTGCTGCTGCAAGTGTTGCTTCTGGTGCTTGGAGAGTTTCCTCAAGTTCATCAATAAGAATGCATACATCATGTGCGCGGTGCACGGACACAGCTTCTGCAAGAGCGCCAGGGATGCCTTCTCTTTGCTCATGAGAAACATTATTAGAGTCGTCGTGCTGGATAAGGTAGATATGCTTGTATCGTGTAGTGATGAAGCTGTATACTTATAATACCTAGTGCTTGTGTATTTAATAGGTATTTACAATATTATTTTAAAAGGGGGTTTTGTTTAATTTATTTTGCTTCAGTGAATAAAGTATGTACCTACCTAGATACAATCAACGCACACAATAGGTATACATTAATGGGTATTTGTATATGACGATTATTCACTGACCACCTTTTTCCTGAGCAAACGAATCACCTATTTTAATAAGCAAATTATTAATATGGTATTTGAACCTTTGTGATATTGAATACTATATATCAGTTTTTCGAGTTATGGTGGTAAAACGTTTGATTTCTATAAATATTAGACATTTTTTGTCTTGGTAAAATATATCGCCTGATGATAAGTAAGCTACAATCCAAATACTGATTAACCGTTGATAGATGTTGCGTCTTTCTACTTACGCCTAATGATTGAATATACATACACCGGCTACTTTGTGTTAACAGGTGATGGACTTCATATTCTTCCTGTCGAAGCTGTTGATATCGATAGGCGTGGGCTTCGCGGTGTACTACCTCCTGCAGTGGAGCTTCGTGTACGAGGTGACGCAGGGCACTCAGCTGCACTACAACTACGTGCCAGCCATCATACTCACCATCGCAACGTACCTCATATGCACCATCTTTTTCAACGTATACGCCATGGCTGTCGACACGTTATTCCTTTGCTTCTGTACGTATTTATTTATATTACGGATTTTTTTGTGCACACGCATCAAAACACTAGAACTTGACAATTAACTACTTGTATTGTACTAATAATGAAATAATCAACGGCGCCACGTTTAGTAAGCGTATTTTTAGCCCCAGTTTCATTGGAAAATATCTCACAGGCATTGAATTTGTAATCTTTCATTGTATAAACGAAATAATAGCAGCGATAGCCTAGTTGGTTGCGGTATGGACTGTGAAGACGAAAGTCGTATGTTCAAAACCCAAGTGGCATATACCTCTGACTTTTCTAAAAGTTACGTGTGTGTATTTAATGTTAATTATCGCTTGCTTTAACGGTGAAGGAAAACATCGTAAGGAAACCTGCATACCTGAGAATTTCGAAGGTAATGTGAAGTCTACCAACCCGCATTAGGCCAGCGTGGTGGACTAAGGCCTAACCCCTCTCATTAGTAGAGGAGGTCCGTGCCCAGCAATGGGACAATGTTTAATACAGTGCTTATATTATTATTATTATGCAACGAAATATACAAACCCAACTAACATGAGTCGTATAGAACCAAAGTAGGGCGGCTGATTTTATGGCAAATTGAAAAAAAGGATTAAATACACAAAGAAAAAAACTTATAACTTTCGTTTAAGTCGAAAGACAATTTCGCTGGATATTTTATTTTAATCTTAGGAGATATTTCATTTAATCAATGACAACAACAATGATAAAAAAATTGCCCCATTTGTTATTCCCAGCTACCTACTTTGCCGACTTTCGTTCTATACGACTCACATGATAGACTCCGTGGCGCAGTGGGCGAGTAGCCAACTGTGAAACGAGAGGCCGTGGGTTCTTTTCCCGCACTGAGACAAATTAATGTTTGTGTGACAGACAGATTCGTCTCGGGTCTGGGTGTTGTGGGACCAAATTCCCTCGTAGTTCTTGATACCCACAATACAGGTATTACTTAGTGTTGGGACGGAAGTATCTGTGTGACTGTTGGGTGTATTATTATATTAACAACTCGAGAAACCGTTGGAATATTTGAGTAATTTTGTAAAACAAGTCGGCCATAGGAAATCTCGATATTACAATGTACTCATAATATTTTTTATGTCTATTTCAGTGGAAGATTGCGAGAGAAACGATGGATCGGCAGAGAAACCATACTTCATGTCTAAAAACTTAATGAGAATAGTCTCCAAAGCAAATAAGAACCTTTAAACTTGTGCCAAATGTACCGTGTCAAATGTAATGTACATATTTAACGGTGTTGTGAGATTCATCAATTTTACCTTCGAAAATTTATTACTTTTCATAATTATTGTCACAAAATGTCTTCGAATTTTGAACACTTTAAGTGATTTATTGATCGTTTTTGATACCTATTCCTATTTGTAATAGATTTTATTGTAATTATAGATTTAACATATTTAATTATAATTATATTCTTATAATGCAAATAGTCCACGCAAATGTCATGAAATATTTTTATAAGGATTTGATTGGACTAGTCACATGCCAAAAATAAAAATATATAAATAAAATAAAATAAAATCTTCATAAAAAACGAACATTTTTTATTTTTTTTGTAATTAATGCCTTAATAATTTCGGAAATAACATTGCCAGTAGCAGAAAAACGCAGATATCCTTTAAAATACAATCAACACGATACTCAGCTAAAACAGAACGCAAAGCAATTTGACTGCCTCAGTGGCGGAGTTGTAATTGCGGGTTCGATCCCCAGGTCGGGTAAAGTGATATTGAGTTTTTCTATTTAGAAATGTTAGCGTCTGCAAAATGTGCAGAACGTTGATATTCAATTCCATAATTCCTCATGTGTGTAGTTAAATTTGAAAGCACAGCGATGGAGACTTTGTTATGCGGATTCTAAACCGTAAACCTAACTTTTCTCATTTGGTAATAGATATATGGATAAATATCGGCATTGGGATTGAGTGAAATCCGACATTTCACAGGAAATACTGGCTCATGAATACCTATACATTTTTAAAAAATCACTTTGTGATCCTCCATTTCTAACAGAAAAAAAATTACGTATCTCAAAAAGAAATGCCACTTAGTAGAACTCCATTGCCCAATACCTTATTTGTTGTATCAACGAAAAGACATTAGACAAATTAACATTTAAATTAGATTATTATCAAATTTAGACATTGCCTTTATATTTTCAAATTTTAGAGGCTTTAGTCATCGTGAGTTACATATTACTTATTCTGAATTCGATTATTTAATTTTGTAGAATTTTTAAGAAAAATAATCCATAACTTTTTTTCAAAGTATAATTTTAGTGTTACCAAAATTGTTCACTAGCCAGTCAGGTCCCAATGGGAACGCCGGTGCTCCACAACACTGGCAACACATTCGCCGTTCTTACATACTATTTTCAACTTTAATGTTATGGAAATAAAATTGATTTTTGCTTCTATTTACTCCGTACTACTTTACTTTTTTAATATCCTTCGGGGCTCCAGGGTTAGTATTAAAGATTTCTATCTGGATAAAATATGTTCTTATCATTTATCAGATTTCGTTCAGTTAAAACAATGTTTAACCTTCCATAACTTCATTTATTCTATGTTGAGTAAGAAATGCAATATCAAGCATGGCTTCGGGATCAAGAAGGTCTTTCACTGCATCATACTTCAAGCTCTCTTCATAAGCAAACATGATACTTGTGTCGTCGAGCATCATTTTAGAGGCCACGAGAGCTGTGATACAGTTTTTTACACGCGCCATTGTTTCTCTGCCTGACTTATTTATTGGCTGAAAAAAAGATAACTATGTAACAACAACTATGAAGGGCTTATCTTGTCTAGATTAAAGAAAGTAAGAAAGCGAAAAAGGAGTAGTTTCTTTTGGTTGTTATAATTTTTGATTGGGAATGTTGACTCATTTTTGGGATGTCAGTTCTCTTTGGATGTAACACATGTGAATAGTTGAAATAGTTAAAAAAAATGTATATAAAGTTTTAGAATTTTTCTTACACACTTAAGAACACTTATAGAAATTCAATCAACAATCAAAGTTCCCTACTATAGCCATGTTTCGAATATTTTTTTTTATGGAAAACACTGACTAGACTGCAGGAAATTCTTATAACCAGTCACTCTTAGTTATCCACAAAATAAATTGAGAAGTGTACGAAATCATGAATAAAGAACCTGGTCTAAATAATTGACCTAATCTCGGGCCGCTAAATATCATTCAATAGAATGGAGGGCACGCAGAAACAAATACCTTTTTAATTTAGGGTATTCTGTTATTGGATGTTATTATAAATATATTACAGAAAAAATAAAATATGTATATTTGTGATAGATCAAAACACACCACAGGCACAACTATAAGATAGGGCCTATGCTTTGGACAGCTCTGTTATACACCATCCAAGTATATGCATGAATTCTACAACCAATAAACTAACTATATCTTATAATATAATAATACTGGCCCTCTATTAAACACTGTCTAATCAGAGGGGTTAGGCCTTAGTCCACCACGCTGGCCTAATGCGGGGTGGTAGACTTCGAAATTCTCAGGTATGCAGGTTTCCTCACAATGTTTTCCGTCACCATTAAAGCAAGTGATAATTAACATTTACACACGTAACTTTAGAAAAGTCAGAGGTGTATGCCATTTGGGTTTCAAACATACGACTTTCGTCTTAACCCTTATAACTAGATAATTATTAAAATTCACCTGCATTTCATAATTCTGTATGCCTTCTCTATTATCATCAATCATTATATCTTGTTTTTGTGGACTGATCCATATGTATCCATTGTTACCTATGATAACAGACACACCACATGCCAAATTGTGGAAATGATTCTTCCGCCTCTTAATTAGTGATGGAAAAACTTTAATCAAAATTCCTTGGGACAGCTGAAAAACAGAAAATTCGTTATATATTTATAACTAGATGTTGCTCGCGGCTCCGCCCGCGTGGAGGTTATTTTTGGAAAGAAAGGTATACAATCCATGGAGGCATAAACTATTACACCTTTCTACATTTTGCTATCCCATAGGATGCGTGCATTTTTCCGGGATAAAAAGTGGCATATGCCATTTTCTGATGCCTAAACTACCACTGTACGGATACGCACATTATTATTTTATATACATAATTTCTTGTGATTCATGCTACAGCATTGCACGACCTACTTTTAAGTATGCTGTTCCGCACATCTTGTATCGTATGATTTAACACGAGTTAGTCGCAATAAAGCACTCATTTAACAAACATAACATTAACATAAGTATTGGGGAAACAATAAAACATATTCAACAAACAACCCTAGCTTTAACTTCCCACAGGCCACAACATACTTGTAGGGATTACGACTTGCTCATGATCCCTACAACCACTATGCAGAAATCATGTCAATCCTTTGCTCTGTAAAAAACTAAACTATAGCATGGGAACTGTACATTTTTCCGGGATAAAAAGTAGCCTATGTGCTATTCCAGACTATAATCTATCTCTGTGCCAAATTTCAACCAGATCCGTCCAGCCGTTGTATTGTGATTGAGTAACAAACATCCATCCATCCATCTAAACTTTCGCATTTATAATATTAGTAGGAGTTCAAAATGGTGAAATTTTTATTTTGACTACAGCATGAATTAGCCAACTTGGCAGGGGTGTTACATCTGGCTTGTAAAAACTCATAAAATGTTCTGATTGAGCTAGGTTTTAAGATACTTCTCACTAAAATCAAGCTAATAGAAAAAGAGAGAAAAACAGAGCTGGATATATATCTGGGTGCTGGCTTTTTGTATAGTGGGATTCTAGGATAAGCCAATTAGATACTAGAGTGGGCCTGTGCTTGCTATGGCTGTGATAACCATCCAGATTGAATTACAAAGCACACAACCATATTAAATGCCAACAAATAAGTGAGCATTGTGTAACTATACAGAGTTACTTGGGTAATATTTGATGAAGGTACATTCTTTGTTAATTTTTAGACTTTATGAATCATTTATCATAGGTAATTTCCAAGTTATATTTTCAAATTAGTAAAAGGAATAGGAGCCACAAACATCTTCACCTTTCCATATTTTAAACTCCTTGTGTGCAGTGACAGTGAACCATCTGAGAATACACTCTGCACTTCTGCACTGATTAAATCCCCTTCTTGTAAATGTTTCCTCATCATCTGTTCATCTTCTGCTGACCTGCGTCTCTACAATAAAATGTTCCATTTACACATTTTTACAATACATTGACAGCCTCCATGGCTCAGCGTACAACAGCGTATGTTCGAAACCCAAGTGGCATACACCTCTGATTTTTCTAAAGTTATGTATGTAGTAAATGTTGATTATCGCTTGCTTGAACGGTGAAGGAAAACATGCATATGCATCTGAGAATTCCTATACGAATTTCGAAGGTATGTGAAGTCTACCAACCCGCATTAGGCCTGCTAGTATTATTATTATTTATATAATTATTAAACAAACCAATTCGCCTCCTGGTAGATTAACTGCAGACAACTGAAGGATAGAATCTAAACGTGAATTAGTTTCAACTTTCCATCGCCGCTGCTGTACTTCCAGCACACGACCCACCACAACATCACCTATTTCACCGACATAGCGGCTCTTCAACGGCCTGATGCATATTAATTTATTTACTTTCTGCATGACACCAGCCACAGAGGCTTTGAGACAATCATCTTCGGTGTAGGTTCCATGACCACTGCAATGAAACAATCATTTTATTTGTTAATAATTATATATTTCTAATTATTACAAAAACAAAACATATTTTATACAACATACCGCATAAAATCTTGCGTTCCAGTAATAATCTCGCCAGGAGTATAGAAACGAGGTAATTCATTGGTAGAAGCAACTGAATGATTTACCCTTTCTGATGCCAATCTTATTGAAACGTGCCCAGTCATATTGACTACAGAAAAGTGTGAACTGATTGTACAAGAAAGATTATTACAGTACTCTGAACTCTCAAGTTTTTCCTTATTTACTATTTTTTTAATCTTACACGTTGTGAGAGACGTTGTGGATGTTGCCAGTTATTCATTCAATAAAGATAGTGTTGCGGTAAAAGATTTGGTTCATTAAGTCATTATAGTTCACTGGAACTATTGCATTAGTTCATATTCTAAAGGTCTTACTAAAAGTTATAATTCATGCATATTGGTTGATTTACATAAGTAGAAGATTGCTGTCTTACTTCTCATCGGTAAATTGATTTTGACTTTTCCATTATATCACTAATTAAAAATATATCAACCTTGATTGAGTTAGATTGACAAGTTGAGTATTTTTTACCGAGTCTGACATAAATGCAGTTTTTTTTGTGGCTTCGCACTTCACTGCAGTTTTGGCCTAAGGTAGCGAGTTTAGTTCTCTGATAATGATGTTAGCAGCGGAATTACCAATACCCAAAATTTCAGCCATTTTGTTTTTAGAGGTTCATGTTGTTGCACCTATGTTGGTATTCGTCTAGAAGTAACGTAGGTTTTTCTTCAAATACGTTTTAAATCAATGATTTATCGGTGATACTAAAAAACACACGGCTTGAATATTTATTTACGGCCTTGGATGCTTGTATGTTGGGCCCAATATTTTTATTATTGTTTTATTTCACGAGAACAAACAGAGGCTTATTTCAAGGTCTTTCGTCTCAATTTCTTCCATAATATTGCTTCTTAGTCGATTTTCTCCAGGTGTCGCACGGTGGTCCCGTTCGACAAAAAATCGGACATAGGGAATTTAAAAAAATAAAGTCGTAATTTTATAAAACTGAATATGCCGATCGATTCGTATATAAAATAGTAACTAAAATGATTTATGAGTTTTTTAAGACCCGACTTTTTAAAATTTATTTACTTTTCATCATATCTCAAAAAGTGCAAAAAAGTAGCATCACGTATCTTTGATGAATATGCGGCAAATAATGACAAGTTACTACTGTAAAAGTTACAGAACGAAAATGACGAGTTATTCATATTTTAATGTCGCTTTCCATACAAGAAAATCAGTTTTATTCGATGTACTCATAAACTATAAGTCCAATCTTAAAAAACGTAAAGATCATTTTAGATACTATTTCATATACGAATCGATCGGCATATTCAGTTTCATAAAATTAAGACTTTAATTTTTTAAATTATCTCTTATTTTTTGTGGAACGGGACTACCGTATGTCGTACAAACAAGGTGAAATAAATAGTTCTATTTTAGAACAATAAAACTGAACTAGACATCACTATCATTTGTAAGTTGGCAACATTATTTTGTATTCTGTCAACTGTCATGACAGTCGTTATCATCACTCGGAAATCGGGATTACATTTCATGAATTCATTACATATCATATCAGTCCTGCCAAGAGCTTAAAAAATATGTACATGAACTGTAAATGCTTATTTTTTCTTCCTTCGTAAATTCATGTTAATGTCAGTTTTGCCCTCCGAAAAGTAAAATTGTTAATATGTCAGCCATAAATGCTGCACCCATTACAGCTACGGATAGCTTATCTCAGGCGCTAAAAGCGAACATTATTCCAAATCAGGAATATTTACTTCAGGTAGGATTGGTGAAATATTTAATGTTAACTGATATTTTTTAACAATAAGTTATTAAGCACGGCAAGGTTTATTATACCAAGAGTACAACAGGGAATCCTGGCAAGTCCAAAATCAAATAGTACCAATCTATAATTTTTTTTCAGACGTCCCATGAGGGCTCAATTTTTGTCTAATATGAATTGGTTATTGTAATTTAAAAATAAATTGTGTATTACAAAGGACGAATAGTAAAATTATGACTAGAGACCAAAACTCTACCAGTTTTCTTATTTCAGTCTCAAAATCCTGTTTCTTGATACTATTTTAAAGGCCACAATTTGGTAATTAAGAACTTCAATAAATTTTTCTTAATAAAATTAATAAAAAAAAACCACAAAGAATGTATTACTTAATTACATTTTCAAATGGATCTTGTCAATTAATTGGATAGGAATTTATATAATATGTAATGATTCTGTATCTTAATTTTTTACAAATACTTAATTTTTGTATTTGTAAAAATATTTTGATAATCATGTTAAAATCTATCAAAATAATAGTTTATGATAATTATAGCATCTCATTCTAGTCTCAACATACTAAATTCGGATTTATAATTTTCAGGGTTCAGTGCTAGACTCAGCAGTAGAAGTGTTACTCCATCGTCTTCGTGGGCTTTGTGACAATGTAGATGCAGGTCCAGAGACATTTGATGATCAAGAAGTATGCTTTAGCTTGCGGGATCCTAATCAACAGGTACTTACTAATTACATATTGCCAGAGAATGCAAAAATAACATACAAAACAAGAGAGGGAATAAATATCTGTTTATTTCAGGCAGCCCCTCTCATGCTGCGTGTACGGAAAGCCTTAGATGCCCGAGATATGCCATACCAACTCCGGTATATTGGTCAACCAGACTTGGGAGATAAAAACAGACCAACTGTAGTGCGTTCCAGTTTAGACATAGCCTGCAGTGGCATGTTAATAGAATTTCTGAATGAGCTTGGCTGTAGGATTGAATTTGAATACAGTGTCAAAGGTAATGTATTGTTTTTATATAAAAGTTTTTTAATTCATAAAAAGTAAACAGACTTCAATAAAAAACAAACTATGCATCCCTATAAAATTTGGGGGTTACCCTCGATTTTTCTGAGATTCCATCATCAGATCCTGACTTGGTGCCAATGGGACCACCTGGGAAGTATACCCTTTTAAACAGATAAAGAATTTATCGAATCCATCATCTATCCAGGTGTCTTCGAGTAATCAGGGAACATACATAAAAAAAAGATTACGACGAATTGAGAACTTACTGCTTTTTTTGAAGTCGGTTATAAAGGACCTTGGATAGCAAAAGGGTCATGTACTATGAAAATGTAATTGATTTCTATCCAACATGCTCACCCATAGTACCAGAAAAATAATGAAATGTCAATTTCAGTCATGTATCAATGGCATACTGGTGAGCCTACAAATACTGGCAACCTCGCCATTATTACATGCGTTTTTTAACTTTAATATTATGGAAATAAAATTGATTTTGGCTTGTATTTACTCCCTACTTATTACCTTTTCTGAACACCATTATCCTTTTGATACTTGAGAGTTAAAAGGAATATGGATTGGGAAGAGTTAGTATATGAACTCCTGCCACTTCACATTGGTTTTCTTTGATACACTTGCATTATCAAAGCTACCTGAACCTTATAAACAAATACATTTAATAGTCACACACATAGTTCTGACCCCACACTAGGTCAAACCTGTATTGTGGGTATCAAGAATTACAAGGGACTACGATACCACAAGACAGACTCGAAACAAATATATTCCTGTCGCACAAACAGTCTCGGTACGGGATTCGAACCTACAGCATCTTGTTACACAGATGGCCACTCGCCTGCCGTGCCAAAGAGTGTACTAATAATATACCATAGATATGTGAATCATTAAAATGCCTTCAGTAGAATCCAAAATAACATGTGTCTATGTCCTAAGGTTGACTCACAGTAAACTTACAAAGGCGGGGGGGTCACTAGTATTTGTATAGCATTTTAATAGTCACAAATTATTTATTTTCAGGTTATATGTTCCGAAAAGGCAGAATGAAGATAACAGTTGCAAAAGTGTTCAAGATCCCACAGAGCTCAATGCCGCCTGAACCAATCTCTCAAAGTTATTTAGTGGAGTTATCTGTAAGCAATTTCTATTATTATATAATTGTGATTTAATGTGAGATGCATATGCAAAAGGAATAATTAATTGTAATTAATAAATTATAAAAAGAATGTCTTATTAAGTCTTATTATGCTCTATAATTAAATTATTGTGTATCAAAGTATTTGTATCCATTTAATAAAAACCCCCATGAAACAATATTATTTCACTTTAAATATAAGGTCACTTTAATCTCATTAGGATTCCAGTTGTTCCATTACAGTTATAATTTTACTATTATAAACATTCTTGATTTACATTATTTCATATCATGGAAAGAATGTTAGGGGAGATGGGTAGGCTGTTGAGCCTTCAGTAGACAATTTAACTCTCAAATATGCAAAATTGAAATAATACTAATTTTACGGATTTTATTTTGGTTTATTTCGCTATTATAAATATATATTTTTGTCTTATATTACAGGTACTGGCCCCGCAAGGACAAGACGCTATTGGTGAAGATATGCGGGCATTCGCGGACCAACTGAGGCCTCTGGTACAACTCGACAAAATTGACTACAAGAGGCTTGGTCATATGGCTGTTACTTAGCCCATATTTCTCACATAGACCATCAATTATACAGATTGGTACGCTAAATTTGAAGATGGTCTTTGGCATAAGATATAACAATAATGTTTCAAATGCAACCATTAAGACTGTACAGTAAGTTAATGTAAAAAAGAAACCTAGGTGAAAACGTGTCAGATCATTTTACTTGTGTAAAATTACAGTGCATGATTTTAGTTATATTTTGGAATGTAGGAGCGCAAATCTACTAGTGTTTAAACTACAGTTTTATTGAATCTAATATTTGCAACAATATTGCAAATAAAAGATACAGTTCCAGCTAATAATAAAAAAATCAAAAATGCATTATACCATATTACAGCGCGTGAAGCATCATTCTGTCTTGCGCTGACTTTTCGTAGAATTTGTATTACATAAAAAAATATATATTACTAATATGACACGCTATAACAGAATGATTTAATATTTAAAATATAATCATTTTATTCAAATAGTTTATACTAAAATCATATACATATATTAAAGCATATTTTGGCATTGCAATAACTTAGGTATACATAGAGTAACTGTATTTGTAGTTATCATTTACTATGGGTTAAATAAATAGATTTAGTATTAATAGTATACGTTACATATGGCTTTGCCTCGCTAATTTATGAATTTGAGCTCGGATTTGAACAAACTAACAAAAGACAAGGCTGAATGGTAGGTATAGAACTTTTGCCTTGTCTTTTTTAATAAAAAGGAGACAATAGTGGACACGATTTTTTAAATTATTTTAATCAACAAGTTACATTAGCTAATACCTATTATCAAAAGAATTTGTATCCGAACAAAAATAAGTAGATTGGACGCCATTCAAATCTGCTGGAAGGGGTAATTGTCAAATGAAAATAAAAGAATGCATGATATGAGCCCTGACGTCACCTCTCAGAATGTCCATTGCTGTGCCGTTGTGTGAGGGAGATAGTGAGATGTTCCCATTACGCACACAATTTTGCACATACCAATATTTAAAATAAATATGAATTAATTTTTCAAGCTATTTTGATTCTGTTTTCACAACAGGGTCTCTTTTGCGTACTATACTCAGTAACATGTACAAAATTAAACACAGGAAACTAGCCTATTGAATAAAAAAAATCAGTATATAAGTTACATTTATTACCAATAAAAAATATAATCGTTACCTAATGAAATCTGGATTCTTTTTAGTTTTCTTTACTATTATGTGATCCTCTCTGTAGTCCTCGTCTTCGTATTTGTACCCGTGTACATACGCAAAGTTACCGAAGTACACGCAGTGATCGTAGTTAAGCGCAACAAACTCTGCAATCGTAAAATAAATAAAGTTATAAAAAAAATGTGTTAAGTATTTAGTATTGTTATGCTCTATATTAAATTATCATGTATCAAAATATTTGTATCCATTCAATAAAAACCCCCATGTACCAATATTATATCACTTTAAATATGAGGTCAATTTAATTTTATAAGGATTCCAGTTTTTCAATTATGAAGTACGGAAACCTATAACCAATTGTTTACGAATAGACCTTCTTGATTTATTTTAATTTAATATCATGGAAAGGATGTAAGGGGAGCCTGGGCAGGTTGTTGGGCCTTCAACAAGCTATTTAATTCTCAAATATACAAAAGCTAAGCCGTTATATTAGTTATTACAATAATTTAAGAGAAAAAAAAGTACACCGACTTCAATGAAAAACAAATTATGCGTCTCTATAAAATTTGAAGGTTTCCCTCGATTTTTCTGAGATCCCATCATCAGATCCTGACTTGGTACCAATTGGACCACCTGGGAAGTATACCCTTTTAAACAAAAAAAGAATTTCTCAAATCGGTCCAGGCGTCTTCGAGTAATCAGGTAACATACATAAAAAATAAAAGATTCCGACGAATTGTTAACCTCCTCCTTTATTGAAGTCGGTTAAAAATAAATAAAAGGTGTATAGGGTATAAAAGTAATTAGGTGGTTGGGCCTTCAGCAGAAAAATTCTCAAATACTGATACAAAACTAAAGGCGTTGCTATATTAGATCAATTTTATGAAAGATAGTAAAAAATTTGAATAAACAAAACCAAGACATCAGCACATTACAATAAATAAAATCACTAACCAGTTCCTTCCATACAATTATAAAGGTCCATAACACAATGGTTGTCGAATATGTACGTGGCGTTGGTACCGAAATTAAAGGCACAAATTTTCTGGAAATATGTTGGGCACACGCCGCACCTGTTTAATTTTAAATGTACATATTATGTTACGTCACATACTATGAACCCTATAAAGTCCTGGATTGAACTGAAGATCGAGCTTAAGGTCGGACAAATGGTGGAGGTGAGTTGTCTGGATTGCAATTTTTTCCTTGATCTTCCAATTCAAGTAGTCTGTAATCCACAAATATTCATAATGCAGGTAATTCCAGGTAAAACTTTTTAAAGCACTAGAAACTACTGGGTACTGTTGCTGATTGTTCCATCATTTATTTTTTGTTTTTGTTCAATAAGCAATATCAAAACCGATAGCCGATAGTAGGTACTTCCTGGATGATGATTGAATCTATAACCATAGTCGTACCTACGTCTCTGATATAGATTCTATATGAAAAAAGCGTGAAAGTAAGTATAATGTTGTTATTAACACTAGTAGGCCGATACGACCAGGGTGATGCCATTGTATTACAGACCATACAAAACCGACGGTACGTGTAGTAGCAGTTTAGGTGCTCCGTTTCGCGCAGTCAGTAAGATTTTTGGAGGACAAGATCCTTCAGATGACAGACAAGATATTTAATGTGTATGGGTAACGGTGACCCACTTTTTTTTTTTTTTTTTTTTTTTTTTTTTTTTTTTTTTTTTTTTTTTTTTACTATAAATAGGCTTGCGTTTGACCACTATCTCGCCTGATGGTAAGTGATGATGTGGTCTACGGTGGAGCACGCTTGCCTAGAAGATACCTATTCACTCTTGACTTAAAGATACCCAGATTATAACTTTCGGGAAATATAGACTCCGGCAAAGAGTTCCACTCTCTAGCGGTGCGCATGATAAATGTACTAGCAAAACGCTTCGTGCGCACTGGTGGAATATCAACCATGTATCGATGACGCTTCGCCGAGTCTCTTGTCGTCCGATGATAGAAAGGGGTTGGGGGAATTAAATTGTGTAATTCCAAGGCACACTCGCCGAAATGTATCCGATAAAAAACCGATAAACTGGCAACTTTACGTCGATGATCAAGGCTTTGCAGCCTTGCCTCGACTATGGATTCGTTGCCTATAAGCCTCTTGGCGCGTCTCTCGATTGCCTCCAACGCCTCAAGCTGGTACTTGGCCGATCCATCCCAAAGATGAGAGCAGTACTCCATGCACGACCGGACTTGCGCTTGATACAGATCGAGCAGCTGTCCCGGCGTAAAGTACCGTCTCACCTTCGCAAGGATAGCCAGCTTTTTGGCAGCCAATTGAGCTTTATGCTCAATGTAGGAGCCAAAACTGAGAGTTGGAGACAAAGTTACGCCCAGAATCTCTAGGTGGTCAGTTATCGGTACGGACACATTCCTGAAAGTAGGAGTCAGTTGGAAGGGACTCCGTTTAGCAGAGAATAGACAAGCCTGGGTTTTAGTGGCATTAAACTTGACCAGATTGGCATCGCCCCAATCGGAGACTGCCTGTAAGGACAAGTTCAAGCGTTCTACCAAGGCCTCCCTGAGGGACTGGACTTGGACTCCACTGGTTCGTGCATTAGATATATAACTTTCTACCACTGTGCTGTCGTCTGCGTACCCAAAAGTACCGGGCTTAAGCAGATCATTGATATGCAGCAGGAATAGAGTCGCAGAAAGTACCGACCCCTGAGGTACCCCGGCATTGATAGCCAATAGATCGGAGGAGCAGCCATCAATGACCACTCGAATCAATCGTTCCCTCAAGAAGTCCGATATCCATGCACATAACCCAGTGGGCAAGCCATATGAAGGAAGCTTGCTTAAGAGGCTATCGTGCCACACTCTGTCGAAGGCCTTCGAGATGTCGAGTGAAACGGCAAGCGCTTCCCCATGCCTCTCGACAGCCTCGCTCCAGATGTGAGTGGCATACGCTAGAAGGTCTCCAGTTGACCGGTTTCGGCGAAATCCATATTGTCGGTCACTTAGGAGGTCATTCGCTGCTAGGTATGCCATGAGCCTGCCATTCAGTACACGTTCCATACTTTTGCAAAGTATGGACGTAACCGAGATGGGCCTATAGTTGGCAGGCTCAGCACGACTACCTTTTTTGGGCACGGGTTGCACGTTAGCTTGCTTCCAGGCTTTAGGCACTTGCCCAGTGACCAGAGAGAGACGAAACAGGCGAGTCAAAATAGGAGAAAGCTCAGGTGCACAAGTTTTCAGTACAATTGCTGGAATCCCATCTGGGCCATTGGCTTTATTCACGTCCAGATTACGCAGCGTTCTTCTTACCTCAGTCTGACGAATGCGAATTTCTGACATATGTGTCTCGCAAACTGGTAGACTAGGAGGGACTTCGCCAGCAGTATCTAAACGTGAAGATTCAGCAAAGAGAGAAGCAAACAAGTTTGCTTTCTCTTCAGCAGAGTGAGCCAAAGACCCGTCGGGTCTCAGCAGTGGAGGAAGTGAGGGGCGACGGAAGTTCGATTCAACTGATTTTGCCAGGGACCAAAACGCTTTACTACCCGCTGGGTATGAAGCTAATTTCTTCCCGATTTGGCTTATGTGGTCAAATCTAGCTTGCCGTAGAACCTTCTTGCTGGATTTGGCAGCCTTGTTAAATGCTCTCTTCTTTAAGCGCATGTCCTTTGCTTTGCGGTTTCGAGCATCAACCCATGCCAGGTATGCCGCATGCTTCCGCGCTTCAGCGCGTCCGCACTCAGCCCCGAACCATGGGCGAGTTCCGCCTGACATTGCTACGTCGGAGAATGGAATGTAGTACTCCATACCTTGACGCAGCACATCCGTCACAGCATCCGCGCAAGCAGAAGGGTCTTCAGAAGAGAAGCAAGTGGGGCGCCAAGGATAAGATGCAAAGAAAGCTCGCATCTCATCCCAATCTGCTGACTTGTATCGCCACACTCGCCGGGTGCCTCTAGGGCTGGGATCGGGCGGTGAGTAGGCAGATACAGATTTCACCAGACAATGGTCGGAGCTACCCAAGGGTGATGAAACCGACACTGAGTAGCGGTCTGGATCAGTTGTCAACAGAAGGTCCAAGCAATTGGCTGTGTGCGTGTCAACATCCGGGACCCTTGTTGCCACCTGGACCAACTGAGTGAGATTTAGCGTCAGCGCTAGCTTCCGCGTTTCTCTCCCAGCATGGTCGGTACACTGGTATGGGAAAAGCCACTCTTGGTGGTGGGCATTAAAATCCCCCAGTAGTACTAATTGGGCACAAGGGTACCGCCTTTGTGCCGCATCCGCCGCCTCACTAAGGTATTCTGTGAGCCTAGTAGTCTCCTGATCTCCGCTGTGCGACCGGTATACACAGGAATAAAGAATTTTCTCAATTCCTGTATCCACCAGTACCCAAATAACAGAGAATCTGGGATCTTCAAGATGACGGAGACGCCGACAACAGATGTCATCACGGGCGTACAAGCACACACCCGCATGTGGCTTAAAATTGTGCTCCAGGGTGAACCCTGGGTAAGAAAGGTACGCCACGTCAGACGGACATCTTATCTGCGTCTCTGAGAGGAATAAGAGAGCGGGTCTTTCAGTCTCCAGGTGGTGATGGACCGCGACGAGATTTGAGTGCAATCCTCGGATGTTGGTAAGGTGCACTTTTAGTGAGAGGGAGTGCTGCCGCTGTGGAAACGTTCTCTTATTCTTGGCCATTTTCATAAAAGTTATTTTTGAAGAGCGAATGAAGGTAGGAAGACGGTAGTGGAATGAGACTTTATGCTTCTAGCCTTCAGACACAAGATGAAATACCACACAGTAGGGGGACTAGTCTGGAGACTGCGGGGACGCCCGAGCCCCCCCGGGAATGTCCATCGGGCCCTCTCAACCGGTCGCCGACCGGCACGATGGCGCAATCCCGGGATTTTTCGTCAGTTGGCGGGGCAGCCTTTCATGTGTGGCTAGCACACTACTTGGGCCCCCAACTACCTGCGGTCGGCCAGCGGTGCACCGTGCCTCGGATCCCGCTACCCTCCACGACTAGTCTCCCAATGCGGCGTTATCACCCTGCGTCAGATTAGCCCAACTGCACTAAGCAACTATTCCGACCCGTCTCCCTAAATGGCATCACCGGACATCGCGACGGAACACGGCAAGCCGTTTGGCGGCACGGCTTTGTCCGGTGGGTGGTCACTAGCCACGGCCGAAGCCTACCACCAGTAAGATGTGTCACTCATTTAGCACTACCCAGGGGTCACGTGTAGGGGAACTAGAGTAAAGCCTACGGACGCGAGTGACAATAACCCCCAAAACCCCCAACTTTCTTGTTTACCTGTAGTTTGAAAAAAAAACAAGAATTTATGTGATTTGATACTAGACCTGTGACCATCCGGCGCTGGATTTCTTTCATATTTCATAGCTCCTACCGCGGGATAGTCTAATCCATAACAACCATCTGTATCATAGATAAGTGCTTATTGTAATATTTACTTTCGGCAAATGTACACTCATTTTATTTCTAAGTACTTACAAATAAATGTAAATATAATAATACCCAGCCCTGATACAGCGCCATACATGATTGTCGACTTAACTTCTTGAATATTATTGGTGATTAGTTTTCTTATCAATTGATGGATTCGATCAAAAATAATTGATTTTTGTACAAAATAGAAACGTATACTTGCGTAAACCTGCAAGGTTTTATGTTAACTTTGAGTGTGTTTGTGCAAATCGCAAGTCGCAACAGCTGTAATGTGACAGTAGATATTCCGTTCATGACTCTGCTGAGAGCTAAGTTGGGAAATTTTGTATAATAAAAGCTGAAGATGTTGTAAATGTAGACAACGATTTTTTATTAGTGAAACTATTACGTTTATAGCAACCAAGTGGCGGTTGCTATATGTAGTGGCGACGCGACAGCGAAGCTGACGAACGTGAGCGGTATCACGATCACTGGCCGGTGACTCACTCGCGCCTCGCGCCGAGCCCGTTCCAACAAGCGCGCAGATCCGCTATCCACACGATAATTATTATAATGAGATGTACACCCCCTGACCTCAAGGTTCCGATAACACGACGTGCGAAGTCCTTAACGGCTATTTTATTTGTTGACTGGTGTTTTGTATTGGCTGCTAAACACCAATGCACGTCCTAACATGCGTAATTGTGTATATTATTGACTTATTGCATCAACAATAACATTATCAACTAGAATCGTTTAGAATATGGGTTTTACGTGTTGAATTACTTTACGTTGACGAACGAGCTAATGAGACACATATTATGCCGAACGAAAACCAGTCTGCGTTATTACTGTCACAAATTTACTAAAAAGTTGAAACCGAAACTTGAACTGAGTTTCGAATGAACATAATAATATTGCGGTGGCGTTACCTGACAGCGTTTTTTTACGTGCATATATGTGTGCGAATCACGAATCACGATTGCGGATTATTACGCATCACACGTAGACATTTATGAACGTGGCACTGGCGCGTAGGCCGATCATTTGCGTGGGCAGAATGGTAAGAACTTGTGGCGGTGCGTAGAGGCGCGGGTCGGCCGGACTAGACTCTGCGGCGCTGCATACTCGTGCCGGTTTACCTTGACGCTCTCTTATCTTGAAGGGCTCTCCATAGTTTGTGACATGCCTGATTTGATGTTAATATTTGTGACTTATAGATACATATATCTCCATGCCACTCATGGTAATTTTTTAATTGTGACACGTTTTGATCTGTAACATACATATATCATCGATGTATTAATCGCCATAACTGAATCAAATGAACATAAGAATTGGTGCAGACCAGACGAGAAACACTGAGAAGATACTGAACTCGATAGCAATTAAAACTATGCTTAATTATAGAGTGTCTATATAGAAACAGAAGATAATTACGAGTATGTAGAGTTTCTGATGATCGGACATGTTGTCTTGTTAGCAGTATCACAAATCTTTATAAATATAAATGTCATGAAAATATTACTTACACAGCTAGGAATATGACTAAATACATTTATATTAAGTTCATTGTCGGGGTAATAGTGGATAGGAATTAGTCACGCATAAATGCGGTCTCATAAAAGTAATCAATTGAATGTTCAATATGCAAATAACAGCCTACATTCATCATTGCCAGTATTTTATACATTTAAAAAGATTCAAAGGATGGGGAATATAATGTTATTTTCACTTTACATTCTGATAGAATTTATAATACATAATACTAGCCATGTATGGCAGCCTCCGTGGCGCAGTTGGCGAGTAGCCGGCTGTGAAACGAGAGGCCGTGGGTTCGATTCCCTCACCGGGACAAATGTTTGTGTGACAGATATTTGTGTCCGGGGTCTGGGTGTTGTGAGACCAAAAATTTCTCGTAGTCCCTGATACCCACAACACAAGACTCGTACCTTAGTGTGGGGTAGGGGCTATCTGTGTGACTGTTGGGTGTTATTTATTTATAGTCCCACTGCTGGACACGGGTCTCCTCTAATTTCCTCTCCTCTCTCATAGAATTTATAAATTATAAACTTTTGACAGAAAACACAACAGTATTCCTGGTACCTATATCTTTAGAAAAACCTGGTTTTCTATAATAAATGAGAGATTTGGATGCCATTGTTAGTTTATAGAAAAGTAACTATTGGATCACAAACGATCCTGTCTAGGTACTTTGTTTACTAATATCATGAGTAACTGTTATAGCTCACATTGTTTAAGCATTATGCAGCGGCGTAACATGAGCATCTGACCTTCAACGGCTCACTGGCTGTGTCTCTGAACTTAATCAGCCCTCGAGAATGCCCATAGTGAATAATTTTGCCTTCATTTTGTATTCTACAGCTATACCTAATAATTGAGATGTATGTACTTAATATAAGGAACATTGTTATATAAAGGATTGCTTATGCTAATAAATAATAGTATGTAACCAGACTTCGTTGTGTTTCAATCCTCCGCCAGAGCCAACCTTTACATGGCGACCCTGCCGAAAGGCGACACCGTGCGCGCGCTCATCTGACACGAGTGTTCCGTATAAGGACCGACATTTAAAAACATCAATTGGTATTATACATCATGGAACTATTTTATTCGTTTGCGAACAGTTATTACGACGTGTTTAAAGTACAACACTATATAAAATGGGACAAAAACAGTCCAAAGAAGAAGTTATAATTGCCCAAAACGCGGCTGGAGGCACGAATAATGCCTCAATAGAGGAGCTACGAGCCAACATATCTACTACAAATATTCTAATGTGCATCATTGTAATCTGTGTGGCAGTCGGCATACTTTTTATGGTTTTTCGAATTTATCGAAAGTGCCATCTACGTTGGATTCGCCAGGAGATTGAGCAAGGTGGAAATGGAGAAAGGCGACTATCTTTCCGACGGTGCCAGATCAACCCGGAATTAAAGATCAGCAACGGCAAAGTTTGAGAAGCAGACGTCCCAAGTCCAGTGCAGTGTGGTGTCAACAAATCAAGAGGAAATCGGCATACAATGAGATATAATGGACACTATAGATATACCTATTAATATATTATATTTCACATTATTTGTTATATGAATATTTATGTGTGTAATATTTATATGCATCATATTTTTTTTATATGTACTTTCAGATTTGAATTTGAATTGAAAACCCAGGTGAGCTAATTTTCATTATTATATTATAATATTTTAAAATGGATTAGTCCTTTATGGCAATAAATTTAAAAAAGTTGTGTGAAGATTTATTAGTAATAAGAAAATACTTAATTAAAATTGGCCCTTCTCGAAGACATGGTAGTATATTAAAAAAGAAGCTTAATGAGGCCAATGTAATTGTTCAACAATATAATAGTTACTTAGATAATATAACTAAAATAAAGAGTTTTGATAGTAACGAAGATATACTAATAGTAAAATATTGTGAAGATTTTAATAAGTTATATAAAGAAATTTCTAAAATGTGTGAATCGGAAACTTCAGATTGTTCAAAAATGGACAAGTTTGACATGAAAGTAGCGTTGAACTTATTACCAGTCATGATTGATGAACAGGAAAATACAGAGCAATTAATTGATGGTATAGAATTTTACAGTACCGGCATCGATAATGAATCTCAAATGCGTTTAATTTCTTTTGTACTCAAAACGAGATTGTCAAAAGCAGCCAAATTAAAATTGGCCAATAAATATAATAATATTTCAGATCTCTTAGACGATATGAAAAAAATGTTATTACCAAAAAAGTCTGCCAGTGCATTGCAAAAGCAACTCTTAGGTTCAAAACAAAATGATTTGTCGATTGATAAATTCGGCAAAACATTAAATGAAATGTTTGTTGACCTTACCATTTCGCAGTCTGAAGGGAACACAGAAAAATATAATGTGTTAAAATCAGTCAACGAAAAACAGGCCATTAGGCAATTTAGTGAGGGATTACGAAATCGTAGGATCGGTACAGTTATTTCAGCTCAGAAATTTGATAATCTGAAAGATGCAATTCAGGCCGCTATTGATGAAGATGTGTCATCACCAAACTCAACTAATGATGTATTGACAATGAGACGTGAGAATAAAAAATACCTAATACACAATTTCAGGCAGCCTCAGTTCCAGACCATCCGAAGAGGTACGTATAATGCTGGTCGTGGGCACGGACGAGGCCCTGGTCGGTGGTCGCAGCCAAACGTCACCCCTGCTGGCATCAAGCAGTTGCCGCAGCAACACCATCCACGAGGGATGACGTCCAGAAATAGACCACAATACCGAGGTAATACGTTTCATAATAAATATAGAGGTCATACGTCATCATTTAGAGGACACGTTAGGGTATTAGATAATGATTCACATCCCCAACCAAGTTCCTCAATGCAACAAAATGGATACGAAAATGAGTTTTTTCGTCCCTAAAAATTATAGCATTTTGGCAAATGGTAGTGGTTATTGTGTAGAGTTAATTTATAATCAAAGTTATGTTTCTACTTGGCTCATAGATACAGGCGCATCCATCTCAGCGATAAAACATAAACATGTTCTCAATTTCGACGTTCCAATCTATAAAGAAAACATAACCATAAATGGAATCGGTGGCAAAGTCCAAGCTATTGGATACATTTATTTACATTTCTCAATTGATGGGCAAAGCATTAATCATAAGTTTTATGTATTTGATACCTTACCTTGTAAGTCACATGGAATTCTAGGACAAGACTTTTTAGGAAAGTATAGATCAGTTGTCGATTTTAACAACAAAACTTTATCATTATTGCATAATAATTCTAAGCAAACATTTTTAAAGTTAATAGATTCAATGGATTATTTAATATCCTTACCCGCTAGGTCAGAATCAATACATTACATTGAAACTAACTTAACAGAGGAAAGCGTAATATGTTCGAAAGAAATTCAGGAAGGCGTTTTTATTGCGAGTGCATTAGTCAAACCAATTTGTGGTAAAATACCAATTAGAGTATTGAACTCCACGACTAAAGATTTAAGTTTATCTGAGATAAATCTTGATATACATAGTTCGAAAGAATATGATATTTGTAATTTTGGTCATAATGAGAAAAATGCATTACGTGTTAAACAATTATTTTCAAAATTAAATTTGACTCATTTAAACAAAGAAGAAAAGATTAATATAGAAAACTTATGTGCTAAATATTCCGACATTTTTTATTTGGAAGGAGATAAGTTATCAACCACTAATATTTACCAACATGTTATTGAGTTGAAACCAAACACTCAGCCAATATATTCAAAACCGTATAGGTTGCCACATTCTTTGAAAAATGAAATAAAAAATCAGATTGATAATATGATTAAGGAAGGGATTATTGAGCCTTGTCAAAGCGAATGGTCTAGTCCCATCTTATTAGTGCCAAAGAAATCCGATATTAATGGAATCAAACAATGGCGCTTGGTTATTGATTATAGAAAGCTAAATAATTGTATACATGATGACAAATTTCCTCTTCCAAATATTACGGAAATATTAGATTCACTTTCCGGTTGCATGTATTTTTCGCATTTGGATCTTCATCAAGGATATTATAATGTTAATTTAGATCCCAATTGTCGCAAATATACTGCCTTTTGTTCAGGTCAGTATCAAATGACTAGGATGCCTATGGGGCTAAAAACTAGTCCTAGTTCTTTTTCACGCATGATGACTTTAGCAATGACGGGGTTAACATATGAAAAATGTTTGGTATACCAGGATGATTTAGTCTGTTTTAGCCGTGATTTATCGAGTCATGTTAAAAATCTTCAAGATATTTTTGAAAGATTACGTAAAGTCAATTTAAAGTTAAACCCGCAAAAATGTAATTTCTTACAAAAAGAAATATTATATTTAGGTCATATTGTGACACCAGACGGTGTGATACCTGATCCACATAAAATAGAAGCTGTTAAAAATTATCCTGTTCCGACAAAAGTCGAGGATGTTAAACGATTTGTAGCATTCGTTAATTATTATAGGAAATTTATACCGAATTTTGCAACAAAAGCTCATCCGTTAAATAATTTATGTAGGAAAAATATAGTTTTTAAATGGGATGACAAGTGTCAAAAATCTTTTGAATTATTAAAACAGAACTTAATTTCACACCCCATACTACAGTATCCGGACTTTTCTAATAATAATCAATTTATTTTGCAAACTGATGCATCCGGATATGCCATTGGCGCAGTTTTATGTAATGGCGATAGAAAACCTGTGGCATATGCTAGTCGAAGTCTTAATGACGCGGAAAAAAGGTATCCTACCATTGAAAAAGAATTACTAGCGGTTGTCTGGGCAGTAAAACATTTTCGCCCTTATTTATATGGCCGTAAGTTCAAGATTCATACGGATCACAAACCACTTATTTATTTATTTGGTATGCGCGATCCGTCTAGCCGATTAATGAAATTTAGAATTATTTTAGAAGAATACGATTTTACGATTGAATATCTTAAAGGTAAACACAATGTCGTAGCTGACGCTCTTTCTCGGATAAAGATAACGTCAGAAATGTTAAAAGAAATGAACCAAGGGGTAGTAAATGTAATGACGCGAGGTCAAAAAGCTAGGCAAGCACGGGATGCTATTATTTCTCAGAACAATTGGCTTGATCACCCAAAAGTTGTGGAAATATATAGTAAACCGAAGCAGCTTACTGAATTACGTTTTAGTAGCTCAAATGAATTAATACGATATCGTAAATTAAAGGAGATTAAGCACGAAAGTAAATGCTTATGTTATGTGCCTTCAAAAAATACTATATTTATCAATTTAGCTTCTCGATCACAATTATCGCCAGGCGAATTTGTGAGAGAACTGAATTTATTTTGTGAAGGAATTAATATAGAGGAAATATATTTCATAAAAAATAATAACAATAATATTTTTATAGAGAAAGTGATAAAAGAGATAAGGAGTATAGATAAATGGTCCGGACCACGATTTTGTATTTTAAGAGATGTTGAGAGAATAAATAATAAAGACGACCAACGTGTAATCCTAAATGATTTCCATCTTTTGCCCACAAGTGGCCACGCGGGCATAAGACGGATGTTAAATAATATTAAAAAATATTATTTTTGGTCAGGTCTTGAAGTTGATGTTACAGAATTTGTAAAACGATGCGATAAATGTCAAAAAGAGAAACATTCGTCACATCATACTAAAGAACCTATGACGATTACCACAACAGCCAATTCGGCATTTGAAAAAATTTACTTAGATATAGTAGGTCCGTTAGAAAAAGATTACAATAATTATATGTACATTTTAACTATACAATGTGAATTAAGTAAGTATATAGAAGCTTATCCATTGTTAACAAAAACTACAAGTGAAGTAGCTAGGAGTTTTGTTAATAATTTTATTCTCAGATACGGTATTCCGAGAGAAATTGCTACAGACCGAGGAACAGAGTTTCTATCATCTACAATGAAAGAGGTTTGTAAACTTTTAAATATTAACCAGTTACAATCTACAGCATATCACCATCAGAGCATCGGCGCCTTGGAAAATTCTCACAAACATTTGGGTAATTTTTTACGAATACATACTGAAAAGCACCCAGAGACATGGAACACATGGCTTCCTTTTTGGTGTTTCTCATATAATACATCTGTACATACTGAAACTAAATTTACACCTTTTGAATTAGTTTTTGGCAAGAAATGTGTATTACCATCGAATCTTACATCAGGTCAAGTAGACCCGTTGTATAACTTCGATAACTATCCATTAGAGTTAAAGTATAGAATACAAACGTCACAAAATTTAATTGTCAGTAAAATAAAAAGAAAAGCTAAGTATGATCGTAATATTAATCCTGTAGCATACAAGCCAAATGACTTAATTTTAATTAGAAATGAATCCGGCAATAAGTTCCAAAGTATATACTATCCATGTCCATTTAAAGTAATCAGAGAATGCTCACCAAATGTAGAAATATTGAAAGATAACAAACCATACGTTATACATAAAAACAGGACAAAATTGTATTTTCAGCCTGTTACAGTATAAAAATAAAAGTTTGTCTATTAATATTAAGTAGATATATTCATATAATACCATGTAAGCAAATATAACATTAATTTTGTATCGTATCTATATTTTTATTAAACTTTGTATTATGTTGTGTATCCTAATGTATTGATAAGAAGTATAAACATATTATACATATAAAAAAAAAAACTTTTATAAACTGTATAAGTAGTTATCTAGACCTATATGTTGTTATAAGTAAAAATAAAATAAATTTCATTCATTTTATTTTTTTTGTTTGCCAGGAAGGTGAGATGTATGTACTTAATATAAGGAACATTGTTATATAAAGGATTGCTTATGCTAATAAATAATAGTATGTAACCAGACTTCGTTGTGTTTCAATCCTCCGCCAGAGCCAACCTTTACATAATATTTCCTTACGTGTAATGTTTTAGATACATCATTTACTTTATGTCAAAAGTTTAAGTGTAAGTTTATACAATAGCGTAACGATCTAACTGCGCTATGATATGAATGTGTGACTCCGCCTATCACGAGTAGTATAAAAGATCAAGATTATTTTCTGTAGTGGTCTGGAATTCCAAAAGGTACCAATTAATATTTTTTTTCTCCACAAAAGTTTGGGTGATAGGCACAATGCTAAATGGTAATAGGTATTTTTTGTGCGAGGGTCCATCTGTGCTAATACCATTGATATATAGAAGGCTAATACTTATACTTAGCACCAATTTAGCTATTTATGTCACCAAGCATCAATTTAGTAACCCTGGTGAAAATCATTTCACGTCGATCATTATAATTTTTCAAAGACAAAATATATTATTCGTTTTACCAATTTTAATTTGTATATTATTATCGTTTTATGTACCAAAATGGAAATATATTTTTTACACATGTAAATGTTTTTTTATCAATATATTGTAGTTGCGTTACTTAATGAATGTTTGCGGTTTAAACCCTTGGACAAAGAGGGCGTGCGACACCGATACTCAGAGTGAAACGCTTAACACTGTAGGTACAGCTACTAACTAACTTCATAGTTATATGAAGTATAGATAATTATCGGTTCCTTTGTTAAATACGATCTGAAATACTCAATGAAGATGTGTTTGTTTAGATTATGACGAAAGTAGTTTACAGTTACGGTAGTGTGGCAGAATAACTTTTCTATAATTTTCGCATAATTACATCAACAATAAAAAGTACATCGATTTCAATAAAAAACAAATTAATTATGCGTCCCTGTAAAATTTGAGGGTTTCTCTCGATTTTTCTGAGATCCCATCATCAGATCCTGACTTGGTGCCAATGGGACCACCTGGGAAGTATACCCTTTTAAACAACAAAGAATTTCTCGAATCGGTCCAGGCGTCTTCGAGTAATCGGGGAACATACATAAAAAAAAAGATTCCGACGAATTGTTAACCTCCACCTTTTTTGAAGTCGGTTAAATAGTAAATTCAGAGAAAAGGAGATTCGAGAACTTTGAGTTGCGTCATTCTTATGTTGAGACAGAAAAGTTAACTTGGAATTGCGCAGTGATTTATGCATTAGTTCTATGTGTGGGATTCTAATCCAATGGTTACTAACTTGATATTTATGGCACTTGACTATGAGGTGGAGACACCCATGATTCTTCTAGTTTTGTGGGTGTTTGTATGGGCTTTAGAGAACACTTACCCATGGGCACCGCCAGAATTTCTTTCAGGGAGGTGCATATACATCTATACGTTATATCATGTAGATAAGGTAATGGAGGATACTGAATTTATTGACAAGGTAAAAACTTTGGACAGCAACCTTCAGTTTTTATTCAAACACTAACGTAATAAAAAAAAAATCCTGACAGGGGGGTGCAAGTGTGCACCCCTTGCACCCTGCTAACGGCGCCCATGCATTTACCACTAGGTCACCCACCCTTCAATTGCCGGTCATTTGCTATTAATTCAATATATATTATAGTTTGTGATATGTGGTTTACTTTTTCATCTTCTATTGTATTTTTATGCCAAATAAAGCCGATTCATTTGTTCGGCAACACAAATTCAACTTCACATTTTATAAAAGGTGGCATGTAGTAACTATGTGACAGTGACAAGTTATTTGCATTGTAGTATGGCGAGGTGGTATGACAAAAGGAACGTAGGCGCCACTTTCGTATTGTTTGTGCTACTGGTACTTTGCAAGCTGATTTTATTGGTCACTAGCCAACGCTTTGTATGTCAGTATCAATTTATACAGAGGAATTTTGCAAGATTTTCCTCGTTTTCACTCGCTTCTACATTTAAATCTATCGTGTACGTGTCCTTCAGAAATTTGTTAATCTATTTAACGCCAGAATACTTGTCGCCAATACATGTTTGTTTCGATAGAAATTGGAAAGCGCGAGGCATGCGCGTTGAGCTAATTCTTTAAATGTCCATTAGTCATTCAGTAGAAACCTAGGCCCAATGGTAAATGGTAATTTATTCAGTGGATTAGACAACTCTCCATATAAAGCGTGACCCAACTCGCCGCACTAACCGAGTTGGTACTTGATATGGTTGAGCAGTGTTCGCTACTCGATAATTTATTTACGCACACAAGCGCACCCGTACGACACGCACCAAGAACTAATCTAGCACTAAAGCTAACTGATAGACATAGATCTAAATAGACATCGCAAGTAGATATACTAATGCGCATTTTGAAGTGATCCATCAAGCAATTCGTGTCACTTTAGAGTAAAAACATTTCTAAACCTTAGTTACTATCTAATGTGACATTTTAAAATCTATGTTTATCTACAACATATAAGCGAAATACCACTGACTGATTTATCACGTGATCTCTAAAACTTTACACCCGATTAACTTGAAACTTACCATAGTTTCTCAGTTCGCGATGTGGACTCTAACTAACAACGGATTTTTGCAAATTACACACTTAAGGGGGTAAAATAAGTAATGAATGGTTTTATAGAAATCTGTCATTTTCAAAGTAAGAAGCATGAAATTTCATATACCTGCTTCTGATTAGAAATAAATACGTATACCGGGCGTTTTTAAAAATGTTCTCTAAGACGGTGAATTAGGGTTGAAAAATTTCTATCTGTTACGTTTTCACGGCTAAACCACTTAACCGATTTTGATGAAATTTAGTATGAGTATACGAGAACCCGAGGACTGGCTATAGTTTCAATTTTCAATATTTGTAAATCATGTCGAATAAAAAAAGCCACATGGCAGCTTTGTCCGCGTGCACTGTCCAAATAGTTGATGATGCGTGAAATTAAGGTAATAGTACAAAATAAATATATTAGTCATCGATATGATAGCCTGCGTGGCGCAGCGGGCGAGCAGCCAGCTCGACAAGAGGCCGTGGGTTAGATTCCCGCACCGAGATAAGTGTGACAAACAGATATTTGTTTCGGGTCTCGGTGTTGACTGTTGAGGGACCGTAGTCCCTTGTAATTCTTGATACCCACGATTGAGGTTTTACTGACTTAAGGGTTGTATTTATAGGTAGAGCTAAAAAAGAGTCAGTTGCACAACATATATATATTTAGCATTTATAGTTATGGCACGATAACTTTAAATATGGTGAAAATAAATTAAAAAAAACCTGGGGCGGATTAATAATTATTTCGGTTCGACGGGATGGCGACAAACTCATTCAACGCGGATAAAGTCGCAGGCAAAAGCTAGTTATTTACAAAATGAACGAATTCTTATGGGACTCTTATATATTACTCTATACATTATTCTTTTTCTACATTTGTCGCACTTTTTATAAAAATCCGGTAGCACTAGACCGAGATCATGGATTTATGCAGTATGTATATCTACCAACATGTTGTTTATTTAATTCTACGTTCAGGCTTATTTCTATTAAATGATTTCCAAATATCTTAAAAGATATTTAATAAAAGAATTTTTATTCAAATAACATGTCACGTCAAGCGACAATTCGCCAATTCTCAAATATTATGAGCGTTACCTATTGAGAAAAGCACAATATACTAGGATAATACGTAAAACCAATCTAAATAGATGACAAACGACAAATGAATACTAGCTTACATTACAATAATAATAGCTAGCAAAAAAGGTGCAATATATATATGTATTTGGTGATGACATCTAAATAGATCTATAGAACTGGCTTGACCGCACCTCCTTTCGACCCAATACGTCCTAAAATGTTGTTGATATTTTACCAATCTTGAAATTCTAGATTTACCGATGAGTCGGTGACGTGACTCACAATTTTACCAAATGTGCCTGGTTTTTTACCTCGTTCCTTTAAATTTTGGAAGTAAATTTAAATCAATATTTTCCTATACTTAGGTACTTATTTTTAATAATTTGAAGCACATTTTTTTATGCCTTTTACATTAAAGTAATAAAATCCGAATAGAAATAATAAACGTATAATACCTATTTTTATTTCTAATACTTCCCGAATATAGCAATGGGCTTAGTAAATTACTTAACCTTAAATTGTAATTATTTAAGAACAGTAAAATGATTATGAAAACCATCTTAAAACTTCAGCATAGCACGGGCGCGGGCGCGGTCGCGGCGTACGCATGCGATAAATAACAATATTCTTCCGACAAAGACACCTTGTAAACCGCCAAATTTCAATGTGTGCGCCCGCGCCGCGCCGCTGTGTATCGTCGATATCGTTTTCTGAGAAACGATGGCGCTCGGCACAGCGGCCAGCGGTTGGCGGCATGCAGAGGCGGGGACGGGGGTAAAAGCCCGGCGCGGCGTCAAGCCCGTAATAATCTGGCGGGGAGCGGGGCAGTCGAATCCGGGCGCCGCGCCGGCCGGGCCCTGCCAGACAACTTGTCGCTCAGCTTGGAACCACGAGCGCCCGACACACCCTGCCGCCCGCGCTCCCGCACACCTCCGCAGCAAATTACTTGGCGCACCCAACTGCTTAACTAACCAGTTTTCTTATGATGTAAAATGGGTGTCGATAACATAACTATTTAAAAAACATCGACTGTCTCCTATGTTTTGCTTTGTTGATAATATCTAGTTTTATAACTCTCCTTTGGAAATTGTCAAGGAGTGAACATTTTTATTAAAACTGTTTCTATATTGCCTTAGTACAGCTTGCAGAATTTTAATTAATTAAAGCGTGTAACTACTTATATAATTATATTTATATCGTGTGGCTGTCCTTAAGATAAAGATACCGCCTAACTTGACTGTAAAAGAAATTAATATAGCTCTTCCTTGAATAACTATCTGTAAAGCCAGAGCTCTACAGACAGTTATTCAAAGAATTTCAGTTCAGTTATTCAGAGTAAAATCAATAAAGTTTTTACTAGTTAATCGTTTTCATTGCCGAGTTAAACTTATATGAATAAAATTATTTGTAAGAAACAAATAATAAATAAATTAATTGTTTGTGTGATAATGTCAGTACTAATCATCGTGGGTACTGACTACTTAACCAGTCACAAATTCAATAACAACTTGCAGTGTTCTATAGAAATTAGTATACATTTATATTTACGTACCTATTTGATACTACGTGTGCATATTTTCAGAATGACACCGACGACCGACACTGACTCATTAGTCGTCTAAAACTGGGTTATCTACGCTCTTAAGTATTTTCCACTATTCATAGAAAGGAACAAAATCGTTGTATACATTAAAATGATGAATCCTTTGACACTATAAATCAAACATCTACTCACATTTCTTTAGGTGCCATCAGAGCGTTCACACCACATAGTGTCACAAGTCTTTGACAACACGTATCTTCTGACAAAGGCGAACAACTTTTTGTAGTTGAAGGTATCAGATTAGAATTATGGGCTTATAAAGGACTTAGTGCAACAAGTTATGGATGATCCTGGTTACGCCACGGATATTTACGACACCGATTAGAGGCGAATAGCGCAGGCGATACACACGGGTGGTCGCCGAACACGGGTGGCACAGCTACAATCTTTCGCAGTTTATCGTGAGCCAAGAGGGCAAGCGTTACAAACTCGTGGATACTGATATGAAGTTGTTTTAACGATTACTGTTAACGCCAACTGGCCGAATACGAAAATAAATTTGGATATTGTCGCATGTTGCTACAGATATTTTTATCTTGGCACGTTGACATAAGGTAGGCAACCATACTCACAAGATGGAATTTTGTGATTTGCGCTTTCTCATTGGCAGCGGTTGTGCTTGCGTCATGGCCGGTCGTCGTTCCTGAAAGTGTTAAAGAAAAATCCACTGTATCGCACCATTGACCTTTGTCAGTAGAAGTTCCATGTTGTTACGAACCGATATTTGCCGTGTATCATCACAGTTGTATGTTTTACGTGACTTCTCACTTTGCAGTTCTTTATGTAGATAACTATAAAAAGAATGGTATTTCTGGTAAAATAATATTCTGATAACTCAATAACCACAGCTCCCACCAAGTTTTCATAGTGCTCTAGGTACCCGCGGCTCTAATTTACCATAAAAACAAATAAAAGCAATGACCGCTTTGGAAGAATCTAAAATTCCTAAATAAAGCTATTAATTAATTGTAATTAAAATTGCAATATATTTGAAGCCGCAAACTTCGGCGATCATCCACCTCAAAGTGAACACAACTCATAGGAATTTCGATTTCCATTTTAATTTAAGGGTACGTACATTTTAGCTTTTCTTGTAAAATATTATTCTAACAGATGCATACACGCTATTTATCTGCACTTGATAACCTATTATAAATTTTTGGTCCGTAATAGGAAGCAGTTATTTTCTTTAAGAGATAAATTCGACAAGCTGGTTCTGAATTGTATTATGTAAATCTGATATACATGTAGAATCTATTGTTTCAATAATAGAGTTTGTATTTGGACTATTTACCAAATATAATAACATAAGTGGAAATGGAAGTGGATTTGGAAGTGGTAGAGCCACACTGTAGACATATTTGTCTACAGCCTGAATGGGCCGGCTCGACCGGGGTAGTACCACTGTCCCACAGAAAACCAACGTAAAGTGACAGTTTACTGTCGCGTTTCGTATGGTAAGTGAGATAACCGGAGGCCCAGATTCCCCCTCCCCTTCCCTAATCCCTATTCCTGTCCTTTAAGGCCGACGACGCATACATGATACTTTCGGTATTGTGGATGTTCATGGGTGGTGGAGATAACTTAACATCAGGTGACCCAATGGCTCGTTTGTCGGACTATAATATAAAAAAAAAACTGTGAGATCCTGGACAGCTTTTTCTGCACTATAGCCCACAATATACTTGGGCCGGTTCCACTAAGGTTGTACTGCTATTTTAAAGAAAAGCTACATAAACTGACAGCACTGCTGTTCCGTTTCGTAGAGTCATTGATATTGTTAGGGGTGTACCATATATCGCCAAATATGTAAGATGTATACGTTATAATTATGATATATACCTTCGCCTCTAATATACCAATATTCTATTCCTCAACCATGGCTCGCTGGCAATACTTTGGCTTAGTGATACTTTTTTCACATTCTTGATTAACTATATAGCAATGAGAAATCCATATGGCCCAAGGTCCAATACATCAAGTACTTTACAGGGGAGCCTATAAGTATATTTTTTTCGAAATAGTTTATCAACTATATATATTTTATTAAAAGCTTAGTAAATCATTCGTTTTTCGTAAGATATGGATTGAAAATATTTTTTATAAAGCCTTTATTTTTTAAGCAAATGGTGACGTATACAAAATTCGTTATTTAAACAAAAAGAATAACGAATGCACTTACATAATACACATTACTGAATAAAACAAAATGAGTAACGAGGTGGAGAAACTAAAACTAGACAGAATGCATTTATTATTAACTACCTGTAGCTCGCGGCCCATCTGTGGAAAATTATAAGACCGAAGAAGATATTTTTCTGTTGATCTGCTCTCTCGTTTTAGTCGAAATATTCAACAGGAAATATTTAATGGTTATTAAATTGGTTATTTAATTATTAAATTATGGCAGCCTTTTTTTCAGTTTTAACACGGGATCCATTCTTTGTACATACAGGCCGCCCCATAGATTGATTTGTAGTCAAGTGGTCTTTAAAACAATATGGCTTATTGTCATTCGGTACTTTTCACCCTCTAGAAGGTTGATTATTGACAAGATTATCAAGTCCACCTCAATGTTCATAATATTTGCATACTGAATTTTATAAAAATCAGTTCAGTAACTTACTTTCATACCCTATTGTAATAAGTGTCCCTGTGGTTTAAACTCTGCGTTGACGATTATATAGATACATCTTAGAAAATATATGGTAATTTGGATATATTATTTTATTTATTCTAATTACACCAAATATTTCCCTGACTTGACACCATTTTCTAACCTAATCTGAATACAAAAAAACAAGCATTGACCAAGAAGCGTGTCGGTGGAGACGTCAATTTTATTGCCTTCTTCAAGGCTGCATAAAATTGAAACGAAGATGCCTTCATTGATGTTCACTTGATCAGTTATCCGCCATTGATGCCAAATTATTTATGTAACGCCACTTACGAACGTAAGCGTCATTACTCACAGCTACCACTTGGTAACAAATCTCTTTTTATTTTCGTGCGGTATGCCACGCGGCATGACCTAACTAGTCCTACGTAATGTGATTTGTATTAGACGCACATTTGAAAGGGCAACCAAAATAACATTAGTATACTTTTAAATCTAGATTACAATCACGTGAGGAGATGGTCCGATACATTGAATGATCTAAAGATAGCATATTAATATGCATATTACTAAATGCTACCAATTGGGTACTGACGCCAAATTTACCGACCTACGTGTTTGGTGTATTAATTAATAGTATTAAGAGTGATTTTTTTTCAAATTATATAGCTTTTAAATAATGATAACTTCAGCTTATAAAAGCATAGCGTTGCCGTTAAATTAAGAAAATAATATATCTCTATGGTATGTATGTGAATGCATATCGTCTTATGTAAAAGACCGACCAGTGCAGATTGGGTTCCGTGGTACCACATACTTTGGCTTTTAGGCATTATTTTTTTATATTTGTCCTCTACTTTCGATTTTACTCTAGAATAATTTCATAATTCGAATATCCGTCATAAATACAGTGGGCTGCCTATAAAGGTAAAAATACAAAGAAGGTAGAGCCCTATTTGGAAACTACATCATATAATACGGACAGTGTGGAATAAGTAAAAAAGTTCCGTTGATACCCTGTAGATAGGACACCCAAAAAGTACAAAAACAAATGCTGGAAACTATTGTGAAATATTGTAAAGGTCGAAATATTATGTCTTTTAATACTAATTCATAAAGCTTTTAAAATATTGACAATGATTAATCCTTAATAAAATAATTTGATGCCTCTATAAAATTACTAAAACGGAGACTTTTGGTCTTGGATACTATTAGTGCTATACTTACTATCCGTAATGTTGTATACATAGCCCTATTACCCACAAAGTGGATAACCTGTCACAGTCACAATATGTAATTCTGGAAGACTGTGCTGCACTGTTTGTACTACCTAAGTAAATTTTCATTTTAAAACCTATCTGCTACATAGGTTGCCCTATATGTAGTACATTACATAATACATAATATGTATGTATTATTGGACTACACACCCGTTGATACCCATATAAATGTATACGATAAATACACGTTCCAACATAATAAAGAAAAGACACACGTGGGGCAAATAAAAAAATATGTTTTTATGGATTAAACTATTTACGTCTAATTATTATATCCAAGTATTTTTGGAAATCCTCTTGTTATCAGTATTAATTATCTGTATACTTCTTAGTCTTACTAAAGTTCTACCTAAAAACGTCATGTCAATGGTTTAGTTTCTTCAACGCAATTACAGACACATTAACTGCGGTACCTTTGATTATCCCTTCCAGAAATTTCTTTGAACTCAACATGTTTGTAATAGGTGGACTGTAAGTTCAGGGTGGCTGTGTTGTAAATCAAACGGAAAAATCGATTTTCGGAATCGTATAAAGAATATATAAAATTGCTATTATAATAATTATATCTTCGATATAAATGACTACTATTCAAATGAAAGAAAATTAAAATACAACGCTCATAATAATTTCCTACCTGAAGGTCGTGTCTGTCTTAAAATATTCCCTTAGACTTTGATTAAATCCATCCTTGTATGAGTATCTTGTATCTACCTGAGGGCAGGCTAAGGCCTGTTTTATTGCGATTGTTACAAACAGCCCTGTTAGTAGCTTAACTAAGTCTAACCAGCGGCTGCTAAGTACGCGACCTCTCTGACGCTTTCCTCTACTTTTCCAAGCATCAGAAGTTTCTCTCTTTACCGATATTTTTATAAACAAAGCTACTTGCTAACGTTACTGAAATAAGTTGTAGTAAGTACCTACCTACTTAAACTAGTATTGTATATATGTTATGAAGTGACTGTGGTTTAAAATGAGGTCATAGAATACTATTACTACGTATTGAGAGCTGAGATGATTGGTGAACCGTAGATATTATTTTTATGTAGCATAATTGCATCTTTGTATAAAACAAATTTAAGGTACACCGTATTGTACCCATACATATATTAACTACCCACGCATACTCGCTAGATATCTGGGACGCACTTATTTTTCAAATTTCATTTTTTTTTGAAGTATGTAACGCTTTATAATAAAACGAAATTTACGGATTCTATCGCGGTTTATTTTACTTTTTTAACCCGACGTTTCGAAGGCTTTACAGCCTTCATGGTCACGGGGGAGACTGAGTTGTATGTCGTCACGAAAGTATAGTGCAATGTTTCTACCCTCCATATAGTTGATATTTAATTTTTATTTTGTTGTAGTCCGATCTACGCAGAAAGAGCTCACAATGTCACAATTTTACCATCGGATAAAGTAACTGCATTTTTAGATCACCTTAACTCAGTTAATAATAAAATTCAATTTACTATGGAGTTAGAACAAAATAATTCTCTTGCATTCTTAGATGTCTTAGTTATCCGTAATCCTGATCAGTCTTTAAGCCACACTGTATATAGAAAAAAGACCCATACTGATAAATACCTTAATGGTGAATCTCACCACCATCCAAAACAGTTAGCTACCGTGGGTAAATCTTTGTTTCAGAGAGCACAAGGAATCTGTGATGAGAAACATCTGGCCGCTGAGCTGCAACATGTCAAGCAAGTACTGCAAGACAACAAGCTCCAAATTCCTCGCCGTCATCACAGAAACCGAGTGAAACCAGTCACAGTCGAGCGTGTCCCGGTTACTTTACCATACATCAGAGGCGTCACTGACAAGATTGGCTATGTACTGAAGCGTGCTTCTATTAAAACCTATTATAAGCCGCCCAAGAAGATAAGTCAATTCCTACCACCTGTTAAGTGTCATATACCTCTACAAGAACCGGGCATCTATAAAATAGATTGTGACTGTGGACTCTCTTATATTGGTCAAACAAAAAGAAATATAGGGACCCGCGTAAAAGAACATATAGCTGACGTAAAACACCGACGCTCTACGAAGTCTGCAGTTGCTGAACATTCAGAGGAAGGCTCCAAGCATTATCTTCGATTTGACAAACCACAAATCCTTGCCAAAGAACACCGATTCCTGCCTAGGATGATTCGCGAGGCTATTGAAATTAAAAAACATCCAAATTTCAATAGAGAAGATGGTTGGAAGCTAGCACCAGCCTGGGATCCAATTATACATTTAATTAAATCAGAACCCAAAAGACCAACTGCCAGACCTCAAGACATTGTGAGCTCTTTCTGCGTAGATCGGACTACAACAAAATAAAAATTAAATATCAACTATATGGAGGGTAGAAACATTGCACTATACTTTCGTGACGACATACAACTCAGTCTCCCCCGTGACCATGAAGGCTGTAAAGCCTTCGAAACGTCGGGTTAAAAAAGTAAAATAAACCGCGATAGAATCCGTAAATTTCGTTTTATTATAATGTATAATATTCGCGTAAACATAAGAAACCATTATGTATGTAACGCTTTTGAAAGTTTCCAAACGGTTTCAATCAAAGAGACAATATTTTTGAATGCTTCCAATGGTGTGACTAGATGACGTAACTTAATATATCCTATTAAAACAAACCTACAATAATGTCATTAATATAGATCAACCTTTGAATCGGTGAGAGCTGAACCTCTAAATAAATCAGTCGGAGTCACGTCACTCCGTAGTCCGTACTCCGTAGTACATAAATAGATCAAGTCACAAGACAGACCGGTCGGCGGCATCACAGCAGGGCCGCAGCGGCGCGGCGCACTGACTCGTTGCGTTCCGATTGTGCGATGGTGTGATGGTCGCTCCGCTTGGCGCCAACACTGCCCGCGTGTTATTTCCGACGCCATTACTCACGCCAGCATCGACTAATTATAATATTCTGCGAGCTCACCAGCCACGAATGTCGGCTCATACCCTTTACAAATTACAGCGCATCCAAATATGTTCCTGCACGGTTATTGATCTTGCATTGTGTTGTGTGCCTTCATATACAGTCATAGATAGAAATTAAAATAGGTAAAAGATTTTTCTTGAAGTGACATCGAGTGAATATAGCGTTAAACGAGAACAAAGATTTATATATCTAAAATAAAACGTTGTGTTAAATTTAATATGTGTGCCCACTGACGTCATGCAGTTAGTGTGGCGGGCCGCGGGTGGCTCCCAAAACTAACTGCCACTTCTGATAATGATACCAACGAGTTTGTTGGAACTTTCCAATCGCTACATAATCGTTACTGAATTCTCGCATAGTTTTATATTTTGGACATATATATAAGACGTTACCATTACAATAACGCAAGCGTTACTCACGTTAGCTTGGAACAAAGAAAAATCTTTTTTTTACCATGGTAGCTTACCGATGTGTTGGTATAAATATCATGGCTCGTTCGCCTTCTTAGTGTAATGGCAGCGTACCTGGCTCCTGGGTTCAAATACTAAGACGAGCAATCACAATTTGTGTTCGAAATAGACCCCTTTCCTATCACGTCATGGGACGAAAATAAGCTCAGTGAACAGCGTGAGTACTAATTGCACCTCTGTCTATCCCTTGGCGATACTTGGTATACAGTGAGATTATGATATCTTGTCCCCTAATTCTGCATATACAGTGTAAACTCTATATAGCGACACTGAAGGGACTGTGCATTTTATGGCGTTATAGAGAGTTGTCGTTAAATGGAGAGAAGAAACATCAGAATTAGAAAAATAAAAAGTTTATTTCTGACTATTGTTAGTAGTTATGTGCATAAAAAAGAATGTTATTTGAACGCTATTGAGTATAGTCTGTTATTTTTGTCTGACGTCTTTTGCTGCACCAGTAATTTTGTTGTATTTTTTTAGTTATTTTATTAATATCTAGCAATACTGAGGCATCTTGGTTATAAAGGAAATATTTTTCCAATAATTTTGCTGCTTCCAGAGCTTCTTTAATGCTCGGCGGAAGCTCAGGCTCATCCGTCTCATCTTCTTCATCACCTTGTTCTTGATCCTCAGTTTTTCTCACTGAATCCAAAATTTCTTCGTCTGTGAGTGAAGCCGTTGTAAGCAGGCGGTCGTCCACTTCAATGTAGGTTTGAAGATTTACCGTATTTCCTGCCATGTTGAATTGTTGAATCCACTCAGTTAATGGAAGGTCGTCGTCGCTTTCAAACTCAGATTCTGTTTCCACCTCATCACTCGTAGAATTGGTACAAAGTCCAGCATGTCGAAAAGAGTGCTGTATAGTTGTGGGTGTCACTTCTTCCCAGGCTTTAGATAAAAAATTTACTGCATGCAGCATATTAACAGAAGTTTTACCCTCAGATTCGACTAGCTCCATCAATAATTTCCTTCTGTAGTGACCCTTGAGGCTTTTAATCACACTCTGGTCCATTGGCTGTAAGACACTAGTCGTATTTGGAGGAAGAAATGCCAACTCTATGTTTTGAAGGTTTGATATAAAAGGGTGGGCAGGGCAGTTGTCAACAAGAAGTAAAATTTTTCGTCCCTTTAATTCTGCATCCCACTTTCGCACTTCTTCTTCAAAAAGTTGACTGGTCATCCAAGCTGATTTATTAGCTTTATACGTCACTGGCAATTTTTTGATGTTCTTAAAACAGCGCGGATTTTTCGATTTGCCTATTATTAGTAGCTTTTTTTTCTCTGTGCCATCCATATTAGCAGCCACAAGCACCGTAATACGTTCCTTGGAAAGCTTTCCTCCCACACACTTTTCCCCTTTAAATTTCAGAGTTTTATCTGGAGTCAACTTATAGAAAATTCCTGCTTCATCAGCATTGAAAATGTCACTTGGGGCGTATTTTTCTATGAATTTTGACCACACTCTGTTAATCCAATCATGAGTCACATTTGTATCAACACTTCGTGCTTCCCCACTTATTTTACCATAGTTGATATGATGACGCTGCTTGAATTTTCCGAGCCATCCTTCTGATGCTTTGAAAGAAGTTAAACCAAGTTCAGCAGCAAAATTCTCCGCCTTAGCTTTCACGAGCGGCCCCGAGATAGGCATATTATTCTGGCGCTGTCGATGAAACCATGATAGTACAGCTTTATCCAAATCTTCGTATATAGGTTTCTTTAATTTTTTGGAAGATTTTCCCTCGCCCGCAGCGTGGAGGATTTTTTCTTTATTTTTCCATATTGTGGACACGGTAGAGCGACTAAATCCAAAGCGTTTGCCAACATCACTTATCTTCTCTCCCGTTTCTATTGCGCGTATCAGTAAAACTTTTTCGTCAATACACAGTGATTTTCTTTTAGTAGCCATGTTTACAGTTTGCAAGTTTGTGAGCAACTAAGAATATGATAAGGTATAGATAATCCATGACTCCTAGTTATGAATCATGGTCAATAACAGTCTACACGTGCAAGCAATCCCAATTTGTAAACAAAAGAATGAATTTCTTAGAAAGTTCGGTATGCATGATGCCGACAGTCGAGTTTATTGCGGGCTAGGATAATAAAGCGACAATAGATCGTACACAGCTGCGCAGTTTTTACTAATTTTAGCAACTTAATTGTTGTCGTTATTGAGAGTGGGTGTAATGCTATATAGAGTGAAACATTGTATGAAAAACAAGCTAAACCAACCAAAGCCAATTGATTTCGACGCTTAAGAGAGTTTGTCGTTAAATAGAGTGACGTTACATGGAGTTTACACTGTATATATATATTTAAAATAGTCCATAAGCGTATATAACTATGTGCTAACAAAAGGCTATCAAGAAAACGAAGCCGCGAGCAAAAATAGTTTTATATACAATCATTCAGGCATACAATCAAACGGATCAACGGATTTCGATGAAGGTTTCCCTATTATGTTAAGTGAAGTTTCGAACACGTATAGTCTATAAAATTTACTATTAATGCATAGTACTATTATTGTGATTTGCTAATTGGAACAAACAATTGGACAAAAGTGAAAAGTTAGATGGTCCAAGATTCCAAACCCATCGTCAATATACATATATGTCAAAATACCAGAAATGGAATACCTACCTTAAATTGATCTCTCTAATCACAGTAAATCATGTCATATCATATAGGTACACATCGAACTGAAGATTTGTTTGTTTTCTGTTCGTTCAAATTTGTTAAACATACGCTATTTATTTAGTCCAATCTGTCTCTGTATTTATATAAGACGTGCAGTAGCTCTCTGAGTTAAATTATCCAAAAACCAAGAACAATATCCTGCCGGTGCGTGTGCCAAAAATATCCTTGACATCACTGTCGTTGTGTACTGCCACGCTTACAACTTGTGCTTTATGGGCCATCACGCTCGTCCGGTTCTAAATCGTAAATACTCACACATCTGAGCCATCTGCAAATGCAACCGGCCTGCAGTAAACATTTGATATGCTAGAATTTGGCGTCGCAAACATATTCTCTTGTTGAAAAACATGGCGAAACATTGAAAGACGTCAACGACACGTCATGTAGCTGTCACCAGTCCTGCCCGGGCATACAAAAATACACGGGCCCTAATATACTTCTGCCACTAGGTATTAAATCATTGCTGAACACATTTTCCTTACATTATGCAACGGTCATGTATTTTAACATTTGCAAAATATGATCTAGCATCTCTACATTTCGTTATGTATATTTTTGCCAGGAAGATTTTTCTAATTACGAAAATGAACGAATGCGCTGTGTATTCAATGAAAGTACCTAGACACTTACATATTCATGATTGTACCAAATATCATCAAACAGTTTGGCTGGCAGTATATTATCATGTTTTAATCTACAACAAGCTCATGCGGAATCTACACTGGTATGATTTGTTAAAAGGATACACGATAGTGGTACGATAAATGGATGATGTCATATCGTGCAATGTGGTTGCTTCGACGCTCCGGGAGTGCCGAACAGAGCTCGCGACGCCGCCCTCCTCGCAGACTGCTCGACGCCATTACTTTCCGCCCTGCGAGCACCAACTTATGTTTGTTCTTTTTCTATTTTCCAAACTGTTACGAACGGTGTTAACTTTCTTATATCATATATAGTAAATCCCGTTACTACTTATTAGTATATGTACCTTGTTAAAAAAGTTTAAAAAGAAACCTAAAGAAAGATCTCTGCGACAACATAGTAGGCGTGGGATCCCGAAGAGAAGATTCTGGTGGGTTGGTGATAGGGACGTACTCTTGAATACCTAATTCAAGGATTAAAGACTTGTTTTTGACATTTTTAAATTAGCTTGTTGGTTATGATTAGCAAGTTTTATTTATTGTTTCAGGTAATATTTTGGTGTTTTGCAGTTTTATGTGGATGAAATAATGTAGTTGGTAGCTATTACTAGGCATCAATTGATCTATTTTCTCATGCGGTAATATTTTGGCTGCACTTTTTTATTGCGCAGAAAAGTCTCGTACGATACCAAAAACCGTAATCACGCCATAATCACGCATGCGAAGCTGCAGACAGAACACATAATATACAAGGAAAATAATTAAATACGGACCGTTACTTTTTAAACAATGCTAATTTATTGCAAAGTGATCGATTTAACAGCTATTTGTATTGTATACACACATGAAGCATCAAGCAACAATTAAGTCGTCTCGTCTTTTTGATTTTATACCTAATAAACGCATATAAACAACTATGAATACAATTCGGCTGTGTTTATTACATATTAACTGTCTTCGTTAGTATATAGAATATATTTTCTACCGCTACTTTTTATGACACCTTTATATACATAACAAGTATTACTTTTTTTATCTTAAATTAATGAGCTTGATCGAAAATCGACTATGCCGCTCCATAAATCCACAGCTTGCATGTCACCTACTAAATGTTAAAAAAATTAAAATATGGCCCTTCATGAAGTCGGAATGGCTAAATCTTGAATATAATTCCCGATATTTAATGATAGAGAATGTGGGCTGTGGCCCACCAAGCATTACTTAGAAAAAGTATAATGGCGCTGAGTAATGAATGTCACAGAATAGAATACCTCTTACATTTATCGTTTACAGTGACGATGTCTTCAGTGTCACGTTGTCCCGGCCGGTAGTGACTAATACCTGATAATATATTTTGATCACCTTAGTATTTCAACATAAGTACCTATTTAATGTGTGGCACTGTCTTTATCTGCTGTGGTTCATACGACATATCCAGTTACTGCTAATCACCGACGACCACGGAAGGCCACATGTATTTTTTTATTATAGAATTAAAACTGACAACTTTAAGTCTTGGTTTCTTGCAGCTATTTTGTTCCTTGTTTTTACTTGGTTATCCCAATATAGTACCATGGTCTACTTTCTTACTTAGACATATCCATTTCGCTCGGTCTTGAGTGAGATCGGTCCATAGTGCGACCATTGACTAATTTTCTCTTATATATCACTTCCATTTCAGCATTTTCACTACCAACAATTACACCTCTAAGACACAATTGTATTTTATAGTTTCGCCACTTACTCCAAGAGGCGCCAATACGCATCCTGATATGAAGGATATTAGCGGTCTCTTTCAGTACAGACCCCAGTATAAACTTGTTCATTTTTACGGACTGGTTATTTCTTGTTCGATTACTATCTGGGTCTGCACACTTGTGAGCATTCCCTCAGTCTACAATTACTGAGCCACGTGTAGTTGCAGACCGGTGTTTCCATACGTCTCATTCCATAGGATCATACTTTGATATAGAAACAATTTTTCGTCTAATAGTGCTTCGTCATCCGTATACATGAACACCCATGGTGACTACTTTGTGTTTTCGCCAACGCGGTCGTAACCTCAAGCACATACTAAGCAGAATAGGACTAAGTTTCCAACCATAAAGGACATCAACCCTAAACGGGAAAGGGTTCGCTAACAGCGGTCTGAAGAATTTAGTATCGGAGGTTCATGTCACCGATAATGTTATTTTTTTTTTTTTTTTTTTATAATATAGTCCGACAAACGAGCCAGTGGGTCACCTGATGTTAAGTGATCTCCACCGCCCATGAACATCCACAATACCAAAAGTATCATGTATGCGCTGTCGGCCTTAAAGGACAGGAATAGTGATTAGGGAAGGGAAGGGGGAATCTGGGCCTCCGGATATCTCACTTACCATACGAAACGCGACAGTAAACTGTCACTTTACGTTGGTTTTCTGTGAGACAGTGGTACTCCCCGGTCGAGCCGGCCCATTCATGCTATAGACAAATGTGTCTACGGCGTGGCTCTACCACTTCCAACGTACACAAGGTGTAAAACCTGACGGGTTTTACACCTTGTGTACGCGCAGTGGCACACGCAAGTGTGTCGCGTACCGGGATAAGCCAGTGTACATCCGGTTTTTGTCGGGGGTCTAGAATTGGGGTACGATGTTTGGCCGTGTTGCGGCCTTTTAAGTACTCTGTCACTAGATCCTCGACCGCTTCTTCACCTTCTTGCCTATGGCGTAGTGTGAAGAAGCAGGCCAGCATGATTGTGTTCAGATTGTCTCTCGCTACTCGATACTCTAATTGGACGGCACTAAGCTTACCATCAGGTGCAGATAGAAAAAATAGCAGATACCCTATTTTTTTTCACAATTTATTATAAGTAAGTAGGTACATACATACATACATACATATACACTCACGCCTGTAATCCCCAAAGGGGTAGGCAGAGGTGTAACCAGTACACCCACTTTTCGCCGAATTTCGGTCCCATAATGTGATAGGGGGCGAGCCTATCGTCATACCGGGCACAGGTTCCAGACTCCGGGTTAATACTGAGAAACTAGATAGAAAAACCCAATATCACTTTACCCGACCCGGGGCTCGAACCCGAGACCTCAGCACAACAGTCGTAACGCATGCGCAATTACAACTGCGCCACCGAGGCGCGTTGTAACTGCATTTTATTCCTTTACCAACACCGTGTATTCTGTAATGCCCTAATATGAGAATTACAAGTCAATAACATACTGTTAACATGCTCGCTAGGTGTTTGTAAGAACATAGAGAATAATGCCCCAGATGACTTGATTACCAATTAATTGCCCCACGGTTGTGGGGTACGCGTTGTCTGACAAGTAGTTTTCCGTTTTGTTGTTATGACATATACACCAGCAACAAATTGAACGCTTTAAGCATTTCGTAATGATTTATTAATTTTGCTCCGACCCTAACAATTACTAACTACTTACCTACTATCGCTTATTTGTATTAAGACAGTTTCAGGTCATATCATGGTGTTGTCATGGATTGAGTCGCTCGATTCACGGCACACAATAATAAGTACATAACACATTGACAAATATTAATGTGCGGTTAAAAAACTGCAATTGCTTAGTAACAATTAAACTAGTGTGTATGCCGCTTTAGAGTATAGACATATCGAAACACGACGCGTTTGAAACGAATTTCCCTTAAGTTTAAACGGAGAACGATAAGTGAGCAAATATTATGTAAGTTTCTTATTGAACACAAATGCCTCACCTATCTCATGATTTTCCATAAACATATTTATCGATCGAATTTTCCAAATTTAAATTTACTGAATTTGTCATGAAGATTTACTGCAAACCGTCGTGTTAAAACCATGTTTTTTACAACTTACTAATAAATATTTATGAATGTGTTTTCTTATTACATTTAATCGTCGAGAACTACAATGGCGTAGCGCAGGATATTGTGATTTCATCAGAGGGACTGCTAGTGGCGCCGGCGCTACCTGCGCGTATCGCCGCGCCGCGCCGTGTAAAGCACAATGACAATATGATAGAAATTTAAAAGGCAATTTTAATTAACAAACTCTCTTTATTTCTATAATAATAATCATTATAATAATATTCAACCTTCTTAACATTATAGGTACGTTTCATAAATTCCCCTTATAAAAATACAATCTAATATTTTTATACACAAAATAAGCTGTCATCTGAATATGACGGTTTAATGCACTATGGCGGCGTGTACGTTAAGGCACGTTGATGGAGGGCTACGCCCCGGGCGGCGCCAGGCGGGCGACAGCGACTAGATCACAGCAGCAACGGGGCTCGGCCCCGGCGGCGCGCACTCATCTCAGCGGAGTCAGCGCGTACGAGGACACGGGCGAGCACCATCGCGTCGCACCGCACGCCGCCGCCGACAGCGCGCATCCGCTCGCGCCCACTGCGCCTGCCGCGGCCGAGCCCATGGCGGCGCTCTGTACTGGCACGAACGCGGACACGTGCCCGCCGCTCGCCACCGGCAACGTCGCCATTGCCGGCCGCTTCTCTTCATCCTCTAGCAGATATGGCCGGAACAGCTTGAAAGGCTTGCGAATGGGTTCCGCCAACGCCGTCTGTTGCGGCATCGGCTGGGGTACAGGTGGCGGTGAAAATCGACGGACCGACAGATCTATGGGCTCCATTGCTGGCACAGGCACGGGCATCTGAACGGGCAGCGTAGGCGACACTTGTACTGGCAGCTGTGTTTGTAGTGAGGCGGACGGAGGTGGAGGCGGAGGCGGAGTCGGTAGTCGCGCGCTTTCGGGTGAACCGACTGCGTAAGGTGGTGGCGAAGGCGCCGGCTGGGGAGCTCGTCTTAGCAGAGCTGCACGGAGAGCCGGTTCCGCCTGCAACCACTTCTGGATTTGTCGTCGGTGGATGCCGAACTTTCTGGCAGTGGCTCGTTGGTTTCCGCGGCACTGTACGTCGCGCCTGTACGCCTCGAGCACTTGTAGCTTGAACTGTGGTGGGAAGATGCGGCGAGAGCCGGCACGACCCTCCGAACGTCGGTCGGAAGGCACGGGCGCGGGCGCGGGGTTAGGGTGCGTGTGGGCGGCAGCCATCGTTCTGTGTGTACGTGTGCGCTTGTTGGTTGTCGGCGCCGAACTGACTGTTCGCTCCGACGCGGCGCGGATGTTGGTGGCGCACCGCCGCGCCGCGCCGCCTGCCGCCTGCCCGCACCGCGAGCGCGCCGCGCCGTCGTGCGTGAGTGTGCGACTGTGCGAGTCCATGTAACCTTCGGCTGCGTCTACACCGAAAACAACAACACTAATTATTTTATTTTGTTTTACCAAACTATGTGAAAAGTGGGGTGAAGTTAAAAATTTATAGTCACTTGTGAAAGTATTCTATAGTCTATTCAGAAGACATACTAACTCACTTGTGCTGGGTCTCAGCCATAATGGACCGTGTGTTCTTTTACGTTCTAGCACGTTAACTGTTCATAATAATATTATATGTAAAGAATCAAAGGCATAGTCTAAAAATCTACAATCTGTCTATGAAAGCAGATGGCTAGACAGCTATAGCAACTGTGCGGTACAGTGCTCGGTGAGACGCGACCAGTACGTATCCGAGTCACTTTGTAGCGCCAATGCTACAACAATGTTATTTGGATGAGTTCCACTTCCTCAAATCTTCTATAAAATATAGTTTAACACTCTTCTACTTTACTTTACTTTTTGACTGGCAAAGAATGCCTCCCGACGTTAAATCCGCCTATATCTATTTAACTGTATAAAGAGTGTTACTAGTGTTAGTGAATACTCTGTGATGTTCTTTTTTATTTGGTTTTTATTTAATCAGACTGAACAATAGTAGCATGAGTCCGGGTACAATCAGTATTATATAATAATATCAGAACATTCACTAAGAATATTATTCGGGCCATTATTAACACTATAAAAATATCTAAATCGGCCCAGTCGTTATCAAAAGATTCATTGCATTTAGTTTTTATTTAGGTGTATTGATACATTTATTAGCATACCAAGAGTCAATTTGCCCATGTGTACATTGCTTTAGGCAGTAATCTCGCCTCATTCTTGGCGTGAAAAAATGCCGCAAGTGGGAGCCGATAGCACGTAGCGCCACTATCGCTGTCACATACCCTCGTGTGTAACTTTAGATATAAGAATGAAATAGCCGATCGTGCCCTGACTCGGTCGCTGCCACATCCGTTTACGAAACAAGTTTGCATGCGACGTTGCCGCGCCGATCGCGCGGGCGGTTTATAAGCATTGAGGGGTGCGGGCGGATAGGAATGCGCACGAAGCGGCAACGTCGTCGACCGTGGCAGACAGGGTGTCGCCGACTCGCCGGCGTAGACAGGCCGTCGCTCGACGGCGCTAGTCCCCTCTTCACCCGCTCACACCCGCTTCACCCGCAACGCACATCAACAAGTTATTTCGGCCGGGTTTTAACCGTGAACATAAGGTCTTAAGTAACAGGATTTTCAAAGGCATTTAAGCCGTTCTGCACCGACTCGAAAGCTTAGCGCCATCACTATTTCGAGGAAAGTTTTTTTGTAAGCGGTCGGCCGCTTGGAACGCGCTTGCCGATGCCGCGGCCGCTTGTCTCACCCAAGCCCCGCGTCCAGCGACCGTGAAAACAGATCTGACACCCATGCACACAAAATTATGATAATTACAATTTTGAATGTATTTCCTTTGAGTCCTATGAAATGCTAATGATTTTTATACTAAACTTAATGAAAATATGTTAACAGAAGTAGTAGCTTAGAAAAGCTCATATTTTCTAACTTATAAAATATTATGAACGATATGGAAGATATTCATTTTGTTTTATGAGCTAGACGAGAAGAGAAATTGTTATTTCTAGGAATTGGAGTCGCATTTATATAAACCACTTAAAATATTGTACACTACATAAAATTACATTAGCTTATGATATTATTATAAGCTACATATTATTATAAATTAGACATAATATATTTACTTAGTTTTATAATAAATGATAATTAGACCACAATTTTTTTTCCCCATTCTCATAAAATATTTGCAATTGGTCCTTCTAAGGTACTGGAAAGGTCCTACAAATCTCCGACAATCATATCACCGATAGGTATTCCAGTAGTTTAAACTTATTTTATTTATTATATCGAAGGTTGGCAGGCTATTTGAATTATTAAGCGACCTTTTTTTATTGAGTTATATACATATTCGGAATTAACACATTTTTCTGCATCTTTTGAGCCTAGTAAAAAAAAGACTGTACTTTTTTGGCACTCAATTAAACTGGTAAAACAGGGCTCATATTTTTCAGGACACATTTATTTTTGAAAATAATGCTCATAAATGCATAAAAATAAGTCATAAAGATGCATTACGTGCTTACATAAGTAATATATTAATACTACTAAAATCCACGCAATAATTTTTTTAATTTGATTTTTTTTCCGAAAAATTAAAATACACCTCTGTCTTGTAACTTTTCAGAAATGTCGCTTAAATTTAATAGCCCGCTAACTGCAATATAAAAATTAAATCCTGTTCACAAGAGTTAGTAAGTGCACTCAGCTGTTTTATTTTAACGTTCGGCATAGTTCGCATAATGTTTTTAGGATAAATTGCAACTTGATTGGAAAATTCGGCAAAAAATTGTTTCTCATTACGGGATTGCATGCGAAGCTACATAATAACTCTATAGGCGGACTAAGGTCTGAGTCTTTATATTGTGCAAATCGTTAAATTAAAACTACAGCGAGTTCTTAGAAGTCTCGAGAGGTCTTTTGAACCAATCGCTTTACCGATCTAATTTTAAATATGAATGTTGTTTTTTTATACCACATTGCCATTTTAATGTCATTTGTTATGATCCTGTTAATTTAGAAATATTGTAATTTTTTACAAATACTCGGGACAGTTAGTTTTTTTGTGGCTGGACAGGCAGACGAGCAGACGGGCCACCTGATGGTAAGTAGTCACCGCCGCCCATAGACTTCTGCAATGCCAGGGCACCGCAAAGCCGCTGCCTACCGTTAATTTTGAATTTTGACAGTATTCTCTTCATGTTAGCGTTACATTATCTAAATAATTCTGAAGAGACCAAAACAAGTGGAAATCTGAGCGTACATTGTAACACAGTCAGTGGAGTTTGGCCGGACTTTGACCATGGTCTTTTTGCATAATATTATGATAAGTGATCCACTTCTCATCATCCAGTGATTGATTTTAGCAAAAATGGCTTTGTTTTATTACGTTTTGACGAAGAATCGCTAATGTGTACACAGTTCATTTCGTCTCACTGTTGTATGACGCCCAAATATGGAGTTGTTTGTATACTCAGACAATAAGTATTGACAAATATCTCAAGACTATTTCCGGCTCCTTCAGCAACTTTGTAATTTTAAATTGTATGCCGATCTTTGTCTACTTTTTCACAGGTAAGTTTATTCTATAAGTATTAAGGTGTGAGGTCAATACATTTCATAGGTCTACATTTTCAATGTTCCTTATAAAGTAAGGTTAAAAGCTGCCGCTAAACACCTGTGAATAATAATTTAAGCAGAGTCCGCACTTGGAAGTTGTAATCATAACTGAGCGTCTCCAGAACGTCTAACGTCTTTGCGGTCTAAAAACAATCACCAGCGACATGTAAATGTTATCAAACACTACACCTACTGTAACTATAACATAATGAGTATGTATATATTTTATATTCCTTTCTATTTTAATCTTATTTGTTTATAAGGTATGTTTTATGTGTGTTTTTATTTTCTACTGATCTCAATTGTTTTTGTTACCATGTGTTGCTGCGGTGAGCAATGATATTTTATACTCGTAATGTTGTTTATATCTGTAATTGGTGTTTATGTTAAAAATTATGCTTTAAGAATTTTTAATGAAAATGTAAAATATATGTGCTGTTGATGTATCTGTTGAAATAAATAATAAGAACTGTCAACATGGCCGCTGGCTAGTGATCTGTTACACTCAACCTGTAGTGTACATTAACCTACCCGATGCATATGTGGCGTACTGTACCGGCGCACAGTGGACGGAAACGATCAAAACTACGCGCGAGGCAGTAAATCTTATCCAAACCGTCAACCAATATTAAAACCGTCTAAAATACTTTATTAAATTGAAATATAACTATTTATTGATTGTAAATCACAACATCCACAGTAATTGTTTGTTGATGCATGGCCACAGAACACTATTACTCTAGGATGCATGGAAGCCGACAACGAGGGTCACAGGCGCGGCATGGCTCCGCGTTGATCTCAGCATACATAGTTTGGCCCCTTTTAGTATTTTTTGGCTCTCGTCGAGCTGCCATCCCGCCCCCAACGCAACATGCGTTTTTAACAGATTTTTTGACATTGCCACTGCTCTGTCTTTATCTTTCCTTCAAAACAGATTATCAAACACAAGAAGAGTTGCTCAGATCAGACTGTAGATTAGTCCATATAAACTAACAAACACTTTCTTAAGTAACAAATATTAGTATCTGGCTTTTGTAAAAGATTTTTACTAAAATGGTCGTCCAGTGATCGAAACACGACCATATTCCACCAAATTTTTTGTTTGAACGTCACACAAAATTAACATTCCGAAACTCATTCAGTCAATTTATCAGTAATAATTAATCTATACAATACTTATATAGATTCATTATATATAAATACAATATTTTGAATTTATTTGGCGACAGTATCTACTGTTCTCGTTGTTTTGAGAGTATGAGACTTGAGTAGTGTTCGTTGATTTTACCAATGTCGGAGTACGAAAAGATACTGTTTCAGTGAGAATATATTTCTTCTTCCTTTGATTCAATGGCTCCACCGTTAAACGTCGGTGATTCTGCCAATGTCCAGTATAATTGCAGAAAATAATATATAAATAATTTCCAGAAGTGAGCAATTTCCAAAGTTTTTCCGTAGACAGAGTAGGTAGTTATTGTGCTGTTTATTCTGCCTGTGCTCTGACAGCCTGTTTGACCACAGACTTATAAATACAAAAAGTTTAGCTTTCCGCGCTTATTTTTTACTTACTTATTGTGATTGAACAAAAATTTATAGCATAATTATTATTTTCTTAACTTTTTTAACCATGTTAAAATAAGAAGTGAAAACCACTAAACATTTTCGTAGCCACACTGTTATTGGCTGTTCGATACCTGCAAATGGTAATCTTTTGTAATCAGCGAGCAGTAGTTAAATCGTTAAGACCATGGGATGACGTGGCCAAATTTGTGAGCGTTGTTCGCCCATACAATGACGATGATCGTATATCCGTGGCAGTAAATTTATTTTACGATTTGGCGTATTACAGTCATCGTGAACAACTCGGCGCCCGCTCTTGAATGCGATAAAGGTTGACCTCCGTTGGCTCACTGTGTAATAACAAATCGCTCAGCTCACACTAGAACCCGCACCCACGTGACCCAAACTGGTTCCTGTAGCCACGTAGTAACCCGTAGTCGCTCGATTATACAATACAGCTCGGTGAGGGCACGCCAATAGGGCAATGTACATAAACAAATTGTGATAATATGTCGTAAACTGTATGAACAGGAAAATATTTTATAATATTACAAGCAACAAATGATAGAACTCTTGATCTGTGTAAAATCTTTTATAATGAGTTCCTAGAAATAAATACAATACTTACCCATACTAATACTACAAATGCGAAAGTAACTCTGTATGTTTGTTACCTTTTCACGACTAAACGGCTGAACGGATCGTAATGAAATTTGGTAAGGGGATAGATTATATCCTGGAGAAGGACATAAGCTATATCTTTTCTCAAAAAACAACCTTGAAAGGGGTCAAATAAGAGTTCAAAATTTGTATGGGAAATCCATAACTCCTCGACTTAGGGATCTGTAAATTCATATTTAGGTTTTTGGCAGGAAATAAAGAAGTACGTGTTTCAACGTTTTTGAAAAATCATCCCTAAAAGGGGCAAAGTGAGGTTAAACCTATGGGGTATTCTTTAGATGCAATCTCAAGATTCAGGCACAACACCTGAGAGGCTGGACAATCGCTACAGTGCCAGTACACTGCCTCAGTGAAGAAGACAATTCCTTGGATTGTATACCTCTGCTCCCGAATATAACCTCCACGCAGGCGGAGCCGCGAGCAACAGCTAGTCAGCTAGTGTTAAATAAAAGTGTTCAAAGTTTGTGCAACTATCGAAGACAAATACCTCATATTACTATTATTTCTACATTTCTGGTTATATCAAAAGTAGTTTTTTTATGTGTAGTTATGTTAGCATTAACGAAATAGAATATAGAGATAATTCGACAAAATTGTATCGTGGACTTATATGTTAGTGCGACAGGGAAACGTTCATATATTTTTTGAATTGAAATACAAAAAACAAACAAAATTCCCAATGATTAACCGAGTTTCGAAACTAGACGATGTAAATAATCAAACCTTTTTAATATGTCCACATTACTTCTTTTCGGTCTGTACCTGTGCATATGAATAAACTTGCAGAAAAAGGAACTGCAGAAACCAATAACATGCCTAATGTTTTTTATACCCCCATTTATTTTATACCGCTACTGAGCCAAAAATTTAAAATATTGTGTAAAATAGACTTAATATTAATCGTCCTCGTATATCTACAATCAAGCCGTTTATTTATTTCATAGATTGATCGTGCACTCCTAAATCTAATCTTATATTGCATTCACCGCAAATCTTTTTGTTAATCCACGTCCATTCACCATAATATTATTATTATTTTTTTATACCGAAGGCCGGACATCTAGCAAGAACCTATTGAAAAGATTCCCTAAAATCCTTGTTCTTTTCATTCAAGTCATTGATCAGTTGAAAGTAAGTCGACTACAAGTTATAGTAAAGAAACGACGCTCAAAAGATTATTGGTGAACAATGTAGTAGAGTAACATTGAGAACATTGAATGACATTTGCTACACTCCGTTCATTCAAGTTTATTACTTTATTCTTTAGCGGGATTGAGATGTCTTAACAAAAATATAAGTTAGTATTTAGTAACTCTGTCCGAACTGCCCGTAGGTATTACAATTTGAATACGTATTAAGTATTAAATTCATTCTAAGCTCATTCTCAACGAACATCTGGTAGGTATATTGGTTACATACATACATATACACTCACGCCTGTAATCCCCGAAGGGGTGGGCAGAGGTGTAGTCACTACACCCACTTTTGCCGAATTTTATTTCAGTCCCATAATGTGATAGGGTGCGAGCCTATCGCCATACCGGGTACAAATTCCAGACTAATACTAAGAATTTCTAGATAGAAAAAACCCAACATCAGTTTACCCGACCCGGGGATCAAACCCGAGACCTCAGCACAGCAGTCGTAGCGCATGCGCAATTACAACTGCGCCACCGAGGCAGTCAGTTTATTGGTTAATTTTATTATTAAGCGAAACTTAGTATGTACAACTACGTGGTTGGTTCTTTTTGGACATTAGATTATTAGATATTCTGTGGTTCAGGCCGTACTCTGAGCCGCTTCGCTTGCAATGCTCACGTGTGTGAATCCTCTGGCATGTGTGTCCTATTCTATTACATTACATATACATAGTAATTACGTTGTATAGTAATAAAAAAAGCCAGCATTCAGTTCAGAATTTGGAGCGCACATCTTCGTGAAATGTATAAACTATATTAGTTATATATATTTATGTGGGAGCTTAACGCTTTCACAAACAAGTTAGGTTCATATAAAATGAAAATATATTTTTACTACACATGTTAATTCAATGAAATCTCTAAAAAGTACTTTAGTGTGTAGTTATTACGTAAATGTTAAGTGTAGGTACTTCAAAGACGAATCAGCTAGCGGGCACGGCGCGACTCGGCGTTGGATTGCAGCGCGCGCCGCGGCCGAGCGCGACAATCTGGTTCCCGAACAACTACGACCACATAATATAGCTACTTAATTGGAATTAATCCATGCTAATAAGAGGCCCCATCAGGCGATGAAACCGAAACGAGTTATATACTTGATGCAAAATATCACAGATGTGTAGGTAGTGGTGGTCACAACTCACATATATACAATAATATATCCTTACGAAACGTGTTTAAATCTATACAAGCTTTTAAAAGCTTATTTTTATTTTTTCGAGAAAAGCTAAACACATACGCTTGTTAAATATCAAACATAAAACTAAAAATAGACACATAAACTATAACTAAAAAGACATACATATACATATACACTCACGCCTGTAATCCCCGAAGGGGTAGGCAGAGGTGTAACTAAAAAGACAAAGATCTTAATGTTAGGTACGATTTTAGTGAGTATTTTAAGAAAAAGAAACTTACAGAGATTAGTTCATGTTGAACCTAATTTATTACTAAAGTACTAAACAGCCAAAAATACCTAAATTACATGTTGATGTGCAGAGTTTAAAGATTATAAAAGGAAAATTACTGCGGCTGATATGTCGATGTTACGACGCGCGTTAATTACCATCTACCAAGAAAATGAACATAATAATGTGACACGGACAAACGGCCACTGCTTGACGTCATCGGTAATCGTCAAATTCTCATACCCAATAGATATGTGGAGCAAAAACTATGGCAAAAGCTAATTGTTGCTTGAACCGACCGGCAAGGCCACACAACGCTCAGTAATTTAATCCACCATGACATCATGGTGTTCGTTAAAATATTCCACCGAGTCGATTTAAGTTTTTGCGACAACAGCGATACAATTCTCATAATAATACATCAGCAAAATCTCACGTCACTGCGATATAATTGTCTTATATTCACAAAAAAATAATTTAACCTAATTTAGCTGGTGGTAGGATATTCATACCCCAGATAGCGACCACCGTACACAGGGTGTAAAACCCGCTATAGTGGCACACGCAAGTGTGTCGCGTTCCGGGATCAGCCAGTGTACATCCGGTTTTTGTTGGGGGTCTAGAGTTGAGCTACGATGTTTGGCCGTTTTGGGGCCTTCTGAGTACTCTTGACACTAGACCCTCGACCACTTCTTCACCTTCTTGCCCATGGCGTAGTGTGAAGAAGCAGGCCGGCATGATTGTGTTGAGTAGCGGGGGATAGATTGTTTCTTGCTACTCGATACTCTAATTGGACGGCACTGCGCTTACCATCAGGTGCAGTGTAGTCACTTTGTCGTGCCAGGATAAAAAAAATCAATTACAAATTTAAAAGCCAGAAAGTATTAATTATAATGAGAGAAAAATAGTGATAACCTTTTTTACAAATGACGTGGAGACGTCATCTGTAATACTTACCTGGCGTAGGGGACACCGTGATCAAGAAGGCGGTTTCCTGTCCATTGCACTGCGGACGGGTTGACCCTTGTGATTACCCCTAACCTAGAGTAGGGGTAACTTGGGCGCGTAATATTGTCTGTGCCCTGAAGTAGAGACTATGCTCTTCCCGCTCTATCTATACAAAGAACCTTTGGCAAACACCCACAAAAATGCAGACAAAACAAAAGATACTTTTAGTATCCGCGATTAGAGCTTATAAAAATACTTATTATTTTAAATGATAACCTATTATATTATGTACAGAAGCAATCTTATTTCCAGATTGTTGAAAAATGTATACAAACAGTTTGCACATTGGCTTGCGCAAATTGACTAGGTACTTCCAGTTTCCTATAAACTTTGGCATATATTTTTGTTTCTGGCAGGACAGTTCTCATAAGAATATAATATAGTATTTGCTTCGATTTTTATACGATTTCTTTGAGGGCTGCCTTCTATCTTACTACTATTATAAATGCGAATGTTTGGATGGATGGATGGATGGATGTTTGTTACTCAATCACGCTACAACGGCTGGACCGATCTGGTCGAAATTTGGCACAAAGATAGATTATAGTCTGATATTTAGTTATAGTTTAGTTTTTGACAGAGCAAGGCAACGACATGATTTTTTGCATAATGGAAGTGTCGGGATCAGAAAATGACATAGGCGACTTTTTATCCCGGAAAAATGCACGCTTCCTATGGGATAGCAAAATATAGAAAGGTGTAATAGCTTAAGATGCCTACATGGATTGTATACCTTTTCTTCCACAAATTTTAGTAACTTTCGGTCACTGTTTTTATTCAACATTTTCATAGTCACATCACCCATAGGCGGCATAGAAGTCGCGACTAATCATGCGTTTCTTATCGCCAATACGAATATGTACCTACTACCTACATTTAATTTCAAAGGTCACGTCGATACATCATTGGTGCCAGCATAAACGTGTTATATGACTATTCAGTTGGAAAATCTGTGTGCACTGGGCGAGCATCTCCATGTCAGAAAGACAAGCGGTCGCCGCTCATAAAATGAGCTAAGTAATCAAACAAATCCACAGACACATTGACGCCGCCGCGTCGCCTAGCCTGTTCGCCATACCAATGATATCTACACAGTAACCGAACGACATATAAACCAAGCCAGGTGGTCGCCATTACCGACTTTAAATGTATAAGCCGACCATACAGATTTACAAAAATGTTGCTGAAGATATAAAATATTTCATCAGTAGTCGTAATATTGTACCGATAGTGACTTATAGACTTTATGTCACAGTCAAGTTGTTTCGGTAACATAATGGAAAAAGGTTGACAGTCGCTTGGCGGCATTGCTCCGAAGAAGTAGCAGAGACAAGTGTCAAGCACACGTGTGTTTCAACCGTCACCCAAATGGGGACCAGTTTGAGTTCCTTAATATGTCTTCTGAGATCGAAGCATTGATAACTGTATCAACCGTACCTACCTACTTAGTCTCTGTGGGCTGTTAGCGAGCCATGTTCTTTAGCATTTTTAGTATTACAAGAAATTCTATAAACGTGAATAATATCAATAGTAGGTAATAAAAGCGCTTCAGCAATTAAATTGCGTATAGTGTCGATATTTTAGACGGATGCAAGTACTTACGTAATGCTTAATCATGGAATGAATGTGACAAACATTATCTAGATAGATACTCAGCGATAGTCGCTCTCACTCTCATAATAAATGCTGTGCATGCGCCGAGTTGTTTGTTTATCCTATTAGTACTATTAGTGTCAATAAGTGTTGAACACTCACCAGTACCTATCCACTCTTTGAGTGTTAATTAACCAAGATTGAGTAGATGAATGTTTACTTTCATTTATAGATAAAGCACTGTATTCTATGCTCATTAGGTTCCAACAATATAAATCTAATGTAACCTTTCTTATTGAGCATTATTTGATTCATTCATGCTCACTTCTTCTAAAGATTTTTTTCCACGCCAATGACCTTGAGGATTGCACTCTGTGTCTGTACCGCATAATCAGTAGCCAGCATATAATAATAGTACTAGCCCTGTATTAAACATTGTCCCACTGCAAGGCACGGGCCTCCTCTACTTATGAAACGGGTTAGGCCTTAGTCCACCAAGCTGTTGTGTTACTAGACTTTACATACCTTTGAAATTAGTATAAGAATTCTCAGGTATGCAGCTTTCGTCTCAACCGTACCGCTACCAACTAGGCTATTGCTGATTTTCCAGTAATATTATTACTATTGCATAAATCCAGCATGCGAGTAGAATATTTTATAGTTACTAATTTCACTTTTTGTTAGAATTATTGTAAAACTAATTTCTACTTAGCATTTTTTATTAACAAGAATGTTTGTTGTAGGAATGATGTAAATCGATTCACAAAAATGAAAAAGTTACATTGAGTATATTTAAAGAAATATACTCACTGTAACTTTTTCATTCAGTTAATTTTGAGCGCCCAACTAACGCAAAGGCGTTAAGTAGTTGGGCGCTCTTAAAAAAATTCTGCGTTGACAGAAAGTTTGAAGCTATATTACACCAAATGTATAATTTATTATTTAAGATTTAATGGATTATCAGATTTCTCAGAATTTTCTAGTAAAATTTTATATTCCTTACAGTAGTTGCCAAGCCAAGTATGTTCAGAGAGGTACGTGGCGTATCCGGGCGCCGAAGAGCGATGCGGTGTTCCACTGGGCTCAGTCTTGGGTCCTCTTGTCACTGGGTACTCATACAGAATTATGTATTTAGGCTTTTTTCAAACTTTATTTAATATTCGTACGCTAACTACTAATTAAGATATCTGTAGGAAAGTAAACATCCGAAACGGTGCCTAAGCCCCAACATACATGTCCATTAACAAATTCAGTCCAAATACATACAATGAAGTCTTCAGCCATCAAATAAATAACTTAGATACTTGAAATTTTAAAGAATGAGCGTTGCGTCCAAATCACGGAGGTGGCGAGACAGCCGGCCGCTGACAACCGGTTTGTGGTCATCTCATCTCACCTGCGCCGCTGCCCGCTTCCTCTCAACTGGGCAGGTACCTAATGCCTACTTACACAAGTGTTGCTTGCCTCATTCACGACCACATTAGCTTTCTACGACGCATTTTAAGGAAATGGCGACGTTTATATACATATTAAATCTCTTGGAGTTTAAATCGTTTCGCGTTGATATCATTAACAGCTTAGATAAACAAAAATCTTCGAGTTTCACTACTTAGTGATTATTACAAGATGACATGTAGGCTGTAGCGCTCCTCTTACAGAAGAATGCTGTCACTTATTAGTTATTACATGATATTAAATCTAAAAATTACCTAATTGTAGATTCCTTTTCCTCACTTTAATCACAATAAAAATAATATTATTCTATAACACCAAAGGACCCTGTAGCTTTCTGAAGGTAAATAGGAGAATAAAAAGTAAAAAAAACACATTTAGAAACTTTTACGTCTATATAATATTAGTATGGTATATTGACATGGACTATAAATGTAAATTCATAGCTTGAATAGTTAAGGTCTGATGCAACAGTAAGTGTATAATGTGTAATGTGGCATGCTTTTATGACGCAGTACATACAAATAAAATAGATATAGTAATACTGGCATATTTAATGGATGACAAAGAAATATTGCATAGTAGGGATTCGACTCGACTGTTTCTCAGCATACTGATTCGCATTATATAAAACCAGTTCTAGATGATATTATCTCGGGAATAAATTGAAAACGTGTTTAAATAACAGTGAATAAGAAACAGCATCACACTATAACTTAGAAGAACAAACATGTGTGGGATAGCAACCCAGTGAACACGTTTATGTAAATATGACATCAGTATGATGTCCTTCAATATCATGCTTTACATAACATAAGACTAAGGACTGACTCATAAATGACTCATTATTTCGCACTTAGTGACGTCAGATAGTGACGTAAGTCACGTGACATAATGATGATGACAACCTGACATCCTGATATACTCAATTTTACGTACTACTGACGGAATAATGACGCTTCATTTATTTAGAAATTACATTGATGTCGCTTTTTATTTTTATTAAATTATTGATTTTTAACTAATTAAAACAACAAATTATTTCTTATTTTTTATTTCACAAGTATTCATACATTACATAAGAAATCTATTACAATTTATGGATAATAACCAACCAAATAATATATTAGAATAAAATTATTGACTCTTCACTTTGGCTGTTGTTTGCTACAGTTTAGCTTTTTTTTTTGACCAAGTTGTTCCACTGCGCGTCGGTTACCAAGTCGTAAGTTGAAAGCCAAGTTGGTTACCAGCGATTTTTTCCAAATTCGGCAGAACCCAAAAAGGAAATTTCGTCAATATAGTTTCTGGAATGGAAAAATTGTTAGCTTCATTTTAATTTTAATAATAAATTTAAAAAAAATGGAATAATGTCTGTACCTTGTTTTATATTTATCAGAGTCAAATCTTTAACAGGATATTTTGAGATTCTCTCATCCCGTTCTCCCATTTGGCAAACGGTGAAAATATTTTCTTAAATATTCTGTCCATATGCTCTTTTCCGTTAGACTCACCGATTTGCAGTATAAGTTTGATCTGAAAATGATTATACTATAAATTTCTCATTATCTAAAACAGACACGTCTAAATATATTATTATTAACAGTCACAATTTTAAATTAAAAATAATAGGATATACTTATTCCCAGGTGATTTTACAAATAGCCAATAATAAAATAAAATTTGTCGTTATGTTAAAAACTTATTATGCGATGTAAAAAATCATTTGTAATTATTAACCAAGACACTCGCTCGTCTATGTTCAGTGAAAATGGCGCCATCATTGAGCGGCGTGCGCGCCAAATTTGAAGGCAAAGGGTTCAATTCATACAGCCTCATCAATCGTAGTATATTTAACATGGAATTATTTGCAGTAAAGCCTAAGCCCAGGCTTCGTTTTATTTAAAATTGTTGTAAAATTAACATTACTTTATTAAAGTAAGTATGAAACTATTTCTTTAATGCTATAAATTCATTTATAACGTCTTATGTCAATATTTTCCCGTGCATATTATTACTTTTATTAATAAATCCAAGTCATTATATCATAATATTTTTATTATTACTGAAAATATGACTTCACTTTAGAATTAATTCTTGTAATTTTAATAAGTTATTTTCGAGCCGACAATTTATTAGTTATATTTATAAATAAAGATCACGTTTATCGAACGGCTTAGTAGCTTCTTTTAAAAAGTTCTGCAACAAACTGTTAAAAACAAAATATATTTTTTAAATTAAGGTTTTTTTTTCGGGGTTAATCAATAATATCAGCATGCCCAACCTTATGCTAAATAATTTGTCTAACCGGAGGATTCAGCAGATGATCAGAGATAAAGTTTAATAATGCACGAATAAATGTGGAATAATAATTGAAACATTTAGGTATAATTATTATCGGGCAGTTAGTAACTTAGGTCGTAATTCCAAAATAATGTTTGACTGACGTTACCTAAAAACATATTAAGTTTAGAATAATTATGTCTTAAAACATTAGTTTTGCGTGAGAAAATTAACATCATTGCTACGTCAAATATACGTAGAAAAAGGATATTAATATTATATCATTATGATGTAAGAAATATATCATTATGATGTCATAATTATATGATTAGGATGTCAGAATTATATCGTTATGATGTCAGAATTATATCATAAATAATACCAATAAAGGATGTTACTTATACGTGAAAATTACATAAACGTGACATTATCTAACTATGACTTATCTGTTATATCATATCAAGGTCATGTGTTCACTGGGAACCGATTAGTGCAACAGGCAACTTTGTTATAAACCTGACAAGTAGGCGCCCACCTACTGACAAACAACCTAAACAGTGAAAACAGTGTAGGCAGCTGTACATAGAGTCAATTGATTTTATACAACCGTTATCGGAAAGTCGTGTGTAGGTCGAGGTGCGTTTAGTTATAGAGGAAGAGCCCGTGAACCCCAGACCTACGTTATTTTATAAAAGCTGAAAGTTTGTCAGCGCATGCTCCCAACACAGGTAAGAACGATGGACCATTATGAAGTTTGGGTTACAGTGGCTTTGGCAGGTAAGAGTCACTAAAGGTGTGTAAAATACCGATCTAAATACATCAAATAATAAAGTGCGATTTTTTGGTATTACCTTTAGAATATTATTAAAAATCACGTTATTCATCGCCAGACACTTAACATCGTGGCAACCCCTTGCCAGACACCCTTAATGGTCATGTAATTATAATATTACTTACGTTATAGTATAAAAGCTGATTTTTATAAATAATACTTGGGTAATAAATAGATGATGTTTCCTCATTAGCCAGACACTTTTGATAGTTCCAACCCCTTGCCAGACAAGCATGTAGGGTAGCTGTAGGAGAGCGCGAGTATGGATTGTACAGTCTTACTATTTTGTAGTTTATGATGGTATCAACCAGTCAACAAAGACAGGCCAATAACTGATTTAAAATTCACAATTATTTTCAGTTTAATTATTAATTGTCAGTTTATGATCTAGGAACACATAAGTACTAACAATCACAATGTTATTGAAATAAACTATTATTTAAACTGCAATATAATTTACAAAGTGTTACAACATAATTAACTTTCTGTATTGACTAAGAGTAGTTATTAAGATTTGTTTTATATTGTAAATTTGAGAAAATTTTAAACTTTTTTGTGGTTACAGCAACACTTAATCTCTTACCATAATATCACTGACTAATTAGCAGTTAAACAAAAACTTCAAATATTAATTAAAGTACCATCAGTTTTTATAAAACTAAAAGATGAATAACCATCAGATTTTAACACCAGAAATTAAAACAAAAATGATTAAGGTAGGAAATAGAACATGGTATTTTTAACTTAATGAATTGTTTAGTTTATCAGAATGAACAAAATTAAAACTCATCCTGTAAATTTTAAAACCAGAAGCGACTCACCAAATTTTAAATATATCCATAGGAACATGACCTATGTAGGTAGGCAGGCAAACAACCAGCTATCTCAGTACTTGCACTACCAGAGAACCGCCTCAACAACTCAACAGCGCCAGGGGACACCATCCACAGCAAATTTTAACACCAAAATCATTAACACAGTAAACATTGACACTTAATTTTGATTATCGTTTAAACGATTTAGTTTGGAACATAAAATAAATCAAAATGATTTACAAAACTTAAGGGACTTACTATAATTTATAAACATAGCACATCCAAATGATTCTCTACATTCGCAACCTAGAAATTTACTGGAGACTAGCAAATTTACAGTACCATTGAGCACATTTTACCACGTGTAAAGCGGTAGCATATTACACTTTACCATCACTATTTTATTTCGGATGATAGAATTTCAATAATATATAAATTTTATAATACACAACCCAAAAAAGTGCATAAAACTAATGATTAATGTTTTCCGAACTCTCAAACAACAAAAATAACATGTTACGAGACTGTAGAATTCACATCACCTGATTTACGATAGTGGATGTCGAGTTCAATCCCACTTCTGATATCCGGGTTCTATGTGTTGTGGTCAGAATGGCTGAGGTCATGACGTCATCATAGGTCATGACTATGAGAGTTATTCATCCTTCTTTGATCTTCAGATAACCAGGATGCATAGCGTACGATAGTTCAGTAGAAATAACACACTTTCTGTTCATTGTTTATTAAGCTACACCGGTTCGGAATGCAGTTATCCACTAGGAAAGAAGCCGGCAATAAAACCTGTAGTTGCTCTTTTAAACATATCACTTTTACATCAGTTGACAATTACACTTTTTACTTATTCAGTCCAATAATTAACAAAAACGACAACCGGCCTTCAATAATAATATTTTTACATTGTATTTTAACCTGTTATTGAAATAATAAATTAATTTTTTTAACAATTTAAGGTAGTTGTAGCATCGAATGTATTTTCTTAAAATGTTTTTAAAATTTACATAGACTATCAGTAGAAATAACAACTGCGCAGTGAGGGACCGCGGTAGACTTAACTCGCTATCTCACCCATATGCATACTGCCTCGCGCTCTCCTACAGCTACCTTACATGCTTGTCTGGCAAGGGGTTGGAACTATCAAAAGTGTCTGGCTAATGAGGAAACATCATCTATTTATTACCCAAGTATTATTTATAAAAATCAGCTTTTATACTATAACGTAAGTAAAATTATAATTTCATGACCATTATGGGTGTCTGGCAAGGGGTTGCCACGATGTTAAGTGTCTGGCGATGAATAACGTGATTTTTAATAATATTCTAAAGGTAATACCAAAAAATCGCACTTTATTATTTGATGTATTTAGATCGGTATTTTACACACCTTTAGTGACGTTTACCTGCCAAAGCCACTATAACCCAAACTTCATAATGGTCCATCGTTCTTACCTGTGTTGGGAGCATGCGCTGACAAACTTTCAGCTTTTATAAAATAACGTAGGTCTGGGGTGCACGGGCTCTTAGACCATTAATTAATGTGCTCATTTGACAAATGCGACATAGCATACCTATTCATAACAAATATTTACATGATCTATATATTGAATATAATGTGTATTTATAAAATGTATGAAGCTAAGATAACTCTACACACACTCAATTCTTGCCAGATGATAAGTTGAATGCAGATTAATAAATTTCGTATTTAGCATCCATTTTGGTCAGACAGTAGACAGCAGTTTTATAAGGTAATAAATAGCTGGATCCGTCTTTCCGGCGACGAAGACCAGGAGTGGTTACTTCACGGCCTCCACAGAGAGGCTAAGAGAGCGCTGCGCGTAGCAATAGCCAGGGTAAAGTCTGTTGCTCGGTAAGAGTCACGGAGTACTCTTGATAATGACCCGTGGGGGCGTATCGCTTGGCGATGAGGAAATATTATCGCCCTGGGTGCCTCCACAGACGCAGAGCCTCTGGAGTGACTTGGTCGTCGCAACTTTGTTCCCTGACTGTGAAAGTGTCACTCCCCCGCCGATAGCGTCACGTCCGTCGACGCCTTTATTTGTGAAATCGTAATTATAAAATAAACCGTGGAATCATATGAGATATAACAATTCAGAATAATTATCTCTGGGTAGTATTATACTACACTCATTGTGCAAATGTAGGTATTTTGCCTTGGCAATTTTGTCTAGAGCATGAATCGATCAGTTCGACCGAGCTGGTACTATTGTCTTACACAAATCGTCATGAAGCATAGTTTACTATTTGCTTCTATAGTTTCGGTGAGTTAAGTTTTCAGAGACTCAAAACCCCTTCCTCTTCCTAATTCATACCTGTCCTTTAAAGTCAGTAAGACACTCATGATTCTTCTGTTATTCGGGTGTCCCTGGGCGGTGTAGATCACTTACTATTATACCCCACCAGCTCATTTATCAATCTTTACTATAAAAAATACACACCGCTATCACGTAGCCAACAATAAAATTAATACCTATCTTATGAAAGGGAAATGTTATACTGGTGAGCCCACGAATAACATCTGGATTGACATATCTAATTAGTATTTTGGTTACCTACTCCAAGATTTTGTGCTACTTATTTAAACCTGTAAATTCAGCTCACGTTAAAATAATTGTATCAAAATCATTAACTAATTAATCAAGGGAAAGTATTGTTTCCCTCAAAGTGAACTTAAGTTCCTTAAATATATTTTTCTTTTGATGGATTTTTCCCATCACCGATTACCTAATTTTTGACAGACCGTCGCGTCGCATTTTTATGCATACGTTGCAATTGCGTAGTTCACAGCAAATCATACTCTGCTCGTCCATCAGTAATTGCATCATTTCCAAATATAGTGCGGGAGTTACAAAGCAATAATCATACTTATCATTCAAGTAGTACTTATATTATATCGATGAGTGCCAACGTACCACGTATGTAGATAATCGTAGCGTCCATCGGCCCTCGGTTACTCTGCGGTTGCGGTTAACGACATGGTCACACTGTAATGTCTATCGTTGCTTTAATTAGTAGTGATCGCATGACTAACTTATGTTCTACTCTATGTTTATATACAGTTCGCAAGTGAGCTTTAATCACCAGAAATACTTAATTATTTTAGTAAACATAACATTTCCGTGATTTAAAGATTATAATTTATATTTCAATACATTACTATTAATTATAAAATTGATCAATTTTTGCATAAAGAATATTACTTTATAAATAAAAATTAAACCGCCTTCAAAAAAACCCAGACACAACTAAAAAGCAAAAAATAATTGGTTACATTTAAATCAATTAGTTATATGCAATTTAAATCAATTATTTTTGGAGTCGGTGCCGGTGTTGTTTTCTTTACTTTTAGATTTATAAAAACCAAGTCTGGATCTATTTTATATTTTTTTGTATGCCTGATTATTCTGTTTTTTCCATGTTTTGTCTGGCACCGACTCCAAATAATTGATTTAAATTGCATATAACTAATTGATTTAAATGTAACCAATTATTTTTGCTTTTTAGTTGTGTCTGGGTTTTTTTGAAGGCGGTTTAATTTTTATTTAAAAAGTAATAATTTATTTTTTGCTTTTTAGTGGTAAATTATATAAAATCGGTTAAAAGCTGCTGAAGATATTAGAATTTACGTGTATTTTAATTTTATCACCCCCCTCCCTCACCCCCACCCCTTTTACCCTCTCTCACTGAAACTTAACTTTTATAATGAACGTAATGCAAAAAGGACCACTGGAATACTACTTAATTTTAAGGAGTTACCCTCTCCAGCTCCGAAGATATTCATCAGATCTTCACCATATTTTTATGGGACCAAATGACAAGCACCAGATTTCAATCAAAGAAAGAATGGTCGAAATCGGTTCACACAGTACAGAGAAACGAGGTAACAAACATAAAAAAAAAAAAAGCAACATACAGTCGAATTGAGAACCTCCTCCTTTTTTTGAAGTCGGTTAAAAATAATAGGATATGTATATTCTGCTTGTGATACAATGACTGGGCGTGCTTGTCATTAAGCAAATATGACCGTGAACAGGATTGTAGCCAAAAAGCCTTATGGTTTATCGGTACCTCGGTCCTAGTCCTATCGAATAAAATAAGTACGCCTAATATGTTACTCCTTAACAATATTTTGTCCGGAACGTAAATCAGTGCTGCTGCATTAAGTCCCCAATAATTTTTTCTTCCGGTCTTCATTTCACATTAGCTTTTAAAGTAGGCTTTGTAATTTGGCAATACTTTACTTTTAGACCAGTTCAAAATACTCGCTAATAATGGGGCAGTATTGACAATAACTGCCTCGTAGACTTTAATGGATGGAGCCAAAATATCTTCTGTACTTTTGATTTTTGAAAACTTAAAAAAATCAATTTTAGTATGTGAAACCAATTTAAACTCAAAAATGGGCAACAACATTTAGTTTCAGGATTGATTCAGCTGCTTTCGATGACGATAGTAGACATTTTGCCGTCTCAATTGGTAGTAATTATTTAGGAAATATGCTAGTGTTTTTATCTGAAACTAGTTCTTCATTAATATTTGAAACTATTTTATCGTCGTTAACCCTATTATTGCCAGTTTTAGTGTTAATTATTTTTGTGGTACTTTTAATTTTGCTATCGGAAGTTTTAATTACCGTTACCAACATAGGCAGCTTTAGCTTGCTTGCATAGACTAATTAAGATATTCAAGTATCTAAAGTCTCAAGTATTCTATGTAATTTATGAATATTGTTGACGTACCATAAATAAATAAAGTATCGACATCCGTTGTACATGACCTTTTGATTATAATTACAACATCTAATATCACATACTGTGCCTAATACCTTTTGATACCCAATAGAGTAGTTTACAAGTTAAACCTGTTAACTCTTGCTACTGTAAATTAGAATACAAGGATCATTGAGATTCTTAATAGCATCTAAAAATTTGCGAAACTTTGAAATTTTTATTATGAAAATTTGTGTTATGGAAAAATATATGTAGTTATAAACAATTATGCTGGTGGTAGGATATTCATATCCGCCCGATAGCGACCATCGTACACAGGGTGTAAAACCCGCCATAGTGGCACACGCAAGTGTGTCGCGTTCCGGGATCAGCCTGTATACATCCGGGTTTTGTCGGGGGTCTAGAGTTGGGGTACGATGTTGGGCCGTTTTCGGCCTTCTGAGTACTCTGACACTAGACCCTCAACTGCTTATTCTTTCCCATCTTGCCCATGGCGTAGTGTGATAAACAGGCCGGCATCTCGCTACTCGATACTCTAATTGGATGGCATTGCACTTCCCATCAGTTTCAAGGTCGCTTTACCGTGTCAGGATAAAAAAAATACAGAATATAATTTGTAGGTATTACTCTTTTGGTATTATAAATTGTGATTTTTTTTCTTCATGGTCTATATTATTAATATATTATCATTGATATCTATATCATTGACATAAGTTTTCAAGATTAAATTTGCATTTTTATAATTTTTCCCATTAAAACGCTACCAACTGTCATGGCCTCTTGTGTGACGTGACCATCCGCAAAACTAATAGACTTTTGGCGTTATAATAGCGTTTAATAGATGTTTCAGACGGTGACGTCACGAATGACTGATTTTTATTTCATGTCACGTGACAAAAAATGCTTTATGTTTACATAGACACATATAAATTAAGAAATTGGTTTAATTTTCGATATTTTTAGACTAAAATGTATTATAAAAAACAAAATTCTATCAGGTTTTCACTTAATGTCAACAAAAAAATTGTTGAAAAACTCAAAAAAACTGTCAAAATTGTTGTTGGGCGCTTCCCACTTCAACCACCTTCAACCACTTCAAACTGAGCGACTGACGTGACGAAGTGACCGCTATAGATACCTAGTACTACTAGATACCAGGGTTACCAAATTGTATGAGGTTCTTCCAACAAATATTAAGTACAAAATGTTTATATACGAAAAGCATGTTTGATACCAAAGGGGCCGTTAAAAAAAACCTCCCACCCGTTCGTCACGCTATGTCACATTTCTGCCACCCTCCCACTATCATTACTGTGTCACAAGTGATAGAATCCCCCCCCCCCCCTCTCGTAAATGACATATAGCAATGAATAGTACTTAAAAAAACTCTATTTTAAAATATTTATTATTTGCAATAATAAAACTTTAATATATTAATAAATCTTGAATCACAAACATTTAATATTTCTGTTATTTATGAGATGTTATGTTGAAAATATATGTATGTGTAGAAATATTTATATATTTGCAAATATCAATGCGAATTCTTCGTAAAAAAAAATTACGAGAGAAAAGTTTGCAAAATTGTTTGATGAGCTGCGAACGTCACGATTCCTAAGATCTCCCGACCCCTTGTCACACTAAGAGACCTCCCAGAAAGGGCGAACATATCTTAAGAAATAATAATAATCTTAAATAGGTCAAGGTCCTGTACAAGAGGCACTCCTTCGCCACGCGCCAGGGCTTTCTTTGGCAATAAGTCTAAAAATGTTTTAGTTTCATTGTATCAAATGGCTATAAAAAATCTTGATAATTGATGTTATTTAAAATTACTTTAAGTACCTGCCATATTAAAAATCATTTGTTTCATTACAAAATATATAGACCGTATGAACTACAAAGTCACCATAACGAAGAGTACACTAGAACGGATTAGTGAGAGTACCGAGACAGATTAGACCGTAAAATGCTGAAGATGTTCGGTGTCGAGAGCGAACAGCTTATGTGATTCCAGTTAAGAAAGTTACATTACAATTAGGCACGGGAAAAAAGTAAAATATTACATTTACAACTTACATATACCTTATACATACATAGTACATTTATTTCGAACCTTAAGTAACCCTGAAAGCGTAAAATTCCAAAAATTTCTATTTTACTCTCAGAATACAGAAAAAACAGTAAATAGTTTGTTCTGTATTCTGAGATTCTACTATGCTTACTTCCTACACATTAGATTTTACGGATTAGGAAAATTAGTCTCATTCTTTTAGGGTAAACCCCAATAAGCATTACTCGAGTGGGTAATTAAGATATTTCTCCATTCTCGAAACAATTTAGGAAAGCAAATAAAGATAAAATGGAAACTAAGTAGGTATATATACATTGTAGTATCCATTAGTAGTTAAGCTATATACAATAATTTCGGTAGCAAGCAGCTAAATATTAATGTCTCTTTTTAAGGATGAGGAGGTAATTTACATACAAGTACTTGAGCCTGTTGTACCTACAGTAGGGTTACCAACCCCGGAATTGAAATACTAGGATTTGAAGTTAGAAAAACCAGGACAATTCAGTTTAAAAACAGGACGCATCTTTGTTTTAAAATAGCGTAAACCCTTACGAGCCGAGACGCCGCCCTTAAAGTAAGGATTGCAAAAGTGGTGTGCGAATTTTAAAATACAGGACATATCGAGGCTAAAAAAAAATTAAATCTTATCAAGGCGCTTTAAAAACCCAGGACGCTGCTTAAAAACCAGGACATGTCCTGGGAAAACAGGACGGTTGGCTACTCTAACCTACAGGGACAGCTGCATCAGTTCACTCGCAGTGTACAGTGCAAATAACCATTACTGAATGTATTAATACCGCGGGGCGGGCGCGGGGTGCGGCGCGCAGAGCACAGTTACTTCGTCATTGGAAAGAATTACTATACCTACTAGTTCAAATATACTAATAAAGCAGTCTAGTAGGTACTATAATTAAGTAGGTTTTTTTTGTCATCAGTATTTCTTTTTGTGTTGTGTCTCTTTTTGTGATGAATAAATGTGTTTTTTTCTTTCTTACACTGGTACATTGTGATGTAAGTTAATACAGTACCCAGAAGTTAAATATTCTAGTAAGATTTAATATAGTACCTAGTACTTACTACCTGCTGTTGTGTTATAACACACCCTTACAAATTACAAATATGTTCATAGAATAAATTAATATTAATATAATATAACATTTATTTTTTCAAAAACGATTTATAAATTATTTTTTTAAAAATTGTTGTGCATTCAATGATCCTGAATCTCGGTTTGAACGAAAATATATACAATAATAACTATCTGTCAATCTCGTGCAGTATACGGGATAAATTCTTATTAGTACTTAGTACATGTAGGTACTACACAAGTTTAGCGGCCACAGTGGGCAATGCGTCATCGACCGCGCAGAATGGCAGAACACGCGAGCGGAGCCTGTGGCCTGTGCTCGTTTGGCGCCAGCCGTCACGCCACCTCGGACCGCAAGCGTTGCATGTTTCAATGACAAAACATTTATATTTACATACATTACCTATAAAGTACATATTGTGTTATAGAGCCGACAAACAGCGGCTTGAAATAGCTATATATCACTGTTTACGACTACGACGACGACTACGAGGAGGATTTATTTGTGTATATGATATTATACCTACCAGTTAAATACAATTACAACGACAGTAGCAACGCCGCGGCCGTACGGAGCGTGGGCATACCTAGACTAGTGCAAAGAATATTTAATTTTGCATTGTGCAATGGTTATGCAGGCGGACTCATCGGTGGCGCCAAGCCAGCCAGCCTCGGATATCGGAGCACGGCCATCTATTACAATACGTTATTTTTACTTGTTCACTTGCAAGTTGCAAAATATCATTTACTTGCCAAAGATAGCTACTGAGCTGACTACATTTATTAGGCATCTATTAACACAGGTATACTCAGTTGAATAGTCATTCCATTACATGTTTGAAGTATTTTATGGTTAGTTGTGGTACCTACCCCATAATTTTAGTTTATACCTTTCACTACAGTTTACAATACAAGTAATCGCATGATTATAATAAATTAAAAAACGTTCTATCTAATCTAAATGTGATTTGATTATACCAGTTGTGTATATTTCTTCGAAAATTGATAATTCTGATAAACGAGATATGCGAAATGTAAGTGCGGTACGTACATGTGAAGAGAAACGGAGAATCACCTTATGTGTTTGTGTGTCATCAGCCAACGGGCAGGACCCCACGGCGCGTCGCGACGCGGACGGATGTAGATAACATTTCGCTGCGTTGACATCACATGCTTACAAGTATTTCGTTCGAAATCAAACTGGCAGTTTGTAGCTATTTGGTTGAGATAACGTGGGAAAATTCCACTGATGACCACCCAACGATTAATACATGTAAAGAAACGGAAACATATAGTAGGTATAAATAAGTGATACACTAATCCACCTTACATGTGTTACCTCTTAGCGCAGTGTAATTAAGTTTTAATTTCGATTTATATCTTCAATTCCAGTATGAGTAAAATTACCTTCATTTAATACTCCTTTAATTTGAAACTTCATTTCTGTTTTCTAAGGAGTAGATAATCGGATATATGAATTTAGGTAATATACTATGCTTGCCTATGAGTAAATTGTCGCAAATTACAAAATGCTTGGTGTGCAACGTTACCCACGCTAATGTACACAAACGTCACGTGGTTCAGGCCTCGGGCGCTTGGGCGTAAGGCAATCGTTGAACGTGGCATGGAAACTGGTGAGAGGTAACCTGTTTGGTAACACTGGCGATGCCGGTCGTTTGTCGTGGGCGTCTGCTGCACCTTTGTAGGAAAATTTCTTAAATCTCGACAGATTATTAACGCCGCGAGATAAGTCTCTACTACCACTTTCCAACTCTAATAAAGTTATTGTTCCGAATTTTCTCAGAACTGGTAATATCAGGTATAACTAATATTTACCACGCATATCTACTCAATCCACCTATCGATACCAATTGAATATTAAACAGTAATCAAGTTGTGTCGTAGTTAATAAAAACAAGGCGCGCTATATACTGTTCCACTGCTAGTACGGACTTCTCTTCCCGTAAAAGGGTTAGTAAGACTTTAGTCCACTATTCTGCGCTAACGTAGGTTGGTAGATATTACATAATATATTACCTTAATAACAATATAATTAGCGATACTTTACAATGAGTTCATGTAACACACGTACTTTTAATTTTGAAAAGTCAGAGGCATATGCCTTGGGGACTGGGGTTGAAGCTACGGCCTCTGTCTCGGTAATATCTACTCCCCGCTGGGCTAGCGCCGTATTATATTAAAAAAAATAAAAATTAAGTAATTCAAAGTAAGTTTTACGTGAAAAACTATACTGTTTGGTGAAAGAACATTTACCAAAACTGAAACAGGTTGTGTTTTATTGAGGACTTGGGTTGGTCCATTTAAGGTGCGACAAAAAATGAGGTGCCAATAAAGGGACGGAAACCCATTGTTTGAATGTCATTCTGGTATTAGGAATTTTAAACAAAAAACGAAGACGCTAAGGGTCTCTTCAATAGAATGAGCCGACGCGACGAGGAATACAATGAATCCTTTGTGAGCGCAGGCGCCGAACGGTCTGCCAGCGCGGGCGCGCCTCTCGCCGCGTCCGCGCCGCTACGTCTGGCCCGCTAATCGTTACGCCCTCGCTTTGATACAATATTATGTACATAGATCATAGGTTAATACAAACTCATCGGATTTTATGTTTAGTTTAGAGGATATTTATAATAGGTTAGTTTCCTGAGTTTGATTCTGTACATTATTCGCTAAGCAACCGAATATAATACGTAAAAGAAACCCATTTGTGAAAACAGAATCAAAATTACTTGAAAAATGAGGTCACAATATTTATTTTAAATATTGCTATGAGCAAAAATAAGTGCGTAGTGGGACCATCCAACTATCTCCCTCGCACAACTGCACAGTAATCGCCATTCTGAGACGTGACGTCACGGCTTATAGCATGCGTTCTTTTACTGTCATTTGACAAGTACCCCTTCCAGCAAATTTGAATGGCGTCTTATTTACGTATTTTTATTCGGATTTATAAAATTATTTCTATAATAGGTTTTAGGTAATGTGACTTGTTGATTAAAATAATAAAAAAATCGTGTAAACTACTCTAGTCTAGTATATATAAAAGAAGAAACTGACTGACTGACTGGTTGATCAACGCACAGCCAAAACGGCTGAGGATAGAGACATGAATTATTTTTTTCTTGAAAATTGGACTAAGGCCTAACCCCTCTCACTAGTAGAGGAGGCCCGTGCCCAGCAGTGGGACAAAGTTTAAATCAGGGCTAGTATTATTATTAATATCTTCATTAAAATTAATTTTTGTATTACAACCAGTATGCATTCCAGTGGCTAAAATAAGGATCAAGGTAAGAAATAACAGAAAAAATCTTTTATTTTATTGTGAAAGAGTATAGGGATTACTATTTTATGTCCATATACTTACAGAATTTCAGAAAACACATAAGTAATGTGATTGTATGGAAACAATGCATAATGAATATAATATAATAATACTAGCTGGCCCGGCAGACGTCGTCCTGCCCGTAAAAGCAGCGCCACACCGACTGCAGCACCATCTGCCGAGCTGATTTGTGAATCTAAGCCATCCAGGGCGCCACCCAAACGCATACAAAAAAACATTCAAATCGGTCCAGCCGTTTAGGAGGAGTTCAGTGACATACATACGTACAGTAGAATTATATATATAAAGATTATTGAGATCACCACTGCGCAAATGGTTACACATTTTCATAGGACGTAGTCACTTGTCACGTACGCCACCACAATTCCGATACATTCAATACAATCTGTGACTAAGCCTGCCTACAAGATGCATACCTAATTGCCTACTTCCTTCTGATGATTGGAATTCAGCTATGCTTTATAACGCTTTGCCATTGGATAGTGGACGAGTATTTTGCTATAAAGTGAAAAACGAATGACCCACGAATATTTGTTTCAGGTTTGGGTGTTGAAAGATCGAACGTCTCGTAGTGCCGAATAACCACAACAAAAAATAATTGTTTTGTACTGTGAGTTTGGGGCTATGTGTGTGTTTATAGGATGTTATTATAAAACACTAGCTGTTGCTAGCGGCTCCGCCTGCGTGGAGGTTATATTCGGGAACAGAAGTATACAATCCAAGGAGTTGTCTTTTGCACTGAGGCACCTGTAGCGAATATCCAGCCTCTCAGGTGTTGTGCCTGAATCTTGAGATTGCATCTAAAGAATACCCCATAAGTTTAACCTCACTTTGCCCCTTTTAGGGATGATGATTCAAAAACGTTGAAACACGTATTTCTTTATTTCCTACCAAAAGCCTAAATATGAATTTACAGATCCCCAAGTCGAGGAATTATGGATTTCCCATACAAATTTTGAACTCAAATTTGACCCCTTTCAAGATTGTTTTTTGAGAAAAAAGATAGCCTATGTCCTTCTCCAGGATAAAATCTATTCCCTTACAAAATTTCATTACAATCCGTTCAGCCGTTTAGTTGTGAAGAGGTAACAAACAAACAAACAAACAGAGTTACTTTCGCATTTATAGTATTAGTATGGATGTGTGCGGCCGAACCTGTGCTAGAAGATCGTTAGTCAAATTTTATGTATGTAATATGATTTGACACCACCCGACGCGACGGTCGTCCCTGATATATAATACAAGTGCACCCAAGGACAAACCCCATTTAGTGTAAGAGTATTGTAAGGATGGATAAAAAGTACCTTTACGGGTTTATGGAGGAAAAGTGTTGGTGGATTGGATAACTTCCATCAACAAAGCACCTTGCATGACCAATGTTGAAAGCATGGGCTCCTCATAATAATCGACAGAAAAGGCGACAACTGAGTAACTTTGTTTGAGCTGCTTAATATTGGAAAGATGTCACTGGATTTATTATTATTCAATATTGCATATTGCAATAAAAGTAAGTATATAATTTTGCATTTCTATAATTTCAACGAATTTTTTACGGATTAGATTAATTATTATTATTTTTTAATGTGTAAAACACATTCAACAAACAGAAATACATTTAGGTGCGCTTAGCTGTAACGGCAACAGCGCTCTGCACTTGAAACTATACACATAGATACAGATAATATTATTCGAACGAATATTATACTACGATGATCATTTATAATTTTACTGCGCAAATGTGATCTGATAGGATATTGAGGTCACACGTATATTAATAAGTAAGTATAAGTTGATATATCCACTTTATTTGATGCATTATATTTTAAGACTACAGTCATATTACTTTAGATCAAACAGTTCACTATTCGTTTACCCCTCAGAATACAGAAAAAACTTACGCTGCACTTTTGAACCGACAAACCGCAAAAATGGAGAAGATTTTCAATTTGACAATCTAAGGAACTACCTAGCCAGGTCATAAATTCTGTCACATGTTTAATATAAAATAATTGAAACAAGTTTATTCATTATGTAACCATTTATATACCAAAATGAACTTAACAGAACATAGATTCTTATGACACTAAAGTTTATTCAAAATGACCTCCGTAATTTTGAATACAGGCCTTCAATCTGCGCGGCCAGTTGTCTATCGCAGCACGAACGAGGTCCATGTCAATATCGGCGGCTGCCTTAATCAAGGATGTCTTGAGTGACTCCAAATTGGGATGAGGCTTTGAGCACGCCGTTTCCTCCAAGTGTTGCCATATATTGTAATCTAACGGATTCAAATCTGGACTGGAGGAGGGCCAGTCTTCGTGCCGGATGAAGTCGATTTCACGCGCCGCCAGCCAGTCTTGTGTGCTCTTCGCTCTATGAGCTGGCGCCGAATCTTGTTGGAATACCCAGTGCCTGTTATTGAACATGGTATGAGAAACAGGTTCCACAAGGTTCGTCAGGACTGTATTTTGATACACAACTGCATTCGTTTTTACACCTTTCTCACAAAAATGTACCTCTGTTAAGCCCCAATAAGAAACTCCCAACCGTACCATGAGCGAGAATGGAAAATGACCTCGTTGGACACGCGGAATACGGTTGCTCGCTTCTTCACTACTGTGTGCGTACACCTTATCATTTTGTTTGTTGTAGCTCTCTTCTACGGTAAAAAAATTTCATCTGAAAAAAGAATTTCCCGATATTTTATTCCCGCGTACCGCTTCAACAAAGCCCGGCATCTCTTCAGTCTCAGGTCTATTAGACGAGCATTCAAACTATGTCCTGTTTTTCTTCGATATGCCCGAAGCCCTAAGTCTTCATTTAACATCCTTTTCACCGTGGTTCTGCTTAACCCCATCTGAAGGGCCAACAGTTTCTGCTTACGTTTGGGATTTCTTTGAATTCGCGCCTTCACAGCTTTTATCACTGCTGGAGTCGTAACAGACCGAGGGCGACCACTTCTTGACCTGTCATCTACACTAGAGTCTTCATTGTATCGTCACATTGGATAAGAAACTCCACTGGGGCACGCATATTTCGTGCTTAGCTGGGAAACTTAGCTCTGCAGTGTATGCCATTAGGAAAGTTAGACAATTGACTGATGTAGAAACTGCTCGTCTTGTTTACTTTAGTTACTTTCACAGTCTTATGTCTTATGTCTTATGGTATTTTATTGTGGGGTAAGGCTGCTGATATTGAGAGCATTTTTATATTACAAAAACGAGCAGTTCGTTCAATTTATCAGTTCAGTACAAGAGTCTCCTTAAGAGATATCTTTAAAGATATAGGTATTTTAACTGTTGCGTCCCAATATATTTATGCAAATGTTATATACATAAAGAAAAATATCAGTTTGTTTAAAAAGAAAAGTGATATACATACTCTAAATACTAGATACAAGCATAAACTGTGTATGCCGTATTTTCGCTTGCAAAAAGTACATGCTTCTTTTGTGGGGCTTAGTATTCGTTTCTATAATAATATTCCTGAGCCCGTGCAAATATTGCCCATCGACCAATTCAAAGTCGAACTAAAAAACTTTTTAGTGAAAAGGGCTTATTACAATATAACGGAATATTTAAATGATAAACAACCATGGCCGCTCAGCTAAACACAGCAACACTCTGATAGGTACTTATTTTATATAATGTATTTCGGTTTGATGTATATTGTTTTCACAGGATGCCGGAGTCGTAATAGTCTTGGCTTCTTGTTTTTTTAAAGCTATTTTCTTGTGAATTTGTATCTCTATCATTCTTTGACGCGATTAAGGTATGTCATGCTCGCTTAAGGGTCTGTGCTTGCGGCGGCGTTATGTGCCGGGTCGGTCACTTCCCTGTGTCATGGTTGAGGAGGCGGATGGCTGGCACATGCGTCATACTCGTGAACGGGTGCTGCTTGTGTGGACTGGTCTACCTGGATTGCTCATTGATTGTTAGTTAGAGAAAATAAATAACAGGTTGTATAGCCTCATTTACGACTCTGCCTTGTATTAACATGTACCGTGCCGTTTTTTTTGTTTCATGTGAATGTGACTTGTTTAAGGATGTATGTTTTTTATAATGTAAATTATTTTCTAATGTAAATTGTAATGACAAGTTACAAAAGACCTACGGCTGAGTTTCTTGGTGCTTCTTCTCAGACCAGTGGGCATTTCCGAAGCACCAGTAGACCTTAACATTATTATGACATGTAAAAAGTGCCCATAGTGGCCTAATTTACAAAATAAATGATTTGATTTGATTTGATTTGATTTGTTTGATGGTACGATAAACGAATCTTTTGGTTATATTCAAATTTTTCAGTATGTCAAAAATTTTAATTGGCGCGTAACCGCAACGATGCAACGCAATTACTGCAACACGGACTTCTTTAAGCGTCCACTCCATATTTAAAAATGAGTAAAATTCTAAAAAATATACATTTTTATTTTCATGAACAATTTGAAATTCGAATTCAATAAACTTTTTTGTGGCCAGCATTCTAAAATAAAAGTTTTTACTGTGTGACAATACTTATGACCTGACTGTGTATAGGTCCAGTGGCGGCGTAGCATGGGTTGCCACCCGGGGCGGTTTTCTATTGGGCACCCTCAAAATAAAACAATAAATTCTAATCGATTGGGGTGTTTGTCAGAGGTCTAAATCCCTAGTGAATACATTAAATCCAAGTTTGTAACTTTGATTTGATTTGTGTTCGCCCTGGGTTCGTTCTGGGTTTTTTTCGCAAAAATCTGGGTTTTTGAACCTCAACTGTAGATTCCACGGTTAAAACCGTTCAATACAAAATTGAAGAAAATAAAATATCACATATAATATGTTGTTTAGTATTGTCACAACTGTAAAGTTTTTTTAAAAAATCATCACAATTAAAACATCGGATTCCTAAGTCTTCAGAGGCGGATTTTCGATCCACTGCGCGTCGTCGACGTTCGTCGCAGGCCCATATCCTCCCTGTACGGATGTCCCGTATGGGCCGAGTCCCTGAAAGCCCGCTGCGTCGCCTTGCTGCGCAAACCGCAGCGTTTGGTGGCGCAGCGAATAGTAAGGGGCTATCGCACGGTCTCCCACGAGGCGGCCTGCGTATTGGCCGGCACACTCCCTTGGGAGTTGGACGCCAAAATCCTGTCGTCAGCGTTCCTCTGGCGGGAGGAGGCGTCAAGCCGCCGTCAGGATAGACTGGCCCCGAGGGAGATTGCGGCCCGGTTTCGCAGAACCGCCGTGGAGGAGTGGCATTCCAGGCTGGAGAGCCCGACTGCGGGCTTGAGGACTGTCGCAGCAGTGCGTCCTGTCCTAAAGAGATGGCTAGACAGGCGCCACGGGGCGCCGACGTTCCGACTGAAGCAGTTATTAACGGACCATGGGTATTTAGGTTCGTTCCTGTGTCGGATCGGAAAGGAGGTGTCCGCCGTGTGCCACCACTGTGGCAACTGCCACGAGGACACGGCCCAACACACGTTGGAGGAGTGCCCAGCCTGGGAAGAAGAGCGCAGCGCTCTCAGAGCAGTCGTTGGAGGAGACCTCTCGCTATCGGCCGTGGTGTCGTCCATGGTCGCCAGCCGGAGGTCCTGGCGTGCGGTGGCCCACTTCTGCGAGAACGTCATCTTGCAGAAGGAGAGTGCTGAGAGGGGTCGGGAACGATATGATCCCTCCCGCCGCCAGAGAAGACGTGGGAGGCGCCGGGTTGACGACTGACCGGCGTCTCCCGCCCTGTGGAATGGGGGCGTTTGAATTCCACCACAGTAACCCCTGCCTGTCGTACGAGGCGACAAATAGGGGCCATCGGGGGTCGCGGGCGCGCAACGGGAGGCTGTCAGGCCGTATGGCACTCCCAAATTCGGAGCACGTGCGACCCCGAGATGGACGGCAGCGCGGGTGGTAAGGCCTCATTCGCTGTCGTTGTTCGGTGCGCGGGGGCTCCTTAGCCCTCCATGGAGATGAGCTGCTACGCGGCACCGCGCAGAGGCAATTCCGGCTGCAATTCTAGCACTCCTTAGAATACCCCGGGATCGCTCCGTAAGCGCCGAAGAAGGCCACCACGGGGTTTTAGCTGGTAGTGTCGGGTGGGGTGTACATAGGGGGTAGGGACTCGGTCTAGCGGCATCACGGATAGCCTTCATCCGGGCGAGGGGGATGCTGGGTCGTAAGACCGGCTAGTCCAGCATACCCGTTTTATTCTTATTCCGCTTCCCCCCGGAGCGGGCGGCAGTAATAAAACGCTTACCCCGCGACAAAAAAAAAGGCCCATATCCTCTTTTCTGTCGCGACATATGATATATTTCTTTCACAGCAACCAAGTCCATCACATGTTGTATGCGCTCTATTATTTGTCACCCCCATTCATTACCACATCCACGGTCCACGACCGCTTCTTAAAAAGAAATTCTGGCAGCTTCCAAGTGGCGCCTCAGTCCTAGAACTTCCAAAATAATTTCCAGTGCAGAAAATTCATCATATATTTTGTCAGAATTGGAAATGTACCACGAAGTTTGCGTGAGCAGAACTTAAGGCTGAAAACCAAATGTTATGAGAATGACATTCATTGCCTTGTAACTATGATCTAGGTCTCCTTGAAATCTATTAAGACGTTCTAAAATAGCTCTCTGCAGCTCTTCTGGCAATCTTAGTCCAGCATGTTGGGTCATTTCTCCTGGCCGCCCGTGCCGTCCTCGTCGGGCATATGAGATGCGCAAACAGCGACTGAGTTGCTCAAGTGAGTTATCACCACGTTGGCACCCCTTGGTGTTTGGTACCCGGGGCGGACCGCCCCCACCGCCCCCCCCTTACGCCGCCACTGTATAGGTCTTGTCTGATGAAATATGTTTGCGTTACACAGCCTATTTATAAAACAACAAAGTGTGGCACCCATAGGCATGGCCGATGCCATGGTAAAATATGGAGTGACGACACGTACAAACAGCCGGAAACATATAGCCCAGGAAGGCCAAGGATAGAGCAATCTGGAATAGTTTGGAGGAGGCTTTTACTGCATTACACTTTACACCTAACAATACTTACTTTACTTTAGTACCAAACTAAGACTACTAATCAAATATCAAATAAATAAATAAGTATAAACAACACAAAACTACATGTAAGGGATAAAAAATGCTAATAATAATAACATCTGGTATCCATGTTATTATTATGTACGTATTACTGCTGGAATACGTATTGTTATTTAATAAAGAAAAATCTTTATCTTATACTGTGTATTTTCTTTCTCAACAGTGGGTGCATATGTTAGAGTTAATGTGCTATCTCGTAAAAGGAGAGTGCCTAAAAGGAAAACTTTGATCCCTCCCGTAACCAGAGGAGACGGGGGCGCTGGACTGTCGACTGAATGGCGTCTCCCCCTATTGGATTTGGGGTCGTTTCGCGAGCTTCACCAACTCCCTGGTAAGTATTCACCGCCGCCCATAGACTTCCGCAATGCCAGGGCACAACAGAGCCGCTGGCTAACAAAGACATTGATAAACAGCTTGAAAATACTTGCATATTACCTATTATGGGTGTATTGTGTGATTACCCACCAATTTTGAGAATCGGTCCATAAGATAGGCAATCATATGGAGTGTTGGCAAAGAAATTCTTACAAGAACAACTCAATGTAATTTTTACTACTTACCTACATATTTAGCATACCTTATAGTGTCCGGAAACAGAGCCACGAGGATAGTGGCACGGTGACATAGCTGAAGTATTTCGAAGTCTAGAAATGCATGGTGGATTATTCAAGCGCAATGACTCCTACGTGTATACGATACGTGAGCAGTATCGTGGCAGTAGTTATAACGAAATAATAATAATATAAATAGTTACAACGTTATAAATGAAAACGTTAAAAATAAACGAAATGTGCTTTGCAAAATCACTTGTTAAAGGTTTATTGTTGTCATGTGTAAGTATTAGTATCTACAAGATTCAGGCGTCATCTTGGGTATTAGTGCTGCCTTTAAGTAGAAGTTGCGTAAGGACCTACAACTAAAACATTCCTTAGACATGAATAGAATAATAAGTCTGTAATTCCTAGTACATAGGTACCTATCATTATAACTACTTGTTTGTATAGTTATAGGTACGTTTTATTCGCTTGTTCTACCTAGTAGGCGTTTACTTTAGTATGAAGTTAATTGGCTCACGGAGTCAGACCATACACCATTTATGGCAAGTTGCCGAGAATCTAGTCCTTCAAGTAGCTCGCCGGTAGCCGTAATGCCGCTTTCATTGCATACCGCGATCACTTACGTCAAACGTTATTCATTAAAATTTATATTTTCTGCTTTTTGCAATTGACAAGCTTGACAAATCTTGACTTCTGTATATGTATCTCGATAAAGTAAATAACTGCATGTTTTTAAAGTTATACATTGGTATATCTTTATTGTATCTAGACCAGTGTTCCTAAACTATGGGTCGCGACCCACTGGTGGGTCACGAGCGAATATTGGTTGGGCCATGAAAATAGGATCATACTTCGACCGAACGGAATATAATTATTAAAATTGTTTTTATTTTCTTATTTGAACTTTCCATTCATATAGTTATGACCCTATTTATTCATGACAACCAAGAGGTGAGTCTCGAATTCGGAACTTTTGTTAGGTGGGTCGCTGTTCAGTCAACTTTGAGAACCACTGATCTAGACCATTGACATATATTCTTCACTAGCTTTTGCCCGCGGCTACGCCCGCGTGGTGGTTATTTTTTAAAGAAAAGGTATAAAATCCATGGAGACCTCCTAAGCTATCACATCTTCCTCTATTATGCTATCCCGTAGTATGCATTTTCTGGTATAAAAAGTAGCCCTTTAACAAACACTATTGCTGGTGGTAGGATATTCATATCCACCCGGATAGCGACCACCGTACACAGGGTGTAAAACCCGCCATAGTGGCACACGCAAGTGTGTCGCGTTCCGGGATCAGCCAGTGTACATACGGTTTTTCTCGGGGGTCTAGAGTTGGGGTACAATGTTTGGCCATTTGTGGCCTTCTGAGTAGGTACTCTGACAATAGACCCTCGACCGCTTCTTCACCTTCTTGCCCATGGCGTAGTGTGAAGGAGCAGGCCGGCATGATTGTGTTGAGTAGCGGGGGATAGATCGTCTCTCGATACTCTAATTGGACCGCACTGCGCTTACCATCAGGTCCAGTGCGGTCACTTTGCCGTGCTAGGATAAAAAAAAACTATGCAAAAAAACATGTGGATTCCTTGCTCTGTCGAAAACAAAACCAAAACTATCCCACGGGAACCGTACATTTTTCCGGGATTAACGTAGCCTATGTGCTATTAGACTATAATCTATCTCTGTGCCAAATTTCAACCGAATCCGTCGAGTCGTTGTAGCCTGATTGAATAAGAAACATCCAAATATTCGCATTTCTAATATTAGTAGGATTATTGACCCCAGAGAAAAGAGTTAATATAAACTTTCTTCCCCTATTTTACCCCCTTAATAAATAGGAAATACCACCCATTTCCAAAAACCCTTCCTTAGTGGATGCCTACGTGATAAAAGGTACATACTGTAAAAATTTCAAGTCTCTAACCCCAGCCGTTTAGGCTGTGCGTTGATCGATCAGTCAGTCAGTCAGTCAGCTTCTTCTTTTATATATACAGAAGACAGAAGATACAGATCGCTGATCTAGACTAAGGATTGAATTAGTACAGACTTCATTATAATAAATGAACAAGTTTCATAAAGTATTCAATAAACGACACAGTTGTTTTTTATAAATACATAGCAAAAACAATAGATTTTATGTAATTTTTATCACATATCTTCTCCTACTGAGAAAAGTTAGGCTTTGGCCCTTCATGCTGGTGTTATGCGGGTTGACATACAAAATTCTAATATAGAATTCTCAAATATGCAGGTTTCCTCAGGATGTTTTCCTTTGCTGTTTAAAGCTAGTGAAAATTAACAATGAATGCACATATAAATGTCAACAGACAGCTGTCAGAGAGGTATGCCCTAGGAGTGGGAATCGAACCGGTGACCTACGTCTCGGCAGCCCGTTGCCTTCGCCCCTATTATCACATCGTACGTAATTTTTCGTAAATAGTATAAGAAAATTACGTAAATAAAAACTTTATAATCATACAGCTATACCATGTTTTCAAGTTACGCGGTACACTGCATTATGCATAGAGTGTTTACGTTACAGCTTTGTACTGGAGGTGGGTGTTCCATATGGAGGTACCAGAACTCTTCTGTAATGTGGATAAAGACTGTCATGTTTTTGACTGGTAAAAATCCGGTAAAACCTGTCGTAATGAAGCGGATGGAAATCTAAAAGGATTTACTCCATGTTTTAAAAATAGTCTCGGAAGAATCTCTGTCAAAGTACCTAGTGTTACTGGAGTACAAACGAACAACAGACGAGACTTCACTTGTCCGACTTTGGGCTTAAGCCGAAATAAATGTGGTTCGTGGTACAAATAAACGAATTATCGGTCCGGAAATTGGTTATTGTATTTCATGGTAGACTAGTAGTCTTTGAGGAGCAGTTTATCATCATATTATATTGAATTTGTAATGACAAATTGTGCCAAGTTACTCTGTAACAGACGACTAGCGCCATCTATACGTAAATACACTCAACAAAAGATTAAACTTGAGCGGATATAAGTTTTAAATTTTCATGCATGTTTAATGCGTGAAAAGTTAATTTTTATAAATAGGTACACTGCCGTGTAACTTCTATATTTTCGAAGGGTCATGGAAGTCTAAGAATAGTGAAATTAAAATTAAATTGTCACATTGTGACACGTGAATAACTAGGTGGGTACTACTTATTTACTGCTATAGTCTGATTCTTATCTACCTTAAATTATATAAATGGTACTGGAACCTAAGATAGGACCATCATATGACAAATAAAAAACAGAGCATCACTTAAGGCGATCCTCTTGATCAAAGAATTCAATCAATATTTTTTTTTTTGGTTTCATTATTAGTACTTAATTAGTGATTTCGTAAACGTGAACCTTATATCGAACTATATTGTTAGTGAGAAATAGTATTATATATTCTACCTATATGTAATAACTATATACAACCAAGTAGGTACTGCAGCATGATATACTGTTTACATTTTTGTTCACTTGGGTGCTGGTAACGACTTCACTGTCTCTATCTATGTTATACTCTGCACAGAATTTATGTTTATATAGAGAATATACAAATGAGGGTGTTATGTTAAGGTTAATGAATATTTCCATATCCTTGAAAATCAAACTAATCTCAGATGTATAAAAGATTTATTTACACTATTCCCCAAACTTCTTCAAATGCAGAACATAATTTTGCGCATGTCAGTGCAGCTGATAAGGGATAGTTACTTATTGATATAACATCTTCAGCATAATCTACAGCTACTTTGCCATGTGCCATTGCGCCAATTACCATAACAATGGGTTCATCTTTGGGTACCAACTCTCGACAATTGTTCACAATTTTTGAACTAAATGACATTGTGATTTTCCTCACACCCACAGGAAGGTGAGATGTTATAGGGTTTTTGATAACTTTCAGCAATTTCATTGGTCCGTCTGATGCTCTGATAGAAAACTTGTGTAGCAGTTGCACTGAAATAGAACAATACACAGAATTTGAGTATTAATCACAGAAAAATTCATGTTATAATATAAGTCTCACAATTATGTTTCAAAAATAACAACTTCAGGAGGTACATCTTATTTTGAGTAGTGAAGGCCTGAGATTTAGCATGGCGACATAGCTTTGTAGGTTTTTTTATTTTAATTTAATTCTCATAACATTGAAATGTGTCAATACTTATATTAGAATGTGTCATAACCTTTTCTAGTTTAAGACACATGTAAATACTATGAATATAGAACTAAGTAGAACAAGAGGATACACTTCTATAAGATATAAGAAAACCAGAACTGACCCAAGTCTTAGTGTAAATGGAGATTTTTTTCGTCATCTGCTTTTTAAGACAATTTCTACATTATTCTGAGAACACATATAGAAATTTAATGGACTTAAAAGATTTGTAATAACACCATATTTATTGTAAAAAAATATGGAATTTCTTGGAACTCAACATATCTCCATCTATTTTAAAGGATGAAACATAAAACTTTTCTTAAAGGTCAGCTGTGTCTACAGGTATAGATTCCCTGATTTACACTATTTAGGTTGACTGGTTTCGTCTGAGTGTGAATTGACTCAGGTCATCTAATTTTAATTAAATAAATTGACCCCTTTTACCCACATATACTAAATTTAGTATATACTGAAAACAGGTTAAATCTTTCAGATACATGTTTGTACATATACATATTATATAACTAAATCCATTTCTTTAGATTACTCAGGAGCCTAAACAAGATGAAACATGACTGATATTGGTTAGGTAATTTCATAAAATAAAACAATATGTAGATTGTAGGGAATAGTGACATAGCCATCATAAAGCATATAAAGAACTCTCATTGAAGTAAAATCTAATTATTAATAAATAAAAACAACAGTACAAATAGTTCTCCCACAGGGAAAACAGTTCTAGAATCATTCTTTTTTATAATAATTTAAAAATCTATTCCATATAAAAGTAATGTATTTCTTGCTCCCTTGAAATGGAACTAATTTTCATTACATTATAATTATTTTTAGTTAAAAATAAATATAGTACCCATTAATCCAGCAAATCTTTTAAAAGTTCTTGGTATTCTAGTCTGTGGATTAATTTCTATCAGTATATTTTTTTCTGTATGTATGTACACTTGCAACAAGCCTGCTCGATTCAACGGAGAATCCATTAACATCAGCAGAGACTGGTGCGTTATATCTGGCCGACAAGAGCCAGGATCACGATCATTCTTACGTAGAATATTAGCATGATCATCGCAGTTTAATAGTTCAAAACTATTGCCATTCTGAAAAAAAAAACAATATATAATTTGTTCATAGAGCCAACATACTGTACACATAAAATTTAAACATATACACTTAAGTAAATAAATGCCTATTTTAAAATTTTCTAGAGAAAACACCACCTTTCATGAGCTGTCATGTATAATCCAGCTATGATAATATGGTAGATCATATCATAAGATAAAAGTTGACAAGTTAAAAATAAGTACACCCATTAGACAGTCACAACATCTCTCTAATTGGTTTACGACACAGATTCTGTGTTGTATGGGTATCAAGGACTAAATAGGAAATTTAGTCCCATAACACTTGCAATGACTTGTAGTTGTTGTTCTTCTTCTCCTTCTTGCTGTAAGTGGCCTCTGCGGAGTGACAACTCCACAATTTTGCCAATGTCACGTAATAAAAAAAATAAGTAAATAAAATTTATGTGATGATGGTCTTATAGTTATTGATTTAAGGTCTTCACATATGTTGTAAGATATACACACCATAGAGCCATTTATTTATTAAATTTAATGATTTGATTATGATTACCTACTTTTACTGTTTCCAACTGAGCATTTTCCAAGATTACTATGAGACGCTTTTCCTGCTTTTTAATGTGTGATGTTACTAAATGTTTGGGTGCCGGGTCATATTCAAAGTCGTCATCTTTTGTCACAAGTTTCCTTTTTTTGCCCATGTTATTAAAACTTCAAAATTCCGCTATAGACGAAAATATAACCACGAGACAAATTCACTCAAAGAATATTATACTAGATGCTCTCACTTAAACTTCTTATGTGTATACCTACTAACAAATTAAAATATTTCATGAATAAACACAATTATTAAAAACTAGAAGGTTTCTAATAAATGTTTATAAACGCGATGCACATGTGTAAAAATGACGTCGGTCGTCGACCACAGATTAATTAGAGAAGCTCACAGAGAAGCTACGTCCAAAAGAATGTTGCCAAAATAAATGTTCCACCACAGATAACCGGCTAAGGTCAGAGACCATTAATCAATCAATCCGTTCAAAAGTCTTGGAAAAATCATGCAACGTTGTTGAAGAAAATTAAAAGTTTCTGCAGATCTTGAAATGGGCTACACTGCTGTTTGATTGTTATTGCGAAATAAAATAACAATATATGCAAGACGGGCTCAAAGCATGAACACACAAGGCCGGAAATTAAATATAAAAAATTTCAAGTAAACGTAAGACTAGGCAGTATGGTCGATTAACTATAGCCTGTCCTTTGGACGAATAAAAAAAACATCTAAAACGCCATTTACTGTGTTTGTTAGACGAAAAGAAATTGGTATCTAATATTTGGTCACTGACGTCTATTATACGTCAGTGTATTTGGTAAATAAACCTATTTTATTCTTCAACTAATTTTAATTTTGAAGTTGCGATGGCTAACGACAGAGAGGTGTTAAGAGAAATATGGGATGGAAAGCTACCTATTTGTTTTCAACTTGCACAAGAAGAAATTATGGAAATTCAACAACCTGATCCATTCTATGTGATGGTTCCAAGATTAAGTTATTTTCCACTTGTTACTGATAAGGTCAGTTACTCCTGCAGTGGTTGGAAATCAAATTTTGCTTAATTAGTCTACAAAAGTAACTAGGTATGCCAATATAATGTAGTTGCAATAGATGGTATTTGATATAACTAGTATTTTATCACAAACACGGATTATTATTCTTATATTATACATGAATGATTATTATTTTTTAGATGAAGAGACATTTTCTAAGGTACATATCTCAAGAAAATTCTGACAGTGAAATGTGGCTAGACTACAATGGGCAACCATTAAAGTGGCACTACCCTATAGGGTTTCTGTACGACTTGTATTGTAGTAATGACCCCCAACTGCCTTGGACACTCACTGTACATTTTACTAAATTTCCTGAAGATATTCTACTTCATTGTCCCAACAAGTATGTATTAATTATTAAAGTGGTTTTTCAGTATTGCTTTGTGAACTTTGATCAGATGTATTTTAATCCTGATATTATGTCGATATTCGAAAAACTATTTCACTATATTTGATTATATATACAATATTATATCCACGAGACAGGCTTAGCCTAGTGTGGAGAGTTTTTGTATAATGTATACCATGTAAATTAGTTTCTGGAAATAAATTTATTATTATTTATTTATTATATTTAATGTTCCAGAGATGTTGTTGAAGCTCATTACATGTCAACTGTTAAAGAAGCAGATGTACTGAAGCACAGAGGACAAGTTATGTCAACCATGCAAAAGAAAGATCATAACCAATTGTGGCTAGGCTTGCAAAATGGTATTAATCTTAGTGGATGTTAATGTTATATCTTTTATTTAGTTCACAGTACTGTATTAAACAAATTATATTTATTTTTCTAGATAAATTTGACCAATTTTGGGCCATAAATAGAAGATTAATGGAGTCTCATGGAGACAGTGAAGGTTTTAAAAACATTCCAGTAAAAATATATTCAGATGATGGTACCTGTAGTCAACGTTTAGTCAGCCCTAAAAATAATGATGGTAGTAGAAAAACTCTTCAACAAATGACTGCTGAGCTTTATCCTGATCAAACCAATGGTATGTACTACGTATTAGTACTTTGTTTCCCATGATGGGACAAAGAAAGCCTACAACATATTATATGGTGCTCAAGGAAACTAGCTCTGACAACATACTGATATTTGTAAAGTACAACCAGGTTACTTATAGCCTGTTTATTGTATAAGCATTTTATTTGGATTATCTTTTTATATTTCATTAGCGATTCTCCTTCGTTAGTAAAAAATATTATAATAACTGAAGAGCTGACTTTCAGCTGACCCCAGCAAACCATACCCTCAAAATGATTATGGGAATTCTTAAGTATACAGGTTACATTAAAAATGACAGAAGAATGAGGTGGCCCAAGCCAGGCTGTTTCTTTCTTCTGTAATACCAACCCTATGATATACTTGTCCCACTGCTAGGCACGGACCACCTATACTAATGATACGGGTTAGGTTAGCCTCCACTCTGGCCTAATGCAGGTTGGTAGACTTCACACATCTTTGAAATTTGTATGAGAATTTTGAGGTATGCAGGGTTCCTCACAATTTTTTCTTTCAGTGTTAAAACAACTGGTAATTAAAAACAAATAAGATAAATAATAGAGTTACTGGATGTTAACTATGTTTGAGGATTGCAACATGCAAGGGGCATTTCCTGCACTTGAAAAGTATTTTGCATGTTTTCCCTATGCCAAAAATAAGTAATACATAAATAAATATGAAATTATAACTCTGTTTCAGTGAAATTAAGAACCCATGGCGTAATAATTCCAGCAGACACACCTCTTCAGTGGCTGTCAGAACATTTGAGTTATCCAGATAATTTCCTGCATTTGTGCTTGTGCTAGTGTGAGCAAATTAAAATAATCTACATACTTAAACATGTATTGCAGACATATGATACTATAGTGTCCTTATTAATATTTAATAATTTCATGTAACATCTGTGGAAGAGGCAAACAAAGTGTGCCAGGATCTTAGCTTGTGGTACTCAATATTATCTGCCTACCCCCATGGGATAAGGCCGTGAGTATGTATGTTATATTTATTTATCTTGATAAAAGTACGTCTGTATCGTAAATTCTAAAGTCTAGTCGAATAATGTAATATGGTTTGGAATATAACACAAGCAATACTGAGAGCAAATTGTTTTATTTCAATAGTTTATCAACAACTGGTAACAAAACAACTGGTTATTGCATTTCTAAAACCTGTTGAACCATTAAATTTTTATTATTGATTATCACATTTTATATGGTAGAAAAGATGCATATATACACCAATATGATCTTAAAAACATAAGAAGTACTAAAATACCTATGAATAAAATAATTTAGCATACATTCTATGTATAAAAAGTAATAGACCGAAAACACTGTTATTTTAGGATAATACACCATATATTAACACATTGACTGTGTTATAAGCGCATGCTTTAAATGCAGTGACATGCGACCCAAGTCAGTTATATTCACGATTGCGGAAATACTGTAGTATAGACATTTGAGTAACAAACCATACGGCTGCAGGACCTGCCAATCTTAGTTTTGTATATACGACTATCTATCACAGCTTAATTATTATATTAGGTTCGTAATATTATAATTTTGCACTTTTCAGATATTTTTACTCTAAATGTATTTTGCATGGATTTTTAAACATTAAAACATCTTTAGAAATTATTCTAAAAAGTGTAGTACTCAATATTGTATTCCACAAATGCATTACTCCATCCATATCCATTATTTAACAAATGCATGTGCACTAGAGGTCTGATTTGGGTTTATATTTTTGTATAACATGTGGCACTTTTCTCGTCAACCTCCGGCATCCACTGTTGGCAAATATAGCCTGATCTTCTGTGGGCCCATACGTAATAACAGACAAAGCATCTCTGTAAATAAAAATAATAATCATAGGTAGGTAAGAAGAAGCTCCAAAGCTCCATACAGATTTATTATCAAATTAGGGAATGGGTCTTAATCATAATATGATTATCGAGTTCAATACTGTTAAATATTGCGTGATTAAAACTCTTTTTCCAATTTGATAATATCTATACAAATCGCGAAAGTCTAAATAAGTTTATACACATTTATTTAAACTTAGTCAAGTATATTGTAGAGTAATTGCTAGTTGCCATAGCAACAAAGAAAAAATAAGAGATGTATATGAATATCAATTTGAATGAACCTACTAAACCCAACCTTAGCCGAAGTCTTTATTCTGTAAGGAACCTACTTTCCGAATTCCTAGTATATAAGATTTATAAGTTCCCGAGATATCAAGATTACTGTAATCAACATTAAACATGCAAGTTGATTCAATTCCAAATTAAAGGTATAAACAACAGACTGGAAAGGGAATCATTTAACTTACGCCATCATTTCTTCAGTGGGGTCTTGTACACCGTTTTCGCGAAAAATTTGCATCGCGCACATTTCTACATGATGTTGCTCCAGAGGCAAAAATGGCACATAGTGATCTATTAAATGCTGCGCAATAACTGTTGACTCTTTGAAACCTCCTGGAAAAAAATCAACTATAATTAATTAATTAAAATAATAATTGTTTATATGGGATTAATATGCGTGGAACAGGCGTGCATCATGGGCGCCGTCAGTAGGGTCTAATTTACTGTTTGAATAAAAACTGAAGGGGTCTATATTGCTGTCCAAATTTGTTCAGTTCATAAAATCAGTGTCCTCCATTAAATTTATCTACAAAATATGCAAATATAATAGGGTATTTGACAATTTTTGAAAATCGATGTACATCGATAGAGGACTCTTTACTTATAGCCCCCGTAATATTTTTATTATTGAAATATACTCAATTTATATAAAATGCATGATTTTATTTTTTCATATATAATTTCGCGATAAAACGCGTTGTCACGTGACATGATCTCTATGTGACGTCATCGCACATATACAAACATTCGTGACCGATGTGACACCTAACAACATAACAAATTATTTGCATTTATCTGTTAGTTTTTCCGCAAAAATGAATGAGCCAGCATATAAATATTGTTCAATGCCTTTGTTTAAAGTATCGACACTAAATCCCGATAAATTGTTCATCCATGTGACAAAATCAAAAGTTTTAAGAAAGAAGTTGTAGATTTAGACTATCAGCCTTTGTAATGCCTTCCTCCATTCTTATAGATGACTTGAAGACGAAATTAACACATTTCCACACGTTTACACATCGAAAAATATGTTCTTCCTTACAATTTTATTTGTCGTAGAATGCAATGTTTATGTGCGATGTCGTCATGAGTAATGGTGGCCGGTATTGCTACGTTTTTGGCACCGAGAGATACAGATTAAAAATTCTAAATTTTAATGACGAAAATAAAATGTTTATAATACATTTAAAATAAAAAATGTATTTAATAAATATGTTTGCCCACTATCCTTTCTCCTAGTGCAGTTTTAAATTTTTTGGCTACACCAGTCAAACACCCTATTCTATATTTGATATTATTGAATAGCAGGTGGGTCTATATAATAATAAAGTTTATTATATAGATAAAGATCACTGAAAATAATCCTGGCTGCAGCGTGTTATCAATACATGGACTCCACACACTTGATGCGTTTACTTTAGTCATGAGTGCTTAGAACACACCATGTGTGTTGGAGACGTCAGTGGTGTTGGACCATGAGTGCATGTTTATAAGCGCACTGCGTTTGCCGCTACATAGGCGTTCGTATTCAGTACGGGAGTGCAGGAACCACGCCTATCGTGTTGCGAGCCGCAAGATTGGTTGAAACACTTTACTGTATGAGCTGGAGTCAATCTGTTAAGGGATACTTGCTAAGTTAGCTTACGAAAATAAACAAACCTTCAAAATATGATGTTCTTCGTATTATGGGTTCAAAGTCATGGAATTCAACTTCATTTCTGGTGATACCTTCCTCCAGAAGGTCCAAGAGATTTGTTGCTATATCATTTCCTCCAATATTTGATATAAAAATAAAAATGCTATCCCTGAAAACAATTATGAAAGATTGTAATTTTAGTTTGTGTACCTACTAGACTTACAGGTATTTCAGAAATAAATTTAGGAGCAACAAAAAATGAGTATACTTGTGCCTAGGTATGAAGAGTCTATTTGTTATTGTGACAAAAAAGAGTTTTTTGAGTAACAAAAAAAGTTCTACTTTCATGTGTGGATAGTATGTAAATGTACAGTTCAAACAAAGAATACATGCCATGCCTATACACCAAAAGGATTTGTTACCTGTAATCAACTCCATCTACTTGGTGATGATGATCAAGCATTGGCTTTATAGTGTCTAGTATAGATGGGCACATCTTTTCTATTTCATCAAATATTATTAAAGATCTAGGACATTTCTTCACAGTATCATTTAATATACTGATTAATTGTTTCTGTAAAGAAGAATACTAGTTACTTAAGGAAATATGAATGACAAGGAAATTATTTTACTACTGCAAAAATTTTAATGTTTTATACTTGATTAAAACTCTAATGTACGACTTTTCTTCATTCTTTTGATTTGCAAATAACTTTAAAGTTGTTGATTTTCAAAAGACATCTGATGTGAAGATTATTTTTCTGACACACTATCTTTGTGCACTAACTGCTCCCAACTTTTTACACAACGCAACACACCACAGCAGAGTGAAGATATTGACTTATGAAGGTAATCAATTACTTATGGAGATACAATTACTTATAGCTCTTTAACTTCTAAAGCTTTTGTAACTATTAGAGATTGTAGATGACAGGTGGTAGCTATAGTGATTACAGACACAATACTGCTAACATATCTAGGTATAAATCAACTTATTTTTTAATTTTCCTCATGTTACCTATATAGAATTTAGATAAATACACCAATTATTTATTAAAATTGTAATTTTTTTATCAACATGTTATATTCATTCACTGATCTAATTCTAAAAATCAAAATACAAACTGAAATAAGTATTTTTTTATAGTCCGCACTCACTTTCCTATTGTCTAAATCATTGCAGCCAAAATCTTTTTCGCCCATGAACAACTTAACATATTTGCTTTGCATGCCTTTTCTGTAGAGAGCATCAGCTATCATTGAGGCTGCATGATTCTTTCCCACACCTGTCCAGCCATGCAGACTGATTACTAATGCTTTCTCGTTAGCACCAGTAGTTTTGTTAACTGCCTCTTTATGCGCACTTAGAATATTCACCAACTCTGACACTAGTGGCTGACCAAACATTTTTTCTGTAAATGACAGTTTTAATCCTGGAAACAAACAACACTAAGTCGATGAGGATCCATGGCACCACATGTGTGAGCATTATAAAGACCATGTGTTTAAACATTGACATTTCTGGGAGATGACATCCTAAGTAATATTGGGCATTATTTTTCTGTCATAACTACCCTTTCCTCCTGATTATATGGATTTCTAATTTATTTATTTTGAAACAAATTTATAAAAATGTTTCAATAATATGTTTGATACAATGTAAGTTATTCATTAAAATAATGTGTCATCTTTTCTGCTCTGTTCTGTTGTATTTTAAGGCCCTTAGCATTGAATCTATACTGAGTATAGGCTTGTTGAACTATGGCTAGAGTAATTCGCACGCGAAAATGGCTTTTGTAGCTGGGATGGGATTTCATGACACATATCAAATAAAAGTGTATAATCTACTCACAGCTCATGGTAAATATACTCACGGTCAATATCATATGGTATGTAATAATCATTACAGCACTCAGCGTACCGACAGTATGTGTTATCCTTTATGGCATCCCACTTGTACCAGCCACCTGCTACCAGAGCAGATCCTAGCAGTGACATGGTAATTAACTCGCAAAAAGCATAGCTAACACACAAAAGAAACACCACTACGCAATTCAACATCATATTAAATAACAATTTCTTTTACTTTAGAGGATCGTAGTACAAACACTGTTTTTCCGTTTATAATTTAGTTTCTTAGCATACTTTACGAAACACAAATAGTAGAACCTAAATAAAATAAATTCATGGTTTTAAAAATCCCTATTATTAAAATACTGTACTGTCTATCGTACTTTGCTTTACCGAAAACTACATACAAAATACAAAGTCCGTAATTATTTTTCTTCCTTTTTCAAAAGTCAGTAACATTTAGATTTTTTTTATTGTTCGCACTTCGCTCACTGACGTATATTATATGGACAGGATATGTAATACAAAATGACAGCTATTTTGTTGACCTATTTGAAGCGCCCCTCTCGAGTGTATTTGAAACTAAATTAGACATATAATAGGGATGTTGATATTTTTTAAAATATCGGATTTCCGATATATCGATATTTTTAAATATATCAATATCGGAGTTTGATATATCGATATTTTTAAATATATCAATATCGGAGTTTGATATATCCGAAAAAAATATCGATATTTTTATTAAAAATTTTGACTCGTCTAAGGGTCTGGTCCTGACGCCATACATCCTTTCTTCGTGAATCGGGGCGCCAATGAATTTAATAGATTCAAAGATCTTGGAATCATATTTGACGACACCTTAAAACGTGATATTTTTTAGTTTTTTTAAATTATAATTTTTTGCCATGAACTTAATATTATTTTCTACTTTTTAGTTTGGCTAGCTATTAAAGCGTGCTATTTTTTAAATATAATTTATAGTCCCAAAACAGCATCAAACCTAGTTATAATAATATATTCGATTGTAAATTAAGACCCCATTAAAAAATATGATCTAAAATGAAAATATGTTTTGCTAAGGCGATGTTTTTATTATTTTTAAGATTTGTAAACCATCGACTGTTGTGTATCATTGTCGATATATCATCCTTCGTGTCTCAACTCTATCGTTAGTTCCGCGGACGCTCACTGCTCGACTGCACTGCTATCAGCGCCAATATGGCGAAAATCAAATAGGCACACTTTCGCGGATCAAATATCCTGTCCATATAATATACGTCAATGACTTCGCTCCATAAGGAACCGGCTAAGGTCCGAGACCATGCTGCCAATTCATAATTTTATTATTTTTCTTTCTTGGTTGTCAGGGCGCGGTTTGCGTATTTGCCAGTGTCGTGACGGCAAACAAGTCGCGTCTCAGTAAAATGACGAAACTTTAGATGAAAGCTTGGAGGAGTTTGGCATTTTTGCTAACACGAAAAAACCTGTAACAACAATCAATACAAATGCTAATAAATGAAAACATAAGTTGTATAACACCTCAGATTTTATAGTAAAGTATGATATTGTAAATTATTTGCTTTCGCCTTGGCACCATGACATCGACTCAAAAACTATTATAGTATAGCTATTTTTATTATGGATTAAATGATAGGCTATTTGTACGATAGCAATTATTGACTTTTTAGTAATTCTTGGGATTCCCGACGTTAGTTCTTTCGTAAAAAAAATCTTTTTGGCTAAATGTGTACAAATATCATTTAGGATTTATATTTTTAATGGCAACCCCGATTAATAAATTATCATCTGTCATTCGTCTTGGTGAAACCTTTCTTTTCCGGTGGTGTCCTGCTTGGATACCCAACCCGTGTTAGCCTTAACTATTAAGTAAAAATGGTGAGCATTGTGAACAGAAATCTGGATTTAGCTCGAATGTATAACGGCGTATTGTCCGGCGGTAGATACGTTTATTAAATTTATAATAGTGATTGTGAAAATACACAGTGATACATATTGGCTGGTTATTGACGTTGCCTCTACTTTATGTGAATATTATTCTGTATTTTACATGATTATAATGATTTCAATATAATCATGTGAAAAACTTACATTGGCTTTTATTAAGCTACATCAAATTAATCGTTTACAATAACATTGCCATAATTTAACCTCAATGATGAGATACCGACACATGCGCGTCATCTGATGCTACGAAAAGGTCGAATTAGATACACATGTGCCATGTTTTATGTGTACTGTAGTTATCTGTTTTGATTCCGCTCGTAACATTCATGATTATAAAGTGTCTCTGAGATTTTCTATGTAATCAAAATACATGGACCCTAAAAAGAACTCGTTACATAGATACTTGGTTGCAGGGATTCGTTAAAGTGGTGAAGAACAAGCAGTATTTCAAGAGATATCAAGTTAAATTCAAGAGGCGTCGTGAGGGTAAAACTGACTACTATGCACGTAAACGCCTCATCATTCAGGTAACGTAATCATAAGTCAAAAACGTAGAATTATACATATATTATGCTGTTTCAAAAATGTGGTTCTCTAAAAATCCCACAGGATAAAAACAAGTACAACACACCGAAGTACCGCTTGATTGTGCGCCTGTCGAACAAGGATGTCACCTGTCAGGTGGCTTATTCCCGCATTGAGGGAGACCACATAGTGTGTGCTGCCTACTCCCATGAGCTGCCGCGCTATGGTATTAAGGTATATATGTATTTAGCATTATTTATTTTCAGATACTGTTAAGAGAGAGCATTTTTCAGTTTTGTTTGTTTAGTAAGTCAGTTTAGATTTTGGTTAGTAATTATTCAACACTATGATGATTCTGAACGGGCGGTCTGAAATGGACGTATAAAATATATTGATGTAATATGTTCGTAAAGCTGATGTTGTACATATTATCCTATAATTCAACATATTACTATAGAAATACTATATTAACTTTAATAGATGGTTATTGTAGGTGGGTCTCACAAACTATGCTGCTGCATACTGCACGGGTCTACTGCTGGCAAGAAGACTTTTGCAAAGACTTGGACTTGACTCCCTATATAGTGGCGCCACTGAAGTCACAGGCGATGAATACAATGTAGAACCTGTTGATAATGGCCCAGGAGCTTTCAGGTAAACATAACACATACTATTTCTGTGCCTATTAATTACTACAAAAATTTTAATCAAACCTTTTAACTTGCCATATTAAATGCATAAGGTTTGGTAAGTGCCTGTAACCCTGGTAGTTGACTTTTGATTCTTGGACCCGGGAACCTATTTTTTATAGTATAATAATTGTAAGTTAAATTTATACTACAAGTGGCTGTAAAATGGTGATAATTACTTACTAACCTATATGATGAATCGATTACGGGCGGTCTGAAAGCACGTACAATGCTTTTAAAAATGTTGTATTGTAATCTTCTGATAAAAGTAATTTACTACACTTTCAGAATTGAATTAAAAAATGCCTAAGATTAATTTTTTGTTAACAGATGTTACTTGGATGTAGGTCTGGCACGTACAACAACAGGTGCTCGTGTCTTCGGAGCCATGAAAGGTGCAGTTGATGGAGGTCTCAATGTTCCCCATTCAATCAAGAGATTCCCTGGTTATGATGCAGAAGCCAAGAAGTTCAATGCTGAAGTACATAGGTAATTTATACAGTTGTTTGACTATAGTCATTTAAAAAATGAATTTAATAAGAAGCATGCTTTTTTATATCAAGTAGAAGCAAGCCTTTTTTTACCCACACTGAGGCTTTAACTCACATGAAGCACCATGATTGTAAATAAATCTCAAAATCGAAAAAATATTGTTATTGGAGTACCGAGAATAGCACAGAGAAGTTAAATCATTAAGTAATAATTATTTCTATATAAGTAGAATATCAAACATAAAATTTTTGTAAGCTTGAATTTACCAGAATTTATAGTTTGTTATATACTAACAAGCTAATCATAACACCAATTCAACTCATTACATAATTTTGAAAAAGTCAAATAGCATCAACATTTCTCTATCAGCCTGTAGCCGTCCACTGCTGGACATAGGCCTTTCCCAGATTACGCCACCCTTGACGGTCCTCCGCCTTCCTCAACATTTAGTTGAGAACAATTTTATAAAATTTCCAGAACATTTTACTGAGTACTTTAAAATAAGGTTTAAAACTACTTAGACCATGGTTTTAATATGTATATGTGATTTCCATGTATTGTTTGATCTATACAACCATTTGGCGAAATATGCGCGTAATGTAAAATAGAAGCAACATATTAATATATTAGTCAGCTGATTATGTGGTGGTGTTATTACATGTGAGTTAAGCCTTATGTATCTTTTCACACTTGCTCCATTCATCCTCCAAATAATAGCTTTAAGCTATTGATTGGTCAGCAATTTTGGAGCAACAATATTGAACAAGGTTTTTGGTTGTCAAAGAGGAACTTAGTTTTTCTTAACCGATCTTGCAAACAGGTTATCAATGTCATCAATCATGTAAATAAATCACAAATCATAAGCAAAAACACTTAAAATTATCTTATTATGCTTTAGGGCCCACATATTTGGTTTGCATGTTGCTGAATACATGCGAAGCCTTGAACAAGACGATGAGGACTCTTTCAAAAGACAGTTTGGCAAATACATCAAATTGGGTGTCAATGCTGATGCTGTAAGTATTTATTTTAAACAATTATTATTCAAAAGATAAATAAAAAGATATACAGTTACAATATAGAGCTTTCCGTCCAATCAAATTTCTTGTCTAATCACTTTTAGATAAGTGTCGAAATTGGACCACAAAAATTAAGCAGTATAGCATTTTTTAAATAAGTTTTTCAAACAAAAGTTTTAAAAATAAATTGTATATTGCTTACATTTTTATTAAACAGTTACACAATAACTGTTTTTATTTGAAATAAAATGAGAATATTTGACGATAGCTTGTTTTTTGTTTAGATCGAGTCTGTCTATAAGAAGGCGCACGAAAATATTCGCGCTGATCCGTCGCACAAGAAGAAGGAAGTGAAGAAGGATCCAGCCAAGCAGAAACGCTGGAGCAAGCGCAAGTTGACCCTGGCCGAGAGGAAGAACAGGATCAAGCAGAAGAAGGCTTCCTTCATAAAAAGACTCCAGGCTCAGGCAGAAGCTTAGGAGCTGTAATCAATAAAGCTCCAAATTCTTTTGTCTCGAAAGTTTTTTTTTACAACCTATGACTACTCACAAAATTAGACATAATAAAATCCATCTATACTATTATATAAAGCTGAAGAGTTTGTTTGTTTATTTGAACGGGCTAATCTCAGGAACTACTGGTTCGAATTGAAAAAATCTTTTAGTGTTGGATAGCCCATTAAAGGAGCGCTATAGGCTATATAACATCACGCTATGACCAATAGGAGCGGAGCAGCAATGAAAAATGTTGCAAAAACTGAGAAAATTGATTCCTTTTGAGAGTTTTCGTTGCGTACGCTGCGTTAACGGTTAAAGTTACAAAACAATCATGTACGACGAAATTGTTCCTCTTAAAAAGTTCTAAAAAAAAGTCCCTGATAGCATATGTCTATCTATTTCGGTTGGCTCACTATAACCTTTTTAATGGTTATCGAATTTGTTCTGAAACAATGCATTATTTGGAAAGGGGTTTTTATAAACATGGTATTAATCCTTATCCAAATAAATACTTTATTCATCACAAGTATTTAATTTTGAACAAAGTTGCCCTTTACGTCATTTGATTTCAATGAATATCTTAGGAGATATAACAGTTTTAAAATATCTCCGCAGCAAAATTAATATTGTTTGTATGTCTGTTTCTTACCTTTTCATGACTAAACGGGTAAACGAATCCTAATGAAATTCAGTAGAGGGATAGAATATATCCTAGGGAAGGACATAAGGTATCTTTTGTCTCAAAAAATTATCTTAAAAGGGGTGAAATAAAGGTTAAAAGTTTGTATGGGCAATCCGTAATACTTCAACTTAGGGATCTGAAAATTCGTATTTAGGCTTTTGGTAAAAAATAAAGAAATACGTGTTTCAACGTTTTTACCAAATCATCCCTTAAATGGCGAAGTGAGAAGTTAACTTATGAGGTATTCTTTAAATGTAATCTCAAGCTTCAGGCACAATTTATTTTTGTCGCGGGGAAAGCATTTTATTACTGCCGTCCGCTTCGGGGGGAAGCGGAATGAGAATAAAACGGTTATGCTGGACTAGCCGCTCTAACGACCCAGTACCCCCTCGCCCGGATGATGGCTATCCGGGCTGCGGCTGGGCCGAGTCCCTACTACTTATGTACACCCAACCGGACACTACCAGCTAAAACCCCGCGGTGGCCTTCTTCGCCACTTACGGAGTGATCCCGGGGTATTATAAAGTAGTATCTATATAAGACATCAGAGGCGTCACTGACAAGATTGGCTATGTACTGAAGCGTGCTTCTATTAAAACCTATTATAAGCCGCCCAAGAAGATAAGTCAATTCCTACCACCTGTTAAGTGTCATATACCGCTACAAGAACCGGGCATCTATAAAATAGACTGTGACTGTGGACTCTCTTATATTGGTCAAACAAAAAGAAATATAGGGACCCGCGTAAAAGAACATATAGCTGACGTAAAACACCGACGCTCTACGAAGTCTGCAGTTGCTGAACATTCAGAGGAAGGCTCCAAGCATTATCTTCGATTTGACAAACCACAAATCCTTGCCAAAGAACACCGATTCCTACCTAGGATGATTCGCGAGGCTATTGAAATTAAAAAACATCCAAATTTCAATAGAGAAGATGGTTGGAAGCTAGCACCAGCCTGGGATCCAATTATACATTTAATTAAATCGGAACCCAAAAGACCAACTGCCAGACCTCAAGTCATTCCCAGTGAACACGTTTATGTAAATATGACATCAGTATGATGTCGTTGAATATCATGCTTTACATAACATAAGACTAAGGACTGACTCATAAATGACTCATTATTTCGCACTTAGTGACGTAAGTCACGTGACATAATGATGATGTCAACCTGACATCCTCATATACTCAGTTTTATGTACTACTGACGGAATAATGACGCTTCATTTATTTATTAATTACATTGTTGTCGCTTTTTATTATTATCAAATTATTGATTTTTAACTAATTGAAACAAATTATTCCTTATTTTTTATTTCACAAGTATTTATACATTAAGTACATAAGAAATCTGTTACAATTTCTGGATAATAACCAACCTAAAAATATATTAGAATAAAGTTATTGACTCCTCACTTTGGCTGTTGTTTGCTACAGTTTAGCTTATTTTTGTGGACCAAGTTGTTCCACTGCGCGTCGATTACCAAGTCGTAAGTTGAAAGCCAAGTTGGTTACCAGCGATTTTTTCCAAATTCGGCAGAACCCCAAAAAGGAAATTTCGTCAATATAGTTTCTGGAATGGAAAAATTGTTAGCTTCATTTTAATGTTAATAATAAATTTAAAAAAAAATGGAATAGTGTCTGTACCTTGATTTATATTTATCAGAGTAAAATCTTTATCAGGATATTTTGAGATTCTCCCATCCCGTTCTCCCATTTGGCAAACGGTGAAAATATTTTCTTAAATATTCTGTCCATATACTCTTTTCCGTTAGACTCACCGATTTGCAGTATAAGTTTGATCTGAAACTGATTATACTATAAATTTCTCATTATCTAAAACAGACACGTCTAAATATATTATTATTAAGTCACAATTTTAAATTAAAAATAATAAGGATATACTTATTCCCAGGTGATATTGCAAATAGCCAATAATAAAATAAAATTTGTAGTTATGTTAAAAACTTATTATGCGATGTAAAAATCATTTGTAATTATTAACCAAGACACTCGCTCGTCTATGTTCATTGAAAATGGCGCCATCATTGAGCGGCATGCGCGCCAAATTTGAAGGCAAAGGGTTCAATTCATACAGCCTCATCAATCGTAGTATATTTAACATGGAATTATTTGCAGTAAAGCCTAAGCCCAGTCTTCGTTTTATTTAAAATTGTTGTAAAATTAACATTATTTTATTAAAGTAAGTATTAAACTATTTCTTTAATGCTATAAATTCATTTATAACGTCTTATGTCAATATTTTCCCGTGCATATTATTACTTTTATTATTAAATCCAAGTCATTACATCAAAATATTTTCCTTTTAATGAAAATATGACTTCACTTTAAGATTTAATTCTTGTAATTTTAATAAGTTATTTTCGAGCCGACAATTTATTAGTTATATTTATAAATAAAAATCACGTTTATCGAACGGCTTAGTAGCTTCTTTTAAAAAAGTTCTGCAACAAAGAAACTGTTAAAAACAAAATATATTTTTTAAATTAAGGTTTTAATTTTTTTTCGGGGTTAATTAAAAATATCAGCATGCCTAACCTTATGCTAAATAATTTGTCTAAGCGGAGGATTCAGCAGATGATCAGAGATAAAGTTTAATAATGCACGAATCAATGTGGAAAAATAATTGAAACATTTAGGCATAATTATTATCGGGCAGTTAGTAACTTAGGTCGTAATTCCGAAATAATGTTTGACTTACGTTACCTAAAAACATTAAATTTTGAATAATTATGTCTTAAAACATTAGTTTTGCGTGAGAAAATTAACATCATTGCTACGTCAAATGTACGTAGAAAAGGATATTAATATTATATCATTATGATGTCAGAATTATATCATAAATAATACCAATAAAGGATGTTACTTATACGTAAAAATTACATAAACGTGACATTATCTAACTATGACTTATCTGTTATATCATATCAAGGTCATGTGTTCACTGGGTTGTGAGCTCTTTCTGCGTAGATCGGACTACAACAAAATAAAAATTAAATATCAACTATATGGAGGGTAGAAACATTGCACTATACTTTCGTGACGACATACAACTCAGTCTCCCCCGTGACCATGAAGGCTGTAAAGCCTTCGAAACGTCGGGTTAAAAAAAGTAAAATAAACCGCGATAGAATCCGTAAATTTCGTTTTATTACAATGTATAAATGACAAGTTTTTGAAAGTTAATGTCATCAAACTGCCTGGATCTTTTGTGATATGAAAGATAGGCTGTTGCAGGTCATGTTTGGGAGAAAAAGTATATACTTTATAAGTAGTAGTACTCTTGTATCATAAGGTTGTTAGCACGTAAAAGTTACATAAATCTGTGCCATAGAAACAAAATGTGCTGAACACTCATAGTACAGCATTCGGTAAACTTTCATAAAATGTGAAATTCACTGCCTGAACTGCCTCGGTGGCGCAGTGGTAATTGCGCATGCGTTACGACTGCTGTGCTGAGGTCTCGGGTTCGATCCCCGGGTCGGGTAAAGTGATATTGGGTTTTTCTATCTAGAAATTCCTCAGTATTAGCCCGGAGTCTGGAATTTGTGCCCGGTATGGCGATAGGCTCGCCCCCTATCACATTATGGGACCGAAATTCGGCGAAAAGTGGGTGTACTGGTTACACCTCTGCCTACCCCTTCGGGGATTGCAGGCGTGAGCGTATATGTATGTGAAATTCACATACAGACTATTTTCTTTGTATTGAGTAAATCTTAAATACGAATTGTTTGCCAATTCTGGTAACATGATGGCTAGAGTAAAAGGATCATCTTATATGAAGGATAAGTTGAAAAGTGTCCAGCTGTAAACAGGAAACTACAACTCTACAATCCACCACAACAGCGCTAGCCTAGCCAGGGGAGTATACTACTCTGGCCATGGGCCATTGGTACGTTATGATTTATGAATGTAGAATCTAGTTGTCAACGGCTTTTCGACTGATTTTCTGACACGAAGATTGCTCTCCTTATACTTTAGCCTCCACGGCTGGTAAATTTCAACTATACTTCGTCCAAACGCTTATTTTACTTTTGACATAAGCACACCTTGAAATTCTATTCTATAATAATTGTTATTGAAAAGCAATCATCATTGAAATATTGCTGTACCATATATCACTAAATCGCGATTTGGGAAATATAAATACTTTTAGTTAGTTTAGTTAGATAATTAGTCAAATAGCCTATTAGTTTTTGTCCAGTGGTGTTAGAGTGACCTTTTGATTGCGACAGAAAATCTTACGTATTATTATATCTTATGTATCTTATCACATCACTAGCCCAGTTGTCAAAATGAAAATAAACACGATTGACGAGGCTGTGTGGGCTGGAACCCTTTGCCTTCCCATTAGTATTACAAGAAAAGAAAAAAAGAAAATAAATGGTTGGACTTGGACGACGAACTATGATTTTATTATTTTTATTCTGTGTAAGATTCAAAAGCCGGGTGCTACCTACTCTGTATATTTCTCAGATAAGGAATTCTAAGTAGATATATTATTAGCTATTTGTGATTATTTCCATCACAGATTATTGTTTATCAAAGACCATTATAATACTACTGAACATTGTTTATTCAATCATGAGCATTTGCAGAGTTTGCTTCCATATTAGGAAAGAGGGAATATGTTTATTTTCTGAGAAAGAAGAGGCTAAAGAAATACTTAGAAAGATTTACGTATGTTTTCAAGTTTCATTGAAAAATGAAACAGATCTTCCCGACGCGATGTGTAAAGTGTGTATTGAAAAGTTGAATGAAGCTGACAGTTTTCGGACTATGTGTTTAACAATTAATGAGCGTTTTGATGAATACAAGTCCCATGAAATAGTGCAACAAAATTTACCCATATACGATGATAGCCAAGAATCATTTAGTAGCTGCCTTGGACTTAAAGACACTATGGGAGACCAGAATATAATAAGCAATAAAAGTAGTTCTTACAAATGCCGTATTTGCCACAAAGCTTTGAAATCTATGGCGTCTCTATTGAAGCACAATATTTCAATGCATGAGAATAGGAAGCGCAAGGGCAATGTTACGGGGTTTGGATCTGAACGGCGCTACCACTGCACTGCATGTTCATATTCAACACCACACAGTCAAACTTTAACTAACCATATGAGAAGACATAACGGTGATCGGCCATACTCTTGTAAGTGTGGTAAAACATTCACACAATCATCAAGTCTAGCGGCACACCAGAAAACACACAGTAACATAACATACTTTACTTGTTCCATTTGTGGCAAACAGTTTAAACATGCATTCACTTTGAAAAATCATATGAATGTCCATGAAGAGGGGCATTTTAACTGTAGCCTTTGCCAAAAAGTACTGAAATCAAAACAAAGTTTGCGGGCACATATGCAAAGGCATTACAATATATGTAATTACAATTGTGAGGATTGTGGAAGCACTTTTGTAACGTCTGCCGAGTTGCTTAATCACAGAAAAAAGCATAATGTAGAAAAAAAAATTGAATGTCATTTATGTGGATACAAAACAAATACCAAAAAAAACCTCATTACACATATAAAAAGGTATACATCTTTTATTTTATTCACTTAATGGTATATTTTAAGGTTTGGCAACTTGGGATTATAGGACATGATAAATGAAAGAAAATATTTTTATACTAAACAGGGCAGGTCAAACTCTGCTGAATCAATTAGTATACTTATACTAATATTACAAAGCTAAAGAGATGTTTTGAACATCTTGAGAACTAACAGTCTGATTTGAAAAAATAATATTGTATTTGATAATTTATTTATTTTATATACCACCATGAGCAACAACTAGTATATATTATGCTATATAATAAATAAAAATAATCTAGTCTTAACAATAATAGAGAGAGATGACCTCTGTGCTGTATTAAACGAGCAGTCAGCTGTGAAATGAGAACCTGTGCGTTTAATCTGCACACAGTAACAATACAGGTTAAATAGTAGAGGTCAGGACTATTAGTAGATTTGTAAATAGATTGCATTATTTAATAATTAGTACAACATAAATTTATCTACAAATTCAATATATATTTTTTATTTATTTTCGCACGGCAAAGTGTTGACACTGAACCTGATGGTAAGCGCAGTGATGTCCAATTAGAGTATCGAATAGTGAGAGACAATATATCCCTCTCTACTCAACATAATCATGCCGGCCTGGGCCTTCTTCACACTACGCCATGGGCAAGAAGGTGAAGAAACAGTCATGGGTCTAGTGTCAGAGTACTCAGAAGGCTGCAAAACGGCCATACATTGTACCCCAAATCTACACACCCGACAAAAACCGATGTACACTGGCTGATCCAGGAACTTGGCACACTTGCGTGTGCCACTATGACGGGTTTTGCACCCTGTGTACAGTGGTTGCTCTCCGAACAGATATGAATATCCTACCAGCACCAATGTAATGTGTAATGTTATGTTTTAGACATACTGGTAACAAGATGTACAAATGCGAGTTGTGTCAAGTGTTATTCTACACACTCAGTGACCTGCAACGACATCGGCGCGTGCACACGAGGGAAAAACCATTCTCCTGTCCAACATGTTCCCAAAGATTCACACATAGTCCCAGCTTGAACAAACACATGCAGACAGTACATGGTGTTCACTACAAATGGGGTGACATGAAATGGAAACCTACTAAGTATCTCAAAGTAGCAGTAAAGAATGATGCTCATTTCACATTATGAATATGATTCAACTTATTTATAAAACTGCCTCCTTGTTCTAAAGGCTGTTGCTGAGGAGGTCCTGAGTTCAAATTTTAGAAACAATATAATATTTGACTGTTGCCAGATAATAAAATTTACTTAAAAAGACTTAATTATTGCACTATACTCTTATAGTATTTATTTTCCCCAAATATTCATAACATTTATTAATTTAATTAACATATTCGACCATGTATAGACGTCTAAAGGTCACAGCTCATTAGAGGCACCCGACCTGTACCGCCTCGTCGCTCGGCGTCCACTCGTTGTCTGCAGGTGGTCTACGGGTGGACGCCACGTTGTCACCAGTAAACGTCGCGTCGCGACTCATGGGGCTGGTGCGTTGGCAATGCACAGCAACGCAAGGCAAGCATGCGAGCAGAGAGTAGTCACCGAGTGGTCAACTCGCCGTCCGCGCGTGGACGGCTTACGACCGAGGCGATCCGGTGACGCTACGGAGTTGATGTAGTGAGCGCATATCCATAAAGGTATATATAAAAAATACTAACCGCACGAGGCGAGGCGGTGCGGGTCGGATATCGGGTGGCTCTAATGGGCTGTGGTGACGTTAATGGCCCATGCCTGGTACACATTATTGCAGTATGGCATTCCAGTCCAGCGAAAACAGAGCTGGATTTCAACTCGAATAATGTGAAAACTGGCACTGGAATGCATTGTATCCATTGAGAGACCAGCCCAGAAACTGGATTATCGGTCTGCTTAATCAACCACAAGCTTAAATTGCGAAGGCCGCCCATAGTGCCAGCCACTTTGCCAGCTTGAAATAATTTTCACTAGTTAGTACAGTGACCTAAAATTACTAGAATAACGTAGACATTCGTCATTTTAGTACAGCACTGGTTTGTGCTACTGGAATAATGTAAAGTGAGTTTCATTAACACTTTCACTGCGCGACGCTTATTACGATCAACCACCTGTGCGTGAAGGCCACATACACGGTGCGATATTAAAAACACGCTCGGCGCGTGAGCCGCTGTAAATAGAAGTGTACTGTGTAAAATCATGATAAAGTGGACTTCGATTTCATTTTCTTTCGATACTATATAAGTAAAACTTCAATAGTGCACGACAATGTCTTATTTCGTCGAAAAGTATTGTGCAGACGCTTCCAGTGTTTCAAGGATACAAGGGTAAGGGTAAGCACTGAAAGCTGTTGTGACTTTACAGCTGGCACAGAAAAATGCTTCGCTTGGTATCCATAGCTACTAAAATATTTGCCTCTTCTATCTTGATCTATGTCTGGGATACATGCAGAAAGCCATGCAGTGTAGTATTTGCTAAAATGTCTCCCGGAGGTAGTGGTACTATGTGGTGGTATATTGAACTATGTTACACGATAACCAAGTTCATTGGATACTTAGGTACAATTCTCCAAATCCCCCACCCCCGTCTATAATCCAGAGAGGAATATTTATAAAGTTAGGACACATCGGACATATCGGATACAAATGGTTACTCTTATCTATTCTCACTTCTCCTAATTCCTCCTCTTACTTAAACTGTTACTTTCAGTATGTAGGATCTAATCATAAGAGAAACCTTCGCTTCTCAAGCAATTTACTTCTAGACTCCTTAGACTTATTGTCTCCCTCTCAAATTATCTGATATTATTCACTCGTCAGTAGTCTTTTACTATTCAATCTAATTTGGAAAGCGTACCCTCTCGAAATCAGGGCATCTTACAGCAGGTAAGCTGAAAGTTCGGATTCTCCTCGCTGATGGTGTCGCAGCTTTAGCTGATATCTACTAATTATATTATTATATATGTATGTTTTTGTATACTATGCGTACTATATTATAGTTTAATAGATGGTATTTTGATGTATAACTATCTTGTTCCCGTTTCCATTTCCTTGATTTATAGACACCCATTGTCTCTTTTTGCATCATCCACATGTATGCTGGGAGCGAATGAGTATGGCATTGAGTCCGCCTTTACACATGTTGTGTGTATGACATTTTTTAAAGTCAGTATATAAATAAACAACAACGAGATGGAACTGTTTTATCGAAACTATACTGTTTATTAACCGACTTCAAAAAAAGGAGGAGGTTCTCAATTCGACGTGTATTTTTTTATGTTTGTTACCTCTGAACTCCGTCATTTATTGACCGATTTGGAAAATTCTTCTTTTATTACAGAGAATATACTTCCAGATTGGTCCCATAGAATTTCTATCAAAATCGGTTGAGTAGTTTGGTTTTAAAACCGAAATAACTTGAAAAAATATGCTGTCCGAATATACGAAACTGCGAATTTAGCTTTTCTGTGCTTTTTCAGTGGTATTTTCTTATGGTACTCTATCCAGCGTACCTATTTTATTTGTACCACTAAAAATCAAAAAATAAATTATTACTTTTTAAATAATAATAAAACCCTTTTAAATATTTGGAGTCGGTGCCAGCCAAAACATGGAAAAAACAGAATAATACAAAAAATATACTTGGTTTTTATAAATCTAAAAGTAAAGAAAACAACACCGGCTCCGACTCCAAAAATAATTGATTTAAATTGTATGTAATTAATTGATGTAAATGTAACCAATTATTATTTGGTTTTTAGTAGTGTCTGGGTTTTTTCAAGACGGTTTTATTTTTATTTAAAAGTAATAATTTTTGTAATAATTAATTACCCATTTTTAAGCAGCAGAACGACTGCGATTGGAGAAGAGGTAGAAGTAAGGCTTGGTGTGCATGTTATTTGTTTTTCGAAGTCAGTCGGGCTACGACACACGCTGCTCTAATGAAATCCATTACCTTGACTGAAAATCTGCCCGCAGTAAGTTCTTCGCGGTATGATATTTTTAGCTATTCCAAAAGTCTGTGTGTTTATATAACAGTAATAATTGAATCACAGGATTTTATTAAGAGTTACCATATGGTAAATGATAAGTACATTTAATGAGCTGAAACATTGTTTATTGCTGCTTAAATAACATTAATTTATAATGAAAATGTTTATGTTAATAAGTATCACTAAACTAATAAGGGATAGTGAAACGCCTTAACACAATAAACGATGAAATTATCCGTATAAAATACTTTGCTTATACTGCAGGTTGCAGAATGTAATGCATCTTAAATATTCACTGTACCATATGATCAAATAATAAAAACAGGGCATACTACAATCTGTGCACTCAACAGATATATAATGTTCCCACAGGCTGTGACCTGTGACACCTATGTTGTCATTTAAATAAAATAACTTTGTTCTGCATTATATTCCACTTACATTTAGATAACATAAAGCCCACTTGTAGGATTTTAAGTTAATTATTTACTAAAAAAACATTTCAATCTTCTTCATAGTCTTCGTCGTCCGAAATGTATTTTCGTTGTTTTCTTTTCCTAGATGGTGTACTTTTCCCTTTACCTTTCAATTTAATTTTCATTTTAACAGATCGATTAGACTCTCCGTCAGAATCGTCATCGTCTGAAAATAATGTGGGCGTGGAAAAGGTTAATTAAATATACTATTATGATGTAAGTATATTGTATTAAATGCTGCTGTAGGTGTCAGGTGATGTGATCAAGATTCAGAAAACTATGCTGCGGAATATTGCATGATAATGTTTTTCTTTTTCATAATTATTTGATCAATTCTTTTTTTACTTGATCCATACATATATATGGATGATGGATACATATCCAACAATATAATGAAAAAACGTAGGCGATTAACATTGACAAGTGACATTTATATCATACCTTTATCATTATCATCAGAATCATCGGAATTCTGTCCAATTTCGTACCGGCGTCGCATTTCAATGAATACATTACGCAAACGAACTGAATCTTCATATATTAACGACGCCTCCTCATTGTAGATCTGAGCGTTTGCACATAATGTGAAGAAGTCTCGTTCCAAATCTGTTATGTCGTTGTACTGTAAAAAAAATGTAACTCAGCAAAGTAATAAATATTTATTATGAACAGGTGATAACAATAATAATATTAAGATATAAACTCAATAAACATAACCCTTTTCTACACACACTGTACTCACAAAAATACACAAATTTGGTCTTTGTGTTTATTGTTTAGTTCTTGTCTTCGGAATTATTTCATTGTATTTTTATGTGGTTTTCGCCAAATTGTCGGTTAAATTTTAAAGAATAGTTTGATGATGTATAAATACATCCATTCGTGCGAAATACGTAACTTAGAATAGAGCATTTTCATAAATAATCAATTATTTTTTTCAAATTTAACGCTGCATCCCCGAACTCTTAGAGATATTTATTATTGGAATTATTTTTGTTTATATTTCCATATAATGATATAGTGATTAGTGGTGTGCTGCTGATTTTATCATATAACCTGGGTATTATACCTAGGTACCCAAGAATTCGGCAGTCTCACAGCCTAGTAACCATTGCCACTAGACCAATATGTTGATACTTTGTTTATACACCCTTTCATCACACACATAGTACTGACCCCACACTGGGTCAAACCTGTATTGTGGGTATTAAGATCTGTGATGGACTATGATCCCACAACACACATCGAGAAAAATATTTACAGACGCGGGTTCGATTCCCGAACCATACAAATGTGTGATCAGTCTACTGGTCCGCTGCGCCTCGAAGGCAAACTAAAATTACTGATTAACTTAATAAATATTACCTTGCCGTCTTCAATTCGGCTCATAATCTTCTTTATATCTAATGGTTTTTTAATGACGTCGTAGTAATCTGGGAGTTCCCTACGCGAGGGAAGTTTCATGAAAGGTTCCGACAATACGCGGCCGTTTCTGCAATTGTAGTTTTCATTTAAAAAATTTGATACAAACTTATTTACATACATTTTGGCTTTATTGAAATAGAACTCACTCATCAGAATATTCAATGACTTTCTTCATTATATTTTTTAAGCGTTTCTTGAGTTGGTTAACTTCAGTTTTACTTTTCTTTTTCGACGTAGTGGGCGCTTCGTCTTCTTCAGAATCGTCTTGATTTCTTCTGAAACAAAATAAGCAAGTGTTACTAATAATACCACTTGAATACACAGAAATTGTCTTCTGTGGGTTCTGGGTTTTTGTTCCACTCGGAGATACAGGCGCCATGGTTTGGTAGTCACAGACATAGATAGATCTAAGCCCTAAGGTAACTCAAGAACTTCATTTACTGTGTGCAAACCGAGCATGCTATGCGTTTTGTACCTATTGTGACGTAATAGCAATAGGGTCGTTTCCTATGTTTAATTTTATACATTATTCATCAGTCATTTGATAATTACCCCTTCCAGCCGATTTGAATGGCGTCCAATTTACTCATTTGAGTTCGGATTTATAAAATTCTTTCGATAATGTGTTTTAGGTAATGTAACTTATTGATTAAATTAATAAAAAAAATCGTGTCAACTACCGTTTACTGATAAGAAACATTTAAACATTTTTTTAAGAGCTTTTACAGTACTTTACAGCATTATGTGGACATGTTCCCACTTTCCTTGGACCCTGTGTCCATTAAGCGTAGTGTGAAGAAGCTACTCAGCAGGCTGGAATGATTGTGACAAGTAGCGGGGTGTGATTGTCTCTCGCTACTTGATACTCTAACTGGACAGCACTGCACTTACCATCAGCGCAGCATGTGGTCACTCTGCTTTGCCAGTATAAAAAATATATTCGACTAAGTTCAAATAAATCTGTATGGACGTTTTAGAGTTACAGTTAGAGTTTTTTAGACGTATAGATAATATCATCAAATATCTATCTATACGTCCAAAAAATATATAATTAGGGAACGGATATTAATCACGCAATATTTAATCCAATAGTTATATGGTGAACCGGTCTCTAATTTGATACTCTAACTGGACGACAATGCGCTTAGCATCAGGTGCAGTGTGGTCACTTTGCCGTGCTAGGATAAAAAAAACGAGTGCGTCTCGGGACGCTCGACAGAAGTGATAACTTAAACTAATATAAGTTAGTTTAAGTTATAAAATATATTTTATCCACTCGATCCCACTCAAATCAGATCACAACGATTCTAAAGAAGTTTTACTTCAAAAAAATATAGCACAGAGATTATGGAACGACAGAAATAGAAATTAATAAAGAAGCCAGACAGAGTGGCGCCGTAACGCGTTACGTTACGAAGCGGTTTACCCTCCCATAAGAAGTTATCACTTCAAAAGTCGTATGTCCAGGTGATTGTGAGGTGGTCGCCGGTGATATTGATGGTGGTACATTACCGTCGCTTGCGTCCTTTTTTCCGTTTCTTGTCGAGGACTTCATCGTCGTCGTCCTCCTCCTCCTCCTCCTCGAACTCCTCGTCGATGGCCTTCAGCCACTCCTTCTCGGTGAGCGAGTCGGTGTAGTCCACCTCCTTGCGCAGCCGAGACCCGCGCCCGAGCGTCTCGTCCTCGTCTAGATAGTTCCAACCCTGACCCTGTTGTATACAGTTTACGTCATCTCATCTTTATATATATAATTCTACTGTATGTGTGTATGTCACTGAACTCCTCCTAAACGGCTGGACCGATTTGAATGGTTTTTTTTGTATGCGTTTGGGTGGCGCCCTGGATGGTTTAGATTCACAAATCAACCCGGTAGATGGCGCTGCAGTCGGTGTGGCGCTGCTTTTACAGTATATTATTTGTAAAATAATATACTGCCTGGGTGCAGCTGTAATTGCACATGCGTTACGACTGCTATAGTGAGGTATCGGGTAAAGTGATATGGGGTTTTTCTATTTAGAAATACTCAGCATCAGCCCGGAATCTGGAATTGAGCCCGATATGGCGATAGGCTCGCCCCCTATCACATTATGGGGCCGTAATTTCGGCGAAAGTGGTTGTACTGATTGCAGCTCTGCCTACCCCTCCGGGATTACAGACGTGAATGTATATGTATGTAAAATAATATAAATAAATAACAGCCTAACGTCACATACATAGTCCCAACTCCCAACCCCATAATGAGATATGACCTGACTTTGTGTCATATAATTTTAATAATAATAATAACACCCAACAGTCACACACATAGCCCCGATCCCACACTAAGATACGAGTCTAGTGTTGTGGGTATCAGGGACTACGAAGAGACTTTCGGTCTCACAACACCCAGACCCCAGACACAAATATCTGTCTGTCACACAAACATTTGTCCCGGTGTGGGAATCGAACCCACAACTTCTCATTTCACAGCCAGCTACTCGCCTACTGCGCCACGGAGGCTGTATGTGTATGTACATATATAGTTATATTTGCACCAACCTTATTGCATACAACTTCGTCGTCGTTTTTGACGAGCCAGTCAGGCAGCTCGGACTCGTCTATAAGCCGCGACTGCGTCTCCACTTTCTTCCGCTCGATGTCTATTTGCTTGAATATTTCGAGCTCTTCTTCTGAGCGCGCGATCATTTCATTTATTAGATCGTCGTCGGGAAGTTCGTTTTCTTCCTGTTACACATAATGAATAAGTAAATTATTTTTCATTGAAAAAAAATATATATAATAGCCCTCTATTAATTTTGGCCCACTGCTGGGCACGGGCCTTTTATACTATTGATAGGGGTTAGGCCTTAGTCCACCACGCTGGCCTAATGCGGGTTAGTAGACTTCACATACCTTCGAAATTCTTATGAGAATTCTCAGGTATGCAGGTTTTCCTCACGATGTTTTCCTCCACCGTTAAAGCAAGCGATAATTAACATTTAATACACACGTAACTTTAGAAAAGTCAGAGGTGTATGCCACTTGGGTTTTGAACATACGACTTTCGTCTTGACAGTCCGCACCGCAAACAACTAGGCTAACGCTGCTTTTTTTTCATACTAAATCTTATTAATTAAAATTTTGGATAAAAATAAAAAAAATCAAATGAAGGTTACTTTAGGTTGTAATTTACCTCTTCGTCATCCCCATCTTGATGTAAGATACTTTGCAGAAACTGTTGCCGCTCGGAGCCGGTAGATTTTTGATCGAACATACCAGCTTGGATAACTTTTTCATCCATGTTCAATTTGTATCTGAGACAAAGAAAAATAATTATTTGTGCATCGTCAACATGTTCCAGTATATGTTGAATAATAATACACCCAACAGTCATAAACATAGTTCTGACCCCACATTAGGTAAAATGTATCGTGGGTATCAAGAACTATGGACTATGGACAATAACTAGGGACTATGGTCCCACAGCACCCAGTTTTTATTAAATAAACAACACATAATATGTATTGTATTATATTATAATATTGAATTTCTAATTTAATATAATGACGGAATCAGAATGGATGTTACAACTATAAAAAATCTATTCTTTTATGAAGCCTTTAGAGTGACGAAAATAAGTTGTTAAATCAATTTTAATACAACTCAATATGACAATTATCTTAATCACCATAGTAATATTTTTCCTGCAAGGAAAATCCGTCATATGGATAACTGCTCAACCTCGGGTGAGAGGGACAGTTATCGATACCGATATTGATAGAGATAACTCCTAACTAACAAGAAGTTGTACCTTTCATCATCTAATAACCTGAATAACTCAAAGGCACATAAGTAGCGGTCTATACGAGATACGAGCCTATAATATTAAAAGAATTATCCACTAATTCCTAATAGTTATATTTATAAGGAGTTATATTTTCCATCATCAGCTCGGCAATATGAGATGATGAGTACCAGACGCAAATACTATTAGAAATATATAAAACACATTTGAGGGTTGCCCTCGATTTTCTGGTTTCCCATCATCAAATCCTGAGTAAACGCCAAAGGGACCACCTGGGAAGTATACCCTTTTAAACAAAAAAATATTTCTCAAATCAGTCCAGGCGTCTTCGAGTAATCGGGGAACATACATAAAAAAAGATTCCGAAGAATTGAGAACCTCCTCCTTTTTTTGATGTCGGTTAAAAAAGGCGGGCATGAGGTAGAGTGATAGAAGAGTAATGTGTCACCTTTGGGGAACCTGGTGTCTGAAACACAGGCCGCGAGCCTACTTAGGCAACAGTCTCCCACAATATATACCTATACCTATCTTAATTGTGTTTCATTGTTGTAACTGACCAATGTAAAATAATTTATGGATATTGTGGTGAAAAAAATAAAAGTGATTATTATTATTACCTGGCGGCGGCGAGGATCCTCTCCTCGACGGAGTTGACGGTCATGAGCCGCAGCACGCGCACCTCGTTGCGTTGTCCGATGCGGTGGGCGCGGTCTTGAGCTTGCAAGTCCTGCACATTCACATCCACAATCACATACACACTCACGTCTTACTCACAAACCATTTTCTGCTTCAGTGTACTACAGGCCGATGATGATGATGTACTGAGTTTATGAGCATATATTGCAGAAAATTGATGTTATATGGCAAATAGTATTTCATTACCCAATTTTGAATTACATCTTAAAGAAGGTCGTCTGCTTGTTACGTCACTTCTACGAGTTCTGTTGTAAACAAAAACTACGTCAAGATAATTACTATTCAGTGTTTAGAATGGAAGAGACATAATTTGTTCTGATTGTCTTTATATGGTGGGTTGATGAATTTTGTATTTTAAACCAAAGAAGGACAATCTCACTAAAATAAAAAAAACTAAATCATGAAATATTATTTGTGTGATTTTGTATAACTGTCATTATGGCTATTGAACAGTGACAGTGATTAATAGGAGATAGAGACCTGGTGCGGGTTCCAATCGGAGTCGAATATGACGACAGTGTCGGCGCTCTGCAGATTGAGACCGAGTCCCCCGGCCCGCGTCGACAGCAGGAATATGAAGTAGTCCGACCCGACGTCGTTGAACTTCTTCAGGAGCTCACCACGGTCCTCTGCCTTGGTCATACCATCCAATCTACAAAACAGCACCTCTGAATTCATAATGATACATACATTCAACAATGATTCAGTGTAGACCTGGCGTATGCTCCACGCAGACACCAATAGAAAACTCTTTCGTTCCGTGATACAATTAAACATATTTAACATCGAAGAGAATAGACTTAAAACCTTATTTTATTTTTCTGTTGGTAAATACACCCAACAATCACATACATAGTTCTGACCTCACACTAGGTAAAACCTGTATCGTGGGAAGATCTATGAGGGTCCTAGGTCCCACAACACCCAGACCCCAAACAATCTGTCACACTAATATTTGTCTCGGTGCGGGAATCGAACCCACGACCTCTCATTGCACAGCCGGCTACTCGCCCATTGTACTACGGAGACTATCAACTTAATACGCATTAAGTTGTACATATACACTCACGCCTATAATCCCCGAAGGGGTAGGCAGAGGTGTAACCAGTACACCCACATTTCGCCAAATTTCGGTCCCATAATGTGATAGGGGGCGAGCCTATCGCCATACCGGGCACAGGTTCCAGACTCCGGGCTAATACTGAGAATTTCTAGATAGAAAAACCCAATATCACTTTACCCGACCCGGGGATCGAGCCCGAGACCTCAGCACAGCGGTTGTAACGCATGCGCAATTATAACTGCGCCACCAAGGCATTAAGTTGTGCGAAGTAATATGCGCCGTGGTGCAGATGTCGGTCGAATGTGTTTAATTAGTTTGTAAATCTATATTTACCTCAAGTATTGGAAACCTCTCCAGGAAAGGTAGTCCTCAATAATGGTCATGCACTGCGTCATCTGACAGAACACTAACACTCGGTGACCAGTCTGCTTCAGTTTCGGAAGGATACGATCGAGCAATTCGAATTTACCCGACACACGATATAGATCCGGTCTGTAAAAAAAATAAAGATAATAAAACTGTAGGCCTACTCTTGAAATCAATTCCAATCTCGAACTCGATACAGTTTCAATTCCAACCTAGAAGATACTGGAACTTCAACTCACTTAACTAAATAAAATAGAATATTTAGGAACTAGAGATCGTAAATACTCTATTTCATTTAGTTACTAAAAAATCCTCCGTGTTCAGTTAAATCGTGCGCTGGTGTTGCGTTCTAGAGTGCCAATTGTACAGTTTCCGAACCCATTCCCAATTTTAAATTGGAATCGAGTGTCAAGTGTAAACCCTCCTGGTCAAACACAATATGGACGAGGTATTGCAACATATGCCAGAAAATATATAACACTAGCTGTTGCCCGCGACTCCGCTCGCGTGGAAGTTATTTTTGTAAGAAAAGGAATAGGTAATTTTTTTTAAGTGTTTGTCGGACTTGGGGTATGAACTGAAAATCTTATCCCAAAGTATGCTACTAAACAAAACAGATATAGGGATAAGCCCATTTGGTTTATTTTAGTTTACTTATTTACATAATATTATGTAATTTAGATATGTATATCAGATTGTATCGCTCTAGTATTAAGGGCTGTGGATTTTAATAAATAAATAAATATTTAAAGTAGATTGAGATAGTTAATAAATAATAAATAGGGTAATGGATAACGGGAAGTATGAAAGAAATTAAATGTATGAACTATAAATATGTTTGCTATTCACACTTGAGTGTACTTGTCTCAAGTGACTGTGAGTAATAGTGATAGTATTGGTATACGTGCCCGATAACGACCCCGCCGCCGGTGCCGATGTGGTCGCAGAACTTCTCCTCGATGTGCTGGAACATGAAGGGATGGTTGCAGAGCTTGCGCAGCTGCACGATGGTGTTCATGAGCGCCTTGGCGCCGCCCTTGCCCTTGTTGCCCTTCTCCGACCCGTCCGTCAGCAACACGCCCTTCGACTGCATGTGTCTGACATTCACAAACACAAGCAATTATTATCATCATCCCTCAAGTGTGTCGCGTTCCGGGATCAGCCAGTGTACATCCGGTTTTTGACGAGGGTATTGAGTTAGGGTACGATGTTCGGCCGTTCTGCGGCGTTCTGAATACTCTGAAACTAGACCCTCGACCGCTTCTTCACCTTCTTGCCCATGACATAGTGTGAGGAAGCAGGCCGGCATGATAGTGTTGAGTAGCGGGGGGTAACTTGTCTCTCGCTACTCGATATTCTAATTGGACGGCACTGCGCTCACTATTAGTTGCAGTGTGGTCACTTAGCCGTGCCAGGTAAAAAAAAACTCTATACCTTAATTTCTCAAAAGTGTTTTTATTCGAAACGATATAACTTAATTTATTGTCCAACTATAATTTAAGTTTGGTACTGTGGGCTGGCTATGGGCAGACATGGCCACTCTCCATCAGGCAAGCTACCCTTTCATCTCGTTATACAGGCGGAAAAAGTATTAGGATATATTTTGAATAGTGATTACAAACTATGAATTTATGACGACGATAACCACTTACCACTTAGCGTACAATAATAGCACACCTGTATTACTGCTGGGCACGGGCCTCCTCTACTTATGAAGGGGTTAGGCCTTAATTCACTTACCGTATAATGTAAAAAAATAATAGTATTAGTACCTTTTTTTTTCTTTTTACACCCAACTATCACACACATAGTTCTGACCCCACATTACGTATAACATGTATTGTGAGTATCAAGAACTTCGAGGGACTACGGTCCCACAACACCCATACCCGAACTAACATCTATCTAGTCACACAAATATTTGTATCGATGCGGGAATCGAACCCACGGCCTTTCGTTTCACAGTCGGCTACGGCTGTCACACTGTACTTACTTGTACAGAACCCTCTGCAGGCCACTCATGTCGCACTTGATGATGTACTCGACTTTGTCCGGCAGCTGGCTCTCGACCTCCTTCTTGAGTCGCCGCAGTAAGAACGGACGCAGCACTTTGTGCAGACGACGGATGATCAGGATCGTTTCTTCTTCGTTCAACTCCACCTGGAAGTAAGGGGCACTTTAAGGTTTTGACATGATGGATAACGATTGTGCCAGTTATAAAACCGAAAATGATGACAAGAGGCCGGGTGAAGTTTCTGACTTCCAGCTGAACTATAACTGTGTATAATAGAAAACATTTCTATACGTTCATGCAAATTTGAGAACGAACCAAACCGGCGAACGTACAAGTGGGTCACCTGGTGGTAAGTGATCTCAAAGGTCTGTGAACTACCACTACTAAAGTGACGTTATGTATGAGTTCGCTGTTAGTAGGATATTCATATCCGCCCGGGAAGCGACCACCGTACACAGGGTGTACAACCCGCCATAGTGACACAAGCAAGTATTTCGCGTTCCGGGATCAGTTAGTGTACATCCGGTTTTTGTCGGGGGTCTGGAGTTGGGGTATGATGTTTGGCCGTTTTGCGGCCTTCTGAGTACTATGACAATAGACCCTCAACTGCTTCTTCACCTTCTTGTCCATGGCGTAGTGTAAGCAGGCCGGCATGATTGTGTTGAGTAGCGGGGGATAGATTGTCTCTCGCTACTCGATACTCTAATTGGACCGCACTGCACTTGACAATCAGGTGCAGTGTCACTGTGTGCAGGTCACTTTGCCAGTATTAGAAACAGTAGTGTTGTGTACCTTCTCCCCGGTGGTGGCGAAGGGTGCGTTGAACCACTGCTCGAAAGTGGAGCAGCTCTTGAAGATGGAGGGCAGCAGGAAGTTGAGCAGCGCCCACAGCTCCGGCAGCTTGTTCTGCAGCGGCGTGCCCGTGAGCAGCAGGCGGTGCGGCGCGATGTAGTGCGTGTTCAGCACCTGCGTCAGCTTGCAGTGGTGGTTCTTCATGCGGTGCCCCTCGTCGATTATCATGTACTTCCAATGCACCTGCGTCACAATACTTATTACTACGACCATCACAATACTCAAAAATAGTCAATCTCAAAAAAATCGCTTAAAAAAACAATATATCAAGATAGTCAGGGTAATTTTTATTGTATATACGTATTTTGTCGATATTTCAATAAACATTACCAGACTGTATAAATACGCTTGTCTCTTTCGCAATAAATGATATAATTAATAATGAGATAATGCATCTACTATAAATCTATTGAGTTAAACTAGGCATAAAGAATAATCTCAAAAATAATAGTTCTGTATACTAGTTTAAATAATTAAGCAGCTGTTTTTATTTATTTTTGTTATTATTACTTAGTATCTTAGTTCGTACATTGATAATATAGCTTGTAAGGATGCATGTTTTGGATTACTATCTAGTCCTAGATTACTTAACTCTAATGTTGTGAACTGTTATGATTGTAATCTGTAGTGCATCTTAAATAAATAAATTTATATACTAACTTTAGCGAGAACGCCTTTATCCTTGATGACATACTCGTACGTAGTCAACAGTACGTTGAACTTAGTGGACTTCATCTGTGTCTGCACCAGTCGTCGCGACTGGGGCGATCCCTTGTACGACACCACGATCACTGTCGGCGCCCACTTCTCGAACTCTAATACCCAGTTTGAAAGTGTACTGGAAATAACCATCTAAAACTTTCAAACCGACTTCAAGTACTCCGTCACTAAATCTTTATTAAACATGGAACAACCCTTAGAGAAACTCTTTAATATCTTATCTATAAAAAAAAACATCGGAATAAATAAATACGCACCGAATTTGTATCTCGACTCTGTGTGTAAGACTTGCGAGGAGGTACTAAAGATATTATTCAAAGTTTAAATAAACTTATGAAGAAAAATACGTAAGATTAAAACTGAATTTAAAATACAAATCGTTTAAAATATCAGGGTTATCGGGTATGTTTGGTGTTGCAAAGGGGTACTAATGAAAGCAACATATATAAAGTCGGTGATTAGAAACTTATTAGTAAGGTTCAAAACACGAAAAGTGGATTGTTTTTTTTCTTGGGATTTTTGTAACACGATCTTAAAATTTTATTGTTACTTTTAAAACTCTTGATAAAGTGTTAGCTGATTATCTAAGCATTAATTATACTTAGACTCTGCAAAAATAGTTGGCTTGCATTTTCGGTTTCAGGAATCATAAAACGAATAATTTCATAAAAAATGTACAATTACTAAGATAAGACGAGTTTTACGACATTTTAAACTTAATCGATATGTTACTATTCTATTATATAAATTATGAAAAACAGAGTTAGTTTGAACAAGGATGAAATGCATATATGTATTTATAAATTTGTTGAAATGGTAATGAGGATTTCACCTGAGTGGTACGATAATAAGGAATGGGCCATTGACTTTTTTCTTTTCCATGAGATAGGTGACCAAAGCAATTGTCTGGATTGTTTTTCCAAGTCCCATCTCGTCTGCCAGGATTCCATTCAAGTTGTTGTTAAACAATGACACAAGCCATTCGAGACCCTAAAAAACAAATTTTCATAGTACAAATGCTTAGATTATATAAAACTAGTTCAGTGTGCTTTATAAAGAATCATTACCTTAATTTGATATTCCTTAAGGTTTCCATTTACCAAAATACTAGACTGTTCTGTGACAGACTCGTGCACCGTGTGAGCAATACTGCAATAGAATAAAATATAATACATTTCTTACTTATATAAGACCAAGGGACAGCTGAAAAGTCTTTACAAAAATATGTATGTGGTACTGACTAAGACAGCCTCGATAGCACAGTTGTAATTACGTTTGCGTTACGACTGGTGTGCTGAGGTCTCGGGTCCGATCCCCGGGTCGGGTAAAGTGATATTGGGTTTTTCTATTTAGAAATACTCAGTATCAGCCCGGAGTGTGGAATGGTGATAGGCTCGCCCCCATAACATTATGCACATACTGGTTACACCTCTGCCTACCCCTTCTGGGATTACATGCGTGAATGTATATGTATGTATGTAGTAAGATCCATTCCTTATACAGCCTGTCAGAGGAATAACACACATCCACAGACATCCCAATCGAAACATAAAGCTACAATCCTAACATACACTGGAATTATTATACTGCGATGAACTTAAGTATTACGTCATACGGCCTCCATGGCGCAGCGGATGTATGTATTTATTTGTTTACGTATTTGAAACTGTATTTATAAAAACCTTTAATTATCTAGACATCAAGTTAATTTTATTTGACAATGGATCCAGGTAAATCCAGGTAATGATGAATGATTCAATTCCGTTTGTTTTACGCTATTTTACGGAAGGGTAACTGTTATTTATTTAAAAGTTACTAATTTTTAGAAATAAAAATTATAATCTATTCATTTGTCCATTCATAGCAAAATCGTTTCGGGGTGTGCGTGTATAACATGACATGTTGTATAGTTGGTTGTTACCTGTAATAAGTTTGTTCTTCTGTCTTATACTCGTCGTCCTCGACCTTGGCTTTCTTGATCATTTCGCGCGCCTTCTCCTCTTCAGATTTTTCTTTATCATCCCTGTCTTTGTGTCTATACTTCCTCAATCTATGTTCTAAGAAACGGCAACAAGTGAATGAGCTAATGCTTCAAATACAATGTGTCGAGACTTGGTAAAAAGTTCGACATTTTATTAAAATTGATAAATAAAATTAAGCTTCTTATTCATGGTTCCTGTATTCGCGACTACTAGCGGGGTAAAAAATTGCTACAAAGCTCCTGTATTCCGCCGCAAAATCTTTATTCGTGGATCTAGTCGGTATATTGAATTAATTCGGTATCCTTTATGAACGCATCGGAATCTTTTCAGTACTGCTAGCAAGTGCCGATGCTGTTTTCAAAGAGTGTATACAATTTGTCAAATCTAAAAGTAAAACAATCCTTATTGCCCCTGTGCCTAAAGTACGTTGTCAAATGCCGCCGCCACCTTATTATACTTTTTACACAGCTGAGTATCAACCTGAATTGTAAAACCTTTTTGAATGTTTTATTTGCTACCATATAACCTTTTTAAATAGGCAAAACAAGAAACAAGTCTAAGTTCTATAAAACCTTTTTTTTTTAGTGCCTGGATAGGCCGACGAGTAGACGGGCCACCTGATGGTAAGTAGTCACCGCCGCCCATAGACTTCTGCAAAGCCAGAGCACAGCAGAGCCGCTGCCTATCGTTAACCTTTTTTTTTTGTCGCGGGGAAAGCGTTTTATTACTGCGGCCCACTCCGGAGGGAAGCGGATTAAGAATAAAACGGGTATGCTGGACTAGCCGGTCATACGACCCAGCATCCCCCTCGCACGGATGATGGCTATCCGTGCTGCCGCTGGGCCGAGTCCGTAACCCCTATGTACACCCCACCCGACACTACCAGCTAAAACCCCGCGGTGGGCTTCTTCGGCGCTTGCGGAGCGATTCCGGGGTATTCTAAGGAGTGCTAGAATTGCAGCCGGAATCGCCCCAGCGCGGTGCTGCGTAGCAGCCCATCTCCATGGAGGGCTAAGGAGCCCCCGCGCACCGAACAACGACAGCGAACGAGGCCTTACCACCCGCGCTGCCGTCCATCTCGGGGTCGCACGATGCCCCCAATTTGGGAGTGCATCGATACGGGCTGACAGCCCTCCGCTGCGCGCCCGCGACCCCTGATGGCCCCAATTAGTCGCCTCGTACGACAGGCAGGGGTTACCGTGGTGAAATTCTCAAGACGCTCCCATTCCACAGGGCGGGAGACGCCGGTCAGTCGTCCACCCGGCGCCTCCTACGTCATCTCTGGCGGCGGGAGGGATCATATCGTTCCCGATCCCTCTCAGCACTCTCCTTCTGCGAGATGACGTTCTCGCAGAAGTGGGCCACCACACGCCAGGACCTCCGGCTGGCGACCATGGACACCACGGCCGCCAGCGAGAGGTCTCTTCCAACGACTGCTCTGAGAGCGCTGCGCTCTTCGTCCCAGGCTGGGCACTCCTCCAACGTATGTTGGGCCGTGTCCTCGTGGCAGTTGCCACAGTGGTGGCACACGGCGGACACCTTCTTTCCGATCCGACACAGGAAAGAACCGAAACACCCATGGTCCGTTAATACCTGTGTCAGTCGAAACGCAGGCGCCCCGTGGCGCCTGTCTAGCCATCTCACCTACCGTTAACCTTGCCTACACCTAACAATAATAGATTAATAGGTATTATTAAAAATTCTCATTTCCTTTTTAATCTATGTAAGTATCTCCTATAATCCCATACAAATTACTATTCCAAATGCACGGTTTCTGTATTCGCGGCATATTTGCAGAACATATCCCCCGTGAATAAGGTTTTTTTTTTGTTTTTACTATAAATAGGCTTGCGTTTGACCACTATCTCGCCTGATGGTAAGTGATGATGTGGTCTACGGTGGAGCACGCTTGCCTAGAAGATACCTATTCACTCTTGACTTAAAGATACCCAGGTTATAATTTTCGGGAAATATTGACTCCGGCAAAGAGTCCCACCCACTCTCTAGCGGTGCGCATGATAAATGTACTAGCAAAACGCTTCGTGCGCGCTGGTGGAATATCAACTATGTATCGATGACGCTTCGCCGAGTCTCTTGTCGGCCGATGATGGAAAGGGGTTGGGGGAATTAAAATGTGCAATTCCAAGGCACACTCGCCGGAATGCATAGATAAGATTTTACTATGTATAGATAAGCATACCATCATCATCCTGACTGTCGTCGCCTGAATCTTCCGAGTCTGAGAGCACCTCCCACCCGGGATGAGACTCCATCCAATCTTTGAGTTGGGACAGCAACGGAGCCTCCTCGCCTCTCAAGATCTGCAATGTCGCAACGTTATATAATGGGCACACACACACATACACTCACGCCTGTAATTGGCTATTTGACAACATTGAAAATACACTGCAAATTGTGGTCATCCTGTTAGACAATAGCTTAAAAAACCATATTTCACTTCATTTTAAACAAAATAATGTATATTTTTTGCAAATTAAACGAAATAAAATACAACATTTATTTAAAATTTTATCTGTGATGTGAACGCTATGTGATTGGTTGCAACTCTGGTGACGTCACACGCAAGTAAACATAGTAGGGATGTGACATTGAGTGAAAAAAAATAGATTTTTCTCACTTGAATAATAATCGATTTTAGAAAAATCTAAGAAAAATAAACGGTTTTTTTTTCTTAAAATTTTGCGTAATATGTTTTTCTCTGTAGTAAGTAATTAATATTAACAATTTATTAGGAGTCTTCAGCTTGGCATTGAAGTCACCCATTTCACCGCTGTAGGAATCCTTGGTACGAGACATAGCTTTCCCTATGTCTTCGTACGTTGGGGCGTACACTTGTATAACCTTCAGAGTATATTTTTAAGATAAGGTACGCCACTCGAGCTGATACGCTGCCAACTTCCACAGCGTTGCTTTTTAGTGACTTGTGGATAATAAATCCGCCGCCACCTTGGGATGGTTGGTGTCCTTCTCGGAAGTAGAGTAAGTGACCAGAATCTAGGGCCATCTTCTCCTCCCCCTGTCTTCGGATATCGGATAGCCCTACGATATGCCAGTTAATGTGACTTAGCTCTTCTTCCAACAGAGCGATGTGCTCGTCCAACCGCAGAGAGCGTCCGTTGTACGTCGCCAAAAATTGTTTTTTGTGGTACCCTACCGTAGCCCGGGGATTGTAATGGGTGCCTTCAATGCCAATGTACAATAGTACAAGGACACGGCGAATCGAGGGTAGGATCATTCGGCTATGGGTGCAGGAATCACAGGGGGCAAATGCTAGCCAACTTTTTCGAGACCCGGGGCCTCTTTTTGATGAATTCATTTTTCCAGAGGAAGTGGACTTGGCAAAGCCCCAATAATGTCACCAGGAATGAGAGCGACTTCATTATGACTAATAAGCGCCAAATATTCAGTGATGTCTCTGTGATCAGTAGGTTTAACACCGGTAGTGATCACCGACTGGTAAGAGGTACTCTGAATATAAAAGTTATTTTTTTTAATTGGTATATTATTTTGTAGCTCATTACGATTACGATTGTCTTTACACGCTTTATACTAGTTACAATTGTATCCAAGTAGACTAAGTATATATGTAATGGAACCCTTCAACGTTATGTTCACCACCTTCAAGACACGTATCAAGGACCTATGATCACCAGGTTCGCCAAGATATTAAAAAATATTAGGTATCATTTTAAATTATATTTTTTATGTGGTCTTAATTTGTAATCGAATATTTTATTATAAGTAGGTACGTTTGATGCTGTTTCGAGACTAAAAGCATAAAATAAATTATATTTAAAAATAACACGCTTAATTAGCTAGCCGAACTAAAAAGTTGAAAATAATATTAATTTCATGGCGAAAAATTATAACTTAAAAAAATATCACATTTTAAGGTTAAGGTTTTCAAATATAATTCCAAGATCTTTGAATCTAATAAGTTCATTGGCACACTGTTTAACGAAGAAAGGATGTATGCCAGACCCTTAGAAGAGTCAAGATTTTTAATAAAAAATATCGATATATCGAAATATCGATATTTTGTTTCGTTATATCAAACTCCGATATTGATATATTTAAAAATATCGATATATCGAAAATCCGATATTTTTAAAAATATCAACATCCCTAGTTATTCGCTTGTTTACTTGCATGTGACGTCACACCAGCGCCATTACAGAAATAGCGTTTTTGCCGCGGTTTTGGAGATTTAAACTTTAACATTGATTTTTATTAAAAATACTGTATAAATGGCGATAGGCTCGCCCCCTATCACATTATGGGACCGAAATTTGGCGAAACGTGGGTGTACTGGTTACACCTCTGCCTACCCCTTCGGGGATTATAGGCGTGAGTGTATATGTATGTATGTACTGTATATTTTCCTGAAATATCAATGTAGTGTGCTTATTATGTAATAAAGAATAGTTTTAAATCATTATCGAAAATGAGTCAAATAGCCAATTCCGAAGGGGTACGTAGAGGTGTAGCCAGTACACCCACTTATCGCCGAATTTCGGTCCCATAATGTGATAGGGGGCGAGCCTATCGCCGATACCGGGCACAGTTTCTAGACTTCGGGCTAATATTGAGAAAAAGGTAGAAAAATCCAAAATCATTTTACCCGACCCGGGGATCGAACCAGAGACCTCAGCACAGCAGCAGTCGTAACGCATGCGCAATTACAACTGTGCCACTGATGCAGTACAGTCGAGTGACAACTATGGACTTGAGTTGTAACATTGTAGCCTATTCAGGATTATCCACACATTTTCACAGTATACGCACACTACGGTACGTAATATTGGGATTAATATTAAAACGGTTATGATGTATCGTTAGTTAGGTCACACACACCACCAGTCGAGCCTATGATTGACTGGTGTCTTCTGTCTACTCTTCATCTTGCTCTGTATGTGCTTGAACTCTTTCTGGGGAGCATGCCCATGAGGCAATATATCTAACCAGTCTTGTACCAATCGTATGCCGGCGCGCCACAAATACTGGCAACACTCGCCGTTCTTACATGCTATGTTTAATCGACTTCAAAAAAGGAGGTACTTTTTTTATGAATGTTACCGGATTACTTGAAGACGCCTGGACCGATTCGAGAAATTCTTTTTTGTTTAAAAGGGTATACTTCCCAGGTGGTCCTATTGGCACCAAGTCAGGATCTGATGGGATCTCAGAAAAATCAAGGGCAACCCTCAAATGTTATAGTGACGCTAACTTGTATTTTATTGAAGTCGGTGTACTTTCATGCAGTAAAGATTTTACTCCCTACTTATTACCTTTTTAATATAGTTTTGATACATAAGTGGCTAAACAAGATAAGTGTGGACATAGCTATTAGGTATAGACAGTGTGTGAAGTAACGCACCTCTCCAGTCTTGGGGTCCATGACGTTGACGCGCGAGTCGGACGCCTGCGAGCTGTCGTCCATCGCGTCGATGTCGCCGCCTTCCAACAACTTCTTCTTCCGCGACTTCTAAACAATGGACACAACCCAAATTAACAACTATACTTCTTTGATTCACTTGTCGTATAGTTTCTTGCTTTCAATAAATCAGTAAGCATGTTTGAATACCTCTATGAAGTATAGTTAATAAAGCGCAACTACGCGTTATATATCTTGAATCTAATGAGAGTGACTTTGAGACCATCCTATCTATGAGACTATCCTCAAGTTGAGCTGACTGTAGATACAATGTATGAGACAGTGCATCTCTCTAGGGTCGCTCTCCATTTGGATACAAATATATAAAAATATCCTGCCACCAGCCTCAAAAGCCCGAATATTATAATCTAATAAAAAATCTTATACACTTATCCCCCCATAGGGATAGAACGAAGTGTACTCTATTATGGTATCCCTTCCTATGTGTAAAACAACAACGAAACTATCCCACAGGTACCATACATTTCTCTAGGATAAACAGTAGCCTATGTGCTATTCCATTCTATAATCTATCTCTGTGCCAAATTTCAACTAGATCCGTATAGCCGTTCTGGCGTGATTGAGTAACAAACATCCATCTATCCCATCCACCCATCCAAACATTTGCTATTATAATAGTAGTAAAACATACCCTCTTCCTTCTTTCTTCCTCTACTTGTTTCTTGCGCTGCTCCTGTTTGTGTTGTTTGACCATCTCCGTGAGACTGGCAATATATTCATCTGTCTGCGACAAGAGAAACGCCAATCTTTTGTCTTTCTTCTGGTCAATCAGTTTGCGGTAACCTTCTTCGTCTTCTGCCATCAAACTAGAAGCAAAATAATAGTGAACCACCTGCAACTGTATTTGTACTAAGAAGGAAGGAAGGAAGGAGGGAAGGAAGGAAGTCGGTAACTAAATAGCAAGAGGAGCAGAACGCTCGCCTGTTAGTAAAACACGCAAATGCCCACATTGATACACTGATTTTAAAATTCAAGTAATGCATGGCACTGCACTGTCAACCTGAGACATAAGATGTCAAGTATCATAATTCCCATTATTTCGATGTCTCTCGGTCAATGCTTCTTGGTGGCAGAAATAGAAGTAATGGTATCTACACAGACGCAATCTCATACAGAGTTTATCACTATAAACTATCTCTATTAAGTGATCTCTACATCAATATAGTATTGAAATCTATTACTGTTAAAATTCAAATATTATATCTTGGTCCATATTTGATTCAACTGGATTAGAACCATAGATATGGTAAACCTGCTATTGTGTCTCATTCCAGCGATTCATGTTCCAGTAACAGCCAGTTTATATCCAATTACTTCAAGCACGCATACTGGTGATTGTTGGAAGTTGCCTTGTGTTAATATCTTAAACAATGAACTCATTTACCATGTCAGGATGTTTTTTTTTATAACATGTGGAAATGTTTTCATTGATAAACATGACTATATAGTAAGTGACTGTCGTCTATAATAATACTAGCCCTGTATTAAACATTGTCCCACTGCTTGGCACAGGCCTCCTCTACTAATGAGAGGGGTTAGGCCACCATGTTGGCCTAATGCGGGTTGGTAGACTTCATATACCTTCGAAATTCTTGTGAGAATTCTTAGGTATGCAGGTTTCCTCGAGATGTTTTTCTTCACCATTACAGCAAGCGATAATTAACAATGTAATACACACATAACTTTAGAAAAGTCAGAGGTATATGCCAATTGGGCTGGTTTCGAACATACGACTTTCGTCTTGACAGACCGTGCCTCAACCAACTAAGCTATCGCTTCTATAATTGTCGCCTATAGTATTATTATATTAGTTTTAATATTACAAGTGTATACTAACCGTCTCATACGCTCTTTCTCGATACGCTCCTGTTCTTTCTTCTGCTCTCTCTCTGCATTCGCGTGGTAGTTCATAATCGCTTTGTTCATACGAGACAGCTTCGCTACGTTGTTCCGGTGATACTCCTTAAAGTCCTTGGCTGTGTATGAAAAAGATTGGTTATTACTACTATATAATGTCTAATAGTCGAATATATTCATTATACAATATAATATTTTTAATATGCAGATCTACTGCAGCAAATCAGGACTTTACAATATAACTATAAAGTATGTAAGGTGGTTTCTATATTCCTGTATATTATATGTCTGTGTGTCGAAAAACAACAAACAAAGTTTCAAATACGTATATATATATATATATATATATATATACTGTGGAAATTTTTCCAGTCAACATTATTTTACACCAAAAATATAATATTTATTATATTAATAAATATCGTAAATTTTTGCCATATTAAGACTTAGGAGTAAGACATATTCGGAATCAGTGAATATTTCTGCATCTTATGAGCATTGTTTCGTTTCGCAAAAAATGTCGCTTATATCAAATAGCCCACCAACCGTCCATATGTATACATATAAGTATCGACGTTTCGCGGTTCTAGGTTCAGCCGGCCTGCCACCACCTCTTAGAGCAGTATTGTTGTAATATTACAATGCGAATTCATGGTACAAAATCGGATTTAATACTTCAACAAGACTGCTCTAAGAGGTGGTGGTAGGCCCCCAGGAAAGCCCGCATGCCTGCTATTAAACATGTTACCATGTTGTAACACCGTCTGCAAGAACTCCTGGTGTTTCTGTCTCCTCTTCCGCTCTGCTTCGAGCTTCTGTTGTTTCTCCAACTTCTCAGTGGCGCGAGCTTCCCTCAGGCCTTGTCGTTTGGTGCGCTTGTACGCCTTGATACTAACAGCTGTCTCTAATGTGGTATCGCGGCGGACTTGGCCAAGAATCTGGAAATATTATACTGTTAGGGTAGTCTCTGTTTATTACAAATATCGGGGGTCTCTTACAAAATAAGCACGGGTAGATTGATAAGTTATAGACAGACTGAGTGGGTTACTTTTGTTGCAATAAAAGAGATCGACTCGGCGTTCCAGGGCTCAGTCTATCCCAATTGTGTCCAGTTCAAGTAATCCTTTTGCAGTTTGTGTGTTTAGTCGTTTTTCCTAACAATACAATCAAAATTACATATTTTATATCAGCTTTTCGCATCAATTCCCTCTGCATTAAAGAGTCAGTTAGTTCAGGATAATGAATTAGTATATAATTACGTAGGTACACTACAAGACCTAGTATCAATATATTGCGCGTTAACGCACGGTTAAATTGACACATGTTTTTATAATATTTTTTATGAAAATATATTTTATTTGCTATTAACATATTTTATTTTATTGCCTCGATAGGGCGACGAGCAGACGGGCCACCTGATGGTAAGTAGTCACCGCCGCCCATACACTTCTATAATGCCAGAGCACAGCAAAGCCGCTGCCTACCGTTAAATTCTAAACCCAATGTAAAAAATTGATTATGTTTCCACTACATTATAAGACAAAAATCTCTAGTTACTGAGAAGTAAGACTGAGGCTTACTACTATGAGACTATATAACATACCTCTGCACGCAGTTGCTTCTGGAAGTTCAAAACGCGATGAGCCCTGAGCTCTATCTGAGCTTGCAGTCGGAGATCATCGGGGATGTTGGCAGGCAAGTTGGACAGGATCTCTATGCGATGTGCAATGCGGGCAGCGATCCTGGACCATTTTAAAAATTAGCTATTGTTGATATACTGTAACAAATGGCATTGAGTTTGTAAGTAGGGCATACCTATTTTCCCTTTCATTTAATATCTGCAGCGGGTCAATGCCTATTGGTTTCGGCATACTGGTCACTCGATTCTGTTTTGCTCCGGGAACTTGTACTCCAGGCTGTGTAAAAGTGTCATTTTTATTTAGTTATTTGAATATGTTAATAATGTAGTATGTCAAAAAAAAATTTTACAGTGCCATCACCACACCAATTATGGTAGGTGTCCTTTATATTATAAATATACTTATTCTAAAATTGAAGAAAGAGCGAGCGGAAGAATTTACCTGTTGGTTTTGTTGTGAACCTGGACCAAGAGGTCGCAATGGTGCAGGACCACGTATCGGTGGAGCTCCGCCCATCGGCTGTAACACAGATGGTCAATATGTCAGTAGTTAATTTTTCTCTCTAATCTGTACTTGAGTATAAGTTTAAAAATCTTACTGGATTAACAAGAGGCGGCGTGAGTTGTGTCGGTGGCGCCATCTGTCCCGTCATGGGCAGCGGCGTGGGCGGTGCGCCTCCTCCGCCGCGCGCCGCGTCCCCCTGGGCTGCGCCGGCGGGCGGCTTGCCTCCCGCGCCCGCCTGACCCTCGCCGAACCCGCTCGAGCCCGGTGGCGTAGGACACTCTGGTGGCGTGTCACTCGTGCGCTTGCCTGACGCCATGGCCGACACTTGCGGCGTCAGCGGTTGATTGCGCGCCAGACTTCGATACGCAGTGATTTGAGCCCTGAACAAAACAAAACATTTAGTGCGAAGCTCGTAATTCCTTTAGAACGCTTCATCATATCGAATGAGAGAAATTACTCACTTGAGTTGACAAAGCTGGTTATTGGAGAAGAGTCCTTTGTTAGGATCTTGAGGATTGGAGCGTGCCCGTAGCGCAAGCAGCTGTGAGTATCTCGGATCCTCCTGTAGACCCTTTTCTTCCATAGAATCGATCGCTCGCTGCAGAGCATTCAGATTGTCGGGGCCGGTCGCCGCAATAGAACCTTGCATCGGAGAAGAGGCGGGCGGACCGCCGTTAGCCGACGATGTGGCTGGAGGTGGAGCCTGCACATGTGGCGGGGTTTGCGCGGCTGGAGGGTGCGGTGGGGTAGCCGCGGGAGCACCCGCAGAGCCAGGTGGGCCAGATGACCCGGGCGCACCCGCCGCACCGGGGGTATGTCCGTAACCTGGCGAATGTGGAGATGGACCTTGGCCTGGCATCATTGCATGGTGAGGTGGCATGTGGCCGGGAGCGGTGGGCGGCATGCCTTGCGGGTGCACGCCATGTGGAGGCGGTCCGCCAGGAGGAAGCGGTACGCCAGGCCCACCCGGAGGACCCTGTGGCCCATTACCCGACGGTGGACCACCACCCATCGGCATTGGAGACTGCGGAAATATTTATTTTTATAGCATAAACTGACAAGCAAGCAATTGAGCACTTGATGGTAAGTGATATCTACCGTCCGTGAAAACTCATAATATCGAAAGAATAATGGGAGCGATATAATCATTAAAGACAAGCAATTAGGGTTGGCTCTTTGCGCCCCAAAAATTTATCTCGCCATTACATAAAACACAACTGCAAGCTGTTACTTTACGTGTGTTTGCTATGTTGTAACAAGCCGGTGAAGCTGACACATTTATTCTGTAGACAAAACTGTCTATAGCAAATAGAAGGCATATTTCAAAAAATATTTATATGACTCACGATGAAATGCACGACCATACTGATTTAGTTTTGATAATAAATGGACAATGGCACCCCTTTTTGTATTCATAATTATTATAATACTCGTCTCCACATTCGCTACGAAAAATGACACAGTAAGAAATTCTCTATACCAAGTAACAGCCTACAACTATCACGAAAGAGCATTTCTGCACTCGTTACACTTAAATAATGATAAATACATATTCGTGAACGAAGTAACGAACGAGGCTGCCATACCCATATATGTGATTGTACACGAATGTTGCTCAAAATCTTTCGAAAAAGAGCTTCATGCCAATAACATTGATTTCACGTACATCAATTCTGACATACTGTAAGTGAGTAAATTTAATTGTGCGACAATAAATTTGTAATGTTTAAATAAAATATTTTTTTTTCTAGGTGGGGAAATTCTAATAATATGAGAGAAAGCTATAATAATATCACTGTAAATGATCTCAGCATAAACTCCTTTTACAATTTATACAAAATTCAATTGTGGATTGAACTTAAACTCAAAAAGCATTCAATGTTAACAAAATTGATAATAGGAAAAACTTATGAAGACAGAGATATAATGGTACTAAAAATCTCTGCTGGAAGAAGAAATTGCGCCATACTTGTGGTAGGTGGTGAAGAAGGCAGAGATTGGATGTCTCCAGTAATTATATTGAATTTTATAAACCACATGCTAGAGAACAAGGACAATATCAACAAATTAACCGATTTCTGTGACTTTTACTTTTTACCAGTATTTAATCCAGATGGATATGAATACAGTATCCAAGAGGTAATGTATTCCTATTGATTTATTTTTTACTAGGTTCTGCCTGCGGCTACGCCCGCGTGGTAGTTATTTTTGGAAGAAAAGGTATAAAATCCATGGAGACCTCTTAAGCTCTTACATCTTCTTGTATTATGCTATCCCGTACGAACCGGGTATAAAAAGTAGCCTCTCAACTAACACAATGCAAATAATCATGTGGATCCCTTGCTCTGTCTAAAACAAAAACAAAACTATCCCACGGGAACCGTATAATCTCTGTGCCAAATTTCAACCATATCCTTCGAGCCGTTTCCGGGTGATTGAGTAACAAACATCCATCCAACCAAACATTCGTATTTATAATATTAATAGGATCATTGATAAACACCCGATAAAAGAGTTCATATAAACTTTCATCCCCTATTTTACTCCCTATTCCTAACCTATTTTATAGGGGTAGAATTTCCAAAAATCCTGAAACCTATATTTTTTATTTTGAACTGAAAGGCCAAATACCAATTTTTATGCCTTTAACTTCAAAAATGACGGAGTTTCATACAAACTTTCTTCCCCTATTTTACCCCCTTAGGGGTGGAATTTCCAAAAATCCTGAAACCTATATTTTTTATTTTGAACTGAAAGGCCAAATACCAATCGTTATGCCTTTAACTTCAAAAATGACGGAGTTGCATACAAACTTTCTTCCCCTATTTTACCCCCTTAGGGGTGGAATTTCCAAAAATCCTGAAACCTATATTTTTTATTTTGAACTGAAAGGCCAAATACCAATTGTTATGCCTTTAACTTCAGAAGTGACGGATTTTTATTTCCCGAAAATTATGACCTGGGTATCAAGTCAAGAGTGAATAGGTATCCTCTAGGCAAGCGTGCTCCACCGTAGACCACATCATCACTTTCCATCAGGCGAGATAGTGGTCAAAGGCAAGCTTATTTCGCTTAAAAAAAATTCAAGTCTCTAACCCCAGCCATTTTGGCTGTGCGATGATCGATCAGTCAGTTAGTTTCTTCTTTTATATATACAGACAAATATTTTTTACAAATCGCATCCCTTTTATATACCCGATCGGAAGTCAGACTAAAAGGTTTTAGAAAGACGGCGAAACATGTTCAGGTTCCAGTAATCTAAGCCCATCCTCAGCCTCATATTCGCAAAATTTTGGTTATCTAATGTTTTACTATTAGTCGGCACTATTTAAGCTATTACGCACTGTCGACTGGTCGCCGGCAACTCGGTCGACGGAGACTGTGACTTTCTAGAGCTGAATATAGGTGTATACGCACTTAGTCGTCGGTCACTCGGGTGGCTCAGCGACTCGCCTCGCAGTGGCGACGCACCACTGACTGCTAGTTGGTTGCTCTCTTATAGGTAGATTTATTTACTTCGTATTGGCGTAGCGGGCATAACATCTTATCAGTCTCTAACTTAAGATATTTTTTGTCTTTTAGGATATATTTTGGTCAAAAAATCGTAAAGTATTCTTTCCAAAAAAGATGTGTGATGACAAGATCGCCATTGGAGTCAATATTGACAGAAATTGGTTTTTCTCCAAAGCATCTAACTGTATGTACATAATATAGAATTATGAATATCATAATATACATTTCAAAATAATAAATATTATACATATTTATATCATATTAATATCCACGTATTTCACAGTGACTTATTTAAAAATCTAATAAGACCAGTTAATATGTATGTATTAAAACAAGAAAATAATTAAATATTTTCAGTGAAAGATGATGAATGTAAAGTAATATATGGTGGTGAAAAACCTATTACAGAAGAAGAACCACAAGCACTATTTAATTTTATGAACAACATTGCAAATAATTTGATGATGTACATAAATGTACGGAGTTTTGACCGGTTTATAACTGTACCATATGGATACACAACAACATATCCTGACAATCATCCCATTTTGGCAAGTATAAGAAATATTTTTTTGTTTTGAAATGTTACAAAATAAATAGTTTTAAAAAAAACCCTAACAACCTCATCAAGTAATGACTTGTCTGGTTCCGCCAATCTGCATTTAGATTGGCAGACTATACACACCTTCGAAATTCTTATTTACAATTCTGATCCATGCAAGGTTCATCAGCATGTTCTCCTTCATGGTTTAAGCTAGTAATAATGTATTGCATAACTTTGAAAAATAAGAGGCATATATGCTCCAATAGTTGTTGGATGCCAAGACATGTACATTTTTGTATTGTATACTTTTTTGGTAAAACACACCTGGTGTGTTGCACTGCAAAGTATTAAGCGTAATATGATATTCTGATAAGTCATAAGAAGCTGTGTATTATAAAAAGCTCATTTTTTTATTTGATAAACTTAATTGATGTGTCAAATACTACTGAAAACGAAATAAAGGCCACTAGCTTTTTTTTAAACATAAACAATAAAGTGGATAATTCAATAGAATACCACTGATTTTAGGCCCTTTCCTAAGTCTAACTTTATAATAACTCAGTATACATATTTTAAACTTTTACACAGATGGAAATATTATCGGCTACATGTGACAAAATGTACAAGAAACATAATGCCCCATATTTTTATGGAAACACAGCAAATATACTTTGTAAGTTACTAAATTGTTTACTAAGATTCTCTCACATTAATTCCATTTTTATACTCACATTTTAATATTTGGCAACAAAATATTCATACATGATATTGGGTTTTTCTATTTAGTAATACTCAGTATCAGCCTGCAGTTATTATTGGTGGATAGTCCAAAAAATATCAACATCTCAAAAGTTTCACATGACTCTGAATTATGTATCTCTGTGCTAATTAAAATTACATTTTTAATTATGTATTTAATTACAGGGTAGCTTATGTTTTATTAAGAAATTCTTTATCTATGTTACCAATTTCAAGATACCAAACAGTATATTGTATTTTTTGTTATGAACTAAGCTTGTAACTGTTTTTTTTAAATTTTATGATATTTGTACTTTGCTATACTTCACAAAACTAAAACGATCTAAAGAAAAATAATATTTGGTACCTTGAAATACATAAAGTTTACACATATTTTGTTTGACAGACAACTTCTCTGGGAACAGTGCCGACTGGGTTAAAGAGAAGTTAAACATTCCTGTAGTGTTGACAGTGTATCTGAAGTACAAAGGATACCTGTTCCCTAATGAAACACACATACAACCTCTAACCAATCATTTGACAACTCTCATAGCAGAGACATTTCCAGTAGTTTATAATATTTACAGGCCAATCTTCAATCAAGTATCATGTTTAAACTTTACATACAGATTACTAATAGCAAGTGTATTCTTGGTTTATTAAATATGGATTTTATAAAAATACCTAATTGTAATAAAGTAGAATTTAATAACTAAAATTATTCGTGAATTTTATTACACTGATTATTGGATATCCAAATAAAATATTTTACTGGTACTCATGTTGGTTATGGACCCTACAAACCATAATGTCTATGCCTTTGAGGGCAATGGACCTTTTCCACAGGACTACACTTTCAAGCTGTGTTACATAAATGTTTACAAATAATACTGATGCACCTCAACATATTTAATGACTTATATTAAAATAACTCATTTGAGGCACATACATTTTTGCATAATAAATATTTCTGAGTTTTTTTTTTATTGTAGATTATTAAAAATTGTAATATTTTGTCATTGTTAATAATATTATTAAACAATGACAAAACATCCTAGTTTTAATTCTATGTGTCTGGTCAGAATGTTTTAGAATCCCTAATTAGTATCATGGTATCTGTTAGGTTCACTGACAGTTATATCACATATTAGACAAGTGATCCCGGGCAGATGTCCTACCATATAGGGCATATACCTGTGGACCGAATTTTCATAGAAAAATTAAGAAATTCAGAGTTCGACAACAGCACCACCCATTGGATCTACAATTATCTTTAAGTTTGACCCAACCACACACCTATGAAAATTTCATTGAAATCAATTGAGTAGTTTCAAAGCCTATAATGGACATAGGTAGAATCAATTTTTATTTTTATATAGATAGACCCTTCTCAATATGTTAATGCACTTCACTCCATCTCATTCTTTTTGGCTAAGCTCCATTGTTTTCCAATGCAACAATATTGCACATATATTAATCAGAAGCAGAATTACAATTAAAGCCAAGAAAACAATAATAAATGACATTTACCTGCCCTGGAGGCATATGTCCCATCTGATGTTGCATGTATCCGTGAGGAGGACCTTGTCCAGGCATTGATGGATGTGGTGGCCCACTGGACATGTTGGGATGGCCATTTGGTCCTGGTGGATGTGAACCACCAGGCCCTATTGAGTGTCCAGGACCTGTCATATGCGGTCCCACCATATGAGGGGGCATCTGATGACCACTTGGGATACCTGGATGCTGTTGCGGTAATCCTGGAGGGCCGTTGCTATTGGGCATCGGGCCGGATGGTGACATATGGTTCGGCATTGGCGGTTGCCCAGAGCCAGTATTATGAGACGATGGGGGTCCATTAACGTGTTGTTGGTTATATGGGCTATGTGGCGACTGAGGCGGCGCCGGGCTTTGGGTAGGTGGACCCATTGGGCTTGGTGCCTGTGGCGGTGGCATAGGGCTGCTCTGTGGTGATGGACTTGCCATTTTCACACTTTATTTCAAAACGAGTGCATATCACAAAACATTTACACAAATCATCAAGTCAGAGTCTAGTATGGCGGAGAGATGCGTCCACAGCTTTCTATATTCGGCTTTTGCGTGAATAAACTAGCTACCTATTGAAAGAATCGAGTAAAACAAAGAAATGTATATTTCACTCCTAAGCTTAAAATATTACTTCACTTCACAATATTCAAGAAGCTAATAAAATACAAATCCCAATAAATTACCGAAAGCCCATTGCCCACTTTAGTTTTTATTGACATATAACTAGGGTTGCCCTTAAATTGTGAAATTTAAATATTTAATCGACTATTTATTTATTGGTGAAGACTAAACAAACTCTTTTAACGTTATTTTATTTTATGTTTTGATATTACAATATTTAAAAATTTACCAAAACTGATAAAATATTTACAATTAGTCAGATGAAACCAATATTCTATGTCCACAATATGTCCATCGTTATTGAGAACAATAAATATTGAAGTAGCTACTTAGGAGGTAGATAAATGATGAAAATGTAATGTATGTAGAGGTCAGAAAAAAAAGAATAATGACCGGAATGTGATGTTTGATTTGTGATTTCATTAAGTGAATTAATTATTTCAGACATGGCTTTGGCCTTTTAAATTGTGTCTATTTCAGACATGGCTTAGGCCTTTTGAATTTGGGGGTTATTGTCACTCGCGTCCGTAGGCTTTACTCTAGTTCCCCTACACGTGACCCCTGGGCTAAATGGGTGACACATCTTACTGGTGGTAGGCTTCAGCCGTGACTAGTGACCACCCACCGGACAAAGCCGTGCCGCCAAACGGCTTGCCGTGTTCCGGCGCGATGTTCGGTGATGCCATTTAGGGAGACGGGTCGGAATAGTTGCTGAATGCAGTTGGGTCAATCTGACGCAATTTGATAACGCCGCATTGGGAGACTAGTCGTGGAGGGTAGCGGGATCTGAGGCACGGTGCACCGCTGGCCGACCGCAGGTAGTTGGGGGCCCAATGTAGTGTGCTAGCCACACACGAAAGGCTGCCCCGCCAACTGACGAAAAATCCCGGGATGCGCCATCGTGCCGGTCAGCGACCGGTTGAGAGGGCCCGATGGACATCCCGGGGGGGCTCGGGCGTCCCCGCAGTCTCCAGGCTAGTCCCCCTTCTGTGTGGTATTTCATCTAGTGTCTGAATGTTAAATGCATTTGGTCTCGTTCCACTGCCGTCTTTCTACCTACATTCGCTCTTGCATTCAAATGAAAAGTAAAAATAATAAGAGAACGTTTCAACAGCGGCAGCACTCTCTCTCTCTAAAAGTGCACCTTACCAACATCCGAGGATTGCACTCAAATCTTGTCGTGGTCCATCTCCACCTGGAGACTGAAAGACCCGCTCTCTTATTCCTCTCAGAGACGCAGATAAGATGTCCGTCTGACGTGGCGTACCTTTCTTACCCAGGGTTTACTCTGGATCAAAATTTTAAGCCACATGCGGGTGTGTGCTGGGTACTGGTGGATACAGGAATTGAGAAAAATCTTTATTCCTGCGTATACTGGTCGCACAGCGGAGATCAGGAGACGACTAGGCTCACAGAATACCTTAGTGAGCCGGCGGATGCGGCACAAAGGTACCCTTGTGCACAACTAGTGCTACTGGGGGATTTTAATGCCCACCACCAAGTGTGGCTTTTCCCATACCAGTGCACCGACCATGCTGGGAGAGAAACGCGGAAGCTAGCGCTGACGCTAAATCTCACTCAGTTGGTCCAGGTGGCAACAAGGGTCCCGGATGTTGACACGCACACAGCCAATTGCTTGGACCTTCTGTTGACAACTGATCCAGACCCCTACTCAGTGTCGGTTTCATCACCCTTGGGTAGCTCCGACCATTTTCTGGTGAAATCTGTATCTGTCTACTCACCACCCGATCCCAGCCCTAGAGGCACCCGGTGGGTGTGGCGATACAAGTCAGCAGATTGGGATGAGATGCGAGCTTTCTTTACATCTTATCCTTGGCGCTCCACTTGCTTCTCTTCTGAAGACCCTTCAGCTTGCGCGGATGCTGTGACGGATGTGCTGCGTCAAGGTATGGAGTACTACATTCCATTCTCTGACGTAGCAACGTCAGGCGGGACTCGGCGATGGTTCGGGGCTGAGTGCGGACGCGCTGTAGCGCGGATGCATGCGGCATACCTGGCGTGGGTTGATGCTCGAAACCGCAAAACAAAGGACTTGCGCTTAAAGAAGAGAGCATTTAACAAGGCTGCCAAATCCTGCAAGAAGGCTCTACGGCAAGCTAGATTTGACCACATAAGCCAAATTGGGAAGAAACTAGCTTCATACCCAGCGGGCAGTAAAGCGTTTTGGTCTCTGGCAAAATCAGTTGAATCGAACTTCCGTCGCCTCTCACTTCCTCCACTGCTGAGACCCGACGGGTCTTTGGCTCACTCTGCTGAAGAAAAAGCAAACTTGTTTGCTTCTCTTTTTGCTGAATCTTCGCGTTTAGACACTGCTGGCGAAGTCCCTCCTAGTCTACCAGTTTGCGAGACACATATGTCAGAAATTCGCATTCGTCAGACTGAGGTAAGAAGAACGCTGCGTAATCTGGACGTGAATAAAGCCAATGGCCCAGATGGGATTCAAGCAATTGTACTGAAAACTTGTGCGCCTGAGCTCTCTCCTATTTTGACTCGCCTGTTTCGTCTCTCTTTGGTCACTGGGCAAGTGCCTAAAGCCTGGAAGCAAGCTAACGTGCAACCCGTGCCCAATGAAAGTAGTCGTGCTGAGCCTGCCAACTATAGGGCCATCGCGGTTACGTCCATACTTTGCAAAAGTATGGAACGTGTACTGAATGGCAGGCTCATGGCATACCTAGAAGCGAATGACCTCCTAAGTGACCGACAATACGGATTTCGCCGAAACCGGTCAACTGGAGACCTTCTAGCGTATGTCACTCACATCTGGAGCGAGGCTGTCGAGAGGCATGGGGAAGCGCTTGCCGTTTCACTCGACATCTCGAAGGCCTTCGACAGAGTGTGGCACGATAGCCTCTTAAGCAAGCTTCCTTCATATGGCTTGCCCACGGGATTGTGTGCGTGGATATCGGACTTCTTGAGGGGACGATTGATTCGAGTGGTCATTGATGGCTGCTCCTCCGATCTATTGGCTATCAATGCCGGGGTACCTCAGGGGTCGGTACTTTCTGCGACTCTATTCCTGCTGCATATCAATGATCTGCTTGAGCCCGGTACTTTTGGGTACGCAGACGACAGCACAGAGGTAGAAAGTTACATATCTAATGCACGAACCGATTGGGGCGATGCCAACCTGGTCAAGTTTAATGCCACTAAGACCCAGGCTTGTCTATTCTCTGCTAAACGAAGCCCCTTCCAACTGACTCCTACTTTCAGAAATGTGTCCGTACCAATAACTGACCACCTAGAGATTCTGGGCGTAACTTTGTCTCCAACTCTCAGTTTTGGCTCCTACATTGAGCATAAAGCTCAATTGGATGCCAAGAAGCTAGCTATCCTTGCGAAGGTGAGACGGTACTTCACGCCGGGACAGCTGCTCGATCTGTATCAAGTCCGGTCGTGCATGGAGTACTGCTCTCATCTTTAGGATGGATCGGCCAAGTACCAGCTTGAGGCGTTGGAGGCCATCGAAAGACGCGCCAAGAGGCTCATAGACAACGAATCCATAGTCGAGGCAAGGCTGCAAAGCCTTGAACATCGACGTAAAGTTGCCAGTTTATCGGTTTTCTACCGGATACATTTCGGCGAGTGTGCCTTGGAATTACACAATTTAATTCCCCCAACCCCTTTCTATCATCGGACGACAAGACACTCGGCGAAGCGTCATCGATACATGGTTAATATTCCACCAACGCGCACGAAGCGTTTTGCTAGTTCATTTATCATGCGCACCGCTAGAGAGTGGAACTCTTTGCCGGAGTCTATATTTCCCGAAAATTATAATCTGGGTATCTTTAAGTCAAGAGTGAATAGGTATCTTCTAGGCAAGCGTGCTCCACCGTAGACCACATCATCACTTACTATCAGGCGAGATAGTGGTCAAACGCCAGCCTATTTAGGTAAAAAAAAAACATGGCTTTGGCCTTTTTAATGGATAAACTACAGACATGGCTTCGGCTTTTAAATGGATAAAACTACAGACATGGCTTTGGCCTTATAAAAACTAGTGAAGAAGATTTTCAATTTTAGATTGGGAAAAATAACGACAGACAAGGCTGCATGGTGGAGAACCTTTGCCTTCTCTTTTATAGAGTAAATAAATTAAAAAAATATAGAAAAAAAAAATGGCCGGAATGTGATGTGATGTTTTATTGTGATTAATAAGTGAAAAAAATATTTCAGACATGGCTTAGGCCTTTAAATTGTGACTATTACAGACATGGCTTCGGCCTTTAAATTGTGACTATTACAGACATGGCTTCGGGCTTTTGAATTGTGGTTATTTCAGATATGGCTCCGGCCTTTAAAACGAGAAAAATATCGGACATGGCTTCCCCTTTTGAATGGATGAAGACTGCAGACATGGCTTCGGCCTTTTGTATAAGTTAAAACCAGAGAAGAAGAAGACTTTAATTCTAGCCCAGATTTGGAAAAAATAACGACAGACATGGCTGCATGGTGGAGAACCTTTGCCTTCTCTTTTATAGAGTAAATAAATTAAAAATATATATATATCACAAATGTCACTAATGTCAGTACAGATTTAACAACAATGGCAAAAGGCTGGAAAACTAATAATATTTAAATATATACTATCGTATAATTGTTGAGGAAGGTATAATTATGCATTCCTTGAAGTAAACAGGTCGGCTGCTTAACTGACTGGTCATAAAATTATAAAAATGGATGAAGACGAATATTCCGAAAACAATTGGACGTATTTCATGTTATGCGGCGAACCGACGCTTTACGAAGGGCTACGTTTTGCAAAAGACTTAATTATTGCTAATGTAATACTACGTTTGACAATACAGTTTGTTCCACTGCCACATAATGTAAGGCACAGTGTTTGTATGGTGATAGGAAGCTTCCTATTATACCACAGCGTTGGGCCGGCGTTCATATGGACCGTAGGGCTCACCACGGCCACTTACATTTTACTTATTTTAATATCCTTTATCACAAGAAAGTGGAGAGGACTGGTAATGTCAATTGCTGTCATCGGATTTTTACTCACATGTGAAATGTATGTACACAATCCAAAAATGTGGCAACAGATCAGAGGTATCCAAATGATAGCAGCTATGAAAATTATATCAGTGGCAATTGAAATGGACAGAGAAATATTCAAATGCATGTTAAATCCTGTAGAGTTTGGTGGCTATGTCTTTTGTCCAGCAAACTGTATTTTCGGACCCTGGATATCTTTTCATACATATAGCAAGTACCTTGAAGTTAGATTCCTTTGCAGGCGATGGGTTAAAATAATAATTGTAAACCTCTTTGTGTCTATGTTATTTTTAATTTTGTCAAATTGTGTAATACCATGGTATATAGATGATGAATCATCAAAGTGGCTGGTTGCATACCGTGATGCCCAGGCTTTTAGAATGTCTCATTACTTTGTTTCAAGTTTGTCTGTTGTTTCCATGGTAAGTGCAGGCTTTGGTCTCACAAATGACTGCCATTGTGACTTACAAGTCACTAAGCCTTTATTTGTTGAGTTACCAAGGTCTTTGGTGCAAGTTGTAATATACTGGAATATTCCCATGCACCAATGGTTGAAGAACTATGTGTTTAAATCAACACAGTCATATGGTCACTTCATTGCCATATTTACAACTTATGCTATGTCTTCATTACTTCATGGACTTAACTTCCAGTTCTCAGCAGTATTGCTTAGTATAGGAACATTTTCTTATGTTGAATATAACTTACGTTACAAAGTTGCATCTGCACTTGAAGTTTGTTGTTTGGCCCATCCTTGTGTTAAACAATGCAATCACAAACATAAGAAAAATAGTACAATAGCAATATTAACAAATGCCTTTTTCTCCATTATTACTATTATACATCTAGCCTATTTAGGAGTAATGTTTGAAGCATCATTCTCAGTGCAGGAATCTGGTTATTCATATTTCCATACAATTAGTAAATGGGAGGATCTCAATTATTTTAGTCATTGTTTAGCAGCTTTTATGTACGTGATTTATTTGATGATGTAATTAATTATATTATATTATGTAATTAAGTAAGTAACTATAGACTACTTTTTTATACTTTATTTTAAAATATGATCTCTTTCAGTATTATAATGTTTCTGTTATTTGTATAATTCAACATTGTATAAGGTGTGGGAACTAAGTTCTTCCAATTTCATACCGACTCAATTGAGGACAATTTTTTTCAATATTTCAACAGATTAATTTGTAATATTATGTGCTCTGTTGCTCTCTAGTAGGTACATTGTAGTATAAAATATCATGTGAAATGTACTAAAAGTCAATTCCAAATATATAAATATAATAGTGCTTTTATATAGATACAAATTACATAAAAGTACTTATAACTGAAATGCAGTACAAGTTCTGTGGATCTATATGTAACAGACCATGGTAAAATATGTTGTTTCAGATAATGATTGTTCAAAAAAAATATAACAGATATTACTACAGTCAATAATATTTTAGATCTGTTTAGTTCAATTTTTAAGAATTTTTGATATAACAGTAAAAATCGAAATAATGAGTTATTGTTACAGCACCCCTATTTTATTCTCATTGGACTCAGTCCTTATATGCACTTGTAACACTTGGGATATATGGATATGGTTTAGATATAATATTTTTAATTCAGATACCTGATAATTGAAAGCTTTGTTATAAAAGTTTTAGTGTTGGAAACTTTATTGGTCTAAGATTTAGTTATATGTATCTTTAATTATTAATATACTTAATACTGTTTGTTTCCTGTACTAAGATAAATAAAAATAATAAAAAAATAACATTCCTAATTCATGGTATTCCTTAGGTTTTATATTATAATGTTTCTAAGTCATGAAGTATTATACGAGAAATATTTGAAGATGTCTACTTTGGACCACTGATTTGTATTTGATTTTTGTACAGGGAAAAATAGGCAATTCTAGAATTAATAAATACCTATTTAAAATTGCAAATTTAACAAAATATTTTTTTTTGTGGCAGCTAAGACAGTTGATATAGCTAAATAATTAGATTAAATGATATGCTAAATAATTATTTTTGTATTGCATATCATTTTGTATCATATTTGTATTTCACATAAGTTCTTTAATTCATAAATACCCTCAATAAACTAAATGGACCGTTTATTTTGAAAGTGGTGTAAGTCCATTTTTGAGAAAAATGAGCTATCACGTAATTCATGCTTAATTTAATGTAATTTCTTATATATAGCTAGTCCGTGTTTAATTTCTAAAAAAATTCCCATGTTTTGTACAACTTAAAATCGGTCGGTAAATGAAATTGCATAATCATCGATTATGAAAGTGGTGTAAGTCCAATTGACAGAGGCAGGTGGCATAGCAGATGGATGCCGATCAGTGTTTTGTTATTTTTCATTTATTTTATACTAGCTGTGTCCCGCGGTTTCACCCGCGGACGATTTGCATTGTTTCCCCTCCGTGTTTCCACTACTCGTAAGTTGAAAGATAGACTGGCATTGATGTGGTTGAAGGTTGTCCAGTCGGAAAACAGCATTGAGATAATTGACCACAAATTTTTACTCTTGGGGCATTCATACCTTCCGAACGATGCAGATTTTGGCATCATAGAAATGGCATTGAGTAAAATGAATTTTGTGTACACACCACAAGAATACTATAATGTAATAGCGCAATGTAGAAAAAAGGATAAATTCATTTTATATGAAATGAAACGGAAGAATTTCATTTCAACAAAAAATCTCGAAAATGCAATTAAAAAACAGATAAAAAAAAATACTAATGGGGAACAGGTCAATTGGTTGCAAATATGTTGGTTGAGGTTCCTCAAAATTGCACCATATACCATTTTTTATAAAACAACGATGACGGACGCAGAATTTAAAATTATCAATTTATTAATATAATTTATTTATATTACCTCTACGTCCTGGAAGACCGTTAAAATTTGAAAAAATCGCCCTGGAGCCTTTGTATCAAAACTTTGTGCCAGACCTATTACGTACGAAAAATATAAAAACATGAAGCAGCTACCCTATATACCTCCAGTGCATCATGCATATTTTGAAACACTACCACATGCAGAGAATAAGTAAATTCTTGTAATCAGTATCTTGTAATGACAATGTTATTGCCGTCTAAAATAAAATTTTATGTGTTGTTATGCGTATTTGTAAACAAAATTATATTAAAATGAAGTATATTTTAAGCGATATTTGATTTTTCAAAATTGAAATTAAACGATTTTTACAATTGTCTAATTTTGAAAGTGGTGTAAGTCCATTTACAGCACATAAATATGTGTTATCGTAGTCTAATTAGCCAAAAACTAATTTATATAAACAAATTAAATGTTGATAAAACAATAGAAACAATGCCAGACCTCATATGATTTGCCTGTATTTTTAAATCGACAAATATAGTAACCTTTAATTTTCTCGAAACAAAAGAAAATGGACTTACACCACTTTCAAAATAAACGGTCCAAATATTGTTGAATACTTACTACCTCAGGTGTTCACTTTTATCAAAATGTAATTTTACATATGTTGGGCTGCCATAAATATTTTTTGCATAGCAATACTTGAGTTATTTAGATTGTAAATAAATAAGAATTGTAGTTTGCCAATGTCCTGTCCCAGAAATCTTACATTAGTGAAATATTTTTATCATTTTTGTAATCTATAAAATAATCTTATTCAATAGGTACTATAAGTCTGTTTTTAACTTAATAAATTATGTAGATGATTACATATTAATATCTTTTTTAAGAAAGAAACAAGTAAATAATAAATGCAAACTATGATAACATTAAATTTCATAAGTTATGAAATTTCATCATAGTATCATAGTTTGCATTTGTACTGATTAATAAAATATATAAAAATGTGTGCCATATTAAAGTATGCCATTTATTGATACATGTCATTTAAGCATTTCTCATCCATATAAGATAAATCGATATATCCAAATATGTCAATTAAAATCTACTTGGATTAAAAAAAACTGTTACTGTACTATGGAAGCTCACTGCTCATCATGAAAATATATTGATTTTGGTTAAATGTTTGCAAGTTCTGTTGTAAACTCCTCCTATGTTTAAAAGTTTGTACTTATGCTCTTCTATATTGAAATCAATGCCATTTAATTTCATCATCTTTAAATTGGAATTGTTTGACATATTCCATCTGATTTGTTCTCACGTTTACTTGGAAATCATTTTTGCATTTTGTGATTTGTATGCTATAGTTCAGCATTTTAGTGACCCATGACTCCTCAATGTGAATAACATCTTTATTAGAGTTGAAATAATGTGGTGTTGTGTATATACATGTCACTTTGTATTCTTTACTGACTTTTTTAATCATTTGAAGTAAATTTCTTATATAAGACTCCATCTTTGTTATTTTAAAACCTTGTTCAGACCAATAAAAGGCTGTTAAAGTGTCAAATATCACTAGTGAAATATTTGAGTGCTTCATAAGTATGTTTTCCAAATTATGTATACTTGTATATAGTTGTAAAGCACTATTTATTTCTAATATATGAAAGTTATTAAGTGTTTCATGAAATTTTCCTTCCACATTCAGATTTCTGGATATATTATTTTCTTGTTTTTCCAAATACAATAGCAGCTTCTTTCTGATAGTATTTAGCAAGATATCATAATTAAAATTACCATCTGTATTAAAGAGAATGATGCCTATTGTGCTTCCATGTACATTTTGCGATACTAAAACTTCGCTTATAATATCAATAAGAAGAGGTGAACCGCTTTCGCAGGATATCTCGATAATATCTCCATTATTTGGACAAGTTTGAAATAGATTTGGATAAAAGTTGCCTATTTCTGGTTTTTTTATCAGTCTTGTAAATAATTGCATTCCAGATTCTATTTTAAACTTAGTTGTAGACATCTTTATCTACCCTGATTAAAAGAGTATTAAACAAAATACGGAAAGTGTATTTCGGTAGAGATAAATATTATGTTCCTCGCTATAATTATACTGTATATAAATCTACCGGTAAATAACATCGCCAGAGTAAAATAAGTTTAAATACCGATCTGCCAAGTGCCAAGTTTGTGCGAATACCAAAACAGTATAATATAGGGATGTGAAAAAATAATCGATTTTTATATTAATCGTTTTTTTCGTATAAATCGATTTTTTATTAAGAAAAATCGATTTTTATGAAAAAAGTTTTTTAAAATTATTTTTTTTTGTTTATTACACATTTTTTATTAAAATACAGGTGGCGTTTGGGGTAACACGATGAAGTAAATTACACATTTTATTTAACCTTCGGAAGAGAGAAGATGTTCCCATGCTCTGCCTCATATATTAACCCGTGAAGTCTGCCGTGTCGTGATGCCTTAAACGAATAAACTAAATAGAATCATAGTGCTGATCATTTAAGGTCTAATAACAACTGGACGATTCAACAAAGTTCGGAACTGCACCCGATCGCAGCGCTTGCGCTGGTTGCTACCACGTGAGTTAAGCCACGCCCACTACGGCACGGAACATAGATCATTATAATGAATGTTCTGCGATCACCGACTGGAAGTGATTTGAGGGACGCACTTAGTGACTCGCATCTTAATGAGTCGCAAATTGTTAGTTTCCGAAATAAAAGGAAACATCCAGAACAAATTGAAGACATTGCAGTTATAAAAAAGGAAGTGCGTGAATTGACCAAGAATATGACGCAAGTAATGTCGATGCTGACTATAATTTGCACTAATCAAAAAGAATTCACGGAAAAAATTTCATCGGATGTGGCAGATCTAAAAGAACAAATAAATGGCATAAAATCATCTGTTGACTACATTAATAATGAACATAAAGCATTAAAATCTGATATTACAAACTTGCTAGAAAAATACCACAATACTGAAGAGAAGATAAGTATTCCTGAATCTGAAATTACTAACATTAATAAAATCTCAGCAACTTCTTCCCATCAGCCGTCAGCTAAGGAAACTCAAACAATACTGTCTGAAATAAATGAACGAGAACATAGAAGCAAAAATATTATAATCGCTGGGATCCCTGAGACTGCAGCAATCGATCGAGAAGACAGAATGAAATCTGACAAATGTGAGATAATGAAGATATTAACAGCAGTAAATCCAACTTGTCCGGAACCAACAATAATCAACCGTCTTGGAAAGTTTGCATCAGGTAAAAATCGTCCCATTAAAGTTTCATTTGAATCTCATAATATTGCTAAATCTATATTGAAGAACAAATCAAAGTTGAAAGATGGCAAACTGAGATTGTATTCAGACCAAACACCACAACAAAAAATATACCTAAAAGAACTGATTCAAGAAATAAACGATAGAACTGAAAAAGGTGAAGAAAATTTAATGATAAAATATATAAATAATGTGCCAAAAATAGTTCATAGCTCAAAAAACTTAAAACAATAGAGCTTTGTAGCCAATTTGTAGAAGATATTACAGTTAATACTTACCAAGTTGTTAATAACTACGATGACATCGTCTCGTATAAGAAATCTTTAAGAATATATTACACAAATATACGTAGTATCGTCACCCCAGGGAAATTTGACGAGTTACAATGCACAGTCAAATCATTCAAAAATACTATTCACGTAATTATTTTAAATGAAACCTGGATAAAGTCTGAAGAAGAAGCAAAGCGTTTTGTTATTCCTAACTACAATCATTACTATAATTATAGAACCACTGGTAGAGGCGGCGGTATCTCTATCTATGTTCACAAAAGTTTACAACACAATCATATAGAGGACTCGTGTCTCAATGGCCACCATTTTCTTTGGATCCATCTCAAAAAATATTGCCTAGATATTGGAACAGTTTATAGGAAACCAGATATGAATATAAATGAATTTTTGGATGAATATACCAACCAAATAAATCAACATAAAAGAGCAAGAATAATTGGAGACCTTAACATTAACTTACTTCATAATGACCGTGGAACTATTATATACAAAGAAACTTTGATAGAAAGTGGTTATAGAATAATAAACAACATCGATGAAAAATTTTGTACGAGAGAAACAGTAAAAACAAAAACCATTATTGATCATTTATGTACAAACCTTAGAGAACAATATTTTCACCTGGCTATTTTAGATACACCCATCTCAGATCACAAACAACTATACATTGAAGTTAAACGATATGAATCTACGCTCCTGAAAAAAGTACCTACAGTATGAGGCCATAAACTACAAAAAACTTTATGAAATTATGCAAAGTGACCACACAGCAAATTTATTCAAATTATATCCAAAATTAGAAGAAAAACTGATAAATTGCGTTAAAAAGAGCAAGATCACAAAAACGAAAATTCTAAACCCGCCACGACAGGACTGGATAAAGAAAGAAATTATTCAAGATATAAATACTAGAAACATACTATGGCAACAACATAAGCAGAACCCTCTTAATTAAAGTAAAAGAAAGGATAAAGAAGGGGGGAGGACGACTCACAGTAGAGGATGTCCGTAACAAGGACCCTCTAGTGATCTTGAGAAACGTCCTCAACTACAACTCCGATGAAGAGATCCTCAGCGCACTCAGAACGCAAAATAGCCACCTGTTTGGGGATGTGAGCGGGGAGAACGCCCGGGTCTCCGTGAAATACCGGAGAGGTGCGAGGAACGCGCTCACATCGCACATTGTGCTGCAAGTCTCTCCAGAGTTGTGGAAGAGACTCACCCAACACGGGATGGCGCACATAGACGTCCAGCGAGTCAAGGTGGAGGATCAATCCCCTCTGGTTCAGTGTTCGCGCTGCCTCGGATACGGCCACGGGAGGCGGTTCTGCGGGGAACGGGATGACGCGTGCAGCCACTGCGGGGGTGCGCACCTTAAAAAGGATTGCGCCAAAATGGTTGCGCAAGCACCCCCAACGTGCTGCAACTGCGTCAAGGCCGGTCTGAGCAGAGCCGACCATAATGCTTTTAGCAGCGAATGTCCGGTGAGGAGGAAGTGGGATGCCCTGGCGAGAACGGCGGTGGCGTATTGCTGAGGTTGTTCCCAGGTTAAGTGAGCATCATGATCCCCCAGAAGGAGCACGGCCACTGCTCGTGGCTCAGGCAAACCTCCAGAGGAAGCAGCTTGCTACTCAGGAGCTTATGCTGGAGGCCGCGAGCAGAAAAATGGTGTTCGCTCTACTCCAGGAGCCGTACGTGGGGGCTCGCGGTAGGGTTAGGGACTACGGCGGCACAAGGATTTTCCAGTATACGGGCATGGACAATACCACAGTAAAGTCAGCTATTGTGGTATTTGACGAGAACACCAAAGTCACGCCATGTCCGGAATTCACCACGCCCAACATCTCAGTGGTGAAAATCTATGCTGGGAACCGAGAGGTCGCTGTGGTCTCTCTCTACTTCGAGCCGGATAAACCCATAGGGCCATACCTGGAACAACTGGGGAGAATTGTTAGCGAGCTAGGTCCCACCAACATACTCATCGGCGGAGATTTCAACGCTAAGAGCATGTGGTGGGGTAGTGCGGTCACTGACCGGAGGGGTGAGGATCTCGCGGAAGCCATAGGCAAGTGGGGTCTCCAGGTGCTCAACGACGGTGACGTCCCGACTTTTGACACCATAAGAGGTGGGAAGCAATTTCAAAGCTTCGTGGACGTAACACTATGCACGGAGGATCTTCTCGGCCAGGTGAACGATTGGCAGGTCAACGAAGGCATTGTAAGTTCAGACCACAACACAATTTTATTTAAAATCAGTTTAGGCAAATTGGAGAATATTGCAATAAGCAGAACTACTCGGACCTTTAATACACGAAAAGCTAATTGGGGAGAATTTAGTAATAAATTCTCCCAATTAACAATAGACGCAAAATTTAATAAACACAAAATTGAAAACATAAAAAACAAAACAGAAATAGACGGAATAGTAGAAGAATACACTCAAATCGTTCAGGAAAGCTGTAAGGCCAGCATACCAAAATTCAAAAATAATAGGAAACCTACTATTCCATGGTGGTCTGAAGAAATCGCCTCGTTGAGGAAGGCCATGGTCACCAGGAGGAGAAGGATCCGATGTGCAGCTCCAGTCCGCAGACAGTTTGTCGTCGAAGAGTACCTGAAAGCAAAGGAAGAGTATGAGACTGAAGTTAAAAAGGCCCAAAATAACAGCTGGAAGGCTTTCTGCGAAAAACAAGATAAGGAGACCGTTTGGGACGGTATCTATCGTGCCATTGGAAGAGTGACGCGGAGAGCTGAGGATCTACCCCTTAAGAAAGACAGTAAAATCCTAAGTCCAGAGGAATCGGCAAAGGTGCTGGCGGAGGTCTTCTACCCTGAGGATCGGGTAGAAGACGACAACGCAGAACACCAGCGGATAAGGGTTAAAGCCGATAGCGTAAATGTCGGTATGGATAATGGTTATCGGGACCCGGCATTTACCCTGGATGAAATTCTAGTGGCGGCGAATAGCTTTAACCCCAAAAAAGCCCCCGGTGCAGATGGTCTAACATCCGACATCTGCAAACAAGCTATCCTTAAGGATCCGGAATTGTTCCTATCACTGGCCAACAAATGCCTCGAATTGGGCCACTTCCCGACCATCTGGAAGGAGGCCACGGTCGTAGTCCTCCGGAAACCCGGGAAGGAGGACTACACAAACGTCAAATCGTATAGACCGATAGGCTTGTTGCCAGTGATGGGGAAGATTCTGGAGAAGATAGTGGTGGGAAGAGTGAAGTGGTATCTGCTACCTAGGATGAGTACTCGACAGTTTGGCTTTATGCCCCAAAGAGGCACGGAAGACTCCCTCTATACCCTGGTCAATTACATCCGAGACCGGATAAGTGAGAAGAAGATAGTTACTGTAGTCTCACTGGATATAGAGGGAGCCTTTGACAGTGCTTGGTGGCCAGCGATTAGGGTCAGACTGTCTGAGGAAGGATGTCCGAGAAATCTAAGACGGATAGTAGATAGCTACTTCGAGAGCCGAAAAGTAAGGGTTCGCTACGCCGGGGTAGAACACGAGAGGGGGACCACCAAGGGATGCGTTCAAGGATCCATTGGTGGGCCCATCATGTGGAACCTGCTCCTTGACCCATTGCTAAAGGAGCTTGCGAAACGGGGTGACTATTGTCAAGCCTTTGCCGATGATGTTGTTTTAGTTTTTCATGGCGACGAAACGATTAAGATACAGAGACAGGCCAACGATGCATTAGCGTATGTGCGGGATTGGGGAGTTCGGAATAAGCTAAGATTCGCCCCAAATAAGACGAAGGCTATGGTCTTAACGCGAAGACTGAAGTACGACTCTCCAATCCTGCGCATGGGCGGCACGGACATAGGCCTGTCGAAAGAAATTAAAATACTGGGTTTGACTGTGGATGACAAATTAACTTTCAACACGCACGTTTCGGAAGTCTGTAGGAAAGCCATAGGCTTCTACAGACGATTGGCCACCGCTGCAAAGGTGCAGTGGGGGCTGGGACCTGAGGTGGTGAAAACGTTGTACACGGCAGTCGTTGAACCTACGATATTATATGCGGCCAGTACATGGGCGCCTGCGAGCAAAAAGATAGGCATCACAAAGAAGCTTGCAGCGGTTCAACGAGGTTTTGCACAAAAGATGGTGAAGGGCTACAGGACAGTTTCGCTAAACTCGGCCCTACTGCTCGCTGGGATCCTCCCGCTAGACATTCGTGTCCGAGAAGCGGCGCTTCTTTATGAAGTGAAAAAAGGACATACTCGGCGAGTGGTGGGGGACCGGGATGTGGAAAGTCCTGTGCCTTTCGCCAACTTACGACATCCAGCTGGACGCAGAGCATTGAAATTCGAATGCGTGGTGAACGATGCAGAACTGAACCTACAGGCTGCAAACACCGTCAGGGTGTTCACGGACGGCAGCAAGATTGGTGGCCAAGTCGGTGCATCGGTGTCCTTATGGGACGGCGATGCCGAAACGAAAGCCACCAAACTAAAGCTGGAATCGTTCTGTACCGTTTACCAGGCGGAATTGTTGGCTCTGCAAAAGGCGGTGCAAATGGCCCTGAGACACGATAAACGCCAATACAGCATCTTTTGTGACTCGCGAGCTGCGCTTGAGTCGGTCGCGAGCGGAGTTTCCCTCCATCCCATTGCATTTGGCATTAATAATTTATTATGTGAGACCGTTACGTGCGGAAAAACCGTTAACCTCTTTTGGGTGAAGGCGCACGTGGGGTGTGTGGGGAATGAGCGCGCAGACGAACTCGCAAAGGCTGCAGCCACTACGCTGAAGCGGAAGCCCGATTATGACCGATGCCCCATCTCATTCGTCAAGCGATACATCCGTCAGGAGTCGATTGACGAATGGAATGAGCGCTACAGGGCTGGAGAAACAGCGTCGGTTACGAAGCTGTTTTTCCCAGACGCAAGTAGAGCTTACAGCGTAATTAGGAAGATGTCTGTGGACCCGGTCCTCACGCAAGTGTTCACGGGGCACGGGGGATTCTCTGAGTACTTGAATCGCTTCAAGTGCAAGGAGAGCCCCTCGTGCATCTGTGACCCGGAGGTAAAGGAAGACGTAGTACACGTGTTGACCGAATGCCCGGTATATCTGTATCAGCGCATGAAATTTGAAACCGAGTGTAAGGTAAAAATGTGTAAAGATAACTTTTGCGATATACTGGAGACCGGTGACATAAGATATAAGTTTTTAAGATATTGTAGGGATATAGCACGTAAATGTATAGATAGAAATAAATAGAAAAGGGCGGCTATGCAATATAATATGCTATTATATGAACTTAGCCGCCAAGGAGTGTGTTTTTACTGTGTTTTTTAGAGAATGACGTGCTATATTAGGTTTTAAAGTTTTAAATGTATAATATTAACGAACCCATGTGTATATATGTAAAGCGTCGTATGATTGTGGACTGCTTTATACACATGGGCGATTTTACAGTGTCTTTTAGTTGTCGGAAAAATGTTGTAATATTTAGAGATTTTTAGATTCAGTAAATTTTGTCGTTTTATTTTTTGGTGAACACCTTAGCCGTTTTTTCATTTTAGCATTATCTTTTAATAAAAGTATGTAATTCAAATAGGTGTTTACAAATCTCTGACTAAATATCAGAGGGAGCAGAGTGGGGCATAGCGCCCCACAAAAAAAAAAAAAAAAACCCTCTTAATTATGCTATAAAAGATACATATATAAAGAAATGGAAGGAAGTGTCAGAAAATGTGCAGAAAGTTAAAGGTAAATACTTTATTCGAGCTTTTAGTAACTGTAAAAATAAGCCAGATAAAATGTGGAGCTTAATTAATAACTTATCAAACAATAAAGTGAAAGTAGCAACGATACCTAGCAAATTGAAGAACAATGAAGGGCTTATTCTGACTGAAGAGAGTGAAATTTGTGAATATTTTAATGACTTCTTCGCCAGTGTTGGTTCGACTCTCGCTAATCAAATTAAAAACTCTCAAGTCATATACAATAATACTAACCAAGGTGTTTCTGGATCTAGCTCACAAAAACTTAGTCGTTTAGTACCAGTAAATACAGATGAAATTTCTAAAATATTTGATAATTTAAATTCTAACTCCAGCTCAGGCTTAGATAGTATTAACACCAAAATTATTAAATGTGTTAAAAGTCTTATTATCGAAGAACTAACTGGTTGTATAAACACATGTCTAGAATTAGGAGTTTTCCCTGAAAGTCTTAAGATGGCCAAAGTCACCCCAATTTACAAGTCTGGGTTAAAATCTGATCCGGGAAACTATCGACCTATATCAGTGCTTCCAGTGCTTTCGAAAGTGTTTGAAAAAGTCCTGTACAATCGGCTTGAAACATTTTTAACATCAATTGATTTTCTCTACGATAAACAATATGGTTTTCGATCAAAATCAAATACTCTATCCGCGACAATAGACCTTATAACAAAAGTAAAATGGAGTATAGATAAGAAGCAAATGGTACTTGGTGTATTCATAGACCTTAAAAAAGCCTTCGATACAGTCAGCCATGAGCTTTTACTACAAAAACTTGCTAGTATCGGTGTAACTAACACTGCATTTGATATTTTTAAATCTTATCTATGCAATCGCCAACAAGTTGTAAAATTGGGCAAATCTCAAAGTACATCTAGAATTTTAAATTTTGGAGTACCGCAGGGTTCAATTTTAGGGCCACTGCTATTCCTCATATACATAAACAATATCGGCAATATAGGCTTAAATGGAGATTTAACTTTGTACGCTGATGACACCTGTCTGTTCTATTTTGGTCACGCAATCGACTCCCTTATATTGGATGCACAAAATGATTTGAATCTACTAAATCTGTGGTTCCAAAACAATCTTTTAACAATTAATACGAGTAAAACTAGCTTTATGATTTTTACCGCAAAAAATAAAAAGATAGGTGATTTTAATCCTCTAGTCATAAATGGCACAAAAATTAATAAAGTGGAGCAAGAAAAGTACTTAGGGCTCCTTGTAGATAGTAAGTTGACTTGGATCCCGCATATTACTAAAATCAAATCCAAGCTGACATCATTAATGGGTATGCTAAAAGGCATTGTTCGTTGTCTTCCTCGACCTGTGCGGTATATAATCTATAAATCTCTAATAAAGCCACATATTGACTATTTAGTAGAAATATGGGGAACTGCCGCTAAAACAAATTTAGCAATTCTACAAACTGCTCAGAACAAATTATTGAAAGTATTGTTCCATCTTGATTACTTTACACCAACAGATAAACTCTATAAACAGATTAAAGTAATGAATGTTTCACAAACTTACATATATCAAAATTGTATATTAGTACGAAAGATATTGAATAAACACTAAAATAACCTTTTCAAAGAAAATACAACTACATAAAATGAAACTTAGACAAAATAATGATATTAAACTATTAAAACCACGTACAAATTTCGGTAAAAAAACTATAATGTATGAAGGCGCACAACTATACAACAAATTACCTAAAGATATAAGGGACTCCAAATCGATGTGCACTTTTAAAAGACTTCTCAGGCATTATCTAACAAAAAATAAATAAACAAATTATCAAATACTTACAAACATAAAATTACAAAATAATAATAAATAAAAAGTTACCAAATTGAATTAAAAAAAAAACATGAATAAACTAAAATAAACAATACAAAGAAATGTTTAAGTAATCACAATCGTATAAAGATCCAGACACATCATGAAATAAAAAAATATTAAATATCTAAATTTATCAAATACTACATCATAATAAAAGCCACATCTAGTAACGCATACATTCGTATCTTTAGCTTATTGGTCTAACTAAGCTATCCGACGAAACTATACGAAGTCGAACGAACACTCGCTGTGCGCGTCCGGGCTGGTTTTGCAAATGGTGTTAGATTGACGAACTACCCACTTTCATTATGATATTGAAATTGCTTTGGTACTCAAAAACAAAACTATAACTGTACGAATTGCCCACAATAATTTTATGATATGATATAGTCTCATGTAAGTGAATGTAAATTCTTATGAGAAATAAAGATCTTTAACCGCAAGTCTGTAAATAGTGTTAATCGTGAATCTGAATAAAATAAAATGAATACGTAGGACTAACAGACTGCGCTGAAAAAAATTATTACTCATTCATATAATGATTAACCTGTCAAGTCTATGTAAGCAAAATCTTATTTACCGTCTGCAATACCGTGAAAAATACATAAGGAAAAAGATTTGGCACCAACCAAAAAATAACAAAATAAATTGAAGTATACTCAGCCTGTTGCCGTCCACTGTTGGACGTAGGCGTTTTTTTTTTTTTTTTTTTTTATCGTGACTCGGCAAAGTGACCACACTGCACCTGATGGTAAGTGCAGTGCCGTCCAGTTATAGTATCAAGTAGCGAGGGATAGATTATCACTCGCTACTCAATACAATCATGCCGGCCTGCTGTGTAGCTTCTTCACACTACGCCTAAAGGACCCAGGATCATAGGAAGGAGGGAACACGGTAGCTGGCAAACTGTTCCACAGCTTAATGGTGCGGCAAAAGTACGAGTTTGCGAACCTCTTAGTTCGGGCCGGGGTAGTAGACACCACAAAGCTGTGGCTCCGCAATCCAGTACGCGTGGTTCTGGTATGGAAGGGAGAGGATGGGATAAGATCAAACAATTCTTCAGAGCATTCACCATGATACAGACGGTAGAACACGCTAAGCGAGGAAATATCCCTACGCAGCTGTAGCGGCTCCAGGCTGTTACTCACGTCTGCATCATTCACAATGCGGATGGCCCGCCGCTGCAACCCGTCCAAGGCATCGAGGAGGTATTTTGCGGAACCGTCCCAGAGGTGCGAGCAGTATTCCATTCCCGGTCGCACCTGTGCTTTATATAAGCGGTAGAGCTGACCGGGCGTGAAAAACCGCCGCACCCTGTTCAGGATTCCGACCCTGCGGGAAGTGGCGGATATTACGCCCTCGATGTGACTCCTTGGATTAAGATCGCAGCGGATATCCATACCTAGGACACTAAGGTCATTCCGCATTGCGAGTGGAACACCCTGAAGAACGGGGATTGGAGAAAACGGAGACTTCTTGCACGAGAACGCGCACACCTGGGTTTTCTTGGCATTAAACTCAACCCGATTCCTGGTACCCCATGATGATATGAGATCCAAGGCCTGGTTGAGCTCCATGACAAGATCCTCGCGTCTCCTCTCAGTATCCACCCGGCAACCAGGAGGCTTGCTGCAATAACGCCCATGAACCGTGCTGTCGTCTGCATAGCAATGAATGTTGCCAAGCGACAACATATCATTGATATGCAGAAGAAACAAGGTGGGCGAAATCACAGAACCTTGTGGTACTCCGGCATTTACTGACATGAACTGCGAAGCATGTCCATCAACGAGGACACGCATTCTACGCTCATGCAGAAAGCCGGAAATCCACTTGCACAGGTTGTCGGGCAGACCGTATGCCGGGAGCTTGGAGAGAAGGCCACGGTGCCAGACCCTATCAAACGCCTTGGCTATGTCGAGACTCACAGCCAGAGCCTCGCCATGCCTGTCAATCGCCTCGCCCCAGTGATGCAATACAAACGCTAGAAGATCACCCGTTGATCGGTTATGGCGGAAACCATATTGTCTGTCACTGATCAACGAGTGATCCTCCAGGTAACGAACTAATTGGCTGTTAATTAGTCGCTCCATGACTTTACAGATCACTGAGGTGATGGCGATTGGGCGGTAATTGTTAGGGTCTGACCGATCACCCTTTTTGGGGATCGGCTGCACATTGGCCTCCCTCCACGATTCAGGCACAACACCTGAGAGGTAGAACGATCGGTATAGGCGCGTCAGTGCAGGAGACAACTCCGCTGCACACTTTTTGAGAACAAGCGCTGGGATACCATCCGGACCACTGGCCTTCCGGACGTCGAGAGACTGCAGCTCACGCCGCACATCACAATGCCTGATACGGATATCAGGCATTGTGTGACCGCAACCGGGCAGCGTAGGTGGTAAAGGAGCATTGCAGTCCTCGAGTCTCGAATTAGCCGCGAAGAGGTTTGCCAGTAAATCGGCCTTCTCTTGCGAGCTATGGGCCAGTGTTCCATTACGATATCTCAGCGGTGGCAGCGAAGGGCGACAGAAATTAGATTGAACCGCCTTAGCCAAGCTCCAATAAGCACGACTGCTTGTCGGGTGATCGGCCAAAGCACATCCAATCTTGGAGACGCGCTGGGCATCCGCTCTAACATACTCCCTCTTGCAAGCCTTGGCAGCACGGTTGTAGGCTGCTTTGAGGGACTTGAGATTGGGATCCTTCTTAGCGCGACCCCTGATCCAAGCGCGATACGCCGTCTGTTTTTTACCAACAGCATCGGCGCATGCACGATTGAACCAGGAGCGTCCTCGGCCGTTGCCCGCGATCTCAGAGGAAGGAATGTAATATTCCATTCCTAGCCTGATCTCGCAGGCAACGGCGTCGGCACTCGCAGAAGTATCCTTTCCCTCAAAGCAGCGCTGCTGCCAAGGGATGGATGCGAAATAATCCCGCATACCATCCCAATCTGCCGACGAGTAGTGCCAGACCCTGCGCTTGACCTTCACGGGACGTGGAGGCAAAGCGCGAGGTACTGACGTCCCAACCAGACAGTGATCGGAGGTCCCCAGAGGAGCACCAACCGACACCGTATACCCGGTCGGGTGACTCGTCAACAGAAGGTCCAGCAGAGAGGGCGCATGACTCGCCACATCTGGGATCCTGGTAGGCTGGTTCACCAGCTGTGTCAAGCCATGAGTCAAGGCGAATGCATGAGCAGTTCTGCCAGCATGGTCAGTTCTGGAGGAGCCCAACCACAACTCATGGTGTGCGTTGAAGTCCCCCAGAACTACCAATTCCGCTGTTGGGAACTGCTCCTGCGCGTCGTCTGTCGCCTGGCTAATGTAATCAAATAGCCGAGTTGTCTCAACGTCCCCGTCGTGTGACCTGTAAAGGCACACGTAAACCCGACTCTGAGAGCCGAGGTCGACGTGTACCCACAGGGTGGAGAAGGAGGGGTCCTCCATGCAGCGCAGACGGCGACAGCAGACGTCCGACCGAACATACAGGCATACCCCGGCCCTCGGCCTGAAGTTTTCTTCAAGTGAGTAGCCGGGGTAAAGCAAGTATGTGGTATCGGTCGGACTACAAATCTGCGTCTCCGTCAGGAAGAGAAGAGCAGGCCGGGCCGTCTCAAGATGGTGGTGGACGGCATTAAGGTTCGAATGGAGTCCGCGGATGTTAGCGAACTCCATTGTGAAAGCGGTGGTGGGGTTACGCACCGCTGTAGGTCCTGTTCTCTTTATAGGCACTGTCATGGAGTTATGGGGGGAGGATGTGAAGAAGCGGTCGAGGGTCTAGTGTCAGAGTAATCAGAAGGCCGCAACAAGCGCCGGTCCACTAAAAGAGCCAAGAGGAGGTGAGCTGATCCGCCGGACGGAAGGGCCCCCGTACCCTCCCGGGATAGGCCGCCGGGACCCCACATCCGGTCACCAACCGGCACGACGGACCCACCCAAGATTATGCGCGGCATGGTGGGGCAGCCTCTCGTGGTGGTTAGCCACGATTGGGCCCCTGTACTGTACCGCGGGCGGCCAGCGGTACAACCGTTTCTACAGGTCTCCCTGGCCGACGGATCAACACGCCTCCAACCGACTGTGAACCGGCTAATACCGGCACGGCCAAACATCGTACCCCAACTCTAGCCCCCCGACGATAACCGGAAATACACTGGCTGATCCCGGAACGCGACACACTTGCGTGTGCCACTATGGCGGGTTTTTCGCCGTGTGTACGGTGGTCGCTATCCGGGCGGATACGAATATCCTACCACCAGCCTCCCCAAGTGAACGCCAACCATCCCGGTCTTGGGTAGCCCGCATTCATCCACTACCCGCCACCTTCTTCAAGTCGTCGGTTCATTGTGCAGCAGGGTGTCCCACACTACGTTTGCCTAAACGCGGTCTCCGCTCCAACACATGTTTGCTCCATCATCTCCGCTTCCACTTTAGCGTGCTAATTTTGCGAGCAATATCTATGACTTTGGTTCTCTGGCGGATGACTTCATTACGAACTCTATCCACTAGAGAAACCCCAAGCATTGCCCACTCCATAGCACGCTGAACGACTTTAAATTTATGGACCAGTCCATTGGTGAATGTCCACGTTTCAGCCCCGTAGGTCATTACGAGTAAGATACACTGGTTTAAAACTTTTGTTTTTAAGCATTGAGGGATCGACAACTCAAACAGGTTACGTACTTTACCGAATACCGCCCAGCCCAAAAGAATTCTTCTGTCTGCCTCTTTCGCGAAGTTGTGCTTGCCCAGTTGGATTATTTGGCCCAAGTATACGTAATCTTGCACAACCTCGACAATGGCATCACCCACGACGATGTCGGGAAACTCGTCTATGTGGTGGTGAGTTAGTCTGGCACGCGGATCATCCCCGTTCTGGGCCTTAGGTGGACTTGATTTTTGAGTATACAAGTCCCCATAATACCATTCGACCTCTGCGAGTATCTCTGGCATAGAGGTGACGATGGTGGGTAGTGATGTTCTGAGCTTTATCAGGTGACAACTAGTGACAACAGGTGGGTTGGCGAAAACTTTGGTACCCTTGTTCTGCGTAGCATTTTCAATGCCCAGAGTATTTGAGCGTCTTATATCGCGTCGTATTAGCTTCTTTATCTCTTTGTTTAGTACCTGAAGCTCAGATGGACCTTTACGAATTTTCGTCGTTTCCTTAAAAGTTCTCGAGTCTCGCTTGAGAGATTCGTCTATTGTTCTGAGGTCGAAAGTATTTATAGCCCACCTCACGCAGAGTCCGCACCAGGCTGTCAGTGGCGTCATCAATATCCGCCGTAGTTACGCCAATACGACAAATCGGTTCTGTAGCTCTAGCTGGAAAGCTTTACAGCCTACGTTGACTTGGGGCAAAGTAGGTCGGAGAGAAACTTTTATATTCAGAGTGCTTCTTACCAGTCGGTGATCACTACCGGTGTTAAACCTACTGATCACAGAGACATCTCTGAACATTTGGCGCTTATCAGTCATAATGAAGTAGATCTAATTCCTAGTGACATTATTGGTGCTTTGCCAAGTCCATTTCCTCTGGGGCTTCTTCTGGAAAATGAATTCATCAAAACGAGCCCCCGGGTCTCGAGAAAGTTTACTAGCATTTGCCCTCTGTGATTCCTGCACCCACAGTCGAATGATCCTACCCTCGATTCGCCGTGTCCTTATACTCCCACTTTGGCATTGAAGTCACCCATCACAATCCCCGAGCTACAGTAGGGTACCACAAAAAGCTATTTTTGGCGACGTACAACGGACGCTCTCTGCGGTTGGACGAGCACATCGCTGAGTTATGAGAAGAACTAAGTCACATAAACTGGAATATCGTAGGAATAGGTATGGCTAGACAGGTGCCACGGTGCGCCAACGTTCTTTCTGACGCAGGTACTGACGGACCACGGGTGTTTTGGTTCGTTCCTGTGTCAGATCGGAAAGGTGGTGTCTGCCGTGTGCCACCATTGTGGCAACTGCCTCGAGGACACGGCCCAACACACGTTGGAGGAGTGCCCAGCCTGGGACGAAGAGCGCAGCGCTCTCAGAATAGTCGTCGGAGGAGACCTCTCGCTGCCGGCCGTGGTGTCGTCCATGGTCGCCAGCCGGAGGTCCTGGCGTGCGGTGGCCCACTCGAGAGTGCCGAGAGGGATCGGGAACAATTTGATCCCTCCCGCCGCCAGAGGAGACGTAGGAGGCTCCGGGTGGACAACTGACCGGCGTCTCGCGACCTGTGGAATAGGGGCGTTTTGAGAATTCCACCACGGTAACCCCTGCTTGTCGGACGAGGCAACTAATAGGGGCCATCGAGGTTCGCGGGCGCGCTGCGGGGGGCTGTCAGCCCGTATCGATGTAATCCCAAATTCGGAGCATCGTGCGACCTCGAGATCTACGGCACCTCGGGTGGTAAGGCCTCGTTCACTGTCGTTGTTCGGTTGCGCTGGGGCTCCTTAGCCCCTCATGGAGATGGGCTGCAACGCACAACCGCGCTGGGGCGATTCCGGCTGTAATTCTAGTACTCCTTAGAATACCCCGGGATCGCTCCGTAAGCGCCAAAAAAAGCATCCGCGGGGTTTTAGCTGGTAGTGTCGGGTAGTGTGTACATAGGGGGTAGGACCGGGGGAGGCAGCACGGATAGCCATCATCCGGGCGAGGGGGATGGTGGGTCGTAAGACCGGCTAGTCCAGCATACCCGTTTTATTTTTATTCCGCTCCCCCAAAAATTGATTTTTCTAGAATGGATTATTATTCGAATGAGAAAAATCGAACTTATATAATCGATTTTTTTCACTCAATGTCACATCCCTAGTATGTGACCTCTTTGACCAAAACCCACTGACGTATATTATATGGATAGGATATTTGATCCGCGAAAGTGTGCCTATTTGATTTTCGCCATATTGGCGCTGATAGAAGTGCAGTCGAGCAGTGAGCGTCCGTGGAACTAACGATAGAGTTGAGACACGAAGGATGATATATCGACAATGATACACAACAGTCGATGGTTTACAAATCTTATAAATAATAAAAATATCGCCTTAGCAAAACATATTTTAATCTACTATATTATGTTTAAAACGCTTAATATAATATTAAACCCACCGGAAAATATTGTGGGCACACTGCCCTTTTTTTAACTGGGTCCGTGTAACATGTCTAATAAAACAATCTTCCATAAAATGTTTAGAACATAAATAGCTATTTATATATATATTTATATATATATGTTAGAAATGTTGATAAAATATCGAAATATCGATATTTATTACTAATATTTTTTTGGACGATATATCGATATTTTGATATTGAAATATAGATATCGGAGATAGATATTTATACTCGTAAATTATTGAAACTACTACATCATCGTCAACTTAATCTACGGTACTTTAGTTACACTATAATATGTGTTTCCTCTTTCCCTATTTAATTAGTTGCTTAGTATAGTATTCACTTAATTTTTATAATAAATATAGTGGATTATAAACTGTGTAGCTAAATAATTTTGTAGCTCATTACCATTATAATTGTCTTTACACACTTTATATTAGCTACAATTGTATCTAAGTAGACTAAGTATATATGTAACGGAATCTTTCAACGCAATGTTCACCACCTTCAAGACATCCGATTTACTTGAATATTTACACACGTATCAAGGACCTATGATCTATAGGTTCACCAAGATAATAAAAAATATAAGGTATCATTTTAGATCATATTTTTTTATTGGGTCTTAATTTACAATCGAATATTTTATTATAACTAGGTTTGATACTGTTTTGGGACTATAAATTATATTTAAAAAATAGCACGCTTTAATAGCTAGCCGAACTAAAAAGTAGAAAATAATATTAAGTTCATGGCAAAAAATTATAATTTAAAAAAAAACTAAAAAATATCACGTTTTAAGGTGTCGTCAAATATGATTTCAAGATCTTTGAATCTAATAAATTCATTGGCGCCCCGATTCACGAAGAAAGGATGTATGGCGTCAGGACCAGACCCTTAGACGAGTCAAAATTTTTAATAAAAATATCGATATATCGAAATATCGATATTTTTTCGCATATATCAAACTCCGATATTGATATATTTAAAAATATCGATATATCAAACTCCGATATTGATATATTTAAAAATATCGGAAATCCGATATTTTAAAAAATATCAACATCCCTATTATATGTCAAATTTAGTTTCAAATACACTCGAGAGGGGCGCTTCAAATAAGTCAAGAAAATAGCTGTCATTTTGTATTAGATATCCTGTCCATATAATATACGTCAGTGCCAAAACCAAACAATAATTTTGTTTTTTTGATTCACTTCACAAGGAACCGGCTAAGGTCAGGAGACTATGCTGCCAAATCATAAGTAAAACCGTATGTAACTTCCAACTTCTTTCAGCTTATAGAGGGTAGAGATATAATGCACACAGCACTCTCTAGTCTCAGTGTAAGAAAAAGTGTCCGTCGAAATGCGACCAATTAGGGTGGCGCCAAAAGTTAGAGTAGGATAGTGACTCAGCAGTCAGCACTAACAGTATTAGTGCTAGTAGTACTCCGTTTCGTAAATTTTTTTAAACGTGAAATAGGCAATAAATAATAATACTAACTCTATCACATAATTTACCTATACTTACTCTACTATAATCTACAAAAGGTCTGCAAGAACATTTACTTTGATTTAGATCGATGTTATAATCAGAGTTTTAAAATCTATTAATTCTGTATTATATAAATCTAGGAAGCTTTTAGTAAAATTATATTTTTATAGTTCTATATATTTTAGATACATTGTACTATGATCATAGTTTAAATAATCAAGTAAAGTATATAATCGATTGTAGATTGTAACTAAAATACTCGGCGACAGATAATAATAGTTTGTTTCGTATCGATTAAACTGTAGTTATGGCTTCCTCTTACTCATATCCTGAATTATTTTTGGCGGGTTTTATATTTACCTTGCCTTTTTTATATGAGAAAAGTAATGTATTTCGATATTACTTAAAGTTTTTTCTCTATTATGCGTATGTTTTGATTACGTGCACTGTATTATTACCGGTAGTGTTAATATATCCACGTGATGTTACAAACCTAATGTAAGATATTGATTATTTTCCTTAGAATGAGAATATATCTTTGAAGTTTAAATTACCTGTATGGTACTTAATTATTTTTCGTGACAGTGTTGCTTCCAGATTTTGTCGATATGCCTCCTACATAGTGGGTATAGAATGGGAATTGCGTGGTATGGAATATTGGAAAAATGAGCAGTGTTGCATCGTTATTTCTAACCATCAGAGCTCCTTAGATATATTAGGTAAAAGCTATATTTATTTATTTATTTTTCTCCTATTAATGTTTTTATTATATTAATTATCACTAAATTACAATAATTATCATGTGGTAACTAAATGTACATTTATTATTTAATTTTTAAGACCATAAAATGTTTAATTAATTGAATCGTTAAATATGATTTTGGTGAAGTGTACCTATGTCAGATTTCATGTGTTACATTATTTACAATCTTTTTAGGTATGTTTGAGATGTGGCCTCGCATGAAGCGTTGCACCGTTGTAGCTAAAAGACCACTGATGTTTACTGGAGCATTTGGATTTGGTGCTTGGCTTTCAGGGCTAGTATTCATTGATAGACTAAAAACGGATAGAGCAAGGCAGCTTATGAAAGAAGCCACCGAGAGGGTAATAAAGGAGAAGGTAAAATAAATAATAATATTATTTATACTAGTCAGTAAAGATATATTTTGTGTTTGTTATAACAATAAGTAAAAGTTTTTTAATTCATAAAAAGTACACTGACTTCAATAAAAATCAAATTATGCGTCCCCATAAAATTTGAGGGTCGACCTTAATTTTTCTAAGATTCCATCATCAGATCCTGACTTGGTGCCAATGGGACCACCTGGGAAGTATACCCTTTTAAACAAAAAAAGAATTTTTCGAATCGGTCCAGGTATCTTCGAGTAATCGGGGAACATACATAAAAAAAGATTCCGACGAATTGTTAACCTCCTCCTTTTTTTAAGTCGGTTAAAAATAACTAGTAAATAAATAACTATTAAAAGAAATAGACCCAATGAAATATGCATCATGGACTGAAATGCAATAATTTTATAATTTATCTATTTATCATAATTTTTAACATTATAACTCTTAAATGAATTACAATATACTTAAACTACAATATATTCACAAAACAAAAAATGTAGTTACTTTTGAAAGCAAACAGAATTTGGAATATATTTAAGATCATACACAACACTGAAGACTAAAAAAAATTTGCATGTAATTTTTTTTTATTTACAACTTACACAGTTTGAAATGAAATACCCCTAATAATTTGTTAAATTTGTTTGTTAGTTAATTACAGGACAACAGACCTGCTTTGATTATAAGTCCGCATTATATATGCTGTTGGGACACAAGTGTGTTTTACAAAAATCTATACAAGCTTTTGGTGCAAGATTCTAGGTGCATCAAAATATTTACACACATATAATATAGATGGTTATGTGCTATTTGATTTAAATGTAATTTCAAAGTTCGAATTAACAAATAATAATATAGCTTGTAAGGATGCATGTCTTGGATTAAGATCTAGTCCTAGATTACTATAATATTACTTAATACTAATGTTGTGAACTTGTTTGATTGTAATCTGTTATGCATCTTAAATAAATAAATAAATTACTTGTGTAAGCACATACTGCATGTTTATGACTTTTTTTCATTTATGAGCATTATTTTCTAAAAAAAAATTGCCCAGTTTTAGCAGTAGATTTGAGCCCCTAAAAGTGCTGCCAAAAAAAATATGTACATTACTCAATATCGCAAAAAAATGTTACATAAATCAAATAGCCCGCCAACTGTCAATATGTTATTGTCAAATAATTTTGAAAATATTAAGACCTGCAATGAAATGCTCAGAACCTACATTGAGCTTGGCTCAGCCAGCTCTTGGTTATGTTATTGGCTAATGATGTGAGTAATTTGATTCCAGACAAAACTGTGGGTGTTTCCTGAAGGTGCAAGATACAATAAAGGCTGTTTACAGGCATTCAAAAAAGGAGCATTTTACCTTGCTATTGATGCTCAGATTCCAATACTACCTGTTGTGTTTAGTCAATACTACTTCCTTGACAGTGAGACCAAAACTTTTGAACCAGGTATTGTAGAATAATTATTGTTTGCATGTTTTAAATTAAATTATTAACAGCTTTTGTATTGTGCCACCAAATGAAATTTACATTAAGATAATAACGCCATCTCTCACCTTGTAGAGGTATGCAGCAGGTATGTCTGTGTGTGCTCATGGAGTGATTCAGAAATATCTGCACGGTTTTTTTTTGTAGCAGAAGCTAGCTAGCTAACGAACATGCTACTACATGATAAGTAACAGTTTGACTGTGGGCCCTATAATAATTGGTTTTACCTATCCTTAACCCGCTGTATATGTATAACGGCACAGGGGCCGTTCAAGTATTACGTAATGCAATTTAGGGGTAGGGGGGTCTTGTAAAACGTTACGATGCGTTACAAGGGCGGGAAGGGGTTTTGGAAACCGCGTTACGTAACAATGTTTTTTTATTTAAATAAAAAATTAGGGAATTCAAATATCCCAAGTTGGCAACCCTTTTTCTTTATGTTTTACGGGGAATACCTCGATTGTATTGTACGTCATTTTTATTTTGTTGTCCCAAGTTGGCTACCCTTTTCGTTTATGTTTTACCAGGAAACCTCGACTGTATTTAATTGTACGCTATTTTTATTTAGTTTCCGTTAGTGTTTACGCAGAAACAGAAGTTTCCTTTATTTATATTATTATCGCAAACGCCACTGAAACAAAAAAGGTATTTCAGCGATTTTCCGGTACGATGCGCAACATAATTGTGATTTTAATTTTTGAACATAATAGTAATTATGTACTTATGTGACTTTTAGGTTAAAATGGTCACTTGGGTGCTACGTAGCGTTTAGCGAGGGGAGAGTACAGAAAAACGTTACGGTGCGTTACATAAGGGAATGGAGGATAAAAAATTTGCCTAAAGTATTACTTGAATGGCCACACACGCAAAGCGCTTAAAAATGTATCCTACGAGCATGCGGCCCAGCACACATGGTGTTTTTGGTGCCGAATAAAATACACAGCTGTGTATTTTGTGTGAGCCAAATATCCCAAGATCTAAGTCAACCCCCCCTGCACGCGCTAGTGGTTCGTCAGAATAGCTGGCGGCGGTGGCTTAGGCCATCGTGGTGCTCCCTAGCTGGGAAACTGTTTAGAAGAAGTATCAATGACCTTGGGACCTAAATATCCCCTAAAAGATCTGGTGCAGAAGGCAAGGCGAAACCACTGCATTAATTTCCCAAGAATACCATATGTAGAAAATCATATATGGTCACTATCCTCATTAGTGAGGGAACGACACAGAAGTGTGGGAGACCGCATCGTTAATACTAAGTATTTCTAAATAGCAATAACCCAATATCACTTTACCCGACCCTGTATCGAACCCAAGACCTCAGCACAGCAGTCGTAACGCATGCGCCACCGAGGCATTGTGGTCGAGTAGTCAAAGCTAGTGGACAAGAAGGCATTCATTAATAACTCAACTGAACGGACCCCTTCAACAATAGTTGTTTTGACTTTTAGAGACTGTTTATTCCCCGAACACTGTTTATTGTTATAACTACTCCTTACACGCATATATAAAGGCCCCCGCAATTAAATACAATTCAATGCCAATAGTACTGCCGCTTCGCTCGCGTTACGACTGACCTCGGTATTACCGTTATGCACAACCGCGCAAAGGTAAAACATATCCTGCATCTGAAAATGAAATTATTGTTTATTTTGTGTAGGTAACATACCCTAACTGTCCAGAGCACTCCATACAAAATCTATTAAGACGACAATTTCTGAGGAGAGGACATTTTTTTCTAAAACAGCACTCATATAAACTTATCTATAGATTATTTGCAGACTTTGAAAAGACTCCATTTCTCCTACCCCCACAATTGTCTCCAGCCAACTCAATTCCATCCGAATCAATACAATAAAAAAAATCGGTTGTCTCAGCCTGTACAAAAATATTATGACACCCAAGCCCACTCGCTGATAACCCAATCCCCAAGAATTACTCTTTGCCATGGTTGTATTCTACATATAAAAGAAGAAGCTGACTGACTGACTGACTGACTGACTGACTGACTGACTGACTGACTGATCGATCAACGCACAGCCTAAACGGCTGGGGTTAGAGACTTGAAATTTTGACAGTAGGTACCTATTATGACGTAGGCATCCACTAAGGAAGGGTTTTTGGAAATACCACCCCTAAGGGGGTAAAATAGGGGATGAAAGTTTGTATGAAAATCCGTCATTTTTGAAGTTAAATTCATGAAAATTAGTATTTGGCATTTTAGTTAAAAATAAAAAATATATGTTTCAGGATTTTTGGAAATTCCGCCCCTAAGGGGGTAAAATAGGGAATGAAAGTTTGAATGAAAATCCGTCATTTTTAAGTTAAACGCATGAATATTGGTATTTACTATTGTATACTTTTTCTCCCAAACATGACCTCCACGCGGGCGGAGCCGCGAGCAACAGCTAGTTCTACATAAGACAGCTCATTATTTCATACCAAGGCCTTAATGTTTCTCACCTTCTCCGAACGATAATCTTGTTGAAAGTTTACTTTCTATTCTTTTTAATATTTAATGCAAATTCAGTGAGGCTGTTCCCCCTATCGTCTTCTGCCTACTCCAACAGTCGTGCGTTTAATTAAATACTGTTAACGATGTTATCTACAATGGTACTGTAGAAACATCTGTCATAAAATATGAAATTCTGCATCTACTAAATCTCCACAGCCCACGCATTTTTCCGTCTCTGAGACTTGCTTGAGACCTGGCTTACCTCCTAGGGTAACTCCCTAGGTTACTGCTGCGACAAGGACGAAAAAAATTTGGTCTGGTGTGCTCTCTTTATCCAATGTTCCCTAACCTACTTCCAAATTCAACTTCTCATGACTAATAATTGTTACTACTAGTGTTTTAGACATTTTTAGACCTATTTATATCCCCCATCTCAATACAGATATGATATCAAGTGATTTTAACTTCCATCATGCTTATGGTCTCCTTATAATGATTCCCCCAGCCGGCAATTCTGCTTCAAATGTTTGATGTTTTCAATGTTTGCAGTTTAAACGATGATTCTCCAACTAGAAGAGACTCGCCACTCCAGAATATTAGAGCAATAGACCTTACCGTCACTTTACCCCACTCCTAACCTATTCCCCACTATATTTCGGTTCATCCTTCACCTTTCCTATCGTAACAACCATTTCCTTTTAATGTCGATTTGGCACATTTCCTTCCCCAGACCTGATGTTTAAATTAATAATTTAATTAATCTATTTTATTTTACAGGTAAAGTTGTTATCACCACATTACCTCCCATCCCAACAAAAGGTATGACTCGAAATGATCTAGAAGCTCTTTCTGAAATGGCACGAGAACAAATGATCGATGTTTTCCATGACAGTTCCAAAGATCTCGTCATGCAGAAGAAAATTGCTGTTTAATTATTTGTTTTATGAAATCAGTATTATCAGAACTGCATTCCCATTATTGCAAATAGTAAATTTTTTTCCTAAATGGGGCCATCCATAATGATTTTTGGAGCACACCCCTCCGCCCGCCCTCATCTCGTAGATACTTGTCACTTTGTTATTTGTATGATCCCCTGGTGTGACGATGGCGTCATAGTTTAGAAATTATTAAATTAAGATAGTACTTCCATAATTATACACTTATATTTTTATTAGAAAACTTATCTCCTGAAATCAACCATAAAACAAACATTTTAGAAATATGTATATTTATACATGTGCAGTCACAAAGCTTAGGGCTCGGCTCCTCTTGTCACACTTTGTTGATCTCCTGCATTCCTTTTACGTGTGACAAAATTTATGGATGACCCCAAATTATATACCAAAGAAATATCTCAAGCTAAACTAAAAGTATTAAATATTATTTTCTAGTCAAGTATGTGTTAATATATAATTTTGCTGTTGTATAGTTATTAAATATTTATTAAGAAACACAACAAAATACTAAGTAATTGTTGCCATATAAAATGAATTACATTAAGCCTTATATAAGTGTATATAAATGCAAAAAGCTTTGCTAGTATCAATTTATTATCGCTCTATTATCCTTGCACGAGTATATTTTGTGCAGTGAGATTAAAAATTGAAGAAAGATGGCGCGCCTTACTTCATATTATTGACACAATTACACTATGGGCATAACAATAATGTTGTTTGTTGGAAAACACGTCTTGCAAAGAGTTAGGTGTGTTTTTAACAATCGCATAGAGAACACTAACGCTTATGAGCGTAAAAATTACCGCTACGAGCATACCTGCTGTTTATGTAACGCGACGAAAATAATAGAAGCAATATAACGCGCTTCGGTACTCCTAAGGATATAGATAATAATGCCACAGGCAGCGATCTATATGTACTACGTACTAGATGCGGCGACCAGAACAAACAATATGTTCCACCGAGTTGAGGTGTATACGCCACACCGACGTTAGTATGCTTCATGCCACCTACGAATGCACATCAGTTAATTTTAGTTATTGTAGCGACATTCCCGAAAAAATCTGCCTTAAATTGATTTACAGTGAAACTGTTAATAGTATGTAAGGTAAATAACATAATTTCATAACGTTTAGAACGTAATATCAATAAATATTTATTAATTCCAATTTTGAATACGGGAAGTCAATATTTCAAAACAAATTCATTTTATAGTTTGTGCCGTTTCAGCGCGCGGAAAGTCCCGTTCGAGAGACAGTGACAGGAGTTTTTATTCCAAATAGTTCTTAGTAAAATGATAGATGGCATTAGTGGGTGGACAATATTATCGGAGCATCTTTTTTGTTCGACAGTTCGTGTCTATAGAATATAAGTCAGTGGCCACAGGTGTGTGGGTGCTGCGTTTATGTTATAGTTTACGGAAGGAAACAGCTAGCGATCCTATGTATTTTCCTATTCCGAACTCACTGCCCACCAAAATTTGACCTTAATATAATTTCAATACTTTTATATTTTTGAAGAAAGATTACTTTATACTAAATTCCTCTATATTGAATTATCGTATTTATAAAATATTACATTTCAAGTTAATAGGTACTTAAATTAAACTTAGCAACTTACTATTTAGTGTTTGAACAAAATAAAATGTGACTACGTACTCCGTAACGATTTTGTATAAAAATGTAAAAAAATATTATGTTTAATTCAGTTCGCTATTAATAATGTAATGAATATACTATTCCTATTGTATTTGGCTAAGTGAAACCGTACCATTTTATATGTTCGGCTGTGTTTATATATTATTGAATAGTAGTACAATTGATAAGATAAGCTATATTTTATTGTGAGGTTGTGAGATTGAATGTAGATGAAATCTGGAATAAGTATGTCTTTACTCTATGGGTAGTCCAAAGCGGCGATGTATGGAGAAATATGAAATCTCCTTTCCAGCAAATTTATATGAACATGTTTCAACGGACAAGAGATGAATCTGCTTTTTTTAGTATGCTCGCTGAGAAGTTGCGAGGCGCGTGTTGTCACAACTATAGGTTTACATATCTAGGTAAAAAATTACAAGCGATAATACGCAGCAGAGTCTGAAGACAGCTCTCTATGCAAAGTGTACAACCTTACTAAATAACTTTGTTGTTCCGTCGATGCTTTTTGGGTTTATGGTATTCTTACTGCAGCCACATAGTAATTACTTACGACTCGCCTATAGACGTACGTTTTACGCATTCGTGTACGCGTAGTGCGGGTAATAATATTGATGTGTGGACCACATGTGATGCTCCTGGTGTTGCAAGCGTCCATAGGCAACGGTAACCGCTTACCATCAGGCGAGCCGTAAGCTTATTTGCCACTATCGTGATATAAAAAAAAAATGTTTTGTCAATACACGCCTGGTGGACGCGGACTACATATTAGACGCGCATTTTAAAACACCTGAAGGTGTGTTGTTGTTGTTACATCGATGCGTAGAAGACGGCAAGACGGAAGAGAAGTTATTTAGCGAATATTGTACAATATCGAACTACGCGCGACTACAGAATATCTCCACTCAGCGCTAGTAATCTAGTGCGTCGCCATTAGGCGCTAGTTTCCTCTCTGCGGATGGTAGCTTCAGCATAAATATGGCGTAAAGGCAGCGTCCGTAGAGCAGCGGGCGAGTAAACCGCTGAGAAAGGAGGGGCCGCGGGTTCAATTCACGCTCTAAGACAATATATGTTTGTGTGAAACAACTAATTGTTTCGGGTCTGGGTGCTGAGGGTCCAGAGTTCCTCGTAGTTATTGAAACTCAATACAATTTTCACCTATAGGGTCCGGATTATTGGGCGTATTTATTTTATTTTAATGATTTATAATCATTATAGTTAGTTATTATTTTGATGTTCATAACATAATCGAAGTTAATTATTTAAATCTCGAATCGTATTATTTTTCAAAGCTGTAATATCCGTTGCCAACTAATTTAATATTATTTAGTCGATTTATACAATAAACAATTTAATCCAAGTGTTATAAAAGTATGGTCTTAAAGAATATAGGATAAATCACCAAGTTGGTAATTATTGTAGATGATGATCACAATAGACTTCCAATGGATTGTATTATGTTTTATTTACACAAAAGTTTAATATATTATTATGTAGTAAATCGCAATATAATGTGCAATAAATTAAATTTTCGCCTTCTATAATAAAAGCATATTTTACTGATGTTTAATTTTAAATGTAAAGTATATCCAAAGAACTCTGCCAGTATACTTTTGTTACTATTTTATGACATGGAGATACATGGGAGCCGGCAAGGGGGGCACTTACACCCACTGTAAAGAAAAAATTACATAGAAAAATTACAATAATACTATCCATCGACTACAGAGATTAATTGTACTGTTACGAAACTCGTGTTCTAAATATGCATATATGCATAAGCATGTTTTCGAGGAGCGAAAATATATTTGAATTTAACATTACATTTATCGACATGATATACATATATATGTAGAATTCTATATTTTATTAGTTTGTAGTATGATGTGTAGACTCAGATGCACCTCCCTGAAAGTAATTCTGGCGGCGGATCAATGTGGAGATATAACTTTGTAGTCTTTAAAAGTGGAATGGTTAGTTGTACATGATTATGCGTGGGTAGAATTAGCACACATAATTTGTGTTACTGTGAAGAACAGCGTCATAGTTTTCACTAATTTTATTAACAGTCTCCGGCTCTACAATAGTGGATTACGTGGTTAAATTAAGTTTCGTTTACCGAACTTAAATAGCAAATACGAAAACCTATACGGCCACGTAGGGCACGTTAAATTTTGCGCTTAGAGCATGCGGCTAGAACACATAATGTGTGTTGAGTACAGGCCACATCCTCGTATACATATTTTAAGGGCTTGGCGTGTGGTATATTGTAAAGATTTTTAATCAATATATCATGTGACCGGCGGTGACGATGACGAGACGATGCGCACTTAAATCACAGCGGGCGTGATGCGTCACAGTCAACATATTTAAAACCAATATTGAAGAGGCTGCAGTTGCATATGTTTTATATTCAGTTGTAGTAGAAAAAACTTTAGCATATATTACAAATTATACTGTCTAAGACAATTGTGTTTAAATTTTATTGCAAAAGTTTTTTTCACATTTCAATCATTCCAGTTTTCGCCCCAACCTTCGTTCTCATCAATATTTTCGTCTGGCACAAAATTTAATTTACTACTAAGTTCTTGTGCAATTTCACTCGTGTCGACACTTACTACTGCAGGCTTTTCTATAACAGGTGTCATATCGGCAAAAAAATCAAATTCATCAGTGCTATTTTTTAAATATTCTGTCTTTTGATTTTTTATATCTAACTCTGAAATATCTATAATATTTTTCTTAGCATTAAGTGCTGCTTTTTGTAAAAGTATTTTCTTTGCGTGGTCTTCTTTAGGAGCTATATGCGAATCATTATTACTATGTGGACCTGTTAGTTCAAGTTGTATTAACTGATCATCATTTGAACGTTCGCTAACAATGTATTCTGGTTCTATTACTGTCAACTGTCGATTTGTGTTGTCCCAGTCACTCCAGTCACCTTCACTTTCTACTTTGTTAGTGCTTGATTCCTTAGTAATGACATCATCTTCCATAGATTCGCCGCCAACAGGAGATGGCCTCTCATTCAAAGTCAAAGGATTCTCGAAAGTATTCAGGTCACTGTTATTTTCAAATATATCCTCAGAGCAAGGTAAGTCTCGTAATGATTTTTTATTTTCTGGTGATCTGCTGCGATGGTGTTGAATTTTGGTTTTTGAATTAGGTCTTCCATCTGCGAAAAATTTGGACCTTTTACCGCCTATTACTGTATCAGCGCCAAGTATGGGAACTAATTCGCTAAGACATACTAAAGTTGACGCCACTAAATTGTCATCTACGTCCTTTATTCCCAGTAGTAACTGAAAAGGAAAAAAATATTGAGACCATGTTATAAGATATCCAATGTGGCGAAAATATAGTTTTTTTTTTAGAATACTGAATATTCAGGTAGCAACATATTGTTCGTACAACCTAATGTTATCATTTTTTTAGTTATATTATTTTGAAATTAATTATATCCGGCCTAAAGCATAATAAAACATGAAAACAATAATCCGATGCCTGTTATCAAAATGAGTGCACTCACGAGCCAACAAAAGGGGACTGAAATTGGATGACATACAAAAGCCACCGGATGTTGCTATACTCGCAGCAATTTTTTTACTATACTAACATAGTGTTAATTATAGAAATCTAATTAATTTTAATATTTTTTTGAATAAAAATCTTACGAGTTTGTCTAGATAATATGTTGCGTGAAAAAAAACAAATCCATTTGTTTCGCGACTTTTGAAGTTATACTTCTTTTGGCGCGATGGAGAAAAATGATGAGAGTGAATTTTTACGATGCGCGCGCACACCGACAGCGACATCGTAAAGTTAGTTCTAGGTGGCATGAAAATCGATATGTATATGTTCACGTTGTATATTCTAGTATTTTTATATTTAGAACACGAGTTTCGTAACAGTACAATTAAACAGTGTGAATAAATAAATATTATTTTGTTGTTTTTATTAAATCAATTTCACATACAGATACCGTGAAACAAAAGTAACACCGTTATGAAAAGTGGGGTGGTTACGAGTGATTGCGAGTGGTTACGAGTGGTTACGAGTGGTTACGAGTGGTTACGAGTTAATAATAATAAGTACTATGTAGTAGTATTATACTTTTATAAGTATAACTTCTCACGCGCGTACATAAGTACACGCACCCATTTTTTTTTAGTAATATCGTGTCCGTAATCATTATCACTACCACCTTTATAGGACATTCATAGCTAATATTTAGGAGGAGCTTTATGAGTTAAAAAGCAATTAGCAATTTTTAACTCAATAGTTAATTAATGTCGGATCGGTGACATACCTTTCTAACTGTCCAAAGGTCAACAATCTTAACACCGTCAGGGTGCGCGTATCGTCGTACAAACATAAGTATTTAAAGTAAAAAAAAATACTTTGTACTCACAACGTAGGAGTACGTGAACACAAAATAAAAGTAAGCGTAACGAAAACAATCTTCACATCGGATATCTTTACACAATAAATTACATTGGTTTTTATAGCATATCATAAAATGAGTAAAATGTATTGCATTATACTATATATTGTACCTCTGGCAAAATATGCTGAGAGAGTTCTTCATGTGAGAAAACTTGTACGAACTTCGAAAAATGTGTCAATAGTAGCATTCTGATTTGTGAGTCTCTCACTCCAAATAACTGCATAACTCTAGGCTTCACGTGTTCCTTAAATACGCTAAGATTGAAAAATCCTGAATTTTCGCCGTTTAGTACTCTATCTGAAAATGAAGATTAAATATGTTTTAATCAATATAAAAACGCATAATAATATGAGGTAATAGTTAATTTACAGATCCTAATATCTGCTAATTGGTTGTCTGTAAAATATTATAGATTTGTCGTACGGTTGACTGTTTCTTTCAAAAACAAGACTTAACACGCACTGTGATTAATCCAAACAGTTTAGAACCGCCAAAAAATGTAACGTATAGCTTTCTATACAAGTGCATACACTAGTGATTTTTCCAGTGACTGCATTTAAAAACTTATCGAGCAAAATTTTGAGTAGTGGTTCGAAAACGTGTAAGCTTTGTATTGTGAGGCGGCACATTGATGGTTGATCACGCCACATGCCGCTTTTAAGAAATCCATGGAGAGAACTGACTAAAGTTAGCAAGCTTGGTTATTCCAAATCCGTCTGCATTCAATGGTGAAGTAATTCTAAAGGTGAAATGGCGGTTTTTTTTTATTTATCCTGGCACGGCAAAGTGACCACACTGCACATGATAGTAAGCGCAGTGCCGTCCAATTAGAGTATCGAGTAGCGAGAGACAATCTATCTCCAGCTTCTCAACACAATCATGCCGGCCTACTCCTTCACACTACGCCATGGGCAAGAAGGTGAAGAAGCGGTCGAGGGTCTAGTGTCAGAGTACTTGAAAGGCCGCGAAACGGCCAAACATCGTACCCAACTCTAGACCCCAACAAAAACAGGATGTACACTGGCTGATTCTGGAACGCGACACACTTGCGTGTGCCACTATGGCGGATTTTACACTCTGTGTACGCCGGTCGGCGTATAGGCGGATATGAATATCCTACCACCAGCAACAATAATGGTGCTAAGAATATACTGTGAAACGGTCTTTAGTTAAAATAGTTCAGGCCATATAATATATTCAATATCATTGAGATAACTAGTTGCTAATAAAGCATAATTATCAGAGGTATGGAGGACATTTTCATGATTTAAAATATGAAGACTTACCATTTTTTGGTTTCAGGATGAAAGGTATAACATCTTTTCTGGCAGTTTGATCTAACAATGCTAATCTAGAAAGTAACAGCCCACTTAATTGCTTAGCAACTGTTTCCTCATCATAATATTTTAGACTATCCAAAATGTGTGAGAAAAAGTCGGCTTTTTCCTCTTCACTTTTAAGTGGAAGAAAACTGAGAAACTTATAGATTGTTATAAATTCATGATTGAAGAAATTGTGCTGAAGAACTTCTGACAAATTTGGTCTTTTTGCTGGATCCTGGTGTTGTAGTACTTCTCTACAGTAAGCTTTAAATTCTTTTAAGAAGGGAACCTCATCTGAAATCATATAATATGTGATAAAGAGAAATTATTAAAAAAGACATATCAATCCTAAATTATTGCCGGCGCTACGCACATAACAGGCAGCATGCTCGTAGCGCCAATTGGACTTAGTTTAGCAGAATGGTCAAATCATGTTAGACAAGTTTTTTTTTCATACACTTTATAGAAAATTTTGTAACGACTAAAACCAGCATTTACCATTATTTCTGTCTTTGAAGACATCTTCGACTAACACTGCGAAACTATACTGATCCACGTTTGTAGTTATCTCATAGGAATCTTCATTTGGGTCCACCGCCTTATCATATCTAACAATAATATACAAAACATTTACATCAAATTATAGTAAAATTCATGTCCTGATCCATGGTCCATGTATTTGAAGAGAAATAATAATAATTGTTGAGAGAATTAAAATAAATATATCAAAATGTACATAATACACATTATCATAAAGATAAATAATATTTTTACACAATAACACACATTAAACACAATAAATATGGGAGAAATTAGTGCCGAATAGTATAGCCGAATTAGTGGTCTGTTCAAATGCTGGCGACACAGGCCGCAAACATCGACAACAAGCTTCAGTCGCATCAAAGTCGAAAAGTTGAAAGAGATAGATGTGCAAGAAAGATATTTGGAAGAGTTGCGAGTTAAGACGTCGCACATATGGGAAGATGAATATGAGGGTAGAATGGATGTGGTTTGGGAAACTGTGAAGACCAGTCTGGTTGGAGCAGCTACTTAGGTATGTGGAGTAGCAAAGCGGAAGGAAAGATTGATTGATGATAAATGGTGGGATAATGAAGTGAAAGAGGTCGTGGAAGCGAAGAAAAAGGCATGGCTAGATTTACTAGCTATAAAAGCGAAAGGATTCATGAATGTGGTAGGGAACACAGATCCGCAAAGAATAAAAGCAGTGGGCATTTATGCTGAAGCAAAAAAGAGAGTTAAGAATGTAGTTGCTAGAAAGAAAGAAAGTAAGAAAGGAACGCTTGAGAAAAAGCTTTCTGGTGATTTCAATGCAAATATCAAACTGTTCTGGAAACAGGTACGGTTAGCTAGGGGATCATCAGGGGCGTCTAAGTTAGGCGTGATTAGGAGTGAGGATGGGAGAATGTTGAGCAATGAAAGGGAAGTCTTGCATCGGTGGAAAAAGTATTTTAAAAATCTTTTTGAGTGTAGCGATGAGAGCATAGCTAATAGACAGGATGCTATAGACTCGGCTCACTCAAAAAGCGATGCAGACAAGGTGATTACGGAAGATGAAATAATGAATGCGTTGAACTATATGAAGATAGGCAAGGCTGCAGGGTATGACAGGGTTACTGTCGAAATGTTGAGAAGCGGCAAAAGTATAGTGGCAAAATTGTTGTGGCTACTTTTTAATATATGTTGGAGCAATGGTCGAGTGCCAGAAGACTGGTGTAAAGCCGTCATTGTTCCGCTTTATAAAGGCAAAGGGTCACAGCAAGAATGCAAAAACTATCGAGGCATAAGTCTTCTCAGCGTCGTCGGTAAATTGTATGCAAAGATCTTGATCACACGAGTGATGAATGATAGTGAAGAAAAAATATGGGATGTGCAAGCAGGATTTAGAAGAGGAATGGGTTGCACTGATCAAGTCTTTTCCATAAGGTGCATCGTTGAAAAACACTTGGCCAAGTCCAAAAAGGTGTACTGTGCCTTCGTAGATTTGGAAAAGGCTTATGATCGTGTGCCGAGGGATGAACTGTGGTCAACACTGTCACTAACATATGGGATTGAGAGCCGCCTAGTGAGTGCTTTGAAGTCTTTGTACAAGGACTCCAAAGCATGTATAAGGGTAAATGGAGCGCACTCAGACTGGTTTAACATTTCTAGAGGTGTTAGACAGGGATGTGTTGCATCTCCATGGCTCTTTAATCTTTATATGGACAGCTGTTTGACAGTTTTGAAAGATATGGAATGTGGACTGGGAATGAATGAGTTGCATGTCAAGTGTCTTCTCTACGCCGATGACCAGGTATTGCTTGCGTCATCGGTGGGGGAGCTACAAGACATGTTAAATGTAGTGAATGAGTCGTTTAAGGAGAAGGGAATGAAAATTAATGGAAGTAAGACGAAAGTTATGGTGATAGAAAGAGAGGAAGATGTTACGGAATGTAACATAAATATAGATGGTGAGAGAGTGGAACAAGTGAAAGAGTTTGTTTATTTGGGAAGCGTGTTAACCAGAAATGGGAAATATGAGAGGGATATTGAAAGGAGAGTGATGGCAGGTAATAAAGTGAATGGTGCCTTGCACGCGATAATGAGCAGCCAGGCGGTGTCACAAAAGGCGCGAATGGCTGTTCATAATGGTGTGCTGGTACCGACACTTATGTATGGAAGTGAAAGTTGGGTGTGGCAGAAGAAGCATGAAAGTGGAGTTAATGCGGTGGAGATGCGTTCCTTACGGAGTATGTGTGGAGTCACCCTTGCTGATCGCATGAGGAATAGTGTGATAAGAGATCGTTGTGAGTTGAAGAATGATGTGGTGACTAAGATAGAAAGAGGTATGCTGAGATGGTTTGGCCACATGGAGAGGATGGATGAAAGGCGATTTACGAAAGCTATTTACCGTGCAAATGTGACTGGAAGAGTGGGTAGAGGGCGCCCAAGGAGAACGTTTACGAATCAGATAAACGATCTTCTCCTAAAAGGGCAAATCAGAAGTACCTCCAACCGTCGTAAATGTATGAGAAGATGTATGAATGTGGAAGAGGCGAAAGAAGTGTGTCAGGATCGTAGCTTGTGGCACTCAATAGTCTCTGCCTACCCCCATGGGATACGGGCGTGAGTGTATATGTATGTATGTAAATATGGGAGAAAAATAAAAAACATAGTTTTAAAGTTTGGTGATAAATATTGATATTATAACAATCAAGTTAAAATATAATTTTATTTTTATGGTTAAATTTAATTAAAGTAAATCTATTTGGATGCTATTTGCTAGGTGATCTAGGCTCAAAATATGTCAAAAATTTGGTATAGTCTTCAGTCTGATTAGAGCGATAATAGCGGTAATTTTTATTTGTAAACCTTGTAATCTTCTAGGCCTTTGTTACCGGTGAGACTTGTATCATTAATACGGTTGATATGGCGGTAGCTACGCCCCTGCGGTATAGATACATCATTTGTATCTATACTGACAAGTTATAAAATAAAATTCTGTAATAAATAATAGGTTGATAATAATAGTTTAGTAAATATGTTTAGTTTATATGTTTATGTGGTTGGCGTTCACTTGGGGAGGCCTACGTCCAACAGTGGACGGCAACAGGCTGAGTATATAAATATTAGGTTTTAGGTAATGTAAATTGTAGATGAAAATAATAAAAAAAACGTGTAAACTATCCTTTTGTAAAGTACTCACCTGTGTAGTCTGGCATGTTTTAAATATGCAGATGTGAGCTCGGTAAATGGGCATAAATATTGCAATCCTCCCAATTTCCACTGTCCATCTTCTGTCACATATATTGCTGATATACTGACATTATTATGAGACATACCAGCCTATTACAGAATAGAAAATATTAGTTTATAGAAACCTAACTTACTCTAGTTAAAAAAAATACTGCTGTACAGAAAAACTTTATAGTGCGTTATATGGGAGGGAAAGAGAGTCAAAATGTCGAAAAATTTTGTATTACATAATACTTGAACGGCCCCTTATACAAATCTAAATTGGTAATAATACAGTGTAAACTCCATGTAACGTCACTCTATTTAACGACAAACTCTCTTAAGCGTCGAAATCAATTGGCTTTGGTTGGTTTAGCTTGTTTTTCATACAATGTTTCACTCTATATAGCATTACACCCACTCTCAATAACGACAACAATTAAGTTGCTAAAATTAGTAAAAACTGCGCAGCTGTGTACGATCTATTGTCGCTTTATTATCCTAGCCCGCAATAAACTCGACTGTCGGCATCATGCATACCGAACTTTCTAAGAAATTCATTCTTTTGTTTACAAATTGGGATTGCTTGCACGTGTAGACTGTTATTGACCATGATTCATAACTAGGAGTCATGGATTATCTATACCTTATCATATTCTTAGTTGCTCACAAACTTGCAAACTGTAAACATGGCTACTAAAAGAAAATCACTGTGTATTGACGAAAAAGTTTTACTGATACGCGCAATAGAAACGGGAGAGAAGATAAGTGATGTTGGCAAACGCTTTGGATTTAGTCGCTCTACCGTGTCCACAATATGGAAAAATAAAGAAAAAATCCTCCACGCTGCGGGCGAGGGAAAATCTTCCAAAAAATTAAAGAAACCTATATACGAAGATTTGGATAAAGCTGTACTATCATGGTTTCATCGACAGCGCCAGAATAATATGCCTATCTCGGGGCCGCTCGTGAAAGCTAAGGCGGAGAATTTTGCTGCTGAACTTGGTTTAACTTCTTTCAAAGCATCAGAAGGATGGCTCGGAAAATTCAAGCAGCGTCATCATATCAACTATGGTAAAATAAGTGGGGAAGCACGAAGTGTTGATACAAATGTGACTCATGATTGGATTAACAGAGTGTGGTCAAAATTCATAGAAAAATACGCCCCAAGTGACATTTTCAATGCTGATGAAGCAGGAATTTTCTATAAGTTGACTCCAGATAAAACTCTGAAATTTAAAGGGGAAAAGTGTGTGGGAGGAAAGCTTTCCAAGGAACGTATTACGGTGCTTGTGGCTGCTAATATGGATGGCACAGAGAAAAAAAAGCTACTAATAATAGGCAAATCGAAAAATCCGCGCTGTTTTAAGAACATCAAAAAATTGCCAGTGACGTATAAAGCTAATAAATCAGCTTGGATGACCAGTCAACTTTTTGAAGAAGAAGTGCGAAAGTGGGATGCAGAATTAAAGGGACGAAAAATTTTACTTCTTGTTGACAACTGCCCTGCCCACCCTTTTATATCAAACCTTCAAAACATAGAGTTGGCATTTCTTCCTCCAAATACGACTAGTGTCTTACAGCCAATGGACCAGAGTGTGATTAAAAGCCTCAAGGGTCACTACAGAAGGAAATTATTGATGGAGCTAGTCGAATCTGAGGGTAAAACTTCTGTTAATATGCTGCATGCAGTAAATTTTTTATCTAAAGCCTGGGAAGAAGTGACACCCACAACTATACAGCACTCTTTTCGACATGCTGGACTTTGTACCAATTCTACGAGTGATGAGGTGGAAACAGAATCTGAGTTTGAAAGCGACGACGACCTTCCATTAACTGAGTGGATTCAACAATTCAACATGGCAGGAAATACGGTAAATCTTCAAACCTACATTGAAGTGGACGACCGCCTGCTTACAACGGCTTCACTCACAGACGAAGAAATTTTGGATTCAGTGAGAAAAACTGAGGATCAAGAACAAGGTGATGAAGAAGATGAGACGGATGAGCCTGAGCTTCCGCCGAGCATTAAAGAAGCTCTGGAAGCAGCAAAATTATTGGAAAAATATTTCCTTTATAACCAAGATGCCTCAGTATTGCTAGATATTAATAAAATAACTAAAAAAATACAACAAAATTACTGGTGCAGCAAAAGACGTCAGACAAAAATAACAGACTATACTCAATAGCGTTCAAATAACATTCTTTTTTATGCACATAACTACTAACAATAGTCAGAAATAAACTTTTTATTTTTCTAATTCTGATGTTTCTTCTCTCCATTTAACGACAACTCTCTATAACGCCATAAAATGCACAGTCCCTTCAGTGTCGCTATATAGAGTTTACACTGTATTTATATTCAATTATAATGTTAATATGATAGGCAGAAACTTTGCTTAATAAAAAAATACCAAATTATAGTAGTATTTTCAATTTCTAGTTAAATTGCTAGTTTTACAGATCTAAACATAACAAAACACTTTTTATTTGTCCTTTATATTTACTGTTACTGCTGAACATGGGCATCTACAAATATAGAGTTAAGGCTTAGGTCTTAGTTTGCAATTCTGGTTTACTGCAGCTAGTTGACTTCATGTGTCTTAAAAAAAATATTTAGATATTTTTTGATATGCAAGTTTCTTTAAAACTTTCTTCAACAAGTATGTGCTCTAGAGTTGGGATCGAAAATTCAATATTTATATCACTAGCCCGTTCCCGCTACTACACAACAAATCTCTTAAATAAATTTAGTATAATATATTACCTGTTCTTGTAAAAAGACCAATGCTCGTAAAATGTTGTTGAGACCAATACATATTTGAAGTGGGGTAAATGAATTTAACACTTGTGAGAGAGGCTGGACGTATTCTGTCGCTAAATGCAGCGTCGAACGCTGCTGCCACGCAGATATGTAACGAACGATACAGGGATGACGATATTTCAAAAGATTCTGCAATAAGGTGTTGTTAGGTAATATTCAAATCATGAACGCAGTAAAATCTTATTAAACTGACTTACGTTGGAAAACTTTTCTAATGGGGTCGAAACTGCCCACAGCGGACCTGATACTGCTTCTCCTTTAAATAAAGATACTGAACCGTCTGATTTCAGACTGAAATATCTGCAGCTATCACTTATTGTGGCCTGATAGTGACACCAGAAATCTGTTATCTCTACAGCCTTTTCTTCAATTTCAAGTCCACTCAACTGCGAGCTCTCATTACCCATCATTAGATATTTGGATTCGTATATAATTCATAAAATTATCATTCAGAGGAGACTACAAATTCCAAAGTAAAAAGTAACACACTAATAATTATTATTATGCTCTCGGTACTACATACGTAAACAATTAGGTACTAAATTCAAATTCACATTCACTATCACTACAACTCATTCATTCTTCTTCTTCTTTTTACGTATGGCTCCACCGTTGGATTCGGTGATTTTGCCAATGTCAAACTGGCCTGACGTCTTTTTAATGCTCATCTAACTATTTTAAAATTATAAAGCTATTTGAAAATAAAAATACTGTAAGTAGAGTAGATATTGAGACCAATGATTTATATTATAACAAAGGAAAATAATAATAAAATAAAGATTATATATATTATTGGTGTTTTTGTTAGCCTCCGTAAGTTCTACTATAGTAAAAAATATAGTTAAAAGTCAATAGTATATGTATAAAAATTAAATATTTTGGTAGAAAATAATTAATATTATTAGGATATGATCGGAGTGCTTGTACTAGGATTTATAAATATGTATGTGTGTATTATCTATAGTAATTAAATAAAAAAAAATTAAATGACCACAGATTACTTAGAGAAGCAACGTACCGAGTTTTCCGTATATAGTTTCAATAGTTAACTGTCGTGACAGGAGGATATGCCGGCGGCGCAACTAAACAGGCGAAAGTCGCCCTTATTGACGAGTGATTTTGAATTGTATATTTATCGAAATAAAATTCATTTTTGCTTGTGTTTTACTCACTACTTTTTACCATAAATATTTTGGAAGCCTTGCCAACCAAATAAAGTAAGATGCATATGTGCCAATATCAAAAATAATAAGTGCGACTACATTAGTGTTTACGCCGCGCGGCCATTGACCGGTAGTGATTTTATTGTGTATTTCTTGTGATTTTGTGTGTTTTGTGTTGTGATTACAAGGTGAGTTGAACTATAATAATTGTTTAGTCGATCGATGCAATAAATGTAAATAAATATATTGGTTTTCGTGTAAGTTTTGCATCTCGAAAACGAGACTATGTGACTCACAATTTTCGGTTATTTACAATACAGTTTGTACATAATAACGTTGAAATAAGCTTTATAATCATATACAGTGATTGTTTTAGTAAATATCTGCATGTAATTTTGATAAAACTTGTAAAATAATTTTCAATAATATCGGTTGGTGAAATTCAAAATACGACGCATCGGCACAAAAACAGCAGAAAATTTTGTTGCATACAACTTTGAGCTGTATTGCTATGAAATTAGGGACTGTTTTCTTTTTAGCGAAGCATTCAACCGGTTTAGGTAACGTGTTTCTAATAGTGCTGAATTCTAGAATATTTACCGTTGTGCGATACGATATTCTTACGATAACGATTGTTATTTGTACTTCGAAGTCGGCATTCGTTTATAAATTGCTCGGAATTATAATTTATGGCTAATATGGCGAAATGGACCTATTAGATTGTACAGGAAAAATAACAATTTTGAAGTTATTACAGTTGCAATTTTTGTTTTTATATTACAGTACCATGTCTCGACCGTGGAGATTCAACGGGCCGCCATCGTCGCACTTTCTGGAGGAGCTATTTGGGGAGGATGAGACGGACTCTGAGGAGCTCACGGACTCCGAAGACCAGAGCGATAGTGACGAGGTATGCAATTGTTACTGATGTTTATGTAAGGTATAATTTTTAGAAAAGCATCTAAAAATATGTATACCAGATGTTTACACCCTGCAAAATCTTCACAAGAAGTATCTAATGTTTATCTAAGAGCTTTGGGGCTTTTTTGGTGCTGTGGAATTTATCTACCTTGGTTTAATTTTTTGACTCATGCATGAAGTATCTTTCAAGAATTCACCCTATTCTTGATGTGGTTATTTACATGTCTCAATGTAAATTGTAAACTCATTTGTAGCAAACTTTGGTTATTTATTTTATAGTACGAGACACCGGACCCGCATCCTCCCCCGCTCTGCACCAGAAGATCTTCGGAGCGGCGAGACGGCGACGATGCGGCCCTCAATAGATCCCGGTCGAGATCTCCACCGCTGTCTCCCCAGTCAAATTTGTAAGCTTTATATTTTTCATCCACATACCTTCAGAACACATTTATAGTTTTATTGTAGCTAAAATTTCTTTACTGTATACGAAGCGTTTTCTTTGTCTCGAAACATTTATACCGCTCTCTCAATATTCTATCTATTACACCTAATTACGAAAGTAAGTAAATTTCAACAAGACTACTGCAAATTTTTTTTTATTCAATTTTTATGTGTCTCTTCCATTATTTTTTCAGACCACCGGGGTCTCCAAGCAGTCGGCTACTTCTAGAAGATGAGGATGATGTGATTCTGCTCATCGTGGCAGAAGATACGCCGGCGCTTGGAGACCAGGAAGAGTTTTTTGACCCGGACGCTCATGTCCTGAATGCAAGGGGTGAAAGAATGAGTCGTATGCCAGGCCGTATGACTGACGCCCGTAGTGGGCGTGGGCGAGGGCGTCCGGGTCGTGGTTTACGGGGTGGACGTCGTCATCGAGTAGGTGGTGACCAACGTTTTCAGTGGGAACTTGGTCACCCACTACAAGAAGTCTGGACTTCCGATGACGATGTCCCCTCGGAATTGGCTCAGATGGCGAGAGAAGTTGTGAGGAGGAGACAGGCGATGAATGAAAGGGATAGCATGGGTAATGTGGATGCCAATGATAGAAGTGATATTCCGCTGGAGAGAGAATCCCTTCACTTTGAATGGTCTCCAACGGAGACTTTTCAATGTCAAGAGGAGGTATTTAGGCCTGAGGAAGAGCCTGGTGCAGTTGGTACATTTACATGTGCTTATGATGCTTTTCGTTCCTTTTGGGACGACAACATCCTACAGCACATTGTAAATGAGACTAACAATTACGCCAGGAAGATTCCCTCAGACGATTTTGTTAGTAGTTGGCATGATACGAACATCCACGAAGTGCTAACACTCTTCGCGTTTTGGATGATGCTGGGTATCATTAGGATGCCTACAATCCGAAGCTGCTTTTCTACAAATCCAACGCTGAGAACCGAAACTTTTCGGAAGATTTTCACACTGGACCGCTATTTACAGCTCACAAGAGCATTACACTTCGTGGATGAGGACCCTGTCGTCCACACAGCGAATCCTTCCACCGTTGACCCTGCTGCAAGCTTGGATCGTATATACCGATTGAGGCCTATAGTAAACCATCTCAACGCCAAATTTCAGGCAAATTACGTTCCGATGAAGGATATTTGCATAGACGAAAGTCTAACCCTCTGGAAGGGAAGGCTGAATATCAAACAGTATATTCGGTCCAAGGCTGCAAAATTTGGAATCAAAACCTTTGAACTTTGTGAGAGTTCCACAGGTTACCTGTGGTCTTTCATAGTGTACACGGGTAAGCAGACCAGTGTAGACATTTCCCAAGCTTCGGGGGACTTGGCAAGTACTGCAGTGGTCAAGAGGCTTATTGATCCCTTACTAAATAAAGGGTACCGACTTTTCATGGACAACTGGTTCAATTCCCCCCTATTGGCCAGGTTTCTAAAACGTAATGGTACCGACTGTGTTGGTACATTACGTCCGTCCAGGAAAGATGTGCCTTACTTGGTATCTAAAGCTCCGCTCAAGCGAGGACAATTCGTAGCCAGGCACTCTGGGGACGTTTGTGTACTGGCTTGGCAGGACAAGAAGAGGGTTACCATGCTCTCAACTTGTCATGGTACTGCCACTGCCTTGTCCAGTGTACCCACGAACCCAGTTCGTCCACTAGTCTTCAAACCCCAAGTAGTCTTAGACTACAACAGGGGGATGGGTGGGGTGGACCTAAAGGACCAAATGCTCGAGCCGTACTTAATTGAGCGGAAGCGATGTGCCAAGTGGTACATGAAATTGTTCAAGCGGTTATTGAACTGCTCTATCCTCAATGCGCGTATCCTTATGGAGTCTTCTACCAAACAATCCCAACAGCATTTAGTTTTTAGACTCCAGTTAGTAGAATCCATCCTTGAGAAACACATCTCTCACGTTCCCGTGTGTCGTTTGGGTCCGGAGCGTCGCTCGCATAGACATATGGATATATCCCGATTGTCAAGTAATTCCTCACACTGGCCTAAATATATAATTACAGATAGTGGGCCGGTGAGGAATCGCCAAGTCAGGAAGAAATGTTTCATGTGCGTGCGGGCGGGGCACAGAAACAAAACAACACCATTCGAATGTGAGTCTTGTCATATACCGCTGTGTGCGGTAAATTGTTTCAAGGCTTACCATTCCTAGTCCAACGGCGCAGAGAGGATTTAGCTAGTTTTTACAAGCTGTTTGGCAATAGGTATCCTTTATGCGGATTGTTTTTGTTGCGTTTATTTTTTTTGTTTTTAGTAATATTCTGTATTTTCAACTCAAGACATTATATGTTGCCACTATGTACATGTTTCAAATTATGTAAACCTGTGTAATTGATATAAGGCACTATTTGGGAACACGAATTGAAACAAACTTTCCGTTCTAAACATCTATTTATTCATTTACAACAACAACAAAATGTAAAGAAATAATATACACAACTCTGTTTTTTATTTTGTACAAAATAATAATAAAGTTACACCTAGACTTTGTTCTGATTTATCGATAAGCATCGATAAGACACTTGGGCAACAGCGGCACATTACTAGTCGTAAATAAAGTACGTGTTCGAAGAAAATCTATATTTTTATTTTCAACCATTTTGTTATTTATTCTAAGTGTAAATTATAGCAATTTACTATAAATATACTATATTGAGTATTTATCATGATAATATAATGTTTACGTAAAGTATGTAGGTAGCTTAGGCCTTGAAAATAGACATTTGAAATTGTCATAGTATATCCGTTTTTACTTAGTAAATGTTGATAATTCTTTCACAACTATAGAAAACAATGTCAAATAATGATCTGTTGTTTATTATTAGGGTCGGTCCGCGCTCGCAATATAACAAAAAAATGTTTACAAATCGTAAACACTTGACGTAATCTGAGACTGAGTGGTTATTTCAAGGCCCTTTTTTTGCTCACATAACCCGAGCAGGACAAAAGAAAGGTTTGTTTTTTTGTTAGCGTGTCTCTTGTACATGAAATAAATTAGACTATTCATAAAAAATATAGTTATAATTTATATTATTCCAACAACAAGTCGCTCAACATACGATTACGCAATTCCGCAATTTTCGCAATTTACTAAAAGTCGTAATGTCGAGTTTGTTTTGTGGGTATCACAATACAATGTAGTTATAAATACCCTTTAGTTTTCTTATGCCGTTTAGAGAACGAAGTTTCATATAGTATAACTATTTTTATGGACTATGTACCATAATACTGCCTCCGAAGTTTGAGATTCCCGCGTTTTACGCTTACGTCATCTAAGGTACATATTTAGATTGTCAAAATTTGCCTCCCGGCTGGAGGGGTTAAACTCTTTGATTTGAGTATTTGACTCTACATCGGTAAATAATGTATCAGGCAAGTAATACTGACTTCGAATTATTATACTAAATACGAAAGTAAAACACATCAGCTGTGATATGGTTAATATCTAAAATTAAAGTAATAGTTGCAAATTCCAAATATTGCAGAGCCAGGACAACAAAGACGAGGTACCTATTAAAAAACTCATTCATTATTATACTCTGATTTTTAATGAGATAGACTAAAATGACATTTGGTGGGTTGCCACGTTATCCTAAACTAAAGATCGTGTTATATCCTGAGTTATCGAGTATTTCGATCGAAAATCGGAACACTGGATTCATTTTCTATTACATTAAATTGTATAAAGTATTCATTTGAATTTCCGTTGATCTGTAAATGAAAAACCGAACTTTTTTAAGTTCTGTTGCGCAAGAGCGCAAGGAATATTCGAACAACAAATAGCAAGCGAAGAAGGAAGACGAATGATGCACAAATTACAAATTGGAGGATGCCTACCATTGTTATCATTATCCCCTCCAAAGAGTATTATACTATATACGGAAATAGAGATACAACTTCACGCTATTTTCAGCCAATCAACAATCCTTGTCAAATTATAAGGGTCTTTGGCCTGCCAAGAGGGATGGAGCTGTTGACGTTTAGTTCTTAATAAAATCAGCAGATGGCAGCATAAACGCTTGTCTATTTTAATTCGCATAATAATCTTATGTATGTTTTCTAAATGACAGCCCCCGTGACACAGTGGGCGAGTAGCCCGATGTAAAACGAGAGGCCGCGGTTTCGATATCTGCACCAAGACAAATCTGCCAAAGCCTGACAAAGCCTTTGTGAACCACAATTATTCGTTTCGGGTCTGCATGTTGTGTCTGCGAAGGTTTGCTGTGTGACTATCGTGTGTATTTTTCACTAACATCGAATCAAAATAAATTAAGAATTGGATGAATGAAGAATATTTAATGGTGGCAAGCTTAACTTTAATTACTAAAATGACATCTTCCCTTATTCCAATAGTCCCATAGTAATGGTACATACTCAACAATCAAAGTCATAAAAACCTTATTTTTAAATGTAGTAAATTTTATTTTATCCCCCAATTTAGACATAAAACGTAAGTTAAGGCATAATAAAAAACAATTCATGACTTTAAATATATAAATAAATAATCATTATTTAACATTATAAACAGAATGTGTTATCTAGAGTAGGTACAGAATGGGAAAACTTGGTGAACTGTAAATTATAATTTCTAATTCAACACAAGTCATTTCTAATAATTTATTTCAGTTTTAATAATATATGCTGACCACAATAAAATGTTCAGATTGGCCGATACTTACATAATAAAGACGGGATATACAAATGGTATATATAAACAATACACTTTTTATGATTATTAAAAATATTGTGCATCAAAAATGTATATTTGTTTCTTTGAAATAAAATTATTCTTACAACATTTATTTGTCTTCCTAGTAACATTATAAATTTTGATCTTCTTTTCTCGATAATCTTTATTGCCAATAAACTGTATCAAAAGCAATAAGTAATATTATAATTATTTATAGAGGTATTTTATACGTTATTTGAGAACACTAACAGAAATTCTATTGAGAAAATAAGTATCGCAATAACAGTTATTACAACAACAGTGTCACTTTTGTAATATTTTACGTGTCCCTTTAAAACGCTGCATGATTACTCACTTTATTAGCATTTTTAGTTAGTGATTAAAAAAACATAAGCGACATATATCACTTCGGATTTTTTATATTATTTACGTATCATACGCCGTTTTCCATCTTGGTCTACTTGTGAGATTATAACTATGCTCCTGAGTAATATTTACACGCCACCTGAAAAGTTATGAATATTTTAAAATATAAATCGAAAAATGAATCCAATTGATATTAGTCAAAAAAACAGTGTAACTCAATATTGTAAGAAAGTCTAGCCATAAATGTAAAGTAAACTGCATTGTTATATGAAGCCAAGGGTTAGATGGCTTGACTAGTTCAATTATTTAATAAAACCAAATGCTTATATCAGGAGAATTGTCTTGGTATACTGGTGTAATAATTGTAGTTGTTCATAAAGTAATGGCAATATTTATTTAGTGGAAATTTTAACTCATTAAATAAAATTCCGGACACAAGGTTTCAGGACATCCCTATATGTTGTTCTAAAACAAAACGAATATTCGTGTGATATATATTTACATGATAATAAATATAGAATAAGTATTACATACATAAATATACACTAACTGATGTGATGGGGGCAAGCCTATCACCATACCGGACACAATTCCAGACTCCAGGCTGATACTGAGCATTACGTCACAGAAAAACCCAATATCACTTTACGCGACCCGGGGATCGAACCCGAGACTTCAGCACAGCAGTCGTACCGCGTATGCAATTACAGCTACGTCACACCAAGGCAGGCAGAATTAGGATTATTAAATAGATAATGATAGTGTAAATTAGTGAGAAGTATAATAATACCTGAAGTAATATTCCCGAGACACTCCATGGTCTAACAGTTTCGAGGGTGTCGAGAGACAGACTACCCTGAAATAAATTATATAATAAGTGTATGTTTTTATATAGAAAGACCAGTTAAGTCATCTGATACGAAATCTGAGAATTTTTAAAAATGGCTACTTACCGTTATTTATACAATTTAAATACTTCTGCTCTCTTTTATTTATTCTCGTTAAATATAAAATACATTGAAAACATAGTTTACGTGAACATCTGAATCATTTTTGTAGTTCAAATTCATTCCAACGATTATTTATAAAATATATATTTAAATAAAACCCACAATGACAAGTTTTTGAAAATTTTGCAACAGAATTTATGAAACGCACAAAGTTTCTACTTAAAATTACAATTAATCTACCATATTTTTACAAAGTCTGTTCTATTAGTAAATAAAAATAAAATAAATATATGGAAGTATACACTTATTTTATTTTTATGAAATGAATAAGAAATATCGACTTATTATAAAATTACATGTAAATTCAACTAATATTCCGTCATTTATTCACAACTTTAAATTCTACTACTATTAAAATTTCTCATAAAATTTGGCAACTCGAGATGTTTTGTCGTTGATGACATTTCCGTAAGTACAATTGCTATTTAAAATTCAGACATACGCAGAATGGTACCCAAAACAGTTAATTAAGTTGGAAATAAAAAGTATATTAATTTATTTTAGTTATATTATTAAAAAAACCACAAATCACCTAAAATATAATTACTTTTTTATAATGAGGTATCATATTTTATCTTAGAGTATTTAACACTGGAGACGCCATTGAGCGCTTACCCCGTATGACAAATGTAAGAGCACGGTGCTCATACACGTTCTATAAAACGAGTTGCGCTTCGTGATCCGCCACTAAAAAAGTGACATCACGTGCGAATTGAGCTCCGTCAAAATGGGAGCCTGTAGCGGTATTAACATGTAAAAATAGATCTGACACATTAAACTTACAAAAATACAACATTATTTTTCACCTGGACGTATTTTTTTAAAGTAATATTATCCTTAAAAGCAACAACACATTGCCAGGTTAATCTTTTAGCCACAGTAGTGTAAAATTTATTTGCATTCAATATCTTAAACGCAAGTTGTTTTCTTAATATTCATTTTTAACTAATGTTGCCCGCGGCTCCGCCCGCGTGTAGGTCTTGGAGCATTTTAACCTTCTATATTTTGCTATCCCATAAGAAGCGTGCATTTTTTTCGAGTTAAAAGTGGTCTTTGTCATTTTCTGATCCCTAAACTGCCACTATGCAAAAAATCATGTCGATCCTTTGCTCTGTGAAAAACTAAACTATCCCATGGGAACTGTACATTTCTCCGGGATAAAAAGTAGCCTATGTGCTTTTCCAGACTATAATCTATCTCTGTGCCAAATTTTAAGTAGATCCGTCCAGCCGTTGTAGCGTGATTGGATATCAAACAACCATGCATCCATCCAAACATACGCATTTATAATATTAGTAGGATTACTTTATTTATGCTTCTTAATTTATAATTTAAAAATATTAGGAGAGTTGACATATCGACTAAGTTTACAATTTCATAAACTTTATGCCAGTGTAGCAATTTGGGTGGTTTATGTGGTAACACTGTCGTTTATGCAAGACTCAAATAGTGTTGTAGATAAACTTATAAAGGTTATCGATAAAATTACTAATCCATCTGGACTGTCTTCTAAACACATACTTTTAATGTAAATAGTTCTAACACACTAGGAATGTCACAAAATATGACAAAACCAGAATAAAGTATTTGTCAAAAAAATGTGATCCTAAAAATGTATCCGGTATATTTAAAAAATATTTAGGTATGAATTTTGGCGCCATTCATTTATTACGTAAGATGATGTAGGGGGGGAGTCGATCATGTCTTATTTTTTCTTACAAGGGGTGGGGGGAGTCTTAATAGTTCTTACGTAAGATCACACAAATGCGCAAAGTTAGGATTATACTTTGAAAAAACGCGGGCCATGCCTATAATTTTAAAAACAAGCAACTTAGATTTTTTTAATTTTTTTTGCTAACCGGTATGACTTGCCTTTTCACCCGGTTCCGGCTTGACGTCGACTTTTGGGACACCCTGTATTCATGTCGAGATCTCAAGCCCTTTTTATATGCTCTTCATAATAGATAGCCGTTAGCCGGCTACCACACCAAAACAGGCGATAATCGCTCTCAATGACATACAATAATTTCATTCACAGCATTTGCTAATCGCATTCGTTACCAGTAACACTGTATTTCTTGGCTCCGCTTATTTAATTTGAAATTTTATGGAATAACAGAACACTCCATTTTCTTACAAACTATATACCATTGGAAAGGTCGTGTTGTGTACTTTCCGGTGGTATATTTGCTGAGGTATAATCGGAATACCTCAAAACGAGTGAGTAATCAACATTTTAAAATAATTTGCATCGGCCGTCATTGTTGTGTTGCATGTGCTGACATACCTGAAAAACGCTACTCTACAATTAGTGTTGACCAAAAAAAAATGGAAGTGTCACGGATGATGTGCAAAGCAACCAAAAACTGATAACAGTAATACACCTTTACGTCCCATTGACTCACCCGGGAAGTCAAGGAACAATAATGACTCGCTACCTTTTAATGACAATATTACGCATCGAAAAAAGCCACTGTTGATAGTAGCGCAATTAGTGGAAGTTCCGGCTTAAACTCTTCCGCGTCAGTTATTACAAAGAAAGACGCTAGGGAAATAATAAGAGAAGAATTCAATGTCATGAAATTGGCTTTAGCACAGGAGCTTAACCAAACACTTAAGCAGATGGTGAGAACCGAATTTCAATCTCGAAAATCAATTCATAAAACAGGAAATAACTGCTTTGGATAATAATGTTTGTTTCTGAATGAAAATTATGAAACCACCAAATCCGCCATCGCCAAATACCAAGACACACTGGGAGAGCTAAAGAAAGAGAACGTTCAGTTAACATATACGTTACAGGATCTGCAAATCAGGCTTCAGGTTGCTGAGCAGCATAACCGTTCTAACAATCTTGAGATAGAGTGTGTCCCCGAGCACAAACAGTAAAACTTGCTATCTATAATTACTCAGCTTACTAAGGTATCCTGCAACTTGAAAGAATCCGACATTCATCATTGCACTCGTGTGGTAAAAAGTAACAGAGACGACAAGAGACCTCGCTCAATCATTGTTAAATTGGCTACCTCTAGGCTTCGGGATACATTTTAGCGAAAACAATAAATTTTAATAAGGCAAATCCAAACGACAAGCTAAGTACTGCTCACATAGGCATTGGAGGTAATAAATCGCCACTTTACATTGTTGAGCACCTTTCACCTAAAAACAAATTACACGCAGCGGCTCACCAGATCGTCAAAGAAAAAGAGTACAAATTCGTGTAGATTAAGCAAGGTCGTGTTTTCATTAGGAAAACAGAAGAAGACGAGTTTACTTATATAAGAAACCAAGAGACCAGAACCGACCTAAAACAATTCTCTGCCATATCCATACTAGCTGTTGCTCGCGGCTCCGCCCCCGTGGAGTTTATTTTCGGGAGCAGAAGTATCAATGCAAGGAGTTGTCTTCTGCACTGAGACACCTATAGCGATCGTCCTGAATCTCAGGTGTTGTGACTGTCTAGATGGCTAGACAGGCACAACTCCTAACTTAAACTTCTAGCACTCCTTATAATACCCCGGGATCACTCCGTAAGTGTCGAAGAAGGCCACCGCGGGGTTTTAGCTGGTAGTGTCCGGTTGGGTGTACATAAGTAGTAGGGACTCAGCCCAGCCGCAGCCCGGATAGCCATCATCCGGGCGAGGTGCTGGGTAGTAAGACCGGCTAGTCCAGCATAACCGTTTTATTCTCATTCCGCTTCCCCCCGAAGCGGTCGGCAGTAATAAAATGCTTTCCCCGAGACAAAAAAAAAGTGTTGTGCCTGAAGCTTGAGATTACATTTAAAGAATACCTCATAAGTTAACTCCTCACTTCGCCCTTTAAGGGATGATTTGATAAAAACGTTGAAACACGTATTTCTTTATTTTTTTCCTAAAGCCTAAATATGAATTTTCAGATCCCTAAGTTGAAGTATTACGGATTGCCCATACACACTTTTAACCTCTATTTCACCCCTTTCAAGATATTTTTTTGAAACAAAAGATACCCTATGTCCTTCCCTAGGATATAATCTATCCCTCTACTGAATTTCATTAGGATTCGTTCACCCGTTTAGTCATGAAAAGGTAAGAAACAGACATACAAACAACAATATTAATTTTGCTGCGGAGATATTTTAAAACTGTAATATCTCCTAATATATTCATTGAAATCAAATGACGTAAAGGGCAACTTTGTTCAAAATTAAATACTTGTGATGAATAAAGTATTTATTTGGATAAGGATTAATACCATGTTTATAAAAACCCCTTTCCAAATAATACATTGTTTCAGAACAAATTCGATAACCATTAAAAAGGTTATAGTGAGCCAACCGAAATAGATAGACATATGCTATCGCGGACTTTTTTTAGAACTTTTTAAGAGGAACAATTTCGTCGTACATGATTGTTATGTAACTTTAACCGTTAACGCAGCGTACGCAACGGAAGCTCTCAAAAGGAAGCAATTTTCCCCGTTTTTGCAACATTTTTCATTGCTGCTCCGCTCCTATCGGTGATAGCGTAATATTATATAGCCTATAGCGCTCCTCGATAAATGGGCTATCCAACACTAAAAGATTTTTTCATTCGAACCAGTAGTTTCTGAGATTAGCCCGTTCAAATAAACAAACAAACTCTTCAGCTTTATATAATAGTATAGATTAAATAAATTAAAGGCGTATTATTTAAAAAATATCTAAAAAATAAAGTTTTTATTTTTGCTAATTTGGCTTGTATTTTTCTCAGTACTCATTACCTTTATTATCTTAACAGTATTTCGATTAAATTAGAAATATTAATTTACACTATTTTTAACTATACCTCTCCACTTCCGTCCCTTTTCACGAAATCACACCCAGAGATTGCAAGAAAGCGATAGAAAAAATGATACACATAAAAAATTATCTTAAAACATTTAATAAATTATAATTGTTTTATTTTATCTATCGATAGATAAGGACAACGCTATCTATACCTCGTGTCGACATTGCTACGCTCTACTGTTTTTACACAGTTGTCAATATATGACACTGTAAATATATTTCACAACATGATAAATTTGTAACTGTGTGCATAAATTTGCCAGTGTTGTATGAAATGGTGTAGTGTGCGTGCGTAGCGACGTGATTACATTTTGCATTTGTGTGCACATGTTTATTTGTAGTTGTACGAAGCCCCCCACCGACATTGCTGAATTTTTTGTTCAAGATTCGAGCGTAATGCCGTCTCCTTTTGGTTGCCTACTCTAAGTATTTTATAATTTTCATCTTTTGTATATTAATGTCATCTAAATGGGTAAGCCCCAATTTTATTTTAAATAAAGAACGGCTGTGACAGTTGTCTATGGTTTATTCTAAGTGGCACCCCCCTGATCCCCTCAAGCCGGGAGGCAAATTTTGACAACCTAAATATGTACCATAGATGACGTAAGCGTAAAACGCGGGAATCTCAAACTTCGGAGGCAGTATTATGGTACATAGTCCATAAAAATAGTTATACTGTATGAAACTTCGTTCTCTAAACGGCATAAGAAAACTGAAGGGTATTTATAACTACATTGTATTGTGATACCCACAAAACAAACTCGACATTACGACTATTAGTAAATTGCGAAAATCGCGGAATTGCGAAATCGTGTGTTGTTGTGAATTGTTGTTGGAATAATATAAAATTATAACTATATTTTTTATGAATAGTCTAATTTATTTCATGTACAAGAGACACGCTAACGAAAAAACAAACCTTTCTTTTGTCCTGCTCGGGTTGTGTACAAAAAAAGGGCCTTGAAATAACCACTCAGTCTCAGATTACGTCAAGTGTTTACGATTTGTAAACATTTTTTGTTATATTGCGAGCGTGGACCGACCCTAATAATATAACAACAGACCATTATTTGACATTGCTTTCTTTAGTTGTGAAAGAATTATCAACATTTACCAAGTAAAAACGGATAAATTATGACAATTTCAAATGTCTATTTTCAAGGTCTCAGCTACCTGAATACTTTATGTAAACATTATATTTTCAAGATAAAGACGCAATATAGTATATTTATAGTAAATTACTATAATTTACACTTAGAATAAATAACTAAATCTTCGAAAATAAAACACGGTACCTAAACCAGTTGAATACATCGCTAAAAAGAAAACGGTCCCTAACTTCATAGTAATTCGGCTCAAAGTTATATGCAACAAAATTTTGTTATTGAAAATTATTTTACCAGTTTTATCAAAATAACATGCAGATATCTACTAAAACAATCACTATATATGATTATAAAGCTTATTTCGTCGTTATTATGTAAAAACTGTATTGTAAATAACCGAAAATTGCGATTCACATAGTCTCGTTTTCGAGATGGAAATCTTACTCGAAAACAATATATTTTTTACATTTATTGAATCGATCGCCTAAACAATTACTAGAAGTTCAACTCACCTTGTAATCACAACACAAAACACACAAAATCACAATAAAAACACTACCGGTCAATGGCCGCGCAGCGCAAACACTAAAGTTGTTGCTTTTATTAATTTTTGATATTGTCACATGTGCATTTTAATTCATTTGGGTGGCAAGGCTTCCAAAATATTGATGGTAAAAGTAGTGAGTAAAACACAAGCAAAAATGAATTTTATTTCGATAAATATACAATTCAAAATCACTCGTCAATAAGGGCGACTTTCGCCTGTTTAGTTGCGCCGCCGGCATATCCTCCTGTCAGGACAGTTAGTATTAGTAAAATTCTACACCGTTAACAAGACTAATACACGTACCTACAAACAAAAAGAGTAAAAATGAACGAAATTCTATCAATCGCATTTATTTTGTTGTTGATTTCTTATTTATTACAAGTAACTTAATGTATTATAACAAAATTAATAATATAATATAAATTAAACATAAATATAAATGAATATAACAAATGTATATATAATATAAATTTGTTATATTCATTTTATTATTTAATAACACCAGCAGTAAACAGGTCACAACAGGTCGATGAATAATTCATAATCGGCCATACTACAGCACTATGCTCTACGCTTGCAACACTAAAAAGAGAAAAGGTCGATCGCAGCTGTCAGTTTAGTCTACCTAATTAAAAATCAGAGTATAGACATCTAGACGGAGTAGACGGCTGCTCCATAAAACCTAGTAAGAGTAATTTCTAGCAAAATACTTTTTTCGATATATTCGTTACTTCTATTGTAAACCTCAGGCTCAATGTATAATAAAAGCCATTCGCATCAAACTCTTAAAAACAACGAAGATTTAGAACTCTCTATCTATACCTCAGAATACAGAAAAAACCAGAAACCGCCAGCGCGCTTAAAACTGAAGACACAAAAACCACTCTAAAACGGAGTGGTTTGACGTTTTTGCGATTAGTCACTCCCAAAGAGCATTATAATACTACGTCACTCCTTTGCAGTAAGCGCGTCGTGACGTATTGTAAAAGTGTCAATTTTAATTAAAAAATGCCGTCTTGTGTTGTCCCTACATGTTAAAATGCTGCTGTGATTACAAAAAAACAGGATGGGATCACATTTCATCTGTAAGTAGCACATTCAAAAGTATGTATATTTAATTATTGAATTTCTTTTACTTCTTGCCATCGTCTTAGAACATGACGCGTCCATTTTTTGAGTGTTGCCATTTTATTTTGGTCGCAAATTTTACCCACTTATTTTTTTAATTCTTTTATAGAATACTCACTATTTTTGTGTATATAGTTCTATTGTATATATTTCTTTGTTATTTTAGAAAACGACGAAAAATATTTTGTGAGCGTCATGTTCGACGTTTGAAAACATTACAGCAAAAAACAATAGACTTGCCAAGAAGTACGAATCTCTAAAGAGTATATTAAACAAATTAAAAAACAATCGCTACATTTGATTTGATTTGAAAATAATAAAATCTTAACTTTTTAAAGCCGTGTTTTATTTAAAGTTGTTGGTATAACTCACGTTGGACACCCCTCTAGTTATCAGATTCTATAGCAAGTGCATAAAATGTTTGAACACTAGTCGCGTAGTTGTGTACAACGTTAGTTTACTACCCTACTTACAAATATCAGTTAATATTTTTTAATAAATATATTTTCTTTAGTGTATAAGATTACCCCAAAAAGTGGGAAACCGCTCCGAGCTAGCAACATTACGCGGGTGGTAGGTGGGGCAGGTGCGGGACGTACGTATCGGTTTTGGACACAGCGCGGGATATGTAATTATTATTGAGCGCGGTTTCTGGTTTGTTCTGTATTCTGAGATCTATACCCAGAAATTGTGCCTAGGGATAAACAACTCGATTTAACTCGAGTTGAATCAAAGAGCATTATAATACTACTGAGTTGAATTCTCCCTAACTTGAGTTGGATTGCTGCGGTATAAATGAAAAACCGAATGCGCGCTTTGAATTGGCGTACTCACTCTGTCTCATTATTATGCGCGTGCACTGCGCAGCGATTATTTGTGATTATTAGACATTGGAGTTTTCGTTTTTAAG